>JACCIC010000007.1:1520000-2837500 GCA_018907035.1 Sycobia sp. Sy_11
TATTCAAAGATTTGCAATACATATATTAAACGAACAATGTCAGAATACGTAAGCATTATAATTTACAGTCATTCATGCAGCAGCGCCAATTTTCCAGGCGTGTAGTAGCCGATATAGTTATAGCAGTAATGCAGAGCTCGGCAGAAGCAGAGAATTTTGATTCAATAAAGCGGGCAAAGAACTGGCGCGAGCGTATACCCGGCTTGGCCCGCATACGAGCCCTCGTATACGAGCCCCGATACAGTGGAGAGAATAAAGGAAGAGGGATGCGATGCGTGCGTGCGTGCGTGCATATTATATAGAAAACCGAGCGTGCGCTTTCTAATACCTACATGCATATATATTATATATACACATACAAGCGTACGCGCGCGCATGTGTGTGTGAGTGTGTGTAGGGGTGACAAAACTGTCAAGGAAAAAATTTGTATAATAGCCATATGCACCCCAGTATCGATTTTCGTCATTGAGTACCATTCATTCTCTCCTCCTTTCTCCCTATATTCCTTCAATTTATTACGCGTTTAATATACTCGCATGATATAAGAACAGTTGTAATTTTTAAAGCTTTTTATGTATTTAACATAATTTTTCTGTAATAATTAATTGCTCTAATTATGATTTAGTGAAATTACACTAGTCTTTTCGCAGATAAAATTTTTCGAATAATTTCCAATGTGACTAGGAAATTATAATTATAATTCCCGAAATTTTTTCTTCGAAATTTGGGAAGAACATAATTGATCAAATTTCTACATTGGCATTTTTTTCCAGAGAGAAGCTTCGCAACGAGATGTTGTGGAACGAGAGCGACGGCAACGGTTGGAGGCCGAAGCTCGAGTGCGGGAAGCTACAGCAGAGGCCGAGAGGGCTTGTTCCAGAGTTCATCACCTCCAAAGCAAATTGGCCAGGTAAATTGTTTAAATAAGTTACGTCGGGGCTAACTGGGTTAAATTAAAAAGCTTTTCTGCCAAATGAAACGAGCCAACGGCCGTTTCATTGCATCGTGGTTGGAAAAAAATATTTTTAATTTTTACCTCTCAAACAGTGGCCCTGTAGGACTGCGTTTTTTTTGTTGTTTAATTAAGACTTACGTAATTGGTCTACTTTCGAGGTCACAAAATGTTAGTTCTTCTAATTTATCTACTTATTTATTCATTTATTTATTCATGCTTATTTATTAACTGCTTACCTAATATCATAGAAAGTTCGTATTTATATTCATTGCCCGATTCAACATAAGCCTGGAAATTTCTTAGAGATATTTAGTGAAATAATGACACATCTGATTCGTAAAATCGGCACGCGGACGCTTAGCTTAACACTTCCATAGATCTATAGATATATTCTAATTGTGGATTAAAATGTCTCGGAGAAGAGAAAAGCTGAAATAATTTTGAAAAAAGGTAATAAGTTATTAAACTCCTATGGATGAAAATACTATATTAATGCTGCAATGATCATTGCAATTGACCCTGTGACTTTTTTTTATTTACAATACTGAAAAGATCCATAAAAGGAAAACGTTTTAACAAAAAAATCTATTAGAATAGCAGAATCGCTGAGGCAGCTGGATTCGAAAAGCGTATTCCAGAATTACTCTGAAGATTTAAAAAAGTGCTGAAATAAGTGCATTATATCCGAGCGAGGCTCTTTTCAAGGGGACAAAATTGAAATTCATTTCATTGTTTTTACACATCGTATCACTGAAACAGAGATTTCAAAATATTCTAAAGCAGAAGAAAAATATCGATCGACTGTAATTGCGCCTTTGAGATCAAACTACTCGGTACTGATCGAGAACCCAGAGGACCCAGCCAGCCCCAGAGAGGCGAAGCACGAACATGAGGCTCGAAGGACCGGCTTGCAAATATTTATTTGACGCCCGCGGGCTCGAGGCAGGTTCTGATAAAAGCGCAGGAAGCATCGCGCGCCAACGTACGTATAATGAGACGCAGGCACGTTTTCCGCGCAGTAACCGGTCGCCGATATGTCTGGGTTAGATCAGCGATATTGGTCGACCGCCAATCGTAACTCGACTACTCGCCCAACGCCGCATCGAAAATACTGACCTCCGCGACCACGCCTCCGGATATTACGGAACCTCGGCGCGCATCTATATGTATATATAATATTATATCGAATTCTCGAATTCGCCCTCGGCGACGCAGCAGAAGCTGGAGGTTGCAAAGCCAATCGCGAGACTAGAAATACACGCGTTCCTGCTGATTTCTCATCGACGCGGACTCGACAAGGACGCGATTTATCGCCACAAGAATCGCCTCAAACTCGAGAACAAAGTACATCGCCCGTATAAGTCCAAAAAAGTTTTTCTGCACTGCTTCAGTGCTTTTAATGCTTTAAGTGTTGGCGTATTAATGTATTTATCCACGGATATAAAAGTGGCAATTTTGGATACTGAAGTGGGAAGAAAATTAAAAACTTGGAAAACATTGTTCTATATACTTACACTTATTTTTGCGATCTTGACATATTGGAAATATAGGAATAATATTCTTTACGAATGTAATATGCATTTAATTAGATATTGGTCTTTGCAAGAAATGCGTAGTAGCTCCGTATTATTTGTCCATACTATCTTTACAGATCAATCGTCTGTATGTACTATTTTTAAAATACTCAATTGTAAAACGATCAATATCATTGATTATTCTTTAGTTTAGTTAGAATCCATACCTTTATACACTTCTAATTTTTTATATTAAAAAAAAATTCTTTTCGAAATTCTAACCGTAATTTACTTTTTACGGGTTGATTTTCTAAACAATTTACTCACTGATTTATGTATTTACTATAATTTATTTACTGGCCAAATAGAAAATTTTGACGAATTCATGAAAATGAATTTTGTGAACGTGAACGTGTCCAAAAAAATACCTATAGAAACAATCTAAAATTAAAAGGGATAACATTGCGTAAAAAGGTATCAACAGTTATAATTTAATTATAAAATCGTGTTCGACACGTGTCATTAAGTGTTTACTGGTCCCGTGTAAAGTAGTGTTCGTCAGTCCTCGCACGTTACAAACTCGATGCGTCATCTGTGAAATTCACTTCAATGATTTTATGGAAAAGACAACTAATCTTTATTATATTGAAGACAACATATCTATATAATATTTGTTATTTTCAATCTTAAAAGCTTACTCATTAGATACCAAAGTATAGATACACGTTATATGAATAGTAAACTTAAAGTATTTAATAATATTTCTTTGACCACGCTATATATTTAACAATAACGAACTTTATATTATAAAATTGAAGACATACTAAAATGAGTAAAATATTGTATCTGAAAAATCATTTACAGTGAAATATGTACATTTGAAATATGGTAAAATAAGGCCATTTACAAATTAATAAATATTTTTTTATGTATAAAAAAAAGTACAATTCAATTGTTTTAAGGCCATTTACAATTTTTCTTTAAGTTTTTAAAGTAGAACTATAGTAGTTGAAAGTCAACTTTGCTTGAAATTGTAAATACAGAAGAAAATAAAAATTATATGAAATACTCGTAGTACTATGAAGGAAACTTTTTCAAAATCTCAAAGTTCAAAAGTGCCTTTCTATCTCCTCGATATGCTCGACCCCTCTCTTACGCCTAAAAATAACTTGGAAAACTCATAAAAATTAGAGTTAGACCGTGCCCTTCGTCAACCTTCTTCTTCACTAAAATTACTAATTTTATTCGACTCCAGTTTCTGTAACGAAGAACAGAAATAAGAATAAAGAATCAAGTCTAAACATTCTAATTTCTGAATGCAACAAGGCTCAGATTTTTTTAAATTACTCATCACTAGTTATGGAATAGAAACAAAAATAGAATGACAGCTTTGCATTTGTAAGGATAGAGAGGGATTTCGAACTTATATGAAGGTTGAAGCTAAAAGTAATGAGGCAAATATTTAAGCGATTAAAAATGCATGTATTTAATTACTTGTTTTAGTGGTGAAAATCATCTTTTTTCCTCACAATTAACTCGACTCTCCAAAAAAATGGTATTAAAAATAAATTTTTATTAACTTTTATTAACTTATAATTAAAACATAAATTGATATCTATTGATATATTTTTTAAAACATATTCTTCTTGAAATAATAATAAAAATTTATTATTTGGTACTTAAAAAATTTAGCATTTTAATTTCATATATGGAAAAAATACGATTTTAATTCTACTTCTCTTGTATAATTCTACCAATTGTTCTTACTCCTATATCTCAATTACCAGCTCTTTTATACGCAACAGCTATTACGTATATGTAAATATAATAATGGGTTCGCTCTTTGAAGTTATTCCGAGCTGTATCTAACAATGGCCCTAGATAATTTTTTTTACCTCATTTTATTCAATTAATTTAAAAAAGAATTAAGCTTATTTGGATGATCACGCAAGGGAACTTGAAAAGGCACCTCTTTTCACGATTCCATGTATAATTTTGTCAAGGCCCCGACTTTTTAATAAAGTTCTTCGCATTTTACGAGAAATTTTCACGAGTCTCAGGCTGAGATATACACCTTTTTCGCTCGAGCTTTCAAATATTCCGTCTTTTGGAACATAATTGTAAAGCTCCAGTTCTCTGAATATTTTACCGGTTAGTAAAGACCCGTGGAGGGCAATAAATAAAGGAAGTAGTATTTTAGCAGGTTGACGCGCGGGGTTGAAAAAACTAAAAAGCTTACTAAAAAGCGTATGTGTGCGCGCGCGCGCGCGCGTGCGTGCGTGTGTGTGTGTGTGTGCGTGCGTGTGTGTGTGTGTGTGTGTGTGTGTGTGTGTGTGTGTGCGCGCGCGTGTGCGTGTGGGTGGGTGGGTGTAGGTGTGTGTGTGTGTGTGTGTGCGTGCGTGTGTGTGTGTGTGTGTGTGTGTGTGTGTGTGTGTGTGTGTGTGTGTAATAAGAACTGAGTGCCTCGGAGCCGTGCCTGCGCGTGCGTGCATGCGTGGCAAAGCGGTGGCGAAAGAGGGAGACACGCGTGCTTGTCTGCGATGACGGTAATAGTGGCGCGCCCGCTCCGGCCACAAGAAGTGAGAAAAATGCGAGCTTTTTGGGCAAGTAAGTTCACCGCAACGGGCACCCGGCCGGGACCTTAAAAACAAGCACTTTCCTCTCCTTATCTCGCTTCTTCCAGCCGCGCACAGTCTGCCTTTGCCATCGATCTACTGACAAGGATGAACTGTCTCGAGATTTGCACCTTTCTTACGGAACTTTTTCCATGTCGTTTCCTTTTCGATTCTGTTTTATACACAGCTATACCAAAGGAAAGTAAAAATTTCAAATCGTGATCGCAAAATTCCTATCCTCATTCATACTGAACATTTATTGTCAACGAAAATACGTACATGTGCTGACATCTTATTTAAGAAAATGTTTTCTCCATTATTAATAAATATTACATACTCTTATTTAGTAAAAAATTTAAGAACTATACTATATGTTTTTAAATGCTTCTATATAAGCACAGTAATAGACAAATAGAAAACATCTTATTTGCTAATATGTACAAAGTACACGATTTTCTCAAAAATCACAGACTCACTAATCTAATGTATACGAGCGACTTGTCGTGTTCCTGGTCCATTAAAAAATTTATTCTTTTTTATCTTAAAATTCGCGCATACACACACACATACGCGCGCGCGATTAAACACTCGATAACCTTCTATATATACCAGCAGTTGCAATAATTGAGTCGGACCAAATCTCACTTATTCTTTGTTGGTTTTTCGTCTGTCTCTCCTCTTCACTTTCTTCAGATTTTCTCAGCTCAACGATCCCGCTGTTTTTTTCAACATTTTCAGACGGCCTTCTATACTGCTATAGTCTTCAAAGTTTTCTAATTTACCCAACTTTGTTTCTCCACATGATAGCGTGTACTGTAGGTATGAGTAGAATATCCATAGCGATCAATGAAATGGAAAAAACGCGTTGCTTTGCCAGCTTTGTTTTTACCTTTCCTGCTCTTTCTTGACATTTCTTTATCCTTTTATCTTATTTTCATTCACTTCCATGAAAATACAGGAAAGCTAATCACTTTAAAAATGAATTCATCCATCTATCAAGCTGATATAATTACACACTTTTCAACTTAATCTTAATATTTTGCTGAAAGTCCGATTGTGGACGATTTCAGATTGTCAAATTTAATCAATATTTTATACAGGCGTTGTTAATAACTCTATAATTAATTAAAATTATGCAGATAAATTAGTTTTTTGGAACTCGCTCCCGTTATTTATTGTCAGTCAACAGAAAAATCTTTAATTTGATCAAAAATTAAATTAACGATAAAAAAGATTGCAAAATGAACTAAATTATCGTCTTTATAATAAAGTTAAACAATCCATATTTTGCATTATTCAATTAAAAATTGAAACTTTAATATTTTTATTTAAACAAAACAGTGTACTCTAAGATAATTTTAAATTTCACTTTCAGCCGTGTGTATAGTAATGAAACTACATAAGAATTTATAGTTGCTACTTAGGTACGACTCGATTTCAATTTTTAATTTTTTTAATGCAGATGTATCCGAAAATTAAATAATTTATAAACAATAATAATACAAGATAAGCACGTAATTAATATCAGAATGTATATCTAAATCTTAACTAATAGCATTAGTTGCAGACAAAAATTTAAATTATTATCTATTGAAATATTGTATTTATAAAGATTGTTGAATTTAGTTAATGTATCTATATTATTATATAATGCCATCAAAAATGAATCAGTGATGTATAAAAATGTATTAATGCAATTATATTAACATTATTAGAAAAGTACGTAGTTCAGTAAGAGTGAAAAATGTATATAACTAAGAAACTTACTATGAATGAAATTTTAATAAGATTTGTTTAATGATATTCTTGATTAGTATTTTTATGTTTAATTATACAATTATAAATTGGTAAATCTTTTTCTAAAAGCTCTGGAATATTCTAAAGTAAAAATATTATAATATATTTACTACATTTATCAGTATAGTACAAATAAAAATTTCTAGAGTGAATTATTAAAAATAATTTTGAGCTTTATTTAATCAAGTTCTATAATAAACTTCATTCACAAGAATTTTACATTTTCGAGAAAATTTTCAAATCAGTTTACTCCACTTATTAGTTTTTTTTTAGCTACCCCTGAATCAAAATCCAAATTTTAAGATTCATCTATTAAAACATAAATTAATTTAAATAAAATAAATAAATCCTCACTTCAGACTAGTTTGCGCTTCTTCTAAAATGAATTAGATGAGTCCTGAATATTTCATCTTTGTACAACGACCATAACGAATATGCACCAAACTCAATCACCCTTCTTCTAACATTTCGAATAAATGACCGTAGTATCACACAGTACCAATACTTCCAAAATTTTCCATCGAAAATTCCTTACAAAAATGCCTATACTTAAAATATAATTTTACTGAAATATATCATATTATATATTTCTTTTCTAATTTTCGATATCTATCAGTAATTTTACCAAATCATTTGACTGGAGCTCTGAAATTGTATTCAAATCTCCCCGTAGTCTCGACAAGATAAGTTGACATTCTGCCAACGTAGGATCCGCGTTTGCGATCAAATGATGTTTTATTTCCCGAACGCAAAGGTAGCGCACTTTTATCCTACTTTTGTTCGAAATTAATAATTGCACAAGATGGCAAATATTAATAATTGCTTGATCGCCTCGGCCTAGTGCTCATATTTAAATTTCACGTGTGCTTTTTTCTATCCGCATTCGTATACAATTAATGATTAAACGAATAATCATCACTGTAGAATTGATTTGCTATTCACCCGGTTTTACACCGAAGTTATTTCATTCGGCAAGCAAATTCATCTTTTATTAACAATCCGTCGAACTGACGTTCGTATTTTTATAAAATTGACGCGTTCGAACGCAAATATTAAAATTTTTAATGTCCGTTGATGGAGATCAAGACAATTAAAAAGGAAATTATTCGGATTAATACAGCTAAAATTCGCGCAGCTTTAATTTGAAAACGTTCGAATCGAGGATATGAAATGCTACCCCCCCCTCGACTTCCAATACCGTAGCTGCAGGTATCTATAAGCCTCTGTACTGTCAGGGTGATACACGGGGCTATTTGCGCATATTTGGAGAACTTGCTGGACATTGCCGTCGGTAGTTTGTCATTTCCGGGATGCTTCCAAGTTCAGTCAATAGTCGCAGCGTCGCGGGCGTGTAGACGGAACGCCGGGCCGGCGTCGCGGTTGGCGAGTTATCGATTTTCCACTCGATGAGCGCGCGATTGATTCGGGCGATGACGAAAATCACGAAAGTCCCTGGTAGACTGTGCAAGTACCAATGATATAATATACCAGGCTAGCTGGGTTTTTACCTTCTTTTTCCTTAGCATAATACCCGTATAAAATTATCCAGCTATCATTTTTATATATGGCTGATCCTCGGAGAGACGCTTTGAAACTTTCTTTTTTCATGTATGAGAAGAAAACTTGAGAGTTTTGTTAAGGCGGAAAGGGTTTATAGAAGGATTAGTTTGTATACTCGATTTGTCATTGAATAACTCCATGATAAATTTGAGACTAAAATTCATTATTTTAGTCTTGATTTTGGCGATAAGGAACTTCACCAAGAAATTGAGAACCCGATGTCAATTTCATCAGTTTGTAAAGTATTCGAATTAAGAAAGAAACCATAATGTGCCCGTGAAATTTCGATGACAGAGAATGAGAATTTGGAAATGATTTCGTGAAGAAGGGGGCGACAGAGCTGCTTTCTGCCGGGCAAAATAACAAAGTATAATGCTCGCTAAAGGTGTGAAAATGTATAATGCGCGATTACCGAACCGCTGTGACAGACGAGAAACGCCCGGGCCACGTTTCAGCGGGTCCTTTTACTTGAACCGGTTGTTTTTTAGCCCTCTCTCCCCGGACTTGCGCTCACAAATGCGAAATTGAATTTTCCCTCTGCGCGCTGTTAAACACAGACACAGAGAACAATACCCTTCGTGAATGCTGTTCCCTATGGCCATACGAGCCAACACTTAGTCCTAGCACGCGAAGAGAGAAAGATACGATATACCCATATTCATATGTATATAGTATAACTGCAGCCCGGAAATGGAGGTAAAAGTATGCGAAACTGAACGCTTAGCAAGAGACGAGTGCGGCGAGGCCACGTCTAAAGGGCGAGGATGCGAATCATCTATCTCTTTTATAGCTAAAAATACGGTTCTAAATATACAGTTCCTTCCTTTACTTAAGTAACTGGTATTTCAATTAAATTTTCGATTTTTTAGCATTGCTCTTCCATATAATAATGCGTGATAATGATCGATTTTCGTTTCTCCTGCTTTTGCATAAACAGAAAGAATCGAATTAATGATAACGATTGTATAGTGAAATTCAAGATTTCATTTATTTTATATAGGAGTGATTTGTTGCGGATTAAATAAATAACGAGCATACCAGTTGATTGGCGTAAAAGCTTTCAAATACTGGCAATTCGCATTGTTTGCGCTTTAATTAGAGGGGGAAGAAATTTCCAAAAAGCGAAGGAAAAAACATGAAACAAAGGGGCGTAGAAGGGAGAAGAATTCAAACAAGGATGCGAGAGAACAAAAAGAGAAGCGAAAGTTGGAAGAGTGTACAGACTGCCATGGTGCAGTCGTCGCGCGCGGGTCGAGTTCGTTTTTCTCTCCCCGAGATCGAGTATTAAAGGGCCGCAGCTGTTGCAGAGCTCGATGTCGCCGAAAGGCTCTCTCTCTCTCTCTCTCTCTCTCTCTCTCTCTCTCTCTCTCTCTCACCCCCTCACCCATCCTTGGCCCCTTCTATCTTTCTCCCCCGACGGTAATCAAAGCTCTAAAGTTTGTTTTGCGAGCCGGTGAGGTGGAGGGGGCTATTACCCCCGCAGTTTCCCGATCCAACGACTGCCGTTGCTAAAGACCCGTTCGCGCACCCAGCTTAATCGAGATTTCGAGTCGCTGGCTTCTATACGCTGCGAATTACAGTTCTGCCCTTGACATGCTGTAACTGATACGAATTTACATCCTCCTCGCGACCTTCACGTTCAATTAGGCCCGCACCTCGGCCCAAGTTTATATCTTTTTAACGATTTTTTTTTTGCTTCAGGTAACGGTCGCGTGTTAATGTGCAGGGTGGTCACATTTTACGTATTCAATATAGTCTTCTAAAATTTATAGCAGAATGCAAAAAAGTAACTTTATTTATTGTACAATCCATAACAGCAAATAATTGTCTGATAGTACAAAAACGTATTCTAATGGCATATTATATTTATTCCACTATCCAAATATATTGTACAATAACAAAAGATCTATACTCCAGCCTATTCTGAAAATATTGATTAGCTTGAAATTATATACAGAATTAACTCTAATAAAATAATCGTAGTGCAAACGAAACGCGTCGCGCCAAGTTAGACAGAAAACGAACGCGTAGAATTGTCTTGCTTTGTGAACAAGAGACGATTTCACAGAAGAGATTGCTCTCTAAAGTTGGTCAGAGCAGAGCCTATCGCTGTATTATTTTTTCTTTTATCCATAAGCTCATACTCTGTATTTTATGTGTGAGCCGAGGAAGATATAACGAAGGCGAAAGAAAACCCTCGGCTTATGACCATCGAAAAACTGCAATGGGCTAGAAATGTATAACGAGGGTGGCAATGGAGTTGGGATAGACGAGTGAAGGGAGGCGCGCGAAGAAGAAGCGGACAAAAGCAACGCTTTTGTTGCTCCCAATTATTTATTCCTGGCATGGCGGGCTGTCGTGGTAGCGTATCCGGCCTACGTTGTATGTAATTTGTAATGCATCATGTTATGTCAGCCTACTCACGCTGTAGCTACTCTATGAGTAAGGAACGGAACGAAAAAATGCACGATCAATCTTCTTAAACTACTAGTGCCAATGTATTCATCGTTTATATATTCTTAAAAAACGATAAAAATCTTCATTAAGTAATTTAAATTAATTTACCATTCTTTTAAATAATTGAAGTGTTCCTACAATATTGTGCTTCTTAGATAAATTGTTCATCGATGTAAAATCTTAAATCTTCTCTCGGACGTACAGTATTAATTGGAATATACTTCCAGCAATTGAGTAATAATCTTGTAATATTCGTTGGTCTAAGAAAGTAAAAATACGCATACCATGAAGACGTAAACTAACGCTCGGATTATCTCCTTTAGGAATGAGTAGCCTCAACGGTTGTACTCCGAGCAACCACAATTTTTTCCCTGTACAAAGAATTTTTACTTCCTACAATAGTAACGATGACTTCATACGCAAAATGTTAATATTTTACACATAAATAAAAATTATATTCAGGATCTCCAGTTTTACTGAACGAGATAACATTTGTATTTATGAATATTCTGCTACGGTATGAATTCAACTCTAAAAATGAAAAAAATTAAAAACTATTTATGATATTTTAATAATTTCAATAATTTAACTTTATTCACATATTATAAAAAAGTTTTTCATTTTTTAGTCCTAATATTTAAATAATAATCACTTTTTAACAATATTTACTAAATCAAACTTTATTCATTGAACTTTATTTAATGATAACGATTTTCAAAAAAAAGCAAACACAATAATAACAAATGACCAAGCTCGAAGATCGGTATATGGAGGTTTTGGCTTTAGATGTGAGACTATTATACCTGCCGCAAATCGAAAAAACCATTTTAAATAGATTACCATTTATTTATTGTCGAATTATTTCAAAGGCCATCCAGCTTTAAAAATTATATGATGGAGCGACGTGTGAGCCTCCGTTCAATTTATCTTCTTCTAGTTTCGCTCTCTGCCAGTAAAAGAGGGTGAGAAGTATGCTCCGCTCCACCTGAAGTGCTCGCAACGATTGCATTGTATTAACTAAATACTCCACCATTTATTATGTATTTTATGGAAAAATCTCTGGAGTAATGCATTCTATCTCAGTATATCCTCTTTTTATCTCGCTTTTTGCATAAGAGGTTGCGCGTTGGAAAAACTCAAAATTTTCCACGAGTCATGTTCGCAAAATGTATAAAAAGATTAAAAAAGTAAGTAATTCACTCACTGTCTTATTGAAATGCTAAATATATGCGGCAAAGTTTAATTAATCAGAATTTCGCCGTGAACGATATTTTAATATTTTAGCGATTAGACAAAATTACTACTAGATATCAATAAACGTAATGCTACTAAATATCATAAGCATAACTATCTAAATAATTTTTAGATTGTTAAATTCGAATATTCTTGATTGAGCATAAGAATTCGGTTTCATCATTTCCCAACTTGAAAACGAAATTCTAGCAGTAGGTTGTATCGATTAAAACCATCGATTGTCTACTTTTATAATTCATCGAAAATTAATGAACAGGAATCATTAAATAATATTTAAAATATCTACAATCATTTTATCCTAAAATATTCCTAATGAACAAATTTATAAATATAATGTTAATTTCCCATTCTGAAGATGATTCGTACAAATTTTATATCTATAATGAAACTATAGCTAATCCCTTTTAATAGGTAATTGGAAATCATTAGTAAAGTTCTAAAACTGCTTATCTCATACAAATAAACTAAATGCTTTAATCGCGGCAAAACTATATTCATAAAGCAAGATATAAAGTCTGTTACAAGGCAGATTCTACATAATTTACACAACCTCGACCACACATATACAGATTATTTTAATGAACTTGGGTATTGTACCGAGAACTTGTACCAGAAGCACCATACTCGCGGGCCTCATATTTAACTTGAACTTTGGGATTACTTTTGATCGATTATAATGCACAGCTACCGTTGAATAGATTAAAAATATTTTCCGGCTTAAATGGTAAATAGAATTTCGGTCGAAAGTAGTCGTGTGTAAAGAAAGATGATGCAGTATGAATTGTTATATATTTTCAATAAAAGAACAAACTATAAAAGAAAGATCTTTTTATATATTCGTTGACTTATAGAGAATGAAAATTTGTAGAAGTGATGGGTATAAAAATTTTTCTTCATTAAACGTACTTTGATAAGTACGAGTATTTAGAAGTACTTTTTTATGATTAATAACAATTTGCGTTAAGCAACCATCACTGTATTATTTTGAAAAAAAATTTAATGTATAAATACATGTACGTACGAATTTAATAATGTAAAGTATGCATTAAAAGAAAGATAATTATAATGCATATTTTATATTTTATACTAGTATAATGAAAAAAACTTAATTTGAAATCTTTCTCCAAGAGGGTAGAGTGGTCTGATTATATCACTTATTTATCATCCTATTCTATCTCTTTCTTCGTCAACTACCTATTTACTTTACCCATTATCGCGTTCGCGTATTTTTTTCCTGACTTAACTCTTCTCTTTCCACCTCTTCTATTCGATTTGTTTATTCTCATTTTTTTGCCCTTCTCCAAGATCCGCTCTTAGACCTAACCATTATTTTTTCTTGCTATAATTATTTCAGCAAAGCTAGCAAATTTTAATTTTAAAAATTGGAAACAGTTGAATACTTAACAAAATAAGTAACTAAAAATGTCTTATTTGAATTGAATACATTGTCTTTTTTCTAACAAGGCGTGAAAATTTAAATTAGTTTTTTAAATGGAGAAACTAGAAAAAAATTCATTTAACATTTATTAGATTTTTACGTCTACAAATGGGTCTCTTATCAATCGCCATCTTATTAATGAGTCGTATATGTTTTCGTATACAAATCTTTCTTAATTTTTCAAGTTTAGTTGATCACTCGTCACAGTTTTATACCGGAAAAATTCAATTTCTAGTAAAGCAAGAGAAAAAAAGAATTTTATTATAAGAAATATTTCTAACTATAGGGTACTGACCTTAGCTATGACCTTCGCCTTAAAGTATATATGTTGTAAGCCATAATACCGACAAAAACTTTTCAATTGGCAATAATGTGTATCCTTTGAGATTGTTTTAATTCGTTCACATAAAGTTCGGCAGAGTTTCATTTATTAATTTTGTCATTTTTTAATGATCTTCAAATGCATAATAATAATCTCAATTCTTACATAGATATACATTGGGAAATGTTAAATTTCTTAACACTTCTTATTTTAATCTTTTATATAAATAGCTATTTTCATATTTAATGTTTCTAATCTAAAGGAACTTCTTAAATTCAAGGTTCATAAAGTTCTACGAGATATTATCACTAAGTTGAAATTGAAAATAACATTTAATAAGTTATATCAGCGACTTTTACTTTCTCGTTCGAGTATTATTTTGAAAAGAGATGGACATAAAAATTCGATTAGAATAAGTATAAAATGAAGGAAAACGTTAGATAGACTGAAAAATGTCGAAATAGCTATCGCTCTAGAGACAATGGCGTAGCTAATTGTAATTATCGATCTCGGATGGTCGTGATGTGGGTAAGCGGGCGGCTCCGTACAAGAAGGAAAGAGCAGTGTGGAACAGTCGTTAATGAAACTCGGCTCGTGTTAGATATGTGTAAAGCATTCGCCGATCGGCGTATAATACCGGCGTCGCGCGATGCTATCGAGCTACACCCGCAGACAGGGACGAGGGGAGGGGACGGATTTGTAGCTCGCGGCGTAGGCCGTACAGGAGGCGCCCAAACCTATAATGCAGACCAAACGCGTCCGCGTGCGTCGGAACGAGCGGGAGATAAGCGCGCGTACCTATATATAAACATGCGCGGGAATGATAATACGCGCTGTGCAATAGCTTCACCCTCGCCTCGAGCCGAGCGTGCTATCGAACGCGACAATTAATTTCCGCTCGCGGACTCGCTCCTGGGCCCCCCACCCGCCCACCCTCTAATTAATCTCGTCGTACAAGTCCGCGCGAGCGCGCCATATTATATTTAATAAAAAGCTGCTTAAGCGCTTCAGAATTTGCTGGAATCGCTTTGAATATGAGCGTGGAAATGGTTAAAAAACGAAATAAAAAACGAACAAAAATACTCTCTCGTACTCCTGAATAATTTTCAACTTCAAAATTTCCAGAGGACTGAAGTCGCGTTCGGTAGATTTATTATTTGGTGGAATATCAGTCTTCACCGCTGGAACAATCAAAGGTAAAACTCTGCAATAGAACCGGAAAAAAATCTAATTTGCTCGCGAAATCTGCACTGTAACGAAAACAGTTTCTGCTTCTCCTCTTTTCGCTTCACACTTAAAAATACGGCGAAAAGTTTGAAACTGAAAGTTCCCGAGAGAGCAAGGCCTGCTCGCCTCTTGTCGCTATTCTGTAAATGACTTTTAATTGTTTTTCCCCAACTAATATCTACCGAGTCGAGTCGTGTCGAGCCAATAATTACCAAGTTCAAACAGAAATAGGCCTAAGGAAGACGTCCGACCGGGGGTTGCCAAGTTCAAGAAGGTCGAAGGAGCAAAGAGGCCGCGAAAAGCGTCGTCATGCGGACTCGCTAATTAGCCGGAACAAAAACTTAATTGACAAGTTTATAAGCCTAGAGGGCATCGAGTGTGTCTCGAGGAATATTTCTCTGCACGCCCCGCTCTTCCGGCAGGTGTATGATTAGAAAGCTCGCCTTCGCGCCACCTTGTGATTCATACGTAATTACCTGTCGCGCACTTACGACCAAAAGCTGTCGAAAGGCACCGGTGCGGTTGTGCGTCCGCGTTGCGCGTACATATAGCCCCGATTCGTTAGGACCCCCCTCTCTCTCTCTCACTCTCTCTCTCTCTCTCTCTCTCTCTCACTCTCTCTTTCTCTTTCTCTCTCACCCCTGCCCCCTGGCTCCTCTCAATTCTATCCACTTGGGAATTAGCTTCAGGATCGTACAGACGCGCCCGCGGAATTTCGCGTGTCGCCAAAGTTTGATCAAGGAGTGGAGGAGGACATGAGAGCCAGCCGTTGCAAGCGAGCCCAACCCCAACTTGGCGATTTACATATGATAATGGTCTGCGGTCGCGATTCCCCGGCGGTTTTTCGCTCAGCCACTTCCCTCCACACCACGCTTCCGCGCCCGCGTGTCTCACTACAATTCCCACAGTCATTTCTACATATTCCTCTCTGCTATTGCTGTCTCCTGTCGCTCGCTGGGCGATTGCGCACCTTTTTTACGGCCTCGTATTTTTCATAGCCACCCAAGCTTTAACCTCCTCCTCCCCCTTCACTTGCCCTTCGCCCCAGACCGATCTCGGATAGGAGTTCAGACTCGGTATTTCGTAGCCGCGACGATTCATATTCGATGCTCTATACTATTCTGTTCCGATGCGCGATTTCACTTTAGAAGTAACAAAATGACGCCAAGGTCGAGGATCGATTCAAAGAAGAAGTAGGCATTCACTGGAGAACCGATTCATTCTAGATAGTGAAAACTGTATTGATTGCGCATGAAAATGAATTATAATAGATTTGTTTTTCCCTTTTTAGAAATTTTTAATCTGAAAGTTTTCTTTTTTCATTTAAACGTGCATTTTTCTCCTTCGGTATAATCCGTAACATAAATATTATAATTCAAAATCTGTATTACTAGAGACTATTTTCATTCCATTGACAACAATAAAGAACAATTACACTATTTACAAAACGTTGTCAAAATAATTCTTGTAAATTATGTAAAATAAAATGGAAAAAGTTTTCAACTTATATAAATTCTTGTATATACACAAACCAGTATGAACTAATTTTAAAAGAAAGAAATTATTTACTATCTTATTCATTAATAGAAAAATTATAATCTTCAACACTTCATAAACGTACCATTCTTCTTATCCACCTCTTTGATATCGGATACACTTAATCTGCAATAAAAGAAGATTCCAAGAAAATACCAAAACGTTATATTAACCTTTGAATAAATTTAAATATTAAAAAAAATAATTAAACTTGTTTAATTTGAACCTTTTCCTTATTCATCTTACTCTTTCACTAACATTATGGTTTTATAGTTAAAAGTTCACGTGCAGTAAAGCAGTAAATGACCTTGAATTATTATAATCGAGTTTGCACTAAGCAATAATTGTAAATTAGAGTCGTAATTATACCTTGCTATGTATTTTGGATAGCAATCAGAGCAAGAAAGAACACCTAGTCAAAAAGGAATGTCAATTACCAACTGCCCTCTCTCTCTGTTGTGTTCATCCTTTTTTATTTATCTCAATTTTTCACATTGACTTTCGATAAAAGCTTTTTCAAAGTGTCATCGTTATATATATATATATATATATATATATATATATATATATATATATATATACATATACATATTTCATTAATTAACAAAAAGTATACGTATAATCAGGACAAATCGTTTTTGCATTAATAAAGCATAGTGTTGTATTTATATTATTTAGGTCGTTTCTGTAATGCTATTGTGCATCTCACTCTTAATAGTAAGGTATAGAATAATGTATTTCTTAAACGATCTCATAAGAATGGTTAATTTTATTCTGTAATTTCCTTCAACTATTAAATATAAAAGCAAAATATTCTTATCTGTTTTGCAAACTTTGATATTACATTTCATTTTGATTTTAATGTTTACAAACTATTTTGTTTACACTAAATCCAACAAGCTAAACTAATAACCATGAAAAACGCTATAAGTGCCTACTTTATTTTCATTGCAATTCAAACTTATATAATAGTGAAAAGCGTTTGATGTTTGGTGTTTTCGTATGAATTTTCGTGATGTTCTTGTATAACTTTTTTGATTTTTAAAAACATTATAGATATTCGGGTTTGTTTTGTTTAAAGATATCGGTTTGATATACTCACAAAGAGAGCGTGATCGTGATGATCGAGCCCATCGAATTTAAGAGTTAGTTCAGCGCGATCTTTCGTCGAGTTCAGATCTACTTGCGACTGCACGCATTTAAATTATTATACTAATATAATATGTTTGCGTTAATTTCATATATAATTTTCTAACATTTTACTTCATATTTAATCATTCATAGTTCATTCAATACATTCATACAATTCAATATACACGATTATTCGATTATACGACTATAAAGGACAAATGTTTGTCCACCGGGGCCCCGTGCTTATCGTCAATACGGTACAAGCGTAGCGCCATAGCGCCTAATACGAATAAGTGCAACAGCACATTTGGCGCATCAGACAAATCTCAATCAAAAAATAAATATACGTTTCGTGGGGTTTTTATGCCTACTAGGCTTTTCTCCAAGAGCCAATAACCTAATTTAATTTGTGGCTCAAATTGTGTCTATTCATTTATTTACACATAACCATCCAACAAATAAACGAAATCGTGGAACCTCTCCATGTTGAAGAGTTTTCAACATAACGTACATAGGCGTACTTATCTATAAGGTATTTAGAAAAAAGGAAACAAAATTTATAATCATGTATTCCTGTTAATATTTAATATTCCTTGTGCCATTTATAACTAACGGTCTAATGCAGTTTAAAAAAAACGTGCTAGAGCTCAGAATTTTAGCCTGCAAAGTCCTTGAAAATAGGCTCGAAGAATCATCCTTGAGAACTAAACATGAAAAGACTTCGGAGTTGAAGTCGGAAGAGAATACTCTTTTTCTTTCAGCCGGCATCTGACTTTCTCCATAGTGAACAAAAGGCGTAATGAAGAATTTTCTCGTACTCTTTTCCACGGCAGCTGTTTCATATCGCTCACCCCTGCGCGAGCACACTGCGGAACTGACGACGTACTCTTGGGTGTTCGACGCTGAAGCTGCCATGGAACCCCATAAGGCGCATATTCTTCCGGTAACAAAGGGGAGTCTTTCCTGAGAAAAGAATTCGGAATAAAGAGCTCGGGATAATATATATATATATATATATATATATATATATATATATATATATATATATGGCAGTCGTTCTGAAGCCTACCAACTTTTCGACATTCATCCACGAGTCCCTAGTAACTATAAACTATAGATACGCTTTATAGGTGGGCTTGCGAATGTAAAAAAGCACTGATGATTTCTCTTTCTTCTTTTCGGTCGTACTTTGAGAATTTTATAGCAAGATCTAAATTGAAGAATTCTCTCAATCATCCTTACAATTTAAGGCTGAACTTACTTTTTTGCTTTTCTCATTGATACTTGCATCTAAAAATAAAAGTGCTTCATAAAAATATGTAAAATTATATTTAAAAAAAATGTTGATTATTTATGAAAATTACAGTATAATCGAGGAGCAGTATAAAAACAACATCAGTTTTATATATAATATAAGTAGTGGATACGAGTAGATACTATCTGATCTCTGGTGCCTAAGATATTTTATTTCTATATTAAACATGTAAAATTTTATATTGCAAAACAGTGCAAAAGACTTTAGTGCTTGAAAAGAGATAGTGATTTATTTGAAACTTTGAAACAAGATAATACAAAAATAAAATTTTATAGAGCAGATATGCATACTATCTTCTGATTATTTATTTTTTTTAATAAAAAAGACTGGCATTAGAATTGAAAAAGACTATATTCATTAAAATATATTGTAAAAAATATTCTTATAAAAAATCCAAAAAACAAGTTTCGACAAACAAAAAATATTTTCTCCTTATTCCCTTCTTTGTTCGACTCATATCGGAATTAGCCTCGCCCTCCACTACGAAACTCCCTCCCCGCCTGCATATATAGATCAGGAACTCGTTCCCCCTCGCATACTTCCTATTTTTCCACTGGATTGGTCAGATCTTCTTCCTGAATCTGTAACTTGCGCGACTGGTCAATACACAGACTACACGAGGGTGAATAAATGTGGTATCAACAGTTGGAAATAATGCTAATTGTTGCGAGGCTGAGTCCCCACCTGCGCCCCAATTCACCAAAGTAGAACTCAGAGGAGGGTGTTACTAAGCAAGGGCTTAAGAAATCCACGTACGAACAGCCCTTTTAGGCAAAAATTTTAAATCGACATATATAACGTAGATTTAAGAGATAAGTGCTAAAGAGATAGAGAGAGAGAGAGAGAGAGAGAGAGAGAGAGAGAGAGAGAGAAGGGGGATAATGGAAGACTGGGTTCCTAATATTATACACCGCATACTACTTACTTTGTTCTCCTCCAATGCAAGGGGTAATCAACACGTGCCTAATTAGATTGACACAAAGGAAGAGACCAAGAAAAAGCTTTATTCATTTATAGGAAAACTATTTTACAAAGAATTGATCCTATAATATTGACTTCTTTTGGCTTAGTAAGATGTCTTCCAGTGTTTACTTCCTTTTTATACCGAAATATTTTCCGTTATAGGATATTGAAAAAACGAGGTGTGTTCAAAAAATAACGAAAATTTTCGTTTTATGAAAAAAATATTTATTTATTAATCAATATCTATTTTGTCCCCTTCAAAGTAATCCCCCTCGGATAGAATGCACTTGTGCCAACGTTTTTTACAATTCTCGAAATACTTTTGAAACTCGATCTTTGTAATATCTTTTAGCTCTTTCAGCGATTCGCTTTTAATGTCATATATGCTTGTAAAACGACGGCATTTTAATGTTCTCTTTATTTTGGAAATAGAACAAAGTGACATGGAGCCATATCTGGCGAATATGGAGGCTGAGGCATCGTTAAAGTTTTGTTTTGGCCAAAATTCACGAACAAGCAATAAAGTGTGAGCAGGTGCATTCTCGTGGTGCAAAAGTTATGAATGGTTTTACCACAAATCCGGGGTTTTTTTTCGGATTGCTTCACGCAAATGGCGTTGAACTTGTAGGTAGTACACCTTATTGATTGTTTGACCTTGTGGCAAAAATTCATCATGTATTGTGCCATTAAAATCGAAGAACACAGTGAGCATAAACTTCACATTCGACCGCACTTGTCGAGCCTTTTTCAGTTTTGGCGATCCAGAATGCCTCCACTGGGACGATTGAGCCTTAGTTTCGACATCATATCCGTAAACCGGTGTTTCGTCACCTGTTATAACACGTTTTAGTAGTTCTGTATCGTTATTAACTTCATTTAGTGACTGCTGAGCAACTTCCATTCGCCGCTGTTTTTGTTCGAAATTCAACAATTTTGGAGTAAATTTTGCTGCCACGTTTCATATCCAAAACTTCCAAAAAACTTCCATGGCATGAGCCAACTGATATGCCAACATCATCAGCGACTTCTCTGATTGTGATTCGGCGATCGTTCATAACCATTTCTTTCACTTTTTTCACGTTTTCATCGGTTGTTGATGTGCTTGGCCGTCCGGATCATTCGTCATCTTCAACGTTTTCGGCACTATCTTGGAAACGCTTATACCACTTGTAAATCCTTGCTTTGCTCATAGCAGACTCACCATATGCTTTTTTTAACATTTTACAAACTTCACTACACTTTATTTTATTTTTTACGCACAATTGAATAAAAATTTTTTGTTCCATGTTTTTTCACAAACGAACATCGCCGATCTCAAAAAATACGTCTAACGTTAGGGCTGCCACTTAAAAAGTAAGCAATGAATATTGCTGAAAATTTTATCGTACTTCGGGGGCATGCGTACCAACATAATGAAAAAAAATTTTATACAGGCGCACTCTCTAAACCGGCGAAATTTAAAAATTCTCGTTAGTTTTTAAACACACCTTGTATACAAATAATATAAAATTTCCGTTAGTTATTTGGAATATTGACTTTTACAGATATTTAGGCTGTCAAATGCAATGTTCAAAAAATGTTAAATTGTTTACAAGTATAGTGGAAGCCAATTTTATAAAGCAGTATATATACACAAATTTAAAAGTTCTACTTCCGTGCTCTTATATAAAAGAAATTAATTATTTATCTTAGGTCTATTTATTGTTATATCTATTTATTATAAATTTAAAACATTCGTATTTTATTTTTCATCTGTACATTGAACAATTCAATATTTTTATCAATATCACTATTCCCTAGGTATACAAATATAATATAGAAATAAAATCGGTTGTATTTGTAAGTGAGCTTATTCATTTCGTAATTTGTAATTTCGTTATTCAAGTAATGGGGAAAGTCAATATTTTATCGATCGCACTTGCATATACACAATAATTTATGTTAAAAAGTAATTTTTAGAAAAAACAATCCTGGCTTTGAAAAATTTTATTAAGAAGACTACTATTGAAAAAAGATTTACTCTGGAAAATTTGTCTAAAACGTAACGTTCCCTTTTCTTTTCTTAGGATGGAAGAGAACACAAAAGGGCTTTTGCAACATAAACAGCGTGCTGAGCAGCTAAAGCAGGAGAAGGCTGCTCTGACAGTTTCTTGCGAGGTAATTATTTTACTACATATAAACATTATATTTAATAATTGTTTCTATATTTATTAATTTCTGACGAAGCATCATTTTCATCAAATATTTATGAATTGTGAGCAGTTATCAAAATATTTCCTTTTTCAATTATAAATAAACTGTTTACACATTAATTATATGACTTATCGACATAAAATCAAGATTAAGTAAAACTTAATTTTATTATAAAATAAGTCAATTATTTATCTGCCTTCATTCATAATATTATGCTTCCTTACAAATAACTATATAAATATTAGTTTTTGAAACTATTTAATATACAGATTTATTATTTATTGTTGCAATTTGTTGTTATATATTACCAGTTCCAACGCTTTTCTTTTTATTCAAAAATTGGATATTGAATATTATTACAATTGTATTAGTTCATCTAAATTATAGATCTATTTTATTTTTCCTTTTTAATAAATTTAATTTACTATTTTTCCTTTGTTTTTCTTTGAATACTTTTTTTGTTTTTGCCATTAATATTTATTGAAGATTTATCCAATATTATTACTAAATTCTTCTTCTTATATTTTCTTTCAAAGATTTAAAAATGTCTTTAAAATAAAATATATTAATATCTGTAATATATTATACTTCCTCTGTTATTATATTAGCCCTTATACATAAAGCAATAAATATATATATACTATCTCTTTACGGACAGTTACACTTTAAAAGACTCGTAGGTGGAAGGGTCGCTATATCAGTGTCTGATTCATTTATCGATCGCTATTCGTCACCCTCCTCTTCTATGTCTCTTGCAATCATCTATACAACTTTGTTATAAAAAGCAGCATGATAAGTCACTGCATATATTCTCGCTACGTTAAAATTGTATTGCTTTATCTTCTTTCTAAATTTTTATAATAATACTTGATGTGTTAGTCTTTAATTCACATATAAAACAACGGGAATGTTTTATGTAAAAAAAATATAATGGGTCACTTGTTGTTAAACATCTGTAACGTGAATGCATTGCAGGAAAACCTTACAGAGTCGGCTGAATTAAAAAGAGTAAAAAAGATAAAACGGGGGAAGAGGTTTGAGTGCCAGTGATCGTTTTTCATGCTACATAAATCAGACGCAGTCAGCCTCTATTAACAAGCTCCGATAACTGGGAGCCCTGGATGGCAGTTTCTGATTTTTCTGCATCTTATGTATACAGTGATATAAATGCTGACGCTCTTCGCCAAGTTATCTCACACTATATCTTAGTCCGTCAGTCCAAAAAACAGCGTAGGGCCAGGGAATAAAAAAACTAACTAATAGACAGAGGTTTTGGAGTACCAGATTTGTTCAACTCTTAGTGATTCAATTTTTAACCTTTTATTATAATTGTTTGAAAGGAAACTCATTATTTCAAGTTAAAATCTGATACAGCAGATAAAAGATACTTGCATTTTCAGTGTAATTTCCTTATTGATATTAACGAATTTGACATTAATTTAACTCATAATTTTCGTGTAGAGTTATATGAAGAAGATATTCGTAATAAACATAAATAACATAATAAAAAATTTATTCCACTTATATGAAATAAAATTCATGTTATCGCCTAAAGTATGTAAACTATGAATGCAAAAATGTGAACGAAGAACATAGAGAGGGGGGGGGGTGAAGATAAAGAATAAATTCAACTCATCGCACAAGTAGTTATGGCGAATGATTAATGTCTTTCGTTAAATATTTAGATCTGGTCAAATTGTTATCAACCTTAAATCACAAGTTTAATCTTATCAAAGAAAACGCCAAAAAAAGGCATTTATTACGGTGAACATCTTTCCATATCTGATGAAAGCACACAATTAATACATTGTGTTTACTATAATCAAAGTCAAACAGAAAGTACTAACCACCTGTAGTGAATGTGATATATATTAAAATTAAAATAAAAAAGCTATAAGAATAATAACACAAGACATTTCTGATCATGTTTGTTCCTGGCAGCCATGAGAGGATTGCGGGCCACGAGCATACTTCGGCAGATAGACGTTTCAGCGCATAAAGGAAAAAAAAGGATGCGTAGAGGAATCCGTGGAGGAAAGAGGGCCCTTGGCCGCGCGGTTATGACCCCCGCGCCGCGGCCGGCGCGGGTTTGGACTGAGACGAAATAAAACAGCTGCGCGACAAATGTTTGGTTCGCAAAGGGATGTGCAATTTAGAAAGCTCGAAGCCCTATTGATTAAATATATTTTTCAATATACCGATATTCGTAGATCACAAGGACTCGGGGAAGGGGAAGTTTCGAGCTGCTCGACAGCCATTTACGCTAAACACCGGACTCTTGGCGGTAGTCTTAATTTTGTCTCGAGGTCGTACACTTCGAGATAACTGTAGAGCATTTTTTAAATATATTCATCATTGCTAAACTTGCTTGTTTTTCTTTGTTTTTTCCTGCTAACTGACACTATTTTACTTGCGTTTAACTTGGCAATTATTCCAGGATTTATTCCTTTTAAATTCATCTTTTATTATTATTTAATAAAGATAATGTAAATATTGAAACCATTATTATCGTCAAAACTCCGGTCGCGATTTCACTCAGGAGAGCGACTACAATGTTTTCCATCGCTTTCATAGTAGTATCTTTTATTTGATCTTTTATAAGTTTTAATATTTTAATGTCTTTCAAAATAACGAATTCGATGTAATACTGTTAAAAACTTAATTTTATAAAATTTAGATATTGTAAAAATCATAAATTTTATGTACATTTAAAATAAATTTAAATTTTTCTATTGAAGCGACTGGAAAATTATTTTTTAATAGATTTAATTATAGCGCTATCGTGTTTTACCAAGTAGCTTGTGCTTTGTTATTTATACATCCCTCTAGCAGGGTAAAAAGAATGAGTTTACTGGAAAAACATAATGCCAAGATTCTTCAATCAATAAGTAACCTAAACTTTATATTAAATATTATTAAACGAATAGAGAAGTAAGTGCAAATAATCACCAACAAATAAGTGATTTGTAATCAAGACTTCAAGATCATAGATTTCATCAGAAATTGATGTGATGGATCGACAATGGACAATCATTTCATTTCCAATAAGTAATGATGAGAATTCGTTGTATATGAGTTTGTGCTGACCTTTTTACTCGACGCAGTTGTCCCTTCATAGACTTGATTTGTTCCTAAAGTCCTCCGACATAACGGACTGAGGGAAAGAGAAAGATCTAATTAATTCCTGTTGCTTTGTATTTTTTTCGTTGATGGAATATCAAGTTTATGATGGAATATCAAGTTTATCTCTAAAATCAACAAAAGTTATACCTCAAGATGCTACTTCTACGAAGTTGACAGTTGTGAAAACGTGATTCTGGTTTATAGCAGCCGACATTACTGCGCACTACTTACATAGTTTTCAATGAAATTTTTTCTATTAAGAGCCGTTGAATGAAGCCAATGCAAGATAATCTGACAATATGTTTATATGTAATATGGCCGTTAGATTAAATATATTAGTTTCTATTGACGTGTTAAGCCATCCAGTGTATTAATAGGTCTTCTCAAAGTTCTAGCAAAGTAATTGTCATTCTTAAGGTAGATTTTTTCGAAGATGCTCACCCCTTGTTTAGCGTTAGTTTCATATTTCCACTGACGAGTTTAATAATGGTTGTTGTTCCTTCTGTACAGACCCTAAGGTAGACGACTGCAATACTGCGACAGCTGTAATTCGTACATACATAATTTTCCTAAATATAGCTTTCAATTTTAGTACTATGGTAAAATAATGATAAACACATAACGAAAGTTGATGTTATCTCAGTCCATCACCAATCGAATGAACTCGAAAGTTTTCCATTCTACTTCAAACATTCTGCTATATTAAATAACTTGGCTGTTTCAATTGGAGTAAGGCCTCTAGTTGTAAAAACAAACGGAAATTTTTCAAAGTAAGGTCTAAATTATCCGTAGTTCTTTCACCGTATCACCAGATATTAATTGAAAATAGTTTTATCACAAATGAACTTATATTGGAACTAGATCGAAGCCGTCTGCTTCAAATAGCTGAATTAACAGAGTTAAATATTCAAAATTATAGAATAATAGCATGTAGGAAGCTATCTTCATATTATCATGATAGCCTTTTAACAAATGTGATCTTGTCTTCATAAAGGTGCCTCCCAAGAAATTATTGTAGTGAGAATAAGTAGTTGCTTTTCTGGCTACTTTTAATGTATCACAGAAGTTAAGTCAAATCTCGCGTAACATCCTTTTCAGACCATTATCGAAGAGAAATAGATGTGACCTTTAACGTACCCAATTATTATTATTATCATACCCAAGTCGTTATCGAACTTTCGCCTTGTCTATAAAACATAATTAAAGTTGTAATTCATAATTTACTCCATATTTTATTTTCAAGACTTTCTCAGCTATTCTGTAGAGTTGATAAAGCTTAATGTAGCGATATGATTAAATATAAAGTCTAATAATATTTTAACTTCTACATTAAATTATTAAATATTTCTAAATCCCGTCACTATAATAATCCATTTGATTAAATTATATAATACTTTCATTACTGTTATTTCTATACAAGTATCTTTTTACTAGGCTTATTTAATTTATATTTTTTCTTGAAACTTGCTCAATTACAGAATGTGTAAGGTTTACAGTTATAATATCCTTAATGGTTTATATATTTTGTTTGCGCAGACTTAGACATATGCTTCCTATATACACTACAAAATTATAGCGCTTATATTACGACTCGAACTTATATGTTTTTAAAAAATAGTCAAAAAAGCTCAAAATTACGTTTCAGGCTCGTATACACCAGTACCAAAGTCAGATTTCGATACTACAATTAGAGAACGAATCAATGCGCGGACAATTGAGAGGACTGGAGGCAGCCTGCACCGGGGACATACACGCTGCCCTGGTGGCGCGGCTCGCCACCCTCGAGTCCGAACACTTGGCCCTGGCTCGCGACGCCGATGCGCAGCGCAAGCAGTACGAGCGGTGTCTGGATGACGTCGCCAACCAGGTGGTCCGTGCGCTTCTCTCGCAAAAGGTTCACGCTCGCTGACGTATTCATCGTTATGTTTTCTTCCTCCATATATGGCCACTCATTTATTATTGCACGCTTCTTTATAGCAAAACTAATCTAATTTTCTTTCAACAATTTATAGACTCCTGATATACCTTTTGACCACTGTATGTTCATTACTAACATAATTTGCTTTGTATTCTTTTCATATCGGAAATTCTTTTTTGTACAGGAATTGAGCTTTGACTATTTTTATAATATAATTATTTTATTTATGATGAATCATAATTTTACTTTTTCAATTACACTCATTAATTTTCCTTCATGGGCATCTTTGTTTCCAGAACCAAATTAAAATGATAATTTCGATGTTTACATTTTTACTGTTTGCGAGGCCCTGTTTTCCAATTATACCAAATGTATATTTTAGATGAACTTACATACATATTTATTTGATAAATTTAAAAAAGTTATTCTCTCATTTCTTTAATTAGGAAGTAAATATTTAACATCTAAAATATACGTGCAAATAACATTGATGAAAGTACTAGATGAGTTTCCAATATTAAATAGAATTTAGATTGGTACATGTTTTATACATTGTATTTATTATGTACATTTATTATTGTACGATCTCTAATAATATACAATTCAGCAAACTATGGAATGCGATATCTTTAGTTTATATTTTATATAAAGATAAGTAGTTACATATAACTATAAAATGGTTTTTGAACAACATACTGAATGACTTTTTAAATATTAAAGAGAAATTAATAAATCTTCAAGTTTAAATTAGTTCATTATTTAAGATTATTCTGTTACAAAAAGGAGAGAAATACTAATAAGGAGAGGTTCCGATGGATTTCGTCAATGGATTTCGTCCAGATTGAGCGAGATAACTGATTGTCTTCAAAATAGGCCAGTCCAGATCTAATGTCGCCTTATTTTTCAAATGTGGTACTTCTGACTTACAATTAATAAATAAATTAAATGTATTGATGTTGAGACAGATGTTTTTTTGAATGAAAATCTATACTTTAAGAATCGTATTCGAATACAGAATACTATTTCGAGCAAAAAAGTCTATTTAAAACCTAAGTCTCCAAATGTATAGTTTTATAGTTATTAACAATTAAATTTGAGTCAATTGTAAACTTACAAATCGGATAGGCTCAGTGACGCGCGTATATTCAATAGAATTTCAATTCTAAAATCTTTGGCTAATCTAATTAAAAAGATGTATTAATTTTTCATAAAGAAATATCATATGCCAAAAGTGGGCCAGTGTATTAGGCTCTAAAAGTTTACAATGCTTATTCTGGATGTAATCAGAGTTACCTAGTTCCATCTGGTCCCAATATATCATTTACATTGTAGCCTATGTTTACAGCCTTATTTAGTAACAAAGATCAAAGAGTCAGATAGTACTAACATAAGTCAGAGACTTTAGATAATACATATTTCATTTTTTCGAATCTTAACATGGTATACAGTTTTCATAATTTTGATAGCAAATTACGAGACACAAATTATTTTCAGATCTCAATAGATACATATACATATATATATATATATATATATATATATATATATATATATTTTATGTTTATAAATGTTAATAATTTATAAACATGAATAGTTAATATAAAAGTTGGCCTTACAACAAAACACGAAAAAGTATATCGATCAAATTTTTTTACTTACTCTAAACATTTTGAATTAAATTAATTGGCTAGTTTAATAGGATAATAGATTTTCTAATGTATTTCAATTCACCTTCTTTTAATATTTTTATTTTCTTTTTCCTTACATTAATTTTAAGAGCTTAGTCAAATATTCCAAAACTGTTCGAGATCCTGCAAAGGCTTACTCGACTTTGTCTGTTATTTATTATTATTACGTATATGTATATATTCACTGAAAATTAGTAAAAGCTATGCTCTTGAATTAATATGATCCTGATGGTAGTAAGAATAATAAAACGGTTTAGTTTTATTTCAATTTTCTCAAAACAAATAGACCGATGCATTAATCTAAAAATTCATTCAAGTTTCAATAAAAAGATACGGTATATAGCAGTATTTTATTATTTATATTACGCAACGAGTGAATAAAATAGATGACTCCCATATGATTCGATATAGGTCGTCGAGCGAAAAGAACGGTTGATAAGATAAACTCGTATGGTGTCACATATTCTGCTCAAGAGTTACCTACAATATTTCTTCATTCTAAGGGTGCATTATACAATTTTTTTCAACAATCTTAAGTAAGAAAAATAGTGTTTTGCACCACTCCTAAACAGCAAAATCATGATTTGAATGTGGTTTTGTCGCTATTGTAACGTAAAATAAGTTCTACACGAATGTGAAAGTTGCTTTTTGACTCGTGAGATAGTTTACTTTCAAGCGAACCAAATAATGTTTACATAATTAAAATATAAAGCACCGATCTTCGTATGCCTATATTAATTTTTATAACAAGTAAATATAGAAAAGATAACCTTATATGAAATGTGTATTAAGTTTATAGAAGTTGAACCTCTCCAAAGTTTTTAACGTGAAAGGATGCTGAAATAAATGTGCATGTTTATATATTTAACATTCGATGCTTCGATCAAGCACTAACTATTTCTCACACGTTTTCAATTATGTTTGCAAAAAGTATAGATAAAAGTTTATACACTGCTGCTCTGCTATGTGAAACTTTGAGACTGCGTTTGGATAATCTAACTAAAAATTTATAAAAAATACGAAATTGGTATGCAGGGCCTGAAAGAGGAAATTAGTGCGTTGCAAAGGCGCATTCGCGAGCTGGAAGCGCAGAACAGAGCCTTGTCGGGCCTACTGGCGCAGGCCGCGAGTCCCGGCACACCGAGCGAAATCGTCCAAACCATTCTCGAGGCTGGTCCCGCGGCCCTCGTAGCAGCTCTTGGCTTGGATTCTTCCTGGATTCCACTGTCGAGGCCGAGGTCCCTCAACTTGCAAATACCGGTGATAGCGACTGCCAAGAGCAAGCGGGCTAGACCTTTAGGTTTGCGTTCTATTATTAATGTGTATACCTATAATAAATGATCTCTTATTGTAATCGGTTATTTCATTATCATGACACAGGTTTTCAAATATTATCTATAAATGTATCATAGTTATCAAATATTTATAAGGATTTAGAAAGTTGGAAACAATTGGAAAAATTTTTTTGCACATTGATTTAAAATTAATTGAAGTTATTTTTTAATAATCATCTCGTGTTCTCCGTATATTTATTTTATAATAAACGACATTCACGCAAGATTAAGGAAGAAAGTTGTGAAATGTTTTTTTATCAATGGTAAAATAAATTGATGATAATTTTATCCATGAAAGTATGCCATCGAACCTTTTTGAATCGCACTCGAGTAGATCTTTTCGTGTCTGCAAAAAAGACTTTGCTATATATATATATATATATATGCATTTATATATAATCATACACAAACAGCGCAGAAACCATCGGAGGAAGAAGGCAGCGAGAGCCCGGAGAGTGGAAACCGAGACGAGGGTTACTCGACAATGTCGAGCGACGTGCAAGGCGAGGGTACGCGGCAGGAGGTACCCCGAGGTCTCGAGGATTTGAAGGAAGCCACTGACGAGACCGAGGGCGACGTCTCCCCGGACGCGCGGCTCGTGTCGCTGGACGCCGGCGATCCAGACGTCCTTTTCCTTCCGCTGAATCTCACCGTCGGACTGAATCCGAGACACAGCTACCCACCGACCAAAGATCTCCTTCCCTACCAACACGTGATGCGCAGCTTCAGCGACAGCCACCTCTGCCTGAAACTCACGGCCACCGCGAACATCACGCCCTTCGTGCCGAGCCCCGTCGGCTCTTCATCCTTACTGCTCGTCGAAGAAGATGGCTGGGACGCCGAGTACGTCCAACAATGGCTCAGGTAAGCAACACATAGACCTTCATTATGTTACATGCAATGTATATCCTAATATGGAGTAAGATGGAGTGACGATACGCTGTAATCGAATGAATATAACTTTGAGAGCTTTTAGTATCAAAATAAAGTACCTAATGTATAGCTAATATTTAATGCCGAATCTAGAAAGTGAATAATAAATTTTATCTATGCGTGCTGCGCCTAGGCTGGACGACACGCGCAGTGCACAACAGCATCGGGACCTTTTGGAATTAGAGTATGATCAAGCAGAGCTGGAGGATTGGAGTTTTTCGCTTTCGTCCGAAGATCTCACTGCTAATGAAAGTCGATCGGAAGCGATGCTATGGAAGGAGACAGTTGTTGCCCCGATATTACCAGCCATTAAAGAACACAACAATCTCGATCTAGAAGAAGATGCGAATGAGTGTTTCTGGAACAGCGCGAGTTATCTACCCGACAAAACGGATGGAGAACTTGTAGGTTTCAAAAGAATATTTTTTCATTCCCCCTTTTTTATGATAAATACAACTAAAAGCTAATAATCATATAAAACAAGAATCAATTATCAAGAACGATCATAATAATAATTATCAACAGTCAGTTCAAGTAGTATAAATTAAATTACAATGCTTTCTATTTATTCTTATAAAGAACAGAAAAAACATAAATATGTAATGTTATGCCAGGGAAAATCAGTACTACGCTCGAATAGTTGTTTTTATTTGAAATACTGAAATATTCAATTTTTCTTAACATATAAAATAATAAATATTTTACATGAAACTTATCAGTATAACCCTCATAAATGCTTAGTGATTATATGTAACTTTATACTAAATATTTTGTGTAAATTAATGTACATTACTCGCAAAGTTAAAAAAGCATAATAGAGATCATGGGTTAAAACATACAAAGAATACGCCATTATTATAGTCTCGACCGAGATTTTTTGTATATTCTTTTAATCTTAAAATTTTTTGACTTTCGTAATTAATTAAATATTTTCCTTATACTACTGTGTTTTTATATTGCAAAATGATAAAAAAGTTCCTCCATAAGTTCCAAAACAAAATAGATCTTTATATTAAATGAAAACTTCACAATAAATTGATATTTACATAAAATTTTGTTAAAAAAGAAAAAGAAAAGTCATAGTAAGATGGGCTAAATTGTAGAATCACGTAAATACATATGTAAATACATTCCATGAGATATGATGTGAAATTAATATATCAAAAATATCTTTGCATTAACCATTTGTTGTTTACCTCATTTCTTCACAGCAATAGAAAAAATAATGCTTTATATATCGATATATTGTCAATTTATTTTGCGTTACTAGTAAAATATTTAAGAACCGGTTAAAAATCTGTACGGATATTTAACTATGAAATAAATTTAGCACACACACACACACACACACACACACACACACACACACACACACACACACACACACACACACACACACATACAAAAGCATCGTGATTCTTGATTTGAAATAAGGCAGAAAATTTTCCAGGTGGCTTTGTTAATGGACAGCAGGATGAGTGGACCGTGGCCTTATGCCTCAAGCCCCGGTGCATCGTGGAGCAGTGAGGACGGCATCCTGGATAATGGCTCGAGTAAACGATCATCAGTAGCACTGTCAGGGTGTAGCGATGATCCAGACTCGCCATCCATTGGCACGGATTTTACTCGGGATTTCTATAGGCTCGTCAAGTTTGAGAGCACCAAGAGCTTAGCCAGTACATCGTCGAGGGGTGGCAAAGCAATACCTGACCGTGAGCAGGCACTTCAAAATGTTCTTTCATTCATCGCTGAACAACAAATGTACCTTTCTGAGCTTCCAAATAATACGGCAGACAATAATGGGAGACCTCTTTCGACTGAAGGTACAATAATTATTAATATAAATGTATTATACACTTTTTTAATTTATTTTTTTCACAATCATGGAGTCAATTCTGAATATTTTAAATTTTAAAATAACAAAGGAAACTCAAAAGTTAAAAGACAAAATGAAACGAAAAAATTGTTATCTTTTCATGTAGCTTTTAGATGTTCACGAAAATAATGTAAATTTCGATAAATTTTTATCTTGTTTCTGCCTCGTTATTATTATTATTTGCCTTTTATAAGTATTTTATAAGTACGGAGTTGGGCCTCCCGGACCCTGGACGCATGAGAAACTCTTCGCGTTCCTCCCTAAGATCAAAAGCAGCTAAAATCGGCAGGCCTCCCAGAACAAAAGTATTCTGTTCCCCATGCTGGCCTTGATGTCATCTACATCCAAGGATATAGCCATTAGATGCTGCTACTTCCTTTCAGATATGTTTGGACAGTGACACAGAATATGTTCAGGGGTTTCATCCTCTGTGTAACAAAAGCGACAAGAGGGGTCCCTCCTTATGACACCCATCCTGCACCTGTGAGCATTTTTATCGTGATCTGTGAGGATCTCGATAAGTACCTTGACCCTTCTTCTACTGATCTACTGAGGCCAAGAATAACTTTGGTCCAGTCCTCTGCCTCGTTATTTATATAAAAAATCCTTCTGCTTCCTTACTTACATAAAAAAATAATCTTGAAGATTGTAGAACTTCAAATTTTTCTAACGTTCTTATGTTTGGAAGAATCTAAAGAAAGTCATTAAAAAGTTGTCATTTTTTAATGTTCACATTTTTCTGTGTTGCTAACTATCGAGCGTATCCTGATATTCAATCTCTTCAATTTGGCATACCAGGCAAATAAAGGCCGAACTTTGTTCTGCATATGGATGAAACAATTTTCTATATGTCGGTGTATAAGTATAATATAATGTTCTAGGATTTGATGAATGCCTCAATCTTCCTTGATAGTAGTGATTCGTGAATTACCTTGAGCCAGTCTTTAAGATTATGCTTTAGTCTCATCATTACGTATATAAACTCTACTAAAATAATAGACTTATCCTAATCCCCATTGAAGAAGCAACTTCAACCGGACCACGGTCCTCCTGAAATTTGGTAATGATGCAAGCAATATATGTTTAGAAAATACTTCACACATTGATATCAAATATTCAAAAATTCAAATAAAAAAATTAATTTTTCTGGTAATTTTTAAATAACCTGCTTACTTTTTTCTAAGAATGTACAAGATTTAATAAAACTAACGGGATTCATCATTTTTGATAATATTTATTTCTTCATAAATATCAATTTGACTACTTCAAAGTAGTCCTCCTCAAATATATTTCAAATATGCCGACGCTTTTCCCAATCTTCAAAATACTTTTAAAATTTATAACTATCATATTCACACGACTATGGTTGGTGGTATGCGCATTTAACTAAAACCAAATTAGTATGATATTTCATATGGCCAAAAATTGACTAAGAAGCATTGAGGTATGATCAAGCACCTTTGTAAAACAAAATTTGTAGTTTCTTTCGAAGTGTTTCGCGGCAACAACGTTGATCTGATATACGAGGTATGTTCAAAAAGTAACGAGAATTTTTAAATTTCGCGGGTTTGGAGAGTCCGCCTGTAAAAAATTTTTTTTATTATGTTGGTACATTTACCTCTCAAATACGATACAATTTTCCATTCCTGGCAGGTATGAGAGGATTGCGGGTCACGAGCATACTTCGGCGGATTTATATTAAATTTTTATTAAATATATTTATATTAAATATTTAAAGGATGTTGTTGCCGCAGTTTTATTTTGTTTTGTCTTATTCTTGTTTGGTACTTTCTCCTCTCCAACGGCTGGCTACAGCTGATAAGAGGAGTTGGACGCGCGGTGAAGGGAAAGCCACGAATTCTCTTCGCGGACGCCTGGTCACGAAACGCGCTGTCCCGATGGCTGTCTACAAGACATAGAGCGAATGCGTCGTGGCGCGGCCTTGCTCATGAATGCCGGTTCATTAGAAAAAAGGGGCGTTTTAGGTTTATTAGTTGACGATGGTGTTTTAAATAAGGTATACAGATATTTCTATTAGATTGTTTGAACGCTGTTCCTGGCGTAGGTCTTTTCCTCGAGGGGTTTTCCCTGCGTCATGGGTGAAAATCTGAGCGAATGCGGGAACAGTAGAGGTAATTAATGTACAGACTGTCCACGGCTATAGAGTCCGCACGTGGAGGAAAAAGGGCCCTTGACCGCGCGGTTATGACCCCCGCGCCGCGGCCGGCGCGGGTTGGGCTGAGACGCAATAAAACAGCTGCGCGTCAAATGCTTGGTTCGCAAAGGGATGTGCAATTTAGAAAGCTCAAAACCCTATTGGTTTAAATATATATTTCAATATATCGATATTCGTAGATCACAATGGCTCGGGTCTACGCTAAACACCGGACTCTTGGCGGCAGTCTCGATTTTGTCGCGAAGTCGTACACTTCGAAATAATTGTAGAGCATTTTTTAAATATATTTGTCATTCCTAAAACTTTGCTTGTTTTGCTTTTGTTTTTCCTGCTAACTGACCCTGTTTTACTTACGTTTAACTTGGCAATTATTCCAGGATTTATTCTTATCAAATTCATCTGTTATTATTGTTTAATAAAGATATTAAATATCATTATCATTATAACCTCGGTCGCGATTTGGCTCAGGAGAGCGACTACATCGTTATTAACTTCATTTAGCGACTCCTAAACAACTTCCATTCGCCGCTATTTTTGTTCGAAATTCAACAATTTTGGAGCAAATTTTGCTGCCACGCGTTTCATATCCAAAGCATTCGACTCGTGGTGCAAAAGTTATGAATGGTTTTACCACAAATCCGGGGTTTTTTTCGGATTGCTTCACGCAAATGGCGTTGAACTTGTAGGTAGTACACCTTATTGATTGTTTGACCTTGTGGCAAAAATTCATCATGTATTGTGCCATTAAAATCGAAGAACACAGTGAGCATAAACTTCACATTCGACCGCACTTGTCGAGCCTTTTTCAGTTTTGGCGATCCAGAATGCCTCCACTGGGACGATTGAGCCTTAGTTTCGACATCATATCCGTAAACCGGTGTTTCGTCACCTGTTATAACATGTTTTAGTAGTTCTGTATCGTTATTAACTTCATTTAGTGACTGCTGAGCAACTTCCATTCGCCGCTGTTTTTGTTCGAAATTCAACAATTTTGGAGTAAATTTTGCTGCCACGTTTCATATCCAAAACTTCCAAAAAACTTCCATGGCATGAGCCAACTGATATGCCAACATCATCAGCGACTTCTCTGATTGTGATTCGGCGATCGTTCATAACCATTTCTTTCACTTTTTTCACGTTTTCATCGGTTGTTGATGTGCTTGGGCGACCAGATCATTCGTCATCTTCAACGTTTTCGCGGCCTATTATCAACTAATGGACTAGAAAATAAAACTTCAATTTTTTTTATAAACAGCTATTTTTAATGATGGTGAAAATATAATATAAAATATATATAACGCACCTTAGTGAAGCCAGCGAAATAATAATGACTCGAACAAACACGCTTGTATTTTTATAGTCTCGGCCCCCACTAATCGACGTAAGTTTTGTGAACTTAGCGATAAAGGGTGTAACGTTACGCGACAATCTCGAACAGCTTTGTGTCGCAGCCATATGGCCCGAAAAGAAATACCAATCTTTGTGGACAATTTTCTTTCTACATTTTGTAGAATGTATCTCTATGTTGTGATAGAGTTCAACAGCTTTCGAAAATAGTCATATTTTCCACCAAATGAATGCATGCCAAAGAAAGTACAGATTTCGAAAACCTACGTTTTCCGGGCACGGCGCTGAATCTCTCAATTACATACATCCATTCATTGTAGAAAATATGAAATTTTTCAGTGACTGCACTGGTTATTACAAAGCCACTCGAGATGTTATTTTATTTTATATACTTAAAAAATGCTTACTAAATTCGAATGCGTAGTTTTGCTTTAACTATATAGATCTAAATAAATTCGTAAATAAAAACTATAATAAATTATAGAAAGTTCGCTGACTTGCTTTACAAATAAATAATTGTAAGATTTTCTTTCCTCGGTTTATAATATAATCGAATATAATTTTAAAATATCGTGTAATATATAATTTATCATTAAAATCATTATTTGTAATATAATAATTCTAGATTTACATTTCTAAAATAGCATTCATTTTTAAAGTTTAATAAAATTATATTATATAATCTGTTTGTGATTAATATCCTATAATTATCAATCATCATTATTCATAATTTTAGTCGCGCCAAGTAATATTATCCTAATTCGAACAGTTCTTATAAATTTACCAATCTCAATTTCAATTTCACGAATTGATTTTATTATAATAATTCAATCTTAACACTACATACATACGTATCTTAAGATTATATTTTATATCATATTGTAGTAATATCCACTTCCATTTAAATAAATAAAACAGTTACAAAGTCTTAACTTTATCAGGAATGATAACTATTCAATGAAATTATATTAAATTTCGCCTTGAGAAACTTAAACCTAAAGCTCATATTTTAATAATAAATGTTAAAATTAAATCTAAATATGACAAATATAAATTAGTCTGTAACACGGCAATCTTGGAAACGCTTATACCACTTGTAATCCTTGCTTTACTCATAGCAGACTCACCATATGTTTTTGTGAACATTTTACAAACTTCACTACACTTTATTTCAGTTTTTACGCACAATTGAATAAAAATTCTTTGTTCCATGTTTTTTCACAAACGAAAATCGCCGAGCTCAAAAAATACGTCTAACGTTAGGGGCTGCCACTTAAAAAGTAAGCAATAAAAATTGCTGAAAATTTTATCGTACTTCGGGGGCATGCGTACCAACATAATGAAAAAAATTTTTATACAGGTGCACTCTCTAAACCCGCGAAATTTAAAAATTCTCGTTACTTTTTGAACACACCTCGTATAATATTGTTTATTAACCATTGGATCTACAACATTGATATAAAAATACAAAATCAACAAAATATTGGCGTTTTTATCGAACTTGATTTTTTGATTTTAGTAACGTTGAATGTTTTCCGGTCGATCATTGAACAAACCTTTTTCTCATATTTTGCTTGTTTATTAAGGTTTGCGAATCCAAAAATTATATATTATTTAAATTAATAAATATTTTCATCGGTCTTACAGTATTTATACTTAATATATTATACTAAAATGGTGACAGTTAGACTATCTTTGTTTCTATTCTTGTATAAATGAAAAAAAATTATTAAATTATATAGAGCGCTTTTAAGGCAAGCAAAATTTTGAAAAACAATTTTTTTCATAAGTTATCTATTGTCAAAGTTAATCGAACAATTTATTTTTTTTAAATATCCTTTAATTTTTATAACTATTATGTATTATTATAACTTTTATGCATCGTACATAAATAAATCAACGATTAGTTCCAGAGGTTTATAATCACAACAAACTTGTATCTGAAGTATCACCAGATGAGCCGGATGATGTTTTGGCTGAACAAAAAAACAATTGTTTGGAAAAATCAACGGAGGATTTGTTAGATCAAATTCCTGTACCCCCATTAGCTCCAGAAGAAATAATTATCAATGCTGTTGCCTGCAACGGGGGAATTTCATATACAACGGTGGCACCTTCAGAACTTGTCGCCGTTCCAGAAGAAGACGAAGAAGCAGCTACTTCATCTACACCAAGTACAGTGGTAAATTCCTCTTACAATAAGACCAGCACCATAAATTAACCGAAAATCTTGTTGCAAAATATAAAATATTAATTATTTATTTCTATTTGTAGGTAAGTCCAGCTCGAGGATCTGTATTTATTGAAGGTCGGGACCGCACACTTAGTTTTCACGACAGAGCTACTTCAAAAGATGTAATAGATGAGTTGAACAGAATGATTAGAAGTGGAGACGAAATTCCTGTAAGACAGGATTCTCACGTGGCCTTGGAAAAGCTCGATCTTGCCTGCTGCTGTCCCACTGGTTGGGTTCATGTAGAAAGGGATATTGATTTTACGGATCCCAAGGTATGAAAAGTATGATTTTTACTTATCTGAATATATACAATATAATCGCACTTTTTTAAATATAATAACGTATTAGACTGAAGAAGTTAATATACATAAGAAAAAATTTAGTGATACAACTTATATTTTGCAAGAAATAATGAATATATCAAAATTGTAATTAAACTATGATATTACAGGCGAGGGCCAATCTTCTTGATGTAATGCTGGCAAGTAGCGATAGCTCATCGGCGACTTCGAGCAGCGGATCGGCTGGTAGTGATTCTGGTGATGAACCACCAGATTATCGACACTTACACAAACTGCATCGATATAGACGTCAAAAGAAAGGTATAATCTTTTAAAAAAAAAAAAAAAAACGATTTTTTACTAACCTTATCATGCGACGAGAGTTGTGCACAACTTTTAAGATGACCTTTTTTATGTATTTATGAGAGTATATAAAATTCTAAATATTGATAATGCTTTCATAAAATATATTTTTTTAGTATATCTAAAGTAACATGGCTTTATTGTAGTAAATATGCATGTCAGTGTGCAAATATGAAAGCTGTATATCCATTTTAATTTTTATTCTATTACACCCACCATAATTCACTTAAATCATCTAGTAACGTAAATTAAGTCAAATTAACGCAAATGTATTATACAGATTTTCATTTCATTACTCAATTTTAGCTAGCTTGCTCATGCCTTCTAATATGACTCATTTAATTTTTAGTTAAGAAAAACAAGAATCTCTCCACTTATTTTGTATCATTAATTCAAATAAATTTCTTGAAATGAAAATCTGCATTAGCTTCGCATGTAAATAATTTCTTAATTAATTAACTGTATTTTTCACCTTCCGAACTCGTTCCTCTTGTACTTCATAAGAAAATCAAATTATTCAACACTGTTAAAATTGAATGAACTATAAATAAACAAGTTCAATAAGTTATTTTTCCTCACTCTATCTCCTACATTCTTCTCTCTTTCTCCACGTAGATTGAACATAATTAAAAAGTCTTTAAGTGTTTGAAAATTTCTTAAAACTAATTTTTCTTCAACATGTGTAGTTTTTAAAAATAAGATGTATTGGTATTTAAATATAAAATATATGTAATACACATTTTTGTAATAAATAACACTGTATGACTGCCGTTTCTAGTAAATTGCCTTTAAATGCTTTATTTTTCAAACAATAATCTCAAATTTACATAATATATTTGATACATGGACACGCACACATATACATGCGCGCACTCACACGCGTTCTTAAATATTATTAAATACAACGGAAAATTTTATGCTTTATAAATTGATTTTTTTCTTTTCTTTCTTAATTGGTGAACAAACAGACAGGCTAAAACAAAAAGAGAGGTACCTGTCTGACAGATGCATCCATGGAGGAACAATTGGATAGAATATGGGTCAAAATTGTAAAAAAATGGAGAAAAAGAGAAGATAAAGGACGTATGTCACAGTGCTTCAGCCACCCTGCTGATTTACTTGCTCGTGGTCTTATATAGATTTTGGCAAGTAGCTTGTACAAATATGAGAGTCATAATATTTTTGAGAAATTTTTACATATGTTCATTAAATCATAGTTAAAATTGTACTACTCGGTTTAGCATGCTCATTCAATGTGAAACTTAAGCCTCGAACGCTGAGTGCCTGTAAAAAACAATAGTCGATATACTAATCTAAAAAATAATCTTGCCAACTTCTACTATGTAAAAATAGAAGTCAAATGACTTGGAAAGGAAAATTAGAGAATGGAATTATATGAATAAAGACAAATTAATGTGCGAGATAACAGTTGAACAGTGCAATTGGTTTCTTCAGCATCGGCAGCTCAAGTCCATCGAGTGTTGCGTCTACATTCTAATTGGAGCTCAGCTAGACCCTCGATTATCGGAAGAGGGGATGATTTTTACGCCCGATACGGTGACAAAGAGCGCGAAGCTGTTGCTTCCTTTGACTTCCTCAACGACATTCCCCTCTGCACGGTCCGCCAATTGAGCAGTATCACCAACGTTACCTCTCCGAACTCGTCCGAAATGACGAGTAGCCTTCTCGACCTCATAGATTCGTCCAACGGCGAAGATATCACCGATGGAATGAAAGTCTCGCCACTGTGAAAACTATTCCTCGATTCGATCGCTATTGTGATTTTTTCAATTTTAAGGAATAATTAAGCATTAAAGTATTGCAGGTCAGCAAAATAAATTACTTTGAAAAAGCGAGAAAGATAGCGATAAAGAGAGAGAGAGAGAGAGAGAGAGAGAGAGAGAGAGAGAGAGAGAGAGAGAGAGAGAGATTGAGTTTATTTTGATTAATGATTGAGCTTAAGGGCGATAAAAATTATTTTGTATTAATATACTTAACAATCGTGCAGTTTTATAAAATATATGCTGCATGAACAGGTAAAACGAACTAATTTGTGGTATGCGATGCTTAAAAATATGTAACGTAAATACCTAATATCCGGCATGTGCATTTATTTATTATACATAATTTGTATGTAATTATTTAATAGTATTATTCAATATTTTATTAAGAATAGTTATATTCTTGTTAGTTAATCAATTCGTAAAAATAGGTTCTTGCTATCCGAATTCAAATCAAAGCTAGTTCGTTTTACGGTTTCTAATTTAAATATTAAAAATAACCGGACGTTACCTTATATATTCAGATAAAATATGTAAGTAAATAGGGTATAATAATTATTCTAATAATAGTATTAAAAGTAAGTATAATGCTAGTAACACGAATATTAAAAATAATTATAAAATATTACTTTAACTGTAAAATATCGAAATAGAATTTTAGTAGATCTTAATTTATTGAATGATTAGAAGAAATTCCAATTTTGAAGTTAGTAAGTAGACTGCAAATAAAACATCGATTTTGTACGAATCTGAAATGTCATTGATGTTATTTTCCTGCAATGATTCTTGAATATATATTCCTATCAGTTCCTTACTTAAATACTGTCCTTCAATTAACTGGTCTGTTTTATTTTAACGTATCTTCAATGGAGGACTATCACAATTGTACAATTAATCAAATAAATGTGTAACATACAAATTAAATTTAAAAAAGGCAAACGCGATAGCTATTTATCTGTAATGTAATCTCCAAATAAAGTTTTATAGTTGATAATAAACGTCTTAACAAACGTCTCTCGAAAAAGAAATTTGCATAAGAACTAGTGTTATCCAATAATGACCTAATTTTATCTCAAAAACTGTAAAGTTGGTCAAATTACTAGAATAATGTCACTAGCTATTATTAAATCATTTACTACTCATACATTTATGAGTCGATAGCAATGAAAATACCTATTAAACATTTTAAATACAGTATATATTTTAAGTATATAACAAAAAAGGTATTCAATTTGTAAAGGCTGTGGGTAGGGCAACATTTTGTAATGATAAAATAACTTTCAAACAAAAACGTTTGAATAACTAATAGATTAATTAAGCTCTACAAATTCTAAGTTGCCTACAGTGTCAAGATTTTTAAAATAAAAATATAAATACTTATGATTAATAATTTTATAGTATATGAAAAATGATAAAGAAATAAGAATTCGTTTTCAGTAAACAAAGAGTTACGAAAAAATGTACATAGTATGTATGATAGAACCGATATAAGTTATGTCCAATCTACAACTTAATAAATAATGACAATATATTAAAATGATGTCTATTTCTTCAATAGTAATCTTTATACCCTATATTTTATAAATAAAACAAAACATATATTTCACAAAATAATTTTATTAAAGCGTGAGAAATCGTTCACTAACATTAAACTGATCAAACGTGACAATTAACGCGCAATATAAAATGAGATAGGTAATATACCTTCATCTTTATATATAAATGTATATATCTAAAAACATATGTATTAAAAAGTGTTTTAGATCATTATTTCTGTGATACATTAAACAATAAATCTTCGATGACAAAATATTTAATTAAACACAATTTATGATCAACATATTTTGAATGAAAAGTATTATATTAATTTTTCTACATTCAAAAATTATAGCATTTTAAAAAATTATTTTTATTTAAATATCAATGAATTGAGAAAGTCTTATATTTCTTAAATGCTATATATATATTAATGTTCATTTATTATCAATAATTAGTCATCAATAATGAAAATTTGATAAATTATTATGGAAATTTTATTTAAAATTTTAAATGCTTTGCTCTACAGAAATATGAGTTAAGCAAAACTTTTCTTGAGATATCTTAGTGAATATTAGTCTTATACACTTTTTTTATAACAAGTAGCAGGTACATGTTTTGTTGATTTTATTTTTCGGTTTTCCTATTAACATAAATTTAGCTTTCATTCTTTCCGAGTCTTTTTTTCCGAAATTTACTTTCACTTTCCTCGCAACTTATCAATTACAACAAAGTAGAAAATTCTGCTAGACAGCAATAATGTTGCGTGTTTTATAAGTTCTTCCTTACACCTTATAGCCTCGGCGTTCCATATTTCGTATCGAGTTAGCCAAACAGAAAGAGAAAATGATGCCACATAACTGAAAAAGTCAGAAACAATTAATAAAAAAATTGAGGCGCCAAAGTAAAATAAGCCAATTTAAATCAACTCTGAATAAAAATAATTTACTTTTTTGTATTAGTTAAATTTCGCGTTAGATAAATTAATTAAATATATAGTATGATAAAAGAATCAATTATTAATATATTTTTTAAATAAATAAATAAATATATTGAGATAATTTTTTATGATTACATTATAAATAATATTTTAATGAAAAAAAACAGTATTTGAATGCACGGTAGAATAATCTGATTTATTTCAATAAAGTAGTTTCTGTCAATAACCTGGCAAATGAGATCAAATTACGTATTTACCTCAACGGCAGCGATACCTAGAGCTAAGCCACCTAAGCCGTTAGCGTAATATTTGATTAGATGGAATACTTCATTTTTACACCCCTTTACATCCTGTACTTGGTTAATTGAACAGTTTTGATTTTCTTGATTGCCACAACAACTGTAGGGAATTGTACCTGGAGGCCTCATTAGGAAATCGTTGTAACTGTTGTATCCACAGCAATGAGCCTTAACAAAAAATTGCCAATTTTTCATTAAATAAGATGAACTTCGAATTAATTATATACTACATTCTATCTAATCCAGCTATAAAAGATTAGTAATTAGAATAAATTATTGCTAAGAATTTTCACTATAAGAATATTTTGGATCATTCATAATTTACGTGAAATTCAATAAAGAAATTATGAGTTTAAAGGGACATCAAATTACGTCAACCCTCGCATCGAATTTTGCAACTTTCATCTGACATTTTCATTTAGCACACATTAAAAAGAAATAAATTTTCTTTGAAATTGCTTGTTGACATCATTATTTCTATAAAATGGATTAATGTACATAAAGATGTTTCTTTTCATGAAGCAATCTATCTCGTATTGAGTATGTGTTTACCTTAAGCATTGCTAACCACCTCGGCTGATATTTTGCAACTTTCACCACGAATTTTCATTTTATATAAACTGTAATGGTATCATTTTTTCCTCTTGTGACAGCACCGCGTTTAACAATATTTCGCCATCCACAATGCTTCAAAACTGTTTAATCGAGAAATAGATTCTTCGTATTATGACCCTTAATTTTTATGTTCACATCCACTTAAGGGGAATATTCTCCCTTGAAGGAAAAAAGGATACCGTTACAAATTGTGCAAAACGAAAATGCATACTAAAAGTTGCGAAATACGACGCGATTAATAAGCAATATCTGACGTAAGCAGATACACCATCCCACACAGGCTGCGTCATAATATGATTCAGATTTTTCTCGATAAATCGAGTGTAAAGCAATAATAATGGCAAAATACTGTTAAATGAGGTAGCCACAATTAAAATAAAAAAACTGATACCACTTTTAAACGAAAATTCGACCCGAAAATTGCAGAATATGATGCGTTGCGGTGACATAATTTTACTAGGGCTCATTGTGAGCTCTTCAAAATTCCTTTACGATTACCACAAACAATTGCAATTATGAAAATGATGATAGTAAATACGTATATATATATATATATATATATATATATATATATATATATATATATATATATAATAAGATATTTATAGTTATATGGTGTTTTAGTTTGTTTTTTTTTTATAACTTTTATAATGATTAAAATTTGGAGCTTTTGTATTTCATAATGTTTAGAAATAAATTTGGATCTCGAAATTCAAACATATTGAAATCTTTTCTACGACTAAAAATACAGAGATTGCTCCCAATATTATAACGTTACTTCAAACTGTAACAAAATTTTCAACAATGTTTGAAAACATTAGTGAATAAATTCTTTATCGGATTTTTTACTGCTAAAAATTTATAATTTATTCCTATTTGTTTATTATTAACAGCAGAAAATGAGTTACTAAAAGGTTACAGTGAGTAACAAAAACTGATTATGAATCTATAGTCAGATTTTGAAGAAAAAAAACAGTAGAATACATTTACAAAAAATACTGTGCTAAATTTATGGATAACAAATTCATTTATTATTCAACAAATAATTTATTAAAAATATATATATATATAGAAAATTTTAATTCCTTTTTTATTTAAATGTATTAACATATATATATATATATAATATATATATATATATATATATATATATATATATATATATATATATCTAAAGGTTTAAATTTATATTTTAATTATTCTCGAAGTCAACCCATCTCATAATTTATTGCATATCATATATTGGATGCTACAATTTTCATTGTTATAGTTTTTCATTAATTGTCTTAATTATTTGTCTTACTGTCATGCCCAGATAAGACCTGGAGTCATTGAGCAAATAAATATTATTCACTTCAATTCAGTTCAATTCAATATAAAATACTATTATATTGTTTCAAAACATATTGCACGAAAACTGCATATAATATACATATATTAAAATTACATTTAAAAACAACACGTTTTTTAAATAAATAACTTCAACCTTCTATTCTTAGTTATAGAACATAGAAAAAAAATGTAAAAATCTGAGAAAATATTTTTAAATTTCAATATACGTACCAAAGTTTGTATAGCATCTACACCATTTTGGGTTACTTTTCCGTTATCGAAGTAATGATCGAAAAGTTTATGCAGGTCTTCATCAAACTTCTTCTCAAGATCTTGATCTTTAAGTTTTATGAAAGCATATGAAGCTACTGCAATTTGTATAACAAGTAGAGTCAACAATAGTATAGCAAACTGTAAAAAGAAAATGTAATAATTAATTAATTTATTGGACAGAATTATTAAAGTGTTGTATTTTACAAATTGATGATAATTTATTTAAATAAAGAAAAAGATAAATACAAATTATGGATAGAACCTGAGCGACGTAGTTGCTCTGCGAAAGGTTCTCGACAGACTAAAGAAAAATCACTACAACGCAGTATAGTATAACACTCAGGCATAAATCGCAGGTATACATATAAAATGTTGTCTGCCCATTTGGCTAATTACACTGTATCGGAAAAACCCCGAGGTATAATAATACTATAGAAACAGCGTGTTTCACGCAGAAAAGAATAAATAGACAATATTGGAGTCTACACATCTGGCAATAGAAAAATAAATCAAAATAATAAATTCAACATAACTATACATATTTTTAAAAATATTCTCGTAAAATTTATTTTACATAACAAAAAAAATAGTATAAAATAAAAATTAAGTTATAACAATACTATATATTTAAATAATCTTTTTTATGAACTTTTGTTTTAGGATAATTTAAAGCGACAAATGTATCAAACAGCAAAAAACTTTTTTTTTAATCAGTATCATAATAAGATTAAGATTAATCTGCACATAAAAGGTTAAACAATGTCTGAAACAAATCATTTCATGAGTCACTTTGCTAAACAGAGTCTATTTTTATGCCTTTCTTGAGCCTTTTTTTATAAGAGTGTTATATAGTAATTTATTTTTCCATGGCGCATGGTTAATAAAATGTGGATTGCTCTAAATTTCAAGGAAATAGTAAACACTTAACAGGAAGACCTAAATTTAGGCAGATAAAGAAAGATGTTTAAAATTTCAATATAATTTGTGTTGTTGTAAATTACTTATAATACTGAAGTTCGTTTTATAAAAATTTTATTTAGTCAATTTTACTTCTCATTCATTTTTGATCGGAGCATAGAAACTTTAGAAAAATCTTGAATTGTCTTTTCTTTAAATATTTAGTTAATTTACAATACAGGTTATAGCTCTTGAAAACAAAAAAACAATGTTAATGTTACAGAAATCCTAATGATTTATAAAGTTCGAAGACAATTTTATAATAACACTATAATTAATAAAAAAAAGTACAAAGTACTGGAACTTACGGTGATAATCATGCAGTTGCTCTCACGAATAGCGCCACAGCATCCAAAGAAGGCAATGATGAATATGACGGCACCGATAATAATTAACAGTGTTGCGGGTAAAGAAATTGGTAGCTCAACCTGAGCTACAGCTACTTCAGTCAAAGCAACTCGTACCAACACACCGCAGACGAGAATGGCTAACCCTCCAAGCTGCAATTATAACATTTTAATTATATAATATAACATTACATTTTATAATATAATATTTTAATTATAACATTTTATTATTATATAATATATACAATATAATTTCTTACAAAAAAACAGTATTATATTTCTAAATAAATTTTGTAGACTAATTTTGTTCAGGTAGTTATCATTCTAATATCATTAAGTTTTAGATAGTTTTTTTGCGAATTTTGGTAACGATAATGTACATCCGTGTATGCAGTGTAATTGCATTTTTCATGAGAGTTAAGTTTTTTGAAAACTACAACGTTTCCATTATTTCTATAACATTGTAAAGTTCTTTATTCAGTGACCGCTGCAACCCAGAATATGTATACCACTATAAAAATCTAGGTATATATATACACTAGCATATGCTAGAATAAATTTTTTTTTCCCACCGTGTATATGGACCACTAAGCGCACAGTATCACCTTTCTTCGCTTTTTCTCAACGGCAAAATCAAGTTTTTAATTTACTTGAAAGAGGATAAAAATAATTATGTAGAACAATTAGCAAAAATTTAAGAAAAGTCTGTAATTTTTATAACATTGTGCACCTTAGAGCTGTACAAGCTTCCAAAATTAGAATTGAAAATTGTTTAAAACGTACTAATAATTGCCAAAACTCATCAAACTAGTCTAAGCGAATTAGGGTTATGATTCTACATTTTTTTCAACGCTTATTTTTGCACTAAATGATAGCTGAGGGTGTGTAGAATAAGATCCTAAATTGTTGGGATGGTAACCCATCGGCGACATGTTTATTTATTGCAAAATAGCCAAAAATGCTCTTTTTTATTTTTTCTTCAATAGTTTAAAAAATATTGCTCTAATCGAAAAATGTTTCGTATAAAAGTTCTGCAGGACATAATTCTGAACAAAAGTACGTATATTAAACACTTAAAAAGTTAATTTTTTTATTGTTAAATAAACAATGAATATAGAAAAAATATTCGATACTCAAAGAGCTACAAAATTTGTTTAAACAATTGAAACTTAATAATAATGATGCAAATAGATGTTTATTTATCTACTCATAACGTGTTTCAAATTACAAAGTGTAATTTCCATACGACGACCTGTTGCAAAATTATTTATATTGAAAATTAATCATTGTGAGGTTAATCAACGGCTAGAAATTTTTTAATGCAGTAAAATGCAATCGTTAGAGAATATTAATAGTAATCAAAGCTGAAAAGAGCAGATTTTTAAACTAAATATTTACATTGTAGAAAGTGAAAAACACTGTTACTAGGGAGGATATCTAGGATGTTTTCAGCGCTACAATGTTGAAACAAAATGCATTTTATTAAATTTAAAAAAAGAAAAATTTTAACAACAGATTTAAAGTTTATACACTTTATCATTACCACATACCGTGATTATATACTGTGATTATATATTTTTTTATTAATGTTTTTTTATTTCAAATTCTACGTGAGTGATTATAAACAAGAACAGTCTGACTCTCATTATATTATTATAAATAATTTATTTTATAACGTAATATAGAAATATAAAATATAAAATATAAAATATAAAATATAAATATTTGTTAGTTGAAATGATATACTGTGGTTTGACAGTCAAATAATATATATTATGAACTCGTAACATTACTTAATTGGTCAAAAATTAAGTTTATCATAAATATCTTTTTGTGAATTATATAAATAAATGTTAGATTATTTTAGCCTTCTATAAATAATAAAGCAAAAAATACTTGAAACTAAATACTGGAGAGTATCGTAAAAGGATGTAAACATATGTGTCCACTGTGTCTTATTACGATCTGCGTCTTTGCTGCCCTGCGCGGCAAATGATTTATGAGTTTATTGCCTAGATGCCTGATGTGTTTTTATAGGTTTTAAGCTTCTCACAAAGGCTTGCAGAGTTTTCAATTTCGAGTACTGTAGTGAGTCTTGCGTTGTCCTTTCGTTTGAACAGACGTCTTTTCTTTCCTCGTTTGAAATAAAGTTCATGTTAAAAGATTATTTCGTGTATCTTTATTTTAACATTCCACCTACTATATTTAATAAAAATTCAATAATAAATGCAATGAATTTGTAGAGGTTTATTAAATGTATCATCTATATGCATAGTAAGAATGTTTTATTTAAATTTTCATGCAAAATGGTTGCAAGAGAGCTACTATGCAAAAAAGTCTTAAAAGTGCCAAAAGACGGAGCTTGGAAATCAAAATATATGAAATGACAATACAAAATTATGTTAAAACTTGTATAATTAATTATTTTATTACTATGGATTATTTGATTACTCGATTTCTGTGAATTTGGTACGTTTAAAGTATGAGTAAAGTATTGAAAACTCCCTATCAATTTTATCTATAGTTCGGACGTATAAATATAGAAGAGTTTAGTAATATCTATAATTATTTAATATTTCTTCAAATAATTCAAGGATCATTGTAATATTATAATGGCGACCTCGTCAAAGGAAATTTAATGCCCCGAAGTCAACTAAGTGTATACTATAAATAAAATTTTTATTATTCAAATGCTATTCCCGTGTTAAGATGTATTATATGAATATTGCTTTCAAAAAATTTCGACGACTTTGAGAGATAATGCGATAATTAAACAAATAGGCCAGTATATATTATCGTATAGGTTAGAAAAATCATACAGTGTTTTCTTGAGTAAACAATAGACAGAATCGCAGACTATATAAACAGAACTGTTTCGCCTTTATAAAGAGAAAGGTATTTATTTATTTTTTTTTTTATGTTATTTAACGTCGCTTTATTTATGCTTCCAATTATCGGTGCTAATCAGCGACGGAGGTCTACGATGTGTTTGTAAACAAAGCACATGTAAATCATTACAGCGGTGCCTGTATCAATCGGCCGAGACCGGGATTTGAACTCGGATCACCGAGTTAGTAGTCCTTCGCTCTAGCGATCGAGCCATCGTAGGCCTCAGAAAGGTATTTAGTATGTACAAAAAAAAAATACAAAAACTTATAAATGATTCAATTATTTATAAACAAAACAACAATATTGTTTTCGAATTTTATTTCGAATTTTATTTCGTATTTTATTTTTTTTATTTCGAATAAAAATATAAAAAAAAAAAAAAATTCTTATCCTTTAGAGTAAGCATATAGTTGGATATTACTGGTATTTAATATCTTCGTTTATTTATCAAAATAGTATAGATCGTTTAAGCACACGTTTAAGACTATGAAAGGTGTATTTTCATACATATAAACGTTATACTAGTCTAAGAACTACAGCTTCAAAATTTGTATAATCATCGACAGCAAGTCGTTTTCCGCTAAATGATTAAAGCTTTATTCGATAAGAACGATAAAAATATATCTCTGGAGATCGAAGGTTAAGTATACTCAGGGAGTATGAGTGGCTTGTTCAAACATTTCAAACTTAACGAAAAAAAAGAGACAATACATAAAAGTAGGGCGGGGCACACGAATGACATAGTGCACGTCGATTGGACGTTAAGCATTTTGTAATTCATTATTCAACTTTTTTGTTCACAAACGTATCTGCTAATGAGGTGTGCTTTTATTATAAGACCCTGAGATAATCGTTCTTATCAATTGTTGATAACAATCATTGAAGGTCTAGTGATGAAAGTAACTTTTTGACAGAATAGTCCAAACACATAGAATGTTAGTATTATTGACCATGAAAGTTTTCTTCAATAAGCTGGTCTTACATTATGTTTTAATCATGTCCAAACTAAAGCCTATTTATGGCTCAAAACAGCAATTTGTCAATAAATTAAATTATTATATATTTCAACTATTTCGATTTTTGTAAAATATATATTGCAAGAAAAATATCAAGAGGGAATCATATCATTCGGCCCACAACTGGTACAGCTGCGTACTTCAGGGCTCATTTTTAATATACCAATAAAGTAATAAACCTTTAAGAGATATAAAATTATTCGATATGAAACAACGAATAAATATGTGTATTTTTTTCATTTATTTTTAAATAAAGAGAGTCAAATTTTTCTATAAATGAAGAAAATTTTAATTTCAATAATCAAAAATTTTAATGCAACTATCACGGCCTCAACTTGATAGTAATGACTTCAGTTTTCAAATGAGGCATTAAAGGCCTGCAGAGAAATTCGTAAAAGAACCGAATTTGCAAAATAATCTCAAATTATTATTAGCTTTATACCAAAAATAGATAAAACATAAAAACTTTGTTTCAATAGAATATACAATTGTTACTTGAACAATTTTTTTCTAAACTCAAAATTATTTCATAAAACCTGGTTTTTATCGTTTTTTATCATTTTCACAAAGTTTGGATACCTGGAGTTACCACATCCAAATTAATTGACGCAGCGGACAATCGCTACGCTTTACAGCACATGGAAACGAATCATTTAAACTACTTTTCGGCCGAAGATAAATATATGACATAAAAATGTCGCTAGCTCCCGGACTATAAGTGCGATGTTCTCATTATTATATAATTTAAATACATATACATGAATGTTAGAAGCGAATTGAAATTTCTGAAATCAATTTGAACTCCCCTCCGTTCATAAAAACTCACCATATCATTTTTGGTATAAAAAATAGATTTGGTTATGATTTAATTAGTAATGTTTAGATATACAAATTTATAGATTAAATCTGTATTAAAAGTAATACAAATGATAAAAATAAATAGATAAATCTACTAAACGATTTACGAAATTTCTTTCGCGTACAAAAATATTTAAGATAATATCATAAATATTTATGCTGACAAGATAGCTAGTTATACAGCAAAGTAACTTAAATATGAGATTATATAGTAAAATAAATTAAATGAAAGAACTAAAATTTGATTAGTTTTATCAATGGAGATTATTATTCGAATTAACAAAATTGATGATAGTAATGATATACAGATTTTATACGGAATTTCTATAAATCAGCATGGTTATATTAACAATTTTATTAGTAAAATTCTTTACGAATTTAACATAGTTAAATGTGTAAAGTTCCTATTTTGAAATAACAAAATGTTTCTTTTATATAATTTTTAAAAAGAAACTTTCAACAAACTTTGCATTTAACAGCATTGAAAAATAAAAGATTCACACTGATTTTATGGTTCTGGATTTGACTTTTGCTTTTTTTTTTATTAAATATTTAACTAAATTATTGCTGTGATTTCTATACATTAGCCAAACACCTATTTCATATAAGTATAACTACTAGTACATTAGTACACGATTTGATACAGTAGATTAATTAGTGGTAATATGATTCCAGCCAGAAAATATGATAATCTCGATTATAAACGCGATAACTTTAACTCCATTACTGTAAAAGTTATTTTCCTACGTGCTTGATAAAAACTCTATATTACGTTAAAGTTTTACGTGCGCTTAATTGACAATTTCCTACATGTTGAGAATTATATTCTTGTAACGCACTCTTTAACTAGATTTTTCTAGCGTGTGTCATCCTATAAATTCAAGCGAAGACGTTGAAATACGAAAAAAAAATAACTAAAATAAACTAACGTAAAATCGTTGAATATAATGAGAAAATAAAAACAAAAAAACACTTGTCCCTGTCAATAAGAAACAATTAACCTCTTGATACATACAACTTATCAATTTAGCCACTGGTAAACTTCCGTTCATACGGTATATATCCAACAAAAATTACGATATGAAACTTATTTGATATCGTTGCCAAAATTACGTTATTCAACTACACCACTGAGCGAAAAAAAACGTTAAAATTACTTGAGTAACTTTGGTAATAAAATGAAATATGGTTTCTGTTTAGGATATTAAATACTAAGAATAATAAAATTTGTCATGAAAAATTTCATTTGTATACTTTTAATAGATAATTTCGTGTTTCAATAGTTTATGTTCAACGTTTTAAAATGTAACATGCATATTATCTATATATAACAAAATTAGTTTATAGATTAAATTTATTTCTCCGGTTTTATTTTATTATTAAATGTAAGATATCATAAAAAAATGTATAACTAGTGTTTAGAAATTTACACGCACATCGTTACATAAATATTATATCAGTACCTATATTTATAAATTAAAAAATGATTCTTTTGGTTAGGTACTATTTATATTTATATTAGGCTAGGTATTATATACTACTGTGAGCAATACTTTTAAAACTCTACACAACTCCTAAAGTCCTAACGTTGATTTTACGCTACCGTCAGTTACCCTATTAGTGAATTTTATACGTGACAAGCAATTACCGAAGTACACAACGTACAATTAACTTGACTTTTAGGTTACCATAACATTTCTTTCGGTGGGCATGGCCCATCCGCTTCGCCTGTGTGACAACGTAACCCCCTGCTCAATAGAGAAGTATGTCGAACGTATTGCACAATAATTAACATTATCGACATTTGCACACTTATTCACAAAGATTCTACATTATAACAATTTATAAAATAAGTTCCGAAATTTTATGATGGCCTTATTGTATTTTTTATTGAATAAAATAAAAATCTAATATAAATTTCGAATTCAGTACTTCAGTTGCCATACATCACCGTGTTAAATATAATTATAGTCATTTTCTTATATTTTTATTTTTACCATTTAAGGTATCAAGTATTATATAACTCGTATAAAAACGCTATTTTCATAATTCATAAAAACTCTATGTTCAGAGCTATAGAGGAATGATCCGGTAGCAACGCTTGCAGGTCGGTTGACTAAAGTATTAGACTATAATGGCCGACCACGAACACGCGTCCCGTTCATCGACGAGGCCAATATGCTCGAGAAATCTTCCGGGCAGGAGCAATTATTAGCGGTACGATCGTGGATAGAAATGGAGAATGAATTGAGTGTCATGAGCGGATAGTCAACTTACGAAACCTTCTTCGCTGCTAAAAGAGCGTTAACGGGAGCAGCTGCGGATTGGATGAAAACAAGGAGTGATATCACTTCATGGTCAGCTCTAGATCCAGCGTTGGAGCGGACCTTCGCGAGACACGTTGACGAGCTTGAGATTTTGAAGAAAATGAGGAAAGGAAGCGTGCCGGGAACGCGACGAGCCGCTACTGATCTACGTGCACCGTATGAGGCGCCTAGGGAACCAAGGAGGTCTGTCCGAGCGTGCAATCCTGAAATTCATCGTCAGTGGGATACAGAACGATGCACAGTATAAAGCGATGCTTTATCTCTGCAAAAATTATGAGGAACTAGCTCAAGCTCTCGATGCCTATGATTCTGTGAAGCGTGAATCCAAAATCCGTCGAGAAGGTCAACACAAAGGTGAAGCGTCAAGTTCACGAGGAGCGGTTTTGTCGGAACGGAAAGGAGAGGATACGAAGTTAAAATCGAGTAAGTGTTTTAACTGTGGAGGGACATGCCATAAAGCCTATAAATGTCCAGAAACGGGACAGGGCCCTAAGTGCTTTACCTGCGGACGCACGGGGCACCTTTCAAGAAACTGCACGGAGGCCAAAACAAATACATCCCGCGAGGCGCCCATCCACTCGATCAGCTTAGGGATCACGGGGGAGAAGAAAATGGCCGCAGTCATAAGGCTGTGGAAATCGAAAGCTTGACAGTGGCGTCCATGTTGGACTCAGACGCCAAGAGCAACGTCATACAATCCGACATGTGGAGTGAGATCGTTGTTAATTTAAGCAAGATGATACAAATAAGAGAATATGTGGGAACTCTGAAAGGTTTCGGGGAGAAAATAAGTAAGACTAAGTAAGAATAAGTAAGACCGGAAGGAAAGGTCTCCTCACTACCTGCTTGGACGAAACTGAGTACGATCTGGAATACGTCATCGTACCAGTATGCGTAACGGATGAGAAAGTAATAGTCGGCGATCTGATTAGAGACTTTGCGCGTGTCATACTGGATGCGAATGGAGCCAAGGTGGAACCTCTTATCGGTACCGAATACGTCGCTTTAGTGGAGGAAGAGCTTGACGAGAAGGAGAGGGCTGTACAAGCAGTGCAGCCTGAGTTCCGTGGGAAAGTGCGAGCCCTTGCACAAAGATACCATCCACAGATAGAGGAGGAAGCGCCAGTAATTATGAAAATAATTCTGAAGGACGAGATTCCCATAAGTTGTCATCCAAGGAGACTGACGCGGAAAGAAAAAGCCGAAGTTGATGCGCAGATTCCGGAGTGGCGTCGTGAAGGGATTATTGTAAACCGTCGTTCAGCGTTCGCGAGTGCAGTGGTAGTGGCGAGAAAAAAGGATGGCAGTGCGCGTATATGCATCGACTATAAACTGTTGAACAACGTCATTGTCAAGGAGAGGACCCTGATGCCGTTAGTGGAAGATGTGCTTGACAGTTTAGCCGATTCACGTGTATTTTCTACAATAGACATGAAAAACGGGTTTTTTCACGTGAAAGTGGACGAAGCTAGCAGGAAGGACACTCCCTTCGTGACGTCGTCGGAGCGTTAATTTACTGTTGTGCTAAATACAGGACCACTAAACAGGTACAAAGATTCCTGGAATTAGCAGGATACTTCCGTACATTTACCAGAGGATGTGCTAAAATAGCCCAACCGATCAGCGATTTGTTGGGAGATGGCGCCCGCTTCAGGTTCGTAGCTGAACAGAGGGCATCTTTCGTGTAACTAAAAAAGGCACTCACGGAAGCGCCCGTACTCCAATTGTACAACCAGTATAGAGATACTGAGCTGCACACCGACGCTTCCCAGGAAGGCTATGGAGCCATACTTTTACAGGGACAGGTAGGCCAAGAACGACTTGTAGTACCAAAGGGCTTGTAGAATGAAATTATTAAAGACGCGCATGAATTTGGCCACTTTGGTATCAAAAAGACTGTTGAACTTCTGACACGTGAATGTTGGATGAAGCAAATGGAGCGGCATGTTGAAGAGTTAATAGAAAATTGTTTACGGTGTATGCTGGGGGCACGGAAGCAGGGGTGAACAGAAGGCTTTCTAAACCCCATCGCAAAGGACGATACGCCACTCCATACCCTTTATGCAGACCACGTAGGGCCACTACCGAGTACGAGTAAGCGGTACAAACTTTTGCTGATAATAGTAGATGGCTTTACCAAGTATACCTGGATATTCCCAATTACATCCACGGATACATCGGAAATGATTAGCAATCACTTCCGATCGGAGGATTTAACACCTACTGATCATGGTAGGGCAGCCACGCGGTAATGGGCAGGTTGAACGGATTAATACCATCGTGAATGCCGTTATGAGTAAAGTGGGAGGAGATAAACCAGCCAAGTGGTAAAAACACGTAAATCGAGTGCAGCATGCCATTAATGGGACATATCAGCGGTCCATCGGTACCACTCCTTACGAGCTGTTGTTCGACACGAAGTTACGCATGCCAGAAAACATACAGTTCACTCAAGACATCGAAGAGGAGATTATAGCTGATTTTCAAGAGGAAAGATGCAACAAAAGAGCGGCAGCGCGGCAACGGATAATTGAGGTGAAGGAGCAGAACAAACGACAATACGATCGTCGTCACAAAGAAGCTCAAATGTATGATGTGGGCGACCTGGTCGCCATAAAGCACACGCAGCACGGGCCGGGTTTAAAACTATCAATAAAGTTTCTCGGGACCTACCGAATCACAAGGTGCGATCCACATGACAGGTATGCAGTTGAGAAGGTTGGCAAGGGGGAGGGACCATCTGCAACGACATCATCATCATATGAAACCTTGGCGCGGGTTTAGGGATGATTTACGAGAGGATTTGGAGAGCGACGAAGAGTACCCTGATGAATCTGACCAGTCGAACCCGCAAGACGCAGAAAGACGATCTGAGGGCGGATATAACCGTCCGGACGGCCGATTGTGAGTGTGCGTATTAGTGTAAGTGAGTGAGTGATCTATGTGAGCGGACAAGGAGAGTGAGTATGCGTGAGAGAGAAAGAGAAAGAGAGAGATAGAGAGACAGAGTGAGAGTGGGAGAATAAATCAGAAGTGTGCATGAGCCTTCGTATAAGTATGCACAAGTATAGACAGGCTCGGTCACTAATTGCGGAGAATCCCCTGTGCACTTAACCGCGTAACGAAAGTATTAATAAATAGTTGTTCTGTTTTAAATTCCACCTTCTTGATTTCTGCATCCACCTTATCACAATTCGTACAATACTATAAAATTTAAAAAAAAGAAAAAACTTGTACATGTGATACGTGTAAATTTATATTTAGTATTAGTTTTGTATTATTTTTTATTACTCGCTCTGTAATTTTTATTTATTTAATTATTTATTTATTTGTTAATATATAAACAGATTAATACATTTTTCAAACATTACATGTTTGATCTATATTAAATTTATGATTTATTAATTCTATTGTTACAGTTATATACAAAACTAAAAAGTTCGCTCTTTGTATAAAGTTCTTTATACGTATACTTTGTGATTATTATGTACATAACGATGAATCATATTTGAAAGATCGTTCCAAAATACTATCGAACTGTACAGTCATTATCACGATAAAAGTGTACATCGAACGAGTTCGTATGGAAGTGGTTACTCATACTCATTTTGTCATATATAATTCAATTGTGAAAGATAGCACAGGAAAGGAAAACAGAGAAGAGGAAACAAAGAACTGTTCAGAAAACATCGCTTATAATAACATCCCGAGCGCGTGGGCCATATGGAACACAAAAAGCAAGTGCCTTTGCTATCTCACAAAACCTAATCTGAAAGTGCCACAATGTCGAAAGCTTATACATACAAAGAGTCTTCCAGTGTATACACATTATATAGTTATCTGTTTCAAATTTTATAATCTTTTCTATTATCTGAATCCAGCGGGGAAAGAAATAAAATGAGTGTTATCAATTATCTACCTCATTAACATAAATTCTATAAAAAATTCTTGTACGGATCTCATACGTCTTCGAAAGTTAAAAATACTTAATAATTAAATTCATAAATAATATATTTCTATACGATTCTTAAGCTTGAAACAATAAATTAATTAGATGAGAACTATGGCAATTCGTAAGTGATTTAACTAAAATTCTAAACTAATATACTTGAAAATTTATCTGAATATAAAAAGACAATTTATGTGGTCATATTTTGGTTTAGAAACATAAAATCAAGTTTGGTTGAAATTCTTGAGAAGAATGCATTAAAATTTATTATTTATTATACACTGATTCTTTTACAAAATTTCGAAAGGTTACTTACTAATAAAGAGAACAAGAGAACCAATAAGAACTCAGTGAGAGCCAAAGAGAACCAATGAGAGCTCAATAAGAACCGAAGAGAATCGATGAGAGCTAAAGAGCAAATATTAACTTTTTGGTTTCGGAAATATTTAATTCTCATGAAAAATTTCATTATAAATCGAAAGTTACTCTTGATAGTTTTTCATCTGATGCACAATTCCAAGATAATATCAATGTAATAATAAAAACTGAAATTTTTCTCAAAAAGTAAATTAAAAAATTCCCAAGGTCCTCACCTGTACCCAATTAAATTTATTAAAAAATACTTATTTCAAGAAAGCACAATTAGATATTATATAGCGAATACCTAAAAATATATAATGAGATTGGACATTTTCTGTTTTTCCTTAGCTCTCTCCTATTCTCTTCGACTCTCGCTCTTATCGCTTGTACAATCTTAAATATGTAATTCGATCTATTATTTACTTTTAAGACGTCGGATTGCAGAAGAGAACCAAGAGAGCTAAAGAGAGCTCGATGGGAGTCAAAAGAGAACTTTGTGAGAACTTGGCTCTCAATCGGAATGAGTAGCCAATCGTAAAATTCAGCCTTAAATAAAACCACCTTCCTTGAAATAATATAAATAACTATATATTCGTCTATGTATGGAGGGTAAGAAAGGTTTATAAACCGATTTCTTTTTTTCAGTTTTATGAATTGAAAAAAATTAAAATTAAAACTATTAATATTAAGAACTTTGCTATGTTTAAAATAAATTTAAAAGTGTATTTCAAGCGGCACCTCATAAGCATATGAAACTTATCATTCGGTACCTGTCGCTGAGATGGCTCCTTATCCTATCAAAGACGATATCTATATATACACGGAGAAAAATTGAATACCAGTTTCGTATGGAATATATATATAGTCCTATACGTTCACATTCTTGATTTGATTCTAAAATAGTAAGATAAAGACGTTAATATGTAATAACCAGGACAACGACAATAGTCTAAATTTCTATCCATGTAGCATTCATACACTATACCTCTAAAAAGTGGTATGCGCCACGCGAGTACACATTATGGAGCACCTTCGACTACCGCACATATACCATATGCTTACGTAAGCTTTTCATCGACGCTTTTCGCATTTTTGGAACTTCTTTCATGTGAGGCAAGCGCGCGCAGAAAAAAATTACAGAAACTCTGAAACAAGTAGAACTATTTTTTTATGTGTATAGAATCTATATTAATGTTTTAACGCTTTTTTAAAATTTGTTAAAATAATATGAAACGAATGAATTATACTTCAATAAATTGGGAATCTTATGTATTTGGTGTGGCCCAATTTGAATTTAATACTTAAATTACTATTCTATACTACTCTACAAAGCCTTAATTTTTTTAACCTCATGGTATGGCTTTGTTGTCTTCTCGAATAATCCACATATTTCTCTGGTAATTAGTTACTTATAAACAATATTCAATAAAAAATGTTTTTGCAAATTTCATCTTAAAAAATGGAATAAATCTACAACTTAAAAGAGTTATGTCTTCAATAATATGTTCAATTTTAATTAAAAACCTTGCAAAGCTACATACAGAAAGCATTCTCTGTCATATCAGCCAAAATCTTATGTATATGACGATGATAATTTTTATGTTTCATAAATATTTAATGGCCCATGAATCGTTTTTTAATAAATCGATCACCTCCGAATATTTTATTTTTAGAAATAAATTTGGCCTTTTTATAAATTCTAAATTCCAGATAAAAGTTAGAAGACTTATAATTGATGCCAATTTTATACGCCAGTTTGCATTTATCAAAACACTAACATAAACTTTAAAAGTACAGAGAATGACAAAAATTTTGTTCTCATACAACTATTTATCTCAAAAATTCAAATACGCCAAGGGAGAGGAATGGATTGACAGAGCATGTTCTATATATATTCTATATAAAATATAACCATATATATATACTAGCATCCCCCGTCTCGGCTTCGCCCGAGATAATAATTTAACCGATTTCATAAATAATTCAGTTGAATAATATCTAAGTAAAAAGTACTCTCTATATAAAAATCTGTTTCTATAAATAATTGGCCGTAATTTACCTATTATCGCTTCTGTATAAAAAGCTGCTTTAATGTAGCGTCTACTTCAAAAAGTTAATGTTTTGCCGACAATTTTATACAATATATATATGCATATTAAATACGGCTTCAAGGGAAAAAATAATACTTTCGAGTTCGAGCGGTAGAAAAAGATGTGCAAGTGTCTCGAGACGACGTTTACAGAGAGCATCATGTTCGGACTATAGGACATGTCTCGGGACGACTGCTATAAAGAATTTTGTGTTGGGGAGCTAGAATACAATGTCTAGTTATCCCGGGACGACTCTTACTGCGAGTGTGCATGTTCGAATGATAGAATACTAATCTCTTCATAGAAGTCGTAATGAGATACCTGGACATCGTTTTCCACTAACTATACATGACACTCTGCACAAGCCGTTCCAAATCATCTGGAAATCGCATTCTATCATCCGAACACGAAACCTTCCGTAGAAGTTGACCCGATATACTTCAACTTCGTTTCCTATCAACTAAACACGATACTCCCCGTAGAACTTGTCCCGTCATACCTGGACATCATCTTCTACCGTCCGAATACGAAATTCCCCGTAGAAGTCGTTCCAAAACACTTGGAAATCGCATTCTATCATCCGAACACGAAACTCCCCGAAGAAGTTGTCCCGATATACCTAAACATCGTTTCATACCAACTAAACACGATAGTCCCAGTAGAAGTTGTCCCGGGAAAGCTAGTATCGCTTCCTAACGTCTAAACACGATATTCCCCGTAGAAATAGTTCGGAAAGAGTACCGTCTCAACATGAATCTTTCCATAGAAGTTGATTTTCTCATATTCTCATACCTGGACGTCGTTTTCTATCAACTAAATATAATATTCCCCGTAGAAATCGCCCAGAGACACCTGGACATCGCATTCTATCATCCAAACACACAGCTGCATATATAAATCGTCATGAGGCAACGGGATATCGTAATCAACCGCCCGTACATGCCAATACAATATTTCTCAGTAGAACCGTATTTAAAATGTGTATATATAATATGTACAATATAATATTCATACAATATATATTACATATTTTGTATATTTTCATTTTTTCAATTAAATACCGTGAATTTTTTTCGTAGTGATGCCAACTGAAATTCAAACAAAATGGTATGGCGAATAGCATATTTTTTAAGCAAATGATGGATATTTCCTCTTTATGCAGAAGTGACGATATATTACATATATAGTTTCGAGGTTGTTGGTAAAAGAACCCTATTTTGCAATCATTTCTTTTGTTCAAATTAACAAAAAAAACAGTCTCTTGTCACAATTCTGAAGTTAATATAATGTATAAAAACAAAAATATAATTTTCGTCACAAATTATATTCAGTATGATTGGGTATACAGAACCATTTTATAAGAGAAGGAGAAAGAAAGACAGACAGATAGAGACAGAGAGAGCGAGAGAGAGAGAGAGAGAGAGAGAGAGAGAGAGAGAGAGAGAGAGAGAGAGAGAGAGATTTTCCCACGTAAGAGAAAATAAAATTTACAAAAATCAAAAGATATCCATAAGGTGTGTGTGAAGTGTCAGATTAACCTAAAGAACAAAAAGGTAATAATTTTTTTAAATAATAAAAGTTAATCAAAAATTAACTTCACCTAGTTGTACAGTTGCCAAATCCATTAGAATTGAAAAATCTTGAAATTGCAATCTTGAAATCCATTTTTGAATGGTAGATAAAGTTATTGGAGTCACCAGTTTAATACAATTGAAAACAACATTTAAAAAAGTAATGTCTTTTTTTGACACGTAACACTTTTTTTAAATATAATTTTCAATTAAACCCTGTACTGCCAAATCTCATCGGATAATTTTAAAAAACCAAAGAAATAAGTTTGTTTTAGATTCGAAAAAAAAGAACTACAACATTAATCAAACTAATGTAGTAGAAAATTTAATTTATATAAAGAAAAGTATAAATTCATATAGAAATAGTAGAATCGCTGATGGAATTAATGGCCAAAATAAATATACCAATTTTTATAGTTATAAATTAACATTAAAATTTGAATTTGAAATTTCAACATTTTGTCATGATTTAAATAGGTTAAATAAATAATAGTTTTAAGGAGGTTGTACTTGTTGACGTATCAAAGAGGGGCCCCAATAGAAATTAACTTTAATTTGTTTGCTTAAATAATTACTAATTCACAAATGTATATTAGTAAAAAAACAAAACACAATTTATATTGGCTACCACTTCTAACAATTTATATTGAAATTTACATTTTTGGTTATATGAAATGGTATATATAGATATATGTTACTTTAAATAATTTTAATTATTTTTTAAAATTAATTTTTTTAAATAAAAATCGATAAGACCACAACTCTACATATATACTGAAAACCCCTTATACTATTAAAATAATTTGATTTATGTTTGACAATTCAATAAGCAAGGGAAAACTCTGAAAATTGTAGACTTTAAACCCTTTTCAAAAATTATTTGGTGATTTTTAGGCTTTTATTTGAACATTCTGTATAATTCATGTTTCAAAATAATTATACAATTTTTTTCTTGCATAGAAAAAATAGAATATTCAAAAAAATATCAAATTATTTTATAATTTGTTTTCACAAATTATTTTTAGTATGATTTGGCATACAACCATCTTATAAAAGACAGACAGACAGAGAGAGAGAGAGAGAGAGAGAGAGAGAGAGAGAGAGAGAGAGAGAGAGAAAACATTTTTCACGCAAGCAAATTAAAAAATGTACAAAAAACAAATGATATCTATAAGGTGTGAGAGTAATGTCAGATTCACCTGAAGAACAAAAAAGGTTATACCGACTAACGCCACACCTTCTTTAGGATACGAATTCCAAAGTTGGATATGAACATTCACTTGAACTGGCCAGGTATTAATACTCTAAGTCGACTACATTGAGTTGATGTTCGTGATTCATGACGCCACCTAGTGGCCGCTGGTGAAACTGACCACTAAAACTGTTAACTTAATTTATTGTTAAAAGTAAAATGATTTTCAAGAAAAAAACGTAGCCTCTGTCCTTCCCAAGATAACATAGAATCTATATATCAAATTTGAGAATAATCGGTTCAGTAGTTTTTTCGATTATCGCGTACAAACAAAAACACGCTTTGTCTTTATAAATTAGTATGATATGATATGATATGATATGATATGATATGATATGATATATGATATATGATATGATATATTATATCATATATTATATGATGTGATATGATGATATGATATGATATGATATATAAAATATTATTTATATTTAAAAAAATTAATCATAGCCGATGCTATGATTACTCCACAATAAATACTTTATCTAAATTACGTTGCAACCCGTTAAGTAGTTTTTGTGAGTATCTAATTTTTTTTTAACCATAAATGAACGCAATGTTAAAACATAATCGTAAAAAACGATTATTACTATACAAAAAAATATTCTATACTTACATATCATTCGGTATTGTAGTTTTTTTTGGATTATACAAAAACTGTGCGTTTGATAATTGATTTTTTTACGAGTATATGATTATTAAACTAAACTAAAACATACGATATATTAAACACATTTTCAAGAAAATTTTTTTTTATAATTTAAAACTTCAAATTTGAATGTGAAGATCAATTTTTCAGTCATTTATAAGTTCCATTCTGAAAAGATGGCATTTATTAAAATTTTGGAAGTTTATGTATCGTAATAGACTTAACAGAGAGGTCAAATTTTAAGAAAATAATTTTGTCACGTACTATCTTAAAGCTGTATTACTGGGAAATCTTTGTTATGGGAATGTGTTATCTCTGCGAAATCAACTTTCTCTATAAGATGTTCTGCAGACTCGACGAGAATTATGTTCAACAGATTATAATGTGGCAAAATGTGGCACATCGCGACTATAGGTCTCATGTAGCTATATACGCGGAAACTTGGAGTTACTTGAGTATATAATAGCGATTTTAATCGATTCTTGTGTGTACATAAGAAAGCTTAAAGAGATCAATGAACGCTTGAAAAAGTTCAACGTTCTCTGAAGGTAAGAGCTTTTTTCTTTCCGTATACTCTCTTACTGGTATCAATAATAACATCTTAATCGTATTTCAATTATCAGTATAGCACAATTTACCATGAATAATACAAATAAATAATACGACCCATAATAAAAAATCATTACTTTTTTAATGTAAATAGAACTTGGAATTATTTGGTAAAATATTTTTTTAACATTTATGAAAACTTTTTGAAATATTATATACATATAGTATACAAACATCTATTGTCAATAAATTTTTATCTAAAAAGATTTTTATTTAAAAAGATTTTATTTAAATTGGAGAAAATTAAACCATTATTACACACATTAAACAATTTTTAAATATAATTTTTAACAATAATGAAAGACAATTTATGTCTTCGTTATTAACAATATTATGTTATCATGTGAGTAGGAATGTATGCATGCCAGATACACAAAGCGTCGAGGACAGTGTACACGTTACAAAAATATGGATAAGGTATGCGGAAAATAAATTTTATATACGAATCCGTATAGTATGTATCATTATTTATTCCTTTATAATGTAAGACAAAAAATTCTTTAAATTCCTACGTAAACAATACAGTATAAAAAGATATGAACAACTATAAGATTTTGAAAGCAATTGGTCGAAGAAGTAATTCGAAAAGAAAAGTAAAACTCATTAATCTCGACACACAAGTGTTCACAAAATACATGAACATGAGAAAAGGTGAACAACAATATTAAAACAAACAACATAATCACATGACATTGTTTCGGTACCACAATATTGCAATATTGTACTCGACTCGTCTCTTCATCGATTTCTCTCTTTTTTCATGTGTTTTTAACGTGCAAATAATTTATCCGGTAGCACGTTAACCGACTTCGGTGGCGTTATTCTATTTCTATGCACGCATGTGTATATGTACGCTCTACATTACAGTTGCGCGAAAAACTCGATCACATTCGTTTTTATCACTAGCTAGTTGCAAATGTAAAATGCAGATAAGCATCGAATGTACGTGCAGGTATGAAAGGTCGAAAGAGGGAGGGGCAAGAATACAAGGATATGCATTGCATACGAGCACGATGATGTTCTCATTTAGGGGTCCGATCGGGCTTAATTGCTCAATAGTACTGAATTGTACAGAAAATACAACAGTGTTTTCAACAGTGGTCAACAGTGGTATATACATACGTCAATGTTGTTTAATCTGTTGTTAATCAAGTTACACAATGATTTTTTATAATGCATTGAAAATACAGTTACTTTCCATTAATATTTTCATTGTTGTCGTATGACATAGTTAAGAACACAAAAATTAAAAATTTCATTATTATTCAGCAGTATAGAAGTTATGAGATTTAAATATTTGTAATTAATTTTATTTTGGCAAGTCTTTAACAATCAAAAGTTTTCTAAATAAAAATCTCTTTTTTGTTATTCTAAACATATCGTAATTCAAAATTAAATTTATGATTTGTTTATCCTCAAAAATTGTTTTAAACATATTATTAATTTTTTATTAACTAATTGCAACTATTTCAATATATATATATATATATATATATATATATATATATATATATATATTTCTTGGTAATTTTTTTCTTAATATTCTTCCTTCTGCAGTAAACCGAACTTTTATATAAATGTATGCAAATAAAATAAATGCAAGCTGTTGAAAAGTATAACGATCAATGTTAGTATCTAATGAAGTAGCATACTTCTATCCACTATAAAGGAAAGTTCTCATTGCTCTTATATGGTATTATTGCTATTATTTAACGCTATTATATATATTGCAATATACAAGGCAACTTGCAAAATGAAAAGTCCCTTTATGCATCCCTGATAAAATACTATAAACTGTAGTAACAAAATGATGACAGCTTAACGTGCATTAATAAGAACATTTATTAAGAAAATTCGTTAAACTGTACAGATTATTTACAAAAATATTTTTTAAACCAATAAAAATTAAATTATTATAAATTAAATTTTTTTAATATTCATAAAGATACTACAACAATTCTAGTTTAAGAAGGTTTAAGATATTCAATTGACAAATTTATAAGATTTGGCACAGCATTTAATATATATATAAATCTATACCAAGAATCGTAAACTACGGAGAAATACAAACCTACCGTAAGTTTCAGGAACTGAGTTTTTTTGAATTTTGGAATGTTTACGAGAAAATTTGTAGATATAGGAAAGACCCACCTTGAAAAAGGTCCGGTAAATTTTTAGTTTTGTGATTTTTTTACTCAACTACGATGCTTTTTAAAAATTTTAAATTCTTTTTAATAAAAAATCTTTTAAAAAAATTTTTCTAATAAAATATGAATGCTTTTTCATTATTAATAATCGAATTTTTATGAATAATAAATAAATACAATTTTTTTTCAATTTTTTATATCCTTAAATTTTAATTTGCCGTTTGTTGAAATTTGCTACGTTATATTTAAGTTTATTATTTATTACCTCCATGTTTTTAGTAAGTATATATATTGATTTAAAACGCATTTGTTTTAATAATGTATGAACAAACTATTTTTTTTTTTAATTTCATGACTGTTATATTCTGTAAAAGTAACTTTAACTAAAAACACTAGGCTAATTTCAGAAAAACCAGTTTTTGTTACATTTTAGCAAGTGAATTGTGAGTCTTCGATAAACTTTGTTATATTAACTTGAAGATGCAGTATCTTATCATAAATTATTTCAGAATTAAAAAGATGAAAATTAATATTTCTATTTTAGATATACGAATGACGTATTTTTGTAGTCGGAAGGTGCCTGAAAAGTACCGAAATGCTATTGCTAGACAATTGTAGTTATTACAATAAAATTAAGCAGATACAAAATTCAGTGTTTTAAATATCTCTACATCGCTAATGTTTAATTTAGTTTTAGTGCCTATAATACATTTTAAACTTCATAAAAATAATATAATTGAATATAGACTTTATTATGAAAACTAAAAATAATTTATCATTTGAACAAGAACTTTAAATAAATTTTAAAAAATAACCAATTTTCACACTGAAACGTTGTATTTTTCCATTATGCGATTATTTCCGTTAAAATTAAAGTCATTTTACATCATAAATCGAAACATGTCACCTCGTTTAGCAAGCATTTGACGAAACTGTTCTGACATAATCTTGAATTTCGTTAAGTTTTATAGCGCACACAGCTTATTTTGTATAACTAAGTATATACGCAGAGAATTCAACTACCCACAATCTACTTACATTATTCCATGTATCACTTTAATGACTCTCTTTAATGTTCAACATCCTTCCAAGCGCCGTAGATCGAGGGCGCTTACCTCTAAACTAGAATTTTCCAATTGCTCATATTCTGTTCACAGTAGTATAATGGACACTGAGAATATTCTTTCAAACAACGACATTTGAATTAAGAACCATCTTCAACCCGGAACATAAATGTTACTCGCATTCATTTATTTATTTTTTACTCCTATTTTATCGTCTTACCTATTACTTATACCTTTTACTTATTTACATCCTCTTATTCCCCCCTGTCTAGAACCATCACTGATTATTTTGTTACTGCCATATTACTTTTTTATATAAATGTCAATTTCAATAATTTTCCGTCAAAAGTTCTAATGTGCATTCAACAGATTTAAAGATACATACATATACATACACTCAATACAAGATACATACACTCAAAAATTAAAAAATCACGTGTAGTTCTTGAAAAATTATGTAGAAAAATTATTTTGCAATTAATTTTTTTATTTTTTGCAATTCATTATCTTTTCCTTATCTTTAGCTCTGAACTGATTAGAAATAGATACGAGTCTGAATTTTATAGTAATAATTAAAAACATTACATCAAATGTATTTGATATATGAGCAATATATTCACATAATGAAAAGAAAACCACATAAAAAACCCGCCAATTATTCGAACTTATTTAAAAATCAAAATATGGAGTAAACCGTATAATAAATACATATTATCATTTGCACAACCATATATTGTAATATTGTTTTACAAAAACGTCTACATAGAGTAAAATAAAAAATATTCTATATTGTAATAGGATATATAATTATATAAACAATTCTGTGAAACAAAATTTTATTATGACAAACATTTATTGAAATAGTAGAAAATAAATATTTTCTAAATTTATTAAAATTAATAAATTAATTTTAATAGATAAATTTTTAATAAATAAATAATAAATTATTAAAATTAATTTTTTTCAAACAACTAAATGATGTTTGAAAGAATGTAATATTTTTAAAATTCGTATAGATAATCAAAACGACTAAACTATTTAAAAACAAATAAATATTTAGTTCACGAATCTTTAAATAATATTTATTAAATTTTACTAATATTAATAAAAAACTTTATGTCATTTTTTCAGTCAATTAACATTTTTCTTTACACAATTATTCTGCCTAAATAAGTAAAGAAATAAATAAGTAAATAAATAAATAAATAAATATATATATATATATATATATATATTAATCATCTATTTGTTTTAATTTGAAATATATGATATAAAAACATATAAGACAGTTTACATCGAACAAAGTAAAAGTTTTCATAAGCTCTGTGTTAAAAAATCATTATTTTGTCAGGAATTTTGTTTAAATACTTTTCATGAAAATTTTATTTTTTCTTTATGGAGATTAAAACTTTAATAAGGCTTGGTATAAGACATTAGCAACAATTAAGACATGACAAAGAGAAAGAGCGCGAGAGGAGAACTGAAAAGCGAGAGTAGTTGCTGCGTCAGCTGTCACCGTGGTTCGGTTGTTGGACCTCCTGCGCCGTTGCCAAGTCTCACGAAAGAGGAGATTGATGACTGCTGCAGAGTATAGCAAGTTCCGCTCTATCTGTCTTTTGATCTTCAAGAAAAAGAAAGGAATGTGAGCAACAGAAGTCTTTCGCCAGTAACTCCGTAGCACAATAGAACGCAGAAAAATAATTTCGCGTACAAAATATCGATAGTTCAACGCATCTCATACTTCAGACAATATCCAAAACTGACGAAGGTAACGCTCATCTCCCACTTTTTCACGAGTAAACACAGTTGCGCACCCAAATTAACGACATATGTGAAATCTTTCATTTCTTCAATAATTTATTGACAGTATTATGTTTGAGGATGTATTTTAATACCTTCCTTTTATATTTTATATTTACTAATATTTCAAAGATACAGGAACAAATTAGTAAAATTTTCGAAATTGGCAGGAATTTTTCCAAGTGTAATAATTCTATTATACTTATAAGCACTGTCTGTACAGATCATTGGAACATGCCTTGGCAATATAATTTCAATAAGTATCAGACAGTTTTAATTGTATTATTAAAAAATCTGTATGGCACATATATTATGGTTATTAAGAATATTAATCAAGACTTTCGGACTTGTCATTGCACTACACTGGCTCAAGAAACTGTAATGGAATTCGGAACGCAAGGTGTAGGGTACCTATAACAGTTCTTATTCCTTGCTCTCAAAAATTGTCTTATTTAGAGAATCTTATTTTTAGTTTAATAGGTGCAGATTTCAAATAGTTGTTCTCAGACAGAGAGACAAATCATTGACAAAAACTGTGGAGTTATAAGAACAAAAAAATGGAAAAAATTATACGTACATAATTTCATCGCAATAAAAATTAGCAACTCACAGAAAAAAATAAATTGAAGAGAAAGAGCAGCCATCTGATGCAACTAGAAGCGAAACTCATATCGAAAGAATCTGTTTATAGAATAGTTTTTCGTTTGTCTCGAGAGATTTTTCCAGATAACAGCTGTCAATATGGAACCGTCCAAAATCGTCCTCAACGTTTGATTTCCCAGAGAAATAGAAAGAAATATATAAAAAGAAAGCGTTTGTGATGTTTTAATGAAATATTGCATCCTCTGAGTATGCGCGCACTGCCTCAAACGCACAAGTCCCTCGCAAGCATAAGTCGGTCCGGCATCTCGCTTTAGTCGCTTTGGTCATGCTTCGGCTCTCAACAACCTACGTACTTAACGCTTAACGCTGGGATCGAGTTGGATAAACAAGCGCGGCACCATATCAGGCACATGACACACCTATTATGCGATGTGCTTGCGTGTGCAGACAGGCACGCAGCGCATGCGAGTTCAGTGCCGCGCAGATCAAGAAATATAGAGAATGTAATATATGAAAGAAGGGGCCGGGTTGGACACTTAAAACATAATTTTATACAGTTTAGGTGTAATTTTATTCTATTTACATTAAAAAATTTTAAAACAATATTTACGCGGCAAAAAAATTTTCAAAATCGTTATTGTTAAAGACCATGGAACACATTTTTCTTATGATGTCATAGGGTAGATATGCTAGAATCTGTAATATAAGAAGAGTGATATAACAATTGATCAAAAAGACATTTTGTAATAAAACACAGTTATAATGAAATAAAGAAAACCGTATCCTTGGTATTTTATACGATTATTCAAGAATACAAAAGTTAATAGTCCTCATAAAAGATTTTTTTCTATACCAAAGAATAAAAAAAATATAGGTCATGACAAAGTTTTTTTAGAAGATCTAGATGAATCACATTTTTTCTTCATTATATTAAGAACTATGAATATTTTTAAACGTATAAATACTGTGTTCAATTCAATGTATAAATTTATATAGCATATTCATATTATATTATGGTATCAACTAATCAAGAAGCAGGGTCGCGCTTCTATGACTTGTCGAGTGCGAGAATAGTACATTTCTCACCGAGTACGGAAAGGTTTTACTTACGAAACGAGAGGTTTGCGGCCCGAGGCGAACCCGAGGGTTGTAACAAGGTTCGTAAAAAGCCTTTTCGTACTAGGTAAGGGCTATATTTTTCCTCATGAGAACAGGAATCAAGCGGTGAAGGTGTGATTTGTAGGTTAGAATGAGGAAAAATAATTTGTTTAATCTGTCTTCACAAAACTTAAATGAAGTAAATTTAATTTTGTTATAAAAGAACATGTTCTGAAATTCGATAAATATTTGCTTTAGAATAGAAAATATTGTTGTGATTAAAATAAATATTTTTTTCAAGATATGAAAAATTTATTGATTTCAGAAAATATTTTCTTTTTTTTTAATATTTTCTTTATTTAAAAATAGTACATTGTGATACAAGGGAGCAAAATAGGAAATCGGAAAAAAAACAAATCGGACTCGGGTAATTTGACGCCCTTGCTTCGCTCAGGCGGCAAACATATCCTCGTTGGAAAACGCCTTTGCTCCCGTGTGCCACATACTATTTTCCCATACGAGGGCGCTTTTTCTTTCTCAAAGAAATGCGCAAAAAATTAAACGGCAAACTCACAGAATTAAAGAATGTCAACCCCCCCCCCCTCAATGTGTGAGTCATGCTTAGCTAGAGCGAGCAGGTATAAAATCTAAAGGTCCAAATGATACTGGCTCTGAAATAAGTTGCCCTAATATAAATTGTAATTCGTTGGGTTTAAAAAAAAATAATATTATCAGTTTTCTCTTAAGTTTATACGTGCAATTTACTTGAATTGAATAAAATTAAATTAAATAATTTCCTCTTATTTGGAAGTTGATATAGTATGTTAAGAAGAGATGTAGGATTGGGTGGTGAGGGTGCATGGGGTGAAACCCCCGCCGTGGGTTGGGGGAAGGAGCCCCCCTTTTCTATAAATAAATAAGACTAATCAATTGAAGATTATAAGTTTGTTAATAATCTACGCTCAAATTAAAATTTTAAAATATTTAATAGTATAATAAATAGAATTTAAAATTAAAACTAATTCAAAAAAAGATATAGAGAATTTTTAATACTTAAAAAATATAAAAAGTTTTATAATACATTTCAGATAGAATATAAATCTTATTTTATTTTAAAATCTTGAATACCTAACTGAAAGTGCAAAAAAGGTCGAGCCCGCGGTCGACTGGTGCATATACTCGTAAGTCTAAACATCGTAAATGCCAGAGTTCCGCAGGCACAGAAAACTGAGAACACTACACGGTTTCGTTTATTCACTTTTCCTCCAAAGGGAGGAAAAGTAAAATTCTGCTTTCTGATTGGTCGAGAAGCGGCCATAAACATTTTTCCTCCCTAGGGAGGAAAAGCAGTATTTTGCTCCCTCTAGACAGCTGCAGAAAATCGTATTTTGCGCCACGAGTGCGGGAATAGTATATTTCTTACCGAGTATGGAAAGGCTTTATTTACGAAACGAGAGGTTTGCGGCCCGAGGCGAAGCCGAGGGTTGTAACAAGGTTCGTTAAAAACCTTTTCGTACTAGGTAAGGACTATATTTTTCCTCATGAGAACCGGAATCAAGCGGTGAAGGTGAGATTTGTAGGTTCGAATAAGGAAAAATATATTCTTACTCGTAAATTTTTTTTTTTTTTAATTTAAAAACGATTTTTCATTATTATGCCTGTCTTATAGAACATTTGCAAGATTCATATTAATATGCAATTATAAAATATAAAATCTGCTTATATGGAAATGATTGCTATTTCTAGTCAATTGAAAGATAAAAAATATAGGTAGTCACCTAGTGGAAAAATAAGATGCGAATTTTTAATTTTTTTTGTAAAAAAAAGTTGCAAGATGGATGATACTACCGTCTACCGGCCACCAATATTTACAGAGACACAATGCTCTCCCAAAGCTCCTCTCCCTTTCTAAAATATTATTTATTAAATTTTAAATAATATTTACTTAATTTTAATAAATATGAAATACTAATGCAGAATAATTTGTTTCTTTATTTCAAACAAATCAGAGTTTCTTAAAATTAAATAATCTATTTATTTATTACTAAGAAATGATTGATTTAACATTGATTTCTTGATTTAAATAATTTTTTTTCTAATATTAAGCAAATTTCTTGTTAATTTTTAATAAATATTGTTTAATTCAAAAAATTGTTTTTTATTGTAAGTACATTTCTTTAACTAAAAAAGGACGAACTTTAGGTACATATTTGTTGTAAGTCAAAAAGCATTTGCTGAAGTGAAATATTTTGTTAATTCAATGAAATGCTTTCTTACTAAAAATATTTTCTTGAATTTAAAAATTTTTTCCTCATTTTACAACGATGTATTTCGTAATCTAATTTCTGGTGCCTTAAAACTGTCGTAAATTCAACAAAGTATGAATAACCTTATCCAGATATTACTAAATTATCCCAAATATTATTATACAACGACCCGATATTTCTCTTGGCTTCCCCATTCGTAAATGTCATTATTATTTTGCTTGTTACTTAAAATTTTCAATAATAATTACATTAATGTTAAAAATAAAGATATATCTAATCGTAAGATATTTATTCATTACGACACAGCTCAAAGTTTATACCTATCCTATTCGATTCACGTTCTATCTAAACATTTCCGATTGTAATTAAAATTTAAAGATTGAATACACATTCCACTGATAATCTGCAGATTTACGAAAATAGTCCTTAACCGTCACCCTTGAATAAACTCGTTATGAATTTTTCTGTGTTCCTACTAAGTAGAAATTTATTGAGCACACAGAGTACTGGCAATTAACGACCTCCTAAACTGGAGCCTGTTTAAGTTACCTGAATAAGAAAGACTACATTAAATATTAAATAATTGATCTTGTATAGTGCTACAATAGGTAGGTCTGAATTTTAATTTGTAATACATAAAAAGATTTTAGGATGTTCGAGGCACTGTAACTACTTATAGAAATTAGAACTCAAATCGTTGCCTGATCTCTCTTGGCGAAATTGTGAATTCGAGTTGACTAACACATTGCCTAGATCATCATATCAGTCATGTTCGAATTATGTATTTTTAATTATAAAATAATTTCCATCAAAGACGGAAAGCTAATAGTAAATTTTCAAAAAGTTTAGAAAAAAACTCTGTAGTAATTCGTTATGGTATCAAAACATGTTTGTACAAGTACTTTCGCATAAAATTACGAAAAACTTCCACTCACGATTTTCTTGAAATTTTGTACATTTATATTTTTTACAGTGTTGAGTACGAATAGGTTAGTGCTTTTTGACTGAAATTGAGTATTCATGATGAAATCCATAAAAAAACCATAAACATAATGGTTTTTGTTTTAATTTATTTCAGAAAATACGAAAAATTTTAAATATAGTTGTGATACTTGATATATGGCAAACAAGCATGCTGTCACAACGGTGTACCACGTACTTCAGGTCACCCCGTGGTGAAAATTGAAAGATCTACACGTATATAAGTATTAGTTAAAAATTACTATACATAAAATATATGCGGATATTATCACGATAATAGATGCAGTTTCTTTCACTATGAAATTCCACATAGGTTAAGAGATATCGCCATTTGAAAGTTGTAATGTTAAGCAACTTTATACATTTATTACTCAAAAAATATGAAGATATGATTACATTAATTGAAATACTTGGAAGGTGCTATTTAAGCCTAGTTCAACAGTATTTTTAATTTTTGAAATTCTCAAATGTGTAGGATGAGGCGGAGGAGCATGCAGGAATATAAAAACATTAATGAATATATTGTGAAAGGTTCAAAGAAATTTATAGACATTAATTTTACTGGTGAATGTCCTTAATGACATATCTGTTCTTTCCTATTATATTAATATTATGATTAATAAGTTTTTTTACTATTCGAAAGATGGAAATTTCAGAATTTTATTTAAACCTCATTTTCATAAATAGACTCTAAAATTAAAAATTTTTTTTTCAATATTATCTGACATTTATGAAATTTTTTAATTTAATTTTATTTATTAAAATATAATATTGCTATAATAAAGTTTGCATCGATTACGATGTGTTGACTGATGTATACCTTATCTAAAAAATTTCTTTTAATAGAAATTAACGTTTTCCAACCAAGAGTTGATTCTCGAGACAAAATATATTGGGTGCACAACTAAATTTCCAGCGTTTGTCAAAAGATGGCATCAGCAGTGCATCCTAGGCAAAAATATCAGTCCCCATGTGTTATATTTGTATGTTGTGCGTGTATCTGTCAATAACTTTGCAGCAGTATATTTGAGTATTTATTTCGGTGTCGTTTATTTTATCGAGCAAAATCACAGCAAATTTTCAGCCAAATAAACATCATTTGCAGGAAGCGCTGCTACTATTCTTTAATATGAGGAAAAATACGTCTGCGGCCGTAACAACGTAAATATGCTTTGATTCATTTTTTGTCTTTATGTTATAATATTAACGTAATTCAATATTAGTTTTGCTCTTTTCTGATAACCAATTTTTAATATTGATGTATATTTACGCTGTTTCTTGTCTGTAATGTACTCAGCGCTGAAAATTATTATATTCAATAGCTTAACTAGCTTTGTATTTATAAATCATTTATACGATCTATATGAATATATAGTGCATAATATCTACATAATTGTTAACCAGTACGTGATAAATTACAATAAAACTTTCAAAATAACAACAATAAATTATTCGTATTTCTAATTGCTTAACATAAATTGTATTAATATGTATTATTTTCACTGTTTGTACATTATTAATCTATATAAGCTTTCAATTCTATTCATTGGAGATAAATTCTCTCTTATATTTCGAACTATTTTTATTTATTTTAATTATAGTAATATTCATAATTAAAATAGTTTTTCTACTTTGACTTTTTCCACCAATACATTTTTAAATACAATAAAATTTTATAAAAAAATAATTACTAGATTTCTACTACAGAATTATGCAAAATAACTATTTTTACAGTTTTAATATTGAGTTATGTTAATATTATAACTAATATTGAATTGCGTTAATATTATAACATAAAGACAAAAAATTAATTCTAAAAAACATCGATTTTGCATGTCCGAAACGTTATTTTAGCGGTAGAAAAATAAATCATTTTTGGATCGTATTGTATTGTTACTGGTAATGAAAAATGGATTTGTTATGATAACCCTAAACACAGAAAATTTATACAAAACCCGACAAGTCCGCTCAATTGATGCCGAAACGAAATGTTCATGGAAATAAGATCATGCTCTGGTGGGATCAAAAGAGTATCGTATACTATGATAATAATATAAAAAACTTGTGTTTTTTTTTGTTTTCAGTCTTTAGGGTCATACATAAATTATGTAGCTGCATGATATTTATTTTATTTGAACCTTCTTCTTCCCTGTGGAAATTACCGTAAATTATCTATCAACCCTCATTGAATTATTAAAGTTTTTATCTAATATTGCAGCATTACAATGATACTAAATAAACAATAATTATTTATTCAATGAGTGAATACTACTGAAGTTTCGCGTATAAATTCCATCACTGATTACCAACATATAATTGTACACTGTAAGTGTAATATATATAGAGACAGTATAACAAATCAATGCATTTATAAGTTTTTTTCTCAAATTAATATGATCTATACTTTTGAATGGTAAGTGTACCAGGCAATTTTCGATATTTTGTTTTAATTTAATTTTTTTTTAAATAAAATAAGCACTGCAAAAATTATGAGTTCTTTTTGCAATTAAAAGTTTTTTTTTATAAGATAATAAGCATATTTATTTACAATTTTTGTTTTTATTATGTGTAATTATTTTTTAATTACCAAAATTAAACCCTTTTTGAAATGGAATTTTCGTGTGTGATATAATTGGTGAAAGAACAAGTTTATGTATGTAAACAAAATAGCAACAACCTTTTCAATGGTTTTGAACACTTTTTAAAAAAAATCAAATGTAAAGTTCATTATATATGTATATATCTGATTTAATATAACTATACAAAATTTCTACTTTGATCGACACTCTTGACATAACAAGCATGTCCACTTATCAGTAATTAATAATTATACAATTAATTACTTAACATTATACAAAAATTCATTTTTTTTAGATTTTGAATTATTATAGAGTAATTACAAATAAATTCTATTTGACAATCGCAAGGACAAATATCAGTTATCTATTCAATTAAATAAAATTATGAACCGAAAGAAGACTGGATTTTTTGTTTAACTGTACGAATTTTAATATCATTACATACGCGTGAGCAATAGTAATCATCAATGTGCACAGGTAATTTTTTTCTGTTACGGACTTCGAACCAACAGTTAGCTTGACAAATATAGATGGAAAACAGTATTTTTCCTGTGTATATTTGGACTGAATATTGTAAGCATAATGACATTAGAATCAGAATCATACATACAATTTCAATATTGCACTTTCTCTATTTATTTTATAAACATCAAAATATGAAAAGCTCCAATTATAAAAAATTTAAGTCATTTTTTGTTGAACTTCTGTCTTCTCATGTAATTTAATGTAACTTTAGTATTATATAATGGCATATGCTCCCCCTCCCCCTTCAAATCCTCGACGTAATTTGGGATAACCTCTTGTGCTCTATAAAGCAAAAAAACGTATGTCGAAACAAAAAATTTGTCTTACAATATATGAATTTTATACATACACGTACGCAGCAAGGAGAAGTATTTGCGATTTTTTTAGTTTTTTCAATAAAAATATTTTAAAAATTGTTAGCAAATGTTTTTAATACAAAGATTTAAAAGAGAGAAAAATCTATAAACTCACAATACGTGATACTTGATGAAAAAGTTTAACAATTATATATACATATATAAATGCAAAGAGTTAAAATAATAATCTGACTAATACCAAAAGTAAAGTAATTTTTGAGCAAAACAATCGATATTTATTAGAAACATACTTTGAATTTTAATTTATCTAAAAGAATTATTATTTATTTGAAATATTAAATAATGGTATTTAATTTTTAATCCTGTTTTATTGTCCTCACAAATTGAACAAGATCATATTAACAAGATCATATTAAATTAATGAAAACGAACGAAAAATATCTTCGGAGCAGTGACAAGATTAATAACTATATTAAATCTCTTATATTGATAAACATTGAAGCTACCTTTATTATATATTTACATATTATTTTTGTTAAATATAATTAAGTATGGTTTAAAGAAAAGAGATTTACTGGGTAAATATATTTTTAGATGATTATCGAAATCTATATTAATCAGTAATCATGAATCAGGGAGTATTACCATCTTGCTGTTCTGAAAATTGTGTAACTTCTAAATATAGTAGACTTATGAACAACGTCAGGTTATTAAAGATAATACCAGAGATAATGGAATGAGTCATTTTAGATATGCTGTAGTAATATAAACATAATATTCCTACATACTTTTTACAAAACTTTTATGGAAAGTATTGTAATTATTTGCAGCTGCTTTATCAAAGATATATAATGAATAAAAATAATTTATAATTCAAATATTTATAATAAATATACTTTATCTCACAATAATTATACGTATAATAAAGTTTTGCATACTTGTGTAAGAAACAACTTCATCATATAATAACTGCTGGTAATAAATAAATTTAAATAACATAGATAATATATTCCTTTCGTGGATTTATTTTTCAAATATAATATAATAAATTCAATAGATTCGAAAATAGCATATCTATAATAAACAACACAATGTTAATATAATACTCTATCATGTAATATCTTTGTGCGTGTTTATTTGTGAAAATAAGTATTGAAAAATTATTGAAAAATTATAAATCACAATTTATAACATATATAATGTTATAAATTTTTTTGAATAAACGGTTATTTTAGTTTTTATTTTCAAGAAATCATCTTAATGATTTTGAAGGAGTATTAAACCTGCTACTTTCAATATAACCCTGTGCATACACACACGCACGTTCGTATGTATGCATATGTGCGTGCGCGCGCGTGTGTGTATCCAAAGAGACTCGACTACCGCCTTCACATAGCCCATTGAAAACCTACGCATTATATCTACTGATGCGTGGGCGATTTCAACAAAACCGCTAGCATATAGAAGCAGTGGATTTAACCATTTTAACCGGGTTCGCGCGCGCTGTGACGCACTAACTATAAACGAGTTTCACCATTGGTTTAAAATATTGTTAGAAATAAGTAAACAAACGAATAAAAAATGAAAAAATCGAAGGAATCGATCAACCCTCTTTTGACGATGCCCAAACGTCCTTTTGGATTTTCTGCACATCCGAGTAGGCCTCGGCATGGATATTTCGTTGTTGAATGGAAGACCAGAGGAAAAAAACGTAAATATTGAGTAAGTCCTTGCCCCCGTTCTCGGTCGATTCTCAAATGCCATGAATAACGCGAAGCGTTCGTCTATGTGGCGGCCTGCCTATGCGCGAGTATATATAGATCTAATCTACCGCTTCACAGCGGTCAATTTCGCCGCGGTTTTGTGAAAGCAAGTTCTGTTTCGCGCATTTGATGGGGTTCGTCAAAAGTTCTTGGCTAGTACAAGAGGAAACGACTGGAGCAACCGGGAACTGTGCTTCCTAGCATCGAGAAGTTTTCGATCGAATTTATTGAAACTGGAGTAAAACTATAAATAACTAGCCCTGAACTGCAGAAACAAACAAACGCTAATTCTAGATGTCACGAATGACACGGAGTAACTGTTTGCATTGTTGTCACTCGAATTAATTATATACCGCGCGAGCGCAATTGACTGATGGATATAAAATGCTTAATAATCCCCATCACATTTGACAAGGACAGCTTGTTAATCGCTCTTTAAAAAAATTTTTTCTTCATTATTATAAATGTATAATAAAAGTAAGTGGATTTGTTCACATCAATTATTCAGCATTTCCTTGCTCTTGGGTAAATTATTCCAGCTCAAGGCGCATTGAAACAGACAAGCATCCAATTTTCTTGTAATACTTTTACAAGTGCTATATTGTCCATAATAATTGTACAAGGCCGTTAAATATACACTCCGAGTGCTCGGAGTGTATGTAACACCGTTTAATGGAGAGTTCAATCTTGCCTACAAAGGCCGAATAATCCCTTATTTTTAAAATAAAGAACTAATTAAAGAACTTTAAATATAATATGTGTCAGTAGATACATCTTAATACTTTAATGTCGATCATTTTGATATTTCTCCATAGATGGAATAAGTAAATAGTATTATTTTAAGACCGTAACCAATTTTCTTTTTTATTTATTTCATTGAAATTAATTAAACAAACATGCTCTTAATGAATTCTTAATGCTTTCGTGATAAAAATTACATTTTTGTTGTGAAATTTATTGTACAGAACGGTAATGTGATAAAATTGATATTATCTTGCGAAAAAGGTAATCTTGTTTGCCGTAAGTTCAGTTTCAAATTAATGCACGCATCGCTCAGTGTTTATACCTCTGTTTACACAATTGTAAGCCAGACTTATTCTCATGAACTCGATAAGGTTCAAAGTTATAAGCATTGAAACTGGAATTCTTGAATGCTTCGTTTAGAAATAGCGCAACTTTTTAATCTCATTAATAATGGAAATTTCGAAGATTATAGAGCACCAAAATTTTATTTATTAAGCACCAAAGTTCTATTTACTTTAAATTTATATTTATTTCACGCTTGTTGGCTAGTATCGAATGGATGTTTCTCGAAAATTTCAACCATACAATGATTGAGATACAAACTTTGAACTAAAAGATTTTTGCAATATCTGTTCTCTAAAAAATTAGGAAATTATCGATTTACCGTAATCAGCTTCAATTGAATGCTACAAATCTTAAAAACATTAGCTTCAGTTATGAATTAATTAACATTAACTTTCATTCTGACATTTTCAGCGCTTTCAATTTTAAATTTGAGATTTGATAAACTATGAATTTACACTGGTGTTCAACATATCTATGTCTTCCAATAAATTCAAATATGTTTTAAATAAACACTGAAATTATTTTATAATACTAATATTAATCAGGGGTCTTACCGATGTTCGATTTCAGAGATAATCGAAGCCCGATACAAAATATACTTATTGATAGTTATATTGCATTTATGATTTTAGTAAATACTTTAATCTATGTTATAAATTACTCAAGGCAAACTTACCGCAAAGACAAAATTAAATATAAAAAGAAGATATTTGACGCATTCCATTCCGCAATCCATATTGATTGCTGGAGTTGTGTTTGCTCGGCACGATCTGAATTCAGAACAGGAGAACAACAATATTGGTACACAACAAATTTATAACACGCGTCGCGTCCCTCAGCATATAATACCGAAACGTAGGTAAAGAATGAAGGAAACTAGCGGACGCCGCTGTGCTACAAGGCGGGCGCGGAACAGGTTACGAACACTCTAGAAGTGCGCAGCAGCACAGCAGCAGGCAGCAGATTCTAACGGCGAATGACTGGCGGGCAATGAGGCGGCGGCAGCGACGACGCTGGCTCTCGTACTCGTATAACGTCGGAAACTCGGAACTCGACACACTCGGGAGCGGGACCTCGAGAGTCGGGCGGGACTGCTGAGGAGGGAGTCGGGCGGTCAGATCGAGAGAGAAAGGTGACGCGAGCGCGACCAGGCCACATCGCATATATATATATATATATATATATATATATATATATATATATATATATATATATAACGCCGCGCGAGTCTCGTGTTCGCGGTCGCGTAAATAAGGTGCGTGCTCGGCCGGCTCGGTCTGGCTCGACTTGGATCGGCTCGACTCGGCTCGGAAATTAATCGCTCGGGGCAGAGCGGTAAATATACGGCAGAGCTCGTCCTCGTGGTTGGTGACTCATGAGTACACACACGAGAGACGTGAGTCGTGGCTATAATAATATATATGCATTATATAATAGATTTATATATTAATATAATACTCGATCTATAATTATATTTTCTCGGATGCTCATTTGAGACTCGCTAATGCTATAGTACTCGCTGTCAAAGATCAAACTTTGAAATCGAATCGTCCAATGAACCGCACCCAACCGCGCAGCAATTCAGGAAAATTACAACTTCTATATTATATATTACTTATCCCTATCTTATATCTATAATATAACGAAACCATTTTAATAAGACTCTGAATGAATCAAATTGAATCAATGTGTTCACACACCAGCACACATTCGCAATCTGCAGCCACGCCTTATCCTTATATATATATATATATATATATATATATATATATATATATATATATATATTTCCAGTATACCCATGAGTACATGGGAGTACGATATATGTATGTTGGAGATCAACGAGGGTCACAAGATAATTTGACGTTTCAATATTTTTTTTGTTGCTCATTCGATTTTTCAAGGCTTCTATATAGTCCGAAAATGGCTCGGTTCTGAAATAAGGCCCATTTGAGGGCCAATAATGATCATTCTTTTGATTTTTACCGACAAACAGAATAAGTATTCGTAGGAAATCCGAAGAAATCTAATTATCTTGATAAATCATTAAATTTCAAAGATATTTTCTCTGTTGAATATTGTTCAAAAATTCTTTATGTTAACAATAACGAAAAACGATTGAGCTGACATTATTTGAGTTTATTCGGAAAAGTCGGCATATAATTAACATAGGTCTCATGAGTGACCTAGAATTTCATACAGAAATATACAAAATCTTCCTCGTACGTATTGGACTACGCTTCGCATTCTTTCATTATCTTGTATCTTAGTTTGTACTACCAATTTTTAGATCTAATACAGTTTCTTGATATATTATTAATTGATTCCTTTATATATTATTGTAATATTATGCAGGGTGTTCGAAATGTTCTGGACCCCGCACTTATAACATAAAGTAAGTACTTTGGAAAAATAGGTTAAATACAAAAGTTATTCAGTTTTGAAGGTTGAGCTAAATGGTGACCTTAGATTTGTTATTAATTATCATATTCAAGGTCATTTGATGGTCATTTTCAGATTTGTAAATAGGGACCCCTATTTTTATTTCAGATTCTAAAAGAGTACAAAATTTTACATCTGGATGGGTATCCACGTTATGGCTCAAAATGACCTACAGAGGTCATTTAGAGGTTAAATAACTATTTAGTAGCAGAAAGTCAAGAAATCCCGATTATTAAGAACTTTGAGCGTATCTGACCAATACTAAAGTAATTTGATTTCAAGATCATTTGAAGGTTAACTTTAGTTTTCCAAATTAATCCTCTTAGTTGTAATTCTCCATTTTGCACCAGCGCTAAATTCTGCATTAGGATTATAGAAGGTGTAATTGACACTGGCATTCAATCAAATGTTTGATTTCTCTCTTGAATATTTGTTATTAACAAATTAGCATTTGTTGAGTTTTAAAATTTTGTGTTTTATACTGTTGTGCATAACGTCTGATGAGGCAATGGGGGTTCTCAATAAATGATTGTAATACGTCTAAGCTCTTTTTATTATTAGATGATGATTTGGATACATCTGATTTAGGACGATCTTTAACACCACCTGTCTCTTCAAAACGACTAATTGTACGAATTACGGTACTTTTTGAAATAGGGTTGTTTTCTTCAGCTCTAAATGTTTCATTGACTAAATTATGTACCTGTTTGTAACCTTTCTCTGGATCACCCCACCTTCGCATCATCAACAAAGATATTTTTTTTGTTCAGTAAGATGTGCCATTTTTCACTACGATTAAAAGTACAATTATTGAAAATGTACAATTATCTGAATTTTGAATTATAGAACTTCACTTAACTCTTGAAAACAAAAAAGTAAATAGAAATAAACAATTATTAATACACAAATGAACTAATTCCTAAGAAGAATAGTGAACAAAATCTGCTAAGGTTCAAGTAACGATCCTGAAAGTGCTATGAATCATATATAGAATCTCGTAACCCTTACAAAAAACTATTGCAATAAAAACTGATCTTGTAACACGGTTAGATTATTTTTTTCTTTAAAATTAATAGCCCCTAAGTAGATCTATGTAGATCATTTCGAGCCATGTCGTTGATATTGCACATATCTCCCGACCTAAAATTTAATGCTCCTCCAGAATCCGGAATACAAAATAAGTCCCTTTTTTATAAGCCGAAGATAACTTTTAAATGACCTTGGAAATTAAAGGCAATGACAATATAACGCCACCACAATGAAAAAATAACTGCACGAAATCATTCCTTTATTTATAACGAATGATAAGTGAAGTCACATTATTTTAGTTGATACAACAACAATTTTTTTTGAAGTACATTAATAAGAAAACTGCGGATGTTCCGTGTTATATTTTTTATTAAAATTTATGAATTTTATTGAAAATATGTGCAAGAGCCAAATTCTTTAGTGTATAATTATTTATAAGTTAATTATGTTACATAATGAATTTTATTATTTTCCCGAAACACTAACATTTTTGCCAAAAATAATCCAATTTTCAAAAGAAACTTTATGATGTTTGATAACCTCGAAATTTCAAAATAACGACCAAACATAATAGAAAAAATTCTCATCATTCTCAGCTGGGTCCAAACCACCTAAACATAATCGCCTCACTATTGCAGCTTTGCAGATAAAATTCGTCTTAAGTTATCACAATGAATATGAGAAAATATTGTAACATTCCGTTCCGCCATAGAATTGAACGTGCTTCCTAATTGTATTTGTACCTTAAAAAAATTTGTGAAAATACCACTTTACTTGGTAATAAAAATCCCTAAAGACGAATATTAGAAATTAGCTTCATGGTTTTCAGGTTATACATATATCAACATATATGAATTTAATTTAATTTTGCTTCAAAAAGTTATTATTAATATTCTTATTTCTTTCTTAATTACATACAGTATTTTAAATTAGATATGTAATTTTAAGTATTATTAGACAAATTTAATTCATTGAGAACTCACAAAGAATGTTTAAATCGATTCTTGTATCTTCTCTAATCTAGCATCCACGTTAATACTCTTTCTAATAATATGTGTAAGCTTAGTATTTTTCTTCTAACCTATTATACATTTTGTTTCTCATATTTACCTTAAGCATGTCTTCACACATGTGCTAACATTGGTTCTTTACTTTTTCGGAATGTCCAGAAGAAATCTATATTGTATAATGCGTTTGTAAAAAAATTAATAAAATTTTCAGGCCTGTAGGCGAAAAAATTTCGATTTTAAGTAAAATATCGGTAAACATTTCCATTTTAAGATTTGACTTATCATACATGTATTTTTTTTTTAATTCTGATAGGTTTCATAAACCGCCGCGTCGGTTCTATATTAATTGTTGCAGATGAAATGTTAACACAGCTTAATAATAATAAAACAAAGTTGGAACAAATTTATTTGATTGCAAACTAAGAATTTGTAAAACTCTTGTATCCCTATAAAAATTTTGAATTGAACCGAATTAAATTTTTATCCAGTCTTAATCTATTTTTATAATTTCTATCTATTAGAGTCATTTCATTTTTTATAGATATATTGTAATTTAAGCTTTTGACTATATATCAGTTCCATATAATCAATCAGTAATATATTAAGTAGGTAGAAAGTCAAAACCAATTTATTTCAATCTATTTCAAACTATTTTTTAAAGGAAAATAATTGAACTTAATAATTCTACTTAACAATTGTACTTATTTCGACTATGTAACATCCGAGCAAAAGTATTACCTTTTGTTAATTCAGCCACACAAGTTAATTTACAGAAAGATTATTTTAAGCCTACGGTTGCCCGCAATAACATTTTCGATTACTCGAATTTAAGTTTCTTTATTATTTTTTTATGACAGAAATGATTGGTAGGAATACCTAAAGAAACCTATTCTGGTTTTATGTAAGCTCTGGTCCAAACGATTTAAAATATTTTTGGAAGTGGACAGCTTTTCTTGTAAAAAAAGGTGTCCTCTTCCCGTTTGGCCCAATAAGCTTCTTCCCTAAATTAATTAGCTATCTAAAAACCCAGGGGAATTTGGGGAGAATGAGGTATGTGCGGCTCCTGCTTATAAGGAGCCTAGCCACTTTCCTCGGAATAGGAAGAAATGAAGAAAGTGAATAACACAAAAAAAATATGTAAATGCAAGAATAAAATTTGATTTCACTTACTTTTTATTTAATATTTGACGTTCAATCCGACACAGAGAGAGATGCAGAGAAGAGTCGATTGAACTTGAAACTCTCGAAAAAAATTTTTAATTAATTACTTTTTATATTAATTACTATAATAGAATGTTAATGTTTTATAATATTTTTATGTCTTTCTATTCTCCATGCATTCAGTTTGGATAAAAAACGTGAGCTTGAACAAATCTAAATCTAAAGTAAAATCATGTTAATGTGAACAAGAAAATATACAATTATAAATGCGCGTAAATTAATAAATGTAGAGATAAATAATAAACGTAATAAATATAAATGCAACTAGATAAACATTAAAATTAAACTTATTATTATAGAGATATATCTAAAGGTTATAAAATTAAAAAGAGGTATTTTAAACAAAATTTTATATGTAAAATTATAATTAAAATAATTTTGTTTTTTGTTATTTTTCATTATTGTTTTATTATTATTATGTCGATTTTCATTTAAATTCATTAATTTTAAACTATTTGTCAAATAGGTTGTCAAATATCTCCCTCCCGACTTTTTGTCTTATGAATTTCGCGTCTATGTACAAAGCGCTACAGAGCTCACATCTGGCAATACTATACATCATTTGAAAGGTTTTGACATAACGTACAAAATGACGCTATGCATGATTAGTTTGGATATTGCGTTCAAAAGTTATAGACGTGTAAACATGGAGTTCACTAACGCCGAATTTCGCACTATTTTAAAGTTTTCCTTCGTCAAAGGTAAATCCGCTAGAGAAACGTTCCGTGAGATTAATGGTGTTTTGGGAGATGACACGCTATCACTTCGAACCGTAGAGGAATGGTTTCGACGATTCAGAGCCGGTGAAAACGACACCATGGATAAACCAACCGTCGGAAGACCTGTGACGACGAATACCGATCAAATCATGGAATTTATTGAGTTAGACCGGCATGTGGCATTTCGTGACATAGCACAGGAGATGAGAGTTAGTCACCAAACCATTTTAAATCATCTGCAGAAGGCTGGATACAAAAAAAGCTTGATGTTTGGGTGCCGCATGGTTTGACGCAAAAAAACCTTCTGGACCGAATCAACGCCTGCGATGTGCTGCTGAAACGGAACGAACTCGACCCAGTTTTGAAGCGGGTGGTGACTGGCGACGAATAATGGATCACATACGACAATACCAAGCGAAACGGTCGTGGTGCAAGGTCGCTGGACCGTCCCGAACAGTGGCCAAGCCGGTATTGACAGCCAGGAAGATTTTGCTGTGTGTTTGGTGGGATTGGAAGGGAATCATCCACTATGAGCTGCTCCCATATGGCCAGACGCTTAATTCTACCATCTACTGTGAACAATTGAAGCAGGCTATCAACCAAAAGCGTCCCCAATTGGCCAACAGGAAGGGTTAAAGCATTGAATGAAGAGCAAAAAAGCGGAAGCAAGATATTTCACAACCTAATAGTATTAATTAAACAATTATTATTTCCTATCAGAACATATCCTTTTTTAATTATATAAATTTATATAAAGAGTTATGATAATCATATATACAAGTATATTTTTTCAAATATATTTCATTTTTATTTATGTATGTATTTTATGTATGTATTATGTAGAGCGCAACGAACGTATGTTCATAAAAGAAAATACTTATAAGTACGTTTATGACTGATATATATTATAATTTTTATATTTTTTTATCTGTACTTATATATATATATATATATATATATATATATATATATATGTATGTATATATTCATATATAACGAATTTACTTTAAAAATTCCGTTTCTTTCGGTTAGAAAAATTAGGAGAAGTTTATGATAAAGGTAACTCATAAGATTAGAATTTACTCGGTTGGGCTCTAATCTGTGGAAGTCACCGCATGTCTATTTTCGTTTTGATTTTTATTTACTTATGCTACAGTTTTAGTAGAGATATATGAATATTTCCACATGTAAGTATATATATATATATATATATATATATATATATATATATATATATATAAATATACGATAATTTTACTTTGAACTTATAACTATTTTTGTTTCCTAAATCTATTTTGTATTTCCCTTTTTTTTCTTTAAAATAATTTAAAATAATCTGAAGAATATTACATTCAATATGGAAATTAAAATAAAAAATTGAAAATAAGTTCAATTACATACTATTAGAAGTCGAACGTAGTTTCCAACCTATTTTAACGGAAAAAGGTCATTTATGATGCAAAATGGATAAACGTTAGCTTAATCAAAATATTTTCGGTCATTTTTTACTACTTTTTTCCATCTTTCTGGCACCATGGCGATAACGTCGTGAAAGAACTATCGCGGTTTGGAGGCGATACAATCATCCTGTTTGGATCCACGGCATATAATTAAAGTCATATTACTAATTATTTTTGCAGTAAGACAATTGTAATATAAGATAAAAACTTGTACACACATAATCATGTTAATTTCTTCTATAATTGCTTGTTCATGGGTATCAGGGAAGCCCCAAGATTTATACATTATTAAATTTATGATACCGAACAGGTGCGAACACGCGTATTGCAACTAAGGCGCTCTATGCGGTAATACATTGCACTAATATGCTAAGCCCCTCACCTTCCATCTTCACACCTAAGTTAGTATACCTGCATACTATTCGATAGACCAATAGGAAGTGTTTTTGTATAATTATTTTGTATCATATTATTATACTCGTCCGTTCAACATTAATATCAATATACATTGTGCTCGGCAGTTTTTTGTATTATCTATATATTAATTTTCTATTTTGATTAAATTGTTACTGTTATTTTAAAAAAACCTTGTGTTTTATTCATTTCGATCCAGTGGCAAAACAATTGTACTGAACGCGATTAACGTTCACGATCAGTGTGAGCAATACAAGAAAGTTTTCCTTCCGTCAGTTCAAAGGCAACTGACTCTTTTTGCTCGCGTTCAAAATATTGGTCCTTCGAGCCGGATCGTTAAACCAGGTGATACAAAGTTTAGTGGAAATAATCAAAGTGTATAACAGTGAATTGATAACAAGTTAATGCGTGCAGTTGGACGTACAACACAGAAAAATTTAAAGTGCATCGTGCATTTGTCGACTAAGCAGTCACATTATTAGACGAGTTGCCTCATCAAGAATGCGGAAAGCATCTGTAGATATTGAGCATCAGAAAATCTACTAGAATATCATCACTACCATCAATCATATCTGATGAACATCTGTTAATACTACAGGGAAACATATAAACTGTGACGTGCTCGTGTACATCAACTTGTCGAATAGCTAAAAAACGGGCCGCTTCGTGAATATCAACTTTACATTGGAAGAAATTTACAACAAAAAGGGAATCTGCAGAATAAATGTGAATCCTACAAGCATTGGGTTTCTTTACAAGGCAGAATCAAAATATTCATATGTATATGTAAGTGAATAGTCTCCTCCAATCCTATCAATAATTACCAAAGCCTATCTATTGTTAATCGACTCGAATAATCACGGCTGTATTTTAAACGCCCACGCGCAAAATCGTAATAGATTTAACTATCAGTAAATTATTATCAATTAATATACCTTATAAAATGTGTGAAATTCAATACAAGGCATTGGTGCATAATCGCTCCTATATGAAGGAAAATGTGACGAGTATCCTTAATTATCTTAAAAAATGGAAAATTTTGATTTTGACAGTTTAGAAAGTTGTAAATTAAAACTAGAAGAAGCTCATGCAACTTTCGAAACGGTTCAGATTTAAATAAATCAGTTATTAATAGAACAATCGGCTAAGCAAGAAGTAATTGCTGCTCAGGATATCGAAAAGGATCAGTTCGATGAAGCGTATTATAAAGCAGTGTGTTTTATAAGTAAACGATTGCGGGAGTTAAATAAAAATACAAGCAATAATTAAGCAAGCAAGGGCGTAAGCACACAAAATTCTATAACTGCGACAAAATTTATCTTTCAAGAAAACCACAGTATTTTGCCGAAAATTGAAATACGTCCATTTGAGGGAAATCCGTTAGATTGAATCAGTTTTCGGGACACCTTTGAGTCGGTAGTGAATTCGTGCACTACCATACCTGCGGTACAGAAATTCCACATATAACAAAATTCAATTCACGGAAATTTAATTACACTCCTGGAACCAGTGAGTGCTTCAGAGGAAAATTAAATGTAGCCTGGAATTTGATAAAATCTTAATGTGACAGACTGGAACAAATAGTGTATGCCCACATAAAGTCGCTACTAGCGTTACCCGAAATAACAAAAGATTCTCCCGCGAACATTAGACATTTATCAGGTATGTGAATAAGTCTCTCCCGTTTTTTTTTCAAATTTTGAGCCTTTATTGTGAAAAAATGGTTACAAATGAATTATTGAAAGTATTGGCCATCGCTAGCTACAACTTTTTCCCATCTTTCTGGCAACATACGAATCCCGTTGCGAAAAAATTCGACCGGTTTGGCCTCTATCCAGTCATCCACCCATTTTTTGGCTTCCTCGTAGGAATGGAAGTGCTGGTCAGCCAGGCCATGCGTCATCGATCTGAAGAGATGGTAATCAGACGGAGCAACGTCTGGACTATACGGCGGGTGGGGTAGGACTTCCCATTTGAGCGTTTCTAAGTATGTTTTCACCGGCGGTGCAACATGTGGGCGAGCATTGTCATATTGCAAAATAACTTTGTCGTGCCTGTCGGAGTATTGTGGCCGTTTTTCTCGCAGTGCGCGGCTCAAACGCATCAATTGTCGTCGATAGATCTCGCCTGTTATCCTTTCATTCGGTTTCAGAAGCTCATAGTAAACCACACCTAGCTGGTCCCACCATATACAGAGCATGAGCTTGGCGCCATGAATATTTGGCTTGGCCGTCGATGATGATGCATGGCCGGGTAGTCCCCATGATTTTCTTCGCTTCGGATTATCGTAACGTATCCACTTTTCATCGTCAGTCATACGATGCAGAAAACCCTTTCTTTTATGTCGCTGAAGCAGCTGTTCGCAAGTGAAAAAACGTCGTTCGACGTCTCTCAGCTTCAGTTCGTACGGCACCCAATTTCCTTGCTTTTGAATCATTCCCATGGCTTTCAAACGCTTGGAAATGGTTGTTCGGTCAACTCCCAATGCTTCAGCAAGTTCTTCTTGCGTTTGACAAGAATCTTCATCAAGCAAAGTCGCCAATTCTCGATCTTCAAAGATTTGCGGCCGCCCGGAACGCTCCTTGTCTTCCACGTCGAAATCACCGCTTTTGAAGCGTCGAAACCATCCGCGAACACTTGAATCATCGACACAACCTTCTCCATAAGCCTCCTGAAGCAATCGATGCGTCTCGGCAGCAGATTTCTTCAAATTGAACCAATAAAGTGAAACTTCCCTCAAATGACGTCGACTCGGCTCAAATTTCGACATTTTCACGATATCAAAAATTTATGATGCGAAAAAATTTTAACTAATGTGTTAGTATGGAATTGTTGACATATGAATAAGCTTTGATTATGACATATGTAACCATTGAATACTCGCACAGTATTGGTGGCGCCATCTCTTACAAAAAACGGGAAAGACTTATTCACACTCCTAATACAAGAAAAGGTAATGATGCAGTATCAAGTTTTAAAGATGCGTAAGGAAATGATAGAAACATGGAATTTGATATTGTTGTATATAATAATACAAAAGCTTGATAAAAACACTCGAAGAACTTGGGAGCGTACCCTTGAAGAGAGCGATTTGCTGACTTTTTCTGATTTAATGAACTTTTTCATTAAACGCGGTCGTGGTGATGAGACGAAAGTTACTATCACTTGAATAAATAAACAAAGTATTTATAAAAGCAATAATCGACATAACCCAACCTCGATTAATCGTAGCCAAGCATTTGTAAGCACTAAAATAGCAGAATGTTCGTTTTGTAATGCTGAGCATTGCATATTTCAGTGCGAAAGGTTTTTAAGGTTAAGTCCTCATTATAGAGTCAATGCTGTATAAGACAAACGATTATACATAAATTGCTTAAGAAAAAATGTAACTAGTAAATCTTTGTCTGCTACATGTAAAACTTGTCACAAAAAACAACATACTATTACATATTTCAAATTCATATACTCCGTCGACTGTGGAAAAAGGTAACGTTAAAAAAAAACACACGTTAGTAAAGCACTGAAATTTTCATATGCGGTTTCACACAACGTCGAAGTGTGACTAGTAATGGCGCGTGTGAAAATATTAGATAAATTTAATCGTGAATATGAATGTAGAGTTTTGCTAGATGGATGTTCGCAATCCCATTTTATCACAGAAAAGCTGGTAGAAAAATTAAATTTAACAAGAAAAAAAATCGACATACCTCTTGCAGGAATAGGACATGCTAGATACACCGTAAAAACAAAAATTGCTTCGCGTATAAATAAGTTCTAATCTGAGCTTGAATTCGTTGCACTACCTGCAATAACGAACATGCTACCTTCTAATCTTATAAACAAGAACTTAATATCTGTTTCTACTAACATCAATCTCACAGATCCAGAATTGAACAAACCTTTTGAAATCGACGCACTTATAGGTACTTCCGTGTTTTATAAACTGTTTTGCAAATTGAGTAATAACACAAATATCATTTTACAAAAAACATTATTTGGGTGGATTGTGACTGGAGAATTGGTAATGCCCGTAAATTCAACTGCAATAAAAACATGTAACTTAATAACTATGCTTGATAATCAAGTACCGCGTTTCTGGGATGAAAAAACATTTTTATCGTGAAGAAAAGGTATGCGAAGATCTATATTCGCGAATTACAAAACGCGACATGGATGGCAAATACGTAGTAAGAGTACCTTTTAATGATAAAAAAAAAGAAAATAGGTAAATCATATGACTTAAAAATTAAGCGTTTTTATGCGTTAGAGCGGAAGCTTTTGAAAGCCAGAATTTTAAAACAAAATTATGCACGATTTATTAATGATTACCATACCTTGGGACACATGCAAGAAATTACACATAGCGATAATAGAAATGAAGGGTTTTACATACCGCGTTGAGTCGTAGTAAAGGAAGATAATTTAACGACAAAACTTCGAGTAATTTTCGACGCGTCTGCAAGGAGCTCTACAAACATATCATTAAATGATTCACTTCTAAACGGTCTGACTATTCAAGACGAGTCAATATTTATTATCATGCCTTTCAGATTAAAAAACATTGTGCTTGCAGCCGAACTGCAAAAAATGTATAGACAAATTAAAATCGATCATTCGAACGCAAAATTTCACAAAATAATATGGAGAGACACCGAAAATTATCTGATTCGCGTGTTTCAATTAACAATTGTAACTCAAGGTACAACTTTGGCGCCTTTTCTGGCTGCGCGTGCCCGACGAGGGCAGCAACTATCTATTAGCCGCGGAAGCTCTAAAAAATAGTTTTTATGGAGATCACTTGCTTGTCGGTGTTGATACGGTGGATGAAGCATTATTATTAAAAAATCAGTTAGTTTCATTATTAAATACCACTAGGTTTCAATTGCATAAATGGGCCACAAACGATATGCATATAATGCACAATATACACGAACAAGATCATTATAAATAACTAAGCTTAGAGGGCTCTGATAAAAAGATTTTAGATGTTCATTGGGATCCGAGCCATGCCACTATAACGTATACGATCAATTGATTTCCTAATAATATTAGGAGTGTGAATAAGTCTTTCCCGTTTTTTGTAAGAGATGGCGCCACCAATACTGTGCGAGTATTCAATGGTTACATATGTCATAATCAAAGCTTATTAATATGTCAACAATTCCATACTAACACATTAGTTAAAATTTTTTCGCATCATAAATTTTTGATATCGTGAAAATGTCGAAATTTGAGCCGAGACGACGTCATTTGCGGGAAGTTTCACTTTATTGGTTCAATTTGAAGAAATCTGCTGCCGAGACGCATCGATTGCTTCAGGAGGCTTATGGAGAAGATTGTGTCGATGATTCAAGTTTTCGCGGATGGTTTCGACGCTTCAAAAGCGGTGATTTCGACGTGGAAGACAAGGAGCGTTCCGGGCGGCCGCAAATCTTTGAAGATCGAGAATTGGCGACTTTGCTTGATGAAGATTCTTGTCAAACGCAAGAAGAACTTGCTGAAGCATTGGGAGTTGACCGAACAACCATTTCCAAGCGTTTGAAAGCCATGGGAATGATCCAAAAGCAAGGAAATTGGGTGCCGTACGAACTGAAGCTGAGAGACGTCGAACGGCGTTTTTTCACTTGCGAACAGCTGCTTCAGCGACATAAAAGAAAGGGTTTTCTGCATCGTATCGTGACTGGCGATGAAAAGTGGATATGTTACGATAATCCGAAGCGAAGAAAATCATGGGGACTACCCGGCCATGCGTCATCATCGACGGCCAAGCCAAATATTCATGGCGCCAAGCTCATGCTCTGTATATGGTGGGACCAGCTAGGTGTGGTTTACTATGAGCTTCTGAAACCGAATGAAAGGATCACAGGCGAGGTCTATCGACGACAATTGATGCGTTTGAGCCGCGCACTGCGAGAAAAACGGCCACAATAGTCCGACAGGCACGACAAAGTTATTTTGCAACATGACAATGCTCGCCCACATGTTGCACCGCCGGTGAAAACATACTTAGAAACGCTCAAATGGAAAGTCCTACCCCACCCGCCGTATAGTCCAGACGTTGCTCCGTCTGATTACCATCTCTTCAGATCGATGACGCATGGCCTGGCTGACCAGCACTTCCATTCCTACGAGGAAGCCAAAAAATGGGTGGATGACTGGATAGAGGCCAAACCGGTCGAATTTTTTCGCAACGGGATTCGTATGTTGCCAGAAAGATGGGAAAAAGTTGTAGCTAGCGATGGCCAATACTTTCAATAATTCATTTGTAACCATTTTTTCACAATAAAGGCTCAAAATTTGAAAAAAACGGGAAAGACTTATTCACATACCTGGTAAAAGACTCACAAAGCGAACATTTGTCACATATCGAGCAAGTATTTGACCCTCTCGGCATTCTAGGCCCGATAATTATTGTTAACAAATTAGTGATACAAGAATTATGGAAGGTGAAACTTAATTGGGATGAGTCATTGCGATTACAGTTACTACAAAAATGGTTCGATTTTAACAAGTAATTATATTTATTAAGCAAGTTAAAAATACCGAGAAAAATTACAATAAATAAAGATAAAATCTGTTTTATCTTTTTTGCTTGCGCTCAAAACACATCGGCATATTCTCGCACTTCTTGAACATGTCGGAAGTTTGTATCAACGAAGTCGTGCTGCATCTATCTGAATAGGTGGTAATCAGATCAATAATCAAAAAATTATAATGTTTACACAAATGATGGTGCGTATTAACTGAATTTTATTGGTGAATTTTATTGCCAACACTAAAAATAAGTACTAGATCTGACACATCTGACTTTTCGTACTACTTATATCGCCATCTGAACGTGAAGATCGGAAACTAAGTTCACCATCTAATAGTAGGTAGGTTATAGGCATTCTAGCTCATAGGAGTTCTAGCACACCTCTCCCCTTGAAGATTGTTTCATGCTCTTATAGGGATACTGGCACAATTTCCTCGCTGTAAAAATATGCTCTGTCCCCATCTACGATGTACTGGAGGGGGCACGGCGCACTTTACACACGAGTACTTTTTATGTGCAAAATCGGAACAGCGTTTAAATCATTGCGTGATCTGACGAGAACAAGTTCATACTTTGTATTAATTATAATTTTACGATAATATTCAGCGAAACCGAAAATCATGTTGAGCGGAACGAATGCATCAAAATAGCCTAAATTATCAGTGATTGTGTTGGACTCTTTTATATCGAGCCTCCCTGCATTTTCGATGATTAAACTTTAATTCTGACTTCAAGAAAGCTAACCTTTCATAAAACTTGTAAGTCCAGTATTTTTACACATATCAATTTATATTGTATTCAATTCATATCGAATATTCTCAAATAAGTTACAAACGGCTTTGTTTACAAATTTCGTATTTTGCAACGCGGTACCATTATTTTTAGTAAATTGATCACATACTCATAGCGAACTATGTGAAGGTAGAAGGTACAATACGTGATATTGAATAGATATACGAATTTCATCACTATTATTAAAAGTAGTTGTTCGAAATGCGACAAGAGATTATATACTTAGAATGTCCGGCATTTCTTTGCATACAGTTGAAAAAAATACAATTTGTTTTCCATCAGGAGCGATGGCTTTTGAACCTATACTTTTTAGGAATTGAAGGTTTTGAAGTTTTAAGTACTTTGACTGCTGACTTCTGATTAAGAACTGTCTTCTAACGAGAACGACAATGACGCTTTAATTTTTTTTATTTTGTTCAGGCAAATGATTTGTTTGAAAGTCGTCGAAAGACTTGCCGTTTGCTGACATGACTGTCTATTTATATACCCAGGAACGTTGTAAATAATTCCCATCGCTTATTAAGCTACTTATTTAATGTGTAATCTGATAGCTATAATCTCTCCTTGGAAATTGAATAGATCATCGTTTTGATCGACGATCCATAATTCTATATTATTTATGCAGTTTACGGTTACTGGAAGGTAAATGACATGTGAAGGTGCTTCAATGATTTATATCCTGGTGTCACTACAGGAAAGAACTCGTGAATTGTGTGCAGACAACGCTCATTTATATAGACACCTACTGTAATACTACACTCTATTCTCAAGGAATTTACCTTTAGAATAGTTACTGGTAAATCCTGATTGTGTGTAACACTTGTTGGCAAAATCTGCTGTTGAAAGCCCAAGAGTTTCCAAAGTGAATCTTTAGATTCAAAGGCCATTTGATGACTACACTCCATAACATTATGAAGTTTTCTATTATTCGGCTTAAGACTTAATTTTATACCCTTAGAAATTAATTTCTTCTTCAGATAATTTTTAATATCTTCAATTTCATAACTAACGGTCAGTAGGCTTCTTACTTCTTTATCAACATAGAATCGCGTTAAATATTAAAAGCTCAACTACAACAAGAACATAATTTTTATCAGATGAAAGTTCAATAGAATGAAAATATTGAGCATCAAGAATAGACGATGTACCGGAAAGCTTCAAAGTAAATGATTCATTTATCATGATTGAGTTAAGAATAATGTGTATTACAAAATGTCTGAGATTATATAGAACTACTTGCAAGATTGTTACATAGAAATTTCACGTATAAATTACCGCAAATATATGTATTCAAATTCAGATATCTTTTATTATTATGCATAATTTCAGCATCATCAAAGCAGAATATACGGTCTACGGCCGACTTTAAATCACCAAAAATATTGAAATATAGTATTCGTTTGCGATATGCAACCCAATGAGTTCCAGGACCACTTGTATTATCAAGATTCACATTACCTGATTCATTATAATGCGGACCATCAGTTGACATTACATTACGCATAAATAAGCCTCGAAAAGCAGAAATTTTTAATATACCAGCGTATTTTATTAAATTAATGTCAGATAATTCTCGATCTGGTAATTCGACAGAGAAACTTTTTGTTAACCCTTTGCCGATTATACAATTTTAAGTAGAGACCTTTTCCATTACCTTTATTCGATTTCAAGTAAAGACCATAACCTTTTTTGCAAGATTTTAAATAAAGATCTTTTTCAAGAGCCAATTGCTTCCACTGTTGTGTTATGTCTGCCATTTTCTTCCAATTTTTGCTTTGCTGATTTTGCATCATTAACAGCTTTGAATATTCCAGCAGCACTCCCTTCCAATGCTCCTATTGCATTCAAACCGGCAAATAAAGGTACAAGAAATGGTAAAACACAGCCAAGTTTTTGAGAATCCTGTAATATCCTTGCAATTGTCACAACGCCTTTACCACCTGCCTTTTTAACAGCCTCGTGAGCGTTTTTTAATGCAGAACGAACTGATTTTTGAGAACTCGAACTTAGAAAACGAATAAAATCATAAAATATAGAATCATAGAACTTGGAAGCATAAAATATGCAGTAGATTTAATTTATTTTTTCAAAAGCAATAGCTTATTGACTTTTATAACTCATCCGAATGGTCTTAGATTTGAAAATATATACATTTATTCAAAATCATTAAATCAACCAAAATACAAGTATTTGGAAAAACTTTTGGAGTCAATAGAGGGAGTACAATATTTTCCATTCAGTGAACATGAAGCAGTTGTATCACTTGATGACGTACTTTCTAACTCTATTATAATTTTCGATGCTATTATTTGCGAAAAACAGGACAATATTAAAGCTTACTTTTGCATGGGAAAACATAAAAATCTTGAATCTTTTTATCTTTGTCAGTCCTGTGCACACATTTCAAAACATCTTATAAGGGATAATCTTAATTTACTTATATTGTTTCGACAATATAAGGTTAATTTAAAAAATATATATCTCGATCATGTAAATTCAGACATGGTTTTTAATCAATTTACAAACATATAGTATGCTCAGCTTGTTGGAATAATGGTAAACATAAATTAAAACATAAATTATAGTAGATATAGGAAAGGGTTCGACTGTTCCGCTCTAAATATAGCATAATCTAAATAAGTCGAACATTTTGGTTTTAAAAGTTAAACACTCAACATGGACGACTATCATCGAGACAAAACTATATTGCACCAATTAGTCAAGTCACATGAAGCAATAAGATGTAAATATAAATTATTAAAATATGATCGAGCGAATGTAGAACATGCATTAGATGAAACCTTCCAACCAATCGTTACCCCTCTGAATAAACTCATTTCTGTTGCAAAAGTATCTAATATATCAAATATTAAAGAAGAAAAAAGGAATTATTTATCCATTTTTAAAGAGGTAAAAAATTAAAGAATCGTTGTCTGATGATCAGCGTAATTAAGATACTAATACTGATATTAGTAATAATGACACTATAAAATGATCAAAGTACTGACAATATTAATACTTCTTTCGAATCAGTTGAAAGTGATATTGAGTAAGAGAATAAAAGTTTTCAAAAATATCTAGGTATGGTGGACCTTAATGACCATACATTTCTTGAATTCGTGTATGGAGTATATAAGAAGAATGATGATCTCATGATTGGAAATTTATCAATAAATTTTGCCAACGATAATATCACAATTAATTCGTAAACAAAATACCCCATCACTAATGGATTGTTAGAACTATTATTTAGAAAATGTCCAAACTTGTCAAAAAATGCTTGAAGTATCCAATGCTTATAAAAAAGATTATGAAAAAAATAAAGGAATTCGAATAATGAAAAATAAAAAATGTCTAGAAATTATTTTACCGATGTTTACGAAAGAAGGAGGAGATATTTTACCTTTATTTAAAATTGTACAAAAAATATGCCGTTAGACTATGTATACTGGAATAACCCGAATGAGTTAATAAATCGACTAAGGGTGTTATTAGCTGAAAGATCTGCGGGAAATCAGAGTTATACGAATGAAATATATTCTATTATCGAGGAGATGCGCGAGGCTAGTGTTATATATTAATCTATAAGCACGATGCTCCAATTAGTTGAACAATGAGTATCCACATTCAAAAGTAAACTAGAAAAAACTGAAGGCCGTCAAGGTCCACCTGGCGTTGGATTTAAATTTACATACGATAGTCAATATGAAAAATGGAAAATAAACGACTGTGTTATTTCTCACCGCAGTTAAATTAAATGATGCCGTTGATTTAGATACATTGAGCACTTATGTGCAAGAGGAAATCACAAATGCATCAGCAAATAAATCAAAAATTTTAAGAAGATTACTTGACAGAGCAAACATGAGTAAAAAAATTAATAGATTCCATGCTGGAGATAAAGTACGAGTGTGTAAATTGAAGCAAAGTTTTGAGAAAGGATATACACCTAACAGGTCTACAGAAATATTCACCATCAATAGATTTGCAGCAACAAATGCGACAACTCACCATTTAAAAGTTTATAAATTGCTTGGGTTTATAAATTAAACCCATCGCTGGCTGTTTCTATGAACAAGAGTTTCTAGGAATCCAGTATTCAGATGTTTAACTCGTTGAAAAAGTTCTTTAACCTCGATGAGATAAAGTTTTCATGAAGTGATTGGGTTTGATAGTGCTCACAATAGACAAATAAAGAGAGTTTATAACTTAAGTAATAAAAAATTATGTATAGAATGATTATACTTTGAATATGTAAATTAAATTTGTATAATTTTGCTAATGAGGATTACATAAGTATACCTCGGATTAAATAAATTTTTTATAAAATACATGAGAGGATGTATTTAAAATTCTTACTATGCCAAGACACATCAAACTATTCTACGTTTGTTAAAAGTTTTTTTTTGCGGATTTCATTTCTTTTTTAAGAATATTATTCAATAAAATTTGTTCTAAAAATAAGATTTCTAAATTGTAAATTTATTAATATGCTACGAACATATGTTATTATGTTTCCCTTTATCACAGTTAGTAGAAAATTTGACTATATCGGTGAACTAATTTTTAATTTAATTATATAATAATTTTTGTGTTAATATCAGTGTAAATACAGGAGAAGGTATTTTTAAAACTCTTATTATGCTAAGAATACATCAAACTTATCTATCGATTTTACTTTTGTTCGAAGTTGTTTTTTTGCAGATTTATTAAAGAATTAAAGTCATGAAATAGAAAGAAAAAAGGAACGTATAAAATAACACATATATTTGTAAAAGGCATTTAATTTTTAACACTACTTTCCTATTAATAATAACTAAAAATTATATGTAAATAATAAAATGAATATTGTGACGTCTGGGTATATTCATCCTTCCGCTCACATGTGCTTTTAGAACACACACACACACACACACACACACACGCGCGCGCGCGCGCATTTGTGGAATATACATATATATGTGGCTTTATTGGCTAACTCGAGAATTTTTAATGTTGAAAGAAAGTTAATAAAATGCACGTGTACTTAATTAAGCTAGTATTCTACTTTAGACCCTGGAAAAAAACGCTATTTTTGTGAAATTTTTCTGAGAATGCTATTGAAGATATGGATGTAGGATTTGAAATGCTTAATAAATACACTCTTGAAGTACATAAAAAAATTTTTTTTATTTATTTTATACATTTTTTATACATGTACAGTATGGTCAAAGCCAACACCTCAAAAAGTAGGTAATATTGTCGTGGTCGTAAAATCTTGCCGACGGATGGTCTGAAATAAAAAAATCAAAAAGTTGTATGTTCAGTATGACTCCAGAAACAGATCTAACTAGAATATTTTATGTACGTACAAAATCAACAAAATGGCGGCTAAAATACGAAAGAAAAAAATGGCTTTTTTCCGTCTTTTTTGCAATAAAAATATAGTTAGACTTAAAAGTTTAAGTTGATTGGGTTAGGGCGGTTGATACAAACATGTAGAATATGTGTTCAAAATTTCATAAGAATCGGTTCAATAGTTTTTTAGTTTTCACGACCACGATACTTGAAAACGCTGTTTTGAGACAAACGCGTTCAAAGTGTTTTAAGTGAAAAATCGTTGAAAAAATTATTTTACGCTCAATCAGCAATGCCTAGACCATAGAATATGCCTTCAACTTGTTCAAGGCGAGTATTTTCATCTAATTTAGCCTGCTTTTTTGAGTTCTGCTCTCTTTAGAAGCCTTAGTCGAGTGGCAGTTCCATCGAACGATGCGCTATTGGTCACGCATCTTGGCGAACTGCATGGCGGTTTAGCCGATTTTCAGGCCCATAATTTTCATTAACTTAAAAAATGGACTGAATCCATCATTAAAAATGCAGGCAGCAGTGAGGCATGCAATTTTAACGATTTTTTTTCCATTATAGACATGCTTCGGTGCCATAGCCCAAACTGTTGAGTTGAAACACTCATTGTTATTTTGAGTGTTTCTGCCCAAACATCTCTCTAGCAATTCCGTTTTTGTTAGATCTTCGTAGATCGGTTTCAGCACCTCTTGTACATGACTAGCAAGAGTAGGTCGATGTTTATAATTTTTTAAAGCGTTTTTGGCTTCGGCCTTCTTATACTTTTACCAGCCTTCTAAACAGTACGTATGCTGTGGTTCGGAGTCTGTTGAAATTTTGTGGTAATAGTCGGGCCAGATCTTGTTTAAATTCAGTATGGAATTTAGATGGACGACGAGAAGTTTTCTATGCACGATACACCTTCTTCGTATCCATTGCGAATAGATAGATGCTTCACTTTTAAACTTCGATTCACGACTGATTCTCCACTACTGAAATACAGAACTGAAATACAGAAGCAAAATTATAAAGGGAAGGTAATATTGAGAAGCAAAGGTATATATTTTGATGAGAATATATATATATATATATATATATATATATATATATATAGAGGTGTAATGATTTACAATAGGGGAACAGGTGCTGCAGCGAACAAGGCCAGGTAGATGGCTTATTCGGCGCGCGCGCTGTGCGGGTCTCAGGTAAGTGTGTTCGTAAGGTGAAAAAGTATAGTTAGACTACCTGAATCTTTCTAAAATTTTGATCTAACATTCCTGAATATATTCACTTTCAAAAACTGTAAAAAAAACATTTTTTTTCAAAGTTGTAAAGTAGAATACTGCCATAATTCTGGGTCCTTAATCCTTGATCCTTAAACCTTAATCCTTGAGTCCCTATTCCTGTTGAGATAAACCGGAGTCCAAGGGGCTTCACTTGGATACAGATTCCTTTTCTGTCGAAAAAGTATCTTTATCCGCCTCGGCCTACCGACTTACTTCCCTAATATTAATTGGAGACGCGGTCGTGCTGATGAGGCGGAAGTTACTATCAATTTAATAAATAAAGTATTTATAAAAGTAATGATCGACGTAACCCAACCTCGGTTAATCGTATCCAAACGCTTATGAGCACTAAAATAGCACAATGTTCGTTTTGTAATGCTGAGCATTGCATATTTCAGTGCGAAAGGTTTTTAAGGTGATAGATTCAATGCTGTATAAGACAAAAGATTATGCGTAAATTGCTTAAGAAAAAATCATGTAACTAGTAAATGTTTGTCTGCTGTATGTAAAACTTGTCACAAAAAACAATACACTATTACATATTTCAAATTCATATACTCCATCGACTGTGGAAAAAGATAACGTTAAAAAAAACACACGTTAGTGAAGCACTGAAATTTTCATATGCGGTTTCCCGCAACGTCGAAGTGTGACTAGGAACGGCGCGCGTGAAAATATTAGATAAATTTAGTCGGGAATATGAATGTAGAGTTTTGCTAGATGGATGTTCGTAATCCCATTTTATCACAGAAAAGCTGGTAAAAAAATTAAATTTAACAAGAAAAAAAATCGACATACCTCTTGCAGGAATAGGACATGCTAGATACACCGTAAAAACAAAAATTGCTTCGCGTATAAATAAGTTCTAATCTGAGCTTAAATTCGTTGCACTACCTGCAATAATGAACAAGCTACCTATAATTAAAATCCTGCTAAAATGGCAAAACCACGAGTAAGCTAGATCTATAAATTAACAAAAGCGCAAATAGAACGACAACTTGTTAAAAATAATTTACGTATAGATGGTACAAAAGCGTATTTGCGACAAAGTTTAATCTCATATGTACGGGCTCACCCGGAGCTCTTTTTTGATAAACCGGAAGACGAAAAATACTTCAACGAAGATCTGAACCGAACTCAAGATCTACAAGAAATTGAGGAAGAATTTCGTCAACTAAGTCTGCAGCTCCTAAATTAACAAGCAGTTGCATCCACAGCCAGTCCAGTCGTGACACATACAGCAACCGCCGGCTGCACAAGAAACCGCAAAAGTAATGGATCAAATGAGGAAATGGAACTGCCATTTCGATGGAAAAAACCTACATTCTTTCCTCGAAAGGATTCACGAATTCAAAAGAGCATACAACCTATCCGACCAGCAAATTCTGAACGGATTTCCAGAATTATTGAGAGGTGATGCGCAGTTTTAGTTGGCAAAGTCGTCTTGGCAAACGACTCAGAAATAAGCCTTGGAAGATATATTTATGAACCGCTATATGGGCAAGGAAAAAGCTTCCAACAAAAATTCCTAGTAATGAACGGATTGAGCCATCCTATGCTCTTAGGTATGGATACTGTTAAAAAACTTGAAATCCATATAATATTAAATAATCGCGAGTTAAACAAAACTTCAAACAACCAAATACATCAAGTATGTACAATTGGAACACCTTAGTGACTTTAGAATTTAAATCCAATCGAGCAGAAAAACTTTTAAAAACAGAAATGGATCCGAAAAGGTTCTACTCCGCTCCTGCAATACGAAATCATCTTAGAGGAAAAAACACCAATTAAGCAGAAATACCGACCAAGAAATCCGGCCATGCAAGAAATTATCAATCAGGAGGTTGATAAAATGCTAAGTGAAAATGTGATTCAACCATCAAGCAGTCCGTGGAGCTCACCGGTAGTAATAGTAAAAAAGAAAGACGGAAAAGCACGATTCTGTGTAGATTTCCGAAAAGTGAATCAAGTAAGGAAAGAAGACGCCTATCCTCTGCCACGAATTAATACAACTTTGGACAAATTACGAGGAGTACGATATCTTTCAACATTGGATTTAAAAAATGGATATTGGCAAGTTGCATTAACCCCGGAAAGTCGTTCGATTACTGCTTTTATCGTGGCCGGTAAAGGTTTATTTGAATTTAAGGTAATGCCGTTTGGTTTACACTCAGCTCCGGCCACGTTTTAAGGACTCCAAGACAGAGTGATAACTCCGGAAATGGCTCCGTATGCATTTGCATATCTAGATGATATCGTAGTAGTCTCATCTACATTCGAGGAACATCTGGAAAAATTGAAAGAAGTTTTCAACCGCCTGAAAATTTAAATATTGATACTGAATCCAGATAAGTGCCATTTCGCCCGCTCAAGTCTAAAATATCTAGGACATATAGTAGACAAAAAGGGTCTACAAACCGATCCGAAAAAGGTTGCTGCTGTACTTAATTTAGCACCACCTAAAAACATGAAAGAAATTCAGCGATTTATGGGTTGAATATCGTGGTACAGACGATTCCTTAAAAACATCTCGAATGTTGCCGCACCACTACATCGTCTTACTAGAAAAAAAGCTAAGTAGACCTGGGGAGAAACCGAGCAAGATGCGTTTGACCAAATCAAGCAGCTTCTCACAAACGCACTCATCCTTTCCTGTCTAGACTGGAGCCGCACGTTTATCCTGCAAACGGATGCCAGTAAAGAAGGATTGGGAGCTGCGCTTACTCAAGCGTATGAGAACAATGAATGAGTCATCGCATTTGCAAGCCGAACACTCTCCCCAGCCGAAAAAAAATTATTCTGCTCCTGAGCTAGTATATCTAGCAATCAAATGGGGTATGTGGGAATTCCGAGATTATCTCGAAGGATACCACTTTATAGTGCTCACCGACCATCAATCGCTAAAATGGCTTAACAATATAAAGAATCCTTCCGGTCGTTTAGCCCGCTGGGGACTCGAATTAAGATAATATGATTTTGAAATTAAATACCGTCCTGGTAAAGATAATTTACTGTATAATGTTATTAATGTCGAGATACCCTATCCCGACAGCCGTTAGCCGTCGATGCAACCACAAACAAAAGAGAGGACTGGTATGAAAAAATATACAAAAATGTGGAAAGCGATCCTGAAAGCTACCCAGATTTTTGTATAATCAATGGAAGATTATATAAACATATTCTGCATACTTTAGACTTGAATGATACTAGTGAAAATTTGCAATGGAAAATCTGTGTACCTAAATCCGAACAACATAGAGTTCTAAATGAAGTACACAACGATCCCACTGCTGGTCATCTCAGAATTTCGAAAACTCCAGTAAAAATATCCAAAAGCTATTACTGGCCTCGAATCCTCCGGATGACAACGAATTATGTAAGAAATTGCGAGAACTGTCACCAGTTTAAATTGCAACAACAAGCACCGGCTGGAAAATTGCATGCGACGTTAGTCGAACAGCCGTGGGATATCGTGGCCGTCGATCTCATAGGACTACTCCCAAGATCAATAAAATTGAACACCTGGCTGTTAGTCATGCAAGATAAATTAACAAAATGGGTAGAATTAAAACCTTTACGGAAAGCGACTGCCGATGCTATAACGCTGACAGTTCAACAGCAAGTCATCCTACGTTTTGGATGCCCGAAAACTATAATTTCGGATAACGGGAGATAATGTAATCCTGTACAACGAGCAAACAGAGTAGTTAAAACTATGATTTCTCAGTACATACAGAAAAATCACCGAACATGGGATTGCTATTTGCACGAGCTACAATTCGCATATAATACCGCTACGTCCGAAAGGACGGGTTTTACACCCACTTACATAAATTTTGGACGAGAATTAAGAGCACCCGAATCTGTTGTCCAACAATTCGGCCAAAAATTCAATATTACCGCCGAGAATCGTATCAAAAAGATAGAAGAAACAATAGAACTAGTACAGAACCAACTAGCTAGAAGTTTCTAAAAACAGAAATATTACTATGATCAAAGACGTCAAAAATGGAGCCCGGAAGTCGGCGACTGTGTCTATAAACGTTCACACGATTTATCGAATAAAATAGACGCATTTAACGCGAAATTAGCTCCAAAGTACCTGGGTCCGTATATTATCTTCAGGAAGCTATCGCCGGTTCTATATGACCTGAAAGATAATAAAGGAAAAATTATTAAACACATCCATATTAAGGATCTACGGGAAAAGTACAATAATCTAGATAAGATACCACTGAGAAACCACTATATAAGGACCGTCCCGAGGCCCCAGAACTCAATTATCATGCAGCACCCTGTAGAACAAGAGCTCTGCCGTCGATTCTTGGAACTCAGTGTTCCCATCAAGTGCTATGGAATTCAATTCCATGCACTCATCAATACTGGGACACTGATGACCACGGCCTCCGCAGAGATCGGCAGGTTACTCGAGCGACGTGGTGCTCAACGTGTATACGGGGAAGCGGTTCTCCATCTTAACCGAGACCCGTTATACACCGCCGATCCCGTGAACATCGAAACTACATACACGCTCGAAGTAGAATATTCCTGTAAAAATAAAACCAGAATAAGTAACTTTGCGATCGTACCCGGACAGCCTACAGATATTATTTTTGGCATGGCCGAAATAATGAAGATCGGCTATAGAATCTTATTCAACCAGCAAAGTCCGGCAGCCTAGGAACGGCCCCGGGAAAACAGGCGGCTACATCGACGAGCAGCTAGGAGAGTCGCCGCTAGGTTAGAAGATGAGGGGATATATAGCGCCACCGACTCCGAAGATCCCATGGATGAAAACTGTAAGAAAAGAAAGAAATATATAAATATTTTGTTCAATTGATATATTATATCGCATAACGGATATATTATATTTCTTTGTTGTTATATTTACTTATTATGTTTATCCTATCATATATTTCGCAAGAAAATATATGAAATACATGGATATATAACATAAATAAATATATGAAAATAAATAAATGTAAAAATAAATGAATTTATTTTTTTTAATTTTTAAAATTTATTTCAATAAATATTTTATATTAATAGATTCATTTATTTCACCGAAAACTTGATCATTTATATTCGTGTCGCAATAACGACATTGTAAAAGTCGACCGACGACAAATGTATATACATAATACGAAAATTAATAGCAAACAGGGTAGATGCCCTCTTAAAGAAAATAGAGAATTAACCCCCGAAAGGTTAAATCAAAATTAAAAGTTAAATTATTATCCTAAAAGTCCAGTCTTAGTTCAACAGTTCGTGCGAACACATCGTGATAAATTTAACAAATTACAATTTTTTTGTTTATCCTTTTAAAATGTACGAAAAACGATTAACTCGGGCGCAGCGCGACCTGTTAGTTGCCGAGCAGGAATTAAACAATATGTTAAGAATATCTGTGCGTCGGCGCTTGGTCGTACCTCCGGCAAGGCCACCTCGTCTCCAGGTAGAGGGGCGAAAACTGCCTACGATACCAGAGGCCGATCCAGCGCCAGCAGCCATCCCGGAGCCACCGAGGGTCGACGAGGCGGATGTGCCTCCTGCCGCCGACGAACAGCCCGCGCTGCCGAATAACGCTCGAACACCTGGCCCTGACAGCCCAGCGCCGCCACTGCTGTCGCCGGACCATGCGCCATATCAAGGAATGCCGTCGATTCTGGCCCCGGATTATAAGCCACATGGGCAAGCTCCTGCCGACGATACACGCCCGTAGCGGGCGTTTATCTATGACGAAAACCCCACATTTTTCTTCCGGCTGGGAACCTTCCGTCACCGGAAATGGGTCGGAAATCGGCGATTCCATATGCGCATTGATCCGGTAACAGGGCATGTGAGATGTATCACATGTTCTGAAAAAAACTCATGTATGTATAAGACAAATAATTTTCTTACAAGCGAAATATCAAAATTAAACATTAAAATTAAATTAAATACCGAAAACACTTAACAGCGAAAAACTATGATAATTTTATTAGTATTAGCAATATCAGTATTAGTAATACTAATAAAACGCTCAAATATGCTCAAATTTTAATACTAATACTAGTAAAATGCTCAAATATAGCGCATAATTGTAAAATATAAATAAATCGTCTATGCGAAATATATATACATCAAATATAACTAGCTAATATATATATATATATATATATATTATATATTTATAAAACGATAAAGAATAATGAAATAAATAAAATAATACTACGATTTCCAGAAAGTACATAAGTAAATTTATTTCACTTGACACACGCGGTTCGCGCTCCCGAAAAAAGGGGGAGATGCGATAGCCAAAAACATGGCCGCGCAAATTTATTACAAACGACGCACTACACAAATATACCGCGCATATAGAAAAGAAATGAAAGTTATTGTTGCAAACTTTAAGCAACAAATATAAACTTAAATTAAAAGTAATATATTATATTCCGTAACACGCGATGAACATACCAAAAACGGGCAAAGGTCGCGACGACTACTGGAAAATGTAGTCGCCGCAACTGCCGAAAACCGAACAGTAGAGAGAGAACGCAATACCTAAGTCTCTCTCTATTGGAAAGTATAAGCCAGAAGCATGCAGTAGAGGGGATACACTGCGCGCGGCAACAGAGAGCGCGTCAAGTGTATTAGACCGGCGGCCGCTATCCCCTCTAATACACGCCGCACATACACACACTACTGTACACTCTCACCGAACAGCGCGCTCCAGCAACGAATATTGCGGTAGGCGAACGCGCGCATTCCAATGTATACAACGGGAGTCCAAAAACGAATGCACCCGCTATATTTAATTAAATTAATTAAATAACACTACTAGCTCTACTTAAGATATATATATATATACATATTGTGACCGACCAAATGGCCGGTCCGCGGTTGCAAAACCGAACGGTCGCGCATTAAGGCGAGAATACGCGAAGCGCGAGCCGCGAGAGTGCGCGTCGTTCGCCCGCGAAGAAGGAAGCGCAGAGAAAAGAAGTTCACCTTCTTCATCTTCCCCGAGCCGTCGAGGAGATCAAACGCACTGAGTGAAGTTACCATCTGATCTACTGAACTTCGCTCCAATCCGGTTCTCATCCGCATTCCAACCACCCACGAGCTCCAGCCGTTCCTACGAAGTCGACGAGCTCAGCAGCATTGACTGCCCCACGACCGTCTCCGCGGTCGTTCTACATCAGCATCGCCCCTGGGCCTGAAGGTTCAGTAAGAACGCGAGAAGGAAGGAAGGAGGAAAGATAGCCCCCCACGGAAGAGAGAAAGAGAGAAAGAGCGAGTGAAGGAGAGAGAGAGAGGAAGCACCAAGCGGACGAGAGGAAGCCCCGCGATCGAGAGGAGGCAGCTTCGAGGACCCTCCGGCAAGTAGCCTTTTCGTATAAAGATAAAGTGTCGATCGCGCGTCCCGTGATGAGCGCGCGCCATCGTAGCGTAGCCGCGCGCGCGAGTGTCCAGCGATAGTGTACCACGTCCCCCCTCTTCCCCCTTCTTGTCCAAACGCATCTATCCCTGTCCACGGAACCCGCTCCACCATGTTTGTCGTCGTCGCGCGCGTTAAATATAATGTGTGCAAATTTCGTGTAATGTATTAAGTGAGGACGGTGTGATTCGTGTTTATAGTAATAAAGAAATAACTATGTAATGTTAACTGATTCGGCTAGCTCATTTGCGTTCCCCGTTCCCCGTTTCCCCGTTCCAGCGACGTCGACGCCACGCGAGATATCAAGGTAAGTGATCCATAATTTATGGGTTATAATATATATATATATATATATATATATATATATATATATATAAACATTTGTATAAGCATGTATACACTATTATACATGTGTACAATTACTGTACGCAGCATACAGGCTGCAAATCTAATTGATACATTGTAAATAATAATCATTATCATTATTATTATTTATTATTATTATTAATTATTATTCTTATTAATATAATTATTATAATTCGCCGGCTCACCCGAAATTAAACGAGCGGCGACGGGAATCCTCGATTATTTTGCTATAAAAGGACCTGCAAAAGGCAAAATCGGGAATTCGCCCGGTGAACCAACTGCCCCGAAGTTGATTCACACGAACTCTCTCCGGAGCTAAAACTTATCCTGAGCTCGAAATTCCTCAGAGCTCAATAAATTCCTACTTGAAAATCCTGTCCGAAACTATTAGTTTGATCTCTGTTGCGAGGCGCTCCTCAAAAGACAGACGACTAATAACTTTACCTGTTCCGAAGTAAACGTGATCCTGGTTGCGAGGCGCTCCTCAAAAGACCAGCCGTTTACTTATCCCGATCAGTCAATTTTCCCTTAACTCTTTGTTCTGGTTGCGAGGCGCTCCTCAAAAGACCAGCGGAGTTAAGCTTACCTTATTTCATCCTATTTAAATTCTACCTGTCACGTTTTGTAAATTCCTCACGTGGAAAATAACACCGGGTATCCGTGCGGTAAATGGCGCCGGATATTATACGCATCGAGGAAAATAACGCGAACTTAGTATAAGTAATTATATATATATAGATCTAGCTGTAAATTGCTTTTTATTAATTATTTTGTTTCTAATTTATTTGTTTCAGAATCTTGTAGATAGAGAATTAGCTGAATAAAGCGATTTTTATTGTTATTAAAAATATACTGTGTACATGTACAATTATTTTCCTGATCCGCCGTCCGATCCCGAAATACTTACTCCCCTCTCAAACTACCCTCGGAATATCGCGTAGGCTATCCCGAGGGGGATAGGAACGTTACAACTTTAATGTAGGAAACAAATTAAATAAACAAAAATTAGACGAATTACGAATTGGACCATACAAAATTACAAAAATATATCAAACTTCATCTACGAAATAGATATAGGTCACAAAAGGTTTCAGTACAATTTTTTTAAATATCAAAACTGGCACCAGCTAGATATGAATAACACAAAAAAACTTATTTCATTTTGATCAGTGGGGGAGATATAAAGAAAGATACTTTCTTTTATTTCCTTTTCAGACTGAATATATCAGTAAATGAATAATAAAAAGAAGTGTATGTTGAATTAGGTTTAAGACACTTGAATTTAATAAAGGTTAATACAGATGTTAAAATAAACTCATTTGAATTATATAAAAAGGAATTGACATTGAGAGAATAAAAACTTAAATGTCGTTTCATTCATTACAGGTATGAGTTAATATATACTTAGGTTTTAAGTATTGTAAATATATTTTGTAAAATAATTTATAAAAGATTTCCCATTACACACATATATATATATATATATATATATATATATATATATATTGTATAAAATGATCAGCCAAATATCACGTTTTTGAAGCGGACGTTGTTTTGAAGCAGCTTTTAATAATGAAGCGATGATAGGTAAATTACGGTAAATTATTTATAGTAATATAGATTTTTTCAATTGAATACTTTTTACGTAGATATTATTGAACTGTTTGAGAAATCGTTTACATTATTATCTCGGGCGAAGCCGAGACAGGGGATGCTATTATATTTATAAATGCAGTTAAAAATAAAAAATCCAAAATATTTTTTTAATTTTCTGTAGTATGAAGCGACTTATACTTTCTATGAATCAAATAAAGATATAATTAATGACGTATCGATAAGAAATGTTTAGTAGGACATTTAATTTAAAATTTTCCACTTTAACGTTGTCAAGAGAAATTCTATCGTACATTTTTGTGACGCATACATTTTCGTTTATACTCATTTATTTGTATTGTCAGTTTTTTCTTCTATAGGTTTCCTTAATTTGCCAAATTGAAGTACAGTTTGCATATATGGTTTTAATATTTTAACTGTCCAATACATCTATATGGAATGTATACATGTATATTGAAATCAGGAAATGTTGTTAATTTAAGTTAGTTATGTATAATACAGCGCAGTTAAAATACTCGTATCGTCTTCAAAAACTCTAGTACAAATTATTGCACAAATTTCTTGAAAATAACACGATACAAAAATAACACGATACAAAAATCGTTTGATTTTTTTAGAGCCTTCTATTATAAAATTAAGGAAGGTCTATTTGAAAATTTTGATAAAAAAGTTGTTTTTTCTAACCTACCCACGGATGAATTTTGAAAAAATTGATAGATTTATTCGAAAACCTTCATACTTAAAATGGATTGTCTTAAATTATATTGATCGCGTCTATGCTGAACTTTGTTCATTTAGATACTTTGTTATGTAATATTTAAAAGCGAATTTAAAACAGATGTTTATATTTAAAAACTTAAAAGCATAAACAATGAAATTGTTAAATAACCGTAACATGCCCGCACAAATCTGAAATCGATTGTGATAAATATTATTGTGTTCTTTATTCTTTCATCTACTAAATTCATTTTTAAAAAAGATGGTGTATCTATTCTATCAAAAGTTATAAAATATTTCGGTGTTCAAGTTATGCAGTGTGCCGATCCGGGACCCACGTTATAGTTCTCAATCTCCCAGTAATAGGAAAATCAAATTTGCTGCGATTGCAAGTGATAAACACAATCAATTTTGAAAATTCAAAAAGCCTTTTAATCATCTTACTCATAAACATAATCAATAAACATATCCAAGCCGTCATATAATATTAGGTTGTCAAATATCTCCCTCCCGCCTTTTTGTCTTACGAATTTCGCGACTATATACAAAGCGCTACAGAGCTCGTATCTATCAATAGTATACATCGTTTGAAAGGTCTTGACGTAACGTATAAAACGACGCTATGTATGGTTAGTTTGGATATTGCTTTCAAAAGTTATAGACGTGTAAACATGGAGTTCGCTAATGCCGAAATTCACGCTATTTTAAAGTTTTCTTTCATCAAAGGCAAATCCGCTAGAGAAACGTTCCGAGAGATTAATGGTGTTTTGGGGGATGGGAAGCTATCACTTCGAACCGCAAAGGAATGGGTTCGATGATTCCGAGCCGGTGAAAACGACACCATGGATAAGCCAGCCGGCGGAAGATTTGTGACGACAAATACCGATCAAATCATGTAATTTATTGAGTTAGACCGGCATGTGGCATCTCGTGACATCGCACAGGAGATGAGAGTTAGTCACCAAACCATTTTAAACCAGCTGCATAAAGCTGGATACAAAAAAAGCTTGATGTTTGGGTGCCGCATGGTTTGACGCAAAAAAACCTTCTGGGCCGAATCAACGCCTGCGACGTGCTGCTGAAATGGAACGAACTCGATACATTTTTGAAGCGGATGGTGACTGCCGATGAAAAATGCATCACATACGACAATATCAAGCGAAAACAATCGTGGTCCAAGGCCGGTGAACCGTCCCAAAAAGTGGTCAAGCCGGGATTGACGGCTAGAAAGGTTTTGCTGCGTGTTTGGTGGGATTGGAAGGAAATCATCCACTATAAGCTTCTTCCATATGGCCACACGCTTAATTCTACCATCTACTGTGAACAACTGAATCGCTTGAAGCAGGCTATCGACCAGAAGCGTCCATGATTGGCCAACAGGAAGGGCATAGTGTTCCACTAGTTTTCCGCCAGATCACACACTTGGTTGATGACTCGTCAGAAGCTACGGGACTTCGGATGGGAGGTTTTATCGCATCCGCCATATAGACCGGATATAGCGCCGAGTGATTACCACCTGTTCCTATCAATGTCGCACGTCCTTGGTGGTGTAAAGTTGGACTCAAAAGAGGTTTGTGAAAAGTTGCTGTGCGAATTCTTCGCAAATAAGGAGAGGGGTTTCTACGAGAGGGGTATTATGAAGTTGACGTCCAGTGGAAACAGGTTATCGAACAAAACGGCGCATATTTAAAGTAAATCCGACCACTGTAACACTTTTAATAAAGCATTGAATGAAAACCAAAAAAGCGGAAGGGAGATATTTGACAACCTAACATAATAAATATTAAAATTCGAAAATATATACGAGCATCTGAGAAATTTTGGCACACATCAAGTGTGCTACATTCTTACATATTTAATAACTGTTGATCTAACATAGATAACATTTTTATGAAATAGATTTTTGAGATAATCGAATGAAGAACACAGGCGATACTCTAAAGATGAAATATCTATAAATTTTTTTTATTTGGTTAAACCAATCAATTGTAAAGTTAATCTGTCTACGAATGCGGGTATCGGCAATGCAATGTGGGCCACGCGCTGCAAAACTTACATATTTTGAAAATATTTTATAACTTCTGATGTAATAGTCAAATCATTTTTAAACGTAGAATTTTTAGATTTAACAATTAAATTTTAACAATGCATTTTTTTTAATTCACTTTCAAATTAGATTACAAAGTAAAGTGCATCGTCTAATTGAATAAGTTCGAAATAAATGCGATCAGTATATTCTGAGTAAATCAATTTTTAGAGATTTTAGGATCAGATTTTAGAGTAAATCTATGAAATTTAAAAAAATTCATGTTATATTTCCGACAAAAAATTTTTCAAGCAATATCCTGAAATAAGTATCCATAATTTCTACATATAGAAGGTTTAAAAAATTACATACTATTATAAAATATCAAGTTTAAATTGGTTTAAGGTTAGTTAAAGAATACTTTCATACAAATATATTTCTAGCTCAATTATTTAATATAATCGCCGCACTTCATTTTCGAATAAAGTTCTTGCAAAATCTTTTTAAGAAACCTTAAATTTTTAAATCATGGAATTCTATCCCACTTGTGTTCGAGATTCCAAAATCCGACCATGTTCTCTTACTTTTTTCGGGATATTTTAAATTAAACATTCTTTCATAATTTGTACAGACAGTTTTCATTTCTATACATTGTATCTTTTAGATGAAAAGGTAAAAAAACTAAAATTTTTCAAAAAAATTAAAAAAGTTGTTTTGATGCATCCTGCCACTGTCACCGCATAGAGGAATTAACAGTGTGCAGAATAACTTATACATAAAACCCCAATGAATTTTATCTCTATAATTTAATTTTCTAAGAATATTATTGGAAACAAATCCCTCCCTTAATTTTGTCAATTTTTTATCATTACAATCGCTTTTGAAATGCATTTTTAAAAATACCATCGTTTCGGCCTTCTAATATGTTTTTAATACTTTTTTTATTAAGTTTCTTAAGGAAAACCACAATAATATTTCGTTACGATAAATAAATTTGTTATATTGTATTGGATAACCTGAAATTTGTTAAGTATATGTGCATACGGTACTCTTAGGTGTTTCTATAATATTAACATATTTATATTTTTTTCTGAAGAAAAATTAATAAATCTAAAATATATTTACAAAAACTATTTATCTAATAAAAAAAAATGATGTCATTTAACTAAAAATATATTGTGAGTAAATTTTATTGAATTACTATATATATTTGTCTTTGCTATAGATCTTAATAAATATATTTTAAATGCAATGATTATTTTTGAAGAAATTCCATAATTGATTTTGCCTTAATTTTAATTAAAAAATTTAGAATATTTAATTTTATTAATCTTCTAATTATCAGTTTCTCTTCTAGAATTTTTTATATTAGAATTAAAATGACATATATTTTTATTACTGATTATTTATGCACCCGATTGCAAGGAAAACTTATTCTTGCTTTCAGTACACCAATAAATAACAACACCCAGTAACGTGCCTGACTACTGGCAAAACCTAATTTACAACTGGTATTTAGCCATAAAATTTTAATTTTAGCGCTGTCTTACGGATTAAAGCAAATTACACTTTTTAATGACATACGTGTCTATAAAAAGTGTTTTTGTATAAAAGTCTATCTTCGGTAGTATTTGATTAAATTGTATAAAATTCTCTAACCTAGTCTCTAAACTCAACTTTGTGGCAGTGCTGCACAACGTGATAATAGCAGAATAATACGTCGTTCAATAAGTCCCGAGACTAACGCAGAGATGGTGCTAATAGTACCAAACTGTCCACGTTTCCGTAGAGTAGAAACCATTAGATGAAACGTGTAAATATTTCACATCGATCGGAGCACAAACAGCAGAGTTTTTGAGGTTAGAGTAAAGTCACTTTGTAATTTGTTTCTCCGTAGAAGTCGCATTTGAAATATATATATATATTGTAACGGCAGTTTTGGCATTACACTTACCGTGTATAGTGGCTTACTCACGTAGCCGTATCTACCTGTGTGTGTGTGTGTGTGTGTGTGTGTGTGTGTGTGTGTGTGTGTGTGTGTGTGTGTGTGTGTGTGTGTGTGTGTGTGTGTGTGTTTGATTGCATACACGCTAGCTCCAGCTGAAACAGGAAACAGGAGGAACACGTTCGTCGGTGCCGGCATCCTTCGTTTCGAGCGGTTCGCTCTCTCTCTCGTACATTCGCTCGCTGACGGCGTCGGTGCTGGCGTCGTCTCTCAACCTCCTTGCGACTCGAGTGCGGCGATGCCGAGGATGTCCCCGACGGCCAGGGAGACGTGGATATGTTTCGGGCTGCACGGTGGGTGGCAAGAGCCTCCTTGCCTGAACTCGGTGTCGAGATGTGGTGGAACGGAAAAGTCGAGCGAGCTGGCCTCTCAGTGTCCGGGGCTATGGTTTTAGGTTAGAACGTGGTGCTGTGTGGTACTACACTCTCCGTGACGCTAGAACTGGAGAGAAGCGAAGTCCTTCTTCTCTGTCGAGCCACGGTGCTGTATTGATGCATTTTTAGACTACGTCTACTACGTCGTAACGAGAGAGTATTACCAGCCCCGCACTGTGAGTGGCTCGTCCGCTGTAATTCATTAACCAGGAGACGATTCCAAAGGCAGAGAAGACTTCGCGAACCCTCTGTTCCTACTTGCTAGTAGTGTTCACATCGAGAGAGTGATCAGCTCCCCGACCACCATTACTCTATCAACACTGCCGCCGTCACGGCCGTCTGCACGACCGGAGTCGTGTGCGACCTGACGCCAGAGAGCCCCTGCTCTCCTCCACCACCATCACCAACTAACCGACGGCCCCTGCAGCAGCAGCATCTCCGACGGCCTGCCCGACTGGAGCCGAGCAGCGCAAGAGGAAGCGCGAGAGAGCGGGCTCCACAACACCGCCGCCGCCTGCCTGACTGGTGTCAAGCGGGAGAGAGAGAGAGAAAGAAAGAGAGAGAGAGAGAGAGCGACGACCACCACGTCCAGCAGCCCATTCCCGAAGAATGGCCGAAACGCCTTGCAGCGCATGGTAAAGGCAAGTACTTGATCGCTGAGTGCGCTAGTTAGTAGGTTAGTCGCGTCCACCGCCGCCGCGATCATATCCCCGAGTATTTGTCCACCTGTGTGTGTCCCTATCGCGTGTCCCCGTCCCCCATGTAGTAACTAATCGCGTGTAATGGTATCGGACTAATCTGTGAATGGTCGCGGAACCTGCGAATTTAAGTAAGTGTGAGAGTGTTTGTGTGATCCGATTGCGTGTGTGTGAAGTGTCAGTGTAACGAGTGTGTGAGTGTGTGTGAATAAATAAAAGCGTGAAGCTCGTTGTGAACCTCGGAATCTGCGTTAATTACTCTTTCCCTGCCGATTTCCCTATTCTGCTCTAGATTGATGAGGAGTATCCGCGGGTATACGCAGCATCGCATCGAGGTAAGTCGAGCGGCGTGAAAACGTCGTTACAAATGGCGCCCATTGCATGAGGTCCGCGGCACATGTGTACGAAAAATTTCATGCGTGTAGAACTCGGTGGATAGAAAACGCCGCACAAATATTTCATGCACGGATATTTTGCTCGCTGATATTTCGTTCGCGGATATTTCATTTACGGAAAAATCCCTACCGCAATGAAAACCCTGGGTGGAAAGAAAGAAAAAGAGAATGTACGTTTGACTACGTAGTCAGACGGCCATTTTGAACCGCGCATATAGATATGCGCCTTAGCAGCAAGCGGCTGCCACAGCACCACTGAACTGCAAAATATAAATCATATTACATAGACATTTTCTGATGTTTTTTTTCTTTCTTGTCTTTCCTCCCAGTTAACGCGAACCCCCGTACGGAAAATGCGGCAGCAGGAGTCACTTAGTGATAATGACATGCATGTAATAATATTACAAGTTATTGTATGATTTAACATATAATAAAGTCCGTATGCATGATTTAGCATATAATAAAGTAAATAACAATAAGTCTTTATTATTATAATTGTGCAAAAGCTGTTCTGAGAGGTAAATTAACCTCTAGCATTAGCAGTAAGTAATTACTTACAAAGAAAGGTACGCAGGCCTGATGCTTGCTTACCTTACTTAATAACAACAAGTATTTATCTGCTGTGTTTATCATCCTAACCTTAGGTATATTAATGCTAATATTAGTTACATGCTATTAATGTTATGTATATCCAGTGTACATGTGTGTATAGGCTCGCTTTTATTTTGTACATGACTATATTTGCTTTACATATATTTTATATTTAGTCACATATGTATAACATAGATATTTAACACACAGCTGTTATACGTGCATATATATGTTCTTTTTTTATTTGATTATATACACATGCACCTTGCTTATATACTCATTTACATATGTATAATATACGCATTTGACACATATTCATCATACGTGTGCATATATATATTTTCTTCATTCACTATCTGAATACATATATGTCTTACTTAGATTCTATATTTATTTACATATATATAACACACGTATTCAACATATAGTCATTATACTTGCGTATCTATACATTTTTACTTCATCTTGTTATTTATATGTCTTACGTGCATTCTGTATTCTTTTATATTTATATATATATATATATATATATATATATATATATAACATATATTTGACATATATTCATTACACATGCATATATTTAATTTCTTTATTCGTCATTTCATGATATAAATTTCACATATACCATATATTTCTTTACTTATACTTATAACGTTGCCCCTTCCGAATGTTCATGTCCCTTACACTTCAATCAATCTGGTCCCTTGTACTATTATTTATATATACATATTTGTAGTGGTATGGTTCGTCACTTTACTTCCTTATTTTGCACTGTGCCAGCTGACAGCTGTAGCACAATAGAATCTTCCTTCTTTTTTTTTTTAGAAAAAAAAATAGCGTGCATCAATAAATGAGAACAAGTGGCAGCATTAAAAAGCTGCTGATGACCTATAATATCAGTAACAATAATAACAACGCATGATGATGACAACTATCATATACTAACGGCTGTTACATCAATATTTGAAATTAAAAGTAGAAGTGTAACTAAGAGTTGTTCTTTTAATAACCAATCAGTTCAACAACACCCATAGTAACTTCACCTTGGCATTAATGAGCAAGTAATATTACTGAAGATTTGCAGAAGATAATGCTGTATTAGAAGAAAACAGATAATCATCGCTTATAAATAACTCCAACACAAGAAACATAACTCAGGACAAAAAGTAACATATAGATCATAAATATAAACAATATAAATATAACTATAAAATATAAATATAACCAACATACATAAATATTGGATATAAATATAAATAAAATAAATATCAGTATAAAACATTAAAACAACTATAATAAATGTAAATGTAAGATATAAATATAAGTAAAACCAATGTAAATATAGAACATAATTGTAACCAAAATAGATATAAATGCCAATATAAAAATATATTTATAAATACAAGCTTATTGCACATAGAAATATATAGATAACCAAATTAGCGAGCATAATTACCAAGTAAAGGAAGAATTATACAAAGCATTGTTATAACTATTAATAAATAAATAATAATAGAAGTAAAAGAAAAAAAGACTATGCAATAAATAACAAGGTTTTAGAGAAAGACAAAAATAATTTGTTGGCTGTAGAGGACAGAGGTATGAGTAACAGGATCACCCCTGCAGTTAACTATTAGATCAAGAGAGATAATAAATAATTTTTAATTATTTATAATAAATAAAATTCTTTTTTTTTTAAATTACTAGATTTTTTTATTATAAGAAGAGTAAGGTACCAAATATGCACAACTAAGACGTTTATGTAAAAAGAAAAACAAAAGAAAATTCTGTAAATCAAGCAAATCAAAATTTGTTTGTAAAAGATACTAAAATTAAAATTGAAATTATAATTAAATTTAAAATAACAAAAATAATAATATTGACTAACTGAACTCTGAGTTAATATTTACTTACTAATAATTCAGGCCTCGACACATAAATTTGTTCCTCACAGCTGAACAATCATAAATAATAATAACCACTTCATAGATGCATATACAGATTTTACGGGCAGATCATATAAAATATACATATGGTATTGTTGCAGTAATAATCATACAATCTATTGATTAACTCTATCATTATATAATAATAAAAATTTGAAACTACAATTTTCTCTTGTTATCTTCGTGATTATTTGCATAACTATTGGAATTTTTCCCTCTCATTAAACGAACAAAATTTATTTCAGATGACAGTATTTTTTTTTTCTTTTGTATTTTACGAAACCTCATACTACTAATATTTAATCAGTGTAATTACTTTTAATAATCGAAATAAGGATTCTACATAATACAATCAATTAAAATAAATTAACAATTAAAATTAATACTTAACTAGCAAACATAGTAATAACCATACCTGTCCAGTCACACAATAATAAATAAATATTATTGCCACAGCCAACAAATAAGCCGTAAAATAACAATTCCGAGAGGGACAAAGTAAATGATTGAGGATGGATGTGAAAAAAATAGTGAACGGCAATATACGTTTATTACTGTTCTAAACTACACCGATAGTGGCAACAACAACATTTAATAGCTAATTTTTCTAATGAATTACATCTAATTAAAAACATGGATCACAAACTAACTACAGAGGTGAAGTCCTCCAACTCAAGAATAACGGAAGAGACGGAGAGACTTACCAGCCTCTTCGAAGAAATGTCACACGAACGGCTAACTCGGGAAGTCGAGAAGAATCACATACGCGTCGATGGTGACCCGTTAACGCTCAGAAATCGGTTAATCCGTTTCGAGCTGCGGTGACTGTTCGGCCCCGAGGCAACACCCTGGCAGGCGGACGCAGATGAACTGCAACCACCGGAAGGCCAGTAGGAGCTGAGCGAGATATCAGAAATGCTCAGCTCAACGGCGTTGGAAAACAATAAAAGGAAAACACCACCCGCGGCTATACAGCCGAGAACTGAGACGCCCGAACAACAGCAAACTGCCTCAATGAGGCCACAGGGTCCAGAACCGCTGTATGGACCATGGTCACAGATACCAGCAGCAACATCGAGCTACTTCGCCAATGGCGTGTACAATTCTCGGGAGGACCGAAAGAAGACGTCGAGGAGTTCATAGACCGTTTGGAAGAGACAATGGATAGTCTCGATATCCCGGCGTCCGAAATCCTAAAATTAATTCCGGGCATTCTGAGCGGTACTGCACGCATATGGGCTCGACCCATTAACAAAGGCCCATTAACAAAGACCTGGAGATCGCTCAACGACTTCAAGTCGGCATTACATCCCCAATTTAGGCGGATAGACTACTACTTACGACTAGAGGAGGAGTTGAGGATACAAGGAATGCGAGTACTGCTCGACAAAAGTCACCGGCGCTCACCCTCAAGTCTCAATTAGACAGAATATATCGAAATTGAAATCCCGACTACTTGAACAAAATCGACCGAGAGGATTTTAAATCGATCGACGACCTGCAGCTGCTACGGCAGCGCTTCGAACTAAAAAAGAAACTAACACGACGGTATAAAGAACCACCCCCAGCACGTATGTATGGTAAGCACTGCAGCATGCGTGCCAACAGAGAGAAGCAGCAGACGCTCGAGGCTAGCCGCACTAGCCAGTGAAAGAACACCAGAGGTGCAAAAACACGTGACACTGGTCGAACTGTCAGCAATACTAACAAAGCCAGACGAGAAAGACCCACGCTATGCACAAAAACCACGGAGCCATAGCCCATCAGCTCGAAGCGCACGCACGCCATCACCGGAACTACGAGAATGAAACGCGAGTCGGCAACGGACCTCACCGGCAAGGTCACGATCACCATCCTACCGTAACCAAACACCCCCATCATTACACAGGTGTAGATCCCCATCACCATACAGAAATAGCTACACTCCCAACTGACCCTACCGAAGACCCCCACGTAATCATCGCCCGGATCAACATAGTTACGACAGGAACCAACGAGATCGGTCAGGAACACCAGAATATCGACGATCACCGAACCGAAACAAATACAGGAATGAGCGCACATCATATTCGAAGGAGAGACGATCCTCTCATCGCGACGCGCGCTCACCATGTAACAGAGCTAGAAGCAATAGCACATCGAGTAGACGTAAAGACGATAGACCTTGCTGGACATGTAAGAAAACAACATTGGGTAGATAGGTGCCCAGACAGGCGGCAAGTATATTGCTATAATTGCGGAGAGAGAAACGTCACCACGCTCAACTGCACGCGACGTGGCACGAACAACAGGTCGGGAAATGCATAGGGGAGCAAGTATCCGGAGCCAGCCTTGACACCCCCCCCCCATGACATGGCTCCACGCACAAGGGAGAATAATCCCAGAACGCAATGCCCGAAAGCCAGGGACGTAAAAAGCGCGTATCCTACGGCACAAATTCACGAAGAGGAAAATAGATTCTTCCAGAGTATCGAAATAATGGGAAAGATTTTTCCGGCGCTAATAGATCCAGGCGCTCGGAAGTCCTATATCGGGCCTGAGCCAAGCAAATTGGTAGAGTCAGCGATCCTACCGATAACGTCATACATGCAGATGCCTGACGGAAAACTCTGCCCAAACGACGGAGAACTTGACCTGATACTTCAAATCGATGGCCAACGCTTCAAAGCCCGATATAAAGTATCAAAAGAACTTAAATACGACCTCATAATAGGGATGGACATCCTCACTCTAATGAAGGTTACAATAAACTTCGCAAACGCCACATGGCACACACACCGAAAAATAACGCGACACTTCGTGACGCCGGGTAAGGTGCCTCTGGAAACGATCACCGCCATAGCAGCCGTGAATGGTGTAGCTCGTCGGAATGCGGCAGAAAGATAGGAGCTCGATCGGGTGTTGTACGACCTAATATTCGTACCGAGCAAAACTTTGCATCTAGCGCGGATGCAGCCGCATCACATCAATGTACAAGGGCACCGTCCCATCAAACAACACCGTCCCCTCAAACAGGCGCACAATGAAATAGATCGGCTGCTGGCAGAGGGCATTATCGAACCATCCACGACCTCATGGAGTATTTACCCCGTGATTGTATCCAAGAAAGACGGGAAGATTCGCTTCTGTATCGACTACAGGGCGGTGAACCATGTAACACGGAAAGACGCGTATCCTCTGCCTCACATGGATGTCTTGTTAGATAACCTAAGTGATGCTCGGTATTTATCCAAGATAGATCTGAGCCAAGCGTACCATCAGATCCCCTTAGATCCAGGCAGCAAGGAAATCAACGCCTTTGCAGCCCCACAGAAGGAGCTATTCCAATATACTCGATTACCATACGGGCTGACGAACGCCCCAACCAGTTTTCAAAGAGATATGGACTTTATTTTTGGGCCGGAATGGCAGCCGACCGTTTTCGTCTACATGGGCGACATAATAGTCGCCACTAAGATGTTCGAGTAGCACACTCGGAAACTAATTGCAGTGCTCACCCACTTCAACGAGGTCGGGTTACAAATTAATAAAAACAAATCCGAGTTCTGCTGTCCAGAGGTTAAATATCTCGACTATATAGTAGACGAAAACGGCCTACGCACCGATCCGGATAAAGTTCGCCCGGTCAGCGAATATCCAAGGCCTACCAATTTAAAACAGCTGCAGGCCTTTCTAGGAATGGTTGGGTGATATGCCCGTTTTATCAAAGCGTTAGCTGAAATAAAACTGCCACTCACCAAATTATTGAAGAAAAACATCAAATGGCATTGAGGTCCGGCCCAACAAGAGGCGTTTGACAAACTTAAAACACTCCTAACACAAGCACCAGTGCTTGCTCGCCCTACGCAAAACGAAGCGTACACACTTCAAACAGATGCAAGCAGCTACGCACTGGGGGGCCGTGCTCAGCCAAGAGAGCAGCGGCGAAGAACACCCCATAGCATATGCGAGTCGAACTCTAAATCAGGCAGAGTCGAATTATACAGTGACGGAAAAAGATTGCTTAGCTGTCTCGTGAGCTGTGGAGAAATTTAGAGGATACTTGCTAGGCGAAAGGTTCACGGTCATAACAGACCATAGTAGTCTCAAATGACTACACACCCTCAAGAACCCAACGGGCCGTCTAGCAAGATGGGCGACAGCACTTCAAGCCTACAACATGGAGATCATAAATAGGAAAGGAGCCCTACATCATGTACCAGATGCTCTCTCTAGACCCCCCCCCCCAACAATCCCAGTCCCCTACCGCCCCGATAACCACTATAGAGAGAGACAGATGGTATAGCGAGAAAATTAAAAACATACAAAGAGATCCAGAGAAATACCCGGACTGGACAGTCAGAGGAGACAAATTATACAAGTACCGCCCGAATGAGCTCACTAACATCATAGGCGAAAGCCCCGATGACCGGAAACTAACGATACCGTATAAAGATAGAGAGCGAGTCTTATATGAGTGTCACAACACTCCAACATCCGGACACTTCGGTGTCGAGAAGACCGCGCACAAAATCATCCAACACTACTACTGGCCGGGGATGCGTAGAGACATCCACGCTTGTGTCAAGCATTGCCCTGAATGCCAAATACATCAGGTGTCTCAGAGAGCACCGGTAGGCTTGATGACCCAGCGAAACTTAGAAGGCCCATAGGCCAGCGTGGCAGTTGACATAATCGGGCCCTTCCCCGTCAGCAAAGGCCAGCATAAATACCTCTTAATATTCGAGGACTTATTTACCAAATATATAGAAATACGACCCTTACGGAAAGCCATAGGCGATACCATCGCCAAAGTGCTCGAAGAGTTCAAGGTCTTTAAGTGGGGGTGCCCAAAATATCTTATTACAGACAACGGCACTGAATTCGCCAATAACTTGCTGAAAAACAAGTTGAGCGAATTGGGCATCACCCACAGCGCTTATCACGCACAGGCAAATCCCGTAGAGCGGTTTAACCACGTGATCAAAACTATGATCGCCACCTTCATAGCAAATGACCACAAAAATTGGGACTTACGCCTTCCTGAGTTCGCGTTTGCGATTAACACCACCGTACACGCGAGCACTCAAGCATCGCCGGCATTTAAAACTTTGGCCGATAACCAAGAGAGATGCCAACGTACAGAAACACTCAGGGACTAACACCGCAATTGCAGACACTAACGTCCTCCGACTGGCTAAATCGAGATAAAAGACTGACGGCCATCCATGAGATGGTCAAGAACAACTTGAGTGCAGCCGGCGAAAAACAAGCCAAATATTATATTCGGAAGCGGAGGTAGGATACGTTCGACATAAACGACCAAGTATGTAGGCACAACCATATACTTTCATCGGACCCCGAAAAATTTTCTGCGAAACTAGCGCCAAAATTCATAGCGTTTTGTCGAGTAACTAAGACAATCTTCTCCGTAATATTTGAATTAGAGTACATGAACAACGGAAAAAAGACAACGGTACACATATTCGACTTAAAGAGGTACTACCCTCCTAATACCATCATAACCTTCTCCACAGAATCCAGCATCAACAAGAAGAACAATGCTGAGAGGCATTGCCAGAGGCCCAGGACTCCGCCGGTAAGATATGCCCAAACTCACCAGACCCGTGGCGAACTATATCCCCGAAGACCAACCCCCCAAACTAAACGTAGCTCGGGATCTGACTCCAACAAACGCGAACGCACGATCTGTGTAAGCGCCTACGGGTATTCCCAGGGAAGCGACCTATGCGCTAGACCGGAACGAGTTGGCAAAAGCCCTGAACGAACTGCAAGAGGACTTGATACAATTCAGTCCCGACTCGACCCAAGAGGTCAACGAAAAAGAGATATCGCCGAAGAACATAATACTGGCCAGCGAAACATCGTTCGCGCTATCCCTGTTGGGCACGAGCGTGCTCAGCTTAACCGATATCGAACAACAAGAAAACCACGCTCCCCCTACCGCTAGTACAGGCGCCCGTCCCGAACGACGTAAAACTAGCAGCGCCATCGACAACACCGATGGCTGCCATCCGCAAAGACGTAAAACTACGGTAAACCCAGAGAGTAACAACATCTGCGACCGTCCGGAAAGACATAAAACTACCGCAATGTCAGCGATAACAACTACTGCAGAAATGGCAACAAAAACAACAGCCAAGAAGACCACGGAAGAGACAACTGAAGAGCCGCGATGCGAAGACGAACAGCTAATATACAATCCCTTCGCGCAAAGATATGAGCTGTTGGAGGGTAAGGACGGGTACGTCTCCGATGGAGCAGCGTCCCACAAGACGAGACCGCTCGAAGAGACTCAATGCACAGTGCGTATACAATGAAACGCGCTAAAATGCAATTATGAGCAAATACGCTCAATCAGCCCGCCACCTTTTCGACCAGGACCCAAATTCCACCAAAGGTCAGTCTCAGCAAAACAGCCCGCCCGGAGGCCGGCTGAAAAGATTGTCTACATGAGCACGCCAGAGGATGACGATGCGGCAGATTATACAGAGGCGACCGCTGCGCGTTCATGCGCTCGGTCGCAGTACAAAAATCAGGCCGGAAAGAAGCTCGCCCAGAAACCTCAAGCGCTCATGACGCAAGGACCAAGGAAAGAATCATTGTACCATCCAAGTACAAGACCTTCGGTGACGACGGGACCTGCGTCGACAATGAACCTCCCCAGCCCCACTCGCGCCCAATAAATACCCCCACCTGATAGTCAACGGAATACTGCCCTAAATACAATCCGTTCAAATTAGACACGGAGACTGCGCCAGGAGCAAGCCTACATGAGCCATTCCGCAAGCCAATGGCAGCCAAACCCATTCCCGCACTGATGGGCAATAGCGCCACCTCCGAACTTCACCCCTCCCGCAAAACCCCACCCCTCACTGCCAACAACGCCACTGCCAGGATGGGACAGCAAGAAGTGCATACCAGTTACTCAGTCCACAAATGGCCAAAAGGATTCCGTTGCGTCTGCCGACGAACGGAAATGGCGCTGCACAGGGTAAGAGGGAGGTGATTCCAGCACCTTCATGCTGGAACTGCGGCGAACAGGGCCGCCGCTACTCAGACTGCCCGCAGCCGCGCAGCAGACGCTGCTGCTACCGGTGCGGCAGAGATGTGCACGACGTGCTGTCGTGCGCATATTACCCAAGACGTTATACGCCTGACGTATCGTCTTGGGAGGGAGAAGTTCCTGCGGACACTGAGGCGAAGACGACACGACAGGCGTCCGAAAGGACAGATATAGAAGGTACGGTGCAGCAGAGAATCGAGAAGCCAACTGCCCCAAATATGATGGCACAAGTTATGCGGCAGGTTGCTGGCGCATTTGGTAATCGCTCGCAGCTAATAATGATAGTGCTGCCATTCTACAGGAATAAGTAGGATGATGTTAGTAAATCATCATAAATGGTCCAGAAGAGGCGACGAGCCGAAAACTTTCCCCCTACCGAAATCCCCTTGATCTACTCCTTCCGCGAAAACAAAAACACGTCCCGACCATCCCCATGGAAAGCAGATAGAGTAACGAACAATACCACTCAACGGGAACGTTGTAACCGCGATGTACATAGAAGCAAGCTACGGGATTCATGGGAAAGTAAAGCAAACGATGCTTCAAACGCGCGAGTAACTTTTTTTTTCTTCATCACTTCACCCAACTATTCGACGAATATGTCGTGACAATAATTAACGCAACGAATCAAAAAGGGCACAACGTCGGCGGGCGTGGACATTAACGGCAAAGTTTCGATTGAAGTGAGCATGCTATGGCTCTTTTAAAAGGTCAACTACTTGCCCGCTCCACCAACGCTGCACCCATGTTAAAAGAAAACACCGAACTACCACAGATCCCACTGTTTCAGCAACACCTACTGAAGACCACTACGAAATAACCAAGCAACGGCTCATCATGACGAAACACCAATTATTGACACCAAAAAAAAAGAGAAAAAACATAACACATCCACGATTTTTCTTTCCTATTTTTGTATTTCTTACCTTATATCATATCTAGTATTAATTATACATTATATTCTATTATATTATATTATTATATTATTCTTATATCTTAGGATTATATCGAGTCACCGCAAACACCTACGACTCCTGTGAGCACCAGCGAGTGTCTCGATTAGGTTAAGACAAAAAAATGTCATTTTGTCCACTAGTATTATAGTATCGAAAACCCCACATTTCCATGCGCGACCAAGTATTCATCCCTATGTAGTATTTCGTAAACATGTATCACTTCCTTTTGTTCCCCTACCGTGTCATCGTCCGCTTCCCCGTAACGCCATCAGACTTAGTTTGTACTTAGCCCAACGCGTTTTGCGTCCTCATTTTATGTTTTACAATTATAAAAGCGAGCCTTAAATCTATGCAAAGTTGAAATATAATTCACGCTTGTGATCGTTACATCCTTAGTTAAGTTAGCCGCGGGACCCATGAGGCACGATTTCAAATATTGCAACTTTGTCGCGTCGTCTATATCCGGTGCCGCATGCACAAGCGAAGTAAAAAGATCATTAAAACTTTCCGAGTCTTCGTATTTACCCGAAAAGGCGGGAACGTCTAACTTAGGAAGCTTAGCTGTACGTGAGATTGAGCTCGAGACCGATGAATTCGCGTCACGGTTAGAAGTGGCCTCCTTAACGTTTTCCAACTCAGCTGATATGGTTAATAAATAATCGAGCGTATCCTCGAATATGGTTTGCAAACTCGTGAACACACCGTCTGTGATATAAGAATCAGCGTCGACCGCATCCTGCGTCAGGATTTCCAAGTGAGTTTTACGCGCTGCGGTCATATCTCGTTGATAGTATTAATTCGCGATTGAATTATATTCGCATTAAGAGCGTCCCGTGATTTTGTGTTTATACTCGAATTTAGTAACGTAATTTACGATAAACGAGCACGTTACATCGTCGTAAATTTTCGAAAAGCCGCAGGCTTCATGACTGCGATTTACCATTTTTTTTAAACAAAACGCGGCAAAGAAAACTTTACGGTATGCTCTATACACGAGATAAAGGCACAATATCCGTAAGCAAATATGTCAAAACAAAAGTCACAATTGTCTACTATAAACTATTCAGGTGGACCAACTAGATATTAACTTATTCTAACTTATAAGCCTACGCAGCGAGTATTTAATTTGAAAGATACTTTAGGACTCTAATCGTAATATTAATAATAACCTATAAATTAAAATACGCAAGACTTATTCTAAAACGTTAATCTAATTCCACACAAGAATATACTTCCTCACCCGCTGCACCAAAAAATGTTTGCAAAAATACTTAAGGAATATAAGTTAGGATATTGGGAAGTATATTCGGGTGTGAAAATAAATCACGCAATAATTTATAATGATAAAAACTAAATTTTATTACTAAGAAGCTAAGGCATAAAAAATCCCACTGCGAGTGGGAGAAAAAGCCGTCTAAAATTGAATAAAATTAATACTACTAATATAATATATTCGTGAACTTATTTACTAACACAACAATACATATCTATAATTTACTATTTGGATCACACATACATACACTGGTTTCAACATTGAACAATTGGTGTTGGAGTACTCCTGCGCAAGCGTCGTTGCCGCAGGCCTTACTCGTACTGTAGATGAGGTCAAAGGGGAAGGAGCTTCCGCACCTACCTCCTGCTCTGCGTTACGGCCCCGACATCTCAGGAACGGAACGATCCTTGCAGCAACGGCAGCCACTGGGTTTAATCGCCGCCGGGGAGCTCCTCGGAGATTCAAACTGGATTGAATTTCCGAAAGATCGAGTGTCTTACCCCGCTGATGCACCTAAATTACGCCGACAAATCACACTCTATTTGCTAAATTATATATATTTGCTAAATTAAATATATATATATATATATATATATATATATATATATATATATTGCTCCCACGAAGACAAAGCCACGCACGGAGGTACACTGTTCGACACCGAAACTCTTAACAGTAACACGACGATAACGCAACGCGGACACCACGATAATATTAGTACTGAACGGATATATCCGTGATTCGGCCGAAGGTCGAGAACGAAATAAACCGATTCAGCCGCTTCCGAGGCGGTTCGATCGCTGCGATGTAAAAAGCAAAAAGGGCGGGATCTACCTGGACTGCCAGATGATACTTCACGGCAAGATGTGTTGAAAGAACTCCGTGTTAAAGGTTCCTCAAGGACATCACATTATTCCTGTTGAATGGGGGCGGTACTCACACGTGCCGAACACCGGTGCCCATTCATAAATGACGGGATTCCCAATTTACGATATCTTCAATACAGATGTCCACGGTATTGTTTTTCTTTATTAGATCATTCAGAATATATCTAGAGAGAGAGAGAGAGAGAGAGAGAGAGCAAAACTTACTGCATTTAACGTATACGAGATAGCGCGATGCGATCGGCTTTATTTACATCAACAACAACAAATATTATAAATTTTATACGTAAACTACAGATTCAACTTGGATCCGCCCGGACCGAGAACTGAATAATAAATTGAACGAACTTTGTTTTATCCTTCTATTCATAGAATTGAGGAAGTAAAATGAAATCTATTCTTTTATTATGATTATAATGCAGTTGTCAATTCTGTAGATAAAAAAGTGAAAATTTTAATTTCTGATTTTTTAAATAGATGGCGCTGAAGAAAATATTCAATGCCGTACAAATCAAATTCAGAATTCTGAAGCCTGATGTAGGTAATATATATATATATATATATATATATATATATATATATATATACATACATATACATACATGCATGCATACGTAAATACATAGGAATATAATACGAAAATTGGAAATTACACAGAGGTACGAGACGTACGAACTTGAGCCAACAAATGTATGAAAATATAATAGGAAAGTAATTGGTCTTAAATAAATGTTTTCTTAATCTAAAGTATATATATATTGGGTGTTCAAATAAGTTTCCGCCGTTTTTTTATAAAGAAATAACAATTGATTCTAGAAAAAAGGTACAAATAATGTTATTCAAAATATTGCCCATCAGTTTCTACTATTTTTTACCATCTTGCGGGCAGCAAGTGGATGCCCCGTCTAAAAAATTGTTCATCTTTTGAGGCAATCCACAAATCGACACATTTGTTCAATTCCTCGTAAGAAGTGAAGTGCTGCTCAGCCAGACCATAAGTCATCGACCGGAATAGGTGGTAGTTTGAAGGAGAAATGTCTGGTGAATATGGCGGATGGGGTAGGACGTCCCAATTCAGTGCTTCTAACGTTTTCTTTACGATTTTTGCAACATGTGGCCCAGCGTTATCATGCTGAAAAATGACTTTCTCGTACCTTTTGACATATTGTAGACGTTTAATCTTCAATGCTCGGCTCAATTGGATCAGCTGTTATTAGTAACGTTCCCCGGTTACGATTTGATCGTGCTGGAGTTGTTCGTAATATATTACTCAAAACTGATCCCACCAAATGCACAGCATTAGCTTCTTGCCACGAATGTTTGGCTTGGTCATCGTAGTAGAGATATGTACGGGCTTACTCCATGACTTCCTACGCTTTGGGTTGTCGTAATGAATCCAGTTTTCGTCTCCCGTCACGATTCGATGTAGAAATCCTTTGCGATTATGCCTTTTAAACAATTGTTCGCAAATGATTAAGCGACGCTGTGAATTTGAGACGTTGTGAAATAGCTTGCTGAGTCACTCCTAACACTTTTGCAAGTTTTTCTTACGTTTGGCACGGTATTTTCCCCAGTAAAGCTTCCAATTCTGTGTCACCATACACTCTGAGCTTTCCACTGCGTGTTTTGCCCTCCACGTCAAAATCACCACTTTTAAATTTTTGAAACCACTCCCGACAACATCTCTTACTGAAATTAACATCACCATATGCTTCTAGGAGTAACTGATGTGCTTCAGCTGCAGATTGCTTAAAATGAAAGAGGTAAATTAACAATTCCCGCAAATGACGCTTACTTGGCTCAAAACTTGACACCTTAATACGATGAAAATTCAGTGATGGTAGTAAAAAGTCAGAGGTATTAGAAGGTTATACTGTTTCCAGATACCAACATATACTATACAACTTTTTACAGCTGATAATTTCGATGTTATCTTATCGGTGGTGACAGTAAGAAACGGTGTTGGACAAAAATAATCAACGAGGTAGACTCAGATCCCTGGGGCAACGGTTATAAAATTGTAACATGCGCCCTGGGAAGTCGGGGTCCGCCGGAACTACGAGACGCGAAAGTGATGGAGCGGATAGTTGAGAGACTTTTCCCAACCCATCCCAACAGAACGGACGCGACAAACGAAATGACAAATATAGAGATCCCTCTCTTCATGCAGGAAGAGCTCTGCAGAGCTTCGAATGCGTTGAAGCCTAACAAGGCCCCGGGTCCCGATGGCATACCTAGTGAGGTGTTACGGGTGGTCGCTTCGCGCCGCCCGGACATCCTTTTGGGTTTGTACAACGGGTGTCTGGTGGAGGGAGTTTTTAGCAGGCTCTGGAAGGAGGATCGATTGGTTCTCATCCGTAAGTCTAAGGGGAACCCCGATTTGCCTTCTTCATAAGGCCTCTCTGCCTACTAAATACGCCAGGGAAGCTGTTGGAGCTACTGCTGAGACCAAGACTGTCACAGGCAATTCAAAACGCCGGAGACCTATCCGAACAACAACACGGATTTAGAAAAGGACGGTCGACAATCGGAGCTATAGGTGACGTGACGAACATCTGCAAAAGACTGAGTTGTTGCTGCTGACTCGCAGACGTATACAGACGGTGGTTCCGATGACGTTAGGGACGGAAAGACTGGAAACCAGGAGTGAAGTCAAGTACCTTGGCGTTACCTTGGATACGAAGCTGAGCTTCTGGCCCCACCTACGAAACGCGGCGACAAAGGCAGCAGAAAAGACCAAGGCTCTAAGTAGGCTGATGGCCAATACCAACGGACCGAAACAGAACGTTCGGAGACTGCTGATGAGCGTTACCCACTCGATTTTGCTTTACGGGGCGGAGGTTTGGGCTGACGCGATGAATATCAGGAAACGCGCGAACGCCATGAAAAGCGTACAAAGGGTGGGCGCGTTAAGAATCGCGTGCGCGTATCGTACCGTGTCTGAGAGCGCCGTTTTCGTGATTGCTGGGGTCATTCCCATCGATCTGCTCGCGGCCGAACGGAAGCGAATTTATGAGCGGAGCTCGAACGTTGGAAGGGAAGACGCTGTGACTGAAGAACGGACGAAGACCATCGAGACATGGCAGAAACGGTGGACGACGGACGAAAGAGGACGGTGGACGAAAAGACTAATACCCGAAATCGGTCCGTGGAAAGAGAGGAAATACGGAGAGGTGAACTTCTACCTTACCCAATTTCTGTCCGGACATGGATACTTCCGTAAGTACCTCTGCAAGATGAAGAGGGTTGCCTCTTCAGAATGCAAGTACTGCGGATGGGCTTGGGACGATGCGGAGCACACATTTTTTGTGTGCGAACATTGGACTGAGCCACGACTAGAGTTACAGACGAGGACAGGAGTGATCACGCCAGAAAACGTGACGAAAATTATGATGACGGACGCGGACAGCTGGCGGTTGATCGCAAAATACGTTATGAATGTGCTTCAGAACAAAAGAGCAGATGGATGTTTGGACGATTGAAAGTCTATGAAGAGTGAATGTAATATCGAGTATGCATGAGAATCTGAAATGAAAGATATGAACGTGAAATGACCACGCAAGGACTGCCGCCCAGGCTGAAGTAATGTGTATAACAGTTCCGGGCTGGTGTCGGTGCAACACGGAGATATGTGTTTAGTGCGTAGTGACATGGGTTTTCTGTCGTGTCGCACATACTCCGGTGGTCGTTTTTCAGGACCATTCTTGCTGAACGACCATCGGAGATGCATAAACAGCATTCACAGACTCCGAAAAAAAAAAAAAAAAAAAAAAAAAATAAATAAGAGTATGATTGTGTATTTATAGTACTGAACTTTGTATAAGCAGTAAGTATCACTACTAAATTAATATATTATATTATAAACATTTAAATATATAGTTATTTGTATAACACAATTTTTCAATTTATTCTTATATTACACATCATTATACTGTTAGAGGCACTTACATAATTTACAGATTTTATATAATAAACAGCCTTTATAGAAAATTCTTGTAAGAAAATAGTTATAGATTCAAATATTAAATTAAATTTCAATGAAATAACAGTATTTGAAACTGACACTTAGATATTAGAAATTACTAACTTTTTCAATAACTATCTTTACTTTATATATATATATATATATATATATATATATATATATATATATAATAAAATTAAAAATTGTACTTATGTCGAATGTTCTGCATTAAATCAATAAATATTTTAATCAGTCTTACAGTCTTTCTAATATAATATATTAACTAAAATAATGACAGTCAGACTGTCCTTGTTTATAGTCACCCCAAAGAATCTGAAATAGAACTTATTACTAGAATAAATTATATTAAAAATTCAAAATTCAAAATTCAAATAAAATAAAAATAATAAAAACAATATTTAATGTTAGTGAAGGACGACCTGACTACCACCAACACCTTAAATTTAAATTAACCTTTGGTATGCGACGTTTCGAACCGCACGATTCACCTCACTGAAAAAAATGATTTCTTGATTCAAGTAAATCGATGTACTATTTACTGAGTTACTTAATCCAAAGTATTGAAATATTCAAATAAAGAAAATATTTGTTTCATGTGAGAAATTTGAATTACTTAAATCGAAATCTACTACATTCCTGTAAATATTAACTTAAATTCCAAAAAAATTTCTAAGAATTAAAACATGATTTTTTAAAATCAAGAGAATAGGTTTTGTTAAAAACAGAAAATCCAGTCAAGTAAATATTTATTTAATTATAATGTTCCGATTACTTAAATTTAGCTCATCATAATCTGAAAATAAGCATTTTCATTTTCTATAAAACATTTCTTTAAAACAAATTGATCAAAATTAAAATGGAAAATCTGAGTTTCTTAAATTTAATAATCATGTACCTGAACACAATTCTTCTGATTCTCTAAAAAAGGCTTTACAGAATGAAACGAATATTTTCTAGAAATTAGTATTTAATTGTTTTTTATACAGTATATTTAACACTGATTACAGTATATATAGCATAGTTAAGTAATACATATATAAATAAATATGTTCTTAATCTAAGAAAACCAAATTTTTAATCAGAAGGTTATTAAAACAAAAAAGTAGTGCACCGAATTCATAAAATCTAAATAGCTATAATTGCAAATGAACAAATATTACTTGATTCAAGAAATTTATGCGATTGTTCTGTATCAAGTAAATATTTTCTTTAACCAAGTAATCGCATAAACTTGAACCAAGTAAGTAGTTCTAAAATAAAGCTTATATTTTCTAAACAACAGAATACAAATATTGTGAATTAGATGAATATTTTCTTATTTTGAGAAAATATATCCTTAAACCAATAAATTCAAATTTAAAATCAGGAAACGAAATTCTTGGATCAATTAAATATCTTCTAGATTTTTGTCAAGATTTTCTCGAAAATGGTTGGCTGAGATTGGAAATTAAATAAATATTTTCTTATCTAAAGAAACTATTTTCCTGAACCAATAATTTCAAATTTAAAATCAGGAAAATAAATTCTTGGATTAATTAAATATCTCCTAGATTTTTCTCAAGATTTTCTAGAAAATGGGTGGTTGAGATTGGAAATTAAATAAATATTTTCTTATCGAAAGAAAATATATTCTTGAATCAATAACTGAAGATTTTGAATAAAAAAAATTAATTATTTGATTCAAGCCTACAAAATAAGTAAATATATATCTGGATAAAGAATTTCAATACTTTACTCAAGAAATTTAATTTAAAATGAAGAATTTGATTTCTATCTGTAAAACAATATTTACTTGAAATACATTTCCGTTTTCTAGAAACATGAAAATTCAAGTATGTTAAATTTTTAAAAGTAGTCCTTAGTGTTTCTTGATTCAAAACATTTTCATGCTTTTAAAACTCAAAAGTTTAAACTAAGCGAATAATTTCTTGAATTCTTATACAATTTATACGTGAATTTACTTTCATTACATTTATTTCATTACTTTTAATTTTAAATTAACATTATATTATTTGATTAGAGTCTCATAATTAATTTATTTCTCTTAAAAAAACTTCGACCTAACCGGGATTCGATCCGCAGATCATTGGGTCCGCAAGCTAACGCCTTATTAATTATGCTATCGCAGTACGCTGTGGATAATTGTAAAAATCTTATATATCAATTTTAGATCTCTTATAGTACTTTGTGAAATTAATTTATAAATTTCAATGCATAGTATATGCATTTATATATCATATATACTTATAATCCTTTTTATGTCATATATTTATCCTTGGCCGAAAATTAGTTTAAATGATTCGTTTCAATGTTCTATAAAGCGTAGTGATCGTCGATTTTTTAAGCGAAATAAATTAATTATAAGACTTTAATCAAATAGTATCATGTTAATTTAAAATTAAAAGTAATGAAATAAATGTAATAAATGTAAACAACGTATAAATTGTAAAAGAATTCAAGAAATTATTCGCTTAGTTTAAATTTTTGACTTTTAATGTCAAGAAAATAATGTTTTGAATCAAGAAACTATGCACTACTTTTAAAAATTTAACATACTTGAATTTTCATATTTCTAGAAAATCAAAACGTATTTCAAGTAAATATTGTTTTAAAGATAGGAATCGAATTCTTCATTTTAAATTAAATTTCTTGAGTGACATATTGAAATTCTGAATCCAAGTATATATTCACTTAATTGTGGAGGCTTGAATTAAATAACTAAATTTTTTTATTCAAAATCTTCAGTTATTAGTTCAAGAAAATATTTTCTTTACATAAGAAAATATTTATTTAATTTCCAATCTCAGCCACCCATTTTCTAGAAAATTTAGACTAAAATCTAGGAGATATTTAATTAATTTAAGAATTTCTTTTCCTGATTTTAAATTTGAAATTATTGTTTCAAGAAAATAATTTCTTTAGATAAGAAAATATTTATTTAATTTCCAAGCTCATCCACCAATTTTCTAGAAAATCTTAACAAAAATCTAGAAGATATTTAATTGATCCAAGAATTTCGTTTCCTGATTTTAAATTTAAATTTATTGGTTTAAGGATATATTTTCTCAAAATAAGAAAATATTCATCTAATTCACAATATTTGTGTTCTACTGGTTAGAAAATATAAGCTTTATTTTAGTAACTACTTACTTGATTCAAGTTTATGCGATTACTTGGTCACTGAAAATATTTATCTGGTAAAGAACAATCGCATAAATTTCTTGAATCAAGTAATATTTACTTGATATTAGAAATTATTTTTTGTGAAATTATTATTAAGTGTTCCAAGACTAATCTCTAAATAAATTTACTTAACTCTAATTTAAAATTTTTAATTTAATTTAATCTTTATTTTACTTTATAGTAGTAATTTCTATTTTATATTCTGCTGTGGTGATTATAAATAAGGACTGTTTGACAAAAGGAGCTCCGAGACTCAGAGAATCAAATTTGTGGAAACAGATCAACTATGGGCTTAGAACGATTTTGCGAGAAATTGGTTAGCTGAACAGGGACCTTATAGATGAGCTGAAACAGCTCTCGGACTATATGGTCACCAAACTAGACTTCCAGATGGATATAGAAGTAGAGATACCCTCAAGGGAGGACCGGACAAATGACTGTAAGATAAACGAGGACGAAATATCGGTCTTCACAGATGGATCGAAAACGGAAAAATAATTAGGCATAGAAATCTACTCGTAACAAATACAGGTCCAAAAGCCATGCAGACTGAACGAGAAATGCCGTGTTCTGCAGGCAGAGATCCTAGCTATTGAAAAAGTGGCGAAGCTACTGAAGAATAGAAACCTAAAAAAGGTAACTATCTACACATATAGCCATGCTGCTTTAAAAGACTTAGGGCTAAAATCGATTAGATCGAAGTCAGTAATTACTGCCGGGAGGTGCTATCATGGATGCGGAACGGCGAAGTCAGACTTTCCTGGGTATCAGGACATGATGGTGTCGAAGGTAATACCAGAGTGGATGAGTTGGCAAAGCTGGGGACGGAGAAAAGCAACGCCGAAACAGTCATGCAGTTTTGACGAGACCATCAAAGTAAAACATAGTGAACGATGGAAGATAAGACACGACTGCCTCACATCCAAAAACCTATGACCTGTGATTGATGAAACAAGAACTAGTGACCTTTTAAGGCACCAAAAAGTAACCATTGGCATGATTACAGGAATCAACACGGGACACTGTACAACGGGGGTCAACCTCAATTCATGGGGTAAGGCGTCTGATGATTCCTGTAGAGAATGACATACGAAAGAGAAAACAATAACCCACTTGCTATGACGATCTTAGGCCCTAGCAAGCAAAAGGCTTACAATGTTAAGCCAAAGCTTCATGGAGGATTTGGAAGAGGCATCAAGTGTGAACATTGGAATATTAGCTAAATTTTCGGGAAACTGGAAACGTTTCTCTACGAAGAAATAGGTTATGACTCCACCCTTTGAAAAACATAGGGCATCGTAAACATAAATTTTACATGTAAAATTTTAATGTTTATCTAGTTGCATTTATATTTATTATATTTATTATTTATCTCTACATTTATTAATTAACGCACATTTATAATTGTATATTTTCTTGTACATTCGCATGATTGTACTTTAGATTTAGATTTGTTCAAGCTTACGCTTTTTATCCAAACTGAATGCATCGTGAAAAGAAAGAAATAAAAATATAGAACATTATCATTCTATTATAGTAATTAATATAAAAAGTAAATTATATAAAATATTCAGACGTACTAAAATAAGACAAATTAACTGTAAAAGCCTAGCAGAATGAAAATATTGTTTTATCGTTCTATATATTTTCTGTAAACGTATAAATGAATTGGTGGGAATGAATGGTGATAGGTAATTTAATAAAACACAACAATTGCGTGAAAAATAAGAAATCAAGCAAATCTTGTGTGGACGTAAAAACCCTCACGGTTTTGAGGGAAAAGCCTAAGCAAGCTTACGAATCTTAACCTTTATTAAACAATTATCTAGTATACTTACAAAATACATAAACCAAAAATGTAACTAATCTAGACTTAATTTATAAGTAGATATATTTAATGTTAACAGAGAGCTCTCTTACCAAATATGTAACTAATATTAAGTGGGGTTCATACCTGGCGTGATAAGATACTATTTGTAAGCGTGGGTCCACCGTGGAGAGATAAGTGATGCGTTTGACGAACGATTAGTGGACTAAGAGCCGAAGAATGGGATAGGATGGGAGGATTTTTTGGATCAGCCGATAAGTTCGAATTAGCGAGACGTCCGCCGACGCGTAATATACCATCTTCATCCAACAGTGGATAAAGTTTTGACAGCTTATTACGTTTAGGCAGTGTTTTACCGTTTTTCAGTGTAGCAATCTCGACCTTGAAGGCAGCTAACTGAGCCAACCTTATCACAGTTATACGGACTCTAGTCAATTCGTCGGTGGTTAGAAACGGCGGAGGCACACTCAAGTTGTTCTTGCGTCTTCGCAAAATAAACAATGGGCGTAAACAGGACGCCACTACACGAAGCAGTCGTGTATAGGACGAGAATCTTGTCAGTATTTCTGGTTCAGCCAGAGAAATACGTGAATGCAGAGTTTGTGCGCTTGCAGCCGCTCTAGGCCAACCGTCGGGAGGCAGCGAGAGCCATTTCGGTCCGTGCCACCATAAACTCTTACTTTTAAGGTCAGAGGATTTAGTTCCACGAGTGGCTATGTCTGCCGGATTTTCACTCGTGGATACATGGGACCATACAGCAGAAGGTAATTCGGTTTGTATAAACGAAACACGGTTGGCTGCGAAGGTTTTCCATGACCGAGGATGCTTACGAAGCCAGATTAAAACTACCTGGCTGTCAATCCAAGAAAATACAGGAAGATTTGTTCAAAAATCTAGTTTCTGAAGATGACGTAAAAGTTTTACGAGAAGCACCGCGCCGCATAACTCTAAATTGGGTATGCTTACCGATTTACAGGTACTACCTTCGTTTTTGCAGCCAAAAGCATCACGCAGAAACTGTCGTTATTCTCTGTGACTCGGAGATAGATAGCAGTTGCGTATGCGCGCGAAGAAGCATCCTAAAATCCATGTAGCTCATATGATTTTCCAGAGGAGGTGCCTAACCGCCTAACCATCGATCTACCGATATATTCGATACGGCATCGAGTGAATGACAGTACTCGAGCCAGTGTTCGCGTGCGGTGGTAGGCAATAAGGAGTCCCAATCGCACTTCAATATCCACAAATCTTGCTTTAAAATTTTTGCAAGAATTGTTATTGGGGAGAGCCACCTAAGGGGATCGAATAACCGCGCTATATTCGATAAAATAGCGCGCTTGGATGATACTCTAGCCAGCGTATGAAAGTCGACAGTGCTAAAGGTAAACACGTCGTCCCCCGGTTTCCAATGAAGACCCAATGTTTTTATTGAAGTATCCTTATCAATAGTTTTTTCAATATTTAAAGATTTCCTAATCTGCTCTGGAAGTAAATCATCGTGATTGGCGGCCCATTTGTCAAGCTCAATCCTCGCAGTTTTCAGAATTTCTACGAGTTCTTTTCTCTTTTGTACAGCAACCGACAGCTCGTCAGCACCCGCGAAGATGTCATCTACATACGTATTGCCTTCCAGGCATCGCGCGCCGAGCGGGAAACTGGGCCTCTCATTATCTGCTAATTGCAGTAGCGAGGTTGCTAGGTACGGAGCACACGAAGTTCCGTAGGTCACCGTCGTTAATCGATACTCCGCGGAAACTACATCAGGACTAGGGGCCCATAGAATTCTTTGATAGTCTTGATGTTCCGTCGCAACAAGTATTTTACGGAACATTTTTATTACGTCCGCCGTAAATACATATCGATATGAACGCCAGTTCAACAATATCAAGCTAAGATCACTCTGGAGTGCGGGCTCTGGCATTAGAAACTTGTTTAAACAATGTTTTTCGCTTGTTTGTTGAGAGACGTCAAAAACAACACGTAATTTAAATTTTATTTCAGCAGATCGCACGACTGCATGATGCGGCAAATACCACGCTCTTATATTTTCGATTTCCTGTGTAGGAACGCGAGTCATATGACCAAGTCGTTCGTACTCTGCCATAAAATCGCGGTAGGCTTCAGCAAGTTTGGAGTCGCGGGAAAATTGTTTATACATGTGCGAGAGCGATCTTAGTGCCATACGATGAGTCTCCGCTGACACGGAGGGTAGGTTAGGTTTCAAGGGTAGGCGCACAACGAATCTGCCATTCGAATCACGCACATGTGTGTCGTAGAAAAGGCGCTCGCATTCTTCGTCCTGCGGTGCAAGTTTTGACGATGAGTTCGGTAACTCCTCGAGATCCCAAAAACATTGTAATTTATCATTCAAGTCATTCAACGACATGCAGTGCATGGTATTTATGGGAATAGAAGCAGTGGTCTCCGCCCGCCGTAACGCGCTCGTCAAGACCGTTCCCGACAAAACCCATCCGAGTACGGTATTTTGAGCAGACAATTTAGAATTATTAAATTTGCGCACTCCGGATCGTAATAGCTGCCCATATACGTCAGCGCCTAAGATAATATGGATAGAATCCTTGACGTAAAATTGCGGGTCAGCTAATGGTAAGTTGGCTAACTGTCCTAGGTCTATTTCCAACATATCACGCGCAGGTAAGTGCGACGTTAAACGCGGGAGTATAAGCGCCTGTATTTCTAGTTGAAATTCAGGATTAATTATTGATTGTAGCGTAATTGTTGTTATTGATAGTACCCGCAGAGCTCTCCCCGAGACCGGATAGGCTGATCTCAGCGGGGCGTCTTGGTAGCCCGAGGAGCTGCGCGACAGCTTCAGTAACAAAGGTTGCCTCAGACCCCTGATCGAGCAGCGCCCGCACACGTGTATGCTCGCCAGATGGTCCTCGGACAAAGAGCTGCGCTGTAGCAAGAGAATGCAATGCTTAGCGGATCTAATATTAGCATTCATTGTGTTTATATTTTGAGAAATAAATTTGTCTTGTACTTCAACGCCCGTTTCAAGATTAATCGAACGATTTTGCGGCCTTTTGGAATTGAAATGTAGAAGTGTGTGATGTTTCTCCTGAAATGTGCTGCAGCGTCCCTTTGATATGCACGCATCGTATTTATGACTACCGAAACAATTGAAACATAATTTCAATCGTCGTATTTCCGACCGGTGCTCATATGGCGATTTTGTCTTTAATTTGTTGCATTTCCATAGCTGGTGATTTCCCGAGCAAAGTAAACATTTTGAAAGATATTTCACTGTCTTTATGTATGAAAAACTCTTTTCGGTTTTAGATTATGTTTTCAGTTTGTCGCTTGCATTTCCGCGACGTTTTCGACCGTAATCATGCTTAATGTTTGTGAGCGTTTTTCTATAAACTCTACAAACTCTGAAAACTTTGGGAAGTGCTGCAATGGCCCGGAAACAGAAGAATTAGTCATCGTACTTTCTTCATTACTTATAATGATGGTACGATCCCTTGCGCTAAGCTCAGTCTCCCATAATTTTCGGGATTCTGGATCTAATTTCACCGATAATATGTGTGTGAGCCATATGTGCCAGTGATCCACAGGCATTTTCAGGTTCTTTAAAGCACGTACAATACGTTGCGCTTTGTCAGCAAATGCTCGCAACTGTGCAGCGGATTCCTTTTTTACTACCGGTATATTTATCATAGCATTCAGCTGATTAGAGACGATAAGTCGGTGATTATAAAACCGCTGTTTTAATGCTTGCCAAGTAGTTAAATAATTAGCATCGGTGGTCGCAACATTTTTTACTAAGTCGGCAGCAGATCCCGTTAAGCAAAGTTTAAGATAACTTAACTTCGTCGCATCCGTCGCCCTTTTTGAATGTATAAGAGAAATGAATATATCTGAGAAACTCTCCCAATCCTCGTAATTTCCTGAAAACTTAGGTAGATCGAGCTTAGGTAATTTTGCCATATCTAATTTGTTCACAACAGAATCGGAATTATTCGGTGCCGGGAGGATCGAACTCGCCGTACTTTCGAAGCCTGCTAATTTAGTCAGTAAGTCATCCAATAAATCCTCATATATAGATTGAAGCTTAGAAAAAGTGTTATTAACGATGTAAGGATTAGCCTCAGCATCGTCTCTAACTATTATTAGTGCGTGAGTTTCACGCGCTTGGGACCAAATTGCATTAAGCGCATATTTGTCAAACGCAAAGCCATTAAATTTATTTCAACTATACGTGCATTTTGTAGCGCTGCAAGTCTTTTCAGTGGAGTAGGGGCCATTTCTTAAATCTATTGCATAAAATTTGAAGAAATGAACAAATGAAATTCTAGGCCTTATATAGATTATTGAAACAAGCAAAGCAAGAATAAAGCTATTTGCAATATGATAGTTTAATCGCGTTATTTTTTTTTTTTTTTTTTTTTTTTTTTTTTTTTTTTTTTTTTTTTTTTTAAACAGCTTAAATGCACAAAGATTATGAATAGTTTAACACCGAACAATATTACTATGCCTAACCTTCTCAGAATAACGGATCGTTGAGATCAACTTTTATATGTTGTATATATCGAATAACTCTAGAATGAAGAAAAGTAGTGATTCATTTCAACGAAACCGATGACGCAGGGCCAAACTGATACAGGGGTCTAACGTGTAAACAATGCTAATGGAAAACTTCCACGCTGTGGACCCAACCTACACTAAGTCTAATATGATCTATGACTCGAACGCTCATATTTATATCTTAGATTTCTATGAATTTACAAACAGTAAGTAACATTAAAAACGCAAACTACAGTTTAATTATGTGAACAGTAAGACTATTGTTAGCTTAAACCTATGGTTAATAAGTTTTAAGATTCTCTTGATTTTGCATTATGTAAGCGAAATATTTAACTAAAATAGTACTAAACAATATTTACCTAATACTAGATTAATAAATTAATGCATAGAGTTACCAAGTATTAATAATGCCACATCATCCACTCATTCCTCACCTGGGGCACCATGAAAATATTGTTTTATCGTTCTATATATTTTTATGTAAACGTATAAATGAATTGATGGGAATGAATGGTGATAGGTAATTTAATAAAACACAACAATTGCGCGAAAAATAAGAAATCAAACAAATTTTGCTTGGGCGTAAAAACCCTCACGGTTTTGGGGCAAAAGCCTAAGCAAGCTTACGAATCTTAACCTTTATTAAATAATTATATAGTATACTTACAAAATACATAAACCTAAAATGTAACTAATCTAGACTTAATTTCTAAGTAGATATATTTAATGTTAACAGAGAGCTCTCTTACCAAATATGTAACTAATATTAAGTGGGGTTCAGCCCCGGCAATAATCGCTTTGCCTTACTTCGCTACGCCAGGTGAGCGCAGGAGAACTTTCAGGAGATATCGCTGTCCCCAGGTACGGGTAATCGGATGGCGAAATTTGTTATGTCACGGAGACCCAGCGTGGTGGGTATGGGCGCAACCTCACTCCGCAAGCATCAACAGATAACAAAGGGATCGCTACATCATTTTTTTTCTTTCTAAGTCGACTCTGTATCATTTTAAAGTTTTTATCTCAAAGATTTTTTTTCGAGAGTTTCAAGTTCAATCGACTCTTCTCTGCGTCTGATTGAACATCAAACATTAAATAAAAAGTAAGTGAATCCAAATTTTATTCTTACATTTAAATATCTTTTTGTGTTACTGACTTTCTTTATTTCTTCCTATTTCCGAGGAAGTCGCTAGGCTTCTTGTAAGCAGGGGCTGCACATACCTCATTCTCTCCAAACTTCCTTGGGTTTTTAGATAGCCAATTTATTTAGGGAATAAGCTTATTGGGCCAAACGGGAGGAGGACACCTGTTTTACAAGAAAAGTTGTCCACTTCCAAAAAGATTTTAAATCGTTTAGACCAGAGCCTACATAAAACCAGAATAGGTTTTTGTAGGTATTCCTACCTAATCAACTCTCTCATAAAAAAGAAAATAAAGAAACTTAAATTCGAGTAGTCGGAAATGTCCCAAGCTATTGCGGGCAACGGTAGGCTTAAAATAATCTTTGTATAAATTGACTTGTGTAGCAGAATTCACAAAAGGTAATACTTTTCTTCGGACGTTACAGTAGTAAAGTACAAAATATTTGTTGAAATTTGAAGATTAAAGAGATAATCATTTACATAGATTTTTTGTTCTCTAAATAATAAATATTTTCATATATTATAATAAAGCTATTGTTAATTTCCATTTTATGTCTATCCTTCTGCGCATACATATATGTATTAGTCAAATATATTTATTTTTTAATTCGCTTTTTTAAACTATTATTATAGATATAAAATTGCTTAAAATTTTTTTTTTAAAAATAAAATAATAGACATAAAAAAATTAGATTTAAAACCTATTTAAATAATCATGCACAATTTGAATGTTTATGAATGATATGGAAAATATCCAAATATGGTCAGGAAATTCGGTAAGGGTATTTAAATCGTGTAAGTTTTTTTCGATATGTTTCTGTAAACATCATTTCACTAATCGACTTTTCAAATCTAATTTCGCTAACCTCATCTAAATGCAATTCTTAAACTATTAATATGACTAAGGCACTGGATTATATATATTCTAAAAATTCACATTATATTAATAATTTTACTTTTAATTCAATACAAGATAGATAATTGTATATTGATTTATACATTTTTAAGGTGAAAACAAAACTGCCAAAATTATATTAAACTTTTAATTTTATTATTAATTCTATAATTTATTATTAAGAATTTTATAAAGAATAAACTCCTTCGAAACATTTCAATTATTTTATTTATATATTTGATCTACATAATAATAACAATATATTTGATCTGAATATAAAATAATTAATACCATATTTATACATTTTCCGTTTATTACAAGTTACATTTTATAAAAATATTTTGTTTTGAAAAACATTAAATATAAAAATTGTATAAAAGATTTGATATGAAAAATATATTGTAATAAATTATATATATATATATATATATATATATATATATATATATATATATACATATTAGTATATGGTTTATAAGAAATCGTTTACAAGCAGTAAAATAACTAAACAAATCTTACTGTATCTGTTTACCTTTATTATTTAGTAATTGGAAAATGTTTTTATCAAAATTATTCTCTTTTAAATACATAATAATTCAAATTAGTCACTATGAACATAAATTAGATAATAAGGATTTAATATACCCACTGTGGTTTGTTACTAAAACTTCGACCACTTTACACGAATAAACGAATGTGTTTTGTCCAAAAAACTCTTTTTACTTTTATTTTTAAATATAGTATGAATCATGAAATCAAATATGTTTTTAACATTTTCACATTCAAATTGTACAATTTTAGCAAAATTTTAACTTCTTGGACATAATATAAAATGACTATAATTTTCAAGGCTATTATTTGAATTGCCATAGTTAAAACTAGTATCATAAACCCTAAAGTTTAAACAATAACTCCAGCTTGTAAATGCACCATACGTACAGTACTTTGTTGCTCATAAAGAGTGCACCAGGAAATTTTTTTTCTTCAAAAGCTTTGGTAGCAATTAGTAACTCATAATAAATGTTTTTAATATAAAACAATAATTTTTTTCACTACAAAATAGACTTGCTTTGAATTTTGAAAACAATTTTAAATGTCAGAAATATTGCTACAAAAATTTTGTCGTATTTCTTCAACAATTATAAATTCAATTCAACAAAAATGGTATTTCACATTTTGTGATATCTAAAATAAACTTTGAAAATTTATTAAATACATCCACACATTTTATGAAACTTTAATCCATGTATTATGATTTTTTAACCTTTATTAATTATATTATTTATTCATTTTATTTGACTTAATGTATAGTGATTTGTCAATTATATCAATTGGAAAATTTAATATTTATTATAGTTCTTTTTCCATTTTTGACCACGAAGGCAGTTGAAGTAATTTATGCATTTACATTTTGGCTATTTTATATTAATACCATGCAAATAAAAATTGTCTAATGTATTATGCAAGCTGAACTGTAACAGTTTATTAATTAATTTTTTTATTACTAAATAATAATATGCTGAAAATATTCATCTTATTAGACCACTTATACCAATGTAGTCAATAATTATTTAAATAAGCTTTCGTTTTAAAATTAAAAATATAATAATATAGTAATATTATTTAATTCAATAATGTAACGTACATGTAATAATTAAATTTTATCACATATATTGAAGATTACATGTAAAAATTAGGAATATATCACTAATATAAAATGGAAGTTTTTGCCCCTTCCAGGTTGTGGGCTGCCCATAAACTATGTAGCCCATCGTAGCGTATTCTCAGATTTCTCTAAAGTAGTACATAGTTTTCTTTATAAAGTATTAATTCACGTTTTTTATTTAAAATAAATATCGAATTTATTAATAAAAATATTATAAGTATCTCTGGATATGCCTAAGAATATAATATTTACAATTATAAATTGCTTTCTTGACAACGATAACGATTCAATTACGTTTTTCAATATGCAATTCGTTTCAAGTTTTTAAAATATAAATAATTATTTTTAGATTTATACCAGTTACAATGAAAAGATTATTTGTATCTCAAAATACAGTAGATTATATTGATAGAAGATTATATAATACATTTTGATAATATAAAATTTCTGTTTTAAACAAAATTATTATTAAAAATCACAATTAATAAGAATTATCTATATTTTAAATACTTCGAAAGAATTTTATTTAAATAAATAATCGAGAGGTTATTAATACTAAAAAAAATTTACATGATTTTGTTATATTTTTATTATGGACACCTCTAAATAGTAGGGTCTATAGTTTCATTCTATGATAATAACAAACGTAGGTACCTTTATTTTTTTCGATATATTATAGATATTACACAGATTTAATTTCTGAAAACATTAAATTCATCAGTATTCAAAGAAAAACGCTATGTATTCATGAGTCTTAGGCCCCCCTCGACCTATTAGATCATCGTTGACTATTAGTGGACCCCAACACCGTAAATTGGATACGTAGTTTATGGTCAGTCTCTTGTCAAAATATAAAAAAATCAAAATGATGAATGAGGGATAATATTTTGTAAAAAATAATTTGATTGCTTGTAGTAATATTCTATATAATCTAAAAAAAACGAGACCAAAACATGTTTCTATAGATAATTTTGGCTGATCTATCCTGAGGTCAGTTTGACCTTACACCTTTTTGGAAAGGAATATCAACAGTTTTAATGGGATTGTTTTTACCCTTAAATATACTAAGTATTTGTAGACTGTATTTGTTACTACAAACACGATAATCTTTATGGATATAACTGTAAAAATGATTTCTGATAAACATTTTGATGTTACCTACTTGAAAAAACTATCTTGTTTTGTAAAATAATATAATAAATAAAAATTATGTTTTATTTATATTGCATTTCATGCATATTATAGTGCATATTGGGTAAAGCTAATTCTGGCGGTATGCTATTAGAAAAAAAAATCCTAGAATAGTATCCTGATTCTATGCAAGAAAATAATTTTTTCCTCAGTATTCGAAAAAATTTCAGGCTAAACCCAACCCTTACTTTCCACCTCTTGTAGAAGAGTGGAATACAAAAACTGATGTCAGAAATGAATTCGGCAGCCTCAAAAATCCCATGGTACCTTATTTAATTGCGAAAACATATTATTTTCCCGATATTTGAGAATTTCACCCTCAACCCTTATTTCCCACCCCTCAGAAACCGATAGAGCACCAGAATTACTTATAGAAACATGTATTGATCTCGTTTTTTTTAGATCAACCCGGAAATATCGAGTGTCCAAAAATGTCCGCGTCGGCACTAATGGGTTAATACATTAAATGTAGATATTACATAGCATTATATTTATTACATAAAATATTTTTGAACTAAATTGATTATATACATAACATAAGCCCTCATAAATCATGTTATAATATTTTTATGTTTTTTACCTTATATCACTAATATAATTAGGAATTATGTCACTTAAATAAAAATCTGTCATTACTAAATTAAGTACAGTGTACATTGTTCAATGATAAGCTCTTCTTCCTTTTGAAAATTTTACCATAACTATCTGTATAGAAGATAAGTAATAGCCTGATTTCGAATGAAATGCTCTTTCAATTAGGTTATTTATCTGTAATATAGTTAAGTACTTTATTAATCAATACTCGAGTTTCAAATGAGGTCATATAGAAGATAAGTTTCTGACAACTTTTAAGTAAATCTGTACGATGGTAAGAAATGATTTCAATAGGACTATAAAGTCAAAATGCAATCTCTATCAGCAGTTTGTACATTTGCAAATATCTATCCAAGGTTGAAGAGAAGATAATGAATAGATGCTTATATCCTCAGATGTTTGGATTTCTCCACAAGAGGACTGAGGTTTGCATTACTTTCTTCCATTCTAGCTGTTTGGGATGCTACCTGTTGAGCCCGTAGACTTTCTTTTCTTCTCCTCTCGATTCCTTCGGAAATCGCTTTCGCATAACACCAGGCAAGAGCTACCACAGTTGACTGAAAAAAATTAAAATTATCTTGTAGCATCTAAAAATAAGGAAATGTTCTCTTTTTTAAAAACATAATTTTTGTAATATTTAAGTAAACTATGTAATTTTTATTCGAATTTTTAAAATAAACATTCTTGTTATGATATTTTTAACAATAACGATTTGAATTAGGCAAAAAATGTGCCACTTGCAATCTGCATATACCTTGCATTGTAATGTAATCTTGTATAATAATGAAGTACGTAAGAGAAAATGAGAAAATATGAATCAGGATGAAACATAATAATTTATTTAAAACAAAAGTTATAATGAATAAAAAGATCTGATGAATAGATGGCCAGATTTAAAGAGTTCACGGTTTAAAATCAAGGCTCCAACATGCTTTAAAAATAATTGCTAGTGAAATATACTGTTATATTTTATTACCAAAAGTACTAAAAATTATTTATTTTTAGTTCTTACTTTTATATATCAATTAAAAGAAATAATGTTAATATTATATCCTTAGTTTACATTTCATATGTAAGAATGTTTGTATAATAAAAATGTATTTTAAATTTTCTTATAATTTGATTTAAAAATTTCATTCGAATTATATTCAATACAGTTTATAAGTTTATAAGTTGAATATATATATATATATATATATATATATATATATATATATATATAAATTTTTTGAAATAATGTGAGACAAATTAAAATTTAGAATTAATGTTACTCGTGTACTATTATATGAACTTTTGAGTAATTTAAAATTTTTAAATGTGTTTTTAGATACTGATAATAGATATAAACTCAGCAATTTTAAACTAAAATATTCTAATTGTTCTATATTAGCACTTCCAATATTTCAAGAGAGAAACGCAATATGATATGGCGGGTTGACCAATAAAGAATTAAAAAAAACCAATAAAGCGGGTTAACCAGTTAACGAATAAAGTGACTTCGCTTTACTTCGGAGACTCAGAATATGTAGATATTCGTTTCTTTTAAATAATAATATAATGAAATTTAAAATTAAATTAATTCTTGATATTTCAGTAAAAGAAATGAAAGGTTAATATCATTGAAATAAATGATCGCCGGCGAACTCTCGTTAGAGAGTTAAAATAGCTTGTATAAGGTTTCAAAATGAGGTGTTGGAATACTTTCTATGGAAAAATCTTGTGGTTTTGAAAAGAGGTTAAAAATTTCTGCTTCCTAAACGTAGTAACCTGTGCTGTGACAGGAACTTCTCAATATTTTCTTTAAAAAATCTACTGTACAACTTATATGAATATAGGTCGTGTCCTAGCTTTGAGAAAATATTGAGAAGTTATAGATCCGATAAGGTATACAGCTTACCATGTTGGGCTGCAATCGGCAAATGGAACTCGAAATTCGACCTCGTGCTGAGAGGAACGAAGATTATAAAAAACGCTGTATGAGTGCACCCTATATTATTGATGTTTGGTCTCTGCCAAGGCCAATATCATTTGTAATTTTTTTTTGTGTTCCTTTTTTATATATTAAATTATTTCAAGTTCTCTTAGTTGTTAATTTTTCTTATTGGAAATATCCCAGCATTTCTATTGTTTGTAATACTTCCAGTGAAAGTCATCCCCATATACATGGACATGGAGTAGTACAATTCTGAATACGAAACTACTTGTGAAGAAGTAAATTAATGGGTACTGAAAAGTTTTCCAGTACAAAGTAAAAATTAATGGTCAATTAAAATTGGTTCTATTACTTAATAAAAGTGATGGGTAAGGAAATTTTTTTTAAACTATGTAAAAAAAAGATAATGATAAAATTTTTCCAGTACAAAGTTGTGTGGATACAAAGTGTTCGGTGAAACTATGCGTGAAAGTGATATGTATATACGTTTTCTGTATATACGTTATATATGTGTATTTGTATCCTTATATGTGTATGTGTAGTTATGTGTATGCGTGTATATGTATGAACCGTGGATAGAGGTAGCGGAGTAACGAGGGGCGGAGCACGGTCGGGAAGACGTTCTAATGTGAGGGAAACCCAAATGTCGCTGCGCAGTCCGAACTCCAGGGTTTCAGCAAAAATCCTAGGAGTGAGGCTGATTTTATGCATTTATTTATGCTCTGGAAAACATCGTATAGTGTATGCAATCTATGAGAGAAAAATCGCGCGCAGGTAGTCGAATAGCTTCAGTTTGCATTCGTGTGTCCGAGGCAGGAGGTCGTGCTCGAATCTTCGTGCAAGGATTTGCTTAGGTTTGCTTCCGTCCTGAATTCCAGAAAAATACCTGATGCGCGACACACAACGGCGCCACATCTGCTGTAAATATATAGTGAGATTGTCTGTAGTGTGTGCTTAAGCAGTGCGAGTATGTATGTATAAAAGTTTATAGCTTGTAGGTTCTATAGTACGGTTGATCGCGTTGTTTTCGAATACCATTTATTATAATTAATTTATAAATTTAATTAGCTTATTTAGCGCGCGTAGTTTATTATTATTTCTGTTTTTAATAAAGTATATATAACCTTAAATTTCTGTTAGTTAACATCATTTCGTACTTCATTAATTTAACTTATTTTATTACTTATTAGTAAAATTAAGTAAATTCTTTATATAAACTTAACTAAATTTGCAGATTTTGCTTTATTAATTTACTTATTTTATAATAGTTTACGCTACCATGGCACCTTCATTACTTCAAAGGCTTATAGCCTTACAAAATCGACGCATGGCTAAAATTATACATATGTCTGCGCAATTAAGAGAGAAGCAGCATGATACGCTTAATAAAATAATGATAGATTCACGGATCGAAGCATTGAAAATTATTTGGGAAGATGCACGAGAAACGCACGCTGAAATAATTGTTCGTGACGACGCGCAGAATAATTCTTATATAATGAATGGTACCTGAAATAATATTTGAAATGTTTACCAGGATCTTCTCGACAAATTCTTAAAAATCTGAGCGACAGTGGTAGATACATCTAATCCGTACGCGTCGCGCTCTCGCGACGAGAATGAGCAATATTCGACTAGGCGTGACATGGCTAACCTACCAAAGCTCGATCTACCCAAGTTTTCTGAGAATTATGAGGACTGGGAAGGGTTTTCAGATTTGTTTAAAACTTTAGTGCATTCGCGGAACGTAAGTGGTGCTACTAAATTAAGTTACTTAAAATTGTGTTTAACGGGCACCGTGGCTGACATAGTAAAGGATAAGTTAGTTCATAATCCTCATAGTTTCATAATCCTCATTTGATAGTTAGCAATCATTTGAACGCACCTATTAATATGAGACCGCTTAAGCACGGATCAGCGATCGAGCTACGTGCTTTTACCGACGAAGCGCAACGTATTGTACGGGCTCTGTCGAATCTACAAATGCCAGTGGGGCATTGGTACATATGGCTTATACATATTCTGTCTGCGAAGCTCGATTAGGAATCGCATAAGTTGTGGGAGTCAGAATTAAGTGAACGAAAATTAAGTGAATTAATTAAGTGAATTAAGTAACCGAAATTTGACGATTTCGCAAACTTTCTTGAGAAACGTTCTCAAACATTGAATATGATCGCAGCGGAAACTACTACAGTAAAACGCGGTGAGCAATGTTTAAAAAAGGTTTTTCATGCACGCAGTGGACTAAACACTTGCCTAAAATGTGTAGTGTGTTCGGGCGCACATCCGATTTGGAAATGTAATAAGTTAAGGGGGAAAACTGTGTACGAACGCCGGTTCAAGATTAGATTGTGTCGTTTATGTTTTAATTGTCTAGGTTAGCATAAAGTCAATACCTGTCCCTTGAAGTCGCGTTGCAATATATGCCACAAAAAGCATCATACTCTGTTGTACTTTGACTCGAAGCGACCGCAAGATGCTAATAAAATAACAGCTTCAAGAGATAAAAACAATGAATCGAACACAAGCGTAGATAATTCGTCAATTACAGTGCACACAGCGAGTGTGTCTCGTAATAAGTATTCTGTGCTTCTCGTTCAGCACAGTTTATAATAAGAAGTTCAAACGGAGTAGCTACACGTGTACGCGCACTTTTAGATCAGGGATCAGAACCGACGTTTATTTCTGAATCTGCCGCTCAGCTTCTCGGATTGCAGAAACGGTAAACAGATATTAGACTGTCGGGGCTAGGCGCAAGTAATTCCGGAATCGCAAAACATAAAACTGTATTCACACTGCAGTCAATTGTTCATTCATCGAGATTGATCTTTCTCATTATGTGAAATTAGGCTTAGCAGATCCACAGTTCTACATCCGAAATAGGGTAGATATTATCTTAGGAGCATATGTATGGGCAGTTATTGCATACACTGTATGTCTCCCACTGAAATCAGATCCTCCATGGGTAGCGTCAGAGACGCGGAGAATTGCTGCAGGGTCACTTCCTCCATTCATAGGCGTTACGCTCGCGACCCCGAGGTATTTCATGCATACCGCAAATTTATGGCAAAATACGAAGAGCTCGGTCACATGAAAAGTATACAGCCTGATCAGATTGTCAACCCACGAGCTTGGTATTTGCCCCACCATGCGGCATTACAATATGCGCAGGGAACTTTAAAAAAGATACGCGTAGTATTGGACGCATTGAGACAAGCACGCGATAAATGTAGTCTAAATACATTTCTTATGGCGGGTCCAGCCCTTCAAAAGGATCTAGGATTGATATTGCTTGACTGGCGTACTTATCGCTATGTTTTCACAGTGGATATTGTGAAAATGTTTCGCCAGATTCGGGTAGCCTCAGAATACCAAGAATACCAGAGAATCCTCTGGTGTCGTAACATAAACGAGCCTCCCGTCGAAGACCGTTTAACAACTGTAACCTACGGAAACTCGTGCGATCCATACCTCGCGATTCGTACTCTGCAGCAACTAGCCAAAGATCAAAGATTGCGATTTCTTCGCAGCGCGTCTTGTTTACAAAATAATAGTTACGTAGATGATATTTTTTCGGGAGCAGACGAAATTCCGGAAGCTATTGCGAGAAGTGTAGAACTTACGCAATTGTTAAAATCAGCGGGATTCGACTTTGGTAAATGGGCGGCGAATAGCGCTAAACTTCTTCCTATAAACTTTAAACAGCTTGCAGCTGAGAAGGAGATCGATAAAGACTCGCTTGTTCAGAACTTAGGCGTTCAATGGAACCCGAAATGCGATAGTTTTACCTTTAGTTCGTCGGATTCGTCACCATTAACGGAAAAAATAACAAAAAGAACGATCTTATCAAATATCGCGCGCCTATTCGATCCGCTTGGTCGGCTCTCTCCAATTACTGTGACCGCGAAAGTCTTAATACAAGACTTGTGGATTTAACAGTGCGATTGGGATACCCCTTTATCTTCCGATATACGCGGTGGATTGATTACTGTAAATCACTTGCGTCATTGTCAGATCTATCGGTTGATCGCTGGTTGGACGGTGCGTCGCAACAATCATACGAAATCCACGATTTCTCTGATGCTTCGTCCCGCGCGTATGCCGCAGCGGTTTACCTTCGAATCAATGAAGGCAACGGAAACGTACGTGTCTCGCTGCTCGCCGCTAAGACTAGAGTAGCCCCGGTAAAACTTATTAGCATCTCCAATCTAGAATTATGCGGAGCATTTTTACTTGTTAAACTTATACGCCACTTGTAAAAATTTCATTTTTTACAAGCTTTGCCAATCTGTACGTGGTCGGATAGTCAGGTCGTGTTAACATGGTTACGAAAGCACCCGAGGTTTATAAAATATTCTATACAAAACATATCCAATACAAAACATTCTATTTGTGTTTCACTATATTGAAATTTTTCTAACGCTTGGTCCAATATACTGTTTACAATTTTTTAAGAGCAAGTGTCACCTTTTACTCTAATAATTAGTCTACAAATTTAGTTTATCTAACGGCTGTAGGTAGTTGGAAGTCGGATGATTTTCTTCAAGGCTATATTGAGAATACCGCTGCTAGCAGAACTAAGATTTATGAAATGCCCATCAGTTTGACAAAAATCATTTAATACATTTCGATAAAAAAATTGTCAATTGTCTTGATTATATAAAATCATGCATCCAAATATCTAAATCCTCAAGTTGAAGAAGTAAAAAATCCACCAAATATCACCGTAACATCAATGCAATATATTGTTTCTGTTAATGACGAAAGTAATTTTAATTCTACATCTGCTTCAGTTCTAAGTAAAAATTTTATACTTGATGAGTGATTTAAAGACAATTGATAAAAAATCATAAATCTATCTTCTTTTAAAACGAAAGAAATTACCTCTAATCATATTAAAAATTGTACTTTTTGAGAAAAAATTACCAAAGCATCTTTCATAAAACTTTCTAATCATGTGTCACTAATATAAATTATAAAAATAATATTGAAAATGATATATCATTTTGTAGGCAAGATTAAAAATAATCAAAACGTAATTTATTTTTATAACTGTGTTTATTAAAATCTAATAGCTAAATGTATATATATAAAATATAAAGGTGTCAAGTGATTGAAAAGATGCAGTGCTATAAGGCGCGTGTACCGGACAATTGTAGCTCGCGCGCGCTCTAATGTATAAATCTGCTTAATTTCTAATTCTCTCGACTTATATATATACACCGAAAGGTAGCGGTAACGCAGCCGCTGATGGCAACGAGTAGGGCTGCTGCGGTCACGATCAGCCCGTACGCAGAAAGAAGGGGAAGGTTTTTTCGAGCTTCTAAACGTCGATTGTCTTCCCCGACATCCCGAGAAGTGCAACCATCATTACTTTCCGTTACACTTCACCGAAACATAATTCCTATTAACTTATATTATATTATAAAAAAATCATCTACAATTTACATATTTTAATCATTATACATAAGTATATTAAATATACTCAGATGCTCGTGTGACGATAAAGAAAATGAAAAATAATTTTAATAAATTCTTTTGCTCATTAATTTACATATAAATTATAGTTTTATATTATTTGAATAAATTTACAGTTACTATTTAATGTATTTGTATTTAAGACATTTGTATTGTATTTTCAGTATATGTTCTGAAATTATTACCTATCTTTATAAATACAATATTATTTATTTCTTTTTCAATGTGTAAGATTGAAATTTTCTATTAATATGTATAAAGTTTACTATATTCTATAGTACCTTAACCTCAAAATTTGTTTTAAATTAACCATTTACGGAATTGATACTTCTCACTCGCTTCGCTTGAAATGTTATTAAAAGTGCTCCATACCGCGATCTCAACGTCACAATAAACTATTAAAACGGAAATGAAAATGTGTAAATCGTCGGCTTTTTTTTGCGTCCTCATTTTACGTTTTACAATGTTGAAACAAATTTTATCCGAATCTTTGAAAAATTCTACAACCGGGATATCCCTTACTGCTTTCATATTATTTTTCAAAATTAGTTTTAAAAAATTAGAAAATTTGTATCTAATTGTCGTTGGCACTATAGACATCACCGCTTTGCAGTAACATCAAATAACAACAAATATTATAAATTTTATACATATATTACAGATCAAACTTAGTTATTTCCGGATGTAGAATTAAATAATGAATCGAATGAACTTTGTTTCATCTTTCTATTCATAGAATTGATAAAACCCTACGATTTTATTACGGTTCTAATGCAAGCTGTAAATTCTGTAGATAAAAAAGTTAGAACTTTAATTTCTGATTTTTTGAATAGGAGGCGCTGAAGAAAACATACATACATACATACATACAAACATATATAAAAACATAGTTATGTAATACGGAAATTTGAGATTACAGAGAGGTGCGAGATGTACGAGCTTGACCCAATAAATATATATGAAAACATAATAGGAAAGTAATTGTTCTTGTCCTAACCTATAGTATATATAATATTTATGTAGACAAAAATGTGTAAGAATATAGCATATAGCGCGTGTAATGCGTACGTTTATAATATAGAGTGTATGCGTGCGTTAGCAGAAAGAGCGATAGATGTCGCGATCACCGAAACCGAAAAATATGTAGGTCTTCATCGGAACTTGCTCTCGAGCGCATGTATATAATATATATATATCAATTATTATGTAATCAGTTAATAAATTTGTAGTTATATTCGAATTAAGTGGCATCCTTACTTAAGTAAACCACTCCTCACAAATGTTATTGCTTACGCAGATTTAATATTGATATACATGCTAAAAAAATTTTATTAAATAAATAGTTTCTTATGACAACTAAAGCTCATAAGAAATTCCCAAAATTTCAAACAGATTTTTTTTGCAGGATAAAGTTTTAGGTACAATTTTAATAACTCATAATTTTATAAGGAAATGAGAGTTTTGAGTGTTCACAACGTGCAATTGATGCATTTGAGTTGTGACTTCAATATGCACCCCTAGTAGACAAAACGGATAAGAAAAAGTAACGTGAAAAGAATATATAATTTTTAATTCAAATGTAAAATATCATAAAACATTCATTATTTTCGAATGTAGAAGAGTATGATTGTGTATTTATAGTACTGAATTTTGTATAAGGAATAGGTATAGCTCCTAAAATAAGATATTATATTATAAATATTTAAATATATAGTTATTTATGTAAACAATTTTTTAATTTATACTTATATTACACATCATTATACTGTTCTTGGCACTTTGTATAATTTATACAATTTATTTAATAAACAGCTTTTATAGATTAAAACAATTGAATTGTACTTTTGTCGACTGCCCATATACAAATTAATAAATATTTTTTTTATTGGTCTTACAGTCCAATCAATTCAATCCAAAAATAAAATAAAAATAAAAATAAAAATAAAAAAAAAAATAAAAAAAAAAATAAATAAATAAATAAATAAATAAAAATAAAATAAAAATTAAAAATTAAATTAAAATTATAATGACAGTCAGACTGTCCTTGTTTACATTCACCCCCGTAGACTAATCTGAAAATAAAATATTAGCTGAAAAAATTCTTTGTTAGTAAAGTGCAGTCTGACTGTCCCCAACACCCTTACCTAAATGAAGACTTGTCCAACGTTTCGAGCTCGCTACGGCTCCTCATCAGGGACTAATCTAAACCTTATATTCTAATCTATATATACCCATCCCCACCACCAAATTTAGTAAATTAAATAGAAATTCCCCCTCTACACAAATTGTCCAAAACCAATCAATTTAATAAGGAATGATAAACATTGTCCAATCTACCAGACTCGAACATTAAATTCACATTATTTCGATTCCTGGAAATGTGAATACTTTCAAGACTCTCCCGTTTATACTTATTATTAATACCATGTTCCAAAATATCCACATTCACAAAATCAAAAGAATGTAAAAACTTTAAACAATGCTCTTTTAAACCAGAAGTAATATGTGAGCTACGTAAACTATATTTATGCTCATAAATTCTCTTTTTTAAATATCTACCTGTTTGTCCAATAAAGTATTTATCACAATCCATGCAATTAATCTTGTAAACAACTCCTGATTTTAAGCATAAATCATCCTTATCTTTGCAATTATTAAACAATCTACTCAAATTATTACTATTTTTAAAGAAAATTTGAATGTTATATTTCCGAAAATTTCTTTTTATTCTTTCAGATAATCCTCGAACATATGGTAAGACAATAATTTTGCCTCCGTTAACATCAATTCCTGCACTATGTCTATTTTCGGTATTATAAATGTCAAACAATCTCTCAGCAATTAATCTATTAATAAATTGAATTGGATAGCCATTATTAATGAAAGTCTCCCTTACTATCTGTAAATTATTTTGTCTAAAATCTTTATGTGACAATTTAATTGCTCTGTCAATGACACCTTTCAATGCTCCAATTTTGTTTCCGAATTGGTGGTGTGAATTAAAATCCAAAAACCTACCTGACCAAGTAGGCTTTCTGTACCAATTAAGTTTTACCTTATTATTACTACATCTAATTACATTAATGTCCAGAAAACTTAACTGACTATTAACTTCAACCTCCCTTGTAAATTTAATTCTGTCATGTACAGAATTGAAAACATCCACCATTTCATCCACAAAAACTTCCGGAACAATTGTAAAGATATTATCAACATATCTCTTAAATATCATTGGTTCAAAAAGCAATTTTGACAAGGCTATACTTTCCAACTTTTCCATAACTAAATTAGCTATAACCGGTGACAAAGGCGACCCCATTGGACATCCGTATTTTTGTTCATAAAATTTATTATCAAATGAAAAAATTGTGTTATTAAAAACCAAATTAATTGCTTTAATAAATTCATTCATTGTCAATTTTGTATGCAAATTAATTTCATTCCACTTTTCCTGTATAATATCATTTAACAACTCTAAAGGTACATTTGTAAACAAAGATACTACATCCAATGAAATCATCTTGTAGTTTTTCGGAATAACAATATCTTTTATTTCATTGTAAAAACACCAACTATCCTTAATATAAGAACTAGTTCTTCCAATTATCTTAACCAATATATTAGACAAAAATCTAGCAATATTATAAGTTGGGAAACCTATGGAAGATATTATTATTCTAAATGTCAGATTTTCTTTATGAATCTTGGAAAACCCATAACATTTTGCTACAGTTCCATTTTCACATTTTAAATACTTATATGTAGTATCATTTATATATTCATTTCTTTTCCAATTATTTAATAACTCTTTCAAATTATTTTGCAGCTTAATGATATGTGGATTACCAATCTTCAAATAAGTACTATCATTATTTAATATATTATTTATACAATTTATGTAATCAATTTTATTGGAAGCTACAGTTACATTACCTTTGTCGGCCTTTTGGAAGATTATATAAGGGTTATTTTTCAAAAAATTCTTCGCGGTAATTAAATCATGTATAAAATTACTATTTAAAAAATTATCAAATTTATTTTCTCTTTTAAAATTACTAATGACATTAACTAAAGATGCCCTACATTCCTTTTTTACTTCATCATTTAAACCAAAAAGATTACTTTCAACCTCCGCGATGATTTCTTTGATCGGGAGATTATTTTTACAATATAATATTCCATGTTTGGCACCTTTAGACATGATGTTTATTACTTCATTTGGTATTATAGATTATATATATTTGGTATTATAGCTTTTATAGATACTTTTTGTAAGAAAACAGTTACAGATTCAAATATTAAAATTAAAACACTATTTGACAATAACACTTATATATTAGATATTACAATCTTTTTCAATAAGTATCTTTTCAATAGCTTCATTACTATTCAATAGGTAATTATAAAAATTTTATTTTAAAAATATATATATATATATATATATATATATATATATATATTTTTTTAACGTCGCTCAGTTTATGCTTGTAAATATCGGTGCTAATCAGCGACGAAGGTCTACAATGTGTTTGTAAACAAAACACACCTAAATTATTACAGCGGTGCTTGTGTCAATCGGCCAAGACCGGGATTTAAACTCGGAATCACAAGTTACTAGTCCTTCTCTCTAGCGATCAAGTCATCATAAACCTCTTAAAATATATTCTTGTACGATTAAATTTTTTTTGAGTATTTCATATATTGTAATTTTTTGAAATAAATATTAGGTTGTCAAATATCTCCCTTCTGCCTTTTTATCTTCTGAATTTCGCGGCTATGTACAAAGCGCTACAGAGCTCGTATCTGGCAATACTATACATCATTTGAAAGGTCTTGACGTAACGTACAAAACGACGCTATGCATGATGAGTTTGGATATTGCGTTCAAAAGTTATAGACGTGTAAATATGGAGTTCACTAACGCCAATATTCGCGCTATTTTAAAGTTTGCCTTCGTCAAAGGCAAATCTGCTAGAGTGTTTTGGGGGATGGCACGCTATCACTTCGAACCGCGGAGGAATGGGTTCGACGATTCAGAGCCGGTAAAAACAACACCATGGATAAGCCAGCCGGCGGAAGACCTGTGGCGACGAATACCGATCAAATCATGTAATTTATCGAGTTAGACCGGCATGTCCGTGTTCTTTGCAAATAAGGAGAGGGGTTTCTACGAGAGGTGTATTCTGAAGTTGCCGTCTAGAAGGAAACAGATTATCGAACAAAACGGCGCATATTTGACCACTGTAACACTTTTTATAAAGCATTGAATAAAGTGCAAAAAAGCGGAAGGGAGATATTTGACAACCTAATATGTCAGATTAAATAAAGTCAATATGGACAATACAAAAATTATACATATATTGCCGCCAAAAATATCACGATATATAATATAGAAATTTTTTTTGTAAAAACTTATATATAAGTATATATAAATATATATATATATATATATATATATATATATATATATTCTATTTAAATAATTATAATGTAGAGTATAATATGCCATTATATTTAGAAGCTGTACTTGCTTCCTATACAAAATCCAATCCAATTAAATATACACAATCAACTGCTCGGTTCTGCTTAATTTTCAAAAAGATGGTGATTTTATATTTTTTCATTTAAAGTAAAAATTATGTATTCTTCCCACTCTAGTTTTTCACTATTTTGTATATTAAACACCTTGGAATTAAAACAACAGCTATCTTGATTGCATTAACATCAGATTATATCTATAATATAATATTATCACTTAAGAACAATCAAATTGCCCCTCCAAAATTTTAATTTATCATTATTCTTATTAATTATTTATGCTTTAAATGGCCCTTTAACATTAAAAATAAAGAAGCTCATACGTATTATACGATTTGTTTAATTATTAATACGTAATAAATTAATATGTATGTACTATTTACCTTATTTTTATTTTCTTTACATATAAGAATCTTATACATATAATTACATATTATACATATAATTGTCTTTTGGGAGGCTTTACAATTTTAATAAATTTATTTAATAATTTTTTTTGTTAAATAGCACTTTAAATTATAGGTATTTGTCTATCACTTGAATTTTTAATTTTTATTTAAATTGAAATTTGAAATAACTAAACTTATTTGAATTATTGATGCCCGTCACGTCTCCTTTATATATAATTGTTTGTCTTTACTTTTTCCAATTATATTTATGAAATATATACTGATATAGATTATATATATATATATATATAATTGTTTTTAATTTGTCATTAATAATTCTTAATTTCTTTTTAATGATTATTTACATATTTATTTAATTAACAATTATGAATTACATAAAATTTGAATTAGCTATTATTTTTAATTAATATAAAAATTACATCTGAAGATCATTAACATTATAGAAGACAAAAGAATAATTCATCAGAATACATGGCCAGAATTGCATCAAGATCCACCTCCATTTAATAGGTAATGATTATATGTGCATTATATTATATATATACTAGCATCCCCCGTCTGGGCTTCGCCCGAGATAATAATTTAACCGATTTCATAAACAATTCAATAATATATAAGTAAAAAGTACTCTTATATATACAAATCTATATTTCTATATATAATTGACCATAATATACCTATCGTCGCTTCTGTATAAAAAGATGCTTCAAAGTAGAGTCCACTTCAAAAAGTTAATATTCTGCTGACCATTTTATACAATATATATATATATATATATATATATATATATATATATATATATATATATATATATATATATATTAAATACGGCTTCAATGGAAAAAATTGTACTTTCGAGTTCCAGCGGTAGAACAACATGTTCAAGTCTCTCGAGACGACGTTTTGGGAGAGTATCATGTTCGGACAATAGGAAATTTCTCGGGATGTCTGCTATATAGAGTTTAGTGTTGGGGAGGTAGAATACAATGTCTAGTTATCCCGGGACGACTCTTACTGGGAGTGTGTGTGTTCGAATGATAGAATACTAATCTCTTCATAGAAGTCGTAATGACATGCCTGGACATCGTTTCCCACCAACTATACATGATATGCCCCGTAGAAGTCATTCCGAAACGCCTGGAAATCGCATTCTATGATCCGAACATGAAACTCCACCTAGAAGTTGTCCCGACATACCTAAACATCGTTTTCTACCAACTAAACACGATAGTCCCAGTAGAAGTCGGCCCGAGAAAGCTAGCATCGCTTTCTAACAACTAACCACTATACTCCCCGTAGAAGTTGTTCGGAAAGACCTAGATATCGTATTTTACTGTCCCAACACGAATCTTTCCATAGAAGTTGATTTCCTCATACCTGGATCTCGTTTTCCATCAACTAAATACAATATTCCCCGTAGAAATCGCCTAGAGACACCTGGACATCGCATTCTATCATCCGATTACAGAACTGCGTATAGAAATCGTCTTGAGGCAACGGAATATCGTAATCAACCGCCCGTACACAATACAATATTACTCAGTAGAAACCGTATTTAAAATATGTATATATAACATGTACAATATAATATGCATACAATATATATATATATATATATATATATATATATATCTACTTTTTATATTTCCTTTTTTTCAATTAAATACTGTCAATATTTTCGTAGTGCTGCTAACTGAAATTCAAGCAAAATGTTGATGTTCACATAGCATATTTTTTAAATAGGCGATGGATATTGTCTTTTTATGCAGAAGTGACGATATATTTTATTTATATATACATATTTTCGAGGTTGTTGATAAAGAATCCTATTTTGTCTGAAGTTAATACAATGTATAAAATAAAAATATAATTTGTCGTCACAAACTATATTCGGTATGATTTGGCATACAGAACCATTTTATAAGAGAAGGAGAAAGAAAGACAGACAGAGAGAGAGAGAGAGAGAGAGAGAGAGAGAGAGAGAGAGAGAGAGAGAGAGAGAGAGAAAGAGAGAGAGATTTTCCCACGTAAGAGAAATTAAAATTTACAAAAATCAAAAGATACCCATAAGGTGTGAGAGTAGTGTCAGATTAACCTGAAGAACAAAAAAGGTAATACGGACTAACGTCACACCTTCTTTAGGATACGAATCCCAAAGTTGGATATGAATATTTACTTGAGCTGGCCTGGTATTAATACTTTAAGCCGACTACATTGAGTTGATGTTCGTAATTCAAAACGCCACCTAGTGGTCGCCGGTGAAACTAACCACTAAAACTGTTAACTTAATTTCTTGTTAAAAGTAAAATGATTTAAAAAAAAAACATAGACTATATTCTTCCCAAAATAATATAGAATCTATATGTTCAATTTCAGAACAATCGGTTCAGTAGTTTTTTCGGTTATCGTGTACAAACAAAAACATGCTTTTTCTTTATAATTTAGTATAAGTATATATGAAGTATGATATATCATATCGGATCAGCTGTCCGACATTTGTCGAGAGATTGGATCGACTCGCTGGGATTCGTTGTTTATCCCTTTAGAAAATAGTAAACACTCGCCGGCCGTCTGTCAAATCGTATACAATGGATGTTGCTGCTACTTTTTATACGAGTTTGAAAACAGTGTTGAACGCTTTGATAGTACAAACCCGCTCTTAGCGCAATGATACGATTTGCGCGAACGTGGACGGAGCGTGATGCCCGTGATACAGTTATTAATCATGTACACAACTACATGATTCTTTTATCTGCTATAATGTTACTCATCTACACAAGCTATTTTATTAATTAAAAATAATGATTAATTAATTCAATATATATATATATATATATATATATATATATATATATATATATATATATAATAAAATTAAAAATTGTACTTATGAAGAATGTTCTGAATTAAATCAATAAATATTTTTATTTGTCTTACAGTCTTTCTATTATAATATATTAATTACAATAATGACAGTTAGACTGTCTTTGTTTATAGTCACCCGAAGAATCTGAACTAGAACTTATTATTACAATAAATTATATTAAACTTAAAAATTAACAATAAAAATAAAATTAATAATAAAATAAAATAAAAATAATAAAAACAATATTTTATGTTAGTAAAGGACAACCTGACTACCCCCACCACCTTCAATTTGAATTAACCTTTGGTATCTGACAATTCGATCCGCTACTGTTCATCTTCAAAGGCTAAACTCTAAACAAATTGACTTAACTCTAACTTTAAATTTTTAATTTAATTTAATTTTTATTTTACTTTTAAGTAGTAATTTCTATTTCAGATTCTGCTGCGGTGATTATAAATAAAGACTGTTTGACAGTCATTATATTAGTATATTCTATTAATGTAGAAAAATTATAAGACCGATAAAATTTTTTTATTAATTTACAGTCGAATTCTCTACCTTCTCAGCTGAAGTATTTTTTTCAAATACGCTAAATACTTGTTGGTATCAGATATGCTGAATCCACTCGATACAGCTTCATCTTTCTATGTCCGGATTCAAAATGTGAAGTAAATTCACTGCACAATCTCAATGCCAATAATTCAATAGTTAATGAAATTAACTATGAACTCATAAAATTCAATAAATGAAGAAAATCAACCAAAATAGAAATCTTAAGGACATCTGCTCATTTATATATCAATGAAAATAGTATTCCCAACAAAGCAGCTAAAAATTCAGCACCAATACAGTCTGAAAAATAAAATATAACAACACCGAAATAATATATTAACACGCAAAAAGAATTGAAATACACGCGATAGAAATATATTTTAATAACATGTGGATACAGACAAAAAACACAAATACAGAGAATAAAGACGAATTTTTTCAAACTATAGTAGATTTTGACTATAAGTAAAAAAATCCAAGTAATATTAACAAGAGTGAGAATAACGCATACAAACATAACACATCTCGACCTAATTACTAATAAAAATAGAAAAATGCTCTATTTATAATATCTTCATAACGGTTGAGCACATACAATAACTACTTAAAAAAGTGCGACAAGCAAAGAAAAATATTCTACGTCCCCATAGCATCTTCAGAATTTTCTAACACATAAACTCACACTACAATGTATTGAACTATGCAAATTAAATTGGCTTAACTAATTTAATTTAAAGTTATTTGATAAAATTTTACTGTTAATTCACTATTAATTAGAAAATGAAAAATATGTAAATGTAACTGATTAAGATGTAACATATACAATTGTTAACAATTATGTAATATTGAAGCAATAACTGTATATTATATATCTAAGACCATCTGATCACTAATGACCTTATACGGTTAATGTAACATTCATCTTAAATAAAAAAACAGTTGTTCAAATATAAACAGTAATATAATATTAAATTTTATGAATTCATTGAATACTAGATCTTTCAAAATGAATCAAAATCTCCAAAAAAAATTTTTTATAAAAGTAACATAGTTAGTCGAGTTTGCTGTGTTTTTAGCATATTAAGATCTTGAAAACCTATTAATTTTATCATTTATTTTATTAAAAAATGATATAAAATATTTTTTATAAATTTCAAAATATTCTAACGCAAAAAAAAATTATATAACGAACTTAAAAATTAGGTCATTGAAATAGTCAGATGTCCTGTGTACGATGACGGGAAATATAATATGTGTAATTATAATAAATATTTTCATAGCAAAAAAATGTTCATTTCCAAAACAATATTTATATAAAATATTTTTCTAAAATATATCGAAATATGAAATCAAAAAATAAAATATATAACGAAATTACAGCTTAAAAGAAGTGGCTACGTTCATTTTATAGGTATCCCTATAAATAACAGTATGTATAGTTTACAAAAAATATATCTAAAATTCCGAAAAACACGTATAATTAATTAGTTTTTTATTACTTAATCATTTCTAAATAGCAGAGTTTATTTTCATTATATAACAAAAGCACAGTGTAAAAAGTAATGGGATCAGTCAGAAATAGTGGAGTTCATTTTCATATCATTTATATATCCCGAATAAGTGACATGTCTAGTTGATTTTTCACACACTCACACACTCACTCACTCACTCACACGCACACACACACACACACACACACACACACACACACACACACACACACACACACACACACACACACCAGTGTAAAGTTTTGTTGATTTCTCCCATCTGGCGCCTCCCCAGGTTGCGGATAGGGGATGGCTCGCTACAATTTGTAGAGGGCACTGAGGAAATAAAATACTCAGGGCGGACAGAAAAGGCTAATAGGGAGGGCCTCCCGAATTTAAGGCCAATTATGATTAATGCTTGGTATAGACAAGGATATACCCCACGGAGTTACTCCGGCAAGACCGGTAAATCTCCTCACCGATTCCGATATAGTGCAAGCCTCTATGGTCGGTGGTAGCCCCTCAGATTCTGGGGAGGGCAAATCAAATTTCATCATAGACAGTACATTGGATACTAAGGGTGATGTCATGACGGATCAAGTCGATAGTATTTCTGCTTGAGAAATTTATATCATGCGCAGAAACAATCATCTGAAGTGACTTGGAGAGAAGATTAGCCACATATTGGATTTTGTGAAAGATAGGCATAACATGCACAACACCATTAAGGATCTTGCTCGTTTTATTAACGCTTCATACAAATGCATCAGTGTGGCAGAGGATGATCTGTTGCAGTATCGCCGTCCCGGTACTCATGAAGTGGTGACTCATACTACGCCGATTCTACGCTCTGATACCAAACGAAGCGCAGCCGTAGGGATAGAGTCCACTCCTAAAACAGTAGGTAGTAAAAAGACCAAAGAACCATCACTGGGCTCAAGGAGACCATCAGAATCAGTTGGAGTACCTACAAGGAAGTCTAAGGCCAAGGAAAATCAATGGCAGACCAACAAGCGCAAGAACCCCAAAGGCAAAGATAAGAAATTACCTAGTGCACGCAGGCTTAGTGAACGAAATAGACCTAATTCCATCTTGATTAAGGCCAATGAAGGAGTTACATACGCGGAGGTACTGCGTCAAATAAAGAATGACCCGGAGTTATCTCATGTGAAGAATGAGGTCAACAGGATGCGCAGAAATGCAAGCGGTGCCCTGGTATTTCAGTTAGAACGGACAGTCAAAAATGCACATGAGTTGGCTCGCATTGTTGAAACTAAGGTTGACCATAGCGCATCCACTTCGGTCCTAACTAATCTTATTACATTGGAGATTAAAGATATAAATGAGGTTACTATAATGGATGAAGTCTTAGAGGCTCTGAAATCACACCTCGAACTAGAGGAAACTAACATGCTAATCGCTCGTTTCTTGCGGCAAGCTTATGGGGTGGTGTCTATACCATATAGCCACGCAACTGAGTTACTACGTGCAGGGCATGTTCGCATCGGATGGGTCAGCTGCAGAGTTCGAAAAAAAAACAGAAATAAGGCGTTGCTTCAGGTGTTGGCAGACTGGCCATTTAGCGGCCGTGTGCTCGGGCCCTGACAGAACTAATCTTTGCAGGCACTGTGGAGGAAAAGACCATCTATCCAAGCTGTGTGTAAACGAGCCCTGCTGTTTACTCTGTAAATGTGAAGGAAAAAAGGAGATTAACCATCCAGCATACAGCTATAAGTGTCGGTGGAGTTTTTAAACAGACATAAAACATGAGAATACTCCAAATGAATACTAACCATTGCGTAGTGGCCCATGACCTGCTGAAACATACAATAAAGGAGCTAAGAATAGACATTGTTGTAATCTCCGAACCATATTGTGACAGGGACAGACCACAGTGCTGGATAAGTGATACAAGCAATAGAGGTCAAAATAGGCAGGTACTAAAGCAATCTAGTCATCGGAGCAAATTGATATCCTGGGCTAAGATACAAGAAATATACGTTTTTAGTGTATATGCTCCTCCAAGTTTGACGGATAAGCAGTTTTAAATTCTTGTAGCTAAATTAGTTGATGAGGCTGATGATGGATAAGAAACCATTATTAATCGCTGGCGATTTTAACGCGTGGTCCACAGTCTGGGGAAGCGCATCAACAGATAATAGAGGTAGTATGTACTTAACTCTCGTCAACTCCACGTGGTTAATAAGGGATTTGAATCTACTTTCATTAGGAAAGCTAAACAATCAGTCTTTGATATAACATTCGCCAGTGATGACCTGATTCAGCGATCCTTAATTGCAGAGTAAGCGACCTTTAGACTCACAGTGATCACAGGGCGATCTTGTACAAGATTGCAGAGAAGAAAGTGAAGAACAAGTGCAATGAGTGGATGCCCACACGGAAACGGAACATCAGATCGCTAGTCTGTGAAGTGTTAGCCACTATCATATCAGAAGAGCGTTTAGAATATAGTGCACTAAGCCATCTGGCAAATGCACTCATGAAGCATATCTCTGAAGCATGTGATGCGTCGATGACTAGGTCTAAGAGCGGATTTAAACATCGTCAATCTGTCTACTAGTAGACAAATGAAATTGCAGAATCGCGCAACCAATGTCATCGTGCACGTAGACTTGCCCAAAGAGCCCGCACCCACCCTGATACGTTTAATAGTTTATTTAAAGAAACACAAAGAGCGTTTGTCAAGGCCATTAAGGCAAGCAAGCGTCGATGCTGGTTTGAACTGTGCGCAGAGACCAACAATGACTTATGGGAATGACCATACAAAACAGTCATGGTACGATTGAGTAGGGCACCAATGCAACCCACTAGCACGGTATTGATTGATAAGATTGTTTCCGCTCTTTTTCCCAATGACACCCAAGGGACTGTACTGCGCACGCAACACTCTGACGATATACCTCCTATAACAGAAATGGAGCTACATAATGCTTACGCTAAGATTAGAGACAGTGCTGCCACTGGCCCTGATGGTATCCCTAATGCTGCAATTAAGTTGGCGATACAGAAGAACCCATCTATATTTCTAAAAGTATATAATGCTTGTCTTCTTGAGGGTATTTTTCCTGATTGCTAGAAAACTCAAAGGTTAGTTCTGTTACCTAAGGGCAATAAGCCACTTGATGATCCGTCATCATACAGGCCATTGTGTATGCTCGATTTGGTAGGTAAAATATTTGAAAAAATAATATGTAGCCAACTGGAAGCATTCACTGAAGGATTGCACGGCTTATCCTCATGCCAATTTTGATTTCGGAAATCAAAATCAACAGTCGATGCTATTAAACTGGTAGTGTGTACCTGTGTGCCTGTCGATGCTAGTAAACTGGTAGTGTGTATCTCAGTGTTAAGAGATAGAAAGGTGGCACTAAACAGTATTGTGCTATTGTCGCTCTAGATGTCAAGAATGCCTTCAACTCAGCGCGCTGGTCTTTTACTATGAATTCTCTTAAAGAGTTCGGTGTACCTGGTTATCTACAGAATGTTGTGGTCAACTACTTCGAGAATAGGATAATATTATGCCGAATGGATGAAGGCATTGTATCGCATAAGGTTACTGCGGGAGTCCCCCAGGGCTCGGTTATGGGACCTATATTGTGGAATATTATGTATGATGGCGTGTTGAGGATTCCACAATCACCTGGTTCAATAACAATAGGCTACGCCGATGATATCGCACAAGCAGTGACGGCTAAGACCCTTGAAGAACTCACTGAAAATGCCAATGAGCCAATCAGCGACATCAGTAGATGGATTAAGTCGGATGGTCTACAATTAGCGGAGCACAAGACAGAAGTAGTTCTTGTTAACAGTCGTAAGAAAGTAGATAGTATTACTCTTAAAGTTGGTAGCTGCCGCATTAATTCTGCGCCATCTTTACGATACTTGGGTGTACAGCTTGATACCAGGTTGAACTTCAAAGAGCATCTAAAAATATCTGGTGAAAAAGCGCAACGAGTTTCAGTTGCCTTGTGTCGCCCATGCCTAATATTAGTGGTCCACGCCCACCCCAGAGGAAGCTATTAGCTTATGTTGTTAATTCTGTGAGCATGTATGCAGCGCCAATCTAGCATCATACATGTGGAATTCAATCGTATTGTGAGCTGGCCATTGCGGCCCGTCGCCGATTGTGTATACGTATTATTAGTGGTTACAGGACAGTATCCACCGATGCTGTTGAGGTACTTGCAGAAATTCAGATGAACTGGCTAGGCTGCACAACATATGTAAGGCCACAGTGGTTTTTCTACAAGGTGCTAAAAACGTTGAACGTCATCGTTCTATAGAAATGTGACAAAAACGATGGAACGATTCTAACAAAGGCCGATGGACTTATCGTATCCTCTCAGACATACAAACATCGATCAACAGGAAACACGGTGAACTAGATTTCCACCTAACCCAGTTGCTGACTGGACATGGTTGTTTTAGGTTCAATTTCCACCGTGTTCACCTGGATAATAATGACTTCTGCCCCATCTGTCCGACATTGGTTGAGGATGCTGAGCACATTAGTGAGCTCCCCCCGTTTTAGAACACAACGTGCGCAATTGATTAACACCATTAATAAGCCGATAAGACCAGATAGCATTATATCAATAATGCCGGAATCTCCTGAAAACTGGAAGGCAGTAGCTAGTTTCGCAAAAGAGGTGATGACCAAACTTAGAAATGCTGATTGCATGAGGCGAATGGCCCAGGATGAATTAGGCTAGCTGATTCTATTTTTAATTTGCAGAGGATGAACACCGAACCCCTGATCACTTGTATGGATGGGGGACGTAGGATAATGTCATAGGAAGAGGAGCCGTATAGGCTAACTAACAGCCCCGCCGAAGTAATATTCTCTGTTGATAATTCTGGCGGGATGCTGATTTCGAGAGGCTACTTGTGTAGAGCTTGCTCTGCCTACGCCTATTAAACACACACACACACACACACACACACACACACACACATGTAAATTACTGTTATATAAATAGTCTGTTAATAATCGCTTGCTTTAACCTTTAGACTGCCGGACTAGCTCATATATGAGCCACCTGTGACCTTGACAGCTACTCTAGAGATATGAGGTGTTTTTATGTATAAATTTTGCACATCAAAAATATCAATTTAGAAGGCAAAAATGCCGGCAGTCTAAAGGTTAAGCCGTAATTGCGTTATATAATTAATTTTTTTATAAAACATGATTAATATAAAAATATTTTTTATAAATTTTATTTTTTGCTAGGAAAATCTTTACAGTATAATTACATATATTATTATGTTCCCCATCATCACAACCTGGACACGTGACTATTTCAATAATCTGATTTTTAATTTCGGTATATAATACTTTTTGTCCTAGTATGTTTCGGAGTTTAAAACAAATATTTATATAATTTTTGATAAATTAATAATAAAATTAATAGTTATTTATTTTTGAAAGTTCGTAATATTCTAAAAACTCGTCCAACTCGCCTAGTTATTTTGCTTTCCTTAAAAATTTTATTATAAATATATACTTAAGAGTACGTTAGTCTATAGTTTTATTTTTTACGTCGTTAAAAATTGAGTAAATTTTTATTATTTAATAGACCAAATCTCTGAATCTAAAATTTATGTTCCTAGAGACAAGTCCTGTTATCGAAACATAGATAAGGGCTATGCCGTGATTTTATCACCAAATCAGGTACAATCTAAACCTGCTAGTGCATGTATCTTTTTATAAAATGTTCTATATTACATTTAATTTTAAGTAAAGCATTAATTTAACTAAAACAAAAATTTAAATAAAGCAAAAATTCAACTAAAAAGTAAAACATAAAACTATTTCCATAAAATATAAAATATATGAAAAATATTAAAATATAAAATATAAGAAAAATTATGCTCTATACAGCAAAAAAATCCGATTAAGTTTAGGCGATCTGCAGGTATCTCCGCTAAAAAGATAGATTCAATTTCATTTAATATTATATCTTTTCATGTTGCAAAATTCAGAAGAGATTTTATATGAGACATACACACACACACGCGCGCGCGCACGCACACACACACACAAACACACACCATATATATTATATGTTTATGGAAAACTGAGTCAGACAAATGATATTATCTTTATTCGAAAACTTTTTTTAAATTTTGTAATAGAGAAGGTTAAAAACAATTGAAATTTATTCAGAATTTAATTAAAATACGCCTATTTAGAATACAGTAATTTAAAAATAATTTAAATAAATAAAAAAAATGGACTTTAGATGAATGATAAATAATTAATTGATTATTTTTTAAAATTACATAATTTTATATAAAGAATAATCGAATATATGATAGCTAAAAGAAATCGTCTAGTATGCCATTATGTTGCACATAATTATCATTTTTATATGATATTTATGCGATAGAATCAATTACGGTTCTATTCGACACAAATTCTTGATTATAACCCCCATTTCTAGATTAACAATACAGATTTAGAACATAAAATTTTAAAAACATATAGTTAATCCATTAAAAATATAATTTTAAGTACAAAAGTGCACGACAATCGTGACAAATTTAAATTTATTTTAGATAACATACAAAACTATAAAAATTTCATATTTTAATTTGCTACTTATACATGTATAGCATTTTAATAACTAAAACATATATTTTATAGATAATTCCAGCAAATTGAAAATATTGAATTTCTTTATCTCTTATAATTATACGTGTAAAGAATGTGAACTTTGTTTTCTATGAAATGAAGAAGAAAAATGTCGTAGACTCTTTGCATTCCTAGTACTAAGCAGTAAGTAATGCAATTTTAACGTTGCCCTAACAATCTTTCCGCATTCCCAGTACCATCCGTAGATTTTCACGTTTACATATACAAAGAATAATTCAGAAAAAGATATAAATTAGGTAGTTACTTCTATCTAGTAAATAATAATTGTATTTCATATACAAGTTTTAAATACTATACTGCAAGAAATTAGTATTAGGTTGTCAAATATGTCCCTTCCGCTTTTTGCTCTTCACTCAATGCTTTATAAAACGTGTTACAGTCGTCGCATTTACTTCAAATATGCGCCGTTTTCTTCGATAATCTGTTTCCATCAAACGACAGCTTCATAATACCCCTCTCGTAGAAACCCCTCTCCTTATTTGTGAAGAACTCGGACAGCCACTTTTCACAAGCCTCTTTTAAGTCCAAGTTTACACCACCAAGGGCGTTCGACATAGACAGGAACAGGTAGTAATCACTTGGGACTATGCCCGAGCTACATGGTGGATGCGATAAAATCTCCCATCCGAACTCCCGTAGCTTCTGACGAGTCATCAACGAAATGTGTGGTCTGGCGCTGTCCTGGTGGAACACTACACGCTTCCTGTTGGCTAATTGTGGATGCTTCTGGTCGATAGCCTGCTTCAAGCCGTTCAGTTGTTCACAGTAGATAGTAGAATTAAGCGTCTGTTCATATGAGAGCAGCTCATAGTGGATGATTCCCTTCCAATCCCACCAAACATACAGCAAAACCTTCCTTGCCGTTAATCCCGGCTTAGCCACTGTTTGGGACGGTCCACTGGCCTTGGACTACGACCGTTTTCACTTGATATTGTCTTATGTGATCCATTTTTCGTCGCCAGTCACCATCCGCTTCAAAAATGGGTCGAGTTCGTTCCGTTTCAACAGCACATCGCAGGCGTTGATTCGGTCCAGAAGGTTTTTTTTGCGTCAAATCATGCGGCACCCAAATATCAAGCTTTTTTTGTATCCAGACTTCTGCAGATGGTTTAAAATGGTTTGGTGATTAACTCTTATCTCCTGGGCGATGTCACGAGATGCCACATGCCAGTCTAACGCGATAAATTCCATGATTTGATCGGTATTCGTTGTCACAGGTCTTCCGCCGGCTGGCTTATCCATGGTGTCATTTTCACCGGCTCTGAATCGTCGAACCCATTTCTTTGCGGTTCGAAGTGATAGCGTGCCATCCTCCAAAACACCATTAATCTCATGGAACGTTTCTCTAGCGGATTTGCCTTTGACGAAGGAAAACATTAAAATAGCGTGAATTTCGGCGTTAGTGAACTCCATGTTTACACGTTTATAACTTTGAACGCAATATCCAAACTAATCATGCATAGCGTCGTTTTGTACGTTACGTCCAAACCTTTCAAATGATGTATAGTATTGCCAGATACGAGCTCTGTGGCGCTTTGTACATAGCCGCGAAATTTATAAAACAAAAATGCAGAAGAGAAATATTTGACAACCTAATATTTATAGAATTATACAATATTATGTTATTTGTTTAATAAAAAGTAACTGAATACAATATATAATGTAACAGCTTGAAAGAATTACAAAATAATAAATTATGTATAATACTTAATTTTAGAATTGTTTACCTTAAACATACATATATTATTTCGTATTTAAATTTTCGAACGAAAAAAATATCATTTCATTTTTTATGATTATTTGTAAATTCATGTAAATTTTACGTTGAGTTTATTTCAAATTTCATTTACCAATGATTTACTCAATTTTATACAAAACTTTAGTTTATGGAATATGCACACACTAAATTCTATATATATATATATATATATACATATATATATATATATATATATATATATATATGTATATATCTAATTATATAACACAAAATAAGATAAAAGTTTGTTACCTGTAAAAATACGGATCCAAGCGCAAGAAGAAAAACATAAAGTAAAATCGATTGCGTTCTGTGAATCACTGGATGATAACATCCTCTTTCACAATTTTTCTTATCATCTGCTTCATGAGGCTCATAACAACAAGACCATGGAACAGCTTTATAGTTATGTCTGAAATCTTCATTGGCTCCATTAACACCACAACAGTTTAACTGAAACACGTTAAATAGAACGTTTTTATTGATATTTTCCTTAATATTTTTCTAGTTTTTTTATCAGAATATCATACTTTTTTAAATAAGAATATAACTCGGGATTTCGATATTTTCAGTAACTGTTTATGGTGATAAAAATTTTATAAAATCAAATAAAATTTTTGATTAAAGGAGATAATTTAATAATCAAATTTTTCTAAAATGAAGTAAAAATAAATTAAAAAAAAAATTATTGTTTTTTTAAATCACAATTGACGCCCGCGCGCACATCGTGCGCGAAGCGTCGCTCGCTTTGGCCGATCGACACCGACATCACACGCCCCGTCGGGGTGGGAGGAGCGGCGGGCTCGAAACGCCGGGAAATCTCCCGAGTGGTTTTATGGTGTCATCACCATAAAAACGATCAGAGAAAAAAACCCGGCCATCGACGCACGCGGTGACCCCTCCGCCTCAACGGTGGCATCGTGCTCCCAATCCCCTCTCTGCATTTTTACTTATCGTCCGTCGATGGTATATAAGAGTGCGGGAGGAGGCCGAAAACGACACATTCCCTCCCGATCCCGGCGACACCACGCGCCACTCTCCTCGCCCGGTAGCTTGGTCTCTCGCCGAGCGTACGGGACTTCTCTCCGCACCTCTGCCCGGCAGCTTGACTCCTGCAGCCAGGCATACGGGACAGAGACGGTGACACGCGCCCCTCTCGCTCTGCCCGGCAGCCTGGATCCTGCAGCCAGGCGTACGGGACAGGAGGACGACCCGCGCTCGTACCACCTCTCTCTCTCTCTCTCTCTCTCTCTCTCTCTTTTCTCTCTTTCTCCCGCCCCGTATTGAGTTTTGGCCCTCCTCGGCCAGGCGTGCGGGATAGTGATAGGTCGTGCTATCTATCTCATATCCCCCCACCCTCCCCCCCTCTCCGCTACCCTCCGCCCGTGCATTAAACGCAGTCGAATGAAATAAAAATAAGCTTAGCTAGGATAGCTTGTATATCTCCCGCGGGGCATTATCAAAAACAAAAAAAAGGAAAAGACTTGTATTTCTTTATCTCATCTTCCTCCTGATCCCATTGTCCGCACTCTCACCTCGAGGCGACGTCAATCTGGCGCCCAACGTGGGGCCACGGGCAGCTTAAACAAACGTGTCCCTTACGGATTCGGAGGAGTCCGGCGACCCCATCCAGGCTCTACCCGGGGCATGAATTCGCCCCCGGCGAAACGAACTCGCCAAAACATTAAGCGAAGCCGAGACGACATGATTTCTGGCGGTCAGGAAAATTCCAGTGGCGTCCAACTACCGGACCAACAGCGGACACAACAGATGACGCTTCCCCGAGACCAGAATCACAATCGCAGCAGGATAAAGAGCGGGGAATGGCGAAACAACAACAACCAGAACTGCCGATGCAGCAGATTGTGCAACAGCAGCAACAAGTTCTGTATCAACAACAACAACATTTGCAGCAACAACTGCTGCACCTCCAGCGCCAGCAGGACCTGATGCTCGAGCAGCAGGCCCGGGGCGCCTCCTTACTACCGACTGTCATTACGGACGAGGGGATAACTAGTACTCACGGTGCTCGACACACCGCCTCAGGACTAGAGGCCCTCCAGGACCTTATACGGGCACTAAATACTCGTAGCAACAAATTACCTGAGTTCGCCGGGAGAGATCACGAGTCCCCGGGAGCCTTCCTGCAGGAATGCGAGGAAGCATTCGCCTTGAATTTGGCCGAGCCACAGGTGCGGGTGCGAATGGCCTCCCGTGCTCTGAAGGAGGACGCCGCTCGATGGTGGGCGGCGTACCGCAACCTTGGTTTGGGTTGGCCCAAATTTTGCGATCTGCTGAGGGGGAAATATGATTCCAAACCGGTGCGCATGAAGTTAGCCGCCAAACTATACGGTCAACCGCAGGGGGGAAAGGAAGCAGCCAGCCTCTTCCTGGAACAGCGGTATCTCCTGGCCCGCCGGGTCCTACCGGACGCTGCGGAAGTGGAGCTCGTGGCAGTGTTACTCGAATCGCTTCGAGGCTCTACGAGAAAAATGCTCTGCTCCTCGACACCAAGAACCGTGGAGGAGCTAATCACCCTGGCAGTCCAGATAGAAGCAGACGAGAGTGAGGAAAGGACTGGTGTGCCGAAACGGAGCGCCCCCAGGACCCCAGACACGACCATTGGCACCGATTCATGGAGGGCCCCCAGGGAAGAGGCACCTGTCTCCTCGGTCCCACCATCGCATAGTCTGCCTCGATGTCGTTATTGCTCGGGCCGACACTGGCACCGAGACTGTCCCGTCGCCAATGGGCCATCCCTCGCGGGAAACGAGCAGGGGGTAGCGAGGACGGCGACGGCCCCTGCCCCGAGAGGCAACACGCGATAGTAGCCTCCACTAAAGTCGCACATGCCGCGGTCAGTTATTTAGCCATCCGACTGAACGGCATACATGCGCAGGCACATGTCGACTCTGCAGCCAGCCATTGCTTCGTTCGTTCGGAATACCTTGGACCGGAAAACCTCCTCGCGGACGTATTTACGTGGTGAGGGCCGCCCTCGACGGCAGCACGATGACGATACGCCACGCTTGTCGCCTTCCTGTGGAAGTGGCCGGACAGGAAGTGGAAGTACGTTTCCTCATTTATGAGGATCTGGAGTCGGAAGTGACACTTGGGCAGACGTGGCTACAAGCTCAAGAGGTCATCCACGACCATGGGCAGAATTGCTTGTACGTAGGGCACGGGGCTCGGCGACGGGTCTATCTCACCCGCCAAAACAAGCCACACAACGGGCAGATAGCCCCATCGCCAAATTATTTTGAAGCGATACGTCAGGGTTTCCCGACGGAAAAAGCACCTGCCCCTGCCGCCCTGATCGCCGACTATGCAGGGGTGTTCTACCATCGGGGCCCCTTGTGACAGACACAGCATGTCGTTCACGATATCGAGCTGACGGACGACCGCCTTTTCCGACAAGCCCCGTATCACATTCGGCGCAGAACAAAGCTGCAATACAGGAGCAAGTGCGCGAGATGTTGGCCGATGGCGTCATTGAACCGTCAACCTCCCAATACAGTTTTCCGGTGGTACTCGTGAAAAAACGTGATGGGAAGCAACGTTTTTGCGTTGATTATCGCCGGTGAAACGCCGTAACGCGGAGCACGGCGCAGAACCTGCCGATAATAGCTGAGTTCATCAAGGATATCGGGAGCGTGACCATATTCTCCACTCTAGATCTTAAAAGCGGGTATTGGCAGATCCCACTGACGGAAAGAGCGAAGCCGTGAAAGGCCTTTGCCACTCCAGACGGGGGGTTGTATCAATGGCGCGTAATGAGTTTCGGTCTCAAGAACGCTCCGGGTTGCGTTAATAACTTCATTATGCAGGACGTTCTGTGTGGGTATATGAACCATTTCCTGCGGTCCTACCTGGACGACTTCGTAGTATATTCAAACTCCTGGGAATAACACCTACAGCACCTAGGTCGTATCTTCGAGAGGCTGGAAATCTACGGTCTCACATGTTCCACAGAGAAATGTGTGTTTGGACGGCAGGACTTCTCGACGACAGGAGTTTTCGGCCACCACATCACCAGCGAAGGCAACACGGCATAACCGGAACATATTCAGGCCATCCAGGATGCCCCGGTGCCCCGCAACCGACGCGAGTTAAGCCATTTTCTGGAGGTGTGTGGTTGGCTACGTGAGTACGTGCCCGCGTTCGCCCAAATGGACCTTCCACTAACTCAACTCCTGGCCTCGACTCGAGCTTGGAGGTGGACCAAAGAAACCCAGGATTCAATGGATACCATCAAGGAGGCCTTCAAGCAGCCGCCGCACCTCTATCGGCCCGATACTAGCAAGCCGTATGCACTCTAGACGGATGCCAGCTCAGCGGGGATGGGGGCAGTGTTGTTCCAGAAGGGAGAGAACGACGATGGCCGCGTAATAGCTTACGCAAGCGCAAAATTCTCACCAGCGGAACAGCGCTATCATAGTAACGAGCAGGAGTGTTTGGCCGTAATCTGGGCCCTCAAGAAGTTTCGCCACTAGCTCGAGGACGGACGCTTCACGCGACGTACCGATAACAGGGCACTCGCACTGTTGGATCGGACTCGGAATGACAAGGGGAAATTGTACCGCTGGGCCGTATACCTGCGCAGTTACGACTTCAAGGTGGAGCATGTCGCTGGGAAGCACAATGAACTCCCTGACGCTCTCTCGCTATATCCGGGGCCGGAAGTCTTTCAAGACGAACGGCGAGAACTAGAGGACTTACTACCCCCGGAGTCTGCCCCCCAATCCGAGGACCAGCCCTGCGGGCTGACAACCCCCTGCCCTAGCGAAAACCCAAGCACAGACCTCGCCAAGGACAGCCGGGGGGCCCAAAGCACATCTGGCAGCAACGATAGCTCAGGAACTTCAGGGGCTTATTGAAGATGGCCAGAAGTAGGAAACCACGGACATCGGGGAAATTGAACGCCATTTAAGGTCCGAGCAACGGATCGGACACTCTCATGGGCTTATTTGCGTACTGGAGCATGGAATGCCGCCACGTCCGTACGTACCCTACCCCTGCAGACAGACGGTGATCCGATACTTCCACGAAGACCCCCTCGCCGGGCATCCAGGAGGTGACGAAATGCTCCGGGCCATTCGGGAAAGGTATTTCTGGCCACGGATGAGGGTAAACGTCCGCCTCGCGGTAGCACGGTGCGAAATCTGCGCTACAGTCAAGGCATCGAAACCACTGTCCGCTGGCATAGGACAACCACGAAGACCCTTCGCCCCATGGGATACCGTAGCCGTCGATATTATGGGCGCATACCCCCGAACCCCACGAGGCAAACGCTACATTCTCGTGGCTACGGATGTCATGTCTCGTTGGACGGAGGCATTCGCGATACCGAACGCCGAGCTCCCTACTATCGCCGTGCGGCTAGAAACTAAAGTTTTTATGCGTTGGGGTTATCCGCGAGTATTGCTTACCGACAATGGCCCTCAATTTAGGGGACCAGCGTGGAGGCAGCGGTGCACTGAATGGGGAGTATTACCCTACACGTCTCCGGCCTATCATCCCCAAGCCAATCCCACGGAGAGGCGGAATCAAGAGATAAAGAAAGGCCTCCGTATCAGCATCGACCATCGGCAAACAGACTGGGATCTCTATCTACCCGCCACCCTGTTTGCCGCGAGGAGGCGTCAGAATAGCAGCACAGGACAAACTCCCAGTTATATGTTATTGAGCCGCATGATACCCCCGCCCAGGAGAAGAGTGTCTCCCCTACGCCCCGTCCGCGCAAGAGAGAATCGATGACGCCCGCCAAAGACAAGGCCCTCCTGATCCGGCAGCGGAAACGCCCAACACAGCACTCGAGGAAGGAGAGGCCGTATACACAAAAAACTTCGCGGTCTTGAACGCCGCGGACAGGTTTAATCTAGCCTAGCCCCTCGGTGGGTCGGGCCGTTCACGGTACGAGAAGTCGTTGGGAAAAACGTCTACCTGATTGAGCGACCTGGACAGGAAGATATCAAGTTGCATGTCAGCAGCCTCCGGAGAACCGCCCGCTTGGTCAATCCCAACGCAGCCAGCGCCGAGCAGCGAGCGTCCGACTCAGCCGACGCCGAGCCGAGAGCGGTCGACGCCGCCAAGCCGAGGACGGCCGAAGAGGAGCCTCGGGCCGTCGATCGACTGCTAGAATCCCCACCCCGACCGGTCTTTTTCGGTGCCGACATCACCTCCTAACTTGAGGGGCCCTGTCTCCGTTGAAGCATCAGTTTATTGCTTCAACTAATAGTTCACTATACAATTACAAGTTTTTCAATTACCCAATTAGTATAATTGCTACGTGTTTGTGTGTTTGTGTGTGTGTGTGTGTGTGTGTGTGTGTGTGTGTGTGTGTGTGTGTGTGTGTGTGTGTGTGTGTGTGTGTGTGGGCGGATGTGTGTGCGTTTTTTTTCGCGACTTACGCCTATGGATGCGGTGAGCTCGTGATGTCCCGCTCCAGCAGCCTGTCGAACTCCTCGTAGTCGATCTCCATGGAGACATCGGTGGCCTGCAGCAGCTCCTCCTCGATGGCCTTCGTTAGGTTGTTGTCGGACGGAGTCCGTGTCTCGGGCGGCGGCATTGGTGTGCTGCGCTCCAGGATGATCGAATCATCCGACAGTTCGATCACTTCGGGTGCGGGCGTGTGGTCGGTGCTGCTCACTGCATTTCTCGTTAACACCGCCCGGCAGATGGGCGCGATGCTGGCCTGGGGACGGGCTGAAGTGGCGTCGGCGGTTCTGAACAAGGCTTGCGAGCCCGGGGGACGCTTTCCCGACGGATAGCGCCGCTGGAACGCGCGGCCCGGTTGCGTGTGAGCTGGCGGCCGCCAATGTTCCCCCGCGGTGGCGTTGTTGTACGCTGCGGCTGGTGTTCCCTCAGTGGGCTGCGGGCGCCGCGCCACCGAGCTGGATGGTAAGTTGCCCAGGCTTACCCGGTGGACTGGGAGCAACGCGTCATGAACCGCCGCTGGTGCGGGAGTTGCCCTCGGCGAAGATGAGTGGCCCGTTGCCTGTTCCACCCGCACGCCCGATCGGGCGCATCAGGTGCGGAGGCCCATGGGCTCTGCTGTGGCAACACAGTCGTGGGAGGCCGCGCTTGCCGTTGTACTCGTGCTCCGGCGGCCCGCAGCGTCGACGGCGGCGTCGGTGATTCCCTCCTTACTTCTTCCGGGACCAGTGAGACCAGATCGGCATAAAATCTGGGTAATATTTCCCATGCCCGCGCCTTATCCTCCCCTTTTAATAACCACTTCGTGATGAGGGTCCAGCGCTTCGGCAAGCTCTTCTTCAACCCAGACTTCCCCATGGTGCTGCCGAAGCTTAACGCGGAACTGACTGTCGGTCTAAGTGTGGGCGCGACGCTCGTCGGACGTAGTCTGCCGGCCGGCGACGCGGCGTGGTCGCAGATTATAAGGTGCTCGCTTCGGCCGATCGACACAGACATCACACGCCCCGTCGGGGTGGGAGGAGCGGCGGGCTCAAAACGCCGGGAAATCCCCCGAGCGGTTTTATGGTGTCACCACCATAAAAACGATCAGAGAAAAAAACCCAGGCATCGACACACGCGGTGACCCCCCCCCCCGCCTCAACGGTGGCATCGTGCACCCAATCCCCTCTCTGCATTTTTACTTATCGTCCGTCGATGGTATATAAGAGTGCGGGAGGAGGCCGAAAACGACACATTCCCTCCCGATCCCGGCGACACCACGCGCCACTCTCCTCGCCCGGTAGCTTGGTCTCTCGCCGAGCGTACGGGACTTCTCTCCGCACCTCTCCCCGGCAGCTTGGCTCTCCACCACCAGGCGTACGGGACAGCCCGACCTTCTTTCTCTCTGTCTCTCTGCCCGGCAGCCTGGTTCTCTGTGGCCAGGCGTACGGGATAGTGGCGGTGGTCCGCGCGCGCTCTACCTCTTCTCTCCCTCTCTCCGCCCGGCAGCCTGGTTCGTGCAGCCAGGCATACGGGACAGGACGGCGACCCGCGCTCGTACCACCTTTCTCTCTCTCTCTCTCTCTCTCTCTCTCTATTTTCTCTCTTTCTCCCGCCCCGTATCGAATTTTGGCCCTCCTCGGCCAGCCGTGCGGGATAGTGATAGGTCGTGCTATCTATCTCATATCCCCCCACCCTCCCCCTCTCTCCGCCACCCTCCGCCCGTGCATTAAACACAGTCGAATGAAATAAAAATAAGCTTAGCTAGGATAGCTTGTATATCTCCTGCGGGGCATTATCAAAAACAAAAAAAGGACAAGACTTGTATTTCTTTATCTCACCTTCCTCCTGATCCCATTGTCCGCACTCTCACCTCGAGGCGACGTCACTATTTAATTCAAAATAAAAAAATTCTTCGGATTTAAAAAATATATTTTTAAATATATTAATATTTTATTGCATTTTTTATTGAATTCACAATCTAGTTTGTTTTTTTTTTTTAAATATTTTATTTATGTATTATTTTTAAATATAGTTATATTTATAATATAACAAAGCGTGTTTTTGGCTTGTACACGTTAAAGAAAGAAACTACTCGACCAATTGCTCTGAAATTCGAAATATATATTCTAGATAATCTTTGGAAGGATATAGGCTCTATTTTTTTTTAAATTCAATAAAAAAATAACAGCAAAATAGAAAGTTAGCTGAGCGTCCGCTTCGAAAGGTACTATTTCGCAGAACATTTTTTCTTGCTTCAATTTCAGTTTACACCATTACCTATATATTCGCGGCATATAATTTAAAACATTTCCGTACGAATTCTGCGAGAATTTTCGTGTTCGGATGGTAGAATACGACGTCCATATGTTTTGGGACAATTTCTAGGGTGAGTTTCCTATTTGGTCTGTAGAGTACGATGTACAATAAGTCGGAATGACTTCTAAAGAATTTTTCATATTTTATCATCCGAAGTGCTCGTAGCTGTCGTCCCGTGAGACATTGACATCTTTTTCTACCGCTCGAACACAAAACTAGAATATTTATCTGTAGAAACCGTAATTAAAATCTATATACATATATATTTGTAACGGGGGGGAGGACAAAGCGGAAACGCGCCGACGCGTGCCCGATCTCGTACGGGCCACGCGAAACCCACAGTGCTATTCCAGCTCACTTCTCGGACTTCTTTGTTCGACTATGATATTATGTTGTCTCGGCACACTCCTGCGTACAAACTCGTTGCAAATTATGTAAAAAGGGAGAATCGCGAGAGAGCGCGTGGCGCGCTCTTCGTTGGTAGTAGTGGTGCTCCCGATAATGAGCACTACGTCGTCGGCTAAACTGAGTTATCCTTTTCTAAAGGAAATAAACTCACAACATTCTTGAAAATAAGCTAGTAAAAATGACTAATTTTAGTACGTTTTAATCGATGAAGCAACTATTTATATAATATCTGATTCATTTTTAATTACTATTATCCGATTAATAATCTTTTTAGGAATAATTACCGTGGCTTAAACTTATAACTAAAGTGTACTTAATAAGTTTCACATTTATATTTAAAAATGTTCATATTGAAACGATATAATATAACACGTACTGCGCATGTGCGTATTAGCCACTATAAATAAGAATATTTCTTTTTGAGATATTCCATACCTTTTTTGAGATCTATTAGGGACCTTTTATTGCAATGTGCATGATATTTATGTTTATATTTCTAAATGTTGTATAAAAAGCCTACGATGGCTCGATCGCTGGAGCAAAGGACTAGTAACTAGTTGATCCGAGTTCAAATCCCGGTCTCGGTCCATTGACATAAGTACCGCAGTAATTATTTACATGTGCTCTATTTACAAACACATCATAGACCTCCGTCGCTGATTAGCACCGGTATTTGGAAGCATAAATAGAGCGACGTTAAATTATTAGGAGTGTGAATAAGTCTTTCCCGTTTTTTGTAAGAGATGGCGCCACCAATACTGTGCGAGTATTCAATGGTTACATATGTCATAATCAAAGCTTATTCATATGTCAACAATTCCATACTAACACATTAGTTAAAATTTTTTCGCATCATAAATTTTTGATATCGTGAAAATGTCGAAATTTGAGCCGAGTCGACGTCATTTGCGGGAAGTTTCACTTTATTGGTTCAATTTGAAGAAATCTGCTGCCGAGACGCAGCGATTGCTTCAGGAGGCTTATGGAGAAGGTTGTGTCGATGATTCAAGTGTTCGCGGATGGTTTCGACGCTTCAAAAGCGGTGATTTCGACGTGGAAGACAAGGAGCGTTCCGGGCGGCCGCAAATCTTTGAAGATCGAGAATTGGCGACTTTGCTTGATGAAGATTCTTGTCAAACGCAAGAAGAACTTGCTGAAGCATTGGGAGTTGATCGAACAACCATTTCCAAGCGTTTGAAAGCCATGGGAATGATCCAAAAGCAAGGAAATTGGGTGCCGTACGAACTGAAGCTGAGAGACGTCGAACGGCGTTTTTTCACTTGCGAACAGCTGCTTCAGCGACATAAAAGAAAGGGTTTTCTGCATCGTATCGTGACTGGCGATGAAAAGTGGATACGTTACGATAATCCGAAGCGAAGAAAATCATGGGGACTACCCGGCCATGCATCATCATCGACGGCCAAGCCAAATATTCATGGCGCCAAGCTCATGCTCTGTATATGGTGGGACCAGCTAGGTGTGGTTTACTATGAGCTTCTGAAACCGAATGAAAGGATCACAGGCGAGGTCTATCGACGACAATTGATGCGTTTGATCCGCGCACTGCGAGAAAAACGGCCACAATACTCCGACAGGCACGACAAAGTTATTTTGCAATATGACAATGCTTGCCCACATGTTGCACCACCGGTGAAAACATACTTAGAAACGCTCAAATGGGAAGTCCTACCCCACCCGCCGTATAGTCCAGACGTTGCTCCGTCTGATTACCATCTCTTCAGATCGATGACGCATGGCCTGGCTGACCAGCACTTCCATTCCTATGAGGAAGCCAAAAAATGGGTGGATGACTGGATAGAGGCCAAACCGGTCGAATTTTTTCGCAACGGGATTCGTATGTTGCCAGAAAGATGGGAAAAAGTTGTAGCTAGCGATGGCCAATACTTTCAATAATTCATTTGTAACCATTTTTTCACAATAAAGGTTCAAAATTTGAAAAAAAACGGGAAAGACTTATTCACATACCTGATACATAAAAAAATGTATAATTTTTAGCAATTAGAAAAACACTATTATCCAGATGCGGATATGTTTGTGGGACACATTTCATTCGCTGTTTTTTTTCTTTTGTCTTGTACCCTTCTATATGATGTTCAATAAATTACACTATATAGAAAAAACTAAACGAACACTCTTATCAAATGCAAAGTTTTGTAAAGTTTATTTTTAAAAAATTAATAGTTATAAAATAAAATATATTTCTTTCTTAAGAAAAGAACCTAAGAGAACCAATGAGAGCCAATGAGAACCGGTGAAATCTCAATGAGAGCCAAAGAGAAACAATAACATCCGGAGAACTTGATAAGAGCCAAAGAGAACCCGTGAGAGTCCGATGAGAGCCAAAAAGCATATATTAACTTTCTGGTTTCGAAAATACTTAATTCTCATGAAAAATTTCATTATAAATCGAAGAAGTTACTCTTGTTATTTTGTGACTCGATACATAATTTCCAAGATAATATCGATTTAATAAAAAAAACTGAAAATTTTATCAAAAAGTAAATTTTAAAAAAAATCCCAAGGCCTCACCTGTGTGCAATCGAATTTATTAAAAAATATTTATTTCAAGAAAGCATAATTAGATATTATATAGCGAATATCTAAAAATTACCTGAAAATATATAATGAGATTGGGCGTTTTCTGGTTTTCTTTAGTTTTCTACAGTTCTCTTCGACTCTCGTTCTTATCGCTTGTACAATCTAATAGATGTAATTCGATTTATTATTTACTTTTAAGGTGTCGAATTGCAGAAGAGAACCAGGAGAGCTAAAGCGAGCTCGGTGAGAACCGAAAGAGAACTTTTTGAGAACTTGGCTCTCAATCGGAGTGAGTATACTCTCGACCGCTTATCTGATGGACAATATATATAAAAGGTCGGGTAAGATTTTTGGTAAAGATGGAGTAAGGAATATGTCAATAAATTGAATATTTAAATAGAAAACAGGCAAACATTGTATTGACGCGGGCAGAGTAGTGCCCATGAACGAAAATAATATTCCATCCATGCACTGGCCATTGAGATTCGTAATTTTCATTTATGCTGTTATTGACGGGATAATCAGAATAGCGACACAGACAACTAAAAAAGGAGAATTTAAGATCAATGTAAAGATGCATCACTGTCAATGAACAATATGAAGATTTTATCGTGACGGGAAAAAACCATAAACTGTTTCGTTCTATTATATTTAATTGTATTATATTTTATTTTAGTGCATTTTAATTGTATTGAACATTTGTATCTTGTAGTTTAACAACTTTTAACTTAAGATTATTTTGCATCAATAAACTGTCATCTTTGGCCTGCACAGATGCACAGATGCGTAGGTTTCGAGAGTTGAATATAGTTAACAGCGCTTTGTAAATGCATCGGCAAAAAAACTATTTTTAACAAAAGTAAAATAGTTAGGCGAGTTAGATGTGTTCTTAACATAGAAAGAATTTGAAATATATCTTCTCATGTATTTTATAAAATATTTATATAAAATATTTTTGTAAATTCAGTAATTTATTAAGACAAAAATACATATATAAAATAATATATGTAATTATATTACAATCTTTTTATAGTAAAATAATACAATGTTCATGTACCAGAATAATATTTATACAAAATATTTTTCTCAAATCTTCCGAAATAGATTAACAAAAAATAAATTATATAACGCAATAACGTCTTAAAGCAATGGATCATTAAAACAAATGGCTAAGTGCATTTTATATGCATCCCTATATATAACAGCATGTATTGTTTACACAAATATATCTAAAACTCTAAAAAATAATAATAAATAAATAGTTTTAACGGAAATGCAACTTAATAAAGTAATGAGATCATTTACCAATAGCCGAGTTTATTTTCACACTATTTTGTCCACGCGTGGACTCATAAAAAATAATTAATTATCTTGAATCGTCGATGTTTTTAGGTTGACATTCTTTTGCTATTTTTTCTGATAATTCATTATTATTAAAAAAAGTATGTTTGAAATTGCCAAGCCCGTTCCCACAAAGCTTATGCTTTTTTTTTAATAATTATTGATTGTAGTCATTAACACTTTGTAAAAATATATGCTTTTAATTTGCTAATTGTTGATCGAAATTTAACGACAGAGGTTGTATATTTCATACGCGATATCGTTATTATAATCATTAGTATGCGCGATATCTTTATTATTATCATTATTATTTTAATGAAGGTTGCCCAATCCGTTGTGTACATAAATATTGCATATTCACATGATACATTCAATAAAACTATTTATGATTTATTTTTATATTTCAGTAGCCTTTATATATATTTCTTAAATTGGCAAAGATAACGGTATTATTTTCCTATATTATTCGGCTTTTCTAAGTCATGAGGTATTATTATCATTAAGATATTATAATGGGATTCTTTTGTTCGATGGCAGATTCTTCTCGAGTGGCAGGCTCGTTCCTATTTACTGAAGATTTGTGAATTAATTTGTTTCATATCAAAAACACTTAGAGTTAGTCATTCTATTTATCTTCGGGAGATCATGCCTCTTTATTAAATCGTTTATTTTCAGCATTAAACATTCATGAGATGAAATTCTAGTGTAAGACACCGCTCTAAGTATATTATTATTAATAAATGATAGAAAATGAAACGTTATAGAATTTTATGAAACAAATTTAAATAATAAATTAAATTTTCAAAATCCACTCGAGAAGTTTCACGAAGCAATGTTTTAACATTGACAATCCAGGTGATTAGTCCAAATATAAAGACTTTATTTTATAAGAAATATGCGAGAAAAAATGTATTTGAATAATGAAATAGAAATTGCGCCAACATTTCAATCAACAGAAAAAACTATTTTTATAAATTTCGCTCTAGATCACCTACTGGGCTCATTAGTAATTTAATGTTGTAAATACAAAAAGAAAATTCTATGGTAACATCTTTCAGTTTCTGTGGGTAAAAATTAGCGGGAGTCCAAAGCCATAACTGCTTTTTAGTAGACTAGAAACTGGTTTAGTTTATCTCAATATAAACTGTTCAGGTCTCGTAAGCAGATGTTGCTAATTTTTTCTCTTGGTAAACAATTACATAATAAATTAAATAAATATTATGAAAGTTATTTACGCAACAACTCCAGATGAATGTGCTGATGCGTTATCGTGATAAAACAACACCTTTCTTTACCAAATATGGCCGTGTTTCCTGCAACTTTTTATTGAAGCGGTCCAATAACTCACTGTAATATTACCCAGTGATCGTTTTTCCTTTTTCTAAAAAGTCCATCATGATGCTCTTGGCAACCCACAAAATCGTCGCCATGATCTTTCCGGTCGATGGGACCGTCTTCGCCTTCTTTAGAGCAGATTCATCGCGAGAAATCCATTGTTTTGATTGTTACTTAGTTTCTGCTGTGTAATGGTGAATCCAGGTGTCATCAACGGTGACTCGACGGAAAAAGTCCTTCGGATCTCGTTTAAATTGTTCCAAACATTGCTTCGAAGTTAACAGCCGCTTCTGCTTGTTGTCTACCGTGAGCAATCGCGGCATCCATCGGGCCGAGACTTTTTTCATAGCCAACTTATCATGTAAAATATTTGTTTATTAATATTTGAAATTTGTTTTGGTATCGTTTGATAGATGGCAGCACACGATAATAACACCAGCTTGGCTAAGGAACGCCATCCGTCTTTAAACACGGGTACTTATTGAACCGCTCTCGTGTATATATATATATATATATATATATATATATATATATATATAACGTTGTTTGCAAATCTATAAACTATTGTCGATGCATTTAATATATATTATATATGTATAAGTAATAGCTTGCGTATAAATGAATTCAATATTCAGAATTACAAACTCGATATAAATTTACAATTTATTAATTAAAGTAACTATCAAAGTGAATGTTCGAGACAACCAATAAAGGATAAATCAAAAAATAAGGTTTAAGTTTTTTCAAATTATTTAATATAATAATCAAAACGATAATCTTTTACGACGTATCAAACAGAGGATAACCAGTAATATAATGAGCTAAAATTCGGCGCGTTCGAACCTTTATAGGCTCGCTTCTCGCGCTGACATCAAATTCTCTGAAATTAGCGATAAGATACAAAGGGAAAACAGATCTGTCGAGAAGTTTTCATATGTAACCTTTTTTGGTTCAGATATATAAGCTTTTTTTGAAGCTCTTCATTTATTTCTATCCATCATAGAAATATTTCATTTTCAACATTCCCAAAAATTTTTTTTCTTCTAAATTAAAGTATAAATTTCAGAAATACAGATTTTAAAAATCCTGAGATTTTCCGGTCACGGCACTGATGGACTTGAATTTATACATTAGTCAATATAAAAAATTTGGTATTTTGTGGTGCTTCATAACTTTTGTATAAACACGTTTCAGTTTTCGAAAATAGTAACCAAATTTTCTTCAACGTTGAAAACCATACATTCAAAAAATACAGCTTTCAAAAACCTTATGGTTTTCCGGTTACGGCACTGATGGATTTTGAATGTATAGTTTTCTCGGAAGAAAAAGTGGCATTTTCCAGTCACAGCACTGATAATAGTAAACTTCTCGAGGTCTGTCCAATTCAATCAATCTAAGTTGATTTTATATTTTCTTTATAATTACGTTATTATCTTTTATTAAATATATAAGTAAAAATATCTATTCGATTAAATTTTCAATTTCTATTTCCAAAATATTAGTGTCTTTCCTTTACATTAATTATTTGACCATTAATTTTCTAATACTTATAAAATATCAAATTGTTAAATAAATTTTCATTTAATATATTTTATCTAAGAATTTTAGCCTAATATTTTCTATGATACAACAAGTAAAATAAATCTTATTCTTAATAATAACACACATTTCTCAAGATAAATATACTTAGTCTACGCCGTCATTACATTGAATATAATATCTAAACATCAATTTCCATTAAAAAATATACACATGAAATCTTAGTTTTTTATATCCAAAATATGGCGCAATTGCTTTATTATTTACATTTCATTAATTTAAACATTATTATTATTTATTATTATTATATAAACTTAAAAACTTAATTTCTACGCTATCTTAATAAATATATAAATTGTTATAATTGGAAATAATTTTGCATCTTATTATTCTATCCGTAACAGTGAATGAATTTATATAATAATGGATAACAATGATATGAATTTTTTAACTAGGCTGTATGTATGTTCCTTTTGAAACCCATGTGGCCATAACTATTTCGCGCAAATTTTTTCTTCAGCCACTTAACACCATATCGTGGATTTTATCGATCATTTCCGGGGTACTCTCGTCTACGGGACGTTCTGAACGATCATTTTATATATTTATAAATATATTGAAATAATATTTATATAACGATGCACGTGTAAATATATAAACAATATTTATAATTTTTTTAATGATATCTTTTACATTTATTAATAAAATAAGATAAATTATTGTAATATAAATACACGCATAGAAATATATAGAAAATGATGTATGTTTTAATTTTACCCATGATAAGAATTAAATTAATTTTATAAGAATAACACAAGATTTAATTCTACCCATGATCAAACTTACAAAATGCTACAATATTTAGTTTTTGGACAATACTGTTATTATAATTAGTAATAACAGAATAAAATTAAATTAGTATAGAAAATTTACATGGTCTTGTAGGTTATTGTTAAGAATAAGGCTAATGATCTCTGCTTTTTATTTATTTATTTACCAGTATTTCAACAGATTTGATGTTCCTTCTCGGTATTTAATATTTACTTAAGGTGTTTGTCATAAGGTTCATGTTTTTTTATTTTTACTTAAGAGTGCTTCTTACGGCGTTCGCAGTCCTACGATGAACTACTAAAACGGAAACAAATTTACTTTTTCGGTTTTTGTCGTCATTTCGCATTATTTAGAGAGAAAAACATTTTTAAAAATTCTTCAGATTATTCTACAAGTGGGAAAACTGAGATATAAATTAATCTATTTTTCTAAATTAGGAAAAAACACTTCAAAAAGTTTTGTCAAAAAGAATCGTCTGCTGCCCGCAGTTTAGTGTTTCAGATGTTCCAAAGAAAACATGTATTATGAATTTTATGCACTAATTGAGCATCTAATTCGAGTTTTCCCATTTGTAGAATGAAACAATGAACCAAATAAAATTTGTTTTATCGCTCTACATGTCACATATTTTGAGAAAACAGAAAAAGTAAATTGCTTATACAATGTAACCATATATCCAATAAATAAATATAGTTCTAGGCAAAAAAGATATAAATATAGTTGCTGCGTTTTGAAAGAGATTGTACAGCAGGACACGTTCAATATCGTACGAATTCAATCAAGTAAAGGGGGCCCTGTGCTTTAAATTTTTTAACTATTACATGTATATACAGGATTAAAAAACTACTATGAATAAATATATGTGGGAATGGTGCTATACCATGTGTAGTCACGCCGATAGAGACGCGAAGGGACGCGCTATACCAGTAGCCAATTCGTCAACGTCGAGGCATCACCAATTCCGATGTGTTCGAACCTGAACGGCGATGAGGGCGGGCCGGCGAGGTAATGAGCTTGAGCGAGAGCGAACTGGCAGTCAGTCGTGAAAAAGACTAAGTTGTACACACACCCTAGACAACGACATGTCACTTTTATACTTTCGAATGTTATTAGTTGTAAATATACACATAATTCATAACCTCTTAAGTGTTATTGTTACTTGCAAACCCCGTATCCTAACCCGTGATCCTATAATTTCTCACATATGTGTATATATTCATTTTCTTTATATATTTTATTATAGGTTTTATGAAAAAAGCTATATTATTCTACATTTTCCGACGATCATATATGCATATTACATCTATTTAGCGATCGATGTTTTAAACGAAAGAGCGTTCGTTATTATGGTTTCTTATTATAGGATCGAATTTCATTGCCTTGCTCTGTCGCGAGTAAAATGTAGCTGTGAAAGCTTAAGAATACGTTACCAGTACGGGCATATGGTAATGCTCTACGGCATTCTCGTCATTTTTAATATTGTTTCTGATAATAAATATTAATATTCATAGAATAATTTTTAAACTGATACATATTACTAATATATATATATATATATATATATATATATATATATATATATTATATATAATATATATATATATATATATATATGTATGTAGAATGAAAAAGTAGGTGCAGGGTTGTTGGAATGAGTTAAGACTGGATTTAATGCATAAAGGAAAAAAGTTAAATATGTGTAACGTTCCGCCTCCTTCCATCTTATTTTTTCAGGTTTTAGTTTTTATTTTTTATACAGGGAATTTGTAAGGTTTAGGGTACGTGATTCAGAGGGAGGAACGTATCAGGACAGGTTTTCGGATGAATAACTTGAGACTCATTTCAATAAATAACAAAATAAATGTATTGTCTTTATAAATTATACAGAAAAATAATAACGATAATAAATCTTATTTTATTGGGATCTCGCTGTAGATACCCTGAAACAAAAAAAAATAATGATTCGCAAATTAATTACTCGCGCCTTTAATTGATTTTATATTATGTCTATTAGTTAATTGGATTATCTAAATTTCCACGAATTCACATGGTCTTGACCCAGTAATTTTCTCGCTTTATTTACTATATTTACTTAAGTGGTTCCTCTTTCTATTTCTTATATTTATATAAGTGGCCCGTCTATTTACACGGAGTTTCTTCCGCACTATCGCAATAAATTTTTTTCTCTCTTTTATATCGCGCTAAGGTGCGCCTTAGCCGGTAATATAAAAGAGTTCGATGTTTTACTTAGGAATAAGCGTTTATTATTCCTTAGCAAGACTCCGTTTTCTTTTGATTTATTTTACAGAATTTAATTTCTATATTTATAATAGTAAGTCGATCAGCTTTATGTTGACTTGCAAATTTTCGGTCGCCGATCGGTCTGGTATTAATCCGAGGTGCGCCTCGTGATTAATATCCGTCTGGTAGTTTAATTTGACGAAAAGGGGCGCCTTTACCCCGAATTAAATTAAATCGATTATAATTTTGTCTCCCGGCGGCTTTCTGGATTATTTTCTAGGTGAAAAAGAATTACTTTTTCAGAAGTCGGGAGCGCCCGTTCTTCTGGATCGGTAATCTTTTTTTTTACTCTTTTCTTACGTGTAAAGGTGCTTTCCTTTGGCCTCGTAAAAGAGTTTTCGCCCAGGAAATACAAAGTTTGTCGGTCGGTAGATCACAGTTCCCTTCGTCACTCGGGAGGTATCCTTCCTCGACGAGTGCCCAAAACGAACCGTGCTTTTGTATACATGGTATACTTGTATAAAATTTAGCGCACTTTTATACATGGTAAAAATACGTTAACAAAAATCTGATTGGCTAGCGTTTGTTTTAAAATAAGGTAATATTATTTCTATTGGTTAAACTAATATACGATTAATTTATTCTATCTATTCTACTTTATTTATTATTTTCCTGTTGACCGCTGTCATGTCTATTTATTGATTGTTATATATTCTGTAACAGTCAAGGTGTGCCTTATCCTGTTTACAAAATTTATAACTCTCAATAAAATCTAGTATAATTAGATAATGTTAAACCTAATCTATCCTGCTTTTTTCGCATTACATATTTATTCACGCAGTAGCGCGATTACAATACACAGTTGCTCGTATCGGGAGCGCCACAGGACTGAAAAGATGCTCCCTCACAAATGCCGTCGAGCCTCTCCAAATGTGCAAATACCTGTGGTAATTACGGGGTTTTGCCGACTTGCATTCTACAGGTCTGAGTCTGTCCATGTTGCGCTTCTCAACAGCCTCTTTCTGTCTCTCTTTCATACACATTGACCGTGTATGTATACACATACACACGCACACACACATCCTTACAGCTCATTCGCACTTCTGCAATGACAGGCTTTTCACACTATACAATCACTGATACTGGGACTGACACATACAACACCAAATATATGTGATGTAAATATCGAATTATTTACATATCATTATTAATATAATGATATATAAATTCAAAAGATATTTAAATAATTGTGGAATGTTTTAGATTAAAATATAGTAATGATAATTAATCATTATTATATATATATATATATGTATATATATTACCTGCTTTTTTTAGATCTATTCAAATCAGAAACATAGATCAATTGCTGACAATGGTGATTATGATTATCTCAAGGTTAATTTTTTAAACCAATCTAAGTTTGTTGCCATATAATTGTTCTTGTTAGAATAAGAACCATTAGAAATTAAATATAATACTTTAAATGTTTTAACATAAGAATCAAAGACAAAAAAAATGATTCATTCAAAATATATAAACATATAGTTATTGTAATCATACTATCAAATATATATATTTTTTCAAATATTTGTAAGATAGAAGTTATCTAAATGTTAGCTTCAGACAGAGAACGCTTTGAATTCATTTTGTTTCTGAAAAGGTGCACATTGGTGAAAAGTGCATGATTTTTTAAGACATATTCTTAACATCATAGCATCAATATTAGATGAAAAATGTTATTTATTTTTATAATTTTATTTATTATTAATAAATACATTAATCGGCTGTGTTATGTTTTGTTTCTATGGGTATTTTCTTTAATTTAAAATTTTTTTCATTTATATACAAGCTTTTTTAATTAAATTTCAATAATTTCTTATTGGACAGTTAATAAGTTTTTTTTTAAATAAAAAAATTTTGTATCAACTAAATCACTTGATGCATTTAAATTTATGTTTTTATAATGATAAAAAGTTATTTATATTAATGAAATAATTCATTCTTTGGATTTGAAGAAATGTATTTATCTACAATTATTAAATTTTGTTTCAGTGTATTTAATTACAAAAAATGTTTCCGGCCATAGTTGTATATCTTATCCAAATACATTTTCTTATACCATTCGTTTATTTTCTACAATCAACATTTCTCAAGAATAATGTCTTCGAAGGTATTGTTATTGCGTATAAACTTAGAATTGTTCAGAGGATCACGAGACGGGACTTTTAAAGTTTTCTACAAAAATATAGTTTGTACCGGAAAAATTCATAGAACAAAAAATATGTATTTTGATATACTCCATGATTTTGCTTTTATTTTTTTACAACTTTTTTAGTTTCTAAAATAAATTCGAAAATCACGATTTTTATAGAGTTTTCATGGATTTCGGAATAAATATTTAATTTCTGTTCGACAATTTTTGTGATATTCGTAAGCCGCAGTCACAAAATATAAGTATAGAAGTTATCTGATAACTAGAGTAAGAGGATAACTCAGTAGGGGAATGTGGGGCATGTTCAACATTTTTAAATTATTCGCATGTTGAAAAGAAAGGGCGTTAATTTTTAAAAGTATTAGAAATAAGGAAATAATACAAATATCAAGTTTTTATCTTTTAGAGGATATTTTATTTATTACAATTATTGAAAACATAATACATTCCATTTATAATTATTATTAACTTAATATTAATATTAAATTAAACTGCATTGTATAATATAGTATCAAGATGATATGGGACTAGTATTAAATTAAACTGTTATAAAATAGAAATAATGCTGACAAAAAATTATTTATTCAATTTAATAAGATTTAATTTAAATAAATAAATTTTTTCTCTTTTGATATATTTATTTATACAAAAATATGAATTTCTAACCAGCATTTTGAACACTCTTTCCATTCGTTTGAAATTTATTTATATTGATTTTTGATTCTAAAAAAACCACAATTTATTTACATTACGATATGATTTGCAAATTCGTTTTTTTGAACCTTTATTAATTTTAAATATTATATATGTTTATTAATTAAAACAATTGAATTGTACTTTTGTCGACTGCCCATATACAAATTAATAAATATTTTTTATTGGTCTTACAGTCCAATCAATTCAATCTAAAAATAAAATAAAAATAAAAATATAAAATATAAATATAAATAAAAAATAAAATAAAAATTAAAAATAAAAATTAAATTAAAAATTAAATTAAAATTATAATGACAGTCAAACTGTCCTTGTTTACATTCACCCCCGTAGACTAATCTGAAAATAAAATATTAGCTGAAAAAATTCTTTGTTAGTAAAATGCAGTCTGACTGTCCCCAACACCCTTGCCTAATTGAAGACTTGTCCAACGTTTCGAGCTCGCTACGGCTCCTCATCAGCGACTCTAAGACCAATAAAAAAATATGTATTAATATGTTTATTAATTGTATAATTTCATGATTTTGGTTTCTTTGAAGAATACGCTGAAAACTATTTTTTACCTAATCGGTTCTCAAAGAGTCAATCCGAAGGTTACGCTCTGATTCGCAGTCTAAAGCCTTAGCCACAATTCTACTATATATTGTTCATGATATAGTTAAACTTTCTTATAAATCATTGGTAACAATAATTATTAATCCCATAAGCTTCAATGTTATGCTGTCTTTTAACTTTATCTATCAGTTCGTTTCGGGCATTACAAATGTATTGTTTTGTATGCATGTATAAACTAATGAATTTTTGAATAATTTTATTGATTATTATTAAATGAATAAAATTTTTAAAAGCATATATATATATATATATATACTAGCATCCCCCGTCTCGGCTTCGTACGAGATAATAATTTAACCGATTTCATAAATAATTCCATAATATCTAAGTAAAAAGTACTCTATATATAAAAATCTATGTTTCAATAAATAATTAACCGTAATTTACCTATCGTCGCATCTGTATAAAAAGCTGTTTCAATGTAGCCTCCACTTCAAAAAGTTGATATTTTACCGACCATTTTATACAATATATATATATATATATATATATATATATATATATATATATATACATATTAAATACGGCTTCAATGGAGAACATTATACTTTCGAGTTCGAGCGGTAGAAAAAAAATGTGCAAGTGCTTCGAGATGACGTTTACAGAGAGCATCATGTTCGGACTATAGGAAATATCTCGGGATGACTGCTATAGAGAGTTTTGTGTTGGCGAGGTAGAATACAATTTCCAGTTACCCAGGACGGCTGTTACTGGGAGTGTGCGTGTTCGAATGATAGAATACTGATCTCTTCATAGAAGTCGTAATGACATACCTGGACATCGTTTCCCACCAACTATACATAACACTCCCCGTATAAGTCTTTCCAAATTCTCTGTAAATCGCATTCTATCATGTGAAAATGAAACTCCCCGTAAAAGTTGACCCAATATACCTGAACTTCGTTTACTATCAACTAAACACGATACTCCCCGTAGACATCGTCCCGTCATACCTGGACATCATCTTCTAACGTCCGAACACGAAATTCCCCGTAGAAGTCGTTACAAAACACCTACAAATCGCATTCTATCATCCGAACATGAAATTCCCATTAGAAGTTGTTCCGACATTCCTAAACATCGTTTCCTACCAACTAAACACGATAGTCCCAGTAGAAGTCGGCCCGAGAAAGCTAGCATCGCTTTCTAACGACTAAACACAATACTCCCTGTAGAAGTCGTTCGGAAAGACCTAGATATCGTATTTTACTGTCCCAACACGAATCTTTCCATAGAAGTTGATTTCCTCATACCTGGATCTCGTTTTCCATCAACTAAATACAATATTCCCCATAGAAATCGCCTAGAGACACCTGGACATCGAATTATATCATCCGAATACACAACTGCGCATAGAAATCGTCTTGAGGCAACGGAATATCGTAATTAACCGCCCGTACACGACAATACAATATTACTCAGTAGAAATCGTATTTAAAATATGTATATATAACATGTACAATATAATATACATACTATATATATATATCTACTTTTTATATTTCCGTTTTTTCAATTAAATACCGTGAATATTTTCGTAGTGCTGCTAACTGAAATTCAAGTAAAATGTTGATGTTCACATAGCATATTTTTTAAATAGGCGATGGATATTGCCTTTTTATGCAGAAGTGACGATATATTTTATTTATATATACAGTTTCGAGGTTGTTGGTAAAGAATCCTATTTTGTCTGAAGTTAATAGAATGTATAAAAATAAAAATATAATTTTTCGTCACAAACTATATTCGGTATGATTTGGCATACAGAACCATTTTATAGGAGAAGGAGAAAGAAAGACAGAGAGAGAGAGAGAGAGAGATTTTCCCACGTAAGAGAAAATAAAATTTACAAAAATCAAAAGATACCTATAAAGTGTGAGAGTAGTGTCAGCTTAACCTGAAGAACAAAAAAGGTAATACCTTCTTTAGGATACGAATCCCAAAGTTGGATATGAATATTTACTTGAGCTGGCCTGGTATTAATACTTTAAGCCGACTACATTGAGTTGATGTTCGTGATTCAAAACGCCACCTAGTGGTCGCTGGTGAAACTAACCACTAAAACTGTTAACTTAATTTATTGTTAAAAGTAAAATGATTTTCAAGAAAAAACATAGACTATGTCCTTCCCAATATAATATAGAATCTATATGTCAAATTTCAGAACAATCGGTTCAGTAGTTTTTTCGGTTATCGTGTACAAACAAAAACACGCTTTGTCTTTATAAATTAGTATGATATGATATGATATGAAGTATGATATGATATAATATAATATGATATGATATGATATGATATGATATATATATATATATATATATATATATATATATATATAAATATACTCAGTCGTTTATTATAAATACCACACAAGAAACTTGCGGCACGAAGAGTTTAATCACAAAAACAATGAAGGATTCGTATCTTTTGCTTTCAACAGAATATATTAAATAAATATTATTGATTTAACGTTACTTTTTTTTTTTTACTTTTTTACTTTTTCTACTTTTACTATTACACATACTTTATTTATTACATATTTTATTATGGAAATTGTATTTGCCAATGTTAAATGATAAATAACAAAAATTATTTTTTTTACTGCTGGAAGATTACTGCTATTATTACTTATAATTAATTACTTATTAATTATTATATTTCCGGTACACATTAATAATAGATTTCATGATGAATATTTTTTGCAGGTTTATAGTAATAATGTTTGTTATGATCTAAAGAAGAATATTTTCTTTTTCAAAAATAAATTACTTAATTTAGAAATTAGAGATTTACATATTCAGATTCATTCCTTAAATAGATATTTATTAAAGATTAAACATTATTTATATCAAAATATAGAAAGAAATGAATTACATGAATTTTTTCTTGGTCAAAGCAAACATTTTATTAAGACAAAATATATTAATAGACAAACATTAAAAAGGAAATTTGAATGTTTAAGAAATAAAAAACAATTTCAAAGCTATCAATTTAACAATGCAAACAATAAAAATTGGTTTAAGAATCTAACTGACAAGGAGATACCAAATGAAGTAATAAACATCATGTCTAAAGGTGCCAAACATGGAATATTATATTGTAAAAATAATCTCCCGATCAAAGAAATCATCGCGGAGGTTGAAAGTAATCTTTTTGGTTTAAATGATGAAGTAAAAAAGGAATGTAGGGCATCTTTGGTTAAAGTCATTAGTAATTTTAAAAGAGAAAATAAATTTGACAATTGTTTAAATAGTAATTTTATACATGATTTAATTACCGCGAAGAATTTTTTGAAAAATAACCCTAATATAATCTTCCAAAAGGCCGACAAAGGTAATGTAACTGTAGCTTCCAATAAAATTGATTACATAAATTGTATAAATAATATATTAAATGATGATAGTACTTATTTGAAGATTGGTAATCCACATATCATTAAGCTACAAAATAATTTGAAAGAGTTATTAAATAATTGGAAAAGAAATGAATATATAAATGATACTACATATAAGTATTTAAAATGTGAAAATGGAACTGTGGCAAAATGTTATGGGCTTCCCAAGATTCATAAAGAAAATCTGACATTTAGAATAATAATATCTTCCATAGGTTTCCCAACTTATAATATTACTAGATTTTTGTCTAATATATTGGTTAAGATAGTTGGAAGAACTAGTTCTTACATTAAGGATAGTTGGTGTTTTTACAATGAAATGAAAGATATTGTTATTCCGAAAAACTACAAGATGATTTCATTGGATGTAGTATCTTTGTTTACAAATGTACCTTTAGAGTTGTTAAATGATATTATACAGGAAAAGTGGAATGAAATTAATTTGCATACAAAATTGACAATGAATGAATTTATTAAAGCAATTAATTTGGTTTTTAATAACACAATTTTTTCATTTGATAATAAATTTTATGAACAAAAATATGGATGTCCAATGGGGTCGCCTTTGTCACCGGTTATAGCTAATTTAGTTATGAAAAAGTTGGAAAGTATAGTCTTGTCAAAATTGCTTTTTGAACCAATGATATTTAAGAGATATGTTGATGATATCTTTACAATTGTTCCAGAAGTTTTTGTGGATGAAATGGTGGATGTTTTCAATTCTGTACATGACAGAATTAAATTTACAAGGGAGGTTGAAGTAAATAGTCAGTTAAGTTTTTTGGACATTAATGTAATTAGATATAGTAATAATAAGGTAAAACTTAATTGGTACAGAAAGCCTACTTGGTCAGGTAGGTTTTTAGATTTTAATTCACACCACCAATTCGGAAACAAAATTGGAGCATTGAAAGGTGTCATTGACAGAGCAATTAAATTGTCACATAAAGATTTTAGACAAAATAATTTACAGATAGTAAGAGAGACTTTTATTAATAATGGCTATCCAATTCAATTTATTAATAGATTGATTGCTGAGAGATTGTTTGACATTTATAATACCGAAAATAGACATAGTGCAGGAATTGATTTTAACGGAGGCAAAATTATTGTCTTACCATATGTTCAAGGATTATCTGAAAGAATAAAAAGAAATTTTCGGAAATATAACATTCAAATTTTCTTTAAAAATCGCAATAATTTAAGTAAATTGTTTAATAATTGCAAAGATAAGGATGATTTATGCTTAAAGTCAGGAGTTGTTTACAAGATTAATTGCATGGATTGTGATAAATACTATATTGGACAAACAGGTAGATATTTAAAAAAGAGAATTTATGAGCATAAATATAGTTTACGTAGCTCACATATTACTTCTGGTTTAAAACAGCATTGTTGAAAGTTTTTACATTCTTTTGATTTTGTGAATGTGGATATTTTGGAACATGGTATTAATAATAAGTATAAACGGGAGAGTCTTGAAGGTATTCACATTTCCAAGAATCGAAATAATGTGAATTTAATGTTAGAGTCTGGTAGATTGGACAGTGTTTATCATTCCTTATTAAATTGATTGGTTTTGGACAATTTGTGTAGAGGGGGAATTTATATTTAATTTACGAAATTTGGTGGTGGGGATGGGTATATATAGATTAGAATATAAGGTTTAGATTAGTCCCTGATGAGGAGCCGTAGCGAGCTCGAAACGTTGGACAAGTCTTCAATTAGGTAAGGGTGTTGGGGACAGTCAGACTGCACTTTACTAACAAAGAATTTTTTCAACTAATATTTTATTTTCAGATTAGTCTACGGGGGTGAATATAAACAAGGACAGTCTGACTGTCATTATAATTTTAATTTAATTTTTAATTTTTATTTTATTTTTATTTATTTATTTTTTTTTATTTTTTTTTTTATTTTTATTTTTTATTTTTTATTATTATTTTTATTTTTTATTTTTATTTTATTTTATTTTTGGATGGAATTGATTGGACTGTAAGACCAATAAAAAAATATTTATTAATTTGGAAGATTACTGGTTTATATTAAAATATTATAAGTTCACAATAGATATTCTACATTCTATATATTCTTGCAGACTTTTTTAGAAATTAATGTGCTTCAGTATAATGTATATATATATATATATATATATATATATATATATATATATATATATATATATATATTAAAGAATAATTTTTAATTAATTTTAGTATATTAGTAATATGTATCGCCTTGAGTATTAATATTTGTTATCGGAAAAATTATTAAAAATGACAAAAATGCATTACAATATTGCCATATGTACGTACAGGCTACTTATTGTCGAACTTTCAGATGCTACATTTTACTCGCGGGTTGACCGCTTTTCAGTGTTGCAATCGAAGCGGAGATGCGCCGTCGGAGTGCGCGCGACACTGTCGTCCAGACGCGCGGCCGCCATATGGGGACCGCACGAGCCCTGCGCAGATAGGCCCTGCGCCGATGGGTCGGTGATCATGTGGCACGCGAGGCGCGGCCCTCCCCGTTAAAAATATCCGCGATGTCCGTACGAAGAGACATTGTGTGCCTTGTGAGCACTAGCTCAGATGAAGACGCGCGACAAGCTCCTGCTCCGCCGCGCCCGCGGAGGCGGCAGAATTTGTCTCAGTCCCGTACGCTTACCGACGTGCTGGGACAGCAGAGTCCAGTAGCTAGCATTCGGAATGGAAGCGCGAGTAAAGGCAAGTAACTAAGTACTCGGCAGAATAAAATCACTTATTAGGTTTAATTATACAAAAAGAAACAGATACAGGTGCACGTGCACGTCCGCGAAAGCCGAGGGAGGCACGGCGCGAGTGGACGTAACTCCTCGGCATGTGTGCGAGTAGGCTCCTTGTTCGCTGACAGCGAGCCTACTCGTTTCGCACGCAAGAAAATTAGCATCAGTCGCTGGTATTTACCGTCGAGCGACGGGGAGGCGTCCCTCTTCGATAGTAGATAGACAGGTGGTCTGTCCGGACGCGACACACATACACGCGATAGAGGAAGCAGCGAACAGCGTGCACTCCCTCGATTCCGTCGGACGAAACGCGCGTCACTCACGGTAAAACCTCTCGCGGCGCGTCAAGAATCGAGCTCCCGGCTCGGTGCAGCAATCTGCCAACGGTGCGCGAGCGGTACCGCTGATGCCCAGTCCTCCGGACGCTTTGTTTAGCCTCGATAAGCGGCCTGGAATACCGCTTGACGCGTCGAACGTACGAAAACGCGAGTTTTTACGCATATTATCTACGGCTAGAGAACAAGAGCGTGAGTGTATAAACACATCATGTTTCTCTCTGCCCGAAAACTACACAACTATTCTCCCGAGAGAAAAACTTTTCTTTCCGTTGACTCGAGCCCGGCTCGGGTTTGTTTACATATGCGTGGACACATACAGTCGACCGCTGCTGGCGTGGTGCAACGCGCCGACCGTCACAATACACACACACACAGGCGCGCGCACGCACACACACATGTATGGAAGGGTGCTATTCATACAATTTTCATTGTGAATACGTTCCTAAAATATCGGTAGTGCAGAACATTGATTTTAGTTCTTTAACTTGACTTTAGTTGTATTGCCTAATTTTTTTTTATAATTACTTACGTAAAATACGAAAGTAGTATATAACGATTATGGCGAGACATAACAAATCCCCCTCTTTCCCTCTTTGGCGCCGGCCCGAAGCACGAAACTCCCCCACCCCCAAAGTGTCTGGCGATTGCACTGAAACCTGACACCATGTGATAAGAATTATGGCTTTTTAATTGTTTTTATTGCTTCGGCGGCCTTTGAAGGGATGATAAGCAGTGTCTCTCCATAAGCGTTTAGCAATATATATATATATATATATATATATATATATATTATATATACCTACATGTATATATATATGCACGCGAGCACGCATGCACACATGCAACGTAGAGAAAGAGAGAGAGAGTCGTTGCCTCATCGGGCCGACAGCAGCCGGCTATCGGTCTCTTCGTTTTGTGCGGATCTTCGTACCGAGGCTCGACCGCCCGCGCTGCCTACCGACCGCAAGTGGTCGCGCGCCCTGACTAAAAAATCTATCAGATCTAAAAGATTTTAACATGCGTGCAAGCATTGCATGGAAACAGAGTGAGATAGAAAAAGAGAGCGACCCGTTGCTTCATCCTCCGACCGCAGCCTGCTATCGGCCTCTCTCGTGTGCGGACCTTCGCACTGAACCTCACCCGCTCTCTTTATACTCTACTAGCCTTCGCGCGCCGCTGGTGTTGTACGCCTTACATTTTTACCCACAATCGAATTCGAACACGGATATGTATGAAGAAGCTATCGACTTCTCTCTTTTGTGCGGCTCTTCGTAACGAGACTCGCACACACTCACTGCTAGCGGCCGCGCGCCGGGCTAGAATATTTACACGATGGAATTTGACTTTAACGTTTTAATGTAAAACTGTTTTTGCATTTCCTGCTTTACATTAACGCTATCTGTACAGCATGGTGGAGCTGAAATACATTTTTCGATCAAACCCGTCCATACGTAGCGCTGTTCGTTCGCGAAGGCTGCTCGAGTACGATGCAGAAAGATTGATATCAAATTTATTTCCTGACCGATAAGGAAATACGATACGATGATAAAAAGACGTAGAAAGGAGATTGCGTCATGCTCCAAAGAAATATCTATTCTTATGCTTAGTCCTCTCGTCTCAACTGCTATTGTACTTTCGAAAATAATTTGAAAAGTAAGAATATTTAATATATTGCCTTTACAGTTTTTTGCTTTTGAAATTCTTTACTTCGAGTACGCGGACTTGGCTAATCGATTATCCCCTGTTTGATGTACGATATGCACACTCCAACGTCTCTGAATCGACTGACAACCTTTTCATCTCCGAAATAGTTTTATATAAAATAAAATCAAGGATAGAGGGCGGTGCGCTCGGATGAGAAATTATTAAGGAGGTTAGGTATTAAGCTAATTGTTCACAATAGGAACGCTCTTACAGAATGAATTTTAATATTATATATATGCAGTAAATATGCGTAGTACATGATAACTATTTTTTAATAATTATTCATATATTTCGCACGTAATCGTTGTAGAGTATGTTACTATAGATAACATTTTATTTCAATCTATTGTACGATATATAAGCGGAAAAGCCATGAAATTTAATACCCTTTTTGGGCAGCGACATGCGCACGATTGCTTATCTTAAAATTGAAGGCGAAAGAAGCACCGGATAAAGCTGATACCACTGATCTTTTTCTGGAATATGCGCTTATATCCTAAATGCAATTCAACCCTAGCTTACATATACGTGATACGTGTCGAGAGATATATAGACCTTGGGAGAATGTGTACATTAATTAAGCCAAAGATATTTTGCGGCTTCGATTTAAATCATTGCTTCCTGCCGACAAAAGATAGATGGCAAAGCGGATGCTCATACTCTGATTACGAAATCCTGTTTTATAAAGAGTTATAACGTCAGCCATCTTCGAAAAGATTTTTATAAGAAATTGAACCACCCTCAACAGAAATATTCTTATTTCGTGTACGACCATGTCGTTCTTTAAGAAGGTCGTCATATCAGATAGCTGATTAGCTTTTGTTACCCATATACGACTAGTGAGACTTGAGTTTTATAGTTATGTTGTAATTTGACTTCTTTTTATTATAAATAAAAGTCAATCGGTGAAATAAAATATATGGAAAGATGATATCTAAATCATCTTGTAAAAGATGCTTCCTATCACGCCGAATTTCGCTGCTATAAAATGCGAGGGTGAAAACCCACAGCTTGTAGTAAGTTCGGGAATTGCGTGCATAGTAGATCTACTTACGTTTTTCGTTAGTAAAATTCACAGAGCTTGGCAATGGATAAAGTACGGCAAATTATTTTACATTTCGCTGCATCACTGCGATATAATTCTTTTCTGGTTCGCAGAAGATGTGGTATTAATTGGCGTATCCGCGTTCGTGTTATGGGTGTTAGTGCTCTCAAATGCGAAATGCACTTTTTACTTCAACAGTGTAGTGTGCCAAGAATAGTGAGATACCAGAGGCAGCTTTTTATTAGATCTCCTCCGGTTTTAGCGATTTCGGAGCAATATTTACAACGGGTAAATTCTGGAAACAATAGTATTAGAAACAGAGTTTCCGTAGATTACGTTGAAGAAAATGGCAAGTATTGTTATAATTAATTAAATAACCTAATAAAAAGAAATCATGTTGATAGCCTTAATAAAAATTTAACCTATTATTAAATTTCTTAGAGGAAATTGAGGGCGACAATATGTCGAATACCGAGGCTCCTCTCGTAGAAAACGTTGACGATGATGAGGTTTTTAAAAATTCTGGAGATACTGGTCCATTGTCGCAAAACGAAAATTTCAACGATACATCTATTAGGAGCGAGGAAGAGGACGAAGATGAGGAAGAAGATGCTGTAGAAATGGACGAGGAGGAGGAAGAGGAGGAGGAGGAGGAAGGGGAAGAGAAGGAGGAGCACCCCGTGGTGAACTACAGACCGCTCCGAACTCCTGATTTCCTAAACGAAGAGGAACAAAATGGTAAGTATTTTAAAATTAATTAAATAAAATAATAAAAATCATCTGATTTTTATTAATATACATATAACATATCTAGCATTACGGAATTTATTAGCCGACCTTGAGTTACCTCTCGTTGAAAACGATGCCGAGGAGCAGGAAGTGGAGTCTGAAGAGGACCAGCCTGTTGTAAACTACAGACCACTCAGAACTCCCGACTTTTTGGAAAATAGCGACAATAGTAGTAATTCTGGAATGGAGAGCGATTCTGATGTAGATGAAGTCGAATTAAATAAACGAAGAACATACGGTATCATGGTCAGCCAATATAAAGAACCTCATGCGACTGTTAGAACCACCATCGACTATATTCCAAAATCAATGACGGACGCCGAAATAGCTGGGCGACATGAGGCTATACAAAATTTTTATATGCCTCGTGAAGAAGAGCGGCTACATCAGCGTTTTCACAATGTTGTAGATAGAACGCGCATGACATACCATGAATTCAATTCAAGAAATCCTGTGGACAGATCAGTAAATGAGTGTAAGTATTTAAACTTGTTAAATTTTCTTAACGCTTATTTTTATTTCTTATTTTTATTATTTTTAAAAGTTATTCGAAGATACTTAAACAAGGGAGACGAAGAATTTCCTGCGATAATACCAGAACAAAACTTTTTGCGTATTTATATGGAGAGGATCAGCAATGTCCCGAGAGCACAAGAATTGCGATTTCTCTATAACATGGCGGAAGACGAAACGTCTCCTTTGTATACGGATCCTGACATTAAAGATGTGTTCAATCGGGTGCACGACAGTTTTAATGGAATGCCCGAAGACTAATTATAAAATTAACTAATGTGGACAAATATGTGTGGAAGTAAATTAAAGAAAATTCATTCCCAATTACAGTGGACAAGAATTCCAACACTGTTAGTCAATCAACGTCATCTTCGACAATATCCGACTCACCCTCGTCAACAGGCTCAATGGAGCGTTCAATACCACCGCCCCTTTTAACAAAATACAAGGATGTTGGAGAACCTTCTCAGAGTGGAGGTCGTGTGAACGAGGAACGATTGGGGGAAATACAACCACCTGGTGAACGATTTCTGATAACTGAAGAAAACGACCAATTTATTCGAAAATTTGATGTTTTAGGTAAAAATTTTACAATACGTATAAAAGAACCACCGTCCCAAAATACAAATACACTTTTATGGCTTGAGTCTATTATTCGAGATATCCATGCTTACCTTGTATCATTGGCTTCATCCGAAATCGACCTCGTTGGTGTAAGTATAAGAAGTGCATATTTTACCCAGGGTCCTGCCGGTTTGTCTATTAGACCAGTTGAAAATTTTGCTTGCGAAGATTTATGGAGTCTGATTAGTAGTTTAACGCAGAGCAATGACAGTTTTCAAATTAACATTACATTTGTTTTACAAGCTATTTTTATTAATATGCCTGTTGAAAGTGGTTTTTATCATAAAAAGAATTTCACAATAGATAGCGTTGCGCAGAGATCTATAATTTCGATTAACAATAATGATAAGCTTTGTTTACCGCGCGCTCTCGTCGTTGGTGAAGCATACATCTTATTAAAATTAAATAATACGGAAGAAGAAAAAAACGAGTGGAAAGTTATTAGCGATATTCGACGAAAAAGGCAAAAAGAGCGAGCCGTAAAAGTTATAGCGGAAGCACATGTCAACATCCCCGACAGAGGATGTACATTGATAGAGGTAACGAAGTTTCAACAGTATTATGAACCTCGCGGAATTGCGATTGTTATTTTCGATGAACAGACTTACGGTTACGGTGGATCTATACTGTTTGACGGTCGCAATTCTATAATAAACAGTAATACAGAGATTATCGGTACTATTAATCTTTTATACGATGCAGAGATAAATCATTTTGACACAATATTGAATTTGATTGGAGCTACAAAAACGAAATTTTTCTGTTCATATTGTAACAAGAGGTATCAGTACGTAGACCAGCATGTGTGCAATAAAATTTGTTCGAAATGTTTTTTACCATCAGCTTGCGAACAGAAGAATACCGGTGATTTAATTAAATGCATAGCATACAATCGTAATTTTTTTGGTCAATTTTGTTTCGCGAATCATAAAAAAAGTCTACAATCAAATAGAAAAGATAGTACAAAGGAGAAAAAAAGTATTTGCGATACCGTTAAAATATGTACTTTTTGTTGTAAAATGATACATTCTGATCGGGTTAAACACGAGTGTGGAACGAATTGGTGTAAATTTTGTAAAAAATCACATAAATTAAGAGAACTTTGTTATATGCAGCCTATACGATACAATGTGAAAAATGAAAAAAAAAAGAATCTTCTTCTGTTTTATGATTTTGAGACTCGTCAAGATACAGCATATAAACATCATTCGACCACCAAAATTCATGTACCCAATCTTTGCGTAGTTCAACAGGTGTGTACGGATTGTTTGCATTTAGACGACGTTAGCGAACGTTGTAATACCTGCGGAATTCGGGAATATATATTTCACGATGACCCCGTTCGTCGTTTGATAGAGGTCAGTATACGTGAAAAATCCGAATTCAATGAAATTATTTGTATCGCCCATAATTCTAGTGGATTTGACGCTCAATTTATTTTAATGCGGTGAACGGAGCAGCGATTGAATGAACAGATAATGCCTAGTGTAATTTTAAATGGTCTAAATGTAGTAATTTTGCAATTAGGACGGACAAAATTTATCGATAGTCTAAATTATTTTCATATGAAATTAATCGCGTTACCCTCTGTTTTTGGTTTGCCTGACAGTAACAAAAAAGGCTATTTTCCGCATTTATTTAACACGACAAATAATCAAGAATATGTAGGTCCGCTTCCAGATGCTCATTTTTATGAGCCCGATTCTATGTCGTTGGAAGAGAGAAAAATTTTTTACGTGTGGTACGATGAAACATCTTCTAATTATATTTTTGATTTTAAAAAAGAAATTGTTAAATATTGTCGAATGGATGTAGAGATTTTGAGACGAGCTTCTCTGGTTTTTAGAAATATTTTTCTTTCTCTTGGCGATACGGACCCCTTTCTAAATGCTACAACTGTAGCATCGGCGTGTTCATACATGTTTAGGAAAAAATTCTTGACTACGAATAGTATAGGTATAATACTACCTACAGGTTACAGACGAGGCGACATACATTCTCAAAAAGCTATCGAGTGGCTACTTCTGTGCGAACGTAAAGTTGGAAGAGACATAATACACGCAGGTAGATCGCGAGAATTCCGACTACACGAAGGTTTTTTGGTAGATGGATACTTGCCTCCGATGAATGAGTCGAGCGTTGAGAGGGGCGTAGTGTATGAATTTCAAGGTTATTATACATACGGTTGTCCAAAATGTTAAGATCAGCGCGGTCGGAAAACGAAATTTTCACGATCCTTGGACGAGGCGTATGAACATACTAGAGCTAAAATTGATTGTCTCAACTCTTTGGGCTACGTAACACGCGAAATGTGGGAATGCGACTTTGACCAAATTAAACAGGAGAATTCGGATATTAGGGATTACATAACAAATCATCCTCTGATAAGTAAAATTACATTGAATCCCAGAGAGGCATTTTACGAAGGTCGAACAGAAAATATCGTTACTCATTATCAGGTGAAAGAGGGGGAAAAATCAAATACACAGACATTTGTTCTTTATATCCGTATATATGTAAGAGGGGCCAATTTCCTGTCGGTCATCAGGAAATATACGTAGGCTCCGAATGTTCTGAATTGACAGAGGGAAATAATGATAATTTATCACGTGTAGAAGGACTCGTAAAATGTAGAATTTTACCACCGCGTGACTTATTTTTACCCGTTTTACCGATAAAAATGCACAATAAATTATTGTTTGCATTGTGTCGGAGTTGTTGCGAGGAGATGTATCAGCCTGTCTGTAACCACGAAGAAGTTAGTGAACGCGAATTTACGGGAACTTGGGTGGCCAACGAGTTGCGAAAAGCCATCGAACTAGAGTATCGTATCAGCGAGGTATATATAATTTGGCAGTACAAAATGAGCCGGTTGGATCCGAGCACAGGTATGGGAGGCTTATTCGCCGGCTATGTAGATACATTTTTACGTATAAAACAGCAAACTAGTGGATGGCCTACTTGGTGCGTCGATGAATTGAGTAAAGCTAAATATTTGCAAGAGTATAAGGAAGCAGAGGGTATACAATTAAAAGCGGAACACATCGCAACAAATGCGGGTTTACGCTCCGTGGCCAAACTCTGCTTGAATTCGTTCTGGGGTAAATTTGGTCAACGAGATAATTTAAAGCAAACGACTATTATTAAAACGCGAAAAGATTTACTGGAATTATTGCTTGATCCCAAAAAAGAAGTTTTAAATTTATTACTCGTAAGCGACGAGATTTTATACGTTAGTTGGCAATTTAGATGTGAGGCTATAGAGCAAACTACCAACACAAATGTTGTTATAGCTGCATATACGACTGCACAGGCGCGCTTGAAGCTGTATTAATATTTGGAAAAATTAGATCGACGAATTCTATATTACGATACAGATTCATGCATATACGTGAGTACGAATAACATTGGCGAATACGAGCCTCCTACAGGCTCACTATTAGGTGAAATGACGGATGAGTTAACAAACTACGGTTCAATTGCTTACATAGAAACATTTATATCAGGAGGTTCGAAATTTTCTGGATTTCGAGTAATTAATTCATCTACTCGTGAAACCACAGACTGTTGTAAAATCAAAGGAATAAGTTTAAATTTTAAAAATTCTTTAAAAATAAATGTTAATAGTATAAAAAATATTGTAAATGCAGCATTTGAGAACGATAAGAATCCTACAGAAACAGAGGAAAATAATATAAAAATTAATTTTACATCTATAAGACGCATGCCAGATCACGATGTTGTAACCAGAAACGAAGTGAAGACATGTTGTATTGTTTTGAAGAAAAGGCGTTATCTCATAGAAACTTTGTCGTTACCATATGGTTACAAAAATTAATGTAAAAAATCATCTTAATAGATGTACTTTATTATATTTTGTAAAAATATAATGTAAAAACTACTCTGTAAAAGAAAAAATTATGTAATATTTTACCATATTAATGATTTATGATTATTATTATTAATATTTTTATAATTACTATTGTTGTTATTATATATATATATATATATATATATATATATATATATATATCTACGCATTAAAAATTTTTCCCCGCGGTCAAAGCGCGCACTCTTATTAGCTGAGAAATGTGCGCATCTAGCATAGCACGCGCGTCTCTTATCAGCTTATTCACGCGCGTTTCCAGCGACTCCCTCTCGCGCGCTAATAGTTTATCACCGCGATCGCGCGTTTGATTAGCTGGTTGACGCGCGCTCCTCCACGTCGCGCCGCCGGCCCATGCCGCCGCGGACTGCTGTTGAAATGTAGTCTAACGCGCGATGATAAATTGCAATGAAAACGTTTGTAAATCTTAGTTACAAAGCTGGATACGCGACTGAAGCATCCATTTACTTGTTGTGTGTGCGGTCCCACTGGTTGCGGTGAAACAATTTTCGTAAACAGATTTTTATCTCATTTACCCGTAGTATGCAACACTCGTTTTGACCGCGTTCTGTTTTACTATGCCGAATGGCAAAAGGCCTATACGACGGATTTCAGACTGAATGGTGGTGCACGTATAGAATTTAGAGAAGGACTACCACGCCCGAACGACTACTCGTGCGATAACGAACAGAAAAAGCTGCTCATACTAGACGATCTCATGCGTGAGTCGTCGAATGATATAATTCTCGATTTATTTACAACGGGTAGTCACCATAAAAATATAAGTGTTATTTTCATAACCCAGAATATATTCCACAAAGGTAAAGCGCAGCGGGATATAAGTTTAAATACAAAATACATGGTTATTTTCAAAAATCCTCGCGATCGTGCTCAAATACAACATTTAGCGCGTCAATTTTATCCGGAAGATTCGAAAATTCTGCAAGAAGCCTACATTGACGCCACAAAGAATCCTCACTCTTATTTGTTTCTAGATTTATCGCAAGATGCCCTGGACAACTTTCGTGTACGTAGCTGCAGATTTCCCGACGATGAGCGACATTATGTTTACGTTTCTAAACATTATAATTTTTTCTTTTAATTGGCTAAAAAAGATAGTCTGCAAAAAGCTGATGATTATAAAAAAAATTTATTTAGTATGCGAGACTCAGTCTTTCGCGAGCAATGGCTCGAACAGCATCGAGAAATCGGAAAAAAATTAACAACTTACCTGGTAAACATTTTACAAAGAAAATCGCGACTCTGTTACTAACCCTCAAACACGTCGATAACCAAGCGCGTAAAACACTTTTAAAGTGAAGCGATAAAACAACCGTAAGGTGTATATGCGAATGCGCGTTGAATATTCTGAAAGGTGTGGTTCCGTTAAAAAAATTGGAACATAAACGTTTAAAATAGCATCGACACGTACTACGTAAATTAGTTCACGATAACCCTACGAACGGTTGGAAAAGACGAAAGAAAATTTTGCTGCAACATGGTAGCGGTTTCTTACAGTTAATTATAGTACCTATAATCGGTGCTCTTATTTCCAGATTAATCGGTAAATAAAATTTAAAAATAATTATGGAGCGAGCTCGTAAAATGATTATCGTTCCTGAAGATATGATTGACCGTTTGCAAAATAAATCCGCAACTATACACCAAACGAGGGCGCCAGCAGGGGAAACAGAATCCCCTGAAAATACAACTCAAACTAGGGGGAATAATTTTTCAAGACTCGATTCTGAAATGCGCGATATATTACATTCGAAGAAAAGTTACGCAAACGAACGAGAAAAATGTCTAAAGTATTTACAAGTTCTACGTCGATATCTGTTTTTCAAAGAGAGCGAAAGAGACACAGAACGAAACATTGATCGTGAATTAGACGATGTAGAAGCATTTCTTACACCACTCACCGAAGAGAGTATAATAGAAAGTCTACCTAAAGCTTTCGAGCGAAAAGCAAGACTTTCATTCACACTGGAAACGAACGTCGCCGGAGCGATTGAATTGGGATAATACAGGCACAGTTACTATTGATGGTTGGAAAATGGAAAATTCAAATATTATCGAATTAATAAAGGATACTTTAAAAACAGGTAAGGAAAAAAATAACTCAAAGGAAATGAGGACACTTCAAGAAATGCCCAGCGGTATGTTAGAGTTTGCAAAATTTCTTCAGACCTTTGAGACACCGCCCAATTTGATAGGTAACATGAAAATCCTGAAAATTGGCCAAACATTGACAAAGTCAACCAAGCCTTTAAAAAGTCGTAAACGTCGTTTGAGTAAGACAGACTGGTGGCAGCAGTCAGATGACGAGGTAAAGAATGCTAGTACTTCTCCAAAAAAGAAAACTCGAAGTACCGTGAAGAAATCAAATAGCAAATGGCTCCGCATGGACATGTGAGAAAAGAGAGTAAAGAGCTAGAAAAATAGAAGAAAATGGATTACGAAAAACAGTATTACGATGTTTCACACGAGGCAGGCTACGCGGGTGCGGAAAATCTTTTACGCGTCAATAAGAAAGGTAAGTACCTCAACAAGACGGAGAAAAATAATCTTATAGAGTGGTTACAAAATCAAGACGCTTACACGTTACATCGACCAGTTACTCGAAAATTCCCGAGGTTGCATTACAATGTGACAAACATTGACGATCTTTGGGAGTGTGATTTAATGCAATTAACCTCGATCGAAGAATACAACAATAATCATCGCTTCTTACTCGTTGTCGTAGATGTACTCAGTAAATATGCGTGGGTGGAGTCACTTCGAGATAAAAATGCAACTAATGTTGCTGCAGCGATTAGCAAGATTCTTGATCGAGCGGGCGGCCGAAAACCGCTCTGCTTACAGACGGATCGCGGTAAAGAATTCGTGGGATCGGCTTTTCAGGCACATTTGAAGAGGCACGGTATCACATTTAGACTTGTTCGCAGCCCCGATATTAAAGCACCCGTGATTGAGAGACTTAATAGAACTATGCGTATGTGGCGATACTTTTCTCACAAAAACTCAAAACGTTATATTGATGTGATTCAAAGTATTATTTACGCCTACAATCATACTCTGCATAGCGGAATACGAATGAAACCGACGAACGTAAACTTGTATAACGCTGAGGAAGCTCGCAGAAATTTAGAAAAACGTTCCCTTCTACAAAGTAATAATAAAAGAAAAAAGAGGGCGCTACGTAGTTTTATTAAATATAAGATCGGCAACTATGTGCGCATCAGTCGAACTAAAAACACCTTTGAGAAAGGTTACGAGAAGAACTTTAGCGAGGAAATATTTAAAATAAATCTCTTATCGAAAAGACAAAATCTTTATACGTACATCATGGAGGATTTAAATGGTGAGATTACCGATGGTTTCTTTTACATGGAAGAACTCACGCGTGTTGGAAAGCAGCGTGTTACGGCCAACGACGAACGTTTCAAAATCTAACGTGTAATTGATACAAACATACATTCGGCGCTGGTGGGTAGAAGAGTATAAATCAGAGCCCTCGTTTGTGAAATGGGTCATTACCTTCGGTGAAACTCTTTCGACAAAAGCAATAAAAAGATATGGATTACGTAATCGACATACAAGGCCTTCGGGACGCGAATAAAGCGTTTATACCAAAAGAAGTTGCTGTCATATCATTGCAAGGCAAAACCATCGGACACTGGATTGTATAACCACCTTGCAATTTTAAAGACTTACCTCACAATATACGCAAGACTAATAATTATTGCAGTTTGAATTTACACGGAATTCATTGGTTCCAAGGTTCGATTTCGCTGCATAAATTACAGTATCATCTATGTAATATAGCTAGAGAAGCACAACGAATATACGTACGGGGTGAAGAAAAAGCTCAATATTTGGAATCAGCTGCATAACTAATCTCGAAACGTACAATACACCTAGCTTTGATCGACTCGAGCGCCTCTTTCCACGTGCACATACGTGTAACGCTCACGGATCGCGCAAATTTGAGTATAAAAGGAATTACTGTGCTTTGTTCAAGAGCCATTTAATTAAAAAGTGGTTATGTTCGCTTGTACCTGTAGAAGATTATCCGCGACCGGTTCACAGCGAAATTTTTGTATACCGCACTTTTGAGTTATCAAGAGCAGCAACATAAATCAAACGTTAATTTTCACTGTATTAGCGAAGCTGGAATTGACGAAGTTGACGAATCCGCGGAAGGCGACGAAATAGCATTCTCAGATATATCGGGATCATGAATACAAAAGAGATCATGCAGGCTCTAAGAGATGTACGAGCCAACTCCGTTGGGTGTATATGCGGCGGATCGTATACCTAAACGCTTGAGCCTTCCTGCTGCAGTAATATCAAACACAGATACCCCTGACAAACCTGGTTCGCATTGGATTGCTTTCTACATAGATAAAAACGATTATGGAAACTACTTCGATAGCTATGGTCTTCCCTCTACATCGCCATATCATCTTGAACGACTCAAGAGTAATTGTGTAAGATACGAATAGAATAAAAAATAAATTCAAAGTTTCGATTCGCAAGTGTGCGGTGAATATTGCATTGCGTTTCTTTATTTTATGTGTACCGGTCGTTCTTTGCGCTCTTACTGTAAAATTTACACGAAAAATACACGGCTCAACGACTCGTTGGTGGCAGTGTTGTATAAAGACATTATCAAAAAACTAAGAAAAAAATCTAAGAAATCCCGCTTACGAATTAATACGTATCTTCGCATCAACTCTATCGGGGCTGGATTATGTCATCAATCATGTATATCGATGATGAAATTATTGTAAAAATTAACTTTTTTATACAGAAAAATGTAATCGAATATTGTAATAAATGTAGATCTTTTTAATTCTATGCGTTTTTTATTTTTAGCTATTCCAGTATTTCCTTAACATTCTTAACGTTTAAATAAGAAATGTGTAATAATTAATTATTTAAAAAAAATTTATATCTAGTTGTTATTTGTTAAAATCATACATGGGAATCTTAAATATGCTATACACGAAAAAAGAGAATCAGTTTAACATTTTTGAAATCGTACGTTGATATTATTCTAGAAACTACGATGATGTACCCTCAGAGGATACAGGTCTAAGCTTGCAAGAGTTAAATTTTTAAGATAATAACATCTGGCATTTCTGGGAGTCATCTTATCCGGGGGGGGGCTACAGAAATATTAAAACTTGTCAAAGCGTGTTGAAACCTGATATGTAACGCCTTTTCAGTTTTAGGAGTTGCGTCATAATTTGAAGCAGATATACTTGTCAGAACCTGTTGCATGATGCTATGTAGCGTTATTCGACTAACATAGGGCGTGGAGGAGAAAAAATGTTAGTGAGGTGGGGGTAATAACATATAAGGCGGGTTGATTCGAGTGTGATGATCAGTGTTCTCGAAGACGAGATAGAAAATATACGTTTTTTGTTCAATAACACGCCCACACATCCACATACATACACCCCCCCATTTATAATGTAAGTAACGAGGAATGTAACGAAGAACTCATCGTTTGGTGTATCCAATATGTTTTTATCGACGACGTACGATATCAACAGATCCGGCTCGAAGAGAATCGCGATTGGCTTAGTATCTTCGAATGGATTATATAAACCTATCGTAAAACTCTGTAGTGTTGGTTTAAAATGTCTGACTTTTGACGCTGATAGCTCGGAAACGTTTAACTGTCACACGGATGTTATATCATCCTATTTGAAGAATGAATATTCGTTTTATGAAGAATTTGGCAAGCCGACAAAAATTTTTCTACAGAATCATGATCTATCCTTCGTAACGGCGTACGGTTCCAGAGCAATACATGTTGAAGAACGACCACTAAAAAAACCAGGAAATATTCAAACCGCTGTGAGTAGTAATAAACCGAATCAGCAAAGAGAAGAAGAAGAACAGCCTGTATGCAAGAGAAAGAAATACGAAATACCACCCAATTTGACCTTACAACTAACAACGTTCGAAGGTATGTTGCAAGCTCGCGAATGCGTCAATGCTTATCTTAAACGTGCGATAGAGCAGTCTAATGTCGTAAACAGTATAATAGAACTTTTGTCGAGATTTCTAACAAAAGAACTACTCAGCGAGACGCCAGAAGAATTAAAAATCATACATAACGATCTTCTTGCTTTTAAGCAATACTGTTTTCTTCATAAGCACAACATTGAGAATTATGTTAAATCCAGTATGGAGATATCAGCTCCGAAATTCGACGTTCTAAATATTTTATTATCTGAATTATTTGCTTATTCATTACCTATGATAGCTGAAAATGTTCATAAAAATTTCGGCAATGTTGAAGAATTGTAATATTTTTAATGTCATGTATATATAAAATAAATAAAATTCAAAATTCATTGAAATCCAATTTTACTATATATTTATTTTCATATTGCCTCTGTGTATACTACCTCATCCTACAAAAACATATAAAAACTCCTCTCTTTTATTAATTTATTCGTAATAATTTGCGGCACTTTATATTTCGTTAACAAAGTATAGTCTGCGCAGACATTTTCTTATCCGTTTCATATATACTATTTTATTTTTCATTAATATTAATTATTTTACAATAAAACATTGCAATATAATTATAAAATTTATAACATTGCTAGATCGCAGATAACATTATGTCCGTACTTTGTGTGAAACGTCTTGAAAATAATAAAAGAATACAAAACATTTGCAGCAATACTTTTTTAAGAATATACTATAATTCATAAACTATCTACAGATGCCTATTGTAAAAATATAGCCTTATTGTACAAATATAATTTTAAAACCAGTTATGTAAGAACACTTATATTGTGATCAACTATCTTAATACCTAACCTCCTTAATAATTTCTCATCCGAGCACACCGCCCTCTATCGTTGATTTTATTTTATATAAAACTATTTCGAAGACGAAAGTGTAGTCAGTAGATTTAGAGATGTTGGAGTGTGCATATCGTACATCCAACTGGGGATCATCGATTAGCCAAGTCCGCGTACTCGAAGAAAAGAATTTCAAAATAAAAGAGCTGTAAAGGTAATATATTAAATATTCTTATTTTTCAAATTATTTTCGAAAAGTACAATAGCAGTTGAGGCGAGAGGACCAAGCTTAAGAAAGATATTTCTTTTGAGCATGACGCGATATTCTTCTACGTCTTTATCATGGTAGCGCGCTTCCATATCGGACAGGAAATAAATTTCATATCAGCGGGTAAATTCCTGCATCGTCGCAGAGCAGCCTTCACGAATGAAGCGTTCTGTAAAACGTTCAAACCTTAGTCATTCGGCTAGATTTTTTAGCCAGGGCGGGCGGCCACTGGCGGCCGGTAGGCTGAGCGGGCCAGCCTCGGTGCGAAGATCCGCACAAAACGGAGAGACCGATAGCCGACTGTTGTCGGACTGATGACGCAACGACTCTCTCTCTCTCTCTCTCTTTCTCTCTCTACGTTGCATGTGTGCATGCGTGCGCGCGTGCATATATATATAAATATATATATATATATATACACCCATATGTACACATACATATATATAAATTGCTAAACGCTTATGGAAAGACACCCCCTTATCACCCCTTCAAAGGCCGCGGAAGCAATAAAAACAATTAAAAAGCCATAATTCTTATCACATGGTGTTAGGTTTCAGTACAATCGCCAGACACTTTGGGGGTGGGGGAGTCTCTTGCATCGGACTGACGCCAAAGGGGGGAAGAGGGGGATATGTTATGTCTCGCCATAAGCGTTATATACTACTTATGAATTTAAAATATTGCAATAAGCATCAAGGTTCTTTTTATTTGGATAATATATGTACGGTACTGACTGCTGCTTGTTGTGACATCTCTTCGAATATGCCGAGACTAATTTCTCTCTTTTTTATTTACAGAAATAGTGATTATCAGTTACAGGGGATTTCGTGCATTATAAATTTACTTCGACGTCTCAATTTATTTATACAATACGTAGAATGGCGAATCAAATTTTGTTTGATTTATTATTTTGTCCTACAAGTGGCGACACTCGTGTGACAGGGAGCATTATCGTGATGCAGAACGCAAATCTTTGCGATCTCTGGACGCATTCCAAGCATCCTTTTTCGTAATTTTGTAAATACATTGCGGTAGAATACTTTATTTACGGTTTGATTAGGTGGTATAAACTCTTTGTGTACCACCCCTTTCCTTTCGAAGAAGCAAATGAATATGATTTTTATTTTGAACTTGCGCATTCTCGCCTTCTTTGACCTTGGCCGTGCAGGGGACAATTACTGTTGGCTTTGTCGTTTAATTTCGGGATCATATTGAAAGAACCAACTTTCATTACCTGTAATAACTCGATCGAGAAGAGTAGGATCACTTTCCACCTGCTCGAGACAATCTTGAGTGGTGTTCATTCGATGGACTTTTTGCTTTATTGCGACATGCCCTACTCGCGCATTGTTACAAAACACTAAACATCTGGCGAAGAAATGATCGTACAAGGGTCGTCAAGATTTCAATCAAGAGACTAGGGGTCTACTATTACATTGTCGGAGTTACAGGTTCGTAGTGTTACCACAGGCCAAGAAATAAAATCTGTCGCATTACTTAATTATCTGACCTCGTATATAAACTAATCATTGGATAAAAAATAAAATATTTCAAATGTTATAAATTAATAAATAAATGATTAATTTTCACAAATTACTATCACAATATTTAAACTCTAATAAATCCTTCAATTCATTATTATTGAAACTTATATTGTTCACATTTTGCAAATTATTATTATTTTCTTGAATAAATTATTGAATTATACAGACTACTATAATTATATTCGAACTATTCCAAAATTATGAATCCATTATTACTAAAATTAAAAATTTTAAGCTATTGCAAATTTTTATAATTATTATAAATTATTATATTGAAATTATCCCAAACCTTTCTGTACATCATTATCGAAAAATAATTTTGTTCAATTCTGGAAAAAAATTATTATTATTATAAATAATTTATTGAAAGTTACAAATTACTATAATTATATTCATACTCAATAAAATCCTTCGATTTGTTATTATTGAAACTCCAATTATTAAAATGTAAGCTTTTTTATTATTTTACTAAATAATTATAGAATTTCACTAATTGCTATCATTATATTCAAATTTTATAAAATCCTTCAATTCATAATTATGGATATTTATTTTTTTTATAATTTGAGAATTTAGTATTATTTTTATAATGATTGAATAATTTAGAAACAGAATGGTTTGAAAAGGATTAGCTCTGTAATTCAGTAATTGTAATATACTACTGCTGGGAGGTTTAAAAACAATAACAATTTAAAAACTTGTGTTGAACTAATTGACTTTTAATATATATAATGAAAAGAAAATATAAATAGCAATCACCTTAGCGTACAGACGGGATACGAATAATGCCTTCTGCGCTCAAACAGCGCCCTTTATAGACTTTCTTCTTATCGCGGGTCAAATTTCGGGCAATAAGCCCCATTCGTCGATCGCAGCCTAAACACTTCGCGCAGCCGGACGGTCGGAGAACCCGAGGTGGTAATCTGACACCGTCCAAACCTCTTTCGTAAAATCTCAAGATTTTCCTCCGACTAATATTTGATTACCTTAGTTGTAAATCATATAGAAGTCAGTTTTCAGGAAAATCTTCGGTTTTACCCGTCATGGTACGGATCAAGCGTATACCTTAGTTATATACAGTTTGTGGCCTTTAACGAAGGTTTGCTCGCGATCCTGACTTCAATAATTAATTAATTTCAATTCAAACACAATTAAATTAATTCATTGAGTCCAATTCAAAAATTCAAATTATATCTTATAAAATAAGATTTCAAATCGCCAACCGATGATTTCGTTAAGCATTATTCAATATCTCGTGTGTACTTACATATCATTTATAAACAGTTTTTATAATTCGTGCGGCGCCGTTTTGTCCGAGGAGATCGCATAACATTTCTTACTCATATATTCTCCCGCAAATACAATATTAATCAATCTTTTATTTACATTACTTCCCATCTTAAAAGTAAACATTTCTGGCAATATAATTTATAACTATATTTAGTTACAAAAGAAATACGAAACCTATGTATATATATATATATATATATATATATATATATATATATATATATATATATAATGGCAACGCGATATTATAAAAATTTCTTAAAAACTATTACGCATTATTTTGATATGTATCAGATTAAATGATTCCAAAAATCAAAATCATAAATTAATTTTATCTTTCTACTTCTACTTTCTTAAACTATAAACATATAACATAAACTATAACATGACTATCGGCTATAAAGAAAATATCTTATTTTAAATTTGAATTCAAACAATATTAAAACATTTCACGTAGAACTAATTATAATAATAGCTAGAATGGAATCGATTAATAAAACTTTATTCTAGAAATTATAAACGCTGAAGGCTTAATACTAATTTTTACATCTAGTTTCGATTCTGTTCGCAACAGTAATTATTTCTTTAAAAGCGATATTTTTTTAAAAAATATAGCTGTATCGTACATTCGGTGTATGTAATAAAGTATAAACTTATGTACGTAATAAAGTGTAAACTTATCGCACGAAGTACTATAAAATTAATTGTAAGGATTTTAATAAATATTATATCGTACTATTTTGATTTTAAAAATATAAATATTTTCGAACCGAGTGTTAAAAATAAATATAAGAGAAAAATCTTAAGATTATTCATATTTTAATAGATGATAATCATGTGAATTTTATGTTGGAGTTAAGTAAATTCGATAAAACATTATTAATAAAAATTTGGGCTTGAAATTAAAAGTTGAGTGGAGTGGGGTCAGATATATATAATTGCATTATTAGTTTTCAGTTCAGTCCCTATTAATGAATCGACAAAAAGTTTCAAAAAGTTCCACAAAACAAATGCATAGATCCGGTAAATTCCGTAATGATGGCATTATGATCATATTATGGTAACAATATTTTTTATTTTATGTTTTAGTAATAATTTTTATATTTTAGATTCTACGACGTTTATTCTAAACAAGGATAGTCTGCCTGTCATTATAAAATTGTAATTATATTCTTTTATAAAGACTAAGACCGATAAAAATATGTGTTTGGATAAATATATAGAATAAAAAATTTCTTAAGTAAATTTATATTTTCATTGCAACATATTTTGTATTTAAATTAGAGAAAGTGATACTTTCCTATTATACCAACATTCATATTTATTTAACATTCACTTCATTCTAAAGGATTTAATAGTATCAAATATTAATGGAAATTTCTAAAATCTAACAAACTGCTATTTAACTATATATATATATATATATATATATATATATATATATATATATATATATGTAATCCTAAAATAATATTTAGAATAAGTAATTATATGTAACTTTACATACCTGAACATGCATGCGATGCCATACGTCTTCACTTTTTGGGTCACTTAAAGCAGTAACAGCTTTCTGGACGACTTTTTCTGGTAGCGCATAAATTTTTTGATGTCGAACTAAAGCCCAAATACCTACGCCAGCTTCTGTCACAGCAACCATAATTAATAAAACAGCCAACTAAGAAATATAAAAAAGTAATTCACAGGTTCAATAAAATTTATTTAATGTTCAATATATTATGATACAAAAAAGTAAAATATATTGTGATGATGTCACAAGTATATCGGCTGTAATAGGTGCCTTCTATGTGTGTGATTGGCGCTATGTCCCGTACGCTGTTGCCGAACTCTTATTCCGTATTTTTGGCATCGTTGGGGATACGCACGAGAGGCTCGGGCCAGACTATAGGGCTTGCTCAACTAGACACAAGAGGCAACACGTAGGTGAGGACTGATACCAGCCCAACTCCCACAGTAGTGAAAGATAAGGTCTAGCATCGTCTTTTATGTGAGAGAAGATGGTGGACGTAAGCCGGTGGCGCTGATTGCCGAGTCGCATGCGTGGTAAGAATGGTTTAGGATTCGGGCTCCCATCTTCCACGCAACACGTGCAGAGGGAAGGTGGCGTACGACAAGGGTGGAGTGTAAGACTGGGTCGCGTAATGAAGTGAGAATTAATTTTTATAAGAAATAAATTTGAATTCAATTGTACTCGTTGTACGAAAAAAAAGATTAATAACTTGCGTTGTTTCTTTAATAAAATTACCACGTTAGAAGTTATTTGTCAGCGAAGGCAAAAAAATGTTTGATACGTCTCTATAGTTAAATCATTAACTCTCGTCGGCAAATACGTTTGCTCCCTCATGTTATACGATTTTTTTTACGCGGATACACGTAATACAATAAACAAGCTCTGGCAAAGTAGTACTATTTTATATAAGATTATTTGTCATTAACAATATATATTAATATTATATAGGATAAAGTTTTCTTTTATTTTTCAATTCATGTCTTAGACCATGCAATGGTATTTTGCGTCGGGTATGTCAGTGGTGAAAATATATTTTGCAGTTTAAGTGTTCAAAAAGAGTTACATATTAGAAACTTTATTTATTATGAAATATAGATAAATTTAGAAAGAAACCTTTTCAAATTTTTCTATAATATAGAAACAAATACATTCAAAAGCAATGAAAATATGTAGGATTACTCATTTAATATTGAAATAAAAATTGTAAGTAGACACAAATGAACAACATTTATATGCATTTTCACATGTATATTATTGTACAGTACTATAATATGCATTTTAACTTCCATATATTAGGTTGTCAAATATCTCCCTTCCGCCTTTTTGTCTTATGAATTTCGCGGCTATGTACAAAGCGTTATAGAGCTCGTATCTGGCAATACTATACATCATTCGAAAGGTCCTGACATAAAGTACAAAACGACGCTATGCATGATTAGTTTGGATATTGCATTCAAAAGTTATAGACGTGTAAACATGGAGTTCACTAACGTCGAAATTCGCGCTATTTTAAAGTTTTCCTTCGTCAAAGGCAAATCCGCAAGAGAAACATTCCGTGAGATTAATGGTGTTTTGGGGAGGGGATAGTACGCTATCACTTCGAACCGCAGAGGAATAATTTCGACTATTCAGAGCCAGTGAAAACGGCACCATGGATAAGCCAGCCGGCGGAAGACCTGTGACGACCAATACCGATCAAATCATAGAATTTATCGAGTTAGACCGGCATTTGGCATCTCGTGACATCGCCCAGGAGATGAAAGTTAGTCACCAAACCATTTTAAACCATCTGCAGAAGGCTGGATACAAAAAAAGCTTGATGTTTGGATGCCGCATGATTTGAGGCAAAAAAACCTTCTGGGCCGAATCAAAGCCTGCGATGTGCTGCTGAAACGGAACGAGCTCGACCCATTTTTGAAGCTGATGGTGACTGGCGACGAAAAATGGATCACATACGAAAATATCAAGCGAAAACGGTCGTAGTGCAAGGCCGGTGGACCGTCCCAAACAGTGGCCAATCCGGGATTGACGGCCTGGAAGATTTTACTGTGTGTTTGATGGGATTGAAAGGGAATCATCCTCTATGAGCTGCTCCTATAGGGCCAAACGCTTAATTCTACCATCTATTGTGAACAACTAGACCACTTGAAGTAGGCTATCGACCAGAAGTGTCCACAATTGGCCAACAGGAAGGGTGTAGTGTTTCACCAGAACAACGCCAGACCACATACTTCGTTGATGACTCATCAGAAGCTACGGGAGTTCGGATGGGATGTTTTTCGCACCCACCATATAGCCCGGAGTGTTACTACGTGTTCCTGTCCATGTCGAACGCCCTTGGTGGTGTAAAGTTGGACTTAAAAGAGGCTTGTGAAAAGTGGCTGTCCGAGTTCTTCACAAATAAGGAGAGGGGTTTCTACGAGAGGGGTATTATGATGTTGCCGTCTTGATGGAAACAGATTATCGAAGAAAACGGCGCATATTTGAAGTAAATCCGACTTCAAATATGCGTAAAAATCACTGTAACACTTTTTCTAAAGCATTGAATGAAAAGCAAAAAAGCGGAAGGGAGTATTCGACAACCTAATATTTTCGTTTATTGATTTATTTATTTATGAATACAAGATCTGTTTTAAAAGGTCCCAGACTTTTCAATAACAAAGATAACAATAAATTATTTATCCAAAATTCATTTATTTACTTCAAAAGTAGTCCCCTTCCGAAACAATACATACCAAATGCAATTTATTGAATAAGTAGAAGTCACAATGTGCCTTATCAAATGAATACAGTGACTGACTGTACGTCAAAATGCCGTTTTTGATCAAAATATTAGCCACCGATATCGATCAATGGAACGACGCATTATTATGCAACCAAGGCCAGCTTCCACATTTACGATATTCTCGCCGAACACGACTAATATGGGAAAGCAGACGCTTCTTAATGCTAACATAATACGCAGTTTTAATTATTTTTCAGATCGACTTCCTGGCGAATAATGCCGTTGGTATCGTAGAAAACAATAAGCATTGTTTTAATTTCCGATTTTTCGAAGTGCGATTTTTTCGTTTTGATTTCAGGATCACATTAAACGCCATGTTTCGTTACCAATTCCGATAGAACAAAGATTGTTTTGGTCCATTTTGGCTTCTATAACGATATCTTTAGAACGTTGAATTTGAAGTGCTTTTTGGGTCTTAGTCAATTTGTGTGGAACAAAACGTAAACAAACCTTTCGGAGACCCAAATCCTCGGTCAAAATGCGATGAATCGATGTTGCTGATAATTTTAATTCCAATTTCATATAACGCACCGACGATTTCAGTTCATTTTTGATGAATTGACGTACTTTCTCAATGTTCCTTTCGTTTACCACTTCTCTCAGCCGACCTTTCATCGTTATTCAATTCTTCCCTGCCATCTTTGAAACGCCAAAATCACTAATTAATTGCTGGCCGAGATAAACAATCACTACTATAAACTTGTTCCATTATTTGTTGTATTTCGATAAAATTTTGCCGAGTTTCAAACAAACTTTTGTTAGCTCTTTGCTCAATGCCCATTTCCTGACTAACAAACAAAATCCCCTGTCAATTGAGGCGCAATAACTTCGCTTCTATTTATCTAAATGTCATGAAATTTCGGTATAATGTAAATAGAAGATACCTTTTCAACGCACATGATCACTAACAGGTGGCACAATTGACTGAACTCCTGTTTAAAAAGTCTGAGAACTTATAGAACAGTATTGTTATTAACAGGTTATTATTATTAACAGGTCTTATAGAACAATATTGTTATTTGCCACTTTAAATAATAATATATAAAGCATATACTAAAAGAAGAATTTTTTTATAACAGACCACTTTTTGCTTAGTTCCAATTAAAAATTCCAAAATTATAAATACTTTTATTCAATTCAAAAATCTTTCTAAGTTAGCGAAGTGAATTTTTATAAATAATAATAAAAAAATTTCATACCGAAATAACTTGTGATTTACAGCTGTAATCAAAATGCCAAACGAACCATGCTAGAACACAAGTAAGCAAGCCTAGACCAAGTAAAGTGGCAGTTGGTCCATCGACTCCACTCGGAGTCAGTATAGAATACTCGTGTAACTGATATAAAAAGACACCAGAGCCTGTGGCGACAACTGCTCCTGAAAACTGAATACGCTTACATTTAATATTTATAATTAGCTGAATTGGTAAAGTAGTAAGTAAAAGCTGTTTAAAAGTATAAACTAGCAAGAAAAAGATTTAATAAAGTAGGGGATAAAAAAGGAGCAGATTTCTAAATGTTAAGAAGAAAGGGAAAAGCTGAAAGAAAAAGGGAAATACTGGCACTTGCCGTTAGAAAAGGAAATAAAGAGAAATGAACATGGTCTAATAAAAAGCAGAGGAAAAAGGATAGACAGAAGAAGAACAGTATTCAGGTTAAGGCAGAAATGGAATAGCGTCACTAGGTTAGAGGATTATGGAGAGAAAAAAGTTAAATTTTGGAAATATATTAGGAAATTTAGTATAGTAAATCTGGTTGGAACATAGATGGCAAACGAAGCTATACCTCGATAAAAAAGTTATCCAAAGAATGGAGAAAATAGGTATAATAGTCGGCTACTAGATGCCTACGATGGCTCGATCGCTAGAGAGAAGGACTAGTAACTTGGTGATTCCGAGTTCAAATCCCGGTCTCGACCGATTGACACAAGCACCGCTGTAATAATTTACATGTGCTTTGTTTTTAAACACATCGTAGACCTCTGTCGCTGATTAACACCGGTATTAGGAAGCGTAAATAGAGCGACGTTAAATAACATTTCAATAGCAACTCAAGTTACATTTCAAAGTCGTTATAAGATGTTTTCCTTCTAACTCAACAACCCAAAAAAAGGGTTTGTGGATTTGAAGTTTCTTGAATTGACCTTACCGAGGTCACATAAGGAATTTAACAATATCGTTTCAGACATAAAATTTCTGCTCTTTCCGAATCCAGTGGCAAAAATAGACGTATCTATTTAAAAAATAGGACTGTAAAGGGTGAGGATGGGCAGAAATAATTATTAAATTTATTAAATTCCATTTTTTTTTATAATTGATTTTATACACAATATTGAAATATAATATACTATATACAATATAATATAGCGCAAGATGCAACCTGCTCATTTCGACGGAAAAACGGGAAAGTGCCCATCCGCCCATTCGGCGGGCTTTTGACGAGCCGGTGAAGCCCCTCTTCCTCTCACTCTGTGATTGCCTCTTTTCCGGGTTCAACGGCCTGATTAGACCTTCGTTCACTCTTGTACTTCGGTACCGCCCACATGCACTCTTTCTCTCTCGCTTTGTACCTCTTTCGCGCGGGCCCTCGCCCACCAGCCTACCGGACCAACTGTCGTCTGAGCTTGATATTATATCGCTAGCCGCCCATTCCCGTTCTTGGGTGACATTCAATACCTGGAAAGTATGACTTTGTCGCGAGATCTGATGCTTCCAGGAACCAAGTTCTATGGAGCTAAAAGTTAGCTTTTATATCAACATTTCGAACGTTTAAGTCTATTGATCGAGAGGAGTCGCGGTCGAGTTACAGAGTCTATATTATATTTATATACATATACACACACATACACACGCATACACATACACATGAATATATACATTTACATGTTTATATTTACGGCAACTCATCTTATTTTTAGATTTATTCTATCTATAGTCAGAACACATTACATTGGTGAATCTTTGACGTTACTCAAGTCGCCCGGCATACGTTTATACAATTTACATTCGTTGTACAAATATTTTTATTTATTTTGACATTTTATTTTAAACGAACTACACACTCTACGAGCACAGTACAAGCACATTAAACAGGAAATCGAGTTTTCTGCGTATTTCCCACCCCCCTTTTTCAACGTGCCGAAATTCTATTCAGTAGCTTAGATTAAAAACTTGATTTGCCATAAAGTTTTCTCAACACTAATGCCCTGAAATGTGACCCGCACCTGTCTAACACGTGTTTCAAACGATCTTTTCTGAAATAAAGGAATTTTTAAAAAGGAAAAGTATATTCAGGCTTTATAACAATCATAAATTCCGCGCGCCGACTCATTTTAACACGCTCCGAAAACTCCTCAATTTACTAAGCCCTGCATTAGCGACACGAGAGTACGAAGGACCCATATAATTGTCTTCTACAAGGACAATATCATTTCAGACGTAAAATTTCTGCTCTTTCCGAATCCGATGGCAAAAATAGAAGTACTTCTGTAAAAAATAGCCTAGACCTTAAAAAAATAAGTGTCAAGGTCTTGTTTAACATCAATTTCAACGTCATCATAAAATCTCCCCTCCAAACTCAATAACTATTGTTCAAAATTTTTTTCCTAAAAAAAACGAATTCAAAAGTTATCTGTGAGCAATGATTAAAATAGAATACCCTGTGCATATATATTAGTTTACACTTAGTGATTTATGTAGTTTACTATTACGAAAATGAATGGCTAATAAATTAAAATACTACAGTTCCTTTTTTATTTTGCTGAACAATACGATAATAAAATTTTGTAGTTTTCAAAAAATATTTATTTAACACAAATAAATATGTTTTAAAAGAATTAAATTTCTTAAAACTTATATTTCTTTATACGAAAGTGTGGGTATTACAATCTTCGGACGACCATACAATGTATTCTTTAATATTTATTAGGGAGATTTTCAAATATTTATTATGTCAATATTAAGCCGTTATATTACTTCTATCGATTATTAATATAATCTATTCCATTAGACTACTTTTCAAAAAAAGTTTAGATTAAAAATTTGTTTATATTTAAAGTTATTATGTAATGAATATTTACTACGTTTACAGATTCTATTTAGTCAGCTAGTTTTGTACATCTAGGGAATACGCACTAGATTTGCATAATTTCCGGCAGTAATAACTAAATCAAATGACTCGATAGCGCTATGAAGACAAGTTTGATTTATATATCGTCGTTTCGTATAAAAAGGTACTTAATGCCCGGTTAAAAAAGTTCTATCTTAGCGCCCAATTCAAGAAGGCAATATCTCTCAGACTATTTTCTCTCTCTTCAATTTCTTTCTCTTCAAAAAGGTGTTCTCTTAAAGCTCAGCTTAAAAAGGTTCTATCTCGCAGACCTTTTTTTATTTTCATTTCAGTTGGCATCAATACCTACATATTTGCGGTATTTTATTTAAAATACGAAAATAAATTATATATATATATATATATATATATATATATATAGACGTCTTTTACGGGTAATCTCGTAGTTACTCGTTCGGACGATGGAAGACAATGTCCAGGTGTCTGGGGACGACTTCTAGGGGGATTTTTACGACGAAACGGTAGAATACGATATCCAGGCCCCTTTGAACGACTTCTACAAGTAGTCCTAGTCATTGTTCAGTTGGGCATCGTATTCCACCGTCTAAACGCGGTATTTACTGTAGAAATCGTCTCCAGATACCTGGACATTGTATTCCATCTTCCGAACGCGTAACGATGAAATTACCTGTAGATGTCGGATAATTTTTATTCTTATATTTTGTATCCGCGGCTTACGAATATCACAAAAATTATAGACGGAAATTAAATATTTATTTCCAAATCCATGAAAACTCTATAAAAATTATGGTTTTCGATTTTATTTTAGAAACTAAAAAAGTTGTAAAAAAATAACAGCAAAATCATGGAGCATATCAAAATACATATTTTTTGTTCTATGAATTTTTCCGGTACAAACTATATTTTTTCAGAAGACTTTAAAAGTTCCGTCTAGTGATTCTCTAAACAATTCTACGTTTATACGAAATACAAATTCCTTCAAGTGCATTATTCAAGAGAAATGTTGATTATAGAAAATAAACGTATAGTATAATAAAATGAATATTGATAAAATATACAACGTATACAACCTGAAACATTTTTTCTAATTTTAAATACACTAAAACCAAATTTGATAATTGTAGATAAATACATTTCTTCAAATCCAAAGGACGAAATATTTCTTGAATATAAACAACTATTTTTCATTATAAAAATATAAATTTAAATGCAATAACTAATTTAGTTATTATGAAATTTTTTTAATTAAAAAAAAAACTTATTAATTGTCCAATAAGAAATTATTTAAATTCACAAAATAAAATGAATAAACCATTTGTTTAATTAAAAAAGCATGTATGTAAATAAAAAAAAATTTAAATGAAAGAAAATGTCTATAGAAACTAAATATAACACAGCCGATTAATGTATTTATTAATTGAAAATTATAAAAATAAATAACATTTTTCATCTAATATTGATGCTATGATGTTAAGAATATGTCCTAAAAAATCATGCATTTTTCACTAATGTGCACCTTCTCAGAAACAAAATTACTTGAAAGCGTTCTTTGTCTGAAGTTAACAATTAGATAACTTCTATCTTTCAAATATTTAATATATATATATACATATTTGATAGTTTGATTACAATAACTATATGTTTATATATTTTGAATGAATAATTTTTTTTGTTTTTTTGATTCTTATGTAAAATATTTAAAGTATTATGTTTAATTTCTAATGATTCTTATTTTAACAAAAACAATTATAAAGCAACAAGATCTAGATACGCTGAAAAAATTAACCTTGACATATATATATATATATATATATATATATATATATATATATATATATATATATATATGTATATATATGTATACGTATATATATGTTCCAAAAATATGGAAATCAATTAAATATTTTTGGAAATAATTTTTTGTTTATAATCACCTGATTTTTCCAGATCTATTCAAATCATAAAAATAGATCAATTGCTGACAATGGTGATTATGATTATCTCAAGGTTAATTTTTTAAGCGAATCTAGATTTTGTTACCATATAATTGTTCTTGTTAAAATAAGAATCATTAGAAATTGAATATAATATTATAAATAATGCGCAATATTATAAATATGCATGCATCAACAATATATATATATACTATCTATATTTTAATATATGTGCACACGCTGCCATTTGTTGCATAAAAACATAACTTTGGATAACCATAATCTATAAAATTTGAACAAATCAAGCGTTCTTCCAGAATGGAAACACGATTTGCCTGTCAAACCATGTGTCTAATTTGGATCGATTTTGGAAACACGATTGGCTTCTCCAAAACGTGGATCCAATATGGAAACAGATAGGGCCTGTACGGACATGCATGAGCACACAGGCGCCAAATCGTGATGAGCACGCGCTGCTGTCTGGCCAGATAGAGCTGCAAGACGTGCTCAATATCGTACGAATTCAATCAAGTAAGGAGGCCCTGTGCTTTAAATTTTTGAACTATTAGACATGTATACAGGATTAAAAAACTATTATAAATAAATATATGTATATATTCATTTACTTTATATATTTTATTATAGATTTTATAAAAAAAAGCTATATTATTCTACATTTTCAGACGATCATATATATACATACTACATCTATTTAGCAAACGATGTTTTAGATGAAAAAGCGTTCGTATCGTGGCTTCTTATTACAGGCTCATATTTCATTGTCTTACTCTGTCGCGAGTAGCTGCGAATAAAATGTAGTTTTTGAAAGCTCGAGAATAAGTTACCAATACGTGCATATGGCAATGTTGTATGGCATATATATTGAATATTGCTAAATGTTGTTATACAAAAGCACGAAGCATAAAAATAATAATGTATAAATTCAAAAGATATTAAAACAATATTGTTTACATTAAAATATAGTAACGATAATTAATAATTATTCTTTATATATATGTATATATCATACTTTTTTTTTTTTAATTAAATACCGTGAATATTTTAGTAGTGGTGCCATCTAAAAATTAAAACAAGATGATTGTTTGTGAATAACATATTTTTTAAGCGGACGATGGATATTACACCTTTTTATGTATAAGTGACGTTGTATTCTATATATATATCTTATAATGTTTGGCTATTATTAGAATTTCGAGAAATATAACAGTAGAGTTTATTGGTCACAAACCCTATTTTGCCTTTCATTCAAACTAAAAAGACAAAGCCTATATCACTTTTCAAGATAATATAACGTATAAAAAAAAATAATTTGTCGTCATAAATTATTTTCAGTATGATTTGGCATACACAAACTTTTTATAGGAAAATGTGGAGAGAGAGAGAGAGAGAGAGAGAGAGAGATTTTCCCACGTAAGAGAAAAGAAAATTTACAAAAATAAGATATCCATAAGGTGTGAGAATAGTGTCAGATTAACCTGAAGAACAAAAAGAGTAACACTGACTAACAGTAACTGACTTCTTATGAATCATTGGTAACAATAATTATTATTCCCATAAGCTTCAATGTTATGCTGTCTTTTAACTTTCTCTATCAATTCGTTTCGGGCATTACAAATGTATTGTTTTGAATGCATGTATAAACTAATGAATTTTTGAATAATTTTATTGATTATTATTAGATGAATAAAATTTTTAAAAGCATATATATATATATATATATATATATATATATATATATATATATATATACTCGAATCCCCCGCCTCGGCTTCGCCCGAGATAATAATTTAAACGATTTCATAAACAATTCAATAATATCTAAGTAAAAAGTACTCTTATATATACAAATCTGTATTTCTATAAATAATTGACCGTAATTTACCTGTCGTCGCTTCTGTATAAAAAGCTGCTTCAATTTAGCGCCCACTTCAAAAAGTTAATATTTTGCCGACTATTTTATACAATCACACAACATGCATATTACATACGACTTTTATGGGAAAAATTATACTTTCGAGTTCAAGCGGTAAAACAAATTTTCGGAGAGTATAATGTTCGGACTATAGGAAATTTCTCGGGACGCTTGCTATATAGAGTTTTGTATTGGGGAGGTAGAATACAATGTCCAGGTATCCCAGGACTACTCTTACTGGGAGTGTGCGTGTTCGAATGATAGAATACGAATCTCTTCATAGAAGTCGTACTGGCATACCTGGATTTTGTTTCCCACCAGCTATACACGAAATTCCCCGTAGAAGTCGTTCTAAAACACCTGGAAATCGCATTCTCTGATCCGAACATGAATCTCCCCTAGAAGTTGTCCCGACATGAGGCAACGGAATATAGTAATCAACCGCCCGTACACGACAATACAACATTACTCAGTAGAAACCGTATTTAAAATATGTATATAGAACATGTACAATATAATACACATACAATATATATATATATATATATATATATATATATATATATATATATATATACTTTTTATATTTCCGTTTTTTCAATTAAATACCGTGAATATTTTCGTAGTGATGTTAACTGAAATTCAAGCAAAATGTTGGTATGCGCATAGCATATTTTTTAAATAGGCGATGGATATTGCCATTTTATGCAAAAGTGAGGATATATTTTATTTATATATACATAGTTTCGAGGTTGTTGGTAAAGAACCCTATTTTGCCATTATTTCTTTTGTTCGAACTAAAAAAAACATAGTCTCTTGTCACAATTCTGAAGTTAATAGAATGTATAAAAATAAAAATGTAATTTCTCGTAACAAACTATATTCAATATGATTTGGCATACAGAACCATTTTATAAGAGAAGGAGGGAGAGAGAGAAAGAGATTTTCCCACGTAAGAGAAAATAAAGTTTACCAAAATCAAAAGATATCCATAAGGTGTGAGAGTAGTGTCAGATGAACCTGAAGAACAAAAAAGGGAATACCGACTAACGTCACACCTTCTTTAGGATACGAAATTGGATACGAACATTCACTTGAGCTGGCCTGGTATTAATACTTTAAGCCGACTACATTGAGTTGATGTTCGCGATTCAAGACACTACCTGGTGGCCGCCGGCGAAGCTGACCCCTAAAACTGTTAAATTAATTTATTGTTAGAAGTAAAATGATTTTCAAGAAAAAAAATAGCCTATGTCCTTCCTAAGATAATACAGAATCTATATGTCAAATTTCAGAACAATCGGTTCAGTAGTTTATTCGGTTATCGCGTACAAACAAAAACACGCTTTGTCTTTATAAATTAGTATGATATGATATGAAGTATAATATGATATGATATATGATATAATATGATATGATATGTCAAATTTCAGAAGAATCGGTTCATTAGTTTTTCGATTATCGTGTACAAACTAGAACGCGCTTTGTCTTTATAAATTAGTATAAGTGTTGTTAGATTTAGCCTTCTATAAACAATAAAGCAAAAAATACTTGAAACTAAATATTGGACCATATCGTAAAAAGATGTAAACATATGAGTCCACTGTGTCTTATTACGATCTCCGTCTTTGGTGCCCTGCGTGACAAATGATTTATGAGTTTATTGTTTAGATGGCTGATATATTTTATAGGTCTTAAGCTTCTCACAAAGGCTTGCCGTTTTCAATTTCAAGTACTGTAGTTAGTCTTGCATCGTCCTTTCATTTGAACAGACGTCTTTTCTTTCCTCGCTTGAAATAAAGTTCGTGTTAAAAGATTATTTCATGTACGAGGGTGGATTGATAAGTTTCCGGCATGACCAAGAGATGGCGCCAGTAGGCCTATCATGAGGTGTAGTTCTATAATACCATCCTTAGCTAGCTTGTAGCTATAGTTTCAGTCCGATCGCCATGTTAGTTTAGGTTTGAGAGCACCCTGAACAAGACGCCTCTGTGTTTTTCGTAAAAATGGAAAAGCTGGAAAATTGTGCTGTCATCAAATACTTTTATTTGAAGGGGTTAACGCCGAAGAAAATTAAAGATGAAATGGACTCAACACTGGGGACATCCTTCCCATCATATCCAACCGTTAAGCAATGGTTTCCGAGTTTAAAAAGGGTCGTGTGAGCACCTCTGATGAGCCTCGCTCAGGACGCCCCATTGAGGTCATAACTCCAGATATGATCGAAAAAATCCATCAAATAATGCTGAAACACCGAAGATTAAAAGTGCGTGAGATAGCTGAGACCTGTAAGATGTCATATGAACGTGTAGAAAATATTTTGTACCAACATTTGTATATGGAAAAGCTGTGCAAGATGGGTGCCGCGTTTGCTAACAGTCGACCAAAAATTGATTTGAAAGAATATTTCTACCGTCAATTTGGCGTTGTATAAGCGTAATCCAAGCGAATTTTTGCGTCGATTCGTAACCGTTGACGAAACTTGAGTCCACCTCCACTGGACCAGGGGAACCAACTCCAAAGAAAGCAAAAACAATTGTTTCGGCGAACAAGGATATGGCTACTATTTTTTGGGATGCAAGAGGTATTATATACATTGATTACCTTGAAAAGGGTAAAACTATGACTGGTCAATACTACGCTAACTTATTGCAGCGTTTGAGCCACGAAGTCAAAATTAAACGACCTCATCTGGCGAAGAAAAAAATCTTGTTTCATCACGATAACGCACCAGCTCACATGTCAATCTTTGCGATGGCTAAAATCTGCGATCTGAAATTTGAATTGATGCCGCACCCTACCTACTCTCCAGACCTATCCCCGAGTAACTATTATCTGTTTCCGAACCTCAAAAAATGTCTTGACGGTAAGAGATTTACGGACAATGAAGAAGTAATCGAAGCTGTAATTGGGTATTTTGAGGAGCTTGACGAATCAGTCAAGAATAGAGATGGCATTACTAGACTAAAACACCGTTATGAGAAATGTATCAGCCTTGGAGGAGATTATGTTGAGAAATAAAAAAAAATTTTTAAAAACGTTGTTTTTCTTGGTCAGGCCGGAAACTTATAATCCACCCTCGTATCTTTATTTTAATATTCCACCCACTATATTTAATAAAAATTCAATAGATTATCGGCCCAGATTTCGCGAGTAAACTTTTCGCGATTTTGTGGATAGTATAATCTAGTAATAAAATAAAACTATGTCAAATACACATCAAAAAAAAAGCTTTTTTCTATTAAGTGAAAAATGGAATCCCTTAAAACAAAAAAGAATATTAAACCTTTTAACGGTGAAAAATATAGTGTGTGGAAGTTTAGAATCCGCACTCTTCTATCCGAACTTGATCTAGTGCACGTACTTGATGAGCAAGTCCCTGCAGTAATGGCAGAAGAGTGGAAAAGGTCTGAACACATTGCAAAAGGTGTAGTAGTGAAATATCTTTAAGATTATTTTCTCGGTTTTGTAAAAACCAATGATACGGCAAAAATAGTTGATATTGTCTTGCAGTCTTGAAATGGTTTTCCAATATGGCAGAGATAAACACCTTATAAAGGATCGCAGATTCTATAAGAAAAATCAACAGCAATATTCAGGAGATAATAAAACTTGACAGTTGCACTTAAAAGAGGTATCCTGAATATTACGAGCAAGAAAGGATTAAAGGTGTTCTGGAGGACGTCTTATGTTATTAGGAGGTGCCACAAAATTTGCTATCTATCAGCAAGATGCAGAAAGCACAGATGAGTATTCACTTTAATTCAAATGGGGTTGAAGTTAATAAAAAAGTAAGCCCATAAATAATTTGATTCTTATAGAATTCATTATTAATAAATTATATAATAAAAAGTCTCTAATGCGATAAACAGTAATTTATAGTTGATGGTATCAAAGACTTGGACATATGGGCAAATCGAAAATTATTGAAATGAAAAATAATAAGATGGTCGATGGTATTAAATTAATTAATAATATTCTACTAAATGATTATATTTGTGAAGCTTGTATTTTTGGCAAAAGAGCAAGATTACCTTTTCAGAAAAGAAAAAATAAAAATCATATAAAAAGAACACTTTTTATTATTTATTCAGACGTTTGCGAACCAATCACTCCTTCGATAATAGATGGTAAAAATTATTTTGTACTGTTCGTAGATGAATGTATGCATTATTGCGCTACATATTTAATAGCATTCAAGTCATATGTACTTTCTGTTTTCAAAGACTGTATAAAAAAATAGTCAAACTCATTTTAATTTAAAAATAGTAAATTTGTATTATGATAATGGTAGAAAGTATTTATCGAATGAAATGAAGGACTATTGCAAAGATAATGGAATCAGCTATCATTTAACAGTTCCCCATACTCTATTATTAAATGGAGAAAGAATGATTAAAACAATTACTGAAAAAGTACTACCTTGATAACTGAACAAAGTAATTTAGGGAGAAGCAGTTTTAACTGCTACGTATTTAATAAATCGTTTTCGATAGTACAATATATGTGCATAATAAAAATAAGAAAAACAAAATTTAAAAATTTGAAGATAAATCTTGGAAAGGTATTTTAGTTGGTTAAGTTTTAATTTTAATGTTACTATAAAATATGGAATGTAGAATCAGAAAAATTTATTATAGCAAGGGATGTGATAGCTGATGAAATAAATTTTTTTAATTCGAGACCAGAAATGAGTCTTGAAGGAATTGTAATCAAAATTCCAAGAAAACTGATGAACATGATGTTCGTAACAAATCAGTAGAGCCTCAGAAATCTGATAATGGAAAATCAGAAAAATTTCTGGAAGGAATTGTCATAGAAAATTCCAAGAAAACTGATGAACGTGATGTTTGTAACAAATCAGTAGAGTCTCAGAAATCTGATAATGAAAAATCAGAAAAATTTCTGGAGGACCAATCTGAGAAAAATGAATCAGATAAATCGGATTCGAAAATAGATAGAAATTCAAATGAAAATTTGAACAAGTCTAATAAATCTAGAATAGAAATAGATAATTGCAATCAGTCAGAATTTCAAAATGTTAGATATAATACAAAGAAAGTAATTACAAATATAAGAACGAGTGATAGAGTCAAAGATAAATTAAAAATTTCTTATGAAGAAATAAATAATGTTTTATGTGCACAATCAGTAAGTTGTGAACTTCCCAATGATTTCAATGATATTCAAAATAATATTCATAAAGAAAAATAGGGACAAGCAATTAAAGATGAATTAAATTCACATTTTGTGAATAAAACTGTGACACTAGTATCAAAGCCACAAAATAAATATTATAGATTGCAAATGGGTGTTCGCTATTAAAAATGATGAACATGGAAATCCATTGAAGTATAAAGCGCGTCTTGTTGCTCGTGGTTTCAAACAAAAATATTTAATTGATTATAATGAGACTTTTGCTCCTGTAGCAAGAATTACAAGTGTTAGATTAATTATAGCGTTTGCAAATCAATATAATTTGCTTATTCACCATATAGTTGTAAAAACTGCATTTTTAAATGGTTCATTACAGGAACAAATTTACATGAAAATTCTCGAAGAAATTAAATACAAAACAAATCAAGTTTGTAAATTAAATAAAGCTATATATGGATTGAAACAAGCAGCAAGATGTTGGTTTGAAACTTTTGATAAAACATTAGTGGAAAATGGTTTTAAAAATTCATTAGTTGATCGTTGCATATATATTTTAAATAAAAGCGAAATATCTAAGAATTTATATGTTGTACTCTACGTATTCTTTAACACCTTTATTTGAAAGTGTTAAAGAAGCATTATAGCTAAAGTCTGTAATAAATAGTATAGAAATTAAAATCATGAAAACGATTGTAATTTATTAAGACAATAACGGTTGTATAAGTATAACGAATAACCCACGTAACCATAAGCGATCAAAACATATAGATATTAATAATTAAGATATATTTCTAAGAATATAAAATATTCACTTTTGGGTGGTTCCACAGATTCTGCGATGTACAACATCGACAAATTTATCTCACCGACGATTAGGTCAGTCATCATCACCCAACAGTGAATATATTATATTCTTAGAAATATATCTTAATTATTAAATTTAGTTCCACAAAACAATATAGCGCATCTATAATTTCTATTATATATAGCTGGTGAAGCAAAAGTCGCTATATAACTTTCTAAGATATGTACAATTAATAATTTGAAATCCCACATTTTTACACAATATTCTTCTCCCATAAATAATTTTATCGTCTTTCTATTATAATTTTTCATCGATTTTAGCAAGCATCGTACGTCTAGGAATTGGTTACCTGCCGTCCTGCTGACGAGCCCGGCAGGTAACTGAGGGCGAAACATACAAATAGTTATTTACTTCTGCTAATTATTTGAACATATTCTTCAAAATTAAAAGTTATATTTTGCACATATCGAGGAAAGAAATTCTCAAATCTGACCTAATCGTCGGTGAGATAAATTTGTCGATGTTGTACATCGCAGAATCTGTGGAATCACCCAACAGTGAATATATTATATTCTGAGAAATATATCTTAATTATTAAATTTAGTTCCACAAAACAATATAGCGCATCTATAATTTCTAATATAGATATTAAATATAATTTCTCGAGAGAGCAAATAGAGAAAAATGTAATAATATTGAATATATTTAATAAAAATGCCACTATATTTAATGAAAATTCAATAAGTGAGATATATATATATACTTGTTTAAAATGCTTTTGCGCGTGCGTGTGTGTGTTTGTGTGTGTGTGTGCGTGCGTGTGTGTGTTTGTGTGTTTGTGTGTGTGTGTGTGTGTGTGTGTGTGTGTGTGTGTGTGTGTGTGTGTGTGTGTGTGTGTGTGTGTGTGTGTGTGTGTGTGTGTGTGTGTGTGTGTGTGTGTGTGTGCGTTTTATACACAACCACTTTAATTTATAAAAAATTTTGCAAGAATATATAGAATGTAGAATATCTATTCTGTGCCTATAAAATGTTAATGTAAACCCGTAATCTCGTCGCAGTAAAAGAAATCATTTTTCTTATTTATTACTTAGCATCGGGAAATACAAGTTCCATAAAAAAATGTGCAGTAAATAAAGTATGTGTATTAGTAAAAGTAGAAAAATTTTACAATTGAGAGCCGGAGAAAGTTCTGTGAGAGCCAAAAAAAACTAGCGAGGGCTCAGTGAGAGCCAAAGATAACCAGTGAGAATTGAAAGGAAATATCAACTTTTTCATTTCGAAAATATTTAATTCTTATGAAAAATTACATTATAAATCGAAAGTTACTCTTTTCATTTTTTAATCTGATGATTATTTTCCAAGATAATATAGATTTTAAATAAAAAACTTAAATTGTTATGAAAAAAAAAATTTTAATCAAACTTCCCACGGTCCTCACCTGCGCCCAATAGAATTTATTAAAAAATATTTATCTCAAGAAATCACAATTAGATATTATATCGCGCATATCTAAAAATTGCCTAAAAATATATAATGAAATTGGACGTTCTCTGGTTTTCTTTAGCAATTTAATAAAATTTAATTTAAATTCATAAATTTATTCTCCTTTGATATATGTATTTATATGATACATATGATATATGTATTTATGCAGAAATATGAATTTCTAATCAGTATTTTTAACATTCCATTCGTTTTAAATTTACTTTCAGTGCTTTTTGGTTATAAAAAAAAAAAAAAAAACAGAATTATTACGATATTATTTACAAATTCATTTTTTTGAACCTCTATTAATTTTGAATACTATGTAGAGATATAATTTTATAATTTCATGATTTTTATTTCTTTGAAAAATACGCTGAACACTATTTTTTACCTAATCGGTTCTCAAAGAGTCAATCCAAAGGTTATCCTCTGATTCGCAGTCTAAAGCCTTAGACACTAATATACTATACATCGTTCGTGATATAGCTAAACTTTCTTTTGAATCATTGGTAACAATAATTGTTAATCCTATAAGCTTCAATGTTATGCTGTCTTTTAACTTTATCTATCAATTCATTCCCGGAATTACAATTATATTTTTTTAACGAATGTATAAACGAATGAATTTTTCATAATCATATTGATTATTATTATATGAATAAAATTTTTAAAATAATACATATATATACTCAGACGTTCATTGCAAATGCCACACAAAAAACTTGCGATACAAAGAAATTAATCACGAAAACCATGAAGGATTCGTATCTTTTGTTTTCAACAGAATTTATCAAATAAATTCAACAGAATATATATCAAATAAATATATCAAATAAATTGTAGATTTTACTAATGTTAATTGTAAAATTTTTCGACTTTTACTAATACACATACTTTATTTACTGCACATTTTTTTATGTAACTTATATTTCCCGGCGCTAAATGATAAATAAGAAAAATGATTTTTTTACTTCGATTAGAGTACGGGTTTACATTAACATTTTATAAGCTCAGGATAGATAATCTACATTCTATATATTCTTGCAGAATTTTTTATAAATTAAATTTTTATAAATTAAAGTGCATGTGTGTAATATATATATATATATATATATATATATATATATATATATATATATAAATGTGTGTGTGTGTGTGTGTGTGTGTGTGTGTGTGTGTGTGTGTGTGTGTGTAATATATATTATCATATTTTCTTATCATTTACTTGCAAAGAAAAATGTTAATATTTTTTTCCTCATTCTAACCTACAAATCGTACCTTCACTGCTTGATTCCGGTTCTCATGAGGAAAAATATAGTCCTTACCTATTACGAAAAACCTCTCGTTTCGTAAATAAAGCCTTTCCGTACTCGGTAAGAAATGTACTATTATTGGTCTTACCGAGAGGCTACTCACGTCTAAAAAGAACAAGAAAACCAGTTTGAAAACTAAAGAGAGCCAATGATAGTTCAGTGAAAGCCAAAGAGATTCGATGTGAGCCAAGAAGAACCGATGAGAGCCTTGTGAGAGCCAAAGAGAACTGGTGTGAGCCACACAGTAAACATCAACTTTTTGATTTCGGAAATACTTAATTCTTATGAAAAGTTTAATTATAAATTAAAAGTTACTCTTGTTATTTTCCATCCAATGCTTAATTTCCAAAATAATATCGATTTTATAAAAAAAAAAACTGGAATTTTGATCAATAAGTAAATTTAAATCAAAATTCCCGCGGCTCATAATTTTACGCAATTGAATTTATTTAAAAATATGTATTTCAAGCAAGCAGAATCAGATATATAGCGAATATCTAAAAATTACCTAAAAATGTATAATTAAATTGAACGTTTTCTAGTTTTCTTTAGCTCTCTTCAATTCTATTCGATTCTCGCTCTCATCGTTCATACAATCTTAAAGATTTAATTTAATCTATTGTTTACTTTTAAGGTGTCAGATTGCAGAAGAGAACCAAGAGAGCTTGGTGACAGCTGAAAGAGAACTTTTAGAGAATTTCGCTCTCAATTGCAGTGAGTAGCCCCTCGGGTCTTACAGTATGTACAAAACAATAATTTTAAGTCTCGACTGTAATTATATAATTATAAATATATTGTTTTATGAAGACTGTAAGGCTGATAAAAATATTTGTTAGTTTATTTTGAATATTTTGCAAGATAAGTTTAAAAACCACGATTTCTACAGCTTTTTCGTGGTTTTGAACCTTTTTCGGAAGTTTATTCCAATATTTTTTAGTTATACTCAAAACTGTTGAATATACATTCATAATTTTTGGCCGTTATCTTCTTGCCGTAATTTTTCTGATATTTATATAGGAATTCAAATATGCACGATTTTTTGCCAGAATTTTTATCAATATGCTGTTTTCATAAATTTCTACGGACAATTTTCTACAAATGAATTAAAGATCCTATAAACTACGGCTAAAAAATACCATCCTTGAATCATACCACTCATTAATTGAAGTATCTTCATAATTAATTGAAAATTAAAATTAGTTAAAATGCTTTAAATTTTTAATTATTCAACATTAATAAAAAGTTTTTTTAAATTGGAAATTATGGAGCAGCATGCTTAAAAATTTTTTTATCTCCGTACGATATATGTCGACAAACGATAAAAATTAAGAGAAAATTTATTTACGAAAGATGCATCACATTGGAGGTATAACCTGCTAACTTGTTTCTTCTTTATGAAGGACATTATGCTTTTATATGAAAAAGTTGATATATATAAATATAAGATGTATAAGTACCGTTGAACGCCGGTCTCTGTAACATCGCTCTGTGAACACCTGGCTATATACAAGCCTTAAATATAATTCTACTTTTAGAACTCGTCACACCACGCACACACATACACAAACACCGCTTGGTACTTTATTATGTGTCTACCTAAAGTACCTTCTGCGTACAAACGTGCCATAGTTTCTTCTTTAATCCAATTTATTTACAATCCTTCAATTGACCGGTTTTTCGATACTTATAATTTTATAAACATTTTCTCGGTTACGATCATTAAAAACAATAATTAGTATCAGTATAAGTTATTCTTTGAGATTAGCTTACAGTTAGAAATGTTTTAAGTAATCGTAATTTAGCAACCAATGTCATTATTTATACAATTCTGTAGTTGCACTAATATTGTGCGTACACCTCTTACCTTGGCCCTAATCGAATATTATAGAAAAATAAATCGAGGAAAGCAGCTAGAAATTTGAGTATAATGCATGCACATGTATGCAAGGAATCAAAAAAGCTGTATGAGAATATTACGATAAAAGCAAGATATAGATAGAAAAATTGAAATTGAACAGAAAAAAGCGCGTGTGTGTGAGAGAGAAAGAGAAGAAGTACAAGAGTACAATTAAACAGTAGGTTGCAGAATGTGGGTATCAATATACTTACACCTAGGATGACAACAAAGCCAAGCAGAAAGCCGCGGAGGCAAGAGAGCATCCGTGCCATGTTGGGAAGAATCTGTTGTCACTCGATTACACGCCTCTATATATATATATATATATATATATATATATATATATATATATATATATATATATATATATACACGCAAGTTTACTACACACTAACCTCGCAGTTGGCTCACTTTAGTATTTTAATTTAGTTTAGTCCTCGACTCAATTTAAACGATAGGAGCTAACGGCTTTAGTGGCAACAACGTATGTTTTGCAGTATAAAAGATATCAGTCGGATGGATCGGATAGAAGTCGAAATTCGATTTTGGGTCTGTTGGTTTTCACGAAGGAACAGGGGGACTGTCCTTGCGAGCAAGTGAACGACTTTCCTATATTATTATCAGATTTTTATATTTGGATATGCCACGGTGTACACTATGCGATGATCACAAGCCAACATGGATTTTTTTATCTATCGCTATTTCTGATTTATATATAATTCTATGGGCCTGAAAAGGGCCTGACACTTACTGACATTGACTATAGGATTGGGCATCATATATATATAAAGAGAGAGAGAGAGAGAGAGAGAGAGAGAGAGAGAGAGAGAGAGAGAAAGAGAGAGAGAGAGAGAGAGGAGCAGAGAACAAAAGGAAAGGAAACTCTACTAGTTTTTAATAAACTTTTAGCACCATCGTGCGTCGCTGATCGTACTAATTCTAGATTTTCTATATTATGGTACAGAGAATGCCTGCACAACTTAACGCATCTGAACAGAGAAATCGATATTAGTCGATGTACGATCTGATAAGACTATGTAATTTGATATAAAATAGTCAAAATTGTGTCAAGCTGCATTCATGAATGTATTATGAATATGTAGAATTTCAATATGTGTACTTGACGTAAAGTTACGTTGAATTGTGAATAAATTTAGAATGAATCGAATAGTCATAACTTGTATTTATAGTATGTAACTCGACAAATGCATAAATATATCCGAGAAATACAAGGAAAGTCCATAAATGTATATAGTATCACACACAACCATCCAAATTGTATCTTGGGATTGTACATAATTCGTTTGAAATATACAAGAACCATCTTATAATAAATAAATAAACAAGTCATGCAGAGCAAAACAAAATGTATATCATTTTTGTAGTTCGTCAAAAATCAAGCAGTTGCGTTGCGTTGCGACTTTGCGAGTGTTACGACGGTAGTACCCAGCATTCTTGCATGGATATGCATGTAATTTGAAAACTAATAACATCGATAATAAAGTAACGTACAATGAACAAAAAATAACAAATAAAAGATAATGCTAAGTAATATTGTATAGATATCAGCAATAAATATTTTTGACTTTTAAAATGTTATTTTATTTCTAAAATAATTTTAATACACATACAAATCTATCAGTATTTATTTTATAGAAATAAATACAATAGATATTTTCGACTTTTTCATATAATAAATTTAATGCCAATATATATTTATTTATCATTATAAAAGAAAACGTTTATTTGGTTTTAATAATTTTTTTTCATTATATATATATATATATATATATATATATATATATATATATATATATATATTTTTTATTATTTTATGCATAACACAAACCAATCACTTTACTGTGGCAGAATCATTTATTTATGACATCGAGAATTTTGCAATATATTTCAATAGATTTTGCATAATATTCTCAATTTACATATAGCATTTAAATGCATTTTGAAAAATTCTTTCAATTTTACTTTCCCAACATTAATATGAAATGCCTAAATAACCTTACATTAATTAGTTTTCATTACATTATTTTTCATTCATTAATGTAATACTTCTGATTATGTTTTTCAAATTTTTCTATATTATATTATAATTAAATTTTATATTCTATCAAATAAGATGCATTCAACGAACTGTTGTATTATTTTCACAAGTTTTTTCAATGAGTTCATAACACTCAAATTTAAATGCTTTATATATGCCATGAACCTGTCTCCGTTATAACAGAAATTTATGGTATTTCACTATTAGTTAATGAAAACTACTTAATGTAATCTTATGCTGCCATATATTACAATTAGTTTTTGAAATGAAAATTTGAAAAAAATTATTGAAAGCATTATGTACTTTTTATAAAAATAGTTAAACATTGTAAATTTGATAATTTAAATGTTGTACATTCATTAAAAACTACTTGTGAAAATAAAATAGCTTGTTAAATATGTATAATTTAATTTTCATAATACAGAAATTTTTATAAAAAAAGTAATCAGAATTATCACACTCATAGAATAAAAACTAATCAATGTACTGTTATTTTTGGCATGTCACAATTAACGTTGGAAATGTAAAATGGAGAGAATTTTTCAAAATGTATTTAAATCCGTGTATGCTTTTTTAAAAATGCTGAAAGCTATATATAGTTTTAATTTCACATTATATTGGCGTATCATTATCAAGATTTGAATTGTAAAATTGAGAAAAATTTGCAAATTATCTTCAAAATGTATTGCAACATTCTCAATGCTATAAATACTTAATACTACAATAGTAAAGTGATCAGTGTGTTATGCATGAAATAATAGAAAATAAATATCTATATTTAAGAAAAAAAATTTTTAAAACCAAATGAATGTTTTCTTCTATATCGATAAATAAATACCTGTTTGCATTAAATTTATCACATACAAAAGTGAAAAATTTTATTGCATTTATTTTTATAAAAAAAAAATATATTTCATGAAATTAAATTTTATTAAAAAAATATTTATAACATGTATTTCTATAAAATAAGTATTTATTTACATGAAATTTCTTGTTTAAAAATTTAAAAACATTGCATTTATTTCTATACATTAGTACATTGTGCCACTAGGGAGCATAGGCGGTTTCTGACAAGAGGATATTTTCCACATGAGCATATCAAGGAAATCAATTTAACAGAGTCTGAAAACACTTTTTCAGCTCCACTTTTTGCTCTTGTGTGCTAAATTACATTTTTCCACACAAAGAGAGCTTTCTGGATTATATGCGTGAAGAAATGAAAGAAAAACAATTTAGAAATTGTGGGCAACAAGCAAGCCTGAATCCATTTATTGCGTAGTGTTCCGAAAAAAGATATATTGAGGAGTCTTGTGTATATAGAACAGACCGAACTTGCTCCGATATATACATTACTCCATCATCAAATGAAATTCATTGTACTTCAGAAAAATATAATGTCAGTTTTTCTCTGCAATCTATTTTAAGCTAATTAGCTCAGAACATTAAAGGATCATAGATTTCTGCACTCTGTCTTAAATAAATAATATTTGTGACTAGAGTTAAATAATATTTATGTTAATAATACTATATGTACAATTCTATATCTGTATGGATAATTTTTACGCTATGATAATAGAAATCAAATACAATCTCATTATTAAATAATCAATGAAACATCTAATTTTTATTCTCACTTTAGCAACTCTTTTGAAATGTTTATTTAGACTGCCCTTCTTCTCTTCTACTAAAATTTTTCTGATATTAATTTTTAATAATAATCCTACCTCCCATAACGCCTTTTGAATGGTCATTTACTTATGTCCATTAAATACCTTCCTGTTCTTTAATTCAAATTTTCACCTTTCTGAATCCATTTCTCATTTGCAGGTTGGCGTGTTTTGTTTACTCCAAACGCTATTTTCCTTTTATTTTCTTTAAAATTTTCATCTCAATATTTCTACCCCGTAAAAGCAGTTTATTGTAACTATTGGGTCCATAAGCTGCAAGCTACCTTCCAATGATTTTATGTTTGCCCTTTTCTATATTTCCCACACTGTGTTAAATACTTCTTTTAAGTTTTCTGCTACTTTTCTGACGTGTATTCTGTTCGAGTTAGTTGTTAAAAACCAGAAATCTAAATACTAGTATTGATTTGTTTTTTGGTAATTAACCTTTAAGCTGTTTTTCTGACTGAATTTTCCTAGCTCTCTTAATATCTCCCAGGCCTTCCAGTGTATGGCAACGGCAACTTCATATGCAAATTTAGGCTTAAAAATTTTTGTTCCTCCTATTACTACTATCCACTCGTCTCTCTTTTTCCATATATTTTCTAAATCATCTAAGTATATAATAACAATACACTAAGAGGGCATCTCTGCATCATCCCTTCACTTGTCTTGAATCTATCAGTTATTTCATCTCCTGTTATCACCTCATTTTCCGTTTACTATATATATTTTCTATTGCTCTAAGCAGTTTTTCTCCCATGCTTATTTTTTTTAACTTTTTTATAATAACCATTCTGTACACAGTATCAAAGGCTGGTTTAAAATTAATAAAGCATGCGGAATCTATCCATCACTCCTTTAGTTCTACTTTTCAGCTAACTATTGAACGTAAAGATGATTTATAGCCCCCTTTTATTTTTAAATCCCGCTTGACTTTCTTGTATATTATTTTTTCCCGTTATGCCTTTAATTTTTTTTTCAAAATTATAGCGAATAATTTATATTCAATGTCCTATAGTTTTTAACTCTTTTTCGTCCCCATTCTTATGTATGTATATGCTCTATATCCTCATATCCTCGTAATTCTTAACTAAATTCCTTTAAATTTTTACTATTTTTAATTTTATCTTTTCTTTTCCTTTTCTTCCTCCTTTTTTTATCCTAAGCACGTTTAATCTTGTCCTTTCCTATTTTCACTCTTTGTCCTTTGCGTTCTACTACTTTACTCACGTTTTCAAGACTATCCATGTATTTCGTTTTTGCACTTTGATATCTCCATCCCTCACCTTTTCATCATTATTTATTTGCTTTTTGAATTATATAAATTTTCATCCTACTCCCCACATGCTTTTCAACTAATTTGTCCCATCTTACTTGTAGTCTTAAGTTCCTTTCACTTTGGCCTTTGCCAATTTTCTCCATTTTACTCCTATTTTCCATTTTAATACCTATTCCTACCTCAATATCTAATTGTTGTTTTCCTTTTTTTATTCCTGCCCCCTCTTCCTTCTAGTCCCATTTTTTCTCTATATAGATTTCTACGGAGAGGTGATCTGATTCGATTTTAGGTTCCATTATTACTTTATTGATGATGTTACTTTTTCTGTTATTATTTTAGCTAATATATGATATTATAAAGACTGTAAGACCGATAAAAATATTTATCAATTTAAACAATCATCCTCTTATATCATTAGATATTATAACTAAATTTATAAATTATTGATTAAATTAAAGTTAGCTATTATATTATGATTATATATCACATATTAATAATATTACTGTATACAACTATTAAGATTAGAATTCTTTGAACATAAGTATAAAACGTGTTGGTATACAACGATAGTCTGCACAGACATGAAAATAAGCACACTGACTAACGGTAGTGCAAGTATGAGCTTGTCTCGGATGTGACGCCTTTATACGTGCGGTCCGCTTCACCTGCCCGGAAAGGTTCAAAAGGCCGGGACCGACGGTCATCAGTTCCAGCTTGAGAGCAACATTAGTAGAGTACAGATCACAGAGTCATACTACATTATATTTATTTACTTCACTTTGTATTTTATACTGTTTTTATTAGTTCACCGATATCGTTGTAAATTTCCGTCAAATAAAGATTATTTATTAAATAATAAATTCTGGTTTGTTCTCGAATTAATCAACAAAACGTAATAGCTAGAGATATTCATATAAATATTTTAATCATCATACTAATTTATAAAGACAAAGTATGTTTTTGTTTGTACTTTTTGAATATCTTTTGAACATTTTATTTTTTCTTATTTAGCAATATTTCTCGCTTTCCCCCTCTCTTTCTCTCTGTCGGTCTCTTTTTGTCTACTCCATATAAGTTGGTTTTATGCCAAATAATACTAACACTAATTTATAAAGACAAATTGTGTTTTTATTTGTTAATCAAAAAATAACTTAACCGGTTGCTACAAAATTCGAAATACATATATTCTCTATTATATTCAGACTGACATATGCTCTGTTTTTTCCAAATTAAACAAAAAAAGTGTCACATAGGAACAGTTCATTAACCAATAATTCTGAAACTATCGTATATAAAAAGAAACGATATTCAAGCATCCGGTTCAAAAAGATGATATATTGTAAATAATTTTTTGCTTCAATTTCATGTTCAGGCGAAAAAATACGATGACCAGGAGTCTAAGAACGACTTCTGCAGAAAGTTTCGTGTTCGAACATTAGACTACAATGTCCAGGTGCTTTAGGAGGACTTTTACGGAAAATTTTGTATTTGATCAGTAGGATAGGATGTTCAGCTATGTTGAGACATTCTATCTCCGAACACGAAACGTCTTATAAAAGTCGTTTCGAGATATATTCCATCGTCTGAGCACAAAACTCTTCGTAGAAGTCGTCCCGACACACCTGAACATCGTATTCGATCGTCCAAATACGAATGTACAATATTTTAACGTAGAAGCCGAATGTATATATATATATATATATATATATATATATGGGAATGGTGCTATTTCATGTACAGTCATGTCGATCGAGGCGGGAAGGCACGCATTATACCAATAGCCAACAGGTCAACGTCAAACTATCACTAGTTCCGACGTACGAGGGTGGATTGATAAGTTTCCGGCCTGATCAAGAAAAACAACGTTTTTAAGAATTTTTTTATTTCTCAACATAATCTCCTCGAAGGCTGATACATTTCTCAAAGCGGTGTTCTAGTCTAGTAATGCTATCTCTATAGATTGATTCGTCAAGCTCCTCAAAATACCCATTTACAGCTTCGATTACTTCTTCATTGTCCGCAAATCTCTTACCGCCAAGACATTTTTTGAGGTTCGGAAACAGATAATAGTTACTCGGGGCTAGGTCTGGAGAGTAGGGAGGGTGCGGCATCAATTAAAACTTCAGATCCTTGATTTTAGCCATAGCGACGATTGACGTGTGCGCTGGTGCGTTATCGTGATGAAACAAGATTTTTTTCTTCGCCAGATGAGGTCGTTTAATATTCACTTGGTGGCTCAAACGCTGCAATAAGTCGGCGTAGTATTGACCAGTGATAGTTTTACCATTTTCAAGGTAATCAATGAATATAATACCTCTTACATTCCAAAAAACAGTAGCCATATACTTGTTCGCCGAAAAAATTGTTTTTGCCTTCTTTGGAATTGGTTCCCCTGGTCCAATCCACTGTTGGGAATGTTGTTTGGTTTCAGGAGTGTAGTGGTGGACCCAAGTTTCGTCAACGGTACGAATCGACGCAAAAATTCGCTTGGATTACGCTCATACAACGCCAAAGTGGCGGTAGAAATGTCCTTTCGAATCAATTTTTGGTCGACTGTTAGCAAACGCGGCATCCATTGCAGAGAGCTTTTCCATATACAAATGTTGGTGCAAAATATTTTGTACACGTTCATATGACATCTTGCAGGTCTCAGCTATCTCACGCACTTTTAATCTTCGGTGTTTCAGCATTATTTGATGGATTTTTTGGATCATATCTGGAGTTGTGACCTCAACGGGGCGTCCTGAGTGAGGCTCATCAGAGGTGCTCACACGACCCTTTTTAAACTCGGAAACCCACTGCTTAACGGTTGAATATGATGGGGAGGATGTCCCCAGTATTTAGTCCATTTCATCTTTAATTTTCTTCGGCGTTAACCCCTTCAAATAAAAGTATTTAATGACAGCACAATTTTCCAGCTTTTCCATTTTTACGAAAAACACAGAGGCGTCTTGTTCAGCGTGCTCTCAAACCTAAACTAACATGGCGATCGGACTGAAACTATAGCTACAAGCTATCTAAGGATGGTATTATAGAACTACATCTCATGATAGGCCTACTGGCGCCATCTCTTAGTCATGCCGGAAACTTATCAATCCACCCTCGTATACGAACGTGAAAGGCGTTTAAAGTGGCCCGTCAAGGTAAGCTTGGGCGAGGGCGAACTCGCCAGCAGTCGTGAGGAAGACGAAGTAATATCCTTACTAACCATGTATTTGTTTTATACGTTCGAGTATTTTTAGTGTGTATATATACATAATTTATAGCCTCCTAAGTGTATCGTTATTTGGAAACCCTGTATCTGAACACGTGTTCTTAGAATTTTCTATGTGTGTGTGTGTGTAATGCAGAAAATTTTTGTAATAATATATTGAGCTTTAAATAAAAATTCGCGCACATCAATTAATTTTCTCGTTACTTGGATCCTACTCACCCAAAATTTCACGAGGAAGTGGGGCTCCAACGTCCTGCGAAACAAAAAGAGATACGGTACACCACAAAGTATATGATACAAGGGATAAAAAGAGAAAGAATGAAATTTCATCTATTGTATGTACAAGTGCACTTTATTATAATTTCAGCATCTTCAAACATCTGATAAACTCTATTCCCGTCTCCTACTGCTCTACGCCTTTTAACAACAAAAAACTGTGTACATCGACATGGTGGTGGTGCATGTCGTTGCCGTCACCATCACGGCTCTGCCTGGAATCTGCTCTACACTGGGTGGCGAAACTCGTAAATTGTTCAACAGGTGCACCCCCACTGCCTTCAGCGGAATTGAGCCCCGGTCGCCCACGTCATCCGTCTTCAAGGTCACATGTAAAGATGAGTCCTACTTGCGCAGTTCAGCCCTCAAAAGGTGTTTTCTCAACGTATGACGGTTGCCTCTCGCCTAGCGACTCTAAGGCGGCTCTCGACTAGCCCTGGTCCAAACGATGAATTCGTATGCATATCTCCCACGCTTTATCGTACTATTCCATAAGTAGATCCAGAGACGCGTTACTGGTGTCGCTCTCCACCGAAGCCGTGGCCACTTTTTGGAGTTTTAACCTCATCTATTTGCTCCTAGATACGGTGATCTCATTCGAAACGCGATCTACTTTGCTGTCCGAAATCGTCGAATGGAGGCGTCCGTGTCATTGTTCGTCAAGACCGGCGACTGACCATTCGAATGTTGACTGACGATTTTTTCACCGAAGATTTCGCCATAAACAAGTTGTGCGCGAAGATGGTACCAAAGAAACTTTCAGATGAACAAAAAGCCCACCGAATGAACAACGCTCATGATTGTCTCGAGCATGTTGAAAGTAATTCTATTCTTCTCGATGGAGTTATTACCGGTGATGAAAGTTTGTTCTTTCAATATAAGCTTGAAATTAATCGACAAAGCCAACAGTGGCTATCCCCTAGAGTGCCAAGGCCAAAAAAGGCGAGAATGATCAAGCCCAAAGCCAAAACCATGTGCATTTTCTTCTTCGACAGCAAAGAGATAGTTCACAAAGAGTTTGTACCACCTGGACAAACTGTAAATCCAGTTTCTACTGCATTGTCCTTGAAAAATTACGAAAAGAGTGCTCAGAGTACGCCCAGAGATCGTGAAGACTTGGGTTCTGCATCACGAAAATGCTTCCTGTCACAGTTAATTTAGTGAATCTCAGTTTTTTACTATATAGTCTAAAGACATCACAACGTTACCACAACCGCCCGATTCACCGTACATGTCACCCTGCGACTTTTTTCTATTCTCCCATTTGAAAAAATTCGTCAACGGTCGGCATTTTGACTTCGTTGAAGACATCGAAGAATCTATAATGAGGGTTCTCGGAGGTCCCACAAGAAGTGTTTCAGAATTGCTACGAAAACTGGAAAATTCGCTGGAATAAGTGTATAGACGTAGGTGGGGACTATTTTGAAGAGGATTGCAGCGATTTACGTTAATTTTTAAATATCCTCGATTTTGTCATTTCGTCGCATTACTTAATTGTCTGACCTCGGACATTTCCTTTAAATAATCGTATACATTTTATAAATTTGATTGCATGTGAATAATTTTAAGGATAAACTTCTGGGGCAGCACAATTATTCTTGTTATATAGTTTACGAATACGATTTCTCTTATGCGTATGATATTTTAAAGAATAAGAGTCCAACCACAGAATACCTACATAAAAAATATATAGTTTAGGAATTAAATTTGATGTTATATGAATGATAAATTTTAACAATGAAACTTCAGATCCCTTGTAGTATTATCGTGCTCATATTTTAATTTCTACGTATAATAACTATTTAAATTATTGTTCACGTTTCGAAATTTCAACGAGATTGGGAAAATAATTGTAAATTGATACTATGTTATTTGAGGTAATTCGTGTAGGTGTAGTGCACGCGATTCTTCCTTTATTTATTTAATCTTAACAGGAAAAAAAACTTGTTAATTAATACCTTTAATTTTCCATACATGTATATATATGTATATATATATATATATATATATATATATATATATTTAACTCAAAATTTTTAATCTGAGAAAATTATTTTGCTGGACAAATTGTTCAAGAAAATCGTCCACCTGTTACTCCTAGGTAGTACTGAGAACGAGTATTTGCAGTTTTTGAAATAAGGATTTATCATATTTGTTCATCAAAAAATTCGAATATTTCAATTTTGTCTTCAGAATCGTAATCAGCGACAAAAAAACATATCATCAAATTTGACCCGGACTGGTGCATTTAAACTCCTCACGTAAACTGAATCGGTAAAATTTTTTTTACTATATTGGTACAACCTTCTTGATGTCCGTGTGAAATTTGAGCGCTATATCTCCATTAGTGTGTGTTTATGGGCTGTTTGTTTGCGATGCAAAAAGTTTGTCTGGCGATATTGAGTATGGAAAAAAAAATTGATCAACTAGTTTGCTTGAAATTCTGTGTTTCCAATGAAATTACGGCTACGGAATCGTTCAAAATGTTGCAGAAGTGTTTTGGGGATTCTACTTTATCGTGAACGCAAGTATTTGAGTGGCACAAAGTATTCAGTAAAGGTCGTGAAGTCGTCGAAAACTAGCCTCATGCAAGTGGCTCATCCACCGAAAATCAAGGCGATGCTCATCGTTTTTTTCGATTACCATGAGGATGTTCACCATGAATTCGTTCCAGGAAGTCAAGCAAAGAATAAGGAGTACTACTTAGCCGTTTTGTGGTGTCTATGTGAAGTAATTCGTCGTAAGCTACCGGATTTGTGGGCAGACAATTCATGGGTTTTTCACCATGTTAATGCACCAGCACATACTAGCATGATTGTGTCTGATTTTTTGGCCAAACACGAAATGAAAGTCATCGTTCAGCTACTGTCTTTGCCAGATTTGGCTCCCTATGATTTTTTCCTCTTTTCGAAACTCAAAAATCCGCTTGGGGGAACGCACCATGAGTCCATAGTCAATCTTGACAGATAAACTTTTTGCTTCGTAAACAAACAGCTGACAAACACACACTAATAGAGATATAGCGCTCAAGTATCACACGGATATCAAGAAAGATTGTACCAATATAGGAAAAAAATTTTTTGCCGATTCAGTTTACGCACGGAGATTCAATGCATGAGTCAAAGTCAAAATTGATCATATGTAGATATACTTTTCCATGTGCGTAGAATAATTTTTTTCAATTATGAAAAATTCAACATGGGCATTACCCTTCCGGACCAGCATGACCGCACTATTTACATATGGACAATAGAGAATATATACACATATTTACAAAGGCTACGACGGGAGACAGCATAGAGACGTGGGATAGCAAGTGTAAGCGGCGCTTGCGATCCCCGTCACACCCCCCTCCAGACGCTGATAGCCGGAGCGTGGCAGCTCGATCCAGCAATTTAACCATTGTATCAGGATAGGACAATTTTCTAAACGACAATATACAGCTGGAGAGTATCTAGATAAGGAGAGGATGGGCAAGAAAACTCTCTTCCGAAACAAGGTAGTTTTTAGAGGGCTCCTTTATTAGTCGTAAAATACATTGGAATTCGCAATGATCTTATTCGGTCGTCTTCAGCAGTTCATTTCGCACTGGGCGGTTTCCCTCCTTGGGTTTGTTTACACTGGATGCAGCACGGCAGCCGAATGGGCGCAAACTTGTATGCCAGACGAGAAAGTGCAATTACGCCGCCATACGCGATCACCAATCGCGTAGTAAACATCGCAACGTCTCACATTATAGTAGCAAGCTTGCTTTGCCTGTGCTTTCTGCAAGTTTTCCGCTCCCTTTAAATGGAGATCAGATAACTTCTCCATGCGCTATTTCCAATGCTGTAGAGCACCCTCTTCTTGCACTACCTGTGCACACTGCTCTTCCTGGCAACGATGCATGCCAGGAGCTGCGGGGTTACGACCCGTGTTAAGGAAGGCCAAACTTACGCCAACGGAGTCTTGTACGGAGGTATTGTACGCGAACATTAACTCGGCGATATGCGCACCCCAAGTGCTATTAGACTCCTCAATGAAGGCGATTATCACGGTCTTCAGAGTCCTATTGACCCTCTCTACCGGATTGGCTTGAGCGTGATATGTGATTTTTCAGCTCGCGGCAAATCGTTTGCGCATTTGCCTTTTGGATGGGGATACTCTCTACCCAACGAGTGAATAGATCCATGAAGACGAGTAAGTACTCGTATCTTCGGGTAGATCGTGGAAACGGACCCATCACGTCTTCAGCTACTATTGCCTCAGGGCGGGTGACCGTTCGATGGCCCATCAGGCCAGCTGGTGCAGCCTTCTGTACCTTACATTGTTGGCACACGGTGTAGTCACAGACAAATTATGTCACATCTTTATACAACGAGAGCCAACAGTATGATCGTGCGATACGATCGACGTCTTATGACGTCCGAAATGGCCAGCTATGGGCTTCTCATGAGATTCGTGAAAAACGATATGGCGATCTTCTTTAGGCACGACTATCTTCCACGTATCCTGGTCGTCTACTAAATCTTCGACTTTCCACCATGGATGGTCGGTCGGAATGCTCACCATATTCTTACGAAGGCGCAAATACCAATGATCTTGCATATCGATGACGCCGATGGTGGCGACTTCGCAGGTCGGTTCGTCTTCGTACAAACGAGAGAGGGCGTCTGGTGCGCAATTCAAGGTACCCTTCCGGTAGATGACTTCATAGTCATATTCTTGCAGTTCCAAGGCCCATCGGGACGTACAGCCCATAACACGACGAGGCCCTCACGTTCGGTGACCGAATAATTACGCTCAGTTGCAGTCATCGTTCGGCTATCGTAGGAAAGCACGCGCTCCACGCCATCAATTGTTTGCGTGAGCACGGCGCTTAGTCCCGAGTCGCTGGCGTCCGTTTGTATGAGGAAGGATTCCCCAAACGACGGTTGAGAGAGGACTGGTGCAGATGCGACGAACGCCCGGATTTGCTCAAAGGCTTGCTGTTGCCCTTCTCCCCAACGATACTTGGTGTTCTTCTTGGTCAATCGGATGAGAGGCTCAGCAAGCGTTGCAAAATTATCCAAGAACTTGGGATACCAGGACGCAAGGCCTAGAAACTTACGGAGCTATTTCAAGCTCTTTGGTGCAGCGTAAGTCAAGATTGGTGCAATCTTATCCGGATCGGGTCGAAAACCATCACGATCCACGAGGACGCTGAGAAACCGTATCTGTACCAGTCCGAATTTGCTCTTCTGCCTATTAATAGTTAATCCGCCATCGGCAATTCGTCGCAGAATGTGTTCGAGACACCTGAGATGCTCTTTAAAGCTCTCCGTAGCGATGATGACATCGTCGAGATAGGCGAAGGCTACCGTCTCCATTTCAAGGCTGATCAGCTTGTCGCGTAACTGCTGCAAGGTTGCAGGCCCACGAGTGACACCATACGGCATGTGGGTCCATTCGAACAGCCCCATGCCTGGAACCGTAAAGACAGAGAGGTGCCGTGATTCCTCCCGAAGAGGGACCGGGTAGTAGGCACTGGTGATGTCCAGTGTGGAGATGTATCGCGCATTTCACAATTTTCGTAAGATTACGTCTATGTATGGGAGCGGATACGCGCTGACCTTGGACACGGAGTTCAATTTGCCATAATCCATGCAGAATCGGTAGCTCCCGTCGCTCTTGCGAACCATAACGACAGGGCTAGACCACTCGCGGGTCGATCGGCGAATCACACCCTGATCGAGAATTTTGCGCACTTGCGCACGCATTTTCAGCTCTATATTATGAGAGACCGGATAATAAAGCTGCTTAATCGGCTTAGCATCCCCGACATCGTTCACATGGTCGGTCAGATGCGTACAGCCCAGAGGCTGATCGGCCAGAGATAGCATCCGGTCGAAGAGTTCCTCAAGATCTCGACGTCGACTATCGTCAATATCAACTAAACCTATAGAGGCAAGCGAATACGCCGAGGTAAACGAGACGGTGCAAAGTTATAGCGGAACGAAATCCGCAGTACCCTCGATCTACATTGTATTGTCGCGCGGGTGGATGCCCGCATAGTACGGTAAAAGTCTACACCGAGCAGACAGTTATTGTTCAAGTCTGGAATTATAATGACGTCTAACTCCATTTCGGCGTCTGCAATTGTAAACGGAAAGGCCACCTGGCTTATTATCGGCTCAATTTTTTCCGTGGCGAGTCGAGCGCCAGTTCCGGGAAAGGATCGAAATACACCACCGAGAGCAGATGCAATCTGCAGGCCGATTGCTCCGAGAGCTGTGCGAGCAGCCCCTGCATCGAGCAGTGCATGAATGCAAAGCTCATCTATGCCCAACAGTACCCACAATCGTGAATACCGATCGGGGTTGATATTTGTGGTCGAGTCAGCGGAGTCATGGTCCTGATGCTCCTCCTTTATAACCAGGAGGAGGCAATCATCATTTCTCTGTGTCCTCGCAGCGGCCTGCTGATCTTTAGAGGTCTCGCGGAGCGTAGGGGCAAGTGGGATCTTAATTACTCGTACTTTTTCGCGTTTCCCGAACACTCGGGACAACTGCGCAAGGTGAGGCCTGGCCAACTACAACCCCAGCACAGGAACCGTGTATCAAGTCATGCCGTCCTACCTTTATTCCTGTCGCTGAGGGGCTTGCGTATGAGCTTTCCTCTGAAGGGAGGCTTTTTCTCTGACTTAGGCAGAGTCGACGCTCTGTTCTTTCCTATACGCAGCGACCTTGGGCGTGAGTAGCGATTGCTCCTCTTCGTCATAAGAGCTGCGACAACTGGCACTTCTAAATCAGGAGAGGTGGCTTTAAAGCCCACCTCTTGCAAGACTTCTCGCATGAAAGCTCTGAAATCTGGCGGCTTCACGTCCACAGCCGCGATCTTTGGCTTCGGGCGCGTCCGAGACGTGTCTGTCGCATGGAAAGCCACTTCGGGCATTATGCAGTCCTCGGCTGACGGAGGTGGCTTATAGTTGCGCTCCGCGTCGAGGACGCATTCGGCCTCTCGAGCGAGCTCTATTAGCCGATTTACGCTCGTAATCATCTCCCACGGAACTAACTTCTGTATCTCCGGGAGTAGGTTACTGTAGATGCGGACGAGCTATTTGTCGTTCGATCATGACTCTTCAAACCGATTTAGGATCGTCAACAAACAAAACACGTAGTCACGTATTGGCTCGCGTTGGCCCGCGTACGCCGCTGTGCTTCGCTAATCAGCTCAACTTGGAAGCGTCGGTCGACGTCGAAACAGCTCCGAGCCGTGTGGCAGAACTCTTGCCACGTGGTGCAATCTTTCCGGGATAGGCGGTACCAGTGTAAGACGACACGGTCCAGGAGCTCCGTCATTGCGTTAAGCATGTCCTCGTTCGTGAGCGGCATCAATCTGCGACATTCCGCGATCGCTTTTTCCCTTGGCCCCATTGAATCGGATTTTCCATTCGCGCACGATTTTACCAATGTCCGTGCGCTGGACCAAAATACTTGATAGCGTAGATCGCGTTATATTAACGGGCGAACTGATCACATCTCGACCCATGTGATGCCCCCCCCAGGGCCTTCCAGGCCCTTGGTACCGTGGGTGGCAAGGAGCCGACAATGTAGGCTCGCCGGTCAACCTTGGAACTCTATTACTATTAGAGTGTTCGTCACTTTCCAAGTTCTGAAGATCCTGTTTATGCAGCTGTTGCTGAATGCTAGTCAGCGGAACATGCATTTCATTTTGCCTCTACTGTAGATCTTGGACAGTGCTGTTCTGTTGTCGATAATTGCCCGAACATCTCTGAGATTAACAGCCTCAAATCTAAATCTACGTGTTAGATTTGTCTTATGATTGTTAGACATATATTCGAAATCTAGACTTGTATTATGTCGCAACATCATTCGTCTAACTGGTAGTGGCCTTGACCGCGAGTGTTTACGTCACCGGCTTGAAGACGTAAACACTCTCGGTACGCAGTATATTTGTACGTTTCAATATAGCTATAATTTTAGATTATATTATACCAGTAATGTTTAACTATACGCATAACTTGTGAATTTCGCCGGGGCATTAGCTATTTAAAAGAAATAGATATATAATACAATACATGTTTATCTATTGTTGTTTTATAAACTTTTTATAAACCTTATACACTCTAACAGTTTGTGCGATCCCGACATCGCATTGGGCGTCATATAACGGTATGTGTTTCCGCCTCGAATAGGAGGACGGCGAACCCAGCCATTACAGAAAATCTGCCCGGCTGGGCTTAGTCCCGAATCGACTCGGCAAGGGAGAGGGGCGGTCCGTGAAAGGCGAAACGTCGCATGCACGGGGAGGCGTCAGGTCAAGGAGAAGAATAAAAAAAGAGGAACGAGTAAAATCGATTATCTCTTTAATTTCGTTACTCGTTGACAGACCCGCGAAGTCGCGAGGCGCGGTGCGCAAGTCGAGGGCCATCGATGCAACAGCGCGCGCGGAATCAGGAAAGAGAGAGAGAGAGAGAGAGAGAATAGCGGGCTACCACTTACAATTGCGGCACTGATATCGTCGCTGTCGTCCGCTGATAACAGGGGCGGCGGCGGCAAGCCCTGGACGCGTGGCAGCACCCTCTCGGCAGACATAGGAGACGGTGTTCCCGCTCATCGGTAGCCCCGGGATGGGGCGGTCAATCCGCACAGACAACGGCCGTGTGGAAGGCTCGTTAGCTCGAGCCCTGCAACTATGTTCGCGGGCCGAACTTCGCGAATCTCGGCCCGGAGGGCCGCAACGAGCGCGAAAAACACAGAAAAACCCGAAGAATAACCTCACGAGACGAGGCGACAACATCACTCGAGGCAGATTATTTTTCCGTTCAAGAAAAGACTCGCTCGCGCGTAACACGGCAGTCCTCTCTCTACTGAAGAACTTCGCGCGCGATGATCTCTCCCCATTCTCCGCTCTCTCTCACTTACCTCGTCGCCAGTGTATCGCTGCCTCCACCTGTAATAAACTACATGCTAAACATTTATATGTGGACAACAGAGAATATATACACATATTTACAAATGCTACGACGGAAGAAAGGGCATAGGGACCTGGGATAGCAAGCGTTAGTGGCGCTTGCGATCCCCGTCAAATATATATATATATATATATATATATATATATATATATATAATTAATTTAAAAATATAAATAATTCTGTTCAATGTAAAAAGCAAAATATTAGATTGTCAAATATCTCCCTTGCACCTTTTTGTCTTATGAATTTCGCGGCTATGTACAAAGCGCTACAGAACTTGTATCTGGCAATACTATACATCATTTGGAAGGTCATGACATAACGTACAAAACGACGCTATGCATGATTAGTTTGGATATTTCGTTCAAAAGTTATAGACGTTAAAGGCAAATCCGCTAGAGAAACGTTCCGTGAGATTAATGGTGTTTTGGGGGCATAGTACGCTCACTTCGGATGGTGACTGACGACGAAAAATGGTTCACATACGAAAATATCAAGCGAAAACAGTCGTCGTCCAAGGCCGGTGGACCGTCCCAAACAGTGGCCAAGCCGGGATTGACGGCCAGGAAGGTTTTACTGTGTGTTTGATGGGATTGAAAGGGAATCATCCTCTATGAGCTGCTCCTATATGGTCAAACGCTTAATTCTACCATCTTTTATGAACAACTAGACCACTTGAAGCAGGCTATCGACCAGAAGTGTCCACAATTGGCCAACAGGAAGGGTGTAGTGTTCCACCAGAACAACGCCAGACCACATACTTCGTTGATGACTCATCAGAAGCTACGGGAGTTAGGATGGGATGTTTATCACACCCAGCATATAGCCCGGACATAGTGCCAAGTGATTACCATCTGTTCCTGTCCATGTCGAACGTCGTTGGTGGTGTAAAGTTGGACTCAAAAGAGGCTTGTGAAAAGTTGCTGTCCGAATTCTTCGCAAATAAGAAGAGGGGTTTCTACGAAAGGGGTATTATAAAGTTGCCGTCTAGATGGAAATAGATTATCGAACAAAACGACGCATATTTGAAGTAAATTCGACCACTGTAACACTTTTTATAAAGCATTGAATGAAGATCAAAAAAGCGGAAGGGAGATATTTGACAACCTAATATTTAAATCAAGTATGCGTACAAGACAAATATGTTATTACATTTTTATATTCATTTAATGTTATGAAATTAAATAATCTAATTAATAAATAAAACTGATTGAAGTATACATTTGGGCTCCACCTCGTTCCTTATAAATAATTGTACTCGATTGTCCATTATAAAAACTATTAAAATTCGATTTGAAATCTTCTTTAAAAAGTCTTTTATTTAAATTCAAATGTGTAATACACATGCAAACTTTTACACTAATGCTTGCTTATACACATAGATGTATATGGGTGCGACCAGCAGCGATCAGTTGTTCGACGAGGTTTTGTAAAAATGGGCGCGATCAGCTGCTTACTGAAGCAAACTCAACGGAACGATATCCCAGTAAATCACCAGTAAGTAAAAATACCATACCTGACCGTTTATGTCCACTGATTACGTCAACGGCGGAAAACTAGCAGTTTCAGAACTATTTATGACATTTACAAGGGGAGAATAGGAAAATGCATTCCAGCATTGCCATACTTACTTATCGGCAACTTACCGTAGGCCTTTCAGAACGGACCCTCCTTCTGTTGTACGCATAACCATTGAGGGATTTTCAAGGCAGTGGCGTCTACCGGACAAATCGACTACTATGTCCGGCTAATTTTTGATAAGCTTTTCTCATGTAAAGCAGCGGAGTTTCCACTCTTCTCTACCCTCCATAGCAAATAGGAGCTAATTCTATTGTAAATCGTGAAAATTAAAATTTCTTATTTATATATCATTGCAATTTTCATATTAAAAAATTGTCTAAATTATTGATATAATGAATCAATTTTCTTCTCGTGAAACCGTTACATTTCAGGTAGCATTCAAATAAATTATTTTTATGAAATGTTAATTATGTGTTATTTCATATTATATATTTTATTAAAATACAAATGTTCTAAAAAATTTGCTGTATATAAATTTTGTCAACGAATGTTTCTTATAGAATCCAAATTTGGAACCTTTAGAGAATTTATATTTAGTCATCAAAAATAGTGGAATAAGTAAACGAATTCCTGCTTTGGTAAAAATTGATAAAGATTTTTAATCTTATAAGCAAAATAAATTACTAAATTTTGAAATAAAAATTTTAATTTTTAGGACAAGTATTGGGTTGGAAACAGAAATTTTTTAAATTATGAACCTCTTCATTTATTTGATTCTGATGGAAAAGATATTATTGGTGCTAAGGAGAGATGGTTTGAAATAGTAAATTTTATATTAGAAGATTTAACTTGGTTACTCCATTTACCTTTTTATAAGTAAAACTAAAATATAAATGAAAATAATGAAATTTATATTTATTATTAAATTGTATAAATAATATTATTTTGTATATATTTTAGGTTCTGGTCTAATATTATTTATAATCCTTCTATAATGGAATCTATTACTAGTTTTTTGCAAGAAGCACCAACTTTTTATGCTTTTGAACATTTTCCTAGTGATAATGAGCTAAAAGAACATTTTAGCAGCATAAGACAAAATGTTCTTATTGTATTTGCTAGACTGATTACAAATAAAGAAAGCGCTACTGAATATATTAGTTTATCTAAGCATGCTGATTTAATATACAATAAATACATATTCACAGTACCAATTTTGATGGATCTCTGTCAACAATATGGACGTGATAATAAGAATACTGTTGAAAAAATTGTAAATTCTGTATTTGCATTGCAACCACTTTATAAAGATGATCTTGGAAAAGCTATTACATTTATTATGCAGGTGATATATTATTATATTCTATATGATCGATATAACACTTCTTGGTATTAATATTTTGATAGTATAGGTGTTACATAATATTGAAAGAAGATTTAATAATTATCCTATAGAACAAGATCAAGCAATTCCTTTGTCAGAAAAAGGTAGAACAAATCTTGAAAAAACTTTACCTACTTTAGAAGATTTGATATTATATCTGCTTGATACAGTATCTACTATTAATATATTTATAAATATATATTCACCTTCTATTAAGAATTTTAAAGTGGAAGATTTTATAACAAAGTTAGTTATTGGACTCTAAAGATTTGCATAAAATTTTTAAAATATTTATGAAATATATTTTTTCAGAATAATATCAATTTATGGTAACACAATACCAGATATGTATAAAAAGCTAGATTTGTCTTTTAAACATAAAACTGTAGCTAAATATACCGAATTAAGATATCAACTTGATGTTGCAAGAATAGAAATTTTGAACATTTATCGAACGATTATTTATGAAAATTTTAAGGATATATCTGCAAATAAGTAAAATTAATATAATGCAATTAAAACTTTATTTTATATAAAATTCAAATAGATAAATTTACATATTTATAATTTATATTTTAATAGAAATGCTACTTCTTCAGTGGAGATGGAAGAAATTGCAGAAGAATTTTTAACTAATATAATGTATATTTTATCTGAAAAAGAATTTGTTATTGACTATCATGATCTATACCCAGTTACTGATGATATTCAAATGCTTCTAGAAAATTATTCTAATTTGTATCCTTTAAATTTAATAAACTACTATTATTATAAACTTTATACCAAGCTATTGAAAAATAATGTTGGAGGATTAATTTAATGTTTTGTGCAATGAAATAGATATAAAATAATTTAATATAATTATTAGTATTTAACAATAAGTTTTTCCTTACGTTTTAATTAAAAGAGATGTAGTGAGATGTGAATTTATTTTAAATTCTATTTTTACATGTTTGGATGAACCAATTTCTTCAGTAACTACATCTATAAATAAAATTTCTGTGAGTAATAATATGAACACATTTTTTTCTTTTATTTTATGAAAAATTCTTTTTTGAATTATAGGAACCTGTACCTGGTTCTAGTTATGTTCAACATAATACAAACATAAATATTAAAAAAGAATCAAATAATCCTAAATCATCAAAAATAATCTCTAACAACGATATTGAGTTAATATCTTTAATTTCTGAAGTAAAAGATATTCTTTGTGATCTTGGTGAAGGATTTATTGAGGTAAAAATAATTATTTTCTTCTATTTTCTTGTATTGGTTTAAATAAAAAGTTTTTACTCATTAATATTTGTATGTTAACATTCCAAATAAGTAAATAGTTTATTGTTTAATTTTATTTTATTTTTAACTATTAAATATGATTGATACATATTAAAAAATATAAAACTAATTTATATTTACAGAGATGCCTGAAGTATTATAATTATAATAAAGAGACTGTCATAAATGCTGTTCTAGAGAATTCATTGCCAAATGAATTAAAAAGTTTAGATTATACACTTCCATATATTCCACCAGATCCAGAAGTATAATTGTATTTTTTAATTCATACTTTAGTAATATATAAGACGTTTTATGCTAAGTATCCTAAATCGTAAAAAAAGCCCAACATTATTTTTTTTTCCACAAATTTAACTTTGAAACGATTTAAAGTTTTTTTAAATTTAAATGATTATATAATTTATCGATTCTCATGACAGTATATATTATAACAATTATATTATTGTAAATATTTAATAATGTTAAATGATTGTGTTTTATATAAATATTAGTATTGACTGAAAGAAGGATGATGAATTGAAGGCTTTTTCCAAGACAGTTGAAATAAGATTTATTTATTTTTACTTTTTAGTTTTTATTGATTTATTGATAAATTGATTAATATTATTTTTTTTTTTAAACATTATATTATAACTAGAATGATTAATTTTTTATTGTTTTCAAATGTATTTCTATGATTTTATACATTGTTGACTTTTTTCTGTTCAGGTATTTTTTTTAGTTGAAGAAATTTTTTTTAATTGATTGTGTATATGCTAAAGAAACAATTAATACAGAATATTACAATTGTAATTAATGAAAATTAAAGCATGTAGTAAAACCAAGGAAGAAATACAAATATTTGGCATTGTTAAAAAAATGAAACACTAGAAAAATGTTTCTACTAATTTATCGGAACAAATGGCTGCATACTTTGATATTTCTAAATGAAAATAAAAGATTTCATCTATTGATAAAACTTAAATATAAATTTAAATATATTTCTATGTTATATAATAATTGTTCATTAGAGACTGCAGTAACATATTTGTAATTCGCGCTCGCTCAGGCTCAATTTTAATAATATAGACAACATATGAATTTTTAAATTAACAATTACTTAATTTTATCTTTAAAAAAATTGATTTTTCATTAGATATACTAAAATGAAATTTGAAATTATCATAAATGAAATATCATGAGTCAAATTTAAAAAATTGCGAAGAAAATTTATTTGCAACAGTTTTTAACATTTCATATTATATTGTTTTACATTTAAAAATTTTTGAAAATTTTATTTCAAGAAACATTATTTTAAAAAACATATTGAACTTATTCTTCTTTTAAGTAACTATTTGCAATATTTTAAGCTTTAGTTTTACCTTAAAACAATTGAATTGTACTTTTGTCGACTGCCCATATACAAATTAATAAATATTTTTTTATTGGTCTTACAGTCCAATCAATTCAATCTAAAAATAAAAAAAAAATAAAAAAAAAAAATAATAAATAAAATAACTGCAGGATCAGTCCCTGATGAGGAGCCATAGCGAGCTCGAAACGTTGGACAAGTCTTCAATTAGGTAAGGGTGTTGGGGACAGTCAGACTGCACTTTACTAACAAAGAATTTTTTCAGCTAATATTTTATTTTCAGATTAGTCTACGGGAGTGAATAAATTATCCTTATAGATGTAAATAAGGACAGTCTAACTGTCATTATAATTTTAATTTAATTTTTAATTTAATTTTTATTTTTCATTTTTATTTTATTTTTTATTTTTTTTTTTTTTTATTTTTATTTTATTTTTAGATTGAATTGATTGGACTGTAAGACCAATAAAAAAATATTTATTAATTTAGTTTTACCTCAAAATACTTCACGTGAAACACTTTATACATTTTTTATAAAATTTATTACTTGTTTTTTACTAAATTTTGATAATATTACTTATAGGAGACCTTATCTGCTGTGGATACAGCAATTGGAATACAAAGATTAAATATTTATGATAATGATGAATTTAATGTTATGATTAATGATGTTATAGATGTTTCAAAGATACATAAAGGAAAAAAGTAATATATTCACAAGTTACATTTCTCTAACAGATGCTTCATTTCTTTGTTTGACATCATGTGTTTACATTATAAAAGCATTAAAATTAAATACAAATTTGATTTTTAAATTAACTAATCTTTTAATGTTTTATTTCATGAAACTTTTATTGATATTTTAGAAAAGATAAATATAAAAATTGTAATGATCTTCTGAATGATAAAACGCATATTTCTGCAGTAAAAGATATTTATAATAAATATAGTATTGTTACGAGTGAATATAATGATGAATATGACGATACCTATGATGATTATGATATTAGTTCAGGTGCTCAAGATGATGTTGTAGAAGAAGATGCACGGCCTTTTACTATACCTAGAGTTAGTTTAATAAAATATAGAATATTAATAAAATATTTGAATTCGATATATAATTTACCACAATTTTTTTATAGATTCTACGTAAGCCAGAAATTAATGATATTGAAGAAGCTAAAGAGGAAAATGAGCTTGAAAATATATCGGAAACTTCTATAAACAAAAATAATTTTGTACAAGATCCAGCCCTGTTAAGAGCTAAAGCTAAGGAAAGACAATTAAATAAACAAGAAACGAGAACACTGAAATCTCATAGTATGAATCTTAGATAATTAAAATAATTAGTTATCTAGATATAATTAATATTATTTTAAGATTTAAGTAATTTATAATTTTTTTTAATACTTTTAGGAAATTCAAAAAGTCACAGACCAACGAAAGAAGTATTAGAATCTAGACATCAAAAGAATAAAAGTAAAGAAAAAACAAATTATGGTCGTAATCATAAAATGGCAGCTCCATTGTGAAATTTTAGCTTGTAATTACTGAAACGTTGTATATTACGAAAACAAACTACAAAGTATTAAATAAGTTCATAAATTATTCAATAAAATAATTTTGTAATTAGACTAAAATGTACATATAATTGTACAACAAAAGACAAAATCAATGATATTTTTAATTTTTCGTTTATTTTGAAAGAAAAATAATTTTATTTCATTGAGAAAACCATTTGGATCTTTTTCACACTAATCCCTAAATCGTTATATTGTTAAAAAAAATTGGCAGAATTTATTACAAAAAAATTTTGAATAGTTGATTTATTCAAAAAATCCATTGTTACAAATTCTTTCTGTTTAAGATATTTTGTATAAGGATACAAAAACCGCGTGCTAGTAATTTTTCAAACATTAATTATTTTATATATATACACAAGTTCTGGATGATTGAAAAATCTTCAATGGTTGCTCTTATTTTGAACTTTTTATATAAAATAAGTATTTTTTTTATATGAATAAATTAATTTAAATAAATAATTATTTTTAAATAAAATTTTTAAATCCATTCATGCATTCTAGGGAAGGACAAAAAATTAAAATATATTTTGTTCATTTTTAAATAAAACTATAACATTAGTTCAAAATATAAATACAAAAATTTTTATTTTTGTTAATGACTGACAATTAAAAGTAATCAATAATGTTTAAAATATTTAATTATATGAAAATTTTGTAAATAAGGAAATTTCATCTTGATTTACACGAAATTAGTTGAAAAAGTTTGTCGCATTTTTAAGATTATATGTAGTTATGATAAAAAAATTTATGAATAATTTGAAGTGATGGAATACTAAATTTTTATTTCGGTAACCTAAGCATTCAATTGAGAAATTCTAAGAATATTTTCAATTTAAAATTTTGTGTAGATAATGATACAATCTTTTATTTTCCAAAATATTTAATTTTTGTTACTTTATGATCCAATTTAAATTTTGTACACCATCAGACAGTAAATTGTATATACCATATTGATGCAATTTTTTAATATTATGAACTTATATATATCTAAGAGGAAGGTGACAATTTCAAATCCCCTTTTTATATAATGTGTAATGAAACAAATTTTCATTTTAGTATTTGAAAATAAAATGACAATAATGATTTTTGTTCATATATAATAAGTAATAATGAACTATATAGCATAATTAAATTTTTTAATTTTGTTAATTAGAGACATACATTGTAAAAATTAATTTTTTGTTTATTTTCATTGTTATTTGTTTATTGATTCATTTATTTTATTCATATAATTACTTATGCTTAATTTGTTTTATAGACTTTATTAATAAGTTAATGGCATAATAAGATCATTTTTACATCAATATTAAATATAATAATAAAATTATAGCATAAAACTACAATACTATTAAATAGTAAAAAAGAATTTGTAATAATTTGGCTGTACACTAAAACTAGATAGTGTACTAATTACTATTGATTCATTTGGTGCTGTTTTTCATATAATTGTTCTAAGTTAGACGTTTCAACTAATCTTACATCGTCTGAGTATATACTTATCAAATTTTTTGGCGAAATTATCATACAGACAAATTTTTTACTTGTAACAATCAGTCCTGCATCTTTCACGAGTATAACTACATTATTACCAAGTGCATTAGGATATAATTTACAAATACTATGATGAATATGAGCATTGATCTTACCAGTAAGATCTTTAAGAATTACATGAGGATCATTTGGCTTATAGTCTATACACTGAATAATACCAGCAAAATAAGGAACTTTTTTGTAATTTCTACTGTACTCTACTGCATTTTCCTTAATAGTTGCAATATCGTATAATTCAAAATTTGCTGGTAGATCATCCATCATTAATCGCCATGCTCCTGTAGTATATAGATTTTTGGTATTTTGAGAACACAGCTCAATATATTTGTTATTTCTATTATTTTCATTCTCATCTAAAGTATCTACATTGATGATTTCAGAGTCATTAATATCATCAGGTATAAGTCCTGCTGGTCCAGGAAATTTTCTTATCACAGTTTGCTTAATGCATGGTATCTTTATAGTTTTTTGCACAGGAGTTTTTAATAACTCTAATACTGTAGTTGTTTTAATGTTATTCGAATTACTTGTACTTTTAATGTTATTCAAATTACAAACAAGATTTTGTTCAATAAATTGTTTTGTTAATTGACTAGTTTCTTCAAAAATAGAATTATTTAATAATTGCTTAGGTACCTCATTTTCTTTAGACACGCATATTTTTTTTGAAAAATTAATTTCATGTAAAGATTCTGTAAATGCAACATTTTTCTTACGTTTTAATTTATTTTCAGATTCAACAGAAGAGTCTGTAATTTTTAAAACAGATTTAATGATTGGCTTAGAGATTAAAGCACTGTATTTTACTCCACTTTGATCTTGTTGAAATACATTAAGCACAAAATTTTTTCTATCATCATTTGTTATACTGGAAGTACTAGACGATTGCACAGAATCTTCAAAGGAAATGCATTCTCTATTTTGTTTAGATTTAAAATTATTTTGGCTATGATTAATGTTGTTAAATATGTTAATAATAGTATTTTTTTTTAAAGTTCTATCGATACACTCTACATTGTTATCATTTTTGGAATTTTTACTAACAGTTTCATTAAAATTAATGTTTGAGTTATTAGTGGAAGATTTGTTTTCTGTACCAGAAAGGTTTTGAAATAATAAATGTTGTGCTTCATCTTTTTTGGAACAATTGTTAAACTCCTCAATGATAAAATCTTTTAGATCATCCTAAAAAATAAATTTATCTTTTAAATTTCATTAGCTATATAGTTTGCTAGAAATAACATTATATAAAAGACATCATACTTCTGCAAAATCCCAATTGTCATCCTCAAACATTTTTCACTTGATTTTATTTTATTAATCAATAATAATATAGTCTGCTACAGTAATTGTATGCATATAACCTACACTTTATAAACATAATAAAAAAAAATCGATATTACGAATTATTCGGGCGAATCATGACATCCGAATTACAAATTTACAAAATGATTACGAATATTCTATAGGGTAAAGAGAAGGAGTGGAAACTCCGATAAAATCGTATCAAATTATACGCTAGAATTAATCGCAAGCCGGCGACTTTGGAGAGTAGAGAAAAGGAATGGAAGCTCTGCTAAAATCGTCTCAAATTACACAATAGGACTTCGGGACAGAATTGGCCGCAAGGCGGTGACACCCTGTGAGGTTGATCGTTCAAATGCATGTATTTAAAAAAAAAGAGTAAGGTATGCACAGGTATGCAGTGAGCATGAAGAGAGGGTCAAGTTAAATCAGAAATGATAAAGAGAGATTGCTAATTCCATATGCGAAAGGCTCAACGATTTTCGAGCGCTGGGAAAGTGCACCCTCAATAGGCCCAGCTGCTACACTAACGCGCCAACGCAACGTCACAGCTACGTCAACATAAATTAGTGTGCGCACTGGTGCGCATTTGCCTACGTCACGAGCTGTGACGTAGGCAATAAAAATATATAGATATAGCTGTACGCTTCTGTTCAATGCGACGTTGCTGTTCTCTTTAGAATCATACAGAGGCTAAGCCAAAGAATATGTAATATGCGCGCGAGCATCAGAAAACAATTCAGATCCAAACACCAATGCCAGCTTCATAATCCAGACGAATTTTTCATTCTGCAAAAAATCGAGACTTTCCTTTCTGCCATTGTAGAAATTTTCAATTGAGTCTTATGATTTTTTGCTAAAATGGATATTCCATAATTAGTTTAAAAAATTTATTTTTAATATTTTATGCTTATATCATATTGTAGTAAATAACGCGTAGGAACAAAAAGAGAAAATCCATTAATTGTCTTCAATATTAAACATAAATATTAATATAAATCAAAATGGAAAATGAAATTCTGGCTATTAAATGCTAAAATAAAATAAAATAAAAGTATAGAAGTTTTTTAACTTAGTTAATAAACTAAGTTTAAAAGTTATACGTTATCTCAATTATAACTACAAGATATAAGATTTACATTTTACAATGTTTTACAATAGGATAAAATTTAGTTTTGCATTTTCTACAATATGCATTATCAGCAAAAAAATGTATAAGTATTCTAAATAATTATAAGTAAGGACATGAGCTTAAGCATATTTTCAAAAAATACGTGTATGACGTAGATTTTAATGTTAACGTAGTTAATCAACCCATGTCCGTGATACTACATGCTAAATATAAATCATTAATCACATACATTATTCCTAGTTTCCTTCCATTCAAACAGCATACTTTTCATTTATATTTATTATAATCTACTTACTCTGTATTGTTACTTATTGATATTTTAAACAATTCGTGTAATTCCGATTTAACATAAAGATTGGTCTAAGGAATAGAGTCATTTTCTGTTTAAACTAATAATGAAATGATTCTGTTTGTTTATTTCTAATGTTACAGTGATTGTGGATATAACCTCACTTATGATAAAATGATCTATTGAAGAAATCGTTAAAAATAGATTATCTGAATTACTTATGTATATGATAAAGTAATCACAATAATTTATTCAATTCTGAAAATTATAGTATAAAATTTGAAAAACTATATAATAAATCGTTTATCAGATTAAATATAGATTATTTAATATATGTAATAATACAGAGCTGTTTCGAGAAATTTGTCAAATTTATATAAAAAACTGATAATAATTCTAGATATATAGATTACGTATATATATTGAGTAGCTTGATTATAAATATTATAGAAATTGATAACAAAAAAAGTTTTAGAATAAATTTGTTACATTCCTGTCCCCCTCGGGATAGCGTACGCGGTATATTTCCAGGGTACTTTGAGAGGGGAGGAAGTATTTTAGGATAGGACGGCGGATCAGGAAAATGACTTAATAAAACACAGTATATTTTTTATAACAAAAAACTAAAAATACATTTATTGTAAAAATATGAAAAGAAACTTCCTTCTATCTACAAGGTTTCTAAAACAAATAAATGATAAAATACAATAATTAATAATGAAATAGTAAATTAGATATATAATCATAAATTTATGTTCGCGCTATTTTCCGCACGGATACCCGGTGCTATTTTCCACGAAATTTGAAACGGGAAATTGGAAAACAAGACAGATAGAATGTAAAATAGGTTATACTAGCATGAGCTTAACTCCGCTGGTCTTTTAAGGAGCGCCTCACAACCAGGATCACGTTCACTTTAGGATAGGTAAAACTATTAGTCGTCTGTCTTTTAAAGAGCGCCTTGCAATAGAGATCAAACTAATAGTTTCGGACGGGATTTAGTATCGGGATTGATTTGAGCTCTGGATAAGTTTTTAGCTCCAGGAGGAGTTCGTGTCACTCAACTTCGGGGCAGTCGGATCACCGGGCTCACTCCCGATTTTGCCTTTTGCAGGCCCTTTATACTAAAACGGTCGATTATTTCCGTCGCCGCTCGTTCAATTTCGGACGAGCCGCCGAATGATAATAATTACATTAATAATAATAATGATTAATAATAATAATATTAATAACAATAATAATAATTAATATTTACAATTTATATTCCGTATTTTTGCAGCTGGTTTGCTGCGTACAAGTGATTTTATACACGTACAATAGTGTATACGCACATATACATACATATATATATATATATATATATATATATATATATATATATTCGGTGCGAATAATATTTTAATTCATTATATTAATTAAATACAGCCAGTGAATTTGTTTTAGAACACCCGTTGTATATACTGGAATGCGCTCGCCAGTATAAGGCTTGTGCGTTCGCCTACCGCAGTATTCGCTGCTGGCGCGTGTCGTTCTACGAGAGAATACGGTAGTGTGCGTGCGACGTCTATTAGAGGGAGATAGCGGCCGCTGGCCTAATATACTGGACGCGGCTCTCTCTCTCGCCACGCGCAGTGTATCCCCTCTAACGTATGTTTCGGATTTAAGCTTAGCGGTAGAGAGAGAGAGAGAGAGAGAGAGAGAGAGAGAGAGAGAGAAAGAGAGAGAGAGAGAGAGAGAGGGAGAGAGACTATGTATTGCGTTCTCTCTCTACGGTTCTGTTTTCGGCGGTCGCGTCGACTACCTTCTATAGTAGTCGTCGCGACCTTTGCTCGCTTTCGGTATGTTTACCGCGTTATAAACTATTGAATTATATTGAATTTTGTTATATTTTCGTGTATTATAATAGTTTGATTTTATATTTTAATTAATATTCGTTTCAGATGTGTGATGGAAACAAATTATTATAATTTAATGTGTTCGCGATATATTTGTGAAATAAATTTGTGTATCGGTCGCAGTGAATTTGCGCGGCCATGTTTTTGGCCGTCGCAAATTGAATAACAAATTATAGATCAGATCAAAATCTAACACTTATTTTCCATGAAATTTTTCTCTCAAAGAAAAAAATAAAACCGAATAGAAAAAATTGATTAAAAACTTGCAGAAAAAAATGTGGTAAACAAAATTTGTGAAATAAACAAAAATTTGATAAAAATCAAACCAGTTTGAAAAACATAACACAAAATCCAGAAAAAATTACTTCCAAAAAATAAAAAAATAAGTTGAAATAAAATTAGTTTAAAAAAAGGTAAAAAGCAAAGAACGAAATATCGATAGACTATTGCTGTGACGCTAAAAGAGGAAATAATTATTCGAGAAATAATATTCCATTGATATTATCACACTCAAATGGCCTTAGCGACAATATCCAAAACATCTCACCTGAAGAATCAATATGATTTTTCGGAGTCAGTGCAAAACATTTCAATTTAACTATATCAATGAACTTCTTTGCAAACGTTGATGACTTTTTGATTTATAGACTTAATGAATAAGGACTTAGTCGAATAATATGGCCGAAAAAATCCCCACAGTATTTGTGATAAGACTGTACCCTCATGTCAAATATAATAAAAAACTTCTCTTGTCAGATTTTTTTATCCCAAAGTGGTCCGACGATACTTGCAGACTCAAAAAGATCTCCGAACGGTGTTTCTAAATATCGTAGCTTCTAAAATAGTTAACCTACCCAGCTATACATAAAAAATTTTATTTTGAAAAGCTCTATCCATCAAACAATTTTATATAACACATAAGTTTTATTCCATTAATGAATGCCGTTTATTGCTATTATTTTAACTAATAATAATACATTGGTAGATTTTTAATTAGTAAACTAAAAATATTTTTTGGAAATATTCCGAAATAACTTAATAAAAAATAAATTATATAACGAAATTACAGCTGACAACAATTGACCATTAAAACAAATAGCTAAGTACATTGTTGGATTCAATCTTTACGCTCGATGCGCGCCGTTGGTTTCGTCTGACGGGCCCGCCAACAGGCGGCGCTGGTGATGTCTGCCTCGACCCTTTCATCGGCTCGGCATCCGTTCCGCGCCTTCAACGAAAACTAGTTGCGCATCTGCTGGCATCAGCCGCCGCTACGCTAGGGACACTGACCACATATCTGAATATTGATCATTCAATAAGTTCCTCAATATTGACAATAAATTCATACATTACGGTTATCTGTTGTTTACTCATTTCTTTGCAATCCTTATCAAACATAAATTTTATATGTATCCTCATAAATAACAGCATGTATACGAGTTTTTAGACTCTTAGTTTAGACAGAGATAATAATCAGTTTATTATACGGTAGTAGTCTATCGATATTTCGTACTTTTTTTACATTTTTGAAAACTAATGCTAATTCAATCTATTTTTTTGAAATCGGTTTTACTTCACAATTTTTAAAAATTTTTAAACTAATTTTATTTTAACTTATTTTTTTGAACTAATTTTTTCGGAGATTTTATTCTTATGTTTTTTAATCTGGTTTGATTTTTATCAATTTTTTTTATCTCACAAATTTTTTTTCACCAATTTTTTTTCTGCAATTTCTTTTTTAATCGATCTTTTTGTATTCAGTCTTATTTTTTTCTTTTAGAGACAAATTGCATGGAAAATAAGTTTTATATTTTGATATGATCTATATTTTTTTATTCAATTTGTTCCAAAACCGGTTTTTTGTTATCAATTTCTATTATATTAATAATCAAGCGACTCAAAATCTATGCACAAACTATCTATCCAGAATTTTTATCAGTTTTTGATATAAATTTGACAAGTTTTACGAAACAGCTCTGTATTCAATTACATATATTAAATAATATATATTTACTTATAAACGATTTATTATATAGTCATTCAAATTTTATACTATAATTTTTAGAATTGAATAAATTATTGCAATGAGTCTATAATATACATAAGTAATTCAGATAATCTATTTTTAACAATTTCTTGAATAGATCATTTTATCAAAAGTGAGGTTATGTCCACAATCACTGTAATATTATAAATAAACAGACAGAATCCTTTCATTATTAGTTAATACAGAAAATGACTCTAATTATTTACACCTATTACACAAATTGTTTAAAATATCAATAAGTAACAATACAGAGTAGATTATAATAAATATAAATGAAAAGTATGTTGTTCGAATTTGAAAGAAACTAGGAATAATGTATTTGATTAATGATTTATATTTATTTTATTTTATTCTTTACTTTTATTTTATTTTATTTTATTTTAGCATTTAACTGCAAAAATTTCATTTTCTATTTTTGATTTATATTATTATTTATATGTTTAATAATAAACAAAATTTAATATTGGAGACAATTAATGGATTTTCTCTTTTTGTTCCTACGCCTTATTTACTACAATATAATATAAGCTTATAATATTAAAATTAAATTTTTTAAACTAATTATGGAATATCCATTTTAACACAAAATCATAACAGTCCATTTGAGATTTCTACAATGGCAGAAAGGAAAGTGTTGATTTTCTGCAGAATCAAAAATTCGCCTGCATTATGAAGCTGGCATGGGAGTTTGGGTCTAAATTGCTTTCTGATGTTCGTACGCATATTAGATATTATTTGGTTTAGCCTCTGTATGATTCAAAGAAAAACAGCAACTTCGCATTGAACAGAAGCGTACAGATATATCTATACATATATATATATATATATATATATATATATATATATATTTATTGCCTACGTCACAGCTCGTGATGTAGGCAAATGTACACACTAATTTATGCTGGCGTGGCTGTGATGTCGCGTTGACGCGTTAATGTAGCAGTTGAGCCTGTTGAGGGCGCACGTTCCCGGCGCTCGAAAATCGTCGAGCCTTTCGTATATGGCATCGGTAATCTCTCCTTATTATTTCTGGTATTACCTTTCATGTTCTTCAGGTTAATCTGACACTACTCTCAAATCTTATGGATATCTTTTGAATTTTGTAAATTTTATTTTCTCTTACGTGAGAAAATCTGTCTCTGTCTCTGTCTCTCTGGCTTTCTTTCTCTGTCTTTCATTCTCCTTCTCTTAGAAAATGGTTCTGTATACCAAATCATACTGCATATAGTTTGTGACGACAAATTATGTTTTTGTTTTTATACACTATATTAACTTCAGAATTGTGACAAGAGATTGTTTTTTTTTTTTTAGTTTGAATAAAAGAAATGATTGCAAAATAGGGTTCTTTTACGAATAACCTCGATACTATGCATACATATATTATGATGAGAGTCACAAGGCGCCGCGCCGACTTGTCCAGAAAATGACGATGCACGCACCATCCCACGGAGCAGGAAACCTTAAGGCGCTCGCGCGCGCCGTCGCGCCTTGTGCTCGACATGGTCCCTTCCCCTTACCTCCCCGCGCCACGAGCAGCGCATAACCGTCGGCTGATGGAACGGCGAGGAGGCCTAACCTAGACCATGGCACAGACGAGTGCCGAGATGCACTCACAAAAAAAAGAAAAAAATGATAGATAAAATAAGTACAACGATGAATAATTAATAAGATGGGACAACATGTGAATAGTGATAATAATGGATGATGCTAAGGTCAGGATACAGATAACGGTTGAAACGGACAAAGTGAATTTGAAGGTAAAATGAATAATAGAGGACAAAGAAAAAATGAAATGAATAGTGGTAAGATAAAGATGGAATATGAATGATAGATTAATGAACTAAATCAGTAAATTAAGTCATGGTGATAAAGTTACAAATCGAGATAAGGAGGAAAAAGGGGCATAGAGGGATAACATGAGCAGCTACTGTAACAGGCTCAATGTTATGAGAAGTGAAACGTGGTTGAAATAATAGATTTGTTTTTTTTTGTTTCATTCAAAAATTTCAAAGAGGGATTAAATAAAGGGAGCTTTAACAGGTGCAGGAAATTGGTATGAAACCCCTAATGATAGATGCCAGTGAGATACAAATGAGAAGAAAACTCAAGTTAGAGAACTTAGCACATTACGAAAGATATAGAATTAACGATAAAAAGGAGGAAAGAGCCACAGAAGAATAAAGGCACATAAAAGAAGCCAAGTTAAACATAGATTATAAAAAGAAAAAATCAGAGTGTATAATAAAGAAACAGAGAGAAAGAAAAAAAATGAAAGTTTAAACTAATATCGAATGGAGCAAGAAAAGAAAGGAGGTTTATTTGTTATCAGGGAGATGGATACTTTTCTAGTTATGCAGCCTTTCTACCTTGAGTTGTGAAAATGTTGTGCATTTTCACTGAGAAATATTCAGTGCGTTACAATGTTATTATTAATACTACGTTAAAGTTTAGATATTGTGTATAGGTTACATTTATATTTATATTAGGTATATGTCATAATTTACGTATAAGTTATATATACTTTATATAAGTAGGTATATTAGGGGTTATCGTATGTATGCTTATTAATTGCAAACATTTGTATGCAAGAGGTAGATAATGGGATTGAGACTAGTGATCGAGATTAGGTCCTCTTCAGTATAAAAGAAAAAATTTTTATCATGGATGTCATTTCTCAAAGGAGACGTATTTCTTTAAGCTCGTTGAAATTTAATTGTTCGTTGTATACATCTCAATTGACGAAGTCAATAATGCATAATCGTAAATTATGAACCAAATGTAAAAAAATGTAAGGACAGAGCTGGATGCTATATTTGTGTAGAGATCTAACTTAACATTGCTAAACAGCATTACGACTTAAGTGAATCAATTTCGTATAAGAATAAGATGACTGAAATCGGAAAAAAAACAAGTTAATTTCATGGCCTTGGTGGCGGTTACACATCCAGAGCGTAGCAATGGTATTACATAGATTTAACGAAACACCAACAAGAAAAAAATAAGAGGATAAAATAATACTTTATAATGATGATAATTTCGAGATAGAATATATAAGAAATAATTTGTGTTAATCAGCACTTTTACAATTGTTAAAAGCTATGTTAGTTGTTTCATTTCTCCGATTATATATCTTTTTTCCATTCGATGCTTACACTAGTTATTATTCTAACATGCTTAACAAAAAAAAGAATTTTTTTTTCTCTATCCGATAAGATCTCATGAAATGTTGCGATTACGAATAATTTTGTCATTACTTTAAAACTAAGAGTCATTGATTACGTTCATAATTTTTTTTTTCTCTCGACTTTAAATGCATATATTTCTATGCCAATTATTAACAGTTATTTAAAGGTATACCGTGCAGTTTGAAATGATTATAAAGTGTGTATATTCGAAATATTTGTTTCAACAATAATTTGACAACGTAGGATAATTATTATAGTTATAAATAAAGGTATATAGAATAACTCACATTGTATTTATACGTTTAGATGAAATAATATTTTCATTGGACCAGTTTATTATACTCAGTGTTATTCTTTAATATCGCAGTTCTTATGCATAAATAGAAAAAAAGGGAGAAAAGAATTTTTTTGTTTACTTACGACAAACAATCGACTTTTTTTGGTGCATTTTGTTGTTCAACCAACAAACGTAATTTAACTAACTTCCATTGTAAACAAATTTATCTGTTATAACTTAGTTAGCTAGAATTATCCAGAGAAGTTATTTTGACTCATATTTAATTTGTTATATGGTTACTAATAGTTGCGAGCACATGTAAGATTGTTGTAATATTTTGTTTTGTAAAAGTTATAGCTTAAGAGCCTTTGTATTTGTAGGTTCCAAACTCGGAATTATTATATTGATTATCTACGCAAAGTTTATGTTACTTGACTAAATTTCAATTAAGTAACTCTAGCGTTATGTATATAGTGACTATCGTCAATTATAATCCCCGGTTTAATGTAGTTACAACTACATTAAGCTAGTTGCGTGCGAGGGCCGTGTTCGGTGCGTCCCGATCGCGGTCGGCCGTTGTCGACCGCCGCCGTATTTCCCCCCTTGTCCCATCCTTCTTCCCCGGCGAACGGCGAGATGCGCTGGAGACTCCGCTGTCAGCCACCGAGGAGATAGGTGGTAGAAAAAGAAGCAGAGAGAGGACGAGAGAGAGAGATTCAGTTGTGGACGTCCGAGAGAAGAGCAGTTTGGAGTAAAAGGGCATAGGAAGAAATTGAGAAAGAAGAAGAGAGAGAGCGAGTCCATTGTAGCAGCCGGGTGTCAAAGAAGAAGGTAAAGTCGGAGGAGAGAGAGGCCGTTGTAGCAGTCCGAGGAGAGTGAGTGTTGGAAGTGTGAGCTGGAGAGAAAGAGATAGACAGCAGGGAGAGTGAGTAGAAAAGAGGCCATCAAGGAGGAAGATGGAAAGAGGAGCCGCGTGACCCGCCGAGGAGTCACAGACCAGCACGTGGGCGAGGATCGCTCGACGGACGCCCTGCTACCTTCGCCTCCCCCCATCATCGGCGCCTGCGCTAACCATCGACGGCGTAAGTAACTATCACCCAGGGGACGAGTCTACGGACGTCAGTGGGTTTCCGCATACGCGACGGCCAGAATCCGATCCTTCCCTTTCCTTCCCCCCGTGTGATTCCCCAGGTTTGGTGAGTGCGCCGGTGCGTGGGACGCGGTCGGGACGTGCCGAGTACGCGGACGGGAGTAGAGTAGATACGTTAGTCGGCGGAGGTTATTGCATGTAAATATGGAAACTATAGCGATTGAATAAATTCTGTTACGAAAGTCCTTGTCGTACCGCGCATAAATGTTCTCTTCCTGAATTCCCTTTTACAGGCTGGCGGGACCTCCTCAGAGAGAAGCAGGTGAGTAGTTGTGGATATTAATAAAAGTTGTGCGCGCGAACAAGTGCATAAATTCCAAATATATATATATATATATATATATATATATATAAATATATATAAAATATATATAAAATTATATAAAATTAAATATATAAAATTAAATAAATATTTATTAGATTCTACAACTGGCAAGGAATAATCAAATAAATCTAATCAACCCTTTGAGAAAACTTCATTCTTTTGAGTAAATGGTTTTTTCAAAAATTGAATATATTTCTTATATATATATATATATATATAAAATAATTTCTAATATCAAGCTTATTTTTTCTCAACAGCAGAACACAAATATTGGGAATTAAATGAATATGTTCTTATTTTGAGAAAATATATCCTCAAACCAATAGATTCAAATTTAATATCAGGAAAATAAATTCTTCGATTAATTAAATATCTCTGTGGTGGAAATATTGGGAAGATGAGTAGGTTCTCGAAAAAATGATTTACTTATATTTTATTTTTGTTAATTTTATTACACGTACAGTGTCTCACAACAGCCACTCGCCGTTTGGCTTTTTAAAGCCCGCACTCTCTCCTCCCGTCGCTACAGAGTGGGCAGGGCGGTGCAATTTTCTGTCGAATCACAGAAAAACATTGGCGCGCGCATTTTGTGATCGTGCTTTTGCTCGCCCCTGCAGCGCGGTAAAATTTCGGCCCTATCGTATGTGGCCGTTGACGCGCGCATTATTGAAACCGCGCTCTATTTCCTTGCCTCAACAGAGCGGCCAGGTTTTGGCCGTACCACCTGCGGCCATTGTCGTGCGCACTAGCGATGCCGCGCTCTGCAGATCTACTTTGACAAAGACAAGGCGGGAAGTTTCCCTATTCCGCACAATGGCGAATAGCGCGCTCTCTATCTTTCGCGGACAACGTTCTCTTTTTATTTTTCGCAGTGGCGAAAAGGCAAGTCGGGAAACATGCGGTTCTGAGTCAAATTTATCTAGTTCCCTCCTTTTTTTTTCTCGTGGCTCTCTCAACCTCTCGCGCATGTTACTACTCTCTGCCAAGCATTCTCGGGGACTCCCCGCGCACACCTTACGACTCAAACGCGGAAGTTAGACTTCCTAGAGAGAGAGTACATTGTGCCATCAGAAAACCACTGTGTTTTCAATACATTTAGCTACACGTGTACGTAAACCTCCGTACACGCGAGTTGGTAACGGCGAGAGGCAGAACTACCCTTTTTTCCTTTTTTTACCATATATATAATAGAAATATTCATGAAAAAATTTCTTTCCTTATTTTCCCTTTACAGTTTTTCTTTACAGGTTGGTTATTTGATACACAGAGCTTTATGAATTTAACGTAATCAGAACGCAATATAAACGAAACATAACAACGAAAATATAAACGAAACATAACAACCTATCTTTTGTATGATAACACGCGAATATAATATTTACATCTTATTTGGGAGACGCGTATAATTTACTTGTATGAAAATTAACTTCTATAAAACCAAAAATTTAACTTTTATAAATCTATAGAAATAATGATATAATTTTATTAAACAATAAATTTGTATTCGGCGCGTATTAAGAAATAATCCGTTACAATCTCCTAGATTGTAGTCCAGATTTTCTAGAAAATGGGTGGCTAAAATTAGAAATTAAATAAATATTTTCTTATCGAAAGAAACTATTTCCTTGAACCAATAACTGAAAATTTTGGAATTAAAAAATTTAGATATTTGATTCAAGCCGACAAAATTAAGTGAATATATACTCGGATTAAGAATTTCAATACTTCACTCAAGAAAATTTAATTTAAAATGAAGAACTCAATTCCTATCTTTAAAACACGAATTACTTGAAATACATTTTTATTTTTAAAAACATGAAAATTCAAATATGTTAAATGTTTAAAAGTAGTGCATAGTTTCTTGATTCAAAGCATTATTTTCTTGACTTTAAAAATCAAAAGTTTAAACTAAGCGAATAATTTTTTGAATTCTTTTACAATTTATACGTTGATTTACTTTTATTACATTTATTTCAAAACTTCGACCGAACCGGGATTCTATCCGCAGACCTTTGGATTCGCAAGCTAACACCTTATTAATTACGCTATCGCAGTATGATGTGGACATTTATAAAAATCTTATATATCAATTTTAGATCTCATATAGTTATATATTATGAAATTAATTTATGGATTCCAATGAATAGTATATGCATTTATATATAATATATTCTTATATTATAAGACTTTATATAACGTTTTGATTTTAAAACGTGATTTTCCACAACCAGATAATATTTTCTTAAATTGAATCATAATACGTATACGAAATCGAAAAATAATTAATTTTTGTATTTATATCACAGAAAAAAATGGTTTTTATAGAAAGTCAATATATCTGTGTAATTAAAAAAATTAAGTTAAAAAACTTTTTGAAAATATAACATGTATATTTAGAAATTAATTAAGCTTTACGTATATACATACTATATACGTGATTAGAAGATATTAAACGAAATTATAGAAGAAATTCCTTATTGAAGAACTTATTCGTTTCAATTGAAAATTACAGAAGAACCCAGTTCTCAATATTACCCTTTTGTGTACTATAATGTACAACTCAAGATTATTACATTGTGAAATTTTGAAACCAATATTTTGATATAAGGAATTAAGTTCTTGATAGAAGTTAATTATTAAGCAATCAGTTTTTGCAATCTAAAAATATTAGATATAATTAGTAAATATTGATTAAATGATAATTAATAAAATTCTCTGCGTCCGAATATTCAATATATATATTCTTATATTTAGATATAAGTGATATTTTATATTTATATTTGATCTTTTATATCATATTTAATATTTTCCATTATAAAGTGAGGAGTAGTAAATTTGATTTTCAATAATAAAAGCAAGGTTATTATTTTCTTAATTTATGAAACCAATATCTCAATGTAAGAAATTAAGATCTTGAAAGTAGTTATTTATCCAATTAATCTTTGAACTAAAAAAAATACTAGATAAATATTAGTAAATATTGATTAAAATGTAGTCAATAATTTTTTGTGACTGTATATTAAATAAATATTTTTTAAATTGTGAAATAAGTTGCTTCAAATAAAAAAAACCAGCATTTAAAACGTTCCTTCATCAACAACTTGTTCGCTTGAATTAAAATGATATAAGATTGATAGATTACTATATCAGCTAAAAAATAAGAAATTTATTTTTTAGGGTGATAAATAATCTCTAGATTTAAGAAAATAATTTTTGCTTGAAATTCAGCATTAAATTCAGCGAAAATTACATTTAAGAAAATATTATCTAGATTATCTAGATTTGTTTAATATATTATAATATATATATATATATATATATATATATATATATATATATATACTTAGTATCAAGAAGTTTTTAAATCATGGTTTATTTTTAAGAAATATTTCAAAGTTGTTAAGCAACCTATATGTTACTGAACTCTTCACCGGCGATCTTTTGTTTTAGTCTTATTGTTGCATTGCTCGTGATCGGTCCACACTTGATCTTAGCAAATATTTTATCAGTGCTATAGAGTAATACAAAAAAGAATTATTTTTCAGCTTCATATACCTAAGAAAAATACATTTCAGAAAATATTATTTAGATGTGGGAAATCAAATATTAAAACCAAAATGATATATAAATTGTTATAATATAAGTATATCATATCATATCATATCATACTTCGTATCATATCATATCATATCATACTTCATATCATATCATATCATATCATATCAAATCATATTATATCATACTAATTTATAAAGACAAAGCGTATTTTTGTTTGTACGCGATAACCGAAAAAACTACTGAACCGATTGTTTTGAAATTTGACATATACATTCTATATTATCTTGGGAAGGACATAGGCTATGTTTTTTCTTGAAAATTATTTTACTTTTAACAATAAATTAAATTAACAGTTTTAGTGGTCAGTTTCACTAGCGGCCACTAGGTGGCGTCTTGAATCACGAACATCAACTCAAAGTAGTACGCTTAAAGAATTTTTCTCACGTGAAAAATGCTTTCTCTCTCTCTCTCTCTCTCTCTCTCTGTTTTCATTTATAAAATGGTTGTATTCCAAATCATACTAAAAATAATTTGTGAAAACAAATCATAAGAATAATTTGATATTTTTTTGAATATTCTATTTTTTTCTATGCAAGAAGAAAATTGTGTAATTATTTTGAAACATGAATTATACAGAATGTTCAAACAAAAGCATCAAAATAACCAAATAATTTTTGAAAAGGATTCAATGTCTACAATTTTCAGATTTTTGCCTTGCTTGTTGAATTGTCAAACATAAATCAGATTATTTCAATATTATAAGGGGTTTTCAGTATATATGTAGACTTGTGGTCTTATCGATTTTTATTTAAAAAAATTAATTTTAAAAAATAATTTAAATTATTTAAATTATATATTTATATATACCATTTCATATAACCAAAAATGTAAATTTCAATATAAATTGTTAGAAATGGTAAAAATCTCTCTCTCTCTCTTTCTCTATCTCTCTCTCTCTCTCTCTCTCTCTCCGTCTCTCTATCTTCCTTTCTCCTTCTCTTATAAAATGGTTCTGTATACCAAATCATACTGAATATAATTTGTGACGATAATTATATTTTTATTTTTATACATTATATTAAATTCAGAATTGTGACAAGACAATGTTTTTTTTTTAGTTTGAACAAAAGAAATGATTGCAAAATAGGGTTCTTTTACCCACAACCTCGAAAAAAATATCATATATCGTCACTTCTGCATAAAAAAGAAATATCCATCGTGTGCTTAAAAAATATGCCATTTGCCATACCATTTTATTTGAATTTCAGTTGGCACACATATATATATATATATATATATATATATATATATATATATATATATATATTGTATAAAATGGTCGGCAAAATATTAACTTTTTGAAGTGGACGCTACATTGAAGCAGTTTTTTATACAGAAGTGACGATAGGTAAATTATGGTCAATTATATATAAAAATATAGATTTGTATATATAAGAATACTTTTTACTTAAATATTATTGAATTGTTTATGAAATCGGTTAAATTATTATCTCGGGCGAAGCCCAGACGGGGGATGCTAGTATTATATATATACTGAAAAAAATCATTTCTAATATCAAGCTTACTTTTTCTCAACAGTACAACATAAATATTGGGAATTAAATAATATTTTTTTATTTTGAGAAAATATTTGATTCAAGCCGACAAAATTAAGTGAATATATACTTTGATTAAGAATTTGAGTACTTCTCTCGAAAAATTTAATTGAAAATGAAGAATTCGATTCCTATCTTTAAAACAATAATTACTTGAAATACGTTTTTATTTTTTAGAAACATGAAAATTGAAGTATGCTAAATGTTTAAAAGAATTGCATAGTTTCTTGATTCAAAGCATTATTTTCTTGACTTTAAACATCAAAAGTTTAAACTAAGCGAATAATTTCTTGAATTCTCAAAATTAATTTCTTTCGCTTAAAAGAACTTCGACCTAACCGGGATTCTATCCACAGAACTTTGGATTCGCAAGCTTATTAATTACGCTATCACAGTACGCTGTGAACAATTATAAAATTCTTATATATCAATTTTAGATCTCTTATAGTTATACACTATGAAATTAATTTATGGATTCCAATGAATAGTATATGCATTTATATATAATACTAGCATCCCCCGTCTGGGCTTCGCCCGAGATAGAATTCGAATGATAGAATACTAATCTCTTCATAGAAGTCGTAATAAGGTACCTGGACATCGTTTTCCACTAACTATACATGACACTCCCCGTAGAAGACGTTCCAAATCATCTGAAAATCGCATTCTATCATCCGAACACGAAACTCCCCGTAGAAGTTGACCTGATATACCTGAACATCATTTCCTATCAACTAAACATGATACTCGGCGTAGAACTCGTCCCGTAATACCTGGACATTATCTTCTACCGTCCGAACACGAAATTCCCCGTAGAAGTCGTTCCAAAACACCTGGAAATCGCATTCTATCATCCGAACACGAAACTTCTCGTAGAACTCGTCCCGAGAAAGCTAGCATGGCTTCCTAACGACTAACGACGACACTCCCCATAGAAGTCGTTCCAAATTATCTGGAAATCGCATTCTATTATCCGAACACGAAACTCTCCGTAGAAGTTGTCCCGACATACCTAAACATCGTTTCCTATCATTTAAACACGGTAGTCCCAGTAGTAGTCGTCCTGAGAAAGCTAGCATCGATTCCTAACGACTAAAGACAATACTCCCCGTAGAAGTCGTTCGGAAAGACCTAGATATCGTATTTTACTTACCAACACGAATCTTTGCATAGAAGTTCATTTCCTCATATCTGCACATTGTTTTCTATCAACTAAATATAATATTCCCGGTAGAAATCGCCCAGATATACCTGGGCATCGCATTCTATCATCCAAACACACAACTGCATATATAAATTGTCTTTAGGCAACGGGATATCGTAATCAATCGCCCGTACATGCCAATACAATATTTCTTAGTAGAAACCGTATTTAAAATGTATATATAATATGTACAATATAATATACATACAATCTATATTACATATTATATTTTCGTTTTTTCAATTAAATACCGTGAATATTTTCGTGGTGATGCCAACTGAAATTCAAGTAAAATGGTATGGCGAATAGCATATTTTTTAAGCAGACGACGTATATATTCATTTTATGCAGAAGTGACGATATTATATATATATATATATATATATATATATATATATATATATATATAGTTTCGAGGTTGTGGGTAAAAGAACCCTATTTTGCAATCATTTCTTGTGTTCAAACTAAAAAAAAACATTGTCTTGTCACAATTCTGAATTTAATATAATGTATAAAAACAAAAATATAATTTTCGTGACAAATTATATTCAGCATGATTTGGTATACAGAACCATTTTATAAGAGAAGGAGAAAGGAAGATAGAGAGACGGAGAGATAGAGAGAGAGAGAGAGAGAGAGAGAGAGAGAGAGAGAGAGAGAGACAGAGACAGAGAGAGAGAGAGAGACAGACAGATTTTCTCACGTAGGAAAAAATAAAATTTACAAAAATCAAAAGATATCCGTAAGGTGTGAGTGTAGTGTCAGATTAACCTGAAGAACAAGAAGGTAATACCGACGAACGCAGAAAAGTATAAATTCATATAGAAGTAGTAGAATCACTGATGGAATTAATGGCCAAAATAAATATATCAATTTTTATAATTATAAATTAACATTAAAATTTGAATTTGAAATTTTGAAATTTTGTCATGATTTAAATACGTTAAATAAATAATAGTTTTAAGGAAGTTGTACTTGTTGACGTATCAAATAGGGGCCCCAATACAAATTAACATCAATTTGTTTGCTTAAATAATTAATAATTCACAAATATTACAAATATTAGTAAAAAATCAAAACACAATTAATAATAGATACCATTTCTAACAATTTATATTGAAATTTACATTTTTGGTTATATGAAATGGTATATATAAATATATATTTTAAATAATTTAAATTATTTTTTAAAATTAATTTTTTTAAATAAAGATCGATAAGACCACAAGTCTACATATATACTGAAAACCCCTTATAATATTGAAATAATCTGATTTATGTTTGACAATTCAACAAGCAAGGCAAAAATCTGAAAATTGTAGACATTGAATCCTTTTCAAAAATTATTTGGTTATTTTGATGCTTTTGTTTGAACATTCTGTATAATTCATGTTTCAAAATAATTACACAATTTTCTTCTTGCATAGAAAAAAATAGAATATTCAAAAAAATATCAAATTATTCTTATAATTTGTTTTCACAAATTATTTTTAGTATGATTTGGAATACAACCATTTTATAAATGAAAACAGAGAGAGAGAGAGAGAGAGAGAGAGAGAGAGAGAGAGAGAGAGAGAAAGCATTTTTCACGTGAGAAAAATTCTTTAAGCGTACTACTTTGAGTTGATGTTCGTGATTCAAGACGCCACCTAGTGGCCGCTAGTGAAACTGACCACTAAAACTGTTAACTTAATTTATTGCTAAAGTAAAATAATTTTCAAGAAAAAACATAGCCTATGTCCTTCCCAAGATAATATAGAATGTATATGTCAAATTTCAAAACAATGGGTTCAGTAGTTTTTTCGGTTATCGCGTACAAACAAAAATACGCTTTGTCTTTATAAATTAGTATGATATGATATGATATGATATGATATGATATGAAGTATGATATGATGATAGATATATATATATATATATATATATATATATATATATATATATATATTGTAACATAGCACTTTGGTGAGAGCTAATTTGTGCTCCGGCTCAATGCGCATCGGCCCCGATCGCTCAATACGCCATCGGGTTCTTTTCACCCTACCAAAGGCTATGTTCTATTCGCTTTACTTGCATAAACGAGTGGCTCCGGCTCAACCCGCCTCTGCCCCTAGTCGCTCAACGCGCCACTAGGTTCGCTTGTGCAAGCTAAATTTATTTCTTTTTTAGTTTTAATTATTTACGGTGCGTACTGTACTTTGGCCTACGCTCAACACGCCTAGGCCCTTGGTCGCTCAACCCGCCACTAAGTTTGCTGTAATACGCACCGTACCGCGAAATCCAATTCTCACTCTCGCTCAAGCCGCCAGAGTTCGAATTGGATTTATTTTATTTATTTATATTTTCTTTTTTTGACTTTGCTGGACGTTGGGATTTAATAAATTTTTATTTATTTTAGAACAACAAAAATTTATTTAACAAAATATTATAAAACATAATTAACAAAATACAAAAAAAACTAATTAATTTATTTATTTCGGCACTGCCGAACTAGCCGCTCCTATCGACTTGTTTAGTCGTGCCATTATCCGCTGTAACAAAGAAAATCATAAAATATATTTATTTTATGATGTAGAAATTTAACAATTATTTTTAACTTAAAATTAACGCTCCGCGTGCGCGTAATTACAAATTTTATTTATGATCCTATTCTACGTGATCGCGTCCCGCCCTGAGTGTGCTGAGACTTGTCGCCCGCTATCGCGCCGACGACAGGTCTCCCTCGAATAGCCAGTTTCGAGGTCGCTGGCACACTGAATTTTCGCAGTCAGTGCGGCTCTACATGAGAATTGGGAGAGAGCGCTCGCTCTCCCCTTACCGCACTGTACCGCGCCTAAGAACTACGCAGTGCCGTCGCCGCTCGCGAGAATTCGACAATCAATTCTGCGGCCCGAAAGCGCTCGCGCGTCTTCGCCGTACTGCCGGTGCTTTATCCCCGCGCCGCGCCGCATCGCTCGCGACTTCGCGACTTATATACAATATACAATATTTGCGCGGGACTATTGTCTCGTCGCAAGATATATATATATATATATATATATATATATATATATATATATACATACAAGAAATATATTCAATTTTTTAAAAAACCATTTATACAAAAGAATGAACAAGTTTTCTCAAATGGTGGATTGGATTTATTTGATTATTCTCTGCCAGTTGTAAAATCTAATAAATATTTATTTAATATTATTAAAGGAATCACAAAGATTTAAATATTAAAAGTAATAAATAAATAGTAAAAACTACAAAAAATATATATATAAATCAAAAAAATATTTTCTATTTTTGAAAAAATTATTTACTTGTAACATATAAATAGTTTTTTTAAAAGATTCATTCCTTTAAATTTAATATTTAAATCTTTATGCTTCGTTTAATAAAATCGAAAAAATGTTTATTAATTTTTAACAACTCGTTGGGTCTCATCAAATAAATATATTGCACCTTTTGATAAGCTTTGATATCTATTTAATTATTCATATTGAATAGCTTTTCCAAAAATTGAATATATTTGTTAAATTTGAGTATATATATAGTTTTTTAAATATTTATTTATTTAACTTTATTTTTTACGTATATGTAGTTCTGTTTAGTAAAATTCAAGAGTTATTTATTACTTTTCAATAATTTATTTAGTTTAATGTAATAAATATATTTCGCTATTCAAATAAACTTAATTGTTTGTTTCAAGTATATTGTAAATACGTATATAATTGTTTGTTTAAGTATATAAGAATATACGCGCGCGCGCGCGCGCGTGTGTGTGTGTGTGTGTGTGCGTGCACGCGTGTCTGTGTGTGTGTATGTGTTCTTAAAAGTTTGGCAGCGGAGTGTACTAAATGGGATTCACTGGTGTCGACGAAGAAATTCTTTAAGTGCGTATACCCGGGTATACCTTTTAGTAGCTTCGATCATCGCCACGCAGCGAATTTAGAATTTTAAGAAAATATGTGCGTATATAAATACATAAATACACACTTATACACACAGACAAGAAAATCTATAGGTACTTCAAGAATTTCGACACCAGTTAATCCCTTTTATTGCATCTATTGTTACGGCGTCCCCCCTACTGAACGCCGTCACTCGCTCCATCACACGAGTTGGAAAACCAACATCTGGAATATCGCACGAACGGAGTACCGACGTTCACCGCCGTAACGCTGATTGTTAAAATTTTACTGCAATGTCGAACATGGGCATCGGCGATCTCCCCTTATTATCTCTGAAACGACACAATTCATTCCGCTAAAATAATTCTAGTAACCACCGGGTGATGGCGCCACGAATCGAATTCAATGCCATAAAAAGAAGAAGAAGAAGCAGATATAAAACCAACTGATATAACTATGAAATTATTTTACAAACTAAAACATTTTCTACATATGCGTAATACGTCATTTATTAGGTTCATTTAACTTCGTGTTCATAATAAAACTGTCGAATTTTTATTTTCTCTTTAATAAATTATGATTTCTGCAGGAGATGAATCTCATATAAATAGGTAATGTTGTTAATTTTCGTACTTATAAAATGATGTTTACATTAACTATTGAAATAGATTATAAAATAATACTATATAGTTGATCTAAAAACTGCGTATTATTAAAGTCTGTTACTTTACAGGAATAATATTATGTTTCAATAAATCTTTCAAAAACTACAGTAAATCATAATTTATTTTCTATTTTAGGATTTTATCTACTAAAAATTTTTATGAAGTCTTAGGAATATCAAACAATGCAACAAATGACGAAATTCATTCGGCCTATAGAAAGTTATCACTTTCTGTTCATCCAGATAAGAACAAATCTCCAAGAGCAAAAGATGCTTTCATTGGTAAATGTTTGGTAATATATATTAATAATATGGAATATATTTTATAGTATACTAAAAAACTATGTATTTATAGCCGTAAAGAGGGCCACAGCTATTTTATTAGATAAAAGTAAAAGGAACGAGTATGATCAATATTTATGTTCACCAACTAGTTTTTGGGCACATAAATTTGATATATCAGGTTTGCAATGCTTCATATGGGAATTACATATTATTGTATATTTACTTTATAAAATAATATCGATCTTTTGTTCTCATAGATGAGGAAGCGAATTCGATCTTACTTACGGCAGGTTTATTTGGAGCTGTTGGAATTGCTGCTGTTTTGTATGGAATATATAATTGGTTTACAAATTCAAGTAAAAAAAAAAGTAATGTGGAAGATACCAAGAACACCAAATAATAAATATTGGTAATTTTATTTGAATAGTGTAATCTCTACATTTTTTCGATGTTAATAACTTTTAAGAAATATTGTAAATGCATAGAATCATAAGTAAGTGAGTTAAATCTATATTTCAGAAAGTTTAATAGTTTTTGTACTTGTAATGATTAATTTAAGCAAAAGAAATCATTGAAATCAATTTATACATAGTTCGATATTTTGTAAATATATATATATATATATATATTAATTGGTGTATGTTACCCTATTATTATTACTACATCAATGAGTTATTGAATTGGTCGATTTTAAAAAATTTATGTTTAAGAATTTTTACTTGTTTCTTAATCATATTGGAATAGGATTCCATCTATGTATAGGTTTTAAGTAAATAATTTGACATATAGTGATGGCACTTATTAAAAAAGTTTATAGAAAATTAAATGAAGAAAAATGGTTGATGCTTAATATATTTTACATCAAGTTACACTAAAAATGTACTGTACAAACTTCAACCGGAAAATTGAATTGTTGATGATACTGATGTGATGATCAGATACCTGATAATTTGATTTTCTATTAATTATCGATACAATAATATTTTTGACAAATAAAGAAATACTAATTTATTTTTAACGCTTGGTTTTTTAGTTTTTTATAAGCTTTTACTATCTATACATTTGATAACGTATTTGATTAGTTTTGATAAATCAAAAATTGATTGATTAAAAATTTAAATTCTCTATTTAAATTCTTTATTTGAATAATTTCTCTAGCATTAGTCTGGTCTGCAGTCTGGAGCACTGTTTCTACCACAAATGTACCAAAATGTATCAAATCATATCAACATGCATCCTAGCAATTGATTAGTGGATCCAGGAGCACGATTGCAGAGGGTAGAAGAAATTATATATATCAAAAGCCATTTTAAAAGAAAATGATTAAAATACGTTCAGTTATTTTATACATTAAACAAAAGAAAACTTTAGCTTTACTTGAGTAAGTTTGGTAAAAAGTTTCTCGAATTCGTCACGTTAGGGTTACGGAGGATTCACGTAGTTTTCAATTGAATTTTCCGCTATAGAACCGGACGTTTGAAAATGATTTGAGAGTCGCTTAATCTTTTAAATATATATATATATATATATATATATATATATATATATATATATCATATCATAATCATATCATATCATACTTAATATCATATCATATCATATAATATCATACTCATACTATTTTATAAAGACAAAGCGTGTTTCTGTTTGTATACGAGAACCGTAAAAACTACTGAACCGATGGTTCTGAAATTTGACATATAGATTCTATATGATCTTGAGAAGGGCATAGGTTATGTTTTTTATTGAAAATCATTATACTTTCATCAATAAATTAATTTCATGGTTTTAACAATCAGTTTCACCAGCGGCCACTAGGTGGCGTCTTGATTCAAGAACATCAACTCAAAGTAGTCGGCTGAAAGTATTAATACCAGGCCAGCTCAGACGAATGTTCATATCCAACTTTGGGATTCGTATCCTAAAGAAGGTCTAGCGTTAGTTGGTATAACCTTTTTTCTTCTTCAGGTTAATCGGACACTACACTCATACCTTATGCATATCTTTTGATTTTTGTAAATTTTATTTTCTCTTACGTGGGGAAATCTCTCTCTCTCTCTCTCTCTCTCTCTCTCTCTCTCTCTCTCTCTCTCTCTCTCTCTCTCTGTCTTTCTTTCTCCTTCTCTTATAAAATGGTTCTGTATGCCAAATCATACTGAATATAGTTTCTGACGACAAATTATATTTTTATTTTTATACATTCTATTAACTTCAGAATTGTTGCAAGAGGAGACTATATTTTTTTTTTAGTTTGAACAAAATTAACAAAAGCAATGATGGTAAAATAAGATTCTTTACCAACAACCTTGAAACTATGAATATATATATATATATATATATATATATATATATATATATATATATAAAATATCGTCGCTTCTGCATAAAAGAGCGATATCCATCGTCTGCTTAAAAAATATGCTATTCGGATACTAATATTTTTCTTAAATTGCAGTTGGCATCACTAGGAAAAAAATTCACGTATTTAATTGAAAAACGGAAATATACGATATATATATATATATATATATATATATATATATATATATATACTAGCATCCCCCGTCTCGGCTTCGCCCGAGATAATAATTTAACCGATTTCATAAGCAATTCAATAATAACTAAGTAAAAAGTACTCTATACATAAAAATCTATATTACTATGATATTATATTGTACATATTATATACAAATTTTAAATACGATTTCTACTGAGAAATATTGTATTGGCGTGTACGGGCGGTTGATTACAATATCCCGTTGCCTCAAGACGATTTCTATAGACAGTTGTGTGTTCGGATGTTAGAATACGATGTCCAGGTGTCTCTGGGCGATTTATACGGGGAATATTGTATTTAGTTGATAGAAAACGTCCAGGTATGAGAAAATCAACTTCTATGGGAAGATTCGTATTGGGGCGGTAAAATACGATATCTAGGTTTTTTGAAACGACTTCTACGGTGAGTATTGTGTTTAGTCATTAGGAAGCGATGTCTAGCTTTCATGGGATGACTTCTACTAGGACTATCGTATTGAGTTGATAGGAAACGATTTTTATGTATGTCGGGATAATTTCTACAGGAAGTTTCCTGTTTGGAAAATAGAATGCGATTTTCAGATGATTTGGTATGACTTCCACAGGGAATGTCGTGTATAGTTGGTGGGTAACAATGTCCATGTACGTCAGTATGACTCCTATGAAGAGATTCGTATTCTATAATTCCAACACGCACACTTTCAGTAAGAGTCGTCCCGAGACATATTCTATCGCCCGAAGATGAAATTCTCCGTACTCTCGATACACTTGGACATCTTTTACTACCGCTCGAACTCGAAAGTACAATTTTTCCCATAGAAGTTGTATGTAATTTGTGTGTGTGTGTGTGTGTGTGTGTGTGTGTGTGTGTGTGTGTGTGTGGGCTTCGCCCGAGATAATAATTTAACCGCTTCCTTAAACAATTCAATAATATCTAAGTACAAAATACTCTATATATAAAACTGTATTTAACATACATATATATGCATATTAAATACGTCTTTTATGGGGAAAATTGTACTTTTGAACTCGAAAGTACAATTTTTCCCATAGAAGTTGTATGTAATTTGTGTGTGTGTGTGTGTGTGTATGGGCTTCGCCCGAGATAATAATTTAACCGCTTCCTTAAACAATTCAATAATATCTAAGTACAAAATACTCTATATATAAAACTGTATTTAACATACATATATATGCATATTAAATACGTCTTTTATAGGGAAAATTGTACTTTTGAGTTCGAGTAGTAGAAAAAGATTTCCAAATGTCTCAAGACGATGTTTACGGAGAGTATTATGTTCGGACTATAGGGCATGTCTTGGAACGAGTGCTATTGAGAGTCTTGTGTTGGGGATGTAGAATATGATTTGCATAAATCCCGAGACTACTTCTACTGGGATTGTGTCGGTTCAAATGATAGAATAGGAATCTTCATAGAGGTCTCTTAGACACTCCCCATAGTATATAGTCGTTTCATAACACCTGGAAATCGTATTCTATCATCCGAACACGAAACTCCCCGTAGAAGTTGTCCCGACATACCTAAACATCGTTTCCTACCAACTAAACACGATATTCCCAGTAGAAGTCGGCCCGAGAAAGCTAGCATCGCTTCCTAACGACTAAACACAATACTCCCCGTAGAAGTCGTTCGGAAAGAGTACCGTCTCAACACGAATCTTCCCATAGAAGTTGATTTCCTCATACCTGGACATCTTTCTCTATTAACTAAATACAATATTCCCCATAGAAATCGCTCAGAGACACCTGGACATCGCATTCTATCATCTGAACACACAACTGGTTATATAAATTGTCTTGAGGCAACGGGATATCGTAATCAACCGCTCGTACACGTCAATATAATATTTCTCAGTAGAAACTGTATTTAAAATGTGTATATATAATATGTATAATATAATATATATATACAATATATATTACATATTTCGTATATTTTAGTTTTTTTAATTAAATACCGTGAATATTTCCGTAGTGATGTCAACTGAAATTCAAGCAAAATGGTATGGCGAATAGCATATTTTTTAAGCAGACGACGTATATATTCATTTTATGCAGAAGTGACGATATTATATATATATATATATATATATATATATATATATATATATATATATATATATATACATAGTTTCGAGGTATTAGTAATAGAACCCTATTTTGCCATCACTTCTTTTGTTCAAACTAAAAAAAAACAGTCTCTTGTCACAATTCTGAAGATAATACAATGTATTATAACAAAAATATAATTTATCGTCACAAACTATATTCAGTATGATTTGACATACACAGCCATTTTATATGATAAAGAGAAGGAAAAACAGAGAGACAGAGAGAGAGAGAGAGAGAGAGAGAGAGAGAGAGAGAGAGAGAGAGAGAGATTTCCCCACGTAAGAGAAAATAAAGTTTACAAAAATCAAAAGATATCCATAAGGCTTGAGAGTAGTGTCAGATTAACCTGAAGAACAAAGGGTAATACCGACTAACGTCACACCTTCTTTAGGATATAAATCCCAAAGTTGGATATGAACATTGGTTTTAGCTGGCCTGGTATTAATACTTTAAGCCGACTACTTTGAGCTGATGTTCGTGAATCAAGACGCCACCTAGTGGCCGCTGGTGAAGCTGATTGTTAAATCCATTAACTTAATTTATTGATGAAAGAAAAATGGTTTTTAATGAAAAAAACATAGCCTATGTCCTTCGCAAGATAATATAGAATCTATATGTCAAATTGCAGATTTATTTTTTATTTCACAAAGTAAAAGTTCAAAAAATGATGGTGTAATTATTTAGTAAGAATGCGAAAGAGTAGCATGGGAAAAATATATCATTTTTACTTGAAATGAAAAATATTTATCAAATTATGTCTTGGCAAGTAAAAAGTAATTTGTGTGAGTTATTCTCTGACAAAGTTAGATGCGAGCGTAAACCATTTTTGTAATTTTTTTTTTATGTGTGTTAAAACGATAAAGAACTTCGTATATAATAATATAGATATCATGGTATATTGAAAAAATTGTTGTAAAGAAAATTTTTAGATCTGACTAAAATATATTTTTTATATTCTACATGTTTTTGCTTTAGAACTCTAATTGTATGAGCAAGAATGTAAAATGATAAAGCGCTTGTATCTGCCTTATGCTACATGAGCTTGGAAGCTCGAAAGGCCCAATATTCACTTCCTTTTTCTGGACAATTATTAGTTTCAAAGTAAAAATTGATAGCATATAAATCATTTATTTCAATAAGGTTTACAATATTTGTGTGAAAAAATTTTTACGAAATTCAAAATTGTTCCATACATAATGGTTTCTATAATTTTTTTATCAATGTAATTTTATAATTTAATAAATTTAATTTATCAATTATTTTTTTATCATTTAATTTTAAAAGTTTTATTTCGTCTCCTCAATTTGTTCCATTGTATTTATCTGGAAATACAAACATATGATTTTTTTTATGATTTTCATCCGACATTTTTTCGATAATATGACATTTTTTAGGTTAAGGTGTGCACTGAACGTATAATCCAGATGGTGAAACCAGACAAACTTTTTGTTTTCTTCTATACATAGTCTAGACTTTATTCCTACCTAATGTGAGTCGGGGCTAAGTAATTGGAATTTTTTTTTGCGGCGGAGGTTCACTACGGTTTCGAGCACATTCAAACAAATTATTTAATAAATATTCGGCCGATGATAAATTTGTGGCAAATAATGTTATATAGGTCGTAAATTGTATGACATATATCATACATAGATCTGGAATAGCAATGTCTGAGAGAGTAAAAAAGGAGAGAATCCATATGACCAATACCTATATAGGTATAACGTTACGTATATAATAATAACAATGCTCACCTCGATTTTTTATCTGCTGAAATCAAAATCTGCGTTATAATAGTATTATAATCATAGATTTCGTATTACTCCCTCAATATTACGAATAGACGGGTTCATTCGCCTCGATATTATATTTTATATTCGGATTGACCCAAATGTCATAGCTATTATATGTAGAAAATGTGTAATATTAGTTTGTTATTTGGTGATGAATCAAAGCAGAGATTTCTCTAGTGCCGACAAGATTGAAGTGACATTTTTCTTATTTTTTAACTAACTTAGAAAAATATTATGAAAAAATATTATGAAACTACAGCTAATAGATGATACTTAGATAAGAAGGCGCACACAGAGACGCTCGACTCACTCATTGATCGCTGTCTATTGTGCGTGTATATATACGCGATTGCGAACTTGCACGCTTGATGTTCTTTTGAAGAATACAATCTCTTTTATGTGTAAAAACTACAGTAAAATGCATAATGTAAAATATTATCTGCACATATTTAGTTGTATCGCCTAATTTTGCGATATCTCTTCGAATATGCCAAAACTAAATCGGCAGGTCCGTCAGAGAACACCAACGGCACGCACGGAGCGTGAAGATTGAATCCAATATGTACAATATCCACGTCATGGTTCGAAATTATCTACATAGGACACTTAGAGGCTATTAATTTCAAAGAAAAAAATCTAACCGTTTTCCAAGAACAGTTATTTATGCAATAATTTTTTGTAAGGGTTACGAGTTTCTACGTATGATTCATAACACTTTCAGGATCGTTACTTGTACCTTAAAAGATTTTGCTCACTATTCTTTTTAGGAATCAGTTCATTTATGTATTAATAATTGTTTACTCCAAATTACACATCTGTTTTCAAAAGTTATGTAAAGTAAAAACAACCCTATTTCAAAAAGTACCGTAATTCGTACAAGATGATGCGAGGGTGAGGTTTGAATGAACACCAGTGTCAATTACACTTTTTACAATTCTAATGCAGAATTTAGCGCCGGTGCAAAATGGAGAATTACAACTAGGAGGCTTAATTTTGAAAACTAAAGTTAGCCTTTAAATGACATTGCAAATCCAGGGCAATGTCAATTTAACGCCACCATAAATTTTGCCTTACCAAATCAGATTACTTTAGTATTGGTTAGATATGCTCAAAGTTCTTAATAATCGAGATTTCTTGGCTTTCTACTACTAAATAGTCATTTCACCCGTAAATGACCTCAGAAGGTCATTTTGAGCCATAACGTGGATACATATCCAAATAGAAAATTTTGTGCTCTTTCAGAATCTGAAATAAAAATAGGGCCTCTATTTAAAAAACTAAAGATGTCTTTCAAATGACGTTGAAAATGATAATCAATAACAAATCCAAGGTTACTATTTAGTTCAACCTTTAAAACTGATCAAATTTTGTATTTAACATTTTTTCCAAAGTGCTTACTTTATGTTATTGAGTGAGGGGGGGGCGAAACATTTCAAACATCCTATATATATATATATATATATATATATATATATATATATATATATATATAATATATGCCGTCAGAAAAATTATTCTTATCTGCAACATAAAATATTAATTTTTACTCTTATGCAATATTAATAAATATATATATATATATATATATATATATATATATATATATATATAAGCAATTATCGCATATACTAATTGCATTTAAGATATAAAGAAAGAAAGTGTGAGAGAGAGAGAGACAGACAGAGAGAGAAAGAGACAGAGAGAACGAGAGAGTATGTGAAGAAGGGAAAAGTACATTGAATATATGTTGCATATTTAACCTGATATAACTAATAATTTAAAACGAAAATTGACAGTCGCTGACGCATTCTGCGCTGATGCTGGATCTACGATCGTGCGGAGAATTAGCGGCAATAGAGCATTATGCAATTTTATGATTTAGTCAACTTTTGTACCAGATGATTCGAGCTGGTCTGCAGGAAAGTCCGGGATGTTATGGATATGAAAAGAGGTTTTTTATGGTTTATATAAAAGCTTTATGAACTTAGAAGTCTCGACATTTTGGCGGTATGACTATACGTTTTGTAATGGGTTTGAGGCTGCGAAAATAAAACAAGTTTAAAATATCTCAAATTTAATAAATTTTTGATAAATTTCACATTAATAAAAAAATAAAATTAGAAACAATTAATAAATTATTGATAAATTAAAAACTTATTTTAATAATTTTTAAAAATATGATTACTCAAAATTATTGATAAAAATTATAAATAAATTCAATTATTAATGAGTTAAAAAATTATTTTAATATTTCTTTAAAATTTGACTACTCGAATGTCCGAAAAGAAATAGTTACTTTGGGCAAATATTTTTTAGTCAACAAAAAGCAGCATAGATTATTTTGTATTGGGTGTGCAAATAAGTTTCCGCCGTTTTTTTATAAAGAAATAAGAATTTATTGAAAAAAAGGTACAAATAATGTCATTCAAAATATTGCCCAACACTTTTTACTACTTTTGGCCATCTTTCGGGCAACAAGTGGATACGTCGTTTAAAAAATTGTTCATCTTTTGAGGTGATCCACGATTCTACTCATTTCTTCAATTCCTCGTAAGAAGTGAAGTGCTGCTCAGACAGACCATGAGTAATTGACCGGAATAGGTGATAGTCTGAAGGAGCAATATCTGGTGAATACGGCGGGTGTGGTAGGACGTCCCAAATCAGTGCTTCTAACGTTTTCTTTACGATTTTTGCAACATGTGGCCGAGCGTTGTCATGCTGAAAAAATGACTTTATCGTACCTTTTGGCATATTGTGGACATTTAATGTTCAATGCTCGGCTCAATTGCATCGGCTGTGGTTGGTAATGTTTCCCGATGACGGTTTGATTGTATTGGAGTAGTTCGTAATAAATTTGTGACGTCCGGGCACGCATGCCCTTCCGTACAATAACTTTATAAGAAGCGCTTACGTATATTGCTCATATACGTAGGCGTTTCGATATGCACTCGGTTTTATTCGCGCCTGGAGTTTCCTCCACTAGCTCGGGAACATCAAACGGTTGAAATTAGATGAAGGGTGATACCTACTCTGTTTTATCTGGGCTAGAGTCCAAGGGTTCTTTTAGATACTTATTTCCTTCGTTTCTTGAATGAAATGAGTATCTCCCTCGGCCTACAGGCCTAGTTCCCTAACTTATGTATAAAAAAAAACGAGGGGCATGTACGATCCTACCTCATGGGAGGATCAGTCACTTCCCCGGATCAAGGAGATGTATGTAGTACAAGTGAGAGAAAGAGAGAGAAGACAAATGTTAGATTTTTTATATTTTGAATATTTATTTTATTTTTACTTACTGACAACAAGGTGAGAGAGACAGAGAAATGGACCTGGACCGTGACTGTGTGTTGACTGCTTCTTGACTGCGATTTGACTGCGTTCAGATTGCGTTTTTGGTGGAAAAATCGGGGCTTTATATACCCGAAAAAGTCCACGATCCCTCTCTCTGCTCCTCGATTTTATCGTTTTTTTATTATTTTATCTATTTTACTTACTTTTAGTTTAAATTTACAATTTTTGTTTTGAACGTATTTTACAATTTTTGTATTGGTTATTACTATTGTTTTTAATTTGTTCTATTTGTTATAACTATTGAATTTCGATAATTTAACGTTAAAAATTGTACACTATCGTATCATTAGTATACAATTTTTATTACCTTTAAGGCCTTCGTCGGAAAAACCATACGCTTCTGACGTATGTGCTTGCGCAAGTCGACGCCTTATTTGGGCAGATATTACAAAATTGTTTTTCTCGCCCAAACAAGATGATGAAATGTTGCATGATTTTTGGTCATCTTAGCTTCGAGTTTGCTTCTATTTTATATATATTTATTTTTGTATATATGTAGTTGTATTTCTATATACTATTATTTATATATTTATTTATATATGTATAAGTTTACGTATTATTATATTGTATGCTATTTTATATATAAATGTGTATATAATTGTTTATCTTTTATTTTTATTCTGCAAAACTATATATATACATTTGTATATTTCATTATTATTATATATTTATCTTATATATATATGTATATATATAGTATGTATTTATGTGCATTATAATATTATTTTTATATCTGTACTTATACGTATTATAGTATTTCATACTTGTTTTAATATATATTTTATACGTATTATAATGTTACATACTTATTTTAATATATATGTTTCATACGTATTATATTATTATATTCTTATTTTATTGTATGTATTTTTTATACGTATCATATTATTACATACTTATTTTAATATATATGTTTTTATGTGTATTATAATATTATATACTTGTTTTATTGTATATATTTTATGATATACTTATTTTGTATATATATATTTTAATATTGTTATATTCTTATTTTGATATGTATATTTTTATATATTGTTATATATTGTCTTTCCTTTTATATGTATATATATATTTATCTCTATTATTATATTTTATTGTTATTTTATACTGTAAACTCTAGCTTACTTATATATATATATATATATATATATATATATATATATGTGTGTGTGTGTGTGTATATATACATCTATATATATACGTGTGCATAAATATATATATATACTATTTATTTTTATAATTTTGTTTTTAAATAATTGAAAAATTTACTGTGATTATTATCTCGATGTTACACCCCTTGCGTAAGACGGTTGTTAGAAGTATGAAAACAATCGTTCGCCTCTGTTAAGGTAATGTGGCATTAAACAGTGTACATATGACAAAAGTTTTTTCCCCCTTTTCGATCTTCGCATTCGCCCAGAACAATATGTCTGTGTACGAGGGAAAACCTAAGGAAAGAAAACCCAGTGGGAAAAAATCTCCATAGGAAAACCTCGTTCGAAGATACGTAGGGTTCACATGATTCTTTGTGTTGTAACTTACTCTACTTACATTAGTATCTGTGAAGATTTCTATGCGAAATTCGATATCTGGTAATTATGGAAATAGGAAATTTACTCTTATTGTTTTGTCTAATTCTGGAAAAGTCGCGTGAGTTGAGGATTTATTTTTATGGTTTTGCAGAAAAAAACGTTTGTTTGTCTTTCGTCTCGTCGGTAGTGGTTAGTACTGGTTCTGGCTTGGGTTCCGGCTCTGGCTCTGGTTGAGCGATCATTTCGTAACTGTTTCTTGCCTCTTGTTTCGTCGATGGTTGTTTGAGCGATATGAAGAAGTGTGCGGCTGTGCTCCAAATGGCTGACAATAAGTATATGGACCAACCGTATACACGATGAAGGGCGTATCCGTTGAGGACAACCCCTATGAACGATTTTATTATGTGTATGATCACCAGGACTGCTATTATCCCAGCGCTTGCGGATCCAAAGGTGATGAATTTATTCCATATTTTCTTTCAAGCAGAATTTACTAAGTTATCCATGGTGTCTTCAGTTATGAAGTGCGATATCGTGTTGCCGCTCGTCACTCCTGATTCGTGCATTTCGTGTGCTGCGTTATTCAACAATGCAGCTGTTTCTACTGGAAACATAATTCGTTCTTTTAGTTTTTCTAAATCTTTACTGGAGTAGATTCCAGATGTTGCTAGGCTGATTGGATTAATGTATTTCCATGTCAGCCGAGTCATGGGCTTTAGGGTTGTGGGTTCTCTTGCCTCGGTCGGTTTTGGTGCCAATTTGTACCATTCGCTATCAATACGGTAGTATGATGGTAGCACTTGGTTACAGGGAACTCTAGTCCCTCGAGTTTTCAAGATGTGTGTTTTTGGTGTGAGAAAGAGGGTTGTGTTTTGTCTTACAACTCTCAGCTCGGTGTAACAGTTATCGCCGTGATCTATCTTAACTTCCACTGGTATACATTTTACCAGGTGTACCACTTCGCCAGCTACTACAGCCATATAGCCGGGACCTTTCATTATGTTATACGCAAATTGGTCGGGACTTTGTGTAGCGATAGCGAGTGCGTTTTTTAGCGCGATTTGTTCTACCCGACATCGCTCTGTCAGTATGTTGCGGTATAAGTTAAGCATTTGTTTTTTTACATGTTTTTCCAAATATACGAATTTTGCATTTACATAAGCAAAAATATCCAGATTACTACTAGATAACGCACCTTTTTTCGCAAACGTTACACCTTGTTTAGTTTCGAAGATAACCAGTTTTGGGTGTTCTGTTCTTATTATAGTATAACCGCAAACCTTTTCTTCGGACAATTTACTTAATGCGAACGTTAATTTTTGATCTGAAAAAGAATAAATTACGTCTTGATCTATCTGGGGGTTAGTCATTTTTATCGCATGACCCTCGAATAATATGCCGTATTCATTAAAGTGGCAATCATTATTAGGGACGGATTCCCAGCAGGTATATCCATCTTTTGCGTCTATGCAGAATTTTCCCGATAATGGGCATGATGTTCCCGATTGTAGGTGAATTTTGTCATCTTGTAGGTTTACTCGCGCCGATTGTTGGGATAGGGTGATTTTAAGAGTTCCTTGGACAATAACAGAATTCCAAGTCCCATAAGGGTCGCTATAGTAGGCTCCCTCGCAAGTTCCGTCGTTACTTATGCTTCCGGCGTAGGTCATCGAATATGTATTTGTTTGGTTAATTCTAACCCCATTTATAATGTGATTTTGTCCGAAGTTGATTATCCCGGTTAAATGCAATTGTAAACAACTATCTCTACTGACGTCATACAAATATTCCATTTCGCCGTTGTTAACAATGGAGTTATGCGAATGCATCCCGCAGTAATGGATGGTTCTCCGTACCTCTATTTTACATTGTAATGCTTTGGTTTCTTGAAAATCGTTGATTTGGAGTAATTGTATATAAGCAAGTTGGCTGATAGGGTGGAGTTGAGGGAAGTTGCATTCTCCGACGTCTAATAAAGACATGGTCGTTATATTCATAGTATTAGATCCGCAATCGTACCCTATCATTGTTTTTGTCGGGGTGACGAAAAATAATGAAAAAAGTATGGTATATAAGGATATCATCTTTTCTGAAATCATAAAGAAGTTACTTGCATAGTCAAAAAAAATAGTTTTTATGGTTGGCATAAGAAAGGAAGAAATTAGTTTAGGTTTTGGCCTTTGTGTTTTTTTTCTCTTTTTTTTCTTTCTTTCTTAAAATTATAATCTTATAAATAATATTCGTATGCTTATTTTATTATAGGGTTAGTATGGAGGATGCGAAGCGTTAGGTAGTAAGCGAAAAATGCGAGTTTTATTTATGTACCGATATAAATTTTATTATAATAAAAAAAAATCTATAAAATGTTTAAAGTTTATAAAGTTTAAATGGAAATCGTTATATATATATATATATATTTTTTTTTTTTTTTTAAGGGTGACACTGATTAATCTGGTTTCTCCTGTTCCTTCTGTCTACCCTTTTTCTTTTGCGTTGTTGTTTCTTTGTTTATATAAGAGATGCGAAGTCTATTCGCATGGACGATCTTACTGCTTTTATTTATCTGGATCCTAATATTATTCTTGTTTAGCACTTCTAGTATTTTGTGAGGTCCAGAGTAATGATTTCCGAATTTATTTGGTTTCGGACCAGACAGTAGGAATACGTAATCCCCTATTTTAAAATTCCGTGGATTAATTTTCCTGTCGTAGTATTTTTTTGAACGAAATTTTGAGGATACCAGGTTGTCGTAGGCTAATTTTTGGATTCCATTCAACCGTGTGACTAGGTTGACTAGATATCCTTTGTACGTCGGCAACAAGTCTCCTTCTCTTAAAGGATCGATAGAAGGCAACCGGGCGATTCTACCGAAGATTAATTCGTACGGCGTATGCTTAGTGCTTTCTTGAACACAAGTATTATAATTTAAAATGGCTATATCTAACCAACTGTCCCATTCTTCGTCGTTGGTAGTATATTGTTTTAAGAACTCGCCCAAAACGTGGTGCGAGCGTTCTAGTGATTCATTAGATTGCGGGTGAAAAGCGGTTGTCCGTAGTTTCTTTATTTTGAACCGTTTAGCTATTCGGTTCATTAAGCTACTCAGGAAATTCTTCCCTTGGTCTGTTAGGATGATCTTTGGTGTTCCAAAGGTGCAAATAAACCTTTTTATAAAAGAATCCGCTATGGTAGTGGACAGCGTATCCGGTAAGGGTACTGCTACGCAGAATTTAGAGAACTGGTCTTGCATTGTCAAGATGTATTCATTTCCAAGTTTAGTAGGGGTTAATGGCCCTACGACATCTAAAGCTATTTTATAAAAGGGTGTGCCGGGGGTGTCGGTGATCACCATTGGTTGTTTAGTTTTTAATCTCACTAGTTTTTTAAGTTGACAATCCAAGCATTGTTGTATCCTCCTTTGAACGTCTTCCTTTAAATTATTCCAATAATACTTTTGTTTGATTCTGTTATATGTCTTAGACACACCTCTATGTCCGCCTATTGGTGACTTATGTAATTCATAGAAAATTTCGTCTCTTTTCTCTTTTGGAACGTATTTAAGGGTGTCGGTGCAAATGATAATTTTAGTTGGAGAATTCATAAAAGATGCTTTTATTGTTTCGAGAATGTCTTGCCATTCTATGTTTTCAATATTCTTACTTTTGGCAATGCTAATAAGGTTTTCTCCTATTTTGATTAAAATTTCTTTTAAGATCGATAAAGTTTTGTATATATTGGTTTTTATTATAGTCATGGATATGGGTATTTCTCCTCGTATGCATAATGCGAAAAGATTCTTACAGTACGTCCCTTTTATTCGTTGGACGTCTCCAATATCCATGGGATTAATATTTATGTCATTGTTTTCCAATAGTTTTTTAGCACCGTCGTCACAGGGTTTTCCGTCGCTAGTTACGAAGAAAACGATGTTATTTTTGCGTTGGCATATTGAATCTTTAGTTTCTATTACTTTGCCTCTTTCAACCTCGTATTCTTTGTCGTGATTTGAGTGAATTGACGTGTCGGTGGAGGGTATTGATTTGGTTTCTTCTGGCTGATCAGCGGTTGTCAGTTGGGGTAAGGCTGTTGGTTCAGCTTCAAATTCTTCGTGTGATTCCGGTTCACTTTCGGCATAACAAGGCGCCTGTAATTTTGCGTCACGCGTGGGCTTTTTTCCTATCGGAGATATTTGGTTAGTTTCCCCTTTCGTAATGTCCTTTGTTCTTTTGTTTCCAATTACTGGTGAAGGAGGTTTTTCGGACTCCCCTTGCGTAATCTTTTTAGGTCGTCCTCTCTTCTTTGCTTGTATAATTATCATCGGATTAGATTTATTTTTATCGGTGCATCCTGGCGTATTGTTGAGCTCTCGTCCTGATCTTGTCACGATATTTGTTGTAACTATTTCAGGTGGATTTCGCGATAATGCGTCTGCGTTAGAATTTAGTTTTCCTGGTTTATACAAGACGGTATAATCATATTCGGAGAGTTTGAACCGCCATTTTTGCACTCGTGTATTCAGGTCTGCTGATTTAAACCAAACTAAGGGTTGATGATCAGTGATGATTGTTATTTTCCTTCCATATACGTAGGAACGAAATGCCTGTACGCTATGTATGACTGCTAAGGCTTCCTTTTCGTAAACCTCGTATTTAAGTTCTACATTGCGTAAAACTCTAGAAGTATATGCTATGGGTCTATCTTTCCCTATTTCTCCCTGGGACAGAATACCTCCTATAGCGTATCCTGAGGCATCAGTTGTTATATTAAATGGTTGAGTAAGGTCGGGGAATTGTAGTAAGGGTGCATTGCATAGGATGTCTTTTAAAGTTTGAAAGGCTTCTTCGGTTTTGTTCGACCATTCAAACGTTACATTTTTTTGCAGCAATTTTGTTAATGGCTTTGCAATTGCAGCGAATCTTTCAATAAATCTGCGATAATATCCGGCTAAACCAAGAAACTGTCGCACGTTCTTTGCGTTTTTCGGTTGTGGGAAGTCTTTTACAGCTTCTATCTTTTTTTCGTCGGGACTAAGTCCTTTTTCACTCAAACGATGTCCTAGATAATTCACTTCTCTTTTCAAAAATTCGCACTTATCGGTTTGTAACTTCAATCCGGCGTCTCGAAGTCTGTTTAATAGTAGACTCAATTTTCTATCATGTTCTGCCAGTGTGTTTGCATATATCACAATGTCGTCCAAGTACACAAACAATTCTCTGCCTTGTAGTCCTCTTAATAAGGTGTCCATTAACCTTTGAAAAGTGGCGGGTGCATTTTTCAACCCAAAAGGCATACGAACGAATTGATAGTGTCCAAACGGCGTACTGAAAGCTGTTTTATGTGCATCTCTCGGGTCCATCTTAATTTGGTGAAACCCTGATGCAAGGTCTAGTACGGAGTAATATTTTGCACCTCCTACTTGGTCAAATATCTCAGTGATATTCGGCAGTGGGTATGCATCGCTTACCGTTTTTTCATTCAAAGCTCTGTAATCGAGCACCATTCGCCATATTGGTCTACCTTGTGAGTCTGCTTTCTTCTTTACGATCCAAATTGGGCTATTAAATGGAGAATCGGAGTTCTCTATTACCCCTTGGTTTAATAAATCATTCACCTGCCTATCTATTTCTTCTTTGAGCGAGTGAGGAAATTTGTATTGTCGGGCATTGACTGGTTCTTCGTCTGTGGTTTTTATTCGGTGAGTTATAGTATCTGTTCCAGGCAACGAATCTCCGGGTAGAAAGAAAATATCGCGATTTTTTTCGACTAAGTGCTGTACATATTCTTTTTCGGTTTCATTAAGGTGATCTGTCCGTATTATATCTCTTATAGATGCGGTTTGCGCGGAAGTTAAGCTCTCCGTGGGGAAAACGGTGGATTCATTATTTACTCCCTTTGAGGGGATGTTCAGTTCTTCAAATATTAGTTCTTGCGCGAGCGAATAAAGCGTCTTTGTGGATATACTCTCATTATCGAAATAATTATTCAAAAATTCGTTCGTTTCGTCATCTATGCGTAACAATCCTTCGTTCAGCTTTTGTTGTTCGTCGTCTGTTTCGCTCTCGTCGCTCTCACTTTCGGTAGATGCGTTCACGAGCATCGAGTCTACTGTATTTTCTGTTCCTCCTACTTCCATTTGTGCGTCTAAATTTTTGTGAAGCAACCCTGGTGACACAAATTCAATTGGTTGGTCATGTGTATGGAGAAACTCAAGTTGTTTCGTCTCATAATTTAATGTTACTCGAACGTCACTTAAATATCGTGCTCCTAAAATACCAGAATACGGTATTGGAAAATTCCTCCCAGAACTTTTAGTCTTAAGGTTCCTAGGGTAGAAAATTGTTCCGAGCTTATCCCCTTCAAGAGTCCTTTCTGTGACTCATCGATTTTGTATTGGTGGGGTATGGTTCCTCTTTTTATCAAGTTTCCCTCCGATCCTGTGTCTATTAGGAATCTGCATTTACCGCCCATTGGGTTCTTGGTAACTACAGTAGGAAGTAGCTCCGTTTCCTGTTCAACGTGGATATTCACAATGCTGTATGTAGGTATATCCAAGGTTTCATTTCCTAGTTGTAAATTCGTCATTTGCCCAGCTATGATGAGCTGTTTATGGCTAAAGTTTAATTCGGCGTTGGTTTCTGTTAAAAATTCTGATCCTATGATTCAATTGTATGGAATAGGGAAATCGTCTGATACAATCAGGAGTTCGATTCTTTGTCCGGCAATTTTTAATGATACAGTACCTAGGGTTGTCTCTTTACTATCTCCCACTCCTGTTAGCGTATAAATTTTCGATTCATTTATGTGTGCTCCTTTTGGTATAGATCCCATTTTGAGAATACTTACTTCGGATCCACTGTCTATCATAAAAGAGAGAAGATATTGTGGCCCGAACTGGACCTCTACATATGGTACGTAGTTGTTTATTGTGGTTCCAAGGGTATTAGTTCGCCTAACAGATTCGTTAGTTGGTTTGTCTTCATTGAGCGCGTTTGTCCGTCGCAAGTCCCTTTGTTCGCGCTCTCGTTCTGGGGACTTCGTCCATTTCCCTGGTTATATTGCCGCTTTCGACATTCTGATATCGTGTGCCCTGGGTATTTGCAATAAGCACAGGTAGGTCTATTAGAAGTGGTAGCGGTTTGTTGAACGGGATCGCGTACCCTACATGTAGCTTCAGAGTGCCCTAACCTTCCACATTTTTGGCATTTCGGAATCGGTTTTTGCTTATTCGCTTGATTCGTTCGACAGAAATTAGCTGAATGGCCAGGCTTATTGCATAGCTGGCACGTTATAGACGACGGTCTATTGCTGTTTCTGCAGTCACGAGCATTATGACCGATTGTATTACATGCTTGACACTTGATCGTTGCGAAGCACTGAGAAGTATTATGGTTTGACCTTCCACAAGTTCGACATGACAGCGTTTGGCTTGGTCTGAGTCTTTTCCGACATTCTGCAAACGTATGACCTATTATATTGCAGTAGCTGCAAGGGGTATTCCTTGGAAGAGTTAGATTATTTACATGTCGGGGATATGCATTTTGTTTGTTAGGTTTATGGCATATTTCTTGCCTCTTAAATAAGTTTTCTCGAGCTTCGAGTCTTCGTTCTACTGCTATCGCGTCTTTTACTACGTCTTCGATTGCTTCATTCTCTTTCAGTCTAGTTTCGATTTCGGGTTTTAATCCTAGTCGAAAACATTCTATGATTGCTTTTTCGATGCTGCGCTTGAAGGCAGGTGTGTTTGGTGCCTTGGTTATGTGGCGATTTACTTCGTAAATTTGAGAACCGATGTCTCTCATTCTATTCGCGTATTTTATAACTGATTCATGTTCGCCCTGGTATTGACTACTCAGTTCGCCGAGAAGTTGGTGCACGTTTTTCGATTGGGCGTAAAAGTCCTTTAAATGTTCTTTAAATTCTTCGACTGTGGCGAATGCGTAACCAGATATTATTTCTCTTGCTTCGCCCAAGAATTTTCTTTTAAGCAGCTTCGTGAAGCTCTCCTCGAGATTGTTGCTTATGAGTTCCCTAGCTTCTGTGCAGTATTATAGGAACTGGCTAAGAGGAATATTTTTCCCGTCGAATTCAGGAACAAATTTGAGTGCTTCCTTTAAAGATATGGTTGTAGATTGGTCGTTCGCCATTTTAGTGCTTGGTAGATGTTCAGCTATTAAACAATCACTTGTCAGGTGCGATAAATATGGTCTAACCGTCTTTTGTTCAGCGAGGTCTATAGAATCACCGGAGAACGATAAGTTTTCAGGGGTAGATGAACCTGTGTGTATGGGACTGACGTCTTCTATATTTTGTTCGATATTCGATTGTTCTCGAGGCGTTGATGTGCCGAATGGCGTAAATTTAACCTCTTTTAAGTCTTTCGGAGGAGTTCTGAATTCGTCCTCCCTTGGTTGATTCTCAGGTTCGTTTTTTGTTGGGATTTCTAACTCCTTCCCCGATCGAGTCTTACTACGTGTATTCATTCGATTTTTAATATATATGTGTATAAATGTGTCTCCCTTTTATTTATGTGGTTGTGAGGCAGTTGTGTATGACTACCGTTTGTTTTGATATTTTATTAGATTTTCTCTCTCTATTTCTCCAATTGGTTTGTTTAAATTATTTTTAATTGTTTCGGTTAATTGTTTATAAAATCAATTTTAATTGTTTTCCTCAACCTTCACCTGTTCAATAATTTTGTTGCAAGATATATATCGATTAGTAATATCGTTTCTTAAATTTTGTAATGATTCAGCGAAATTATATAATTTTTGACCGAGAGGCAGTTGCGCGTGGCTATCGTTTGTAGCTCAGAGGCTTTGGTGCTTGGTCGTATTAATTTTTAAATTTCTGACGGAGAGGCAGTTACGCATGGCTATCGTTTGTAGCTCAGAGGCTTTGGTGCTTGGTCGTATTAATTTAAATTGATTAAATTTTTTCGAATGGTGAGGTTGAGTCATTGATAACGTTAATTCATTTGTTTAATTTGTAGCATCTTGATTTAGGATTTTTCGTGATTTGTTACGTTCTCTCTCCGTTTTTTATGTTAAGGAATTTGTATAAAATATCGTATTAATTTTTCAATTATTTAATCTCATTTCTCGTTGCGAGGTTTATTCCGTCAAGGAAAGTTGTTTAAACACTTTTTCTAGGTCTTCTAGAGCTTCTGTGTTCTCCTCTTTGGATAATTTGTGTAGGCTTATTGTAGCCTTTATAATTGTAGCGATAATCGTTTGTAAATCTCTTTCATTTGTTTGTTTTTCTTTTAGTAGGGTTATAATTTGTTCTTCTCTTTTTTCTGAATTTTTTAATTCTTCCTGCTCTTTTCCGAGCAGAGAATATATTTGCAATATCGTCTCTTTCAATCGTTTATTTTCGGATTGTTCTTTGTTTAGACTCCTTTCCAATTGGTCTATTCTTTTCTCTAGATAGTTTCCGAATTCCCAACGATCATGATCGTTGCTAATTAATGTATAAACATTTTGTTCTAGGCGTTCTAACCTAGTATCTGTATAGATGCTAATTCCTTCGGGATGTAATATTGGTATCATATATTTAGTTTATATGTAAATATTATTATTATTATTATTATTGTGTATATATATATATATATATTTTTGTGTTTATTTATTTGTTTATTATTTATTTGTTTGTTTATTTATTTTTATTAATTGTTATTGGATCGTTGATTAATTTCTGACGTGTAAGAGGTTACGTGGGAAAAACAACAGCAACGCCACCTTCGGCGCAATCTGAGAATCATAGAACGCGTGATTGCACTGATCTCCGTTAGGTGCGCTGTTGGAAGTCTTTACGTAGTTCGTGCTGAACTTTTAGTATGTGTAGTGAGTGCATACATCTAGTTTATTATTTTTTGTGTTACACAGCTGAACGACCAGGTTGTCAGATAAGTATACTTTTCATTATTTAGTTATTTATTAATGTATATAATTTATATAATGTTGCATCTCGTTATATATCCTTTCTTTTTTTTTTTTTTTTTTTTGCCTCTTAATTTTTCTTTGCGTTTTTATATAAGATTGTATATACACTACTGTAAGTGTATGTAGGATCATGTGTATGCATGCATATATATATATACATATAATGTGTGTGATTTTTTTTTTCTTTTTATATATTTTATTATAGTTGATATTTTCAATTTGTTATTATGTTTTATTTAATTTTCCCCTTTTTTTCTTTGCTTGTATGTATGCATATGTATATATAAATATATATATATATATATTTATATTTATATATATATGTACAACTATATATATATATTATTCTTTGTTTACTTTGTGATTGTATTTTTTTGTTTCAGATTTTTCTTTAATGGTACAAGGATTCATCGGGTAAGTTTTTTTTTTTTTAAAAAATAACTTGTTCAATATTTCACTTTGTTTTTTATTTTAAATTTTACAATTTCATTTATTTATATGTCTTTTGTTTGATTTTTCAGGCTTCCTGTTTTCTGAATCGCAGTACTTCTTTGGGCCTAGAATACTGCTGGGACACGCATTCCAGACAATACAGGTAAGTATTGACATGTATGCATAGACACATGTGTATACACATATACGCATATACACACATATATTATTTTATATTTTGTATTACATATATATATATATATATATATATATATATATATATATATATATATATATATATATATATGGAATACAAAATATATATTTTGGAAATATTAGTTGTGAATTGATTGTGATATTTTATTTTATATATTTTATATATTGATATTTTATATATTACAGGTTTTATTTCAATTGTTTGATGCCAAGTGCAAGTTATCCCGGCTGAGCCCCCAAAATTTTAAAGTCATATGTGACGTCCGGGCACGCATGCCCTTCCTACAATAACTTTATAAGAAGCGCTTACGTATATTGCTCATATACGTAGGCGTTTCGATATGCACTCGGTTTTATTCGAACCTGGAGTTTCCTCCACTAGCTCGGGAACATCAAACGGTTGAAATTAGATGAAGGGTGATACCTACTCTGTTTTATCTGGGCTAGTGTCCAAGGGTTCTTTTAGATACTTATTTCCTTCGTTTCTTGAATGAAATGAGTATCTCCCTCGGCCTACAGGCCTAGTTCCCTAACTTATGTATAAAAAAAAACGAGGGGCATGTACGATCCTACCTCATGGGAGGATCAGTCACTTCCCCGGATCAAGGAGATGTATGTAGTACAAGTGAGAGAAAGAGAGAGAAGACAAATGTGAGATTTTTTATATTTTGAATATTTATTTTATTTTTACTTACTGACAACAAGGTGAGAGAGACAGAGAAATGGACCTGGACCGTGACTGTGTGTTGACTGCTTCTTGACTGTGATTTGACTGCGTTCAGACTGCGTTTTTGGTGGAAAAATCGGGGCTTTATATACCCGAAAAAGTCCATGATCCCTCTCTCTGCTCCTCGATTTTATCGTTTTTTTATTATTTTATCTATTTTACTTACTTTTAGTTTAAATTTACAATTTTTGTTTTGAACGTATTTTACAATTTTTGTATTGGTTATTACTATTGTTTTTAATTTGTTCTATTTGTTATAACTATTGAATTTCGATAATTTAACGTTAAAAATTGTACACTATCGTATCATTAGTATACAATTTTTATTACCTTTAAGGCCTTCGTCGGAAAAACCATACGCTTCTGACGTATGTGCTTGCGCAAGTCGACGCCTTATTTGGGCAGATATTACAAAATTGCTTTTCTCGCCCAAACAAGATGATGACATGTTGCATGATTTTTGGTCATCTTAGCTTCGAGTTTGCTTCTATTTTATATATATTTATTTTTGTCTATATGTAGTTGTATTTCTATATACTATTATTTATATATTTATTTATATATGTATAAGTTTACGTATTATTATATTATATGCTATTTTATATATAAATGTGTATATAATTGTTTATCTTTTATTTTTATTCTGCAAAACTATATATATACATTTGTATATTTCATTATTATTATATATTTATCTTATATATATATGTATATATATAGTATGTATTTATGTGCATTATAATATTATTTTTATATCTGTACTTATACGTATTATAGTATTTCATACTTGTTTTAATATATATTTTATACGTATTATAATGTTACATACTTATTTTAATATATATGTTTCATACGTATTATATTATTATATTCTTATTTTATTGTATGTATTTTTTATACGTATCATATTATTACATACTTATTTTAATATATATGTTTTTATGTGTATTATAATATTATATACTTGTTTTATTGTATATATTTTATGATATACTTATTTTGTATATATATATTTTAATATTGTTATATTCTTATTTTGATATGTATATTTTTATATATTGTTATATATTGTCTTTCCTTTTATATGTATATATATATTTATCTCTATTATTATATTTTATTGTTATTTTATACTGTAAACTCTAGCTTACTTATATATATATATATATATATATATATATATATATATATATATATGTGTGTGTGTGTGTGTATATATATACATCTATATATATACGTGTGCATAATATATATATATATACTATTTATTTTTATAATTTTGTTTTTAAATAATTGAAAAATTTACTGTGATTATTACCTCGATGTTACAAATTACTCCAAGTTGATCCCACCAAATGCACAGCATTAGCTTGTTTTAATTTTGAGTTTTTGTTTTAATTTTAATTTTGAGTTTTTTTTTCTAAACTCAAAATTATTTTATAAAATCTGGTTTTTATCAATTTTTTAACAATATTACAAAGTTTGAGTGCCTGCTGTTGCCACATCCAGATTAATTGACGCAGCGGACAATCACGCTTTAGAGAACATTGAAGCGAATCATTTAAACTAACTTTAAGGATTTTTATGTCAGCATAAATATCTGACATAAAAATTTCGCTGGCTCCCGGACTATTAGTTTGTTATTTGGCGATGAATCAAAGCAGAGATTTCTTTACTACCGGCAAGATTGAAGTGAAAATTTTGTTATTTTTTTAACCAACTTAGAAAAATATTATGAATCATTTGAAGTTCATCTCGGTTGTAGAACTTTTCAAAGATTAAGATTAAATTTGTTTCAGCTACATAAAATGTAAAATAAGGATAAAAAATGAAATCTACGATTTATGTTTTTTCATTTTCGTTTTAATAGTCATTGTGGAGCTGCGGTCATGTTGTGGAGCACTCTTAAGAGTGCATTGTACAGAAGCTTAGTATTATATGAATATATAGTATAGCTCTGCTGCGATTTGAGAGATATTGTTGAATTTTCAAAACGACAAGGAGTCCGAACCTCTGAACATTTCTGCTGAGTAACTTATAGATTGCACATATCGCTGTACTTGTAATTATTCCTCTCACCTAACTTTGCTGAAAATTTATGTATTTATATATGTTGGGTTGTTGATTGCGAATATCATAGTGGCTTTGTGCATATTTACAATTTTCATAGAATCAGAAGAAATTCATAAAAATGCTGGTTTTGAAAATTTATTTTGGAAACTCCTGTAAATATCAAAAAAGATTTTTAATAAAATTTGTACATTTTATAAAAATGTATTTTTTTTCGGAAAATCACGATTTGTTACGCTTAGGCGGTTTTATAGTTTACAAAAGAAGCTTGACACCGATCCTTTTGAAGAATTGAATCCGAACGACTCAATCGCGAATATCTTACATTGGGACACATATCGATCGTGTGGGAAGAACTCAACGGTTATTATCTTTTCCAGCAAGCCGTTATCAAATCTTTCAGCGCGACAACTAAGGTTTGCATCTTATTCGACGCATCCGCTCAAGCAAATACAGGAATGAGTTTAAATAATACTCTCATGGTCGCTCCAAATTATCCAACCAAAATTATTTGCTCATTTATTAAGATTTAGGACGTTTAAATATATCGTTACAGCCGACATTGAGAAAATATATCCACAGATTCTAGTACATCCAGATGATCGAAAGTATCAATATATATTTTGGTACGATAAGGGTCGAATTCAGACCTTTCAGTTGAACACCGTTACGTTCGGTGTTTCGTCAGCTTCAAAATTATCGATTCGCACGATCGAGCAGCTAGCTAATGATGAAGGTGAAAGTTTTCCCATCGCGGCGATCGTTGTAAAACAAGACCTATCCGTCGATGATTTAATAACTGGGGCAAATTCTTTAGAAGAAATTTTAACTATTCGCGATCGGTGCATCAATTTGCTGAAAAGAGGGGGATTGAATATTCGTCAGTGGGTGTCGTATCATCCTCAAGCACTCGACGATTTAAATGAGGATTTCAAAGATTTGAGTTTCACGATTGACGATAAATCTACTGTAAGTGCTCTAGGAATTTTTTGGAACATTCAAGACGATACATTATTTTACAAAGTAAGTCCGATGTCTACTATAGCGACAAAGCGTATTATTGCCTCAGAAGTCGCTAAAATTTTCGACCCTTTAGGGCTTTTGAGACCAATTGTACTAAATGCTAAAGCGTTGATGCAATGGTGCTGGGAGGCAAAGGATGAATCTCTTCTCGTTCAGCTGTAACATGTAACGTTCCTATCCCCCTCGAGATAGCTACGCGGTATTTTCCCAGGATAGTTTGACAGGGGAGGAAGTTTTTCAGGATCGGACAGCGGATCAGGAAAATAATTATTCAAGAAACACAGTATATTTTTATAACAGTAAAAATATGATTTTATTTGCTAAAAAGAATCAGCTCCTCTATTTACAGGATTCTGTAACAGATAAATAAAAACACAAAATAATTAATAAACGGTAATTTACAACTAGATCTATATATTTATTTAAACTAATTTCGCGCTGTATTCCGCGGTTTTTATAATATCCGGCGCTAGTTATCGCACGGATACCCGGTGTTATTTTCCACGCGGGGAAATTAGAAGATGTGACAGGTTGATTTTAAATGGGATAAAACAAGGTAAACTTAACTCCGCTGGTCTTTTGAGGAGCGCCTCGCAACCAGGGTCAAGAGTTAAGGGGAAAGTTGACTAGTTGGGATAAGTAAACGGCTGGTCTTTTGAGGAGCGCCTCGCAACCAGGATCACATTTACTTTGGAAAGGTAAGATTATTAGCCGTCTGTCTTTTGAGGAGCGCCTCGCAACAGAGATAAAGCTAATAATTTCGGAGTAAATAAGTAAGTGAAGGGATAAGTAAACGGCTGGTCTTTTGAGGAACGCCTCGCAACCAGGATCACGTTTACTTAGGAACAGGTAAATCTATTAGTTGTCTGTCTTTTGAGGAGCGCCTCGCAACAGAGATCAAACTAATAGTTTCGGACAGGATTTAAAGGAGGATAATTTCGAGCTCAGGGTAAGTTTTAGCTCTGTGAGGAGTTCGTGTGACTCGACTTCGGGGCAGTCGGTTCACCGGGCGAACTCCTGATTTTGCCTTTTGCAGGCCCTTTTATAATGAAATAATCGGATAATTCTATCGCCGCTCGTTTAATTTCGGACGAGGCGCCGAATTATAACAATTATATTAATAAAAATAACAATAACAATAATAATAATAATAATAATTAATAATAATTATAATAATTATTGTTTACACCTCAGCATTTATATTTGCAGCCGCTGTGCTGCGTACAGTAATTGTACACACGTATACTAGTGTATACGTATATATGCATGTATGTATATACATATATATATATATATGTATATATATACTAAGTACAATTTATAGTTTAATTTAATTATTTTAATTAAATACAGCGGGTGAATTCGCTTTCGAATACCCGCTATATATACTACAATGCGCGCGCCAGTATAAGGCTTGCGCGTTCGCCTACCGCAGTATTCGCTGCTGGTGCGTGCCGTTCGACGAGAGTGTACGGTAGTGTGTGTGCGGCGCGTATTAGAGGGGATAGCGTCCGCCGGTCTAATACATTGAACGCGCGCTCTCTTGCCGCGCGCAGTGTATCCCCTCTACGGTATATTCTGTTCTTAAGCTTAGTAGTAGAGTGAGAGACTAGATATTGCGTTCTCTCTCTACTTGTTCGGCTTTCGGCAGTTGCAACGACTACCTTCTTCAGTAGTCGTCGCGACCTTTACCGGTTTTCAATATATTTACCGCGTGTTATTAAATATATTATGAAATAATTTTTTTTGCGTATATAATATTTAATAAATTATTGATCTGTTATACATCTAATCTCGTAGACATATATAGATACGTCCACGAAAACAGATGTAATAACAGTTTTACTTTTTGTGTATGTGCGGTATATCTGTGTATTGAATTTTCTGTTTTGTTCGAACGAATTTGCGCGGCCATGTTTTTGGCCGTTGCAAGCTGAATACTTATTGGATGGTTTTAACCAGACAACTTTTTCTTATTAACAACCTCAGTTTTGAGCGACATCTTCTCATCGAAAACCCGTTGAACATTCAAATGCATGGTTTCTGTGACGATAGTAAGGTAGGTTACGGAGGGTGCTTATATTTAAGATCTTGTGATGCATATGGAAATGTTGTGGTCCGATTCTTTTGTGCGAAGTGGCGCGTAGCTTCTCTGAAGAAAGTATCCATGCCTCGACTTGAGCTTTGCGGAACTTTAACGCTCGCTCCATTGTTTAAGAAGTCTCTAAGAATCTCGTTTTTCCCGTAGGTCAAGTTGTATTTTGGTGTGACTCGTCGATAGTCTTGTATTGGCTCGCAAAATCTCCGAATGTGCCTAAGATTTTCGAAGCCAATCGAGTGGCGGAGATACAATAAAATTATCCAGGTGTGATATGGAGGCATGTTTGAACGCATCCTAATCCCACCGATGCGCTGTCCAGAGTTCAACTCCCCGATGATTTCATCAAGAATAAACTCTACGTGACTGGGCCTTTATAGTTTCCATAACCTGATTCGGACTGGCCTGTTAGTGAACTATTGACTGAGATCGATTTGCCCGGATTGAAAATTGACGCACGAGAGACTCTTCCACGCGGGAATTCAATCCACTTTAAACACAATCAGACATCATTTTTGGCTATTAGATGGGAAAAACCGGGAAAAATCAAATCTGCCATTTGATATCAATCGAGTATCAAATGGCAAATTTGTCTCAATCGCGAATAGAACGGGTTATGCCATTTATGTTACTGGAACTGATTTGTTGGGTCCATTTACGGCCAAGGAGAAAAAACATCGTAACCGCGCGTATATCAAATTATATGGCTGCGTTTTTATTTGTATGGCTACTAAAGCGATCCATTTCGAAATATTAAGTGACATGACGGCAGATTCCTTTTTGGCAGCATTCAAGCGATTTATTTCACGTAGAGAAATTCCTTCTCACGTTTATTCGGATAATAGTACTAATTATATAGATGTAAATAATAAACTACGAATCATACGCATTGATAAAATCGGACGAGTTTATCAGCAATATACACGATTTCGTAGTTCAAAATAAGATTTCTTGGCAATTCCCTCCTCCTCTGTCTCCACATTTTGGCGGATTATGGCAGGCGGCCGTGAAATCGTTCAAGCATCATATGAGAAAACTAGTCGGGGATTGCTTATTTACTTATAAAGAATTTCATACACTAGCGTCTGAAATAGAGGCTGTATAAAATTCGAGACCCATATGTTCGCTTTCTTCTGATTTGAATGATCTGTTAACATTAACACCAGCACATTTTTTAATAGGTAGGCCGCTTACAATGCTTCCGGAAATTAATTATTTATCTATTCCAGATAACCGTTTGCCGTCCTGGCGCTTGATCACCAAGGCACGCCAGCACTTTGGAAGGCGATATCTTCTGGAGTACCTCAGTGAACTGCAGATAGACAAAATGGACTAAGAATAGTGCCAATATATAACTTAATTCCGTTGTCATACTTATAGACAAAAATCAACCGTGCATGTGCTGGCAGTTGGGATGTATTACCAAGGTTTACCCTGGAGACGACGGCATCATTCGCGTGGTTGACGTACAAACGTCAAAAAGGAACTTTAAAAGAAATGCAACCACATTGTGTTCGCTAGTTAACCCAGAAAATTCAAATTAGCTTAAATGTACTTATGCATAATGGACTTATGGAATGTTTATTTAGTTAGCGTATAAAATTCATGCAAAGTTTCGAAAAGGAACTGCAATTTATAATATGTTTCTTCTTATATTCAATTTGTACTTAATTTACTGATTGTACTTATTTGTTAGATTAATTAGTTATGTTATCGATTAATACTTTAGCTTGATCGATGACTCTCTCAACGGGGGGAGTTTATTCCGTAGAGTTAAGAGTATGATCGATGCGAAATCATCTACGTCGCAATGGATATCATTGCGATGATTCACCGACGGCGGCGACATGAGCCAGCTCGTACCATTGTGGTCAGCGATAAGGGTAAGGGGGGCGTAATTAGATTAAGATTTTATATAGTTAGTTTTGTATAGTTAGATTTTAGTTACATGCTAGCTACTTATTACCGCGGCCGTACGAATCAATATAATATTAAGCAGTATTTCTGTCGTGAGGTATATTTCGCTGACGACGTCTCATACGTAGTGTAAATCCTCAGGTGCCCTTAAAGTTTTCGGTTGAGAGTGGTTTGCACAATGAGAGACGCGTCTCGCGAAAGCCTCAACCTTCTGTATACGGTTTACGGCTTCTGTATAAGCCTGATTTACTTGGCTTTTGCGTATAACACGAAAATACAATAATGACCTTCTGTATAAGGTATCTAGTGTGATCTCGGTGAAAAATATTGAATCATTGATTTGTTTTAGCATTTCTTTTCTTGTCTGCGTTTATTATTCAATGTGTGTTTAGAATTTGTAACACTTCCCCCTTTTCTGGAGGTTTTTATGCTTGTTCGTAGGCTTTTCCTCCGAGCAATAAAGGACAAGTTTTCCTCTTAGCTCAAATAAACGCCTTTTTTATTTAACCTAATAACCTATTGAGAAGACAGCTGAAGATCGCGCAACAATCTTCGGGTGAATCCGTCAAAGACAGCTCGCCATTTTACAAAAATAAAGGTTTTATTTTAGTACAAAAAAAAATACTGTATTCAAAAATAAGTTATCTTCCTGATCCTCCGTTCGTTCCAGAAAAACTTCTTCCCTTCTCAAAAACACCCTGCTTAATAACATATAAATTATTCCGAGGGGGATAGGAACGTTACAAATAGATAAAATTAATAATGAGTAAAACTGATGATACTAATCATTATTAATAATAAAAACATTTAATAGTAGCCATTGATGGATAATTAAATAATAACTAATTAAATAACAATTTAATTATTAAATTAAATAACAATTTAATTATTATATTAAATAACAATTTAATTATTAAATTAAATAATAATTAATTTTTTTTTTTCTTTTATTTTCTCCTTTCGTGATAAAACAATATACGAAGTTTTTTCGTACTGTCTTTTCATAACAATCGTTACACGAGCATTAGTCAATGAGTTATTTAGTTGCCTTATTTAATTTACTAATTAATTTAATATTCATTAATTAATTAACTAATTAATAATTAATCCTTTTTTCTCTTCTTCAATTTTTTTGAAGTGGTTAATTGTTTATTTAATTGTTTTTTTATGATTTTGCTGTTTTCTTTTCGTTTCTGGAATATTACCGAGGTTTCTTTTTATTCATTTCATTAATTAATTAACTAATTAATAATTAATCCTTTTTTCTCTTCTTCAATTTTTTTGAAGTGGTTAATTGTTTATTTAATTGTTTTTTTATGATTTTGCTGTTTTCTTTTCGTTTCTGGAATATTACCGAGGTTTCTTTTTATTCATTTCATTAATTAATTTTAAAATTTATAAATCACACTCTAAATAATTAATTTCAAATTCTATTTTAAACATATTGAGAATAAAATTTAATCTTAAAAGAAGAAATTTGGTTTGAATAGACCATACTGAAATCAAAAATTTCTCGCCTTTTTTTTTTCTTTATAAGTAAAGAGAAAAAATCTTTGTCTTGTTTGAATTGATAAACGGTGTTTATTGATGTTTTTATGACATTATTTATGACTTATTTATTTATTTATTTATGACATTATTTATGAATTTATTATGACCAATTGTCTTGGTTGAATTGATAAACAAATCCTCCAAGCGATTTTGACGACTGGTTCCACAGCCTGTGGGGGGAGAAATCAGGCATCATAACGACGGCACTGGAATTGAACAACGATGGTTCCCTATTTCAAAGGGCTGCTAGGCTGTACTGGAGACTGGCAGGCAAATATAGCCTAGCGTATTTTGTAGACTACACAGGCGAGAGCGATGTCGCCAAATTACGCGTGCATAGAGATAAAAAGCTGTTAAAAATCATCGTTACTTCGACAATATGCGACGAAACGAAAACATATATTTTGAATAACATGGAAGCGATATACGCCGAACAAGTTGCTATATCAGCGACACACCGCAAGTTCGAGAAGTCAATCCGAGCAGAGTTGATAGGCCTAGAACAACGACTGCCAATCAACAGATGCAAAATATTTTTGATTTCAATTTAGCAGAAATGAATAGGTATTAACTGCTCGCATATAACAAGGAATCGCCGATTCAGGCGGCGACAACGAGCGCAGCTACGTTGGCCGACTCGCGGGTTACGAACGATATTATGCGTCAGGCGGAAATCGCATCTCACGCGCAAGGCACAGTAGCTGATTCTCATGCTGCTAGCCTCAAAGACAATCAGGCAAGCAGCCCTGCACTAGGCAGCCTGCAGGAAATGTTGTATACTTAGATGCGACAACAGAACGACATTATCCATGACCTGCAACAGAAGCAGAATGAAATGCAAACGGCGTTGGTTAACATCCAGCAACAGTTGCACAACACTCTGCGACGCGATCGCATCATTTTCCAAGATACTTACGATTTTCAGCACGGTGTAAAAGAGTAGTCGCGACTCCCGCTCGAGATCGCTGCGTGCAGGGAAGAGTAGAGCGTCGACCTCGCCTAAATCAAAGCGAAAGTCTCCTTCAGGGGAAAGCTTGTGCGCAATCCCCTAAGCGACCGTAATAAAGGTCAGGCAGTAGGTCCCAATGCATGGTTTATGTGCTGGGATTGTAGTTAGCCAGGCCAAACCTTGAGCAGTTGTTCCGAGTGTTCGGAAAGTGCAAAAAAAGGCAGGTAAATAAGGTCCAACTTGCTCCTACGCTCCGCGAGATCTCTGAGGATCAGCAGGCTACTGCAAGAACACAGGGTAATAATAACTGATCCTTCCTATTTATAAAAGAAGATCATTACGACCGTGACTCTGCTGAATCAACCACACATATCGACCCCGATCGGTATTTACGATGGCAGATACAGGTGGGCATAGGCGAGTTTCGCATACATGCGCTGCTTGATGCTGGGGCTGCTCGCACAGCTCTCGGAGAAATCGGCTTGCATATTATATCTGCCGTCGGTTGTCGACTCCGACCCTTTCTCGAATCTGGTTCTCGACTCGCCACGGAAAAAATTGAGCCGATAGTAGGCCAGGTGGCCCTTCCATTTGAAATTGCAGGCATCGTATTGGAGTTGACGTCATCATAATTTCAGACTTGGAAAATGACTGTCTGCTCGGTGCGGATTTCTTATGGTCATCTGCCACAATACTATGTCGATCGAGAGTGCAGCGGATCTCGTTCTGCTAAAACTTTTCACCGTTTCCGTTATTTCGGCGTATTCGCTTGCCTTGATAGGCCTAGCCGCCATGGACGACAGCCAATGTCGAGCCCTCGAGGAACTCCTCGACTGGATATTACCACCTGCTGATTAGCTTTTCGGTTGCACGCATCTGACCAACCACGTGGTCAATGTCGGTGATGCACGTCTGATGAAGCAGTGTTACTATATGGTCTCTCAGAAGATAGAGCTGGAAATCCATGCGAAAGTACGCATAATGCTGGATCAAGTCGTAATTTGTAGATCAACCAGCGAGTGGTCGAGCCCCGTCGTAATGGTTTATAAGAGCAATGGGAGCTATCGATTCTGCGTGGATTATTGCAAATTGAGAAATGCACGATATATCTCTACCCTAGATCTCAGCAGCGTCTACCACCATGTCCCTGTTCACCAGGAATCACAGCACCTCTCTGCCTTTACGGTCCCAGGTTTGGGATTGTTTGAATGGACCCGTATGCCGTATGGTACACCGGTATACCCGTATGGGCCTGAAACTTTTCAGCAATTAAGCGACAAGCTGATCGGTCCTGAAATGGAGCTGATAGCCTTTGCTTACTTCGATGATGTGATCATCGCTACGGAGAGCTTTGACGAGCACCTTAGGTGGTTCGTACATATTCTTCGGCAAATCTTCGATGCTAGTTGAACCATTAATAGGCAGAAAAGCAAATTTGAAATACGGTTTCTTGGCGTCTTCGAGGATCGTGATGGTTTTCGACGTGATCCGAATAAGATTGCAATAATCTTAACTTACGCCACACCAAAGAACCTGAAGCAGCTTCATAGGTTTTTAGGCCTTGCGTCCTGATATCTCAAGTTCTTAGAGAACTTTGCCACGCTTGCTTAGTCGCTCACCCGCCTGACAAAGGAGAATATTAAGTATCATTGGGAGAGAGCAGCAGCAAGCCTTTGAACAAATCCGGGCCCTTGTCGGATCTGCACCATTCCTCTCTCGACCATCGTTCGGAGAAACATTCGTTATACAAACGGACGCCAGCGACTCGGGACTAGGCGCCGTGCTCACGCAAAGAGTTGATGGCATGGAACGCGTTCTTTCCTACGCTAGTTGTACGATGACTGCTACTGAGCGTAATTATTTGGTCACCGAATGTGAGTGCTTCGCCATGCTATGGGCTGTATGTAAATTTCGCCAGTACGTCCAGGGCTACCATTTTCAGGTGATAACTGATCATAACAGCCTTCGTTAGCTGTTCTCATTGCGCAACTCCATAGACAGATTCGCCGGTTGGGCCTTAAAACTACAGAGATTTGCCTATGAAGTCACCCACCGGAATAGCACATTTAATTGCGTACCAGACGCCCTCCCTCGGCCTCATCGATGTGTCAAACCCCTAGTATCTGCGCCTTTGTAAGAATGTGGTGAGTGATCCCACCGACCATCTATGGTGGAAAATCGTTGGGCAACGATTGTACTACTACTTTCCGCGCTCATCAGCGCCTTCAGGGACGAGAGTCACGAGCTCTTTATGCGAACGTGACCCATGTGAGCGAGTCCGAGTCCATGTGACACCCAGCTCCCATCCAGTGTAGTATATATTTTTTTGACAAAATTAAAGATCTACAGCAAAAACATCTAAAATAGAAATATGAGGCAAGATACACTTCAGTAGATGTAACACTATAATTAAAAACATGTCAAATTTTTAAAAGTATTTCACAGAACATACGAGTAATCGAATGTTTATACACTTGCTAAAACGATAATACCCCAGTTTTGAGCAAAATCAGATATGGGTGCTTTCTAAAGTATAGCCAGAATTCACAGATTTTCAAAGTAACTATAGATGAAATTGTTAAATTTTTCTTGAGAGATATTGGTTGTACCAAAAAATGATCAGAACAAAAAAGGTACACTTTTATGAGATGTACATCTCTTATTTAAAATTTTTAAAAAAATATTTTTATTATCCGAGAATACAATAAACCACCATTTTCTGGTTTTTATATTGATTTCATCATTCAAATTCAATAGCAGCAAAAAAGGAGTATGCCATCCATCATAAGTACCGTAAAGAGCATAACTACATACATTTTTAGCAAAATGGAAGGTTGGATATCTTCTGAAGTTCTTATCCAAATGTATATTTTCTAAAAGGCTTGAATGGCAGCAAAGCAAGCGTTCAAATGTGCTTAGTGTACATTCATATATATATATATATATATATATATATATATATATATATATATATGTAATGGAAAATCTTTTATAAATTTATTGGCATGACATTAAAAACTGTGTTGCTCTCTGTAATGAAAGAAACGACATTTAAGTTTTTATTCTCTCAATGCCCATTTTCCTTTTTATATAATTCTAATTAGATTGTTTTAACAACTTTATTAACCTTTATTAAATTTAAGTGTCTTAAACCTAATTAGAAACACACTTCTTTTTATGATTTATTTACTGATATATTCAGTCTAAAAAGGAAATAAAAGAAAGTATCGTTCTTTATATCTTCCCCACCGACCAAAATGAAATAAATTTTTTTGTGTTATTCATATGTAGCTGGTGCCAGTTTTGATATGTGAAAAAAATTGTACTGAAACCTTTTGTGACCTATATCTATTTCTTAGATGGAATTTGATATTTTTTTTGTAATTTTGTATGGTCCAATTCGTAATTCGTCTAATTTTTGTCTATTGAATTTGTTTCCAGCCATAATAAAGACCTTATCTCCTACATTAAAGTCTATATTTTTTCTGTTCTTGTCAAATATATTTTTATTGTAATTATGTGATTTGATTGAATTATTTAATGCTTTTTCGTGGTCTAATATCCATTCTTCATGTGTTTTTGAGTTAGTTATTGCTTTTGTTAATATTTGTATGTTTATTCCATCTAATAAATATATTGGTGCAAATTTAGTAACCGTGTGCTCAGTCTCGTTATATTTCTTTATACATTCATGTGCAATTGTTGTCCACGCTTTCTTCTTTTTTTCTTCATTCATTCTGCATCTTATTTTATTTATCAGTGTTTGATTCAGTCTTTCGTTCAAACCATTTGAAAACGGTGAATCTAGTGCAGTAAAAATAATTGAAATATTTTTTTTTTAAATCTTTGAATTCTTTCGAATTTATTCCTGGATATTGATCTGCTAAGACTATACCAATTTCATTATTTTTCGTTATGTCATTTACTAATTTAATGTAATCTTTAGCATTTTGATTTTTGGAAGTACGTATATATATATCTCGTATAGTGATCTACTAAAAGATGTAGATATTTTTTTGTTGATCTACAACCTCCCAAGCCTCCAATCGTATCTATTGATACTATCTCAAATGTTTTTTTGATGGGCCTAAATAAGAGATTAGCCCTATTTTTGCTTTCCCTCTATTTTTATTTTTAATACATATATCACAGTTTTTACAAACATTTCTTATATTTATCTCCATATTCTTTGCTGTGTAAAAAGGACTAATTTTTCTCCGCATTTGTTTTATGCCGATATGACAGAAGTCTCTATGTACTTTTCCTATTAATTTTTTACTGAAATTCTCAGATAAAATAATTTTCTCCTTTTTCCTTATTTTCATATAGTATATTTTTTGTTTTTTTATTAAGTTATCCTTTCTTTCTTGTAAATTTCTGTTTTCTTTTTGGTCTTTTATTATATCATTCATTTCTATATAATTTACTATTTTTAATTGTTCTTGATTATTTTCATTAGGTTGTAACACTGGATTTCTACTGAGACAATCTGCCTCGAGGTTTGATTTCCCTGGATTATATTTGATATTGAAATCGTACTGTGTTAGATAGTAGGTTAAATCTCTTATTTATATATTATCTTAGTTAAATAATTATTAGAATGTGGCTGTTTTAAAACTGCTGCAATTCCTGCTGCACTTGCATCAGTATAAATATATATTGGTAAGTTGTGATCAAAGATTGCTAAAACAGGCTGAGAACAGAGTAATGATTTTAAAATCTCAAAAGATTTATTACATTCTTCTAACCAAATAAATGTTGCATTTTTTCTAGATAAATAGTGTATTGGATCTAGAGTAATAGCGCTATTTGATATATATTTATGATAAAAGTTTATTTTACCTAAAAATTGTCGTACTTTTTTCTGTGTTTCCGGAACTGGTAATTTCTTTATAGCAACTAAATTATCTTTTAATGGACTTACCGAATTGTTTTTTATTATATGACCTAAATATTTTACTGAATCTGCAGCAAATTTGCATTTTGATACTGTTAATCTAAAACCTTCTTTCAATATAGCTTCCATTAATAATTCCACTTGGTTTAAATGTTCTTCAAAAGTTTTTGAGAAGATCAGAATATCATTTATGTAATTCACAACAGAATTTGATAGTCTGTATTTTCTTATTATATTTGAGAATATTCTTTGAAAAATTGCCGGTGCCGTTTTTAACCCAAATGGAAGGACAGTCCATTGAATATAATCTTCTTGAGTAACAAATGCAGTTTTATGTCTACCTTCAATTCACAGCGGAATAGTCCAAAACGCCGAGTTTATTTCCAATGTTGTGAAATATTTGCAATCTCTTGTTTTTTCTATTAAGTCCTCAATCAGTGGGAATGGCTGAGATTGAGGTACCACAATTTTATTAAGTTCCCTAAAGTCATGCATAATCTATTTTTTTTATCCTCGTCTTTTTTGTAAGCTAAAGTGACCGGGGCTGCGAATGGACTATAGGATTCTTCAATTAGTTTTCTTTCTAATAATTTTGCAACTTGTTGTTCTATTTCTTTTCTGTCAGTTATTGAACATCTGTACGATCTTTTTGCGCAATACTTATCTAATAATAAGTCAATATGAGCCTCGTACTCTTTTACGGTATCTATATCATATTTGTCAATTGCAAAAATCGATTTATATTTATTTATAAGTTTTTCTATTTTTTGTTTTCTATTTTCATCTATTTGACTTATCGTAAATTTATACTTTTCAACTGGAATGTACTCATTAAAATTTACCTTATATTTGTTTTTCATAGTTTGTAATTTCTGAGAATCGTCTACTTTTGAATTAGTGTTTTTCTAAGTAATATTTAAATCTTCATCTTGATTTAATTAAAATTTTTTTATCATATCTAGTCCTATTAAGATATCGTATTTAAAATTTTCTTCGTCTATAATAAATAGTTCAGTATCATTTTCAATATCAAAAATTTTAATCTTTACTTTAATTATCCCTTCTAATTTTTTTGTACCACTGATTGTCCGAATATTTGTACCATGTGCATTATTATTCTTTTTTATTTTCAATAATTTTCTGTTAATCAAGGAGACGTTTGACCCAGAATCATATATTCCAAACGCTTCTATGGAGTTTTGCACAAGTACTTTAACTTTGATCAGTGGTAGCACTTCTAGTTTTTTGAATCGGTTTTATTTAGTTCCGCCTCAATTTCTGAATTGTTGATGTATTTTATTATTTTATTTAATTGCACTTTGGTTATGTTCAGAGCGTGTATTCATTATCATCTCCATTATTCGTGTTAATCCTTCTTCTGTAATACCCATTTGCGTTAGATTGGGTATTGTTATTTCTTCTAATAAGTAATTATCAAATATTAAATTATTGTCTTCGTCAAGATAATTTTTTTTTCATTTTTCATTAAGACTAATCCATATCTTCCTTGATTCATGCCGTTTTGTTAATGTATTTTTTATTTTTTTAAATGATTCTATTACTACTAATTCCTTATGTAGTGATAATGTTTGAAGGTTTGTTAGTATTCTAAATATTTTTGCATCTTGTGTTGTTATTGACGTTAGAACGAACAGTTGGTCTTACTATCTTCTCCTGCTATTATTGTAAATTCAAATTTTAATTTTTCCATTATAATTATTTAACAAAACATCGTTTTGTAATGGGAAATCTTTTATAAATTTATTGGCATGAAATTAAAAATTGGGTTGTTCTCTGTAATGAAAGAAACGACATTTAAGTTTTTATTCTCTCAATACCAATTCCTTTTTAAATAATTCTAATTAGTTTATTTTAACAACTTTATTAACCTTTATTAAATTCAAGTGTCTGAAACCTAATTCACACTACATATACTTCATACAACATACACTTCTTTTTATTATTCATTTACTGATATATTCAGTCTGAAAAGGAAATAAAAGAAGGTATCTTTCTTTATATATATATATATATATATATATATATATATATATATATATATATATATACTAGCATCCCCCCGAGATAATAATTTAACAGATATCTTCAACAGTTCAACAATATCTTAATATCTAATCGATAAAGTACTCTATATATAAAAATCTATATTACTATAAATAATTTACCCTCATTTATCTATCGTTGTGTCTGTATAAAAAACTGTTTCTCACCGACCATTTTATACTATATATATGTGTGTGTGTGTGTGTGTGTGTGTGTGTGTGTGTGTGTGTGTGTGTGTGTGTGTGTGTGTGTGTGTGCGTGTGTGTGTGTGTGTGTGTGTGTGTGTGTGTGTGTGTGTGTGTGTGTGTGTGTGTGTGTGTGTGTGTGTGCATATTGCATGCGGCTTCTAGAGGAAAAATTATACTTTTGCGTTCGAGCGGTAGAAAAAGATGCCCAAGTGTGTCGAGACGACGTTAACGGATAGTATCAGGTTCGGACGATAGAATAAATTACGAGGCGACTGCTATAAAGATTTTGTGTTGGGGGATTAGAATACGATGTCTAGGTATCCAGGGATGACTTCTACTGAGAGTTTAAGTGTTCGAATAATAGAATACGAATCTCTTCATAGAAATCGTCCCGTCATACTTGGAAATCGTATTCTATCGTCCGAATATGCTACTCCCCGTAGAAATTATCTGGAGGCATTTGAACATAGTATTCTACCTACCAAACACGAAAATCCCCGTAGAAGTCGTCCCAACATACCTGGTCATTGTTTCTCACCAATTATACACGATACTCTTCGTAGAAGTTGATCCAAAATATCTGGACATCGTGTTCTACAGTCCGAACACGCTAGTCCTCGTAGAAATTATCCCGAGGAATTTGGACATTGTTTCTCAACAACCAAGTACGATATCCCCCGTAGAAGTCGTCCCGTCATGCCTGGACATCGTGTTCTACCGTCCGAACACAAAACTTCCCGTAGAAGTCATCCCCAGAAAACTAGACATCGTTTCCAACCGACTAAACACAATACTCCTTGTAGTAGTCGTTTGGAAAAAATTAGACATCGCATTCTATCATCCCAACAGAAAACTCCCAGTAGAAATCGTCCTGAGGCACCGGGATATCGGATTTCACCGCTTGTACACGCTAATACAATATTATAGGAGATTACCGGGGATTTCTTGCATTATAAATTTACTTCGACGTCTGATTTTGTTTATATATTTCGTAGAACGTAGAAACAAATTTTATTTCATTTACTATTTTGTCCTACAAGTGGCGACACTCGAATTATGTATGTAAATGACAGCTAAAATTAATAATAGTTATTTTCTTTAAAAACACTAGCATCCTATGGAGCAAAAGACAAATTTGTATCAATTTGCTTGATTTTTTTAACCTACTCAGAGAAATGTTATTAAATCTAAGAAAGTTTCGACACTCGTAGTCATGTATAAATATTTCTACAAAAATTTTTTTTAACTTTTTACAATCAAAATTGAAGGAATGAGACGTCGAAGTAAATTTACTTCCGTTCTGGTAATTCATTGTGGCGCTTCGATCAAGGTATGCAGTACTATTAATTTAAAATACGAAAATATAGAATATATATATATATATATATATATATATATATATAATACCATAATATATATTACCATAATTTACTATCGTTTATGTATCTTCTGTATGAAAAGCTGCTTCAAAACAGCGTCCACTTCAAAAAGCTGATATTTCAACACCATGTTATAACGTGTGTGCACGCGCGCGCGCGCGTGTGTGTGTACATACTAATGGAGGTCAATAAGTCCTTAGAAATCTAAGAGATAATGCTAGTAGCATCGCAAATGGAAAAAAGTGAGTTTTAAAGAGCGGTGATTAAACATTTCTATTTAAAAGGCTTAGTAGCTGAAGAAATAAAAGCTCAGATGGATTAAGTTCATGGCACATCTGCCCTGTTTTGCAACAGTTAAAAATTAAATAAATGAATTGAAACGTGGCCGTACATCAACAGAAGATGAACATCGTTCAGGACGTCACATAGACGTTAGTACCCCGGAAATGGTTGATAAAATCCACGATATGGTGTTAAGTGACCGATGAATAAAATTTACGTGAAATAGTTAGGCCCACAGGGGTTTCAAAAGGTACCTTCATATCAATTTTGCACGATAAATTGGCTATAAAAAAATATCTGCGAGATGGGTGCCGCGTTTGTCCTCAGCTGAGAACAAACGCAACCACGTGGTTTCTTTTAAGACTCTATTAGAGCGCATGCGTCGCAACTCAGATGAGTTACTGCATAGATTAATTACTGTAGATGAAAAATGGATACACCACTACACTCTCGAGACGAAAGAACAGTATAAACAATGGATTATTAAAGACGAACGGGCTCCAAAGAAGGCAAAGACGGTGAAATCAGCTGGAAAGATTATAGCTACTGTGATTTGGGATGCACGTGGTATTATCTTTATTGACTATTTGGAAAAAGGACAGACGATTATTGGAAAGTATTATGCGTCATTCTTAGGTCAGCTACATGAGAAAATAAAAGAAAATCGTCCTCATTTGCAGAAAAAATGTCCACTTTTTGCAGGATAATGCACGAGTGCATACGTGCGCAGTTTCGATAGCTAAAATTCAGGAATTGAAGTTTGAATTGATGACCATCCACCGTCTCCCGAACTGGCGAGGCCGATGGGACAAATAATACCTCTCTCGTGAATAAGACCCCTTCCTCTTTAATCGTGCTGCTAATCGACGCGCTAATATACCGAACATGGAGTGGCTCGGAGTTCATTGGGCCTTCACCCCACACTTCGAGTTTTGGAGGGGAACTTTGTAACCGTCGTTTTGCGACGTTACAATCAGAATTAGAAGTATCGATCGATGTTGCCTCGTGATCGACGCGATGCGATGTCAATACGCGTGGCGAGTAGCGAGAACTGGAGCGAGACGCCACCGAGTAGCCTATCAGTGTGGATGCTCTTTCGCTGCTCAGCTTATATAGTATTATCGGTTTTCCGCCACAAACGCACTTTGGTATATCTATCATCCTAAGAGACATCGCTGACACACTAAGTCAATCTGTTATCGAGAAGCAACGCCGGCTCGCAGTACAGTAAGAGAAACTCTGAGCCACGGACAGCGAGTGCGGTGCTACGGCCCCCTGCTATCTTTGACGCCAGATACTGCAGAACCAATAACACGCCGTCGCGGTAGACGAGAAGCGACGACAGCGAGCGTCTGTGACAGCCAGGAGGCCCACAGTACATACACTAAAAGTAAATTTTTCCAAGAAATGACGATCGCAGGTATTGGTACAAACGCCCAAAGGCTTCCTATGGTCTTTTGAATTCGTACAGATCCGGCAAAGTTTTCTAAACGTATATGCATCTTTTAAACACGTATTTCGAGGTTGGCTTGTCGAGAAATTAGTATATAAATTGTTATTGACAATTTAATTGTTTCGAAGGGTGTAAAAATAAGATTATGCTATAAAATTTAATTGTAAAGTCCTATTCTTGGAACAGTTTTCTCTAGAAGCTAGCTACACTTTATAAAATTTAAAAATATTTATTAGATCTCGAGATATTGTAAATTTAGTTTATATAAGTTACAAAATTACGCTCTTCGCTCACTCTTTCACTTATACTTCTTGTTCAACTTAGAACTTTTCAGTTTCGAAGGTCTCACTTGAAAGCTTGAGAATTTTTCTATTTATGAATATATTAATATTTAATTAAAATATTATCAAGAAAATGTTCTACCTTTTCAAATCCTCTAAAAATATCTACTTTGTATTTATATATAAGATAATTTCACGTATTTATCTTGTTTTTAATTTCTAATATTATTTAACAATTTCATATATTTATAATTATTTTTCATTTAGAAAGAATATCTAAAGAATAATTGCATAATGCGCATAACCTTCGCATCTATATAACAGGTGCACTGAAAAATTCATAGGCTAATTAGAAAACCTTTTTTTATGAAATTGAATTTTTATATTTAATATAGTTATGTTCGAGTGCGATACAACGATTATAACGGTTATGCAATTTGTCCATACCATTTTACAAAATAGGAATTCTCTTTAGTTTTACAATAAGCATCAGATTCGTTATTACTTCTTTATCAGTGCTGAATTTTTTTTCTAGCAAACATTCTTTTGAAGTCTGCATACAAGACAAGTCACTGGGAACAAAATCTGCAGAATACGCTGAATTAGAAAGCAATTCATAGCTTAATTCATGCAAGTTTGTAATCGTTTTCTATGGATTTGTCACATGGTGTATGGACATGTGCAATATTATGCCATGCGCGTTCCAAAATACTGATACCATGAACTTGCCAGCCTACTTTTGTGTCTTTCTACACTTTGGGTTTAGTTCATCGCGTTGAATCCACTTACAAGTCTATCAATTGGACTGTCGAATATAGTGAGCCATATTGCTCTGAATCACTAACATGTTGTTGCTTTTGATCGAATGTGACTATGAGTGGCATGCACTTTGCACACAGCTGTCGCATGTCGAAATTTTCATGCATGAAATATCCAACAAATTTCTATGATATCTTTAGAATCTCAGCAATCGCGATAAACTTTACTTTCGGATTATTTAAAATTATTTTGTATATTTTTTTGACGATCTCGTCCGTGATAGCATTTGTTTGAACGTTGGCTCGGTGCAACGACTTCGATGCTCATTTCAGCTCGTTTAATTTAGCAAACCATTTCTCAACGGTTGATTTTCCAAGTGCAAAGTGAATAATGATTATCAAGCCAAGCCTTCCCATTAACAGTATTTTTTGCGAACAAGAAATGTTTGTTTCATTCACGAAATTCTTTTTTATCAATTCTTTTTACAATAACAAAAGTTGCTTTACTCATAATGCTATCAGGTATGTGAATAAGTCTTTCCCGTTTTTTTTCAAATTTTGAGCCTTTATTGTGAAAAAATGGTTACAAATGAATTATTGAAAGTATTGGCCATCACTAGCTACAACTTTTTCCCATCTTTCTGGCAACATACGAATCCCGTTCCGAAAAAATTCGACCGGTTTGGCCTCTATCCAGTCATCCACCCATTTTTTGGCTTCCTCGTAGGAATGGAAGTGCTGGTCAGCCAGGCCATGCGTCATCGATCTGAAGAGATGGTAATCAGACGGAGCAACGTCTGGACTATACGGCGGGTGGGGTAGGACTTCCCATTTGAGCGTTTCTAAGTATGTTTTCACCGGTGGTGCAACATGTGGGCGAGCATTGTCATATTGCAAAATAACTTTGTCGTGCCTGTCGGAGTATTGTGGCCGTTTTTCTCGCAGTGCGCGGCTCAAACGCATCAATTGTCGTCGATAGACCTCGCCTGTGATCCTTTCATTCGGTTTCAGAAGCTCATAGTAAACCACACCTAGCTGGTCCCACCATATACAGAGCATGAGCTTGGCGCCATGAATATTTGGCTTGGCCGTCGATGATGATGCATGGCCGGGTAGTCCCCATGATTTTCTTCGCTTCGGATTATCGTAACGTATCCACTTTTCATCGCCAGTCACGATACGATGCAGAAAACCCTTTCTTTTATGTCGCTGAAGCAGCTGTTCGCAAGTGAAAAAACGCCGTTCGACGTCTCTCAGCTTCAGTTCGTACGGCACCCAATTTCCTTGCTTTTGGATCATTCCCATGGCTTTCAAACGCTTGGAAATGGTTGTTCGGTCAACTCCCAATGCTTCAGCAAGTTCTTCTTGCGTTTGACAAGAATCTTCATCAAGCAAAGTCGCCAATTCTCGATCTTCAAAGATTTGCGGCCGCCCGGAACGCTCCTTGTCTTCCACGTCGAAATCACCGCTTTTGAAGCGTCGAAACCATCCGCGAACACTTGAATCATCGACACAACCTTCTCCATAAGCCTCCTGAAGCAATCGATGCGTCTCGGCAGCAGATTTCTTCAAATTGAACCAATAAAGTGAAACTTCCCGCAAATGACGTCGACTCGGCTCAAATTTCGACATTTTCACGATATCAAAAATTTATGATGCGAAAAAATTTTAACTAATGTGTTAGTATGGAATTGTTGACATATGAATAAGCTTTGATTATGACATATGTAACCATTGAATACTCGCACAGTATTGGTGGCGCCATCTCTTACAAAAAACGGGAAAGACTTATTCACACTCCTAATATATCTCACGAGCCAATTGTATTACAGCTATCAAATTTATACGTGTATCTTTTAGAGGTTAATACTAATTAAAAATCATATGGATTTAATTATAGTAAGGCCATCTATGGGTCAACCGACGAACTTGTTAACCCATCTTTTAAAGATAAATTTATATGAAAACTTGGTTAGCAGGAGTTTCTACGATTCTATGTAAGAAACTTTAAGTTATGCAAAGTGCATATACTGCATGTCTTGTAACTGATCAAGCGGAAGTTTTAAAAAAACTACTTCGTTACTAATAATAATAATAAACCCGACTTCATAAGTATAACGTTGAATGTGCATGTGCGAACTATATATATGTATACTGTATAGCGTGTGTTTAAGTTAACTAAGAATTATGAACTTGTTCAAAATGTATAATTTATTACAATATAAAATATTTAAAAATCTATATTGTAATTGAGTGCGAGTCCGCCTCGAACACAAGGACGGCAAACACGGCCGTTACAATAGACTGCTTGGCGTTGGCCCGAGCCCCGAACAAATCCGACGAATAGGACGGGTTGTCCGCTAGAGGTGAAACACCGCATATTCTAAAAGCGTATGCGGCACTTCGGCACGGTAATTGTCTGAGGCGGGTATAAAGCTTCGATTCGCACGACGGCAAGCCCTCAACTCAATGCATTTCCAACTTTTCCATACCAGGTTTATAAAAAGATTTATCCTTTGCTTTAAAATATGCTACAGTTTCGGCAATAACCTCCTCATTCAAGCCAAATTTTTTTCCCTAAAGCATTTTTTTTGGACCAGCAAAGAGCTAGTAGTCGCTGGAGGCTAAATCTGACGAATATGGGGGGTGGGGAAGCAAATTAAAGCACAACTCGTTTAATTTTGCGATTTTTTCATAGATTTGTGGCATGGTGAAGAAGGATTTTTTTTCTTCCTCCTTCAAACGTACCAATAAATCAATATAATAATCATTGTTGACCGATTTACCTTTTTTTAGGTAGTCAATGAAAATCACGCTATGCGTATCCCAAAAAACAAACGTCATGACTTTGCCAGCAGACTGCTGCGTTTTTGGACGCTTTGGGCGGCTTTCACAAGCCATGCGCCACTCAGATGATTGCCGATTCGCGTCCGGAGTGAAATGATGTATCTATGTTTCATCCATGGTCATGTATCGACGAAGGAAATCATTTTCATTGCCAGTAAATATCGATAAACAGCTCTCTGTTTTTGTTCCACTGAAAGCAATCGTAGCACCCACTTGGAAGAAATCTTTTTCATGCTCCATTTTTAATGAAAGCTTGTAAATACGCTTCCACATGATACCTGTATAATTTCTGCAATCTCACGAACCTTCACTTTGCGATATTTCATTATGATTTTTAACACTTCACTCACATTTTGTGGTGTAACGACTTCCAATGGACTACCATGGTTCCATGTTCTGCATCATTTGTGTCCGTACTACCACGTTTCAACTCAGCATACCATCGATAAATGGTTGGTTTAGATAGAGAGGGATATGGATAAAGTTTTTCAAGCAATTGCTGGGCTTTTACGGCGTTTTTACCCATTAAAAAATAATGTTTTATCAACACGCGAAACTTGCTTTTTTCCATTTTTCAATCCAATGACAAAGTAACTTTATTATAACCTCGATAACTCTGTTGTTTGTAGTCCGATCGACGTGAAATTCTTACACATTTCATTGTAAAGGTCCGTACTCTAGGGAAACGTGGCCAGATTAATACTACTAGCGCCATCTCTGGGTTAGTCTCGGGACTTATTGAACGACGTGTTAATTGCCTGGTTGCATGCGAGACTATCAGTCTGAGTCTTGGCTGGGTGTTCCTGACACACGAGTTGGCGAACGTAGCCACGCTCATTGTGGCCACCTTAATTGGTCGTTCATTGGTCATACTGAATGCTGGCGGTACGTGCCTATTTATTTTCGCCAAATTAAAATCAATCAGATTTTGTATTTGTTGATTAGCGGCTGTTGTGCTAAGCCTTTGATCTTTTTTGATACTAAAACTCTCTGTGACTATTGAAATGTCTATTTGAAAACAGATGTACTGTTTTTTGTTAATATTTATTTATTAAAATTGTTTTCAAGATCATAGTTTTAACCTAGTACATTATTATAGCACTCCTGATCTATTATGCGATGCCATGCTGAAATATACGAAAATAAAATTAGTGGTCATTACGTATGCTCATATGTGTTTGAAGAGGTATCAGAGGTAAAAGTAACCATTAATTCATCAGGAGGATTGAAAATATAGATGATGAAGAAAAATATCTTAACAAATGACTATAGGATGTTATGGTGACTGACAGAATAGAAAACACATACAAACAGATGAACACTCTTACTCTGACGGATAAAGAGTTGGAAGCGGAGCGAGTGTGAAAACACCATTTGACAGAACTAGTCAGCCAAGGGATATTGCACAGCCAACTTGTACTTCTCGTGCAATTAGACGAGTAGAGTTTAGCAAATAAATAATATTCTATTCATTAAAGACTTTTTTATTCTTCTTTATCTCGAAGTCAATATTCATAGTTTCCTCCACTGCGTGAATTTTTGACGCGCGGAGTTATTAATATTAAGTAATAACAATAACTCATACTGGCAGTTTACACATCCCGTCTAAACTACATGCTTAAGTCCACAATATATACCAAAAGTTGATTTAGAATTACTTTGTACACACAGTTCTACTATTCTAAACCGAACAGATTGTATCTTCAGAAAGTTAAATTCAAAAATTATTAACGACATTATACGGTAAAAAGCATCGTATTATTCATTATAGAACCTGCAGCAAGTACTTGCATATGGCTAGTGCTTAACAAAAACAAAGTATAGAAATTTAACCAGAATTCATGGCTTTAAGATTATATTGATTTAAATATTAATATTTTATTATTATTAATATAAGATGGAAGAAAGTAGCGACCAGCGATGGACAATACTTTAAATTGTAAATGTATAACCAGTTTTTTACAATAAAGTCTCGAAATGTGAAATAAACGGCGGAAGCAAAGTTGTAAATCTAATAGTGAAACGAAAAAACATGCTGAAAATGAATTCAAGAAGTTAATTAAATGCAGAAGCACTAATCGCTAGTCCAAATTACCACTGTTACTCCATTTGTTATGAAAATTTTGTCGCTATTCAGTTATCGAAAACGAAAACTCATATTAGATAACCTATATGTTGGGTTGTTTGTAGTCGATTTGTTAAAAACTTTGTTCACAAATTTCATTATGATCATATGTGAAATCAAGTAGGTGAAAACTGTAAATAATTATACGCAGATACGGGTTTTCTAGCATACGAAATAAAAAACAATTACAAAATAAGAAAATTGTTGATTTTATCAAAAAGATGAGTGCAATGGCAGAATTTTACGTGAATTAATTGAGCTATGAAGTAAAATGTATAACATAGATAGTTTAGAAGAAAGACAGATTAAGAAAACACAGTAATGAAAGATACAATCAATTTTGAACATTATGTACAATCCTTAGAAGAAAAATCCGTTATATATAAAGGTCAATATAATAAACGATCAAGTCTGCACACGAAAAATAAAATAAAAATTTTTAATTTGTTCGATGACAAACGTTTTCTATAAAGGCACACTCCCTTCGAATTCTTGCAGTATTCATCCACATGAACACTTATGGAATGAACGAGAAGAATAAAAAAGTGTAAAAAATACGAAACAAGTCTGGAAGATAAAGATATCAATCGCTTAGTACAGCCGTCGACTCGAAATCGACGGTGTCTACTCAATCCATATCGCAGATTACTCTCTCTAGGGGCTGCATGACCGTGACGGGGTGAGAGGGCTTAAGCCGGGGGAGCAAGAAGGAGCGCTTGGTGGATGTACCAGATCCTTTTAGATCTGTACAATACGAAGAGTTCCGCATCCTTCCTTGGCTCACGAGTATTTGGATCGGGAATTCGGATCCCTATAAACAGGCTCTCCGAGCTACCTGATGGGAGAATCCCTATAAACGGGTATCCTGAGAATGATTGCGAAAATATGGATGGTATGTATGGATGTGAGAGTCAGGGAAGAGGGTAAGGCTCCTCGGGTAACTAAGAAGCAGCCTGCGGCTGAGAAACGGCGAATCTCGGTCTGCTAATTTCGCCCCTAATCCAAAGTGTTAGATACCGTGCTGAAGGATGAATGGCACAAAGATGAATGTGTCGCAAACGGTTCCTTCGTGAAACCAGGCCAAATCCCGTCGTATTGCAGGCCTTACCCGATAGTTGCGGCCCATGCCGGGTGGACTATCTATATTCGCAATACTCGTGGGAACAAAAATGGATAAATCTGATAACAATGAGATGGAAATAGAGGGGGAGCATGAGATGGAAGAAAGTCGGGCTTTGTTACCGACAGAAACCATCTCGGAAGTACCTGTTCAGGCCACTGAACGGGGAGAAACGAGTGCACATGAAGGCGCGGGCATGAACCGGAACCTGAGTGGAGCACAAAGGAGGAAACTCCTTAAACAAAAAGCAATGGAAGAGGATCTACCTTTTCCTAGATAGGAGAAAGCGGAGGCAGGCAGAAAAGAAACGGGCACTAACCGTACTGACTACGTCGGCCTCGGCTGCTTCAGCCACTGATTCGGGTAAGAGGGGACCCTCAACCAGCCTTAAGTCTACTGAACAGGGGCTCAAGAAACCGCTCAAAAAACGCAAGGAAGGCACGTACGCAGGGGCAGCATCTCACCTGCCTAGAGTGACACTCACGTGTGGTGAATATCTCGGTAGGGAAATGCCTGCAGAAAACTGCACGTCATTGAAAAAAGCAATGGTGAAGAAGATCTGCGAACTTGACGATGACGATTTTGCACTGAGATTCAAAGAATCCTTTTCCAGAAGAGGAACAGTGGTCTTTGTCTGCGAGGCCAAGGACTCTGAGACCTGGCTGAGAAAGGAGGCTGAGAATCTGAAGCTGGGGGAATCGGACCTCAAAGTCAGAGTAGTATCTCCGGAAGAATTAAAATTACAAAAGTAATTACAAAGATTCCGGCGGAGATAGAATCTGTCCCGGACTTCCTAAAGTTGGTCCGAAGACAGAACAAAGGAGTGGATCCATCAAGATGGGCGATCATGAACAAGTCTGCCGACGGTAGTCTTGTTCTTGGTCTAGATGAACCATCAGTGGAGGCCCTCCGAAGCAGAAACCTAAAACTCTCGGTCGGGGTTGAGACGGTTACCTTTAAGGTACTGTCTCAGTAACGTACCGCTGGAGCAAAGGGAGAATCTTCTATGGAAGGCGTATCTAAGAAATAGCATCCTCAATGGCTATTTCGGAGATACGCTTTACCCAAATTAATTTGCACCATTCCAAAAGCGCCTCGGCGATCTTAACGAGAAGCCTGGGAAAGGTGCATACACACATATCCCTAATACAGGAACCCTGGATTTAGAGGGAACGTATCAGGGGTATTAACGCGAAAGGGGAACTTTTTGTGGGGTCCAGAGATGGAAACGCGAGAGCTTGCATTTTCATCAAGGGAATTAATGGTTTTCTGTTGCAGGAGCTGAGCTGCAGGGACTGCACCACCATCAAAATAGAAATCGAGAGCAAGGACCGACATGTGCGAAGTATCATAGTTTGTTCAGTCTACCTTGCACACGATGAGGATATACCTATCTCCAGCATGAGAAAGGCGGTTGAGTTCAGCAAACGTTCGAATCTGAACTTGATCATTGGTTGTGACGTTAATGCGCATCATGTGACATGGGGTAGCACCGATATCAACGCCAGAGGAGAGGCCTTACTGGAGTACCTAATCGGAAGTCATTTAGATATAGTCAATCGAGGAAATGAACCCACTTTTATAACAGCTAACAGAAATGAGGTCCTTGACCTCACTGTAACATCTGTTAAAGCAAGGAGTATTATACATGGATGAAAGGTGGAAAAAGAACCATCCATGTCAGACCATAGGACCATAACATTCCAATTGGAATGTCTTAACATAAGAATGGAACCGAGGAGAAAACGAACAGATACAGATTGGGAAATATTTCAAGATGAACTTCGTGAAAGCACCGCTCATCTTAAAGGAGAATATGGCACTGAGTTTCAACTAGACTGGACATTATGTAAAGTCCAGACAACAATTACCAGAGCCTACGAAAACAACTGTCCATTGAAACCTGTTAGGAAACCTAACAGCGCATACTGGTGGAATGGGAAACTTGAGGCGCTGAGAAAAAGGGTACGCAAGGCCTTCAATAGGGCGAAGAAGAGGAAAAACTCTGAGGGATGGTCCATATATAAGAAAACAATGGGCGATTTCAAAAGGGAACTAAACATCGCTAAAAGAGAAGCATGGAGGAATTTCTGTTCAGGGACTGAGAACCTGTCTGATGTAGCCAAGTTGGCCAAAATCCTAACAAAGGATAATAACTATCGACTGCAAAATCTATGAGACGCAGCAGGTAGTTATGTAAATACAGAAGAGGGCACACTTGAACTACTTCTGAAGGCTAAGTTTCCTGACTTCATCAGGAACTGCAAAAATGAAAAATACCACACCATCACGGAACGGCTGGTAGGTGCGGATTGGAAAACGGCTGTTCAAATTGTGACTCCGGAGAAGATAAAATGGGCGATTTACTGCTTCGAGCCGTATAAGACACCAGAACTTGATGGCATCTTCCCTAAGATGTTACCAGTATCCCAACTGGGTATATATCAGAGGTATGGAAGACATCTCGTGTCTCTTTCATTCCCAAACCTGGGAGAGGTAGTTACTCGTCGGTGAAAGACTTCAGATCAATTTGTCTGACGTCATTCATGCTAAAAACGATGGAGAGGATAGTAGATTTACATATAAGGCAAACAGTGTTGATTAATAGCCTAATTTCAAGTAGGCAACATGCCTACATGACGGGAAAGTCCATTGAGACAGCTCTCCACTCAGTGGTTAAACACATTGAGAAGGCTTGGAACTCAAACGAAACTGTAATAGGTGCCTTCGTAGACATAGAAGGTGCTTTCAATAGCACCACTAGGATTGCCATTGACAACGCTCTATATGCTAAGGGAATAACAACCCTCTATTAGAAGGTGGATAATGAGTTCCTTAAGTAATAGAGAGGTATATAGTGAATGGAAAGGTAAACTCGTAAGAGGTAAATTCAACGAAGGATGTCCACAAGGAGGGGTACTTTCATCTCTCCTGTGGAATTTTGTAGCTCATGGTTTACTGCGTATGCTTGACGAGGAAAGAATCTTCGCAGTCGCATACGCAGACGATTTCGCAATACATGTCAGGGGCAAGTACAAAGAGATATTACCTGAAATTCTTCAGGAGGTTCTGGTAAAGGTCAATAATTGGTGTCAAGAGAGATCCCTGGGATCAATCCAAAGAAGACCGAAGTTGTAGCCTTTACTAGGAAATACAAGAGCAAAATAAAATCTTGCGTAAACTTTCGCGGGCAATGTATACCGTATATGGAAGGAGTTAAATACCTAGGTGTATACCTACATAAGAAACTATCGTGGGGACAACGCCTACGAATGCAGAGTAAAAAGATCATCAACATACTGATGCAGTGTAGGTCCGCTATCGGCACGGGCTGTGGGCTTGAACCGCAGAAAGTTTTATGGATATATAAAACAATACTGATGCCGGGGCTGACTTATGCTGCCTTGGTATGGTGGAAAGTGATCGAGAATAAATCCGCTGCGAGAATCCTGGATCATATACAGGCAATCTCGCTAAGGGGAGCATTTGGATTAAAAAGGAGTACCCCTACTGCTGCTGTCAGGATGATGCTAGGTCTGGACAGCCTGGACTTGGAAATAACAAGAACGGCTGCCAGATCGGCTTATAGAATGATATGCAGCGGTCAGTGGGATAGTACCGCAACTGGACACGCTACCATTTACAGGGAAATACTGACAGGTACAACTTTTAATCTCCCTCAGGATCGTATTAACAAAAGTCTCTGCTTCGGGCAACGATATGAGATCAGGATACCGAGCAGAGAGGATTGGAATAATGTCCTAAATTTGGGAGGTGATATCTGGTTCACAGCAGGATCCAGAACAGATGTTGGTAATGGATTCGGTATATATGGACCTGAATGCATATAAATTCAGCCTTTAGACTTAATAAATATAACACAGTGTTTCAGGCAGAAATAGCTAACATTGAAACCTGTGCAAACGGCTTAATGCAAAGGGGAATTAAGGGCAGATGCATAAATATATGCACAAACAGCATAGCAACGTTGAAGACCCTCGATCAACCCTGCACTACGTCACTACTGGTCAAAGAAGCTAAAATTGCTCTAGACAATTTGACCAGGACAAATAAGGTCTGTGTTACATGGATACCGAGAAAATCGGCCCGTAAGGGAAACATGAAAGCAGACATTATGACAAAACAAAGATGCTCATCGGAGTGCCATCGGGTAAGTGATACTGCTGTACCTTACCAAGAGGGATGCAATGTGATAGAGAGAAGCCTTGAAAAAGTAAAGCTAACAACGTGGGAAAACTCACGTAGATACAGACGGTCCAAAGACCTTCTCGGCAGTAAGATCTGCGCATGGGCTCAAGGGATCATCAAACTAAATAAACGTGAAGCAAAGCTAATCCTGGAACTTACAATAGGACATAGAAATTTACGGTGTTATACACACAAGATCAGATGACATAGTAACCTCTGCAGATGATGTGGGAAAGAAGAGGAAACTCCGAGACATTTCTTCTGCACGTGCTCTAACTTAACGAAATATCGCGTAAAGTAGCTAGGAGAAGATAACCTCGACTACGAGAGTTTTTCCAAGCTGGATGTACTCAGTCTTCTGGCATACTGCAGAGAAATGAATGTGAAAGGAATACAATGGCGATAGCTAAGTGTTCCTGAGCATATATTTGCACCCTGATATGGTTAGTGGGTTTAGTAGGTTAGAATCCTGCATACCTTGGAACCGGCTCCAGCGGTAGTCTAAGATGGCGACAGCCACTACCGTCAAATAATGGCGGATGAACTTCCCACTATCCAACGAGAAAAAAAAATATCGCAGATTACGGTTTGCTGAATTAATATTGAATTTTAATGAAGATTACATTCAACCAGAAAATTCATCTCTTCATATGTGTAATTTTTTATTATTTTACTTGTAAATAGTATAAGAACATTTTAAAATAATTTATAAAATATTTTAGATCGATTTGAACAGATTAAATAGTATTGCACAGTGGATTCCTACCCATCAAAAATTTGGAATTAAAAATAAATTGTTAATACAAAATTAGGATGGAACACAATTTTCGATCTTGATTATAATCCCAATCTTTTATACTGAAAGGAGATTCTAAGGCTTTAACAAAAAGAGAAAATTTTTTTGATAATATGCGTAACTATGCAAATAAATTTGAACTATTAATAAAATGTTTAGGTGAACATAGTTCTGTATTTATGACAACATGAAATATAAAATGTATATGTAAGAGAAATATAAGTTTAACTGTAGACATCAATGTGAAATAACCAAATAATATTTTATATTAAATCCAGCAGTACTTATTTTTTAATCCTCAGTAACTAAATTATATAAAATTAACTTACTTATTAAAAGTATTAACAGTTTATAATTTTGTTATTATCACCACAACTTTGAGCACTTTTTCAACAAGGTAAACCTCTTGATACTTGGGTAGCACAAGCTATTAATCATGCGCATTCAACTTCTATTTAAATTCTGCCGAAATTTCATGAAATTTCGATGAATAGAAGTAAAGTTTTTGCGCCTCAAGTAACAGGGTATGTTGTTTGTTGGTGAGAAAATGAGCATTTAGCAAAGAGCTAACATCAAATTTTGTTTTAAATTCGGCAAAACTTTTACCACAACGCATCAAATGATACAACAAGATTATGGTAGTGATTGTTTGAATCAATTCATCAAAAATGAGTTGAAATCGTCGGTGTATTACATGAAAATGGAATTAAATTTGTCAGCAGCATCGATACATCACATTTTGGCCTCTGAAAGGTTTGTTCGAGCTTGTTCCACATAAACTGACTACGCCTCAAAAAGCGCTTCAAACTTTCTAAATACAACATTAAAGAAGCAAAAACGGACGAAACTATTTTTATTCTATCGTAACTGGCGACGAGATATGGTGTTTTCACTTAGATAGCGAAATCAAATGTTATTTATAATATTTAAAAATTTATTGAAGCTTTTGAAATAGATCTTATACAGCTATAAGCAAACCTTAAATGAGTAATTATAACGATCGAATGGTTATGCAATATGTCACAGTATCCAACGAATATCAAGCTACTGCACTAAGGCAATCGGAAAAATATTACCCAATCTCTATGCGTTTTTCTACTTCGGAGCTCTATGAATATCCACTATATCCTTCCCACTATATCCAAGCACATTTGAACTGTAAAAGTGACGAAAACAATCTGGGAGTTTAAATCAATAGGAAAGATTAAAAAGATATTAATTCCGGTCCCTTTGACCATTGCGATATAAGTAAATTTTCAACATTTTCTCTTTTCTCCATACTATCACTATGGAAATTGAAATATTGATATTGCCAAAAATCAATGTTCCATATTGCATATAATAATGCATACAGATCTTCAAAGCATCTATTACAACGAGCAGTATCAGCCAATTTTAAATTAAACAGATTTCTAAAATCACATGACACTTATCGTTATTAATTATTCAAAGAAATTAAACAGATTCCTTATAGTACACGTAAAAAAAATTAATATTCCAGCAAACATATTAGATTACTGCTTAATTTTGCAAGATGAAGCGTATGTTGTTAATCTGCATGACTGCAAAAGAAGGGTGACAATAAATATCTGCTAAAAAAGTTTATCATTTTATTAATCAGCAGCGATTCAGAACCTATAGTATTTTTATTTAGAAATGTATTTGCTTGTAAGGTGAGTTACTTCTAGATAATACCAAAACAAAAATAAATGGTTTGAAATAAATTATTATAGTATTTCATGGAATTCAGGTCAGTTTTATACATCATTTTTATTCATTTATTCTTCGTGAAAATTTACCGACAGAGTTAAAATATGAACAGTGGGAGAAATAAATAAAGAATGACTTACAAGATTCAAAAAATACAATGTTAATGCTTATGACATTAACGCAGTCAATTTATATTTCTGCGATTAAAAGAAATAAAACAAGAAAAAACACTTTAACAGTATGCATCAATCATAATTCAGTATAAAAAGATGCGTGTAAGCTCAACAACGTAAAACTTTTTAAAAAATACTATAAATATATATTGACAAAGTAAAAATCCTCCTAAGCCAAACAAAGAGATTATGTAAGAGTACGCCGCAACGATAGTCAGAGAGAAAGAGTAAGTTTTCAAGTTCTACCTTGCTCATTCCCTCTGTCCAAGATCAGCAATGGGACAATGGAATGTGCAACACTATACCGATTCTCCATCGACTCCAAGACTTACTTTAAGTTAGAAGAATACTGGAACACTTCCGACCATTCAAAAAATTGATTGCTTTAAGCTAAGAGTGTTCTGGATGTACCGTAAGTTTTTGACTTTACTATCGTTGCGTCACCTACTACCTGTAATCTGATGCTTTCTTTTGTTTCATTTTCGCCATAAATTTAAAGTTTTTGTTTAAAAATAAAATTGTTATCAAAATTAGATATGTAGTTTTACATACTACTGTTATTTGGAATCAATAAAGCTCAATTAGAAATTAAAAGTAATTCTTAGTTGAAATACTAAACAATTACTACATTAAAGTAATAGTCATTTAAAACCTTTTGCTACCATTCTAATTACCAAATAAAAATTAATTCTTAAGTATATTTTCATAAAACTATGAAATGCAGAGTAATTACTGATTAATGTTCCTCACAAATTAAAAAATAATTGCTCATCTTAGATGAACATAATTACTAATATCTCAAACTTGATGTAACATGTTTACATTTCAAGAACTATGAACCACTTGGTACACTTTGATTTTATATAATAATGAATATAATTAAGAAATCTTATTATTATTAAAGTATACAATTTTAATCAAGATTTATTATCTAATATGTACAAGTTTAATACTAAGAAGCTCTGCGTTTGATTGAAATTTTTCCTCTGCATAGTTGTGAAATGTAAATTCTGACTTTACTTCCATCGGATACTTTTTTCACCCAAATCTGAAATTATATTTAATTTGTTCATAATATAAAAAATCAATTCAATAATATTAAGTTCAATTTCATATTACATACAGCTTCTGTCCCAATAGCGGATATATTGGCTGAAAATCTCACTAAATCTTTTCCTTCAACATAAACAGGTTGGCCTCTATGAAACCTAAACATTTATTATGAAATTTGTTATGTTTATTAAATATTATTAAAAATATTAAATTGGTAAAATAAATGTTTTAATAATACATGTAGAAAATAATACGAAATAGATAGTTTATGTCAAGCATGAACTCAACAGTAGACACGATCAAAATTACTTTAGTAAATTTATTATACATTAATTTGTAAAATATATACATAAAGCTATAAGAAAGGGTAGCTTCACTTTAGAAGTGCCAGAGATTTAAAAGATAAATATCATATTACATATTAATTTTCTATCAAACCCTAAGCTGCCAAAGCCTCTTAGCTTATATGTACCATGTTTCAAAAATTAGTATATACATTACATTATCAGTGCTCAAACCTGCTCAAACCCACCTACACTATAGGGAGTAAGTAATGTTGAAACCGTCACCAAAGGAATACTTTTTTAAATGTTGGGATGATGTTAGCTTGTTCACAGAAATTGGTTGAACATTAAATTGAGAAGAAAGCAGCTTACACCGGTTTAACGAGATAATATATGCCTTTTTCCAAAGACCAGGGAAATATTAACAATTTAAGAAGGAAAATATCAAAGAGAGAGAGAGAGGGAGGGAGAGAGAGAAAGACGGAACGGGACACGAGAAAATTAGGTGAACCGGACTATTGAAAAAGTTATTTCCTCTGGATAAAAGTTATATGATATTTCTGTATTAGTATGATAATTAAGGCAACTAAAATTATTATTCGATCTATTTGTATGTCACGTACTAATTGGTATCGGTCTAAATTGACCTTTTATCATTTTACCTACAATACATCTGTTACGGTCTGAGACGATGTTTATAATTTTATAATTTTTAATAATAAGTGGAATTTATACTAGCGAAATATTTATTAGTTTTAAGATTCTTATATTATAATATGAGATTTAACGGCTTCGTCATCAAGTACTCTATATAGATGTAACATTAGTTTGTTAATAATTTCATAAGCGTGTGTATTATCGAGTAAGATTTATATAAACAAGACTTATCTAATAACTTCTAAAATAAGTTTTGGTTGAATATAGCTGTAGTTCGAGTAGATGTAAGCAAATGCGACTAATGTTACTCCGTCTGTTTATGTTTGCGAGCGGCGTCACCGCTATAAAAATCCGATCATAATAGTTTGATTATATGATCTCAGCGCTCGAAATCACAAAGGAAATCTGAAAAGCGGTTAACTCGGACAAACGGCTACGCGTGGAAAGTTCTAGTAAGATGTTGAAATAAAATATTTGATTGTAAAATTTGTGTAAAGCAAAGACTAGAAAAGAAAGATTCGGGTGAAATTAAATTATTAAATGAAATAATTTGAAGGAATGGATGAACATGATGGAATGTCGATGCACTGCACAACGCGACCGAACTCACGTTATAGGCCAAACTTTGTGTACAAAGGTACACGCTTGATCCGTGCCGTGACGGGAAAACCGAACATTTTACCTTAAAATGGCTTATATACGGTGATACAAATAAGGTATTCGAATACTGGCTGTTGGAAAAATGTTGAGGTTTTCAAAAGAGGTAAAATGTTATGCTTCCTAAAAGCAGTGATCCGTGCTGTGACGGGAAATTCTGATATTTTCCTTAAAAGAAGCCCTTCTACAGACTTATTTTGAAGTAAGTCGTATTCTGGCTTCTGGAGAAATATCCAGAATTTCGAAATCAGGGGACGAGTATGGTTTGCCACCTCGGGCTCACCGAGTCCGGCTGCGCGATGAGTTTGGGCTGCGATTGGTGCGAGTGGGGCTTATCGCCCGAACTGAGAGGCGAAACAGCGCCGCGCCGCGGCGCGTGCGCTGTGTCTATAAAATAACGCTAAGAGAACGCGCGAGCATTATTCTTTCCTGGTATTTGCTAAGGTTAATACTTATGTACATTTTTATTATTATTCATTAAAAATAAAATTCAGTCTAATTTTTGATTTGTTCATCATTAATTATTATAAAATATCCCAGCATTTATTCAGTATTTGAGCGAGTTTTCCTAAAAAGTATATTTCATTTTAATGAAAATAGCATCTTGAATATTTAATTGTAATTTATTTAATCCTTGCTTAAGGCAGTATTCTATTTTACAACTTTGAAAAAAAATGTTTTTTTTTTTACATTTTTCGAAAGTAAATATATTCAAAAATGTTAGCTCAAAATTTTAGAAAAATTCAGGTAGTCTAACTATACTTTTTCACCTTTCGAACGCACTTACCTGAGCGCGCTATTCCGACCCGCCCAGCGCGCGCGCCGGATAAGCCATCTATCTGGCCTTGTTCGCTGCAGCAGCTGTTCCTCTATTGTAAATCATTACACCGATATATATTCTCATCAAAATATATACCTTCGCTTCTCAATATTACCTTCCCTTAATAATTTTGCTTCTGTATTCCGAAGAAAGTTGTGAAGAAACCAAAAGTCGTGATTAAAAAAGTGAAGACTGCTGATCTAAGTATCAAATTAATGAAGGAGTTATCTAAAAACTACAGTCTTGCAATTGAAAGAAATTCAAATTCAGTAGAAGGCATGCGAAACGAGATCTGGGCCGACTATTACCACAAAATCTCAACAGACTCCAAACCACAGCATACGTACTGTTCGGACAGGCGGTGCAAGTATAAAAAGGCCGAAGCAAACACGCTTTAAAAAATTATAAACATCGTCCTGCTCTTGCCAGTGACGTACAAGAGGTACTGAAACCGATCTACGAAGATCTAACAAAAACGGAATTGCTGAAGAGATGTTTGGGCAGAAACACTCAAAATAACAATGAGTGTTTCAACTTAACAGTTTGGGCTATGGCAGCGAATCATGTCTATATTGAAAAAAAAATCGTTAAAATTGCTTGCCTCACTGCTGCCTGCATTTTTAATGAAGGATTGAGCCCACTATCGAAAATAATGGAAATTATGGGCCTGAAAATCGGCCAAACCGCCATGCAGTTCGTCAATACCACGACAACGTTACCTACATTTTGAGATGTTGGCTTTGACCATACTTTACATGTATAAAAGATGTATAAAATAAATAAAGAAAATTTTTTTATGTACTTCAAGAGTGTATTTATTAAGCATTTCAAATCCTACATCCATATCTTCAATAGCATTCTCAGAAAAATTTCACAAAAATAGCGTTTTTTTCGAGGGTCTAAAGTAGAATACTGCCTTAATTTCGTAAGTACATTTTTTAAAAATTGCTTTAATAGCTGCTAACAGGTATTTAGCTTATTGAAGAATAACTCTTTTGTTTAGTATCACTATTTATTTATTAATAATCTCTTACATTCTTCCCAGGCTACTGGATTATTCGCGACTATTAAATCTAAAGCTTTTCAAACCATCGAAATTCAAAGAGGTTGTTCTATCTGTATGTCGGGGTAGTAAATTGATAGAATAACATTTTTTATATGGACTTTGTACTTCTATCCATATCTAGCTTTGTTGGTTAGGTGATGTTATAGCAGAGCGCAGTGGCGCGATGCTTGCAATGTGTTGGCAACTTAAGTGATGCGTTTACGCTTAAACAATAAACATGCCTTCAACAGGAAACATCTATTTTTCTTAAACTTCTTAGTACTATATCTACTTTCTTAAACTTCATAATGTACTACAGATACATTATATTTACTGTATTGTGTATCTAATGTATCTGTATCAACTACATACATATTGTATGTGTCAAGCAGATCTTCGTTTATGTCTTGCACCTGTGCTATATCGCGCGGAGCAAGCATCACGTGCATATATTGACAATATTATTTTTCTGAAATCATTTTGTAACTAACATCTTATTGTACTTTTTATTCGTCTGTACACGACAAACTGGAGTTAGTTAAAGTTATAAAGCGGCATAGAATTTTTTATTGTTCTTAATTTCACATTTCAAATACAATTCAAATAACCTCTCTTCATATTAAGGCCAAATTCACGACGATCATGGGAGATTTTTTAAAGAATAATAGAAATTTTATTATCGTTTGTCTTTACAAATTTTATTGCTCACATGATAACCGTAGAAATGTTTTAGAATTTTTTATACGGCCTAAAATGTTACAATTAACTTTTATAAAAATCAGTTGCCGGGCCCCCTATTTGATGACAGGTTTTAACTTAATAGTTAAAAATATGTAGATAAAGATATCTCGTTGGCTCTTTTCAGACCACTTTTTTATGGCTTCATGTAATTAATCCAATAATTCGAAAACCAAAAATAAATAAGTATGAAATATATGTCATCATAGATCTATGAGGTGTGTTCAAATTATAAGGTGACTTTGCAAATATCGTGAGCACGTCCGTTCGATGATTATTTTTTTTTTTATTTTGTATTAGTACAGATCTACCGAGCACATATTCATGGCTTTAGCTTTATATTATTATTTGTTTATTTATGACAGGAATACAAAGTTATAAGTCTTTCAAGTGCTCGGCGATTTTTTTACTAAAAAAATAGAGCAAAGAGTTTTCATTAAATTTTGTGTTCAAAATAGAAATTAGTGCTCTAAAACTCTTGAAATGTTGACAGTTACATAGGCGAGTCTACTTTCAGTAAAAAGAATGTGAATAAGTGGTACAAGCTGTTCCAAGAAGGCCGAGAGGATGTCGAAAACGAACCTCGTCCTGGACGTCCTAGCACGTGAACAACAAATGAAAACGTTCAAGCAATGAAAGACATTTTGTTAAAAAATCGTCGTATTGAATATAGTGTAAATTTATATTGTAAGCAGGTAAGAAAAGGGCGTACGGACAAACTGTATATTTGCGGGGGAAAAGGGAAAAACCCAGCGTTGTCCGTACTGAGACATGCTAGGGTCACCTCCACATTATTATGAAACTTCAGCCAAGAGAGAGCCATCGGAAGAGGAGGAGCTGTATGAACATCGTACAATATAGATCGTTAATGAGTCGTGTATTTATTAAATATATCATTGTATTTGTATTCATAAGTATTATTATAGTTTATTTATTATAGTTTATTTCACTCAATTTATTTTACATGGTAGCAGTCCGTGGTTGAAAGAATGTATATAAATTAAAAAGTGTATTGTGAAGCATCATAGAAAAATAAAGTGAAAAGGAAGTCTATGTCATTATGTAAAGAAATTATAGGTAATAAGAGACAGAATGCCAGATGATTTGAAAATACCCGTATTTGATGGTGCAAGTTATAAAGTGTGGAAAATGCGGTTAATAGCCTTCCTGAAACACAGAAAATGTGAAGAATCGATGAGGCGGGAAAAAGAAGCAGCTACTGATAAACAGGATTGGGATCAAGCTGATATTAAGGCTGTTAATTACATATACAGTGCCTTGTCAAATGATCAAATGCAATAAATTATGAGTCAACGGCCTGTAATATAATTCAGAAGTTAGACCGTTTATACTTAAAGAAATCGACGGCTTTGCAAATAAGCATTCTTATTCAACTTGAAAAATTGAAGCTTCAAGATTTTGAAGATACATCGTCATTTTTTTATTCATTTGAAACATTAATAAGTGAGTTGAAAAGTGCGGATGCAGGAATTCATGAATCAGAAAAACTAAATTATATTCTAAGAACACTTCCAAACTCGCTTAGTCATATATGCGATTTAGTTGAAATTTTACCTAAAGAAGAAAGAACGTGTGATTTTATAAAAAATAAACTAAAATTTGCAGAAATAAAGGACAAGGATGAAAATGGAAAAATTAAAGGTTCGAGTGTTTTCAAAACAGAGAGCAGAGGCCACGAAAAAATATGCTATAAATGCGGCAAATCTGGGCATTTACAGTACAATTGTAAAATTACAAAACCCAACTGGAAAAACCAGGATAAAAGTATTATGGGCGGAGCGGCTCAATATTGAGAGGGCAATAGTTCTACATATTGGGCCCAGCAGCATCAACAGCGTTCAGCAATCGGTGGATACGGAGGAGTAAGTAGAAATGGCAGTCATGGGATTAGCCATCGTGGACGTGGCAGCTAGAAAAACCAACACCTTCATGCGAATTGTAGCTATCGTAATAAAGATGATAATTTAGAAAATTTCTACAGCGTGGTAGAACTCGAAGGTAAAGGTAGGCGTATGGATACTAATACGATGGTTGAAGCGAATTATAATGCTAATAATAATAACATCGAATCGATCCTAGACAGCGGATGTACAGATGATATAATTAATAATGATAAATATTTCTTGGATTATATTAATTTAAAATGTCTAATTAACGTATAAGTAGGTGATGGAAGAATATATGAAGCCACCAAAGTTGAGAATGTTGTTAGTTATTTTAATGTCTTCGGCGAGCTTAAGGGAATAAAAATGTTAAACCTTTTTTTGCCAATGAAATGGATAGAAATTTAATAAGCTATGGTAAAATTACACATATGCATAAAATTGTATCTTATAAGAATACTTCTAATATTTAAAACAAAGAAGGAAATATAATTGCTATAGCATTTAAACAAAATTGTTTATAAAAAATGTGCAGCACGATAATATATAAAGAAAGTAATATTGCATCTAGTAATAAAAATAATATTAGGCCATGTAAATTTTAAATATTTAAATATTTTAAGTAAGCAAAAACTAATTGAGAGTTTGCCAGATAATCTAGAGATAGAATATTTAAAATGCGGAAAATATATTCATAACAAAATGCACAATGTACCTTTTGCGAATAATAGAGAAAAAGCACGTGACTTGTTAGAAATAGTATACACCGACTTAAACAGGCCACGTAACATATCGGGATATAATAGGGAAAAATACTTTTTATCGTTTATTGACGATTATAGTAAAGCAGCAAGAGCTTATGTAATAAAATCTAAAACAGAAGTTTTTATTTGTCTTGAAGATTATATTAATCAAATGGAAAATTTTACAGGAAAAAAATTTTAAAAACTTAGATGTAATAACGGAAAAGAATATATAAATTCAAAAATTTACAAGTTAGCTTGGGAAAAAGGTTTTTTTTATAGAACCATATCCCCCATATACGCATCAGTTAAATGGAACCGCACAGAGATATAATCCATCGATCATGGAAACGGCTAGATGCTTATTAAAGGAGGCAAAAATATATATCAGATTTTGGCCAGAAGTAGTAAAAACGGCTGCATACTTAAAGAATAGAACTTTAACAAATACGGTAGAAAAGAAAACACCTTTTGAAATTTTCATGTAGAAGAGACCGAATATTAAAAATTTAAAGTTATATGGGAGTAAAGTTTTTATACGTGCTCCAGAACAACTAAGAAAGTCAAAATGGGATAGAAAAGCCGATATGGGAATACTAGTAGGTTATGAGGATGTAGGTTATAGAGTTTTGATCGGTAATAGAGTTGTTGTACCGAGACATGTTGATATCATAGAAGAAAATATTAAAGTTGTAGGTTTTAAAGGAGATAGCGAAAATAAGGAGATAAAATATATAGATGGAGATGATGAGTCAGAAATTTACGAAATTGATAACAAAACAAGAAATGAAGATGTAGACATAGGATCGGATTTACAACGTAAACAAGATTCTAAAAACCCAAATATTAGGCGATCGAGTAGGGTTCAAGCTCAACCAGCGAGATATGCGGATTAAGATTATCTACGTACAAATTATATGTACGTAAATTTTGTAAGCGCGGATACTCCAATTAACTACAGAAAATGCAATAAAAAGTAATGAAGCGCATTTGTGGAAAGATGCCACGAATAAGGAAATGAACAGTCTATATAAAAATCAAACATGGAAATTAGTAGAAAAACCAAAAAATAAAAAAATATTAGATTTAAAGTGGGTTTATAGTAAAAAATTAAACAATGTTTTTAAAGCTCGATTAGTTGTAAGATGTTTTCAGCAAAATGAGATAGTAGATGATATTTATTCACCAGTAGCTAAAATGCAGACTTTGAAAATTTTATTATGCTATTGTTGTCAGAATGGACTTAAAATTATGCAGATGGATGTAGAAACGGTATTCTTGAACGGAAAAGTTTAATCAGAGGTATATGTAAAACAACGAGACGGTTACAATAATGGTTTAGACAAAGTGTGTAAATTAGAAAAAGCGTTGTATGGATTGAGAGAAAGCCCGAGAGCCTGGTATGAATGTTTTGATAATTATTTAAGAACCTTGAGTTTTAAGCACAGCGATAATGATTACTGTTTGTATACTATGAATGACAAGAATGATACTATGTTTTTAATATTATTTGTAGATGATTTATTAATATGCGGGAAAAATGTTTAACAAATAAATCAGATAAAGAAATGACTGTCACAACGATTTCAAATGAAGGATTTAGGTGAGATTCAAACGTATTTATGTATAGAAATTAATTATGATTGTATTAAAGGTGAGATGAAATTAAATCAAAGAAATTATATTAAATCGTTAGCCTTAAAATATGGAGTTGAAAATTCAAACTTATACAGTACTCTTATGGAACAAAATTTAAAGTTAGATATTGCGCAGTCTGTATCTAAGAATTTAAAATTTAGAAATTGAATTGGTGCATTATTATATATAAGCACAGGCACTAGATTAGATGTAAGCTATGCAGTAAATTATTTAAGTCGTTTTCAAAATAGTTATAATGAAACTCATTTTAAGTACGCATTAAGAATTTTAAAATATTTATATCTAACAAGAAATTTAGAACTAACATATAAGAGGAAGTTGAAGGCTGATTTGATTGATTGTTATGTTGACGCGGACTGGTCAGGCGACGTAAATGATAGAAAATCAACAACTGGTTATATAATAAGAATGTATGAAAATGTAATTTATTGGAAGTCGCGAAAACAAAGCTCTGTAGCTAAATCATCGACTGAGGCAGAATATGTAGCATTGTTTGAGAGTATGAGTGAGTTAAAAGTAGTTAAACGCATTTTAAATTATTTTAATCTTAATTCAGAAAAAGCAATTACCATATACGAAGATAATTCAGGCGCGATTAATATAGCTAAATTTGGTAATTTTACAAAAAGTCTAAATATATAGAAACTCATTATCATTTTGTTAATGAAAATTATGTTAATTGTATAATCGACGTACAGAAAGTAGACTCCGAACATAATATAGCGGATATACTGATTAAATCATTAGGCAAAAACAAGTTTGAGCAATTTAGAAAATTACTAAATATAATTAAAATTTTAAGCGGATATAAGAATTTCTTTGTTTATGTATTCTACATATATTTATGTAGGTTAGCTTATAATCATATAAATTTAAGTAGGCGTGTTGAATATAGTGTAAATTTATATTGTAAGCAGGTAAGAAAAGTGCGTACGCACAAACTATATATTTGCGGAGGAAAAGGGAAAAACCCAGCGTTGTCTGTATTGAGACATGCTAGGGTCACTTTCACATTATTGTAAAACTTTAGTCAAGAGAGAGCCATCAACCGAGAAAGAGCAGTATGAACAGCGTATAGTATAGACCGTGAATGAGTTGTGTATTTGTTAAATATACCATTGTATTTGTATTCATTAGTATTATTATAGTTTATATTATATACATAAAGTATTCCTCATTTAATCCTTCATTTAATCCGTGGCGTAGTGTATCAGGAATTCTTATCACAAGGTCGTACGGTCAATAGGGAGTACTACCTTGAAGTTATGCGCCATCTGCGAGAGACGATACGCAACAAACGTCAGGAACTTTATTTATAATCAGTTTTGGCAAACCTATCTAGAATAGAGTTTGAATCTTATTTTATATCCGAATGTATATTCAATAATGCAACCCCTATAAGTTTATCTTTACTCATAGTTGATCTTAGCCACGTTTTCAGTCTTCTCAGTGTTGAAAATGTTCTCTCGCCTGTTGCAGCACTAACAGGTAACGTTGCTAAAATTTTCAGAAGAACATGTATAGTGGGATACACATCATGATCGCAGTGCCCAAGCAAATTAATCACGGTATAATCAGCGTACTTTTTTCTTGTTCATTTTTCATTCCATAATTCTAATTTAGCAATGATCTTTAAGTTAATTATTGCTAAAGATTGTTTAAAAAAAATAAAATATTTTTCTGCAAGATTAGAGACTACTTCTTTAATCAAATTGTTCTCTTTCAAGGTAATCGACCCAGGAAATCAAATTGATAAATTGTATACTTGCGTCGTGCTTTAGGCAAACGAAACTTCAGATCTTGTATTACATTTTCTAATATTGGAATGTAAACAGATTTCTATAATGTTTCAGGATCAGTGCCTGGATAATTTTGACAGTAATTTTGTCTATTTGTTAGGCGAGGAATGGTTATTTTCACTTACAATTCTTTTTTCAAAAACATTAGAAAATGTTCCGATACAGTTTTCATGCTTTCTTTCTAATAATTTTAATGTATCATGTAGCATATTTTACGCAGATTTTGAACAAATCTGAATTCTCTGTAAAAAGTGACTTAATTGAACTATGCAACTGAGCAGTTCTGACAGACAATCAAGGCTGATGAAAAATTCGCTATCACAGAGAGCGGCTCTTAGACTTTTAGCTTTTGCAGATATTCGAACATCTTGCCATAATGATACAGAATCAAGCGTTTCTATTATTTTAACCAGTCGTAAGATTCTAAATACTTTTTACTAGCATACCTCTTTTCTGGCTTTCCTTGTTTGTTATGTATCGAATAAGGAAAATTATATTCTTTAGGTGGAGTCCAGTGATATAAGATCAATTTTTTTATTAAAATTATCCACTGTAGTTTCAATATAATTTCTGATGTCAAGAGATTCTTTATTAACATTGATGCATGTATCAGAAAACCTATTTATAATATTAATACTATTTGGTTCATTATCTAAGATAGAAATATTTTCTTTGATCATACATTGTTCTGTGCTATTTACATCAATTTCTCTTGACTCAACTAGTCGTGGCTTTTTGGGAGTAATGCGGCTAAAATATTTTGAAATTTTACTTTAAGTACTATTACTAGATTGCGATGACATATTTAAAATTTTGATCAGCGGATTTTCAAAATTATTTGGCCCAAGCAATAATACAAGAAATAACATAAAAAATTGGTAAAACCTTATGATTTACGTTCGTAAAGACGACTACATAAAATTTTAGACTTTTCAATCTACTTCCAAAAGGCAATAAGAGCCTCTCATAAATACAATCTTATGAAAATTTGCAATTTTATCAAATCTCAAGAGATAAATTATTGTGTAATTTCAATATCAATCGAATAAAATATGATACTGACAATTACTAAAAACGATTTCAATACTCGTACTTAAGCACGTAAGGCGGTTAGTTGAATCATAATGGTGGAAGTAATATAGCCCCTGCATGCAGGGATTCCATGAATTGATATAGTATTGTCGATGGATGCTGTATGCTTTAAGAAGATTTCTTCGACAGAAGTTATGCACATACCATTAGCTTTTACTTATTACCTAAGGTACAATAAGTCTGATGGTATCATTATTTTAACAATTTTACGTGCAAAATTTTGAGGAAATTAAGTTTGAATGTACGAATTTTTTACAAGCTATACATGGATTCTTACAGAAGTCAAAAAAAATGTATGGTAAAAAGTAACTTCTACAAAATAATAATAAAAGAATGTTTAAGCCTAAAAAGTAGTATTGATCGCATGTGGAATATACGCACTTAATTAGCTGAATTTATTATACTATACAAGGTGTGTTCAAAAAGTAACGAGAATTTTTTAATTTCGCGGGTTTGGAGAGTCCATCTGTATAAAATTTTTTTTTATCATGTTGGTACACATACCTCTGAAGTAGACGTGTTTTTTGAACTCGGCAATTTTCGTTTGTCGAGCCTTTTTCGGTCTTGACGATCCAGAATGGCTCCACTGGGACGATTGAGCCTTAGTTTCGACATCATATTTGTAAATCCATGTTTCGTCGCCTGTTATAATACGTTTTAATAGTTATACATCGTTATTAACTTCGTTTAGCGACTCCTTTTGTTTGGAATTCAACAATTTTGGAACAAATTTTGCTGTCACACATTTCATATCCAAAACATCCGAAAAAATTCCGTGGCGTGAGTCAACTAATATGCCAACATCATCAGCGACTTCTCTGATTATGATTTCTTCTAACCATTTCTTTCACTTTTTTCACGCTTTCATCGATTGGTGATGTGCTTGGGCGTCTGGGTAGTTCGTCATATTCAACGTTTTCGCGACCATCTTGGAAACGCTTATACCACTCGTGAATCCTTGCTTTACTTATAGCAGACTCACCATATACCTATGTTAACATTTTAAAAACTTCACTACACTTTATTTCATTTTTTACGCAAAATTGAATACAAATTCTTTGCTCCATTTTTTTTCACAAACGAAAAACGCCGAGCTCAAAAAACACGTCTAGCGTTATCGGCTGTCACTTAAAAAGTAAGCAATGAATATTGCTGAAAATTATACCGTACTTCAGGGGCAAGAGTACCAACATCATAAAAAAAATGTTATACAGGCGGACTCTCCAAATCTGCGAAATTGAAAAATTCTCGTTATTTTTTAAATACACCACGTATAACTATATGTATGTTATCGAAATTTGATGGAATAAATTATAAGAATGCAAAACAGAAAATGTATATTTCCATTTTGAAGTGGAAACTCTCTTTCAATTATTGTTATTCTTCAAAAAGCTTATTATGAAACGTTAATGAAATATTTTTTTAATGCACATTTGAAAATTTTTTTTCAAAGTTTAAATTCTTGGGGTCTTGGGGGGGGGGCGATGATCGCTCCCTCTGTATCCGCCACTGATCTGAGGGAGGTTAATTTGAAGGGGGCACATGAGTATGGATTAATAAATATATATTTTTTGAGAAAACCGAAGTCGCCTTATTATTTGAATACACTTCGTACTTCAATTCCTTCCATTGCCACACTGATTAAAAATGATCAAAAATATCAACTTATTGTTTTCTCAAATAAGTTTATGTAGTAAAATGCGTGCATACACACACAACACGCACGCACACTCGCGTGCACGTGCGCTCACACATAAGTACAAATATACACATTTGAGATTTGCGCGTATTCATTTCACGAGCATTAATATTTTCGTCGGAGTAGTACGTGCCGGCATAAAATAGGTAGAAAGGGTCAATTTATGAAACAACGGGTAGTACGAAAACAAAATGAACGCGGAAAGCTTATGTACGATTTGTAATTTTGTGATATAATATCTATTAAAAACAATATCTTAATTTATTTTAGTATTTCAAAATTATTAAACGATGTTAATATAGATATCGTCTAGATTCCGTTTTTGAACGTATAAGCATATTTTGAACATACTTTGAAAAACAATTTAAAATTTTTAATTTTACGCGCACTTTTATCTTACTGTATTAATATATTATGGGGATTGCATCCTCCACATAACCACGCCACGAGCGCCCTCACCACCGAAAGTGGGGGTAGCGGAGGCAACGAAGCGCACCCGCGCTATAGTAGAATTAGTCTAATCGTGTAGCTGCCAGAGAGCACACGTACGCCTTGTATTTATCTGCAATAAAGTCTTATATATATTACAGCGTAGACTCGTTTCTGTTCGGCCCCAAGTATCCTAACAGATCCTAGTCATCCTTAATTTAATACTCGCGTATGTTCGGGCGAGGATTAGCCGCTACACGGAGTCAAGTGGTGGAAGTAGCATTTATCAAAAGTACATAAATGCACGCATCCCGACAATATATGGCCTCTTGTTATGCTTCCTATCACGCACCCGGGAGAAATATAACTTTTTTCCTTACATTAAAATATTTATACATGTGCATGTAATCAAATAATTCAAAACACACTACCTTATAGAAGAATGCTAGACGTTTCCAGCTATAATTGTTACTCATGGCCACCCTTCTAAACTTCACACAAAATAATTTTCTGTAGCAATTTTTTTCGTCTTCAATAAGAGCCCATGTATGCGTCACCAAAAAGTCATATTTTCAAACTTAAATTTCTCAAATATATACACGTAAAGTTAATAAAAGAAGGATATCATCGAATTTACAAAATTTTTATGAATAAAAAAAGCTATTGCTGCTCGCGTAACTCCTATGGAAGGAACCTCCTTAATATACGAATCATATTTTTACTGACTGGTACATAGTGATACCACCACTACCACCATGTTTAATTACAATAAATCAAAATATAGACGTGTTAATAGTTCCCCAACCTCCTGAGTAGAAGTCCATTTTTACTATTATTTGAAAGGGTAGTCTTAAAAAATCTGAAAATTTCGCATTAAAATTATCGAGGAAATTTTTACTTTCAGTCTTGATTAGAATATGTACATCATATGCATTATATTTAAAAATAAAAAGACAATTAAAATGTTTAAATAAAACTCTGTCTGCATATTTATAGATTCATAGCTATTCTACAAAATATTTTTATCAATATTTATCTTTATCATTAATCTGAAAAATAAATATAACTACTAGAAAATAAAAATAAGAATAATATGGAATAAAACATTATTAGCAAAGGACAATGTGGCTGTAACCACTACAAGTTTAACCATTACAAAGTTTACCAAACCTATGTATCTGCTTTGGACAACATTTCGAGTCATTTCAACTTTTCATTACGGACTGAACTAAAATTCAAATAATGACATTATATATACACTATCCTCACCACATTCAACTTTAAATGCAAAACAGAAATTTATATTAATAAAGAATAGTAAATGTTAAATTTACTAGACTATAGAATTGAATTTAGGTTATTCTGATTCCTTAAAATACAAATGCTAAAAAAAATTTTCTCTTATATTTATTTCTAATATTCTGCTCTAAGATATTCACATTGTTAAAATTAAAAGAAGTCGACAAATCTACAAATGGAAGTTAGAAAGGAAAAAAAAAAACTTCCAAATGGAAGTTAGAAAGCTTAAATAAAAAAAAAAAAAAAAAAATCTACAAATCTAAGTAATCATCCGTTTCTTTACAATCTATATTATTAGTTGAATTAAACTTTGACTCTGTCGTTGATTAGCAATGATTGGGAAGCATAAATAGATGGACGTTAAATAACATAAAAAAAAATTTTTAGTTCTTTCAGATCAACCTTTTATATATGGTAAAACAAGAATTATATTATTTTTAATTTATCTTTCATAGTTTTTTCTCTACTACTATTATAAATTTAATTTATTTTCTCTGCTATACTTTTAATAGTCGATTGTCATCTCTTATGCCATATGCTAAAGTAATTTATTTTCTGAAACATTGAAAATGATTTTTTCTTGATTTTATGTATTATGGGGAGTCGGAGGAGGATTGCAAAAAATCTTACAGGTACTGTACAAAGATTTACAAGGAATGCAGACAAAACTCTTATAAAAGCCTTAAACAAGTGATGGTCCCATGATGAATTTTCTATTTATTTTTGAAGTTTAATAATTAATGAAAATATAAAAATTTATTTAAGTTTTTAAAAAATGTAAATTTTGTATTTGTAATACTAAAATCCTATTATAATTTCTGAATTTTTTATTGTTAATGTGTTATCAGAAAAGTAAGTAATCATTGCACAGTTGAGCAATTAAGTACGGATAATGAACTTAGCTTTATGTATAATGTTTTAAAAATTAAAATTTCAAAAAACTTCTTACCATCTTCTTTCATATAAAAGTTTACCATCTTCTATTCGGGTTTCTACTACAGCTGTATCATTTGCAATTGGAATGTGTTGGTTTCCTACATTTGCTGCATTGTAATGTTGTATTACAACTAAAATTATACTTCATTATTTATTATTTTCAAATGCACATTTATTTTTCAAATCAAATTTAATGTACCTGGTTTACGAACAGTCGTTAATACTTTTCCTCTACTAATAGCTTTAAGATCATACTCAATTTCTTTTTCATCAAGCAAATAGTTTAATTGAGCGGGTGGTGGCTTTCTTCTTTTCTCAACTTTTTCAGGAACAGGGTCATTTGGCCTTCTCCGAAGTTTTCTAGTCATAACAGGCTTTACCTAAGCATAAATTACTTAAAATGTATATCTGCATAACAAAAATAATATTTTATAAATTTCAATTCAATATCAAACCTCAGTTGAATCTCCAGTTAATTCCATAGAATATCTATCTGATTCTATAAGTTTTCGTTTTTCCTCCATATCTGCCACTAGATTTTCTTTTAAATCTGTTTTCTTTTCTTCAAATTCTTTTACAGCAGCTTTTTTATCTAATATATAATCTCTTTCTACACATTCAGTTAAATAATCTCTATAAATTATGTTTAATCTAAGTCTTTCTTTATATTGAGCTTCTAATCGCTTAACTTTTCGATTATATTCAATATGTGTGCCATCTTTTAACTGTTGTAGTTGTTTTTTTAAACTGGCAAGTTTATCTTGATAAATTCTATAAGTAAATTCTTATGAGTGATATTTATAAATAAATGTAATAAATTTATAAAATACAAATGTATGAATTTTTTATTTACTATAAATATATAATTACTAACTGTTCTTTTATTTCAGTGTATTCTTCTGATTTACCCATATCAGTTTCACTAGCTTCTTCTGTATCTAAAATTTAGAAACACAATTTTAGTAAAATGATAGATATATGACACGAAAATAATTTTGAAATAGTTCTTTTCTACCTTCATCACTCTCATCCTGATCATCAAGATCACGCTCATCATCTAAATAATCTTCATTGTCGTCTTCCATTTCATAATCTTCTTGACCAAATGTCGTAGAATAAGGTGAGTCTTGATACATATTCAGTTATAAATACTCAGAAAATATGATGTTCATTACAAAAACTGAATTTTAAAAAATAATTTACATTAAAACTTAAATACGTAAGTATTTGAATTACAACTCATATTTATGATCAAAACATTCAATTCTTTATAACCGTGTTTAAAAGAAAAACTAAAACTTAATATTTATGCATAGCTACATTTATTAATGAAAACACGAGTGCCATTATGAAAACAAATGTAAATCATATGTTTCATCCGTTTCATCCAGACGTCTTATTCATATAGATATAGAGGGTAGAGAGAAGGAGTGGAAACTCCACTAAACTCGTGTCAAATTACACAACAGGACTTCGGGACAGAATTGACCATAAGACGGCGACACCCTATGAGCAGAGATAATAAGGGGAGATCGCCGACGCTTATGGGCCAGACTGCAGTAAAAATTTTCGACTGAAAACGAGGGCCTCTGGCGGCCAAAGCGAGGTACTGGTCGTTTCGTGCGATATTCCAGATGTTGTTTTTCGAACTCGTGCGATGGTGCGATCGAGGGGGGAGACGACTGACTTCGGCGCGTGCAGAGAAAAAGCTTGTCGAGACAATAGGCTGGCAGCGCGGGGTACAATAAAAAATGAGTAGCTTATATTGACCAAAAAGAAATTTTATTGATACATGTATAAATATATATACATAGTCTCGCAACAGCTAGCAAGCAGCTCAACGTTTTGAAATCTACGGCAACTTTAAGGAAAACTGGCTTTCCTTCAAATCAAAGCTGAGAAAATCTCTTATAGCAAAGAGCTACCAAATTTTTCAAGTAGTCGACTAACGCGATTTTTATTAAAATTTTTATATATACGTTTTTTAGGATTCTGATTATATATGTGGTAGTAAAAATGGGTGATAATTTCAATTTTATAATAAATCACATTAATACCCAGTGAAAATATTGTTTTTCTCACTTATCTCGTAAAATACAAAAAATTCCATTAAATGATTTAACTAAAAGTTCAAAATCTCATCAAAATACATATTTTTTAATCTATATATTTTTTCTTTAAACGTTTTTTATTAACAACAATGCATTTCACCGTAATATTCTCATTGACTATTCTATATCCTCCGTTAGTTTGAATATATTTTTTTGGGAACTCTTGGTATAGAAAAATGTATAGAATAAGAAATATGTTTTTTAGTGGAATTTATAACTTTTCTTAACAATCCTTTTTGGAATTTTTCGTATTTTACAAGATAATTTAGAAAAACCAGATTTTTACGGTGTTCTTATGGTTTTCTCTATAAAAATGAAATTTCCTCAAACTTTCACCATTATATTTATGATAAGCACTTCAAAAAACATAAACAATATTTCAATATACTAAAGTAAGGCGACTAATATAATCTGCAGGTACAATCTCATTTTTGTTCATTCAAAAAGTAACTAGATTTTTCTGTCAGTAATATAATAATGTTCAACAACACACACTCTGCTAAAGATTCTGTAAGATAAAATTCTTGTAAAAGCCTAAAAATCAAAACCTTCGGGTACTAAACAATAGATGGATATTACAAACAAATATGAATATGAAAAACAATTATTAATAAATAATGGAAATGAATTTAAAAAAATTATTCTACGAATCTTTTCTCGAGATCGTCACAGACAGCTTTATTTTCTGTGATGAACTGTACAATAAGACTACAAGTTTATATAAACATAATATGACTTATCTAATAACATAATTTGCGTTGCGCTACACACTGAAAACAATTCTAAATGCAAATGAGTCGATTTCATAAAAGTATATTTATTGCAATTCAACAAACATTCATTCAAATTCTATTGAAATAAAAATATACAGCTTTAACAGGAACGAATATTCTGCAATTTCGAAACAACCGTGCATTTGAAAGGCATAGTTGAGTTTATTTAAAGAGCAAAAATATTTGTTAAGTTACAGATATTTTAAAATGATTAGAATTTCTAATACACCATACTTGCCTTATTCTATACTTTTGTATAAAATAAATTTAAAGTATGTTTTAGTTGTGTAAGTAATTTTTAAAATTCAGATTTTTAGTGCTGAAGAGTACATGTAACTACCTTATTAAACAGTTAAATACTCTCTATTTATTAGGATTAAGTCCTAATAATAACCCTAATTAACATTCTGATCGGGATGCCTAAAGCTTGAACGGCAGATTATGTGCGTTGAACATTCACTACCATTGCGTTTCGTATAATACAAATATATTACATATAATATATATATTACAATAAATATGATGGAAAAATATATAAATATAGTTAGTATTTATTGCAATATAATATTTAGTGTACGAATACATCGTTGAAGATTACGAAAACGACGGTCTAATAAGTTAAAATACTACAGTTGAATGTTATATTTTGTTTATATTCTCAGTTCTCATATATCAAAAAAATATTTACTGTATTTAACTAAACATTCAGTATTTTAAATGTATAAATTACTTATTTTGAATAAATGATTAATTAATGGACTTATTTCTATGACATATGTTTTACTTGGAACTAAAAAAATGTATATTTGATTTCATTTTATAATGTTTCTCTATTGAACTAAAATAATTAAGTTGCAACAAAACATACGGACGCTTTAAAAAAATTAACTTAACATTGAGACAATATTCATGGCCATTGTCAGCAATTGATTTATGTTTACGAATGCAATAGATCTCGAAAAAGCTGCTAATTATAGACTGTCAACTTTTCCAAAAATTATTTGATTGCTTTTTATATTTTTGGAGTATCATATCAGAATCCTATATAATCATATTTGACACATAACTACCTTGTATGGAGAAGACAGAGAAAGAGAGAGAGAGAGAGAGAGAGAGAGAGAGAGAGAGAGAGAGAGAGAGAGAGAGAGAGAGAGAGAGATAGAGAGAGAGAAAGAGAGAGTGGGAATGTGAGAGCGAGAGGGGGAGGGGAGAAAAGAAAAATCCAAGGGGATTAACATGGATTACTCGATGGTGCTGAGTGTTGCCATATCATGTACCTGCATGTACTCGCGAGTGTCCTCTATACTATTTCGTTTCTTTCTCTCACCTGCTCTCACTGTTTATTACCTGTCCATCTGCACGCACGTTGTACGAGGCCTAGCAGTCAGTTTACCGATATACATGCAACAAATGTTGCCATCATTTTGTTGTTTTTTTTTTTGTTGTTAAAATTGCAGTAAAAAATATCCATCATTTAATCCTGACCGTATAGAATACGTATTCAAAATTTGAAGGCGATCGAAATATTAACTTACATTCAGGAAAAACATGACTTTCTTAAACCAAGAGAATAGATTTTCTTAAGAACAAAAATTCAGTCAAGTAAATATTTATTTAATTATAATGTTCTAATTACTTAAATTTAGCTTATCATAATCTAAAAATAAGCATTTTCATTTTCTAGAAAACGTTTCTTTCAAACAAACTGATCAAAATTAAAATGGAAAACCTGAATTTCCTAAATTCAGTAATCATATGCCTGAACACAATACTTTTGATTCTCTAAAAAAGGCTTTACAGAATCAAACTAATATTTTCTAGAAATTAGTATTCAATTGTTTTTATACAGTATATATAGAACAGAGTTACAAAATACATGTATAAATAAATATGTTCTTAATCTAAGAAAACAAAATTTTGAATATATATATATATATATATATTGTTAATAAAATGTTATAATATAAGTATAATATAAGTATAAATTATATATAAATGCATATACTATTCATTGGAATTCATAAATTAATCTCATAATAACTATGAGAGATCTAAAATTGATATATAATATCTTTATAATTGTCCACACCGTACTGCGATAGCGTAATTAATAAGGTATTAGCTTGCGAATCCAAAGGTCTGTGGATAGAATCCCGGTTAGGTCGAAGTTCTTTTAAGCGAAAGAAATTAAGTATGAAAATTCAAGAAATTATTCGCTTAGATTAAAATTTTTAAAGTCAAGAAAATAATGCTTTGAATCAAGAAACTATGCACTTCTTTTAAACATTAAGCATACTTGAATTTTCATGTTTCTAAAAAATAAAAACGTACTTCAAGTAATTATTGTTTTAAAGATAGGAATCGAATTCTTCATTTTAATTCAATTTCTCAAGTGAAGTATTGAAATTCTTAATCCAAGTATATATTCACTTACTTTTGTCGGCTTGCATCAAATAACTAAATTTTTTTATTCAACATCTTCCGTTAGTGGTTCAAGAAAATAGTTTCTTTAGATAAGAAAATATTTATTTAAATTGCAATTTCAGTCACCCATTTTCTAGAAAATCTTGACAAAAATCTAGGAGATAGTTAATTAATCGAAGAATTTCTTTTCCTGATATTAAATTTGAATCTATTGGTTTGAGGATATATTTTCTCAAAATAAAAAATATTCTTTTAATATATATATATATATATATATATATATATATATATATATATATATATATATACATATAGACAATAAATATATTCCATTTTTTAAAAAACCATTTACTCAAAAGAATGAACTAGTTTTCTCAAATGGTGGATTAGATATATTTGATTATTCCCTGTAAGTTGTAAAACCTAATAAATATTTATTTAATTTTATTAAACGAAGCACAAAGATTTAAATATTAAAAGTAATAAATAAATAGTAAAAACTACAATATATATATATATATATATATATATATATAAATCAAAAAAATATTTTCTATTTTTGAAAAAATTATTTACTTATAACATATAAATAGTTTTATTAAAAGATTCATTCCTTTAAATTTAATATTTAAATCTTTGTGCTTCGTTTAATCAAATCGAAAAAATGTTTATTAATTTTTAACAACTCGTTGGGTCTAATCAAATAAATATATTGCACCTTTTGATAAAGCTATTTAATTGTTCATATTGAATAGCTTTTCCAAAAATTGATTATATTTGTTAAATTTGAGTATATATATAGTTTTTTAAATATTTATTTATTTAACTTTATTTTTTACTTATATGTAGTTCCGTTTAGTAAAATTCGAGAGTTATTTATTACTTTTCAATAATTTATATAGTTTAACGTAATACATGTAGGTTCGCTATTCAAATAAACTTAATTGTTTGTTTCAAGTATATGGTTTACTCTAAATCACAAAATATTCATTCGTGTTAAATATGTATGTTTCTGTTTTAAACATAAATTTAAATAAATATTTGTTGTATTCTAATAACTATTGAATTAATTTTAATGAATGCATGATATAATGTAAATAGCAATGAAATAAAATTTATTATATAAAAAGTTCATGAATGTTATTATATAAGTAATTTACAGAAAGTATAATTTTTTATATCAAATTTGTCTTATTATTAAGTTCAACGCAATCTTATTATCAAGTTTTAAACTCAAAATTTCAAGAAAATACGTATGTGTGTGTGTGCGTGTGTGCGTGTGTGTGTGTTCTTAAAAATTTTGCAGAGGAGTGTAATAAATGGGATTCACTGGTGTCGACGAAGAAATTCTTTAAGTGCGTATACCCAGGTGTACCTTTTAGTAGCTTCCATCATCGCCACGCAGCGAATTTAAAATTTTAAGAAAATACGTGTGTATATAAATGCATACATACACACTTACACATACAGAAAAGAAAATCTATACGCACTTCAAGAATTTCGACACCAGTTAATCCCTTTTATTGCATCTATTGTTTCGGCGTCCCCCCTACTGAACGCCGTCACTCCCTCCATCGCACCAGCTCGAAAACCAACATCTGGAATATCGCACGAACGGAGTACCGTCCTTCATCGCCGTAGCGCTGAGTGTCAGAATTTTACTGCAATGTCTAACATGGGTATCGGTGATCTCACCTTATTATCTCTGGTTGAAGCAATCAGTGGAAATAAACGGTCAGGTACGATATTTTGACTTACTGGTGATTTATTGGAATATCGTTCCGTTGAGTTTGCTTCAGTAAGCAGATGATCCATTTTCACAAAACCTTGTCCAACAGCTCGTCGCTGCTGGTCCCGTCCATATACATGTATCTATATAAGCAAGCATTAGTGTAAAAGTTTGCATGTATATTACACATTTGAATATAAATAAAAGACTTTTAAAGAAGGTTTCAAATCGAATTTTAATAGTTTTTATAATGGACAATCGAGTACAATTACTTATAAGGGATGAGGGGGAGCTCAAATGTATACTTCAGTCAGTTTTATTTATTAATTAGATTATTTAATTTCATAAAATTAAATAAATATGAAAATGTAATAACTTATTTGTGTTGTACGCATACTTGGTTTAAATATTTTGCTTTTTACATTTAACAGAATTATTTATATTTATGAATTAATTATATGTATATATATATTATTTTATATATATATATATATATATATATATATATATATATATAGGATTTATGTATATGCATAGGTACACGAGTGGGGCGGGCAATGCGAGACACCTGAGTATGAATGCTAATGAGTGTTATGCCCTATAGATCGTCCGAGAAGCGCCGTGTGATGAATGTCGAGATATACATAGGTGTTTGGACGATATACAATTTCATATGGTTTCATTTTTCATTAACTTTTTTATAAATAATAATTAATTTTATTTCATAGAATTTAAATTCTTAACTTTGATATACGAGACAGCCATAAATACAATTTGCTCTCCGCACATTGTTTATGGGGCTCGTATTCTTTTCAAAGCGGCTATGTTTACTTAACTGGGAGATACGGAACGCCAAGCCGCTGGAGCGCCGGCGATGACCGCGTACGAGTTTAGTTAATCTTCAGTTGTCGAATCGTGCAGTCTAAAACTTACACTATCGTCCAGACGTCCTCTCCTCTTCTTATTTTATAACATTTCGTAAGGAGGCCGCTCTCCTTGCAAGTGAATTCGTTCGTTGGCGAATTCAAACAAGATTCGCGTCGCAACGTTCGAATCTCCACGAGATTCACGTCGCAACGCTCGAATCTCTGGGAGAGCACATCGTGCATTTCGCACGCAACGTGCAAAACTTATAACTAACAATAACTGCTCGCACCTTCAAATCTTTGTCATCAGGAGTTTTTATGCCGCTAGGCTTTTCCCCTTTCATACGAGCCAATAAAACAACTGTATTTTTGACTCAATTGTTGTACTTTTATTTGTAAACCTAATTACATCTGCATTTCTATCCTTTTTCCATTTTTTATTATTCCCTTGAATCTTATATTTTTTGTACTAATATTTATAAAATAAAAACGGGATTTAGTCGTGTTGACTAGATCTCGACGCAACATTTGGTGCCTCCTGTGAGGTGCGAGCATAAACACAGTGAAGGTGCAGCAGAGCATAATAAAAAGGTACAACAATACTCAATTACAATATCTTATTGAAGAAAAAGAGCATACAAACATCACGAAAGGTCAAAGGAATCACTTGCCCAGCTGCTGCGAACGGCCGAGACATCAGTCATCAAAAAAGTTAAGTAATTCATTTATATAAAGGCGTTTTCGTAAAGAGTGTTTTTCATAAGTATTCAGTAGTACGTAATAAGTCTAATATATTTATATTCGTGCTCAAGTAATAATAAATTTAGTTCGACGTTTTATTAAATTTATATATTGATATTGCTTTCACGATGGATAAAGTTAAATTAATAAATCAAAAGCGCGCTACGCTTAAAGCACAGGTAGCAAACCTTGCAAATATCGTTGCTTCAAATAAATGCGATTAAATAAATTTAAAATTACGATTAGAACGCGTCAGGGTATTGCTTCATGCATACGAAAATTTGAACGACGAGCTCGCAATTATTGATCCGGCCAATGAACGAATAAAAGAGATAGACGAAATACAAGATCGTTATTATGAACTAGCTAGTAGAATCGAAAATAATGATAATATTGTCAATTTAGATTCAAATAATGCTCAACCTAGCATATTACCCGATAATACAACACCAATCGTGAATGCTATAGGTAATCGTCGTACATTAAAACTGCCCGTAGCTGAACTGCCAAAATTCGAAGGTAACTTGGATAAATGGCTTATATTTAAAAACTTTTTTTTGACAATGATTGACGCGCGTACGGACATTACCGATTTAGAAAAATTCTTATATATAAAAAATTCGCTTCGTGGTGATGCTTTAAGAAAAATTCTAATTTATAACGTGAGTGCTGAGAATTATCAAAACGCATGGCGCCTTTTAAAGGAATCATATGAAAAACATCGCGTTCTTGTTTCAAAACACTTAGATGCTCTTCTTAACATTCAGGCTCTAACAAAGGTTACGCATAATGGATTGACACATATAATCGATGAAGTTCGCCAGCATTTATCAATGTTAAAAACACTCGGAGTTATTCTCAGTGAATGTTTAATTGTACGCATACTTGAAAGAGCATTACCGTCTGAAATTCGCGATAAATGGGAAGAAAAACTAAGTCTAGACGATCTGCCAACATTAGAACAACTGTATACCTTTGTCACGGAAACCTCATTTTTATTGATAAATCGCAAACGAAATGCAAGACCTGAAATATCTAATAAATGTCGATCGCATCAAGAAATAGGATTTTCGAAGGCTCGAAAAAACGAATCTGACATGCGCACGCTTGTGACTGGTATATCAACTACGTGTGCGTATTGCACGCAGAATCATTTTATTTACAAATGCTCGATATTCATAAAATTATCAATATCACAGCGTTGGGATTTTATAAAAAATAAGAAATTATGCCGTAATTGCCTTCGGGGTCATGCAGGAGAATGCAAATCATCGCATTGCAAACACTGTAACCGATTCCATCACTCTCTGCTTCATAACTTCGCTACAAAACCAATAGATACAGTACTAAATGCGCCGAAAAGAAACGAGAAAAATAATTTAAACTTAACAGACACCCAATTGTGACAATCAATTCTTGCTTTGTCTACGGTGTTACATGCACCTCGATCGCAATTAATGATGAGTGCGATAGTTCGCGTACGAAGCGCAGACGGAAAATTTATGGAAGCTCGCGCACTACTCGATACTTGCGCGACTGCACATTTTGTAACTGAAAAATTTGCACGTCAATTAAAACTCCTAATGCGGCCTTGTTCAATTCCAATCTTATAGAAATTAATTTCCATTCATTTCATAGTGAATTTGAAAAAACTTTAACATTTTTAACAGTTCCGCGAATTGCAGACTTTGTGCCCGATGAACGCTTTCCGCGCGAAAGGATAGAAATACCAAAAAATATCCGTCTTGCTGATCCTACGTTTCATTTACCACGAGCTGTAGATATTTTAATTGGTTCTGGCACCACATTATCTTTACTATCAATAGGACAAATCAATTTATCTAGCGATGATTGTGATTTAATTTTGCAAAAGACGCAGCTCGGTTGGGTTGTGGTAGGCGGAGCGGCCGATAATACAGAAAGGCGTGTTGTCTCTTGCAATCTTACAGAATTGAGTGAGCAAATAAGTAAATTTTGGTTAATAGATTATCTCAACACAAAAACTGCAACATTATCGGAGGACACTTTATGCGAAAATCATTATATCAAAAATATAACTCGCGACGAAAGCGGACGTTATGTCGTACGCTTGCCTTTTCGACCCGGCATAAAAAACTTCGGTGACTCACGATCATGCGCTTGGCGGCGTTTCCAAGCGCTTCATAAAAAATTAAACATAAACATGTCCCTGAAAGAGAAGTACTCTAAAGTAATGCAAGAGTATATTGATCTAGGGCATATGGTATTAGTCGATGACGAGTTACAAGATGCATATTATATACCTCAACATGCCGGTTTCAAATGCTCAAGTGCAACTACTAAAGTCCGTGTTGTATTCGACGCTTCGGCAAAATCAGACAAAAATATTTCGCTTAACGATGCACTTATGATAGGCCCTACTCTTCAAGATAAACTCTTTGGACAGCTAGTTAGATTTCGATCGCATGTGTACGTTATGACTGCTGACATCGAAAAGATGTAGAGACAAATATTAGTTCACCCAGACGATTGCAAATACCAACGTATCTTTTGGTATAGTAATAATCGCATCCGAACATTTGAATTAAAAACGGTTACGTTTGGTGTTGCTTCAGCGCCTTTTCTCGCGATTCGTACTATAAAAAAACTCGCTGATGACGAGAGTGCTCATTTTCCTCTTGCATCTGAAATCTTAAAACGGGACTTATACGTCGACGATTTGTTAACTGGTGCAAATTCCTTAGAAGAAATTTTAAAAATTCGTGACGAGATAATCAAGATTTTGAAAAGGGGGAAATTTAATATTCGTCAATGGGCATCAAATCATAACCATGCTCTTGATAATATTAAGGAGAAATTGCTCGGATTAGATTGTGCTATCGAGTCGAATACGATAATAAAAACATTGGGTATCGGATGGAATTCTCAAGAAGATACATTAGTATATGCGGTAAAATCGATACACACGCCTTCTCAAGTATCGAAGCGTACTATTTTGTCAGAAATTGCAAAAATTTATGATCCGTTCGGAATACTAGGACCTGTGATTTTAGCCGCGAAACTGTTTATGCAAAGGTGCTGGAAAACAAAAATCGGCTGGGACGAATCTGTTCCTCAAGATTTATATACTGATTGGCGGTCATTTTCTGAACAGCTCGGCAAATTAAATAATTTCTCCGTAAGCCGCAAGCTTGTTTTAGATAATTCAAATAATATTGAAATCCACGGAGATGCGACGCGAGTAAGGTTGGTTATGGCGCATGTATTTATATTTGTTCTCGTGATAATAATCATCGTACTCTGATTCGTCTTTGTTGCGCAAAATCTCGAGTTGCACCGTTAAAAGAAACCACGATTCCACGGCTTGAACTTTGCGGTGCTTTAACCCTTATTCGTCTTTATCGAGAAATCCGTTCCGTGTTGAATTTTTCAATAAATCATACTTAGTTTTGGACAGATTCTACTATTGTGCTTCAATGGCTTAAGAAATCTCCATCAGTTTTAAAGGTTTTTGAAGCAAATCGGGTTAGGGAAATTCAACGCGTTGAAGATGCTGAATGGCGTCACGTTAAAACTAAGGATAACCCTGCTGATGGATTGTCGCGAGGCTAATTTCCCACAGAATTTCTACGAAATAAATTATGGTTGGTAGGACCGATATGGTTGCACGAAAGTAAAAATAGTTGGCCCGAGCATTTTAATATGCCGATTCAAGAGCTGCCCGGATTGAAAAAAAATATGTGTTTGACCATAAAAATTAAAAAATGTGAAATTTTTAATAATTTTTCATCATTCTCTAAACTTGTCCGTGTAATAGCATATTGCTTACGCATGCGCCCTATAAATGTTTTGAAAGGAAATTTGTGTGTAGAAGAGAAACTCGCTGCAGAGCGAAAAATTTTAGACATTATACAAAGAGAGCAATTTTTCGACGAAATCGAACATATTTCCAAAACGGGAGGAGCAAAAGGTAACCGTCTGGCAGCTTTAAATCCATTTTTAGATCAATACGGCCTCATTCGCGTTGGCGGGCGCTTAAAAAATGCCGAAATTTCATATTCGCAGAAACATCCTATTCTGTTGTCAACGCATCACTACGTATCCGATTTGATTATTCGCGAAACACACGAACATTTTTACCATACGGGTGTTCAAAGTACATTATATACATTGCGTCATCGGTTTTGGCTACTTGACGAAAAGAACCAAGTACGGAAAATTGTTCGTAAATGTGTCCGATGTATTCGTTTTTGACCGTCCCCGATACATGCGAAAATGGGAAACTTGCCAAAATCACGCGTGGAAGAGGCTGCTACGTTCTCTCATACTGGAGTAGATTTTTTCTGTCCCCTATTTATCAAGGAAAAAAAATATCGTAATAGAAACCGCGTTAAGGCATATGGCTGCGTATTTATCTGCATGTCAATTAAAGCGATACATATTGAAATCGTGAGCAACTTGACCACTGAAGGATTTCTCGATGCATTTAAACGCTTTATCGGACGACGCGGTATTCCCACGCATGTATATTTAGATAATGGTAAGAATTTCGTAGGTGCAAGCAATAAACTGCGTGAAATGTATGTCTTATTAGAATCACAGCAGTTTAAAGATCGAATAAATCATTTTGCGACCGACAAAAATATAACATGGCACTTTAATCCGCCTTTAACACCACACTTCGGCGGCATCTGGGAAGCCGCAGTAAAATCTTTTAAGCACCATTTTGAACGAGTGGTCGGGGATCGACTTCTTACTTTTGAGGAAATAAACACACTAAGTATAGAAATTGAGGCAATTTTAAATTCGAGGCCAATACTTTCTATTTCTACGGATCCAAACGATCCAATTGCATTAACACCTGCACACCTGTTAGTCGGTCGTCCTCTCACGATGCTGCCCGAAAATAATTGTTTATCTGTTTCAGAAAACCGTTTAGACTCATGGAAAATTCTTGTGAAGGCAAAACAAGAATTTTGGAAACGCTGGCATAGAGAATATTTGAGTGAAATGCAGAAACGCCAAAAATGGACTAAATTTCGAGGCAAGATTAAAAAAGATTCAGTAGTAATATTAATGGACAAAAATGAGCCGTGTATGCATTGGCAGCTGGGCAGAGTGATAGACGTTCATCCTGGCGATGACGGAGAAGTTCGAGTGGCAACGATTAAAATTGCCAATGGCATTGTCAAGAGAAATATTACTCTTTTATGTCCATTGCCTAATACTGTTTAATGTATTTAATATATTTTTATTGTAAACTATATAATTTATTTTATCAATTAAAGATGTTTGTATTGCTCGTTTTCTCGCAACGGGGGGAGTATGTTTGGACGATATACAATTTCATATGGTTTCATTTTTCAATAACTTTTTTATAAATAATAATTAATTTTATTTCATAGAATTTAAATTCTTGACTTTGATATACGAGACAGCCATAAATACAATTTGCTCTCCGCACATTGTTTATGAGGCTCGTATTCTTTTCAAAGCGGCTATGTTTACTTAACTGGGAGATACGGAACGCCAAGCCGCTGGAGCGCCGGCGATGACCGCGTACGAGTTTAGTTAATCTTCAGTTGTCGAATCGTGCAGTCTAAAACTTACACTATCGTCCAGACGTCCTCTCCTCTTCTTATTTTATAACATTTCGTAAGGAGGCCGCTCTCCTTGCAAGTGAATTCGTTCGTTGGCGAATTCAAACAAGATTCGCGTCGCAACGCTCGAATCTCTGGGAGAGCACATCTCCCGACGAGTTCAGTACTCGTCGCACGCAACGTGCAAAACTTATAACTAACAATAACTGCTCGCACCTTCGAATCTTTGTCATCAGGGGTTTTTATGCCGCTAGGCTTTTCCCCTTTCATACGAGCCAATAAAACAACTGTATATTTGACTCAATTGTTGTACTTTTATTTGTAAACCTAATTACATCTGCATTTCTATCCTTTTTCCATTTTTTATTATTCCCTTCAATCTTATATTTTTTGTGCTAATATTTATAAAATAAAAACGGGATTTAGTCGTGTTGACTAGATCTCGACGCAACAATAGGAGATTGTAGCAGCAATTCGAGGAGTGGCAGTTTCATGTCGCCGAGGCTGCTCCTTAATGCGTGCGAGTAACAAGTTCGGACCTGATTGCGGGGGTTGCCGGGACTAACGGTAGCGCGGGGAAGCGTCGTACGTAGAAAAGGGTGCGCCAGTTGTTAGGAAGCCTCTGCATTGTACACATGCACGCTTTCCACGTTGTAATTGGAGATCTTATAAAAATAAACGTCTTTAATTCCTTACCCACCTGGATTATTGTCATTTCACAAACATCCACCACTTCATATCCTACAAATTTAGGGGCTCAGTCAACTAGTGAAAGCAAATAATCAAGTGGTGAAAAGTAAAAGGATATTTATCGACTTGGTGTATCGTTTAGCTTGGTGCGATCTCAGTTTGGTGCGATCTACCTTTGTGCAATTTCAGCTTGGTGGGATTTTAGCTTAGTGCATTCGACTTGGTGTGAAATAAACTTGTGTAATTTTCTGGCTTGGTGCGATCAAGTGTTATCAAAAAAAAACCCTTTTCGAGAATCAGTCAAAGGGATATGGTGCTAACGATCAACGTCCAAGTTTTTGCGAGATTATTGTGAGTGTTGCGGAGTGATTAATTCATAAAAGCGGAGGGTAATATAGAAGACGACGCGCTTTATCAAAGAGCTATAGTGAAGGAAGCGGGGAGTGCTCGTAAAGAAAGGAAGAGTTGCCTCATTCAGCCGTCACGACTACAACCACCGCGTCGCGCCAAAGTGGCAAACGTATTTGGAGATATGTCGCTCCAAGAAGATCAGCAACGGCGCGAGGCGACGGAAAGGCAAGTGTTCGAAATACAGAACGCAATGCGGGTAATGAATCGGCAAATGGAAGAAATGAAAGTAGCATTTCATCAACAGCAGGCGCTGTTAGACCAGGAGCGAAAAAATACTGCTGCCCTTCAAGAAAAGCAACGCGAGGAAGAGGCGGCACGTGATACAGCAGAGCGTCGATATTTAGAACAACAGGCTCAAGGTAAAGAAGCTGATAGGATGCAAATGGATCAAGCATCGATTACATCTGTGTCAATTGTCGAAAAGGTGCAGGCGGAGCAATCAGCTATTTGAGCTGCTCAAGTAACCGAAAGGGCCCGAGCACAGAACGTAGCCTTCAGCGTACAGGAGGACCAACGATCGCGAGTGCAAAGTGAAGCCGACTGGCAGAGCTCGTTGAAGCTACGAGAGCAAAAGCAGTTTGTGGAAAATGTAATAGAAAGCAGAGCAGCAAGTATGTTGGAGGACGACGACGTCGTGCCGGTGTTCGATATAAGCAAGCGAATAGCGTTTTCGCTTACGGTAAATATGCTCGCAAAATATAATCCGGATAATAGAACAACAACGATAGAAAATTGGCTCGAGCAAGTAGATGACGATGCATTAACATACGGATGGACACTATTGGAGAAGTTTTTATCCGCAAAAAAGGCTCTGGAAGGACCAGCGAAATTCTGGAGGCAAGCGCAACGGGGTATACGCGATTAGCAAGGGTTATGCGAAGGACTCAAAAAAGAATTTGCAAAGTGCATCAAGTTCTCGGAAGTGCACAGTGCATTACGTAGGAGAAAGAAAAAGAAGGAAGAATCGGTCCTAGCATACGTGCAAGAGATGGAGTGTATTGGTGCACGAGGTAGTATCGGCGTCGAAGATGTACGTCAGTATATTATAGAACGAGTGACCGACAACATGCAATCGCGAATCTCACTCGCAAGCGCATGGTCAAGAGAACAGTTCATTAATCTGCTGGAGTTCGAACGCGAGCTGAAAAATCAGGCAGTAAGAGGAAGAAATAACCACAAGCAGAATGTGAGAATATGCTAACATTGTTGTCAACCAGGGCACATTCGGGATAACTGCTCGAACCTTAAAGGCCAGGACAACCAGGAAGCGAGAGCCAAGACAAGTGGTAAAGCATGTTATAATTGTAATCAATACGGTCATCTCTCGTATGCGTATCCGCAGCCGGCAAAAATATAGGGCTACAAAAATAGTGGTATGCAAGCTAAGCCGTCGAACATCAATCTCATCGGAATCTACTAATAGAAGTCGGGTATAGGCCGTATTCAATGGAATTTCAATCGATTGCCAATTGGACAGTGGAGCCAATAGAAACATTATGCGTGAGGATGTTCTCAAAAAGGTGAATATCGATAGCCAAAATAAAATAGAGGAAATATACGTGTGTCTACAGGGAGCTGGTGGACCGATTCACACGCTCGGCACTATAACGCTATCGACGGTTATTAATAACGTAGCATACGATCTGGAATACCTCATAGTGCCAAAAGAAAGTATGCCTTTACCCGTAGTAATAGGTGATCCACTGCTTGATGTCGCTAAAATAGAGCTAAGCAGAGAAGGACCAGCTTTGACGCCGCTAGTGCGGCCAGAGTACGTGCAACTCTTTCAAGACGAAGTGGCAGACGTTATAGGTCCCGCGATTAACGAGGTACCGGAAAAATTTAGATTGCGTGTGAGGGAACTAATTGAAAATTACATGCCGAAAGAATGAGTAAAATCACCGGTACAGCTAAAAGTTAATATGAAGGAATGCACGCCAGTCTACTCGAGGCCACGCAGATTATCACCAGCAGAACAAAAAGAAGTTAAAGCGCAAATCGATACATGGTTGGATAAAGGCATTATAAAAAAAGATAGTTCAGAATACGTGAGTCCAATAGTGGTTACAAGGAAAAAAGACGGAAGGCTGCCAGTGTGTGTTAATTATAAGCGCATGAATGAGTTAGTGGAGAAACAGCACTATCCGTTACCAGTGATCGAGTACGCTGTGGATGCAACGGCTCAGTCGAAGATACATTCAACTCTAGATTTGGTGGATGGATTTTTTCACGTGGAAGTCCACGAAGAGAGTCAGAAATTCTTGGCCTTTGTAACCCCATGGGGTCGGTATATACCGTACAGAGCTCCATTCGGTTTTTGCAATTCGCCGGTTGTATTTCAGGAATTTATAGCTACGATTTTTGAAGATTTAATCCGTGCTAAAATTATTGTGCTGTATCTTGATGATATTTTTATTATGGCTGAAAACGAGGAACAAGCGCTGGAGCGGTTAACAACTGTATTGGGAGTCACAGGGAGACATGGGCTAAATTTTAATTGGAGAAAATGTAAACTATTTCAGCGAAGAGTAGAATTCCTTTGATACATTATTGAAAATGGAACAATTTCTCCATCACCGACAAAAACAGAGGTGCTTGAAAAATATCCATCATTAAAAACAATAAAATAGGTGCAAAGATTTCTCGGCCTTGCAGGATAGATTGCAGGATAAATCCGGAAGTTTATACGGGGTTATGCTCAGATCGCGAGACCGCTGAGCGATCTGCTTCGCAACGACGCAAAGTTTATTTTCGGTATCGAGCAAGAGCAGGCGTTTATAGTTTTGAAAAATGCACTTGCTAGTAAACCGATTTTGCAGCTATATGATGTAAAAAGAGAAACCGAATTGCACACGGATGCGTCGAAGTACGGATATGCGGCCGTGTTAATGCAAAAATGCCCCGACGATAATCTCATGCATCCTGTCTACTACATGAGCAGAAAGACGACTCCGGCAGAAAGCAGGTATCACAGCTATGAGCTGGAAGCTCTTGCGATCATTAGAGCGTTGGAAAAGTTTAGAATTTACCTGCACGGCATTACGTTCAAAATAATAACAGATTGCGCTGCATTTAAGTTGACGCTAAATAATAAGGAGCTGAAGCCCAAACTTGTACGGTGGAACATGTATTTAGAGATGTTCGATTACAGCATAGAACATCGACCAGGCGATCGCATGCAGTACGTAGATGCTTTAAGCCGAAGAGATTGTGTTTTGGTGATATGTGAGGAACCAACTTTTTTGATCGAACAGCATGGTAGGCAGAGTATACAGCGTATACGAGCAGCACTGGCAGATTAATGCAATACAATCGTTCGCGATCACTTTTTGGAAAGCTTAGAAAGAGCACAGAATAACGATGATAGTATAAAAGCAATCCGCGTGGTGTTACAAAATGGACCGTATGGAAATTATATATTGGAGAATGGACTTGTTTTCACACTAATAGATAATCAGCGTCGACTCGTCGTGCCGAGAGGAATGCGCGCCGAGGTGATAAAGCGGGCGCATGAAATAGGTCATTTCGCGGCAAGGAAAACCATCGAAATAATTCAACAAAACTATTCAATGAGTGGCATGGAGAAGCATGTGAAGAATTTTGTTAATAATTGTCTCATGTGTATTTTGACCTCAAGAAAGCAGGGGAAGGCGGAAGGATGGCTCAATCCCATACAGAAGGAGGGAACACCGTTCCCTACGCTGCATGTAGATCACATTGGGCCTTTGCCATCAACAAGCAAAAATTATAAATACTTGCTTGTAGTAGTGGATGGATTCACGAAGTATACGTGGATATTGGCAAGGAAGTCTATAGGAGTAAAGGAGGTTCTGGACAAATTCAAAATCCTTGAGCAGCATTTCGGGAACCCGTACCGAATAATTACAGATCGCGGTACGGAATTCACGTCACGCGAATTCAAGGAACACTGCCGTAGCGAAGGAATACAGCTGCACCACATAACTGCAGGAATGCCGAGGGGAAACGGGCAGGTCGAGTGCGTGAATGCAACCGTTGAAGCTATCATTGCAAAAATTTTGATCGAAGAGCCCAAAAGATGGTATAAATTTTTACGTCGAACTCAGCACGCTATAAACGGCACGCTTCATAGGTCGCTAGGGACATCGCCATATGAGCTGTTGTTTGATAAAAAACTGAAGATGCAAGAGGATCAACATTTAATTGAAATGATCGAACATTGCCAACGCGATGAATTCCATCAAACGAGGAAAAATTTAAGAACGGCAGCGATTGAACATATAGAAAAGATTCAGGAAGAAAATAGAAAAAGCTACAACAAGAAGCGCTGCGTGGCTACAAAATACAAAATAGGCGATCTGGTCGCAATTAAACGCATGCAGCAGGGACCGGGACTGAAGCTTGGTATAAAATTCCTGGGTCTGTATAGAGTCATCGAGTCCAGATCACGAGATAGGTATATAGTCGAAAAAATCGGCGATGTTGAAGGACCACAACAAATGACAACAGCGGCGGACTTCATGAAGCCGTGGCGGGGCTTTATCGACGATCTGTCCTCGAGTAGTGAGAGCGATGAGGATGCTCCTGCAGGGGAGCATGAAGAGTAATTTAATGTGTAGAAAGTGATTTTATAAGAAATTGTACTTGATTGTCCATTATAAAAACTATTAAAATTCGATCTGAAACCTTATTTAAAGTTTTTTATTTAAATTCAAATGTGTAATATACATACAAACTTTTACACTAAACTTGCTTTATCTCTGCTTATACCGTATATGGATGCGACCAGCTGTTCGACGCGGTTTTATGAAAATAACGACGCGATCAGCTGTTTACTGAAGCAAGCTCAACGAAACCTGACGAAACGATATACCAGTAAGTCAAAATACCGTATCTGTCCGTTTATTTCCTCTGATTACGACAACGGCGGAAAACTTGCAGTTTCATAACCGTTCATGACATTTACATGGGGAGCTGATTAGGAGTATAGCAAAATGCATTCCAACGTTGCCATATCTACTTATCGGCAATTTACTGAAGGCGGTTCGAAACAAACCCTAGCACGTTTTGAAGTATCGCCGCCTTGTGGTCAATTCAAGTGTAGCCTGCCATGTAATTTAACACGATTTGATCGGTATTTCCAATCTCTCTACCCTCTATATCTTTATTGAAGTTGAACGAAAATAATTTTTGAAGTTGATAGCAGTAATTGTTTCTACTGCCTTACAAAAATAAATTCTGAAAAAATGAAACATTATAATTTAATGTAAAAATATGTTCATATAACTTTTGTATTTTAAAGTAGAATTGATAGAATTAGAAATGGAAAAACCAAAGGTCAGATTCAGTCAAACTCTTTTAAGTTCAAATCAAAAGGAAACAACAAATACTAATAGTAAAGGAAAAGTAAAAATTAAAAGTATTATTCCTATTAATTATCCGATCAAAATTATAAAAAATGGTAAACGTATATTAGTAAATAATAAAGATAAAACAAATAAATCATCTGAACTTGATATGCACAAATGTCTTGAGACAGATAAAGAAAATAGTAACACAGATATACAGATATTAAATAGTAAACCTGTTCATACATCTCATTGTTTGTCAGAAACATTAAGTACACCATCAAGTTCAAGAATTTCAATGGATGAAAACTTATCAGAAAATGAGTATAATGATCATAGGGGTGACAATAACTTTATATTACAAGATTGCATAAATAAGTTGAATAGAATAACAATAGAGGATAACTCAATAAATAACTCTTATAAGTTAAAAGATTTTGAGGTACAAATTTGTGATTCAAATAAAAATGCTTCTTCAAAACATTCCAATACTGAAGCAACTCAAACAAATATCCCTTGTATAACTTGTGAAGATTCTGATCAAGATAGTGATATAGAAGTTATAAAAATCATTAAACCTACAAATTCACGAATTCATCAACCAGCTAAAAAAAACATAAATCATAAAGAATTTGTAATAAATTCAAAAATTAATCATATAAATGTTATTAAACAAAATAAATGTAAAAGAGAGCAAAAAGTAAATAAAGAAAATTGTTCAAAAATCACTTTATCAAAGAAGTTAGAAAATCGATTACCAGTGTCTAAAACATGTAAAATTTTAAAAAATGCAACTAATGAAGCTGATAAAGTATCCAAGACTGTTATTATAAAAAGAAATCCCAAAATAAGTAAAAAAGAGAACCTTGTGCCATGTTCAAAATTTAGAGATCCTTTAACTAAAAATAAACCTGAGGCAATCCATTCAAAAACAACTGTCAATAAAAGTACTGTTCTTGATGTTATTGGAAGCCAATCTAATATTTCTGTTGAACGAGCAATTATACATAACAAATGTGATCATAATACAGACTGTAATTTAAAAGAAACCAATGAGAAAAATAATATTATTTATAAAGATTTATTATCTCGTCCAGAATACAATTCAACAATTAATGTTATAAAAAACTTAAAAGAAATTGAAAAACAAGAATTGATTACTCATTTGGAACATTTACCATCTATATATAAAAACCTTATTTATGGAAAGGTATGTAATAAATTTAATTTATAATTATTAAATTAAGAAATAATTTAATACTTGAATTTTATTAGGTTTCAACTGCTCTTGACTTTGCACCTTATGAATCTGTTTATACTGATTTAATAAATCTGTCAGTGGATAATGAAAAATTGCCTTCTAGAATTAGACGTAGTAAGGATCCAGAACCTAGAAATAAGGATATTGTACCTAAACTTTCTGATTTTTATAATCCAAAATGTACAGAACAATATTTTACCATAGTTAACCCACCAACACTCACTCCACTTAGTATGAATACATTGAGTTCATTTACAATAAGTAATAAGATATATTCATGGAAAATATTGAGGGATAATTTTGAATAAATATAAATTAACCTATGTGTAAAAGTTTTATTTTAAATAATTATTATATTTCACTTATTAAGTATTTTCAATTTATACAATTTATTCAATAATACTAGAAGCTTTATTTACAAGAAATGTAAAAATCAGATGTACAAAAGCTTTATCAATAAAATGTTATTAGAAGTATATTCGCAAAAAATTATAAAAAATGTAAATGATGAGAAAATAAATAAAAGTATAAACAAATTTCATATTGATTGAAAAATTTGCATTGTGTAATTTAATTTGGTAACATCAAGAAAATCAGTTACTAAAATAATTAATTTAAAAAGGGATTTAAATTTTTATCATAATCTTCATCATAGTCATCTTTAAATGGATTATTTTCATCATCATCTTCTGCAAATGGATTTTTGGACTCATCATATTCTTCTTTAAAGGGATTTAATGGTACAATTGATGTTTTAGGTAAAATGAATGCCTTTTCAGCTGGTGAAGATTTTGGTGTTGTGTTATTCACAAATTTGGCCTCTTGAATAAGTACAGATGAATTGTTTCTTGAATTTGCTTGTGATGTACAAGAAATACCTCCTGTTATGTTAGCTTCCAATGAAGAAGAATAAACATCTGATTTATTTAAGGCTTTATTAAAATTGATAGATTTTGACTGTGATGGAAAAATACTATTTCCAATGCATGACTGCTCCATTGTAACTGCAGTACAACATAAAATTGTAACTTAAGCTCGTGCCTTTATATACAATATCAAATATTTTTTAAATTTAACATTACCTAGTTTTGTATTTTTTCCTTCTGTTGACTGAATTTTGGATTCTGTTCCAGTTCTATAAGTATTGCTATTTGTTTTCTGACCCTGTTTAAGCACTTGTTTAATTACTTGTGGTTGTTGCCATTCAGTAATTACCATAAGTTTCTTAAAAACACTTCGGCCAAAATAATCTGCTACTAAAGAAAAAGAATCTTCTGCTCTGTCTAGTAAGCCATGAAAAGTTTCATGAAGATCTCTTGACTGTTCTTGTACTTTTATTATATCTAACCATTTTTTATTATTTGGCATACATGCAGGACATTCATTTTCATTTTCTGAGAAACTTTGAAAGCAACTAGTGTATTATAAATAAAATTAATTAATAGTGTTTTATATGAAAGCTTATGCTAAAATTTTACAATAGTATATTATGCAAATAGTTTGTAAAATAGACTTTTAGCATAAGTATAGTTTATTATTTGAGCATTAGAAAAATGAAAAATTACCCGTGCACTACAAGTCTCATTTACATACTAGTTGTACGTTTTATTTTTTATAACTGAATGTGTAAAACAGGATTCTTGATAATTATGAAATTTGTTGCCTGAACAAAGTAAGTATGATAATAAACACGATTCTAAAGCCTTATGTGTGTGAAACTCAAAATCAAGTTTTACATAGTCTTACAAAAAGTTTTTTTTACCATTCAAACCTCAAAATCACAAATTTTATATGATTTTCTAACTGAAGTAGTGAAAAATGTAGTTTAATACTAGTGTATAAGTTGATTTTTATCTCGTGCGATTTATCTCTCTTGGTTCGTTTGGCAGTAAACAGTCGCACGAGGTACATAATCAACTTCCACACTCATGTTAAAATGTACTATTTTTGAAAATCATACTAACTGTTGATGATATGAATGCTGACACATAAAGTGAACTGATGGTAATTCTAGTTGATGATGACAAGCACTGCAACGAGACCCTTGAAATATAATTGTATTGTTCTTTATAGTTTCTATTTGTTCTCGCAATCTTGTTGTATCAGCTCGATATTTTTGAGTTAAGTCAGTATCAGCTTGTACTTGTTCATACTCTTGTTTCAATATACTATTTAAATAACTACGAACATCTCCTAAAGTACATGTTAAGGATGTTGAAAGTGCATCTATCACCATTAATGGCGATAATAATTTTTCTTTAGCTGTGTAAAGTCAGTTTATTAATTTTTTACGGAATTTGTATAAATAATATATTTATAAAATGAGGTGTTACCTATATAATCTAAAATATCAGATAATAACTTAGGTGGTGTGTTTTTATTTGAAGCAATACTCCACAATGCTTGAATCCACAAATTTGGATCTTGATGACCAAACTTATTACAAGTAGCTAAAATTTGCTCACTATCTCCTTCTCGTAAATGATATTGCAATATTTCTTGATATCTACAAAATATTCAAACAAAAAAATATTAAACTTAATAAGAGAATAATTTTTTATTAGTATAATAAATGAACTAACAATTTTCTTTCTTCATATAAATAAAGTAATCCTCGTCTAAAATTATGTTGGTGGCACAAAATTAATATTTGATCTTTATCATAGCAAGCATTTGAGCTTTGTAGCAAACGAACAACTTTTTGTTCATACTGTAATTTTGCCATATCATCTGCCAAAGAAGACCAAACATGTAGATAATGTTCAACCAAAGTATTATACACAGAAGTACTCCATCTGTTAATTAAAATTTATTAAATTTAAGTATTTATTAGTTAAAGTGTACAGTCATTTTAGTTTATTAACTTTATTACAATTATTACTGACTTGCTATCAGTTTTGATTAAATGTTCCAAAAATTCAACAAGCCTTTCAGAGTTATTTAAAAATAAATATATAAATTCTTCAGGGTTAGCTTTTTCAGTGAGCTGCTTCTATCAAAGAAATACTATACTTAAGTAAATAGGATAATAATAAAGTATAAACTTTAATATATTAATAATATTACCTTATCTGCTAAGGATTCGTTTGTTGGTATATAATTCGTACAAAGATTTTTTAAAAATTGAGTTGCTTCATTAGGTACATTTTCAATGAGAACATTTCCATATTGTTTCATACTTAATTCTGCTTCTTCAAAATCTAAAGTAGCTATGTATTCTAAGGCTTTTTTATATTCGGCTTTATCCTCTATTTGAATACGAAGATACCACTCATGTTTTTCATGTTTTTGTGCTAAGAGCAGTGCATCTTCAGGAGAACCTTGTCGGCAGACTTTGATAGCTATTTCAACATCAAAATCGACTTTACGATCTTTTGTCTGTAAAATAATCATTTGATATAAAATAGTACACCTGTCAATAATAACACATAATTTGTATTATTTAAACAATATTTATTTTACCATGATAAATTCTTTTAATTTATCTGTATGATTAAGTTTGGTATAGCAATTCAGTAATAATGTGGTATGATCTTCAGTTGCTTGACTTTGTTTGTGTAACGCTTGAAGATATGTTGTTAAATAGTCTATGTGTTGAGAATCTAAGAATTTTCTTATAACATAAGATGGCTCAAGTTTACCTATTGTTTTTATGTACTGTTCTATTGCTCCGTTATGATCACCTTTAGAATAAAGATGATCTCCATACTGTCGAAAAATATCCACAAGACCCTCAGCATCATAATGCTGACTCTTTGCTATTCTATAATAATAAAAATTTTTAAAATAAATTTTTAGTGTATATAATATAATGTAATGAATAGTATTACCTAATAGATACATCATATAAATTTTTTTTAAAAAGTAGTGCCAATTTTGATTGCAAATCTTTTTCATCTAAATGATATAATTTGCAATCTGCACTTAATATAAAAAAACCACCCCATTCGGATAAAACTGCCTGTACTGACAACATAGACGCAGAAAATACAATAAATTTATTTTGAATATCAAGAACTGTAATAATGTGTTTATCAGCTCCTGGAGGTATTGGTTCTATTGAACTAAAATGTAAGGGGCTCAAATTTAAAATATTGAAAAATTATTTAAAATAATTAAATTATAATTCACCACAAATATACCTAGGTTTTGCAGATACTGTTGTTCTATTAATAGCTCCCGCATCTTTGGCAATTATAACTAAGTAACTTCTAAACCATTCTAACATTATTTTCTGACCCTCTACTGCATAACATGGCCCTCTACCATCTGGAGTATAACAATAAATAGCCTGAAACATATTCTTATTTAATACAAATATTTATTATTACTACAATAATTATATTCTTATTTAATAGAAAATAACTATTTCTTAAATTTAACTATATTTGTAAACATACATCATTACGACCAATCATAAAATGACTATCTTGCTTAGATTCTGCAAGAATACTACATCTTCTGGAACAACCCATATTATCCAAAGAAGACTTAAATTCTTTATCTTTTATTGTAATATTATATACATAAACACTGTTAGTAGTTGCTACATATAAATATGTTTGTTTACAAGTTGATTTAATTGCAAGTCCTGTTATGACTGCATTACTATCTTTCAAAACTTTAATTTTATTTTTTCTTTCTCTTGTCAAATCACCTCTAGAAAAAAATTATTTTTCATTATTCCAATAGATATAATAAAATATCTAAATTATTTTAATCAGGTTTTCCATTGAATTTCTACCTATATAAATTAATAAATATTTTTTTTATTGGTCTTACAGTCCAATCAATTCAATCTAAAAATAAAAATAAAAAATAAAAATAAAAATAAAAAATAAAAATAAAAAATAAAAATAAAAATAAAAAATAAAAATAAAAATAAAAAATAAAAATAAAAAATAAAAATAAAAAATAAAAATAAATAAAAATAAAATAAAAAAAATAAAAATTAAATTAAAATTATAATGACAGTCAGACTGTTCTTGTTTACATTCACCCCCATAGACTAATCTGAAAATAAAATATTAGCTGAAAAAATTCTTTGTTAGTAAAGTGCAGTCTGACTGTCCCCAACACCCTTTCCTAATTGAAGACTTGTCCAACGTTTTGAGCTCGCTACGGCTCCTCATCAGGGACTAAACATCAGTTTAAGGAGCCGTAGCGAGCTCAAAACATTGGACAAGTCTTCAATTAGGAAAGGGTGTTGGGGACAGTCAGACTGCACTTTACTAACAAAGAATTTTTTCAGCTAATATTTTATTTTCAGATTAGTCTATGGGGGTGAATGTAAACAAGGACAGTCTGACTGTCATTATAATTTTAATTTAATTTTTAATTTAATTTTTATTTTTAATTTTTATTTTATTTTTATTTATTTTTATTTGTTATTTTTATTTTTAGATTGAATTGATTGGACTGTAAGACCAATAAAAAAATATTTATTAATTTGTATATGGGCAGTCGACATAAGTACAATTAAATTATTCTACCTATATAACATAATAGAGCCATCTTCAAATCCTACAGCCATTAATGTTAAACTTGAATGAACACATAATGCACTTGCTGGTACTGCTCTATAACTAGGTATAGCTCTACTAATACGAACACAAATAGGATATCCCTGTTTATCTTTTTTAGCTAAATTCCATACTTTAATAGTAGGATTGCATCCTTGTTCATCTTCCTATAATAAATGAACGATATAATGAAAGATTTTTTAAATTTAATTTACCTTATAATTAATATAAGTATAGTTCATAAATTAATTTACTCCAATTGTAAACAGAAATGTAGAATTTTGTACTTGTTGAGCAGCTGTTAAACTAGTTTCATATGCTCTAAATGTTATTACTTCATATTGACGATGAATTAAATGAACATTTCCAAGATTATCTCCAAATACTAAGTGTCCATTACCACTTGTTCCAGCTGTAATTCGAGCTTCCTAAAATTGAAAATTTAGTTAATTCTAATATTTCCTACAATTTTTATTAAAATCTATATTTACCCCAAGAGCTTCGGCGATTTTTCCGGAATCGACGTCCTTTTTGAGATCGAAGAAATTAAAGCGACGCCACTAAATGAAAAAAACATACATTCTAAATGTGTATTATTATTTAAAAACTTCTTTGTTATTATTATTTTGTTATAGAAACAAAGGTTAGCAACTGTTTAACTAATTACAAAATAAGTTACACATATGATCATAATTTATAGCAAACCTACTTCCAGAAAAGCCATCGTCGAAGCTCCAAAATTTATCGAAACATCAGGAAAAGTAAAAAGTGAAAGAGTAATTTGATGATAATATAGTGATTAAATTCTCTCACTACGTGCACCGCGCTCACTAACACACAGGTAGCGTTTCTCGTACTGTTTGGCTTATTTTATACTCGTTATTCGCCTTGTAGTTCTTTTACGATAAGTTAATAAACTAAAAACATTTAATTATGTTTGATCTTTATCTAATAATGTATATTGATATTCAGTGATCCTTTGTTATCTCTTCTATAAGCATTGGACATGGGTGATGGGTGTCTGCCTCTTGTGCCTGTCTGCTGCTGCGTGGGGCTACTGGCTAGTGTGGGACTACCCCCACTCCTTTACGCTAGCCTACAGGCATACGAATTTTCAAAAAAAAAAAAAAAAAAGAAATCAATATGATTTGGAAGATTTTAAATTCTATCTGTCGAAAATGATTGGTTTAATTAGTAATCTACCTATATGCAGAAAAAATGATATAGCGTTAAAAATCCCGTTTACAAATTAGCGTAGTCTCACGCGAAAAATATTTTAAATGAGAACATAAAAAAATTCTATCCTTATTAGTTACCCTTACTAGTACCCTCTATAAATATGATAACTGTTATTCTAAATTACAAAAGATTACAATAAATAATTAAAAAGGAATATATAGTGAGCAGATGATCCCGAGTAGAAATCATTTCTGGCGTTCCTGTCATAAAACTCAGGTGGAAAATAGGCATCCTGTATAGGCCTTGAACTAGGTGCATACCCATGTGCGAATCAGGGCATGTACAGGCTGTCTGTAAATTCAAGTCAGTATATAATAAATAAATATTATAATCAGTAGATTATAAATTATTTACATTTAAAAGTGCTCCATAGCTCAGGCGGAGGTTAAAATCGATTGAAGCGCCTTATTTTTAATATATTGTGCAATTTTATGGAACTTGGAAATGTACGAAAAAGCCTCTATTTTGTTTTATCGGCTTTTTCATCAGGGCCGAGTAGTCGAACTTATATGTAAATTATAAATGGCCCACATAAAATTTTTAATTTCAATATTTGTGCATAGCAAGTAGTGGAGGAACTATTCGCGATTGATCATTTTGTCAGAACAAATTCATATAAATATATATCTGAATATAGAGGGTGAATCGAATGTGAATATATGATATATATATAGTCAAGTAAGAGCGTGGTCGACCTTACTAACAGTTAATGAAAGATTTCTTCTCTAATTTCTTCGCGAGCCGATAGAGGGAAGTTTTGTCCTTGATGCATTGTCAACAAAGATTAAGTTATCGGTGATCTTTTGAATAAGAAACATGTTAAACGCCATGAGTGCTAAGTACGCGTCGTGCTACGAGCTTGTGATCCTTTGCATTCACCCGAAAGGTCCAAAAATGTCACAATCAGCGGCTGCTAAATATATGAGAAAGTCGAAGGCATTTGTACAGAAGTGGGTACAGCGATATAAAGTGACTAAAAATGTCGATGATTTACCAGAACGTGGCTCGATAGGAAAAGTGGCCAAAAAAGATGAAAAAAGATTAATGAATCTGTTTTCGTGCAATCTTGTTTTAACACTGTGGCAAGGACAAACAAAATTAATGGCGAAAGGTTTAGGTATATCCGGTATCAAACTATTCGAACCCATCTTCGTACTCATGACCTAAAATGGCGCAACACAATGAAGAATCCTCTGTTGACTGAAAAATATGTGACAAAGCGACTCGCGTGGGCGTATGAGAATATTGATAGAGATTTTGAAAATGGCATTTTTACTGATGAATGTTCTATATGGGCACGTTGTGACCTCACTCGAGCCTGGTCAACTTATTGATAGAATTGCATCATCTTTTGTTATGTTTACAATATATATATATAAATATGAAAGTTTCTTCAAATAAATTTTTTTATAAATTAACACGACGACGTTCTTATTTGGCAGTCTGTATGTACATATATATATATATATATATATATATATATATATATATATATATATATATATAAATAATCCTATAGAGTTTGCATATAAATAATGAAATTAATTTTTTTATACTCTTTTGATAAATATTAATCAAATTCGTTTACTGATCCTAATTATAAAATTTGAGCTTCAAATGATGAACATATTTCATGTCTCTTATGACAAGAAAAGTAACACAACCTAGAAAAAGATTTTTTTCGATCATTCTTCATTCTTTCTTTGTCTTTCACAAAAGATCAGCTATTCTGAATTTCTTTTTCTCTATCCAAAATTATTATATATATTTATGACGTACGATAGAATCGGCATTACTCTGCGAAGCTCTAACAAGGTGTGTGTGTGTGTGTGTGTGTGTGTGTGTGTGTGTGTGTGTGTGTGTGTGTGTGTGTGTGTGTGTATTTTTTATTATTACCGAATAGTGGTTAATCTATCATAAATAAATTATATAATAATGAATAATATAAATAAATACTTTTAAGCTCATAATAAATACAAACATTCTATGAAACATATTAATAAAAACATATAAGGTTGAGGCCAGAAACTCGCGTTCGCGCGACATCTGCTTGGGCCTAAGAACGATGTACGGGAAGAAGCGTTCGAAAAGTAAAATAGCAAATGGAGAATACTCGATGCGTAGTTGCTGCGATTGTAATTACGGATCACGGGAGGGGGAATTTAGGCAGCAAAGGGACTATTAGAGTGGTCGTATGGATTTGCGGGGACAGTATAGCGAGTCACGGAGTTGGAAACTTCAGACTTTGTACCCATTGCTTATAAATATATTGAGTTTTTTCTGTATTTCCTCCTTGTACTTATTTTCCCGAGATAATCTAACATTCATATGGATTATTCCTTACTTTGGCAAAATTTTAAAGAGTTGTTTTTATTTGCATAAATATCGAGCTGCACTAAACTCATCGCTTTGAAATAAAAGCATCCGGACACGATCCCGCTCAGGAGAGCGGCCACACTATCATATTATTAAGAAACACAATTTAAAAATATTGGAAAATGTGCACTTTTATGTATCTGATATATACAAGCTACTATTGAAACATTTCATTTTCAACATTTTCCTTTCAATGCAAAGTAACCGATAATTGTTATATTTCTTATTTTTATTTAAGTATTTTAATTAAGGTAACAATAATTATTCGCAAGTATCTGCTAATTTATATTTCTTATCTTTATATTGGTAGAATTGTATTAAAAAACGTGATAAAGATTCTCGAAAACTCTTTCAATTTGTACACATTTACATGTAAACTTCTCCTGCGCGTAATAAATAATAATATGGAAAAAATTTCAGAAAGAATTATGAATTAATAAAATAATAAGAGAAATTTTGCTTTTTTGTGCTTGGTAGAATTCTGAACAAAAAATAAACTCTTTAATTTGGTCAAATCCGAAGAAATTTTCAATAAAGAATCTCTTGTATCAATCATTCAGTATTTATGATTGTTTTACCAATGTGGATGTGATAAGGAATTAGAATTTGCATATTAATTTTATATATCTGTAGAAGATTATAATTGTTATTTTTACATATACTTGACCTACGTTACGTATAAATTAATATCAGTACCTTCTATAATTTAGTATAAACTGAATTATATTTCTAAAATACCATTTTACTCAACTGTAGTTTTTTATGTTCATTATACCCCACCCTCGTGCCCAATGCTGGGGGGGGGGGCGAAGGGGTAATGTTTTTTTTGGAGGCTGTACATTTTATTGAATAAATTTATTTAAGAAATATTTATCAGTGTCTAGATATTTTTTAATTTTCCATGCATAATTAATAATTATTTTTTAATATTTATACATATATGTATGTATGGATTAGGTTTTTCCGATCTTCACGTTTACATGTCGATAAAAGTAGTACGACAAGTCAGATGTGTTAGATCTAGTACTTATTTTTTAGTTTTGGCATTTACCAATAAAATTCAGTTAACGGGCGCCATCATTTGTGTAAACATTATAATTTTTTGATTAGTGCAAAATGAATCATGATAAATCATTTTTTCAATATGTCTTTTTGCACTATATTGATTTTAAAAAACGTGTAGCAGAAACTTATCGATTGCTTCAAGATTGCTATGATGAACAATTTCCATCGCTTACAACATGTAAAGAGTGGTTTCAACGATTTAGAAGTGGGGATACTGATGTTAATGACAATGAACGTTCTGGACAACTGAAAAGTTTGAAGATAGTGAATTGCAAGCATCATTGGACGAAAACTCAGCCCAAACACAGAAAAAAGTCGCTAATAAGTTAGGAGTCAGTGAAAGAGCAGTTGGTAAACATTTACATGTGAGGGGATTGATTCATAAAGAAGGAAAATGGATGTCACACGATTTAACCAAAAGTGCCATTATGAATCGATACAATATCGCACTGTCCTTGTTTGGCAGGCAAAAGAAGAAGAGTTTTCTGTGGCGTATTGTAACTGGTGATAAAAAGTGGATCTACTATGAGAATCCTAAGCGCAAAAAGTGATGGGTGGACCTAGGCCAACCATCCACCTCAACATCAAAACGGAGCATCCACAGCCAAGAGGCTGTGCATTTGGTTGGACCAACAGGGTGTACTACGAGTTGCTAAAACCGAATAAACCGTCACTGTCGAGCTATACAAACGTCAACTAAATGATTTGCAACTGAAATTGATCGAGCATAGATTAGCAATCGCGAGCAATAGGTGCAAAGTCATTCTCTTGCTTGACAACGATCGGACACATGTTGCTAAAGCCGTCAAAAACATCCTGTTGGAGCTTGAATGGGAAGTGTTGTTGCATCCAGCCTACTCGCCAGACATAGCGCCTTAATTACCACCTATTCAGATCTGCGCAGCACGACCTCTGTTCCCGGCGAGCGTGAGTGAGGCGGAACCGTATGCGTGCTTCGGCAGATAGGCATTTCGACGCATAAATAAAAAAAAAAGGAAACAGTGCGAGATCCTTTCCTCTCCCAAACATAGGGAGTTGGACGCGGGGCGAAGGGAAGGCCGTGAATTTCCTTCGCGGACGCTTTGATCGCAAATGTGCTGTCTCGATGGCTGGCTATAAGAAAAAATAGCGCAAGCGTGGCGGGCTTTCGTCTCCTCATTAACGCATGGGAAAATTATAGTAGGATCGGGGAATTTGATTGACGACGATTTATGGCGTGTGTAAAATTAAGATGTGAAATTACTGTTCTTGGCGTAGGTTTTTACCTCATTGGATTTTTCCTGCGTCGCGGGTGAGAACCTGAGCAAATGCAAGAACAGAATACGTTACTACAAAGTCCGTGTGATTAAGCACGAGGGGCCCTGGTCCGCGCGGTTTATGGTCCTGCGACCTTTTAAGGGTGGGCGCGCAAAACTCTCGCCCGGGCGACATATGTTCCGGCTCGAAAAGCAGCTGAGGTGCTTGGAAAATTAGCACGGAATCTTCAATATTCCGTTGGAAATTGCGGACCAAGAGTGGGGGGAATTTTACGCGGCGAGACGGCGATCAACGTCGTCGTACGGACTTTAGCAGGCAGTCTTTTTCGAATCGCGGAATCGCATACTTAGAGCTTTGTAAAAAAGAAAAACTTTCGAAAATATATATGTTATACTATATCTGTTTTTTGTATTATTCAAATACTTTCTCCCTTTTACCTTAATTCTCCTTTCAGCGGAGTTCGCATAATTTAAATTTATTAGACTCGACGTACTGCAGATGCAGAGGATATCGCTGCCACGCGGAATTAATTGAGCCAAAGCACCCGGACGCGTTCCCGCTCAAAGAGAGCGGCTATAACCTCGTTGATACGCACTTCCGACATGTTCAAGAAGTGTGAGAATTTGTGGATGATTGGATTACCTCGGAACCCCTATCGTTCTTTCGTCACGTTATCATCATATTGACAGAAAGATGGGAAAAAGTAGTAGAAAATAACGGAAAATATTTTGATTAAGATAACATGTATCCATTTTTCATGATAAATGTCGTTTTGCCGTTAAAAAAGATCGGAAACTAAGTTCGCCTCCTAATATGTATATATACATTTATATATGTTTGCATCAGTGCAATAATATTTGTTCCGGGATGGTGGATTATGATACAGTTCTTAGCTACTACATAAAGATTATCCTTTTATTTCCTATAATCTAAATCATCCACAGAATTTTAACAGCTCATTAAAATTCCATTTAATTAATAATTGCAAATAATTATTAATCATAAAAATGTAAAAGAAATTATCAATTATGAATGGCAAATTAAAAAAAATCTTAACCTTGATTTCTATATATATATATATATATATATATATATATATTTAATAGAAAAAATACAACGGATATTTAATTTAAATTAATGGGATTTATGTTTTTATTATAAAATTTGAATAATTTTTTTCACCTGCAATATAATTGGTATGTGTAGATTTCTCGATTTACTGAATATTGCATGAAGAATAATTTTTCTGGAATGTATTTTATGATAATATATTTTAAGAAAAACAAAAGGTACAAAAGTCTTTCTGTCAAGGTTATACCGGTATTAAGACTTGAACATTGTTCTAGCCTGGGTAGTAGGGGAAAACGAGTAATGACGGGCATTTCATATTCAATTAAGTCTAGTTATTTGAATTTTCATTTTAAGTAAAAATTAAAAAATGAAAATGGAAGACAAAAGCCTATAATTTAAACTGTCATTTTTTACAAAAAAATAATGAAATAAATTTATTCAATAAATTGTAAAATCTTCCAAAAGACCATTATCCGCATCCGCCCTTACCGAGCATGGGGCCCGAGGAACCAATGGATGGGGTACAATGAACATAAGAAATTACAAAATAATTATGTATCTATATATAAGATTCTTATATGTAAAGTAAATAAAAGTTAAGCAGATGTAACAAACATATTACTTTATTAAACATTTATAATTAAGCAGATCGTATAATAGGTATAATTTTCATTATTTTTAATTTTAAAGGATTAATTAAAGTATGAATAAATAATAAAAATAATGATTAATTGGAGTTGTGGATGTGGCAGTCAGATTGTTCTTAAGTGATGCTATTCTATTAGGAGTGTGAATAAGTCTTTCCCGTTTTTTGTAAGAGATGCCGCCACCAATACTGTGCGAGTATTCAATGGTTACATATGTCATAAACAAAGCTTATTCATATGTCAACAATTCCATACTAACACATTAGTTAAAATTTTTTCGCATCATAAATTTTTGATATCGTGAAAATGTCGAAATTTGAGCCGAGTCGACGTCATTTGCGGGAAGTTTCACTTTATTGGTTCAATTTGAAGAAATCTGCTGCCGAGACGCATCGCTTGCTTCAGGAGGCTTATGGAGAAGGTTGTGTCGATGATTCAAGTGTTCGCGGATGGTTTCGACGCTTCAAAATCGGTGATTTCGACGTGGAAGACAAGGAGCGTTCCGGGCGGCCGCAAATCTTTGAAGATCGAGAATTGGCGACTTTGCTTGATGAAGATTCTTGTCAAACGCAAGAAGAACTTGCTGAAGCATTGGGAGTTGACCGAACAACCATTTCCAAGCGTTTGAAAGCCATGGGAATGATCCAAAAGCAAGGAAATTGGGTGCCGTACGAACTGAAGCTGAGAGACGTCGAACGGCGTTTTTTCACTTGCGAACAGCTGCTTCAGCGACATAAAAGAAAGGGTTTTCTGCATCGTATCGTGACTGGCGATGAAAAGTGGATACGTTACGATAATCCGAAGCGAAGAAAATCATGGGGACTACCCGGCCATGCATCATCATCGACGGCCAAACCAAATATTCATGGCGCCAAGCTCATGCTCTGTATATGGTGGGACCAGCTAGGTGTGGTTTACTATGAGCTTCTGAAACCGAATGAAAGGATCACAGGCAAGGTCTATCGACGACAATTGATGCGTTTGAGCCGCGCACTGCGAGAAAAACGGCCACAATACTCCGACAGGCACGACAAAGTTATTTTGCAACATGACAATGCTCGCCCACATGTTGCACCGCCGGTGAAAACATACTTAGAAACGCTCAAATGGGAAGTCCTACCCCACCCGCCGTATAGTCCAGACGTTGCTCCGTCTGATTACCATCTCTTCAGATCGATGACGCATGGCCTGGCTGACCAGCACTTCCATTCCTACGAGGAAGCCAAAAAATGGGTGGATGACTGGATAGAGGCCAAACCGGTCGAATCTTTTCGCAACGGGATTCGTATGTTGCCAGAAAGATGGGAAAAAGTTGTAGCTAGCGATGACCAATACTTTCAATAATTCATTGTAACCATTTTTTCACAATAAAGGCTCAAAATTTGAAAAAAAACGGGAAAGACTTATTCACATACCTGATATTATATATAGAATTTGATGTTAGTACATTCAAGGTAGCTATTTTTTTTAGTTCGAACGTTTTTAATGTGCAAAATAGTAAAATTAGCATGGAAAGAATATAAAATTTTTACTTACAATAAAAAGTATAAAATCATAATTATCTGGGAAAGTAAGCTGAACAGTATGGTTGTGTATTTAATAGGATAAAATTTTACATAAGGAGCAAGTACAGCTCCTAAATATCATGACGTATAATGCCCTATATTATAATTATTTAAATACAATATTTTTTTATATATAACATTATACAAAAAATATTTTTATAGTGTATATCATGTTATTATTGACAACAATATAAATTTTGTTTCATTTTGAATAATGAATCTATTTAGTTTGAAATATGTATTCCAAAAAATGACAATTTATGAAATACTCAACAAAAATTTAACAGTACAAAAATATATATTAATTTAATAATTAATAAAATTTTTATAATTTTAACAATATTCAGAAATTTGTACATATAGTACAAAATACTTATTTTTTGTAAATAATATTTGTTAAAATTATAAAAATGTTATTTTAAAATTTATTTTTGTACTGTTAAATTTTTGTTGAGTAATTGATGTATATAATGTAAAGATAACTATTGAAAAAGATAAATATTTCTAATATCTAAGTGCCAGTGGCAAATAGTGTTATTTCATTCAAATTTAACTTAATATTTGAATCTTTAACTGTTTCTATAAAAGCTATTTATTATAGAAAATGTATAAATTATACACAGTACCTCTAACAGTATAATGATGTGTAATATAAGAATAAATTAGAAATTGTTTGATATAAATAACTATGTATTTAAATATGTATAATATAATATGTTAATTTAGGAGCTATACTGCTTATAAAAAATTCAGCATTATAAAAACACTATCATATTCTTTTTGCTTGACAAAATAATGATGGTTTTATGAAATGTCACATTTGAAGTAAAAATTATATATTTTTTCCAAATTAATAAATATTTTTTCATTGGTCTTACAGTCCAACCAAATCATTCGAAAACAATACGTAACAATATCAATACATATCTACATTAACATTAATATATCAATACACAAAAATAATAAAAATAAAAATTAAAATTAAATTAAAAATTATAATGACAGTCGGACTGTCCTTGTTTACAGTCACCTCCGTAGACTAATCTGAAAATAAAATATTAGCTGAAAAAAATTTTTTGTCAGTAAAATGCTGTCTGACTGTCCCCAACACCCTTACCTAATTGAAGACGGCTCCTCATCAGGGACTAAACTAAACCTTATATTTTAATCTATATATACCTTATCTCCACTACCAAATTTAGTAAATTAAATCTAAATTCCCCCTCTATACAAATGGTTCAAAACCAATAAATTTAATAAGGAGTGATAAACATTGTCCAATTTACTAGACACTAACATTAAATTCACATTATTCTGATTCCTGGAAATGTGAATACTTACAAGACTCTCCCTTTTATACTTATTATACAAACAATTTCAAAGCTATCAGATTAACAATGCAAACAATAAAAATTGGTTTAAGAATCTAACTGACAAGGAGATACCAAATGAAGTAGTAAACATCATGTCTAAAGGTGCCAAATATGGAATATTATATTCTAAAAATCATCTCCCGATCAAAGAAATCATCGCGGAGGTTGAAAGTAATCTTTTTGGTTTAAATGATGAAGTGAAAAAGGGAAGTAGGGAATCTTTGGTTAATGTCATTAGTAATTTTAAAAGAGAAAATAAATTTGATAATTTTTTAAATAGTAATTTTATACATGAATTAATTACCGCAAAGAATTTTTTGAGAAATAACCCTAATATAATCTTCCAAAAGGCCGACAAAGGTAATGTAACTGTAGCTTCCAATAAAATTGATTACATAAATAGTATAAATAATATATTAAATGATGATGGTATTTATTTGAAAATTGGTAATCTACACATCATTAAGCTACAAAATAATTTGAAAGAGTTATTAAATAATTGGAAAAGAAATGAATATATAAATGATACTACATATAAATATTTAAAATGTGAAAATGGTACTGTAGCAAAATGTTATGGGCTTCCCAAGATTCATAAAGAAAATCTGACATTTAGAATAATAATATCTTCTCTAAATTTCCCAACTTCTAATATTGCTAGATTTTTATCTAATATATTGGTTACGATAGTTGTAAGAACTAGTTCTTATATTAAGGATAGTTGGTGTTTTTACAATGAAATGAAAGATATTGTTATTCCGAAAAACTACAAGATGATTTCATTGGATGTAGTAACTTTGTTTACAAATATACCTTTAGAATTGTTAAATGATATTGTACAGGAGAAGTGGCATGAAATTAATTTACATACCAAATTAACAATGAATGAATTTATTAAAGCAATTAATTTAGTTTTTAATAACACAATTTTTTCATTTGATAATAAATTTTATGAACAAAGATATAGATGTCCAATGGGGTCACCGTTGTCACCGGTTATAGCTAATTTAGTTATGGAAAAATTAGAAAGTATAGCTTTGTTAAAATTGCTTTGTGAACCAATGATATTTAAGAGATATGTTGATGATATCTTTACAATTGTTCCAGAAGTTTTTGTGGATGAAATGGTGGATGTTTTTAATTCTGTACATGACAGAATTAAATTTACAAGGGAGATTGAGGTTAATAATCAGTTGACTTTTCTGGACATTAATGTCATTACATATAGTAATAATAAGGTGAAACTTAATTGGTACAGAAAACCTACTTGGTCAGGTAGGTTTTTAGATTTTAATTCACACCACCAATTCAGGAACAAAATTGGAGCATTAAAAGGTGTCATTGACTGAGCAATAAAATTATCACATAAAGATTGTAGAAAAAAATATTTTACAGATAGTAAGAGAAACTTTCATTAATAATGGTTATCCAATTGAATTTATTAATAGATTAATTGCTGAGAGATTGTTTGACATTTATAATACCGAAAATAGACATAATGCAGGAGTTGATGTTAACAGAGGCAAAATTATTATCTTACCATATGTTAGAGGATTATCTGAAAGAATTAAAAGAAATTAAAAAACATTCAAATTTTCTTTAAAACTAGCAATAATTTGAGTAGGTTGTTTAATAGTTGCAAAGATAAGGATGATTTATGTTTAAAATCAGGAGTTGTTTAAAAAATTAATTGTATGGATTGTAATAAATACTATATTGGACAAACAGGTAGATATTCAACAAAGAGAATTTATGAACATAAATATAGTTTGCGTAGCTCACATATTACTTCCGGTTTAAAGGAGCATTGTTTAAAGTTTTACATTCTTTTGATTTTGTGAATGTGGATATTTTGGAACGTGGTATTAATAATAAGTATAGAAGGGAGAGTCTTGAAAGTATTCACATTTCCAGGAATCGGAATAATGTGAATTTACTGTTAGAGTCTAGTAAATTGGACAATGTTTATCATTCCTTATTAAATTGATTGATTTTGAACAATTTGTGTAGAGGGGGAATTTAGATTTAATTTACTAAATTTGGTAGTGGGAATAAGGTATATATAGATTAGAATATAAGGTTTAGTTTAGTCCCTGATGAGGAGCCGTAGCGAGCTCGAAACGTTGGACTGGATCTTCAATTAGGTAAATGTGTTGGGGACAGTCAGACAGCACTTTACTAACAAAGAATTTTTTCAGCTAATATTTTATTTTCAGATTAGTCTACGGGGGTGATTGTAAACAAGGACAGTCTGACTGTCACTATAATTTTTAATTTAATTTTTATTTTTATTTTTCTTATTTTTGTGTATTGATATATTAATGTTAATGTAGATATTTATTGATATTGTTACGTATTCTTTTCGAATGATTTGATTGCACTGTAAGACCAATGAAAAAATATTTTTTAATTTGTATATAAGCAGTCGACAAAAGTACAATTAAATTATATTTTTTCCACGCTGCTTTTTGATATCCATTTGGTCTAGGAGGGTTGTGCATAGAAGTAACAACTCAAATGCCTCAATTGCATTTTGTGAACGCGCAAAACACTCATTTCCTCCTAAAAGTCTGAATTTTAAACATTTTAGCTAAAACATTATCCTACAAAACAGCTAAATAGACATATTTAAAATTTGGGAGATTTCTCCTGGGTTTTAGTTTCCATAAGTAACGATTTATTTAATAAAAATTTTTTTAGCATACACATAAATATGAAATCTGCGTTGACAATAACATTCTTGCCTACATCAATATTATATATATCCTTCAGATTAAGAAAACATTCATTTAAGAAAAATTACTTTCCTATTATACTTTTATTTATCTATTGGCTCAAACTCGTACGTTTCGTACCTCTCCGTAATCTCAAATCTCCGTATTACATATATATATATATATATATATATATATATATATCATAGTATATCATAGCATATCATATCATATCATATCATATCATATCATACTAATTTATAACTACTGAACCGATTGTTCTGAAATTTGATATATAGATTCTATATTATCTTTGGAAGGACATAGGTTATGTTGTTTTATTAAAAATTATTTTACTTTTACCCATAAAATAAGTGAACGGTCTAAGCAGTCAGTTTCTCCAGCGGCCAGTAGGTGGCGTGTTGAATCACGAATATCAACTAAAATTAGCCCGCTTAAACCATTAATACCGGGCTAGTATAGTTGAATGGCTATATCCAACTTTGGAATTCGTATTCTGAAGAAGGTGTGACATTTGTCGGTATTATCCTTTTTGTTTTCCAGGTTAATCTGACACTACTCTCACACCTTATGGATATCTTTTGATTTTTATAAATTTTAATTTCTCTTATGTAGGAAAATCTCTCTCTCTCTTTCTGTCTTCTTTTATAAAATGGTTGTGTATGCTAAATGATATTGAACATAATTTATGACGACAAATTAGGCTTCTGTTTTTTATACATTATATTAACTTCAGAAGTGACATAGGCTATGTTTTTTTTAGTTTGAATAAAAGAAATGATGGCAAAATAGGGTTCTTTCAAAAATATACTATAAAATTTCGAAACCCAATATCAATGCATAATATAGTACGGTCGTCTGAAGGCTGTAGTACCCATATTTGCCATCTGAGCGCGACCGCGCTCCTTGATATATATATATATATAAATATATATAAATATATATATATATATATATATATATATATATATACTTTTTAAATACGGCTTCTACGGGGAGTATTCTGTTTAGTCCGTTGGAAACGATGTCTAGCTTCTTCGGGACATGTATGCATAATTTCATGATCGGTCCGTAAAGTACGATGAGCAGGTCTTTTTGGACGATTTTTATGGGGAGATTCGTGTTGGGACGTTAAGATACGATGTCCTGATGTTTTCGAATGACTTCTATCGGCATTTCCATCTTTAGTTGGTGGGAAACAATGTCCAGGTATGTCGGAATGACTTCTACAGGAGTTTTCGTATTTGAACGGTAGAATACGATGCCCAGGTGCCTTGGAATAATTTCTACGGTGAGCTGCGTGTTCGCACGGTAAAAGACGATGGCCAGGTATGACGGGACAACTTCTAGGAGGAGATTCGTATTCTATCATTCGAATACCCGAACTCCCAGTAGAAGTCGTTCTTGGATATCTGGATATCGTATTCTACTTCACTAATACAAAATTCTATATAGCAGTTGTCCCGAAATATATTCTATCGTCCGAACATAATACTGTCCGTAAGCGTCGTCTCGATACACTTGTTTATTTTTTTCTACCGCTCGAACTTGAAAGTACAATTTTCCCCATAGAAAACATATGTAATTACATATATGTATATACAGGGTGTCCCAAAAGTCCCGGAACACCTTAATAATTTTCCAGGTAAACTGATTTTGGACCAGGTCAAGGTCAATCTAGAGGTAACTTTTGTCAAGGAATTTAATAGTGACCTTGGGTTGGACTTTCAAGGTTATTTCAAGGTCAACTTTGTTTTTTCAAATGGGAACCCCTATTTTTAACAACGGAAATCGAAAGAGCAGTAAATTTTACGTCCAGACATGTGCTCAAGTAATGAGTCAAGGATAACCTTGATGGTCACATAAGTTTATTTAATTATGTGCAGTTATGTGGAGCCTCAATGATTGATAGAATAAGATTTAATGAAGTCTCTTCATTTGATGCTGAATTTGGTTTGCCTGGTCTACTTAGATCATTGATAGTACCGTGATAATTAAATCTTGGTTCTTGATACCGTTGAAAATGATATTGGAGTTCTAGCAACTATAAAAGTTGCATTGAAAAGATTCATTACTCTCCTAACAGATCATACCATTTCGCCCCAACCTCTCATCATAAGAAGTGATATTCCTTCTCTTTCTGTAAGTCGATTCATTTTGACTAATTTAACTTACCCAAACGCCGATCACAGTGATCAAGATTTCAAGAATTAATTTTAATACGATCAAGTTGAAAAACTATTCGATCCTGTTATCACAGTAAAGAGCTCAAACTTAAAACGGAGAAAAATGTTTTAAAAAAAAGTTAAATGATTTTTACTGACTGAATATGTGTTCCACTCCGAGAAATTTTTATCATTTCCAGATTAGGTGCTATGGATTGGAAAATGTCTGACACTATGTGCATTAGAGGAATTGGCTAAAAAATCTTAATTTTTACAACACTTTTGCTCCTTTTGAACGAATCGGGTATTGGAAAAAGTTCATGGTATGCTTTTTGTTTCTTTGCAAATGGTATTTTGATTCAGAAGACACGCGGATGTTGCATAAAACAATCTTCTATGCGAGAAGTATCTTTACGTTTCATTCTTTCATTCCCTTTTTGCACTGTTTGTTATTAAAGTAATAGCCATTGTTTTATCCACATTTTGATCTCATTTCTACTAATTTGTGGATATAGAATTGTTTGTCTTTTGAAGCAAACTAATCTGGCACCCAATTTTCGACTTTCATGCATAAATCAAAGTGCTGCTCAGCCATTGCATATCTAATCGATAATAACAAACGGTAGTCGGAAGGAATCAAGTTCAGTTAATACATCGGGTGTGGTAGCAGTTTTCAGTGAAATGCCTTGAGTGTATCCTGAATCGTTTGTGATAATATATGAAGGTGCATTGTCATGAAGAAAAATTACCTTGCTATGTCATCTGGCTCATTCTTATTGTTTTTCGATCGATATATAATTAAAATTGATTATTTGTTCTCGTTAGCGAATAAAATTGATCGGTAACAACTCGTAATATACCATGCCACTCTGCTCTCACCAAACACACAGCATTGTCTTCTTGCCGCAACGATATGGTTTTGCCGTCGATGTTGAAGGTTTGCCTAGATTAATCCACGATTTTCATTTCAGATTTGTCCATTTCAGATTCTTGAAATAAGCTCATTTTTCATCGCCAGTAACAATTCGATGTAAGACTGATTTTCTTTCATATCTTTGAAGTAAAACTCTACAAGTACTTTTTCTGTTTTCTATATCCATTTTCTACACTTTTAGATCTTTCTCGTAGCTTTTAAATGATGCAAAATTGTGTATTGTGCAATATGCCGTCTAGATGGAAACAGATTATCGAGCACAACGGCGCATATTTGAAGCAAATCCGATCACTGTAGCACTTATTATAAAGCATTGAATGAAGAGCAAAAAAGTGGAAGGGAGATATTTGACAACCTAATATCATCCTCATCCAATATCGTTTGCAATTCATGTCTTCAAACTTTTTTCTTGATCTTCCAAATTCTTTATTTCTCATATCAAAATTATTATTTCTAAACTGTTAAAACCATATTTTTCATACTGCTTCTAGAGAATGATCACTATATATCTTGAGAAGCAACTCTGCAGCATTTTTCTTCAAATGAAAACAAAAGTTAATGCTTTCCGCAAATCATCATATTCTGGTACAATTTGAAGATTTTTAACAGGATGAAAAAGTATGATGTTGTTAATTCAGTGACTGTATTCTAATATGCTTAATAGTTGTCGTAGCAACCAAATAAAAAACATTAAGGCTCATTCAGAACAAATGTTTCCTATCGAGACATTTGTATTTTGACGCTGAGTTTATAATTGTATCACTGGTAGATTTCTTGTACTTTAAATCTTTCTCGCATGGCTGTGGTCAGTTATTAATTAGTCGCTACCAAGCTTCCGATTTCTCTTTGATTATTATAGAACACCGGATAAGTATCTTGAAATTTCTGTATCTAATTTATAAGATTATTTTCCATCAGTGTTGCATTTCATTTACTTTAAACGTGTCAAGAGATTATTTAATGTCGTTATTTGACAAATGTACCGCATTCGATATGTTATTTTTTTAATCGCTTGAGATTTACTGTGATACAGGAAAGAAAGATTTCACAGAATAAACAAGACAGATGATCAGACCACAGTAAAGTACAAAACAGCAGAAAGGACAAAGGCTTTGATACGAACAGAGTCGTGGAAAAATGATTCGACTGTATTACAACGTTCGGTCTTAACTTGGTAAAAACGGTAAAAGTTACTTGATGGCGCTGAAATAAGAAGTTGTATCCATCATACTTTCCAGATATTATTATGACCAATTACTTGTTATTACTTATTCCATTTGATGAATTAATACTTGTTTTGTTTGATGACTCATGATATGATAAATCAACAGTTCTGCTCAAATAAAGATATCAAAAAAGTGGTATAATTTGTGCAAATCATAAAATACAGACACTTCTACGCTTCAGATATTCGAACTCTATCAGGAATATAGGAAAAAGTTGTAGCTACCGGCGAAGAATGAATTGGTAGTTCTTTTTTCATTTTTCAATTTCTAGGCTTTGCCAAGCTGCTTTCATATATTTCATTCAACTATATTTTTTTACCAGTCATTTTCATTTAGGATTATTCAATATACTCTAAAACACAGAAGCAAGAATGCTAAAAAGTTACACAAAAAATTATGGAGAAAATTAAAAAATGAGTTGATATTCGAATGACGCTGTGAAATATATTCTACACTGGCAGACAAAGCAGGACAAGTAATTTTAAACTGGATGTATTTTTAATGAGTATTAAGAAAGTAAAAAGAGCAAAGTTATGCTATGACCCAATAAAATGTGTCATTATTGAGAAAACTAAATAAACTGTCAAATGATCAAAACTGTATACAAAATAAGTACGAGGGTGTATTGATAAGTTTCCGGCCTGATCAAGAGATGACGCCACTAGGCCTACCTTGAGGTGGCATTCTATAGTACTATCCGTAGATAGTTTGTAGTTATAGTTTCAGTCCGATCGCCATGTTAGTTTAGGTTTGAGAGCACGTTGAACAAGACGCCTCTGTGTTTTTCGTAAAAATGGAAAAGCTGGAAAATCGTGCTGTCATCAAATACTTTTATTTGAAGGGGTTAACGCCGAAGGAAATTAAAGAAGAAATGGATTCAACACTGGGGATATCCTCCCCATCATGTTCAACCGTTAAGCAGTGGGTTTTCGAGTTTAAAAAGGGTCGTCTGAGCACCTCTGATGAACCTCGCTCAGGACGCCCCATTGAGGTCAGAAATCCAGATATGATCGAAAAAATCCATCAAATAGTTCTGAAAGATCGCAGATTAAAAGTGCGTAAGATAGCTAAGACCTGTAAGATGTCATATGATCGTGTACAAAATATTTTGCACCAACATTTGTATATGGAAAAGCTCTTTGCAAGATGGGTGCCGCGTTTGCTAAGAATCGACCAAAAATTGATTCGAAAGAACATTTCTACCGCCAATTTGGCGTTGTATAAGCGTAATTCAAGCGATTTTTTGCGTCGATTCGTAACCGTTGACGAAACTTGGGTCTACCACTACACTCTTGAAACCAAACAACAGTCTAAACAGTGGATTGGACCAGGGGAACCAACTCGAAAGAAGGCAAAAAGAATTTTTTCGGCGAACAAGGTCATGGCTGCTGTTTGTTTAGGATGAAAGAGTTATTATATACATTGATTACCATGAAAAGGGTAAAACTATGACTAGTCAATACTACGCAGAATTATTGCAACGTTGCAGTCACAAAGTGAAAATTAAACGACCTCATCTGGCGAAGAAAAAAATCTTGTTTCATCACGATAACGCATCAGCACACACGTCAATCGTTGCGATGGCTAAAATAAACAATCTGAAGTTTTAATTGATGCCGCACCCTCCCTACTCTCCAGACCTAGGCCCGAGTGGCTATTATCTGTTTCCTAACCTCAAAAAATGGCTTGGCGGTAAAAGATTTGCGGAAAATAAAGAAGTAATCGAAGCTGTAAATGAGTATTTTGTGGAGCTTGACGAATCAGTCTATAGAGATGGCATTACTAGACTAGAACACCGCTATGAGAAATGTATCGAACGAATTTTCATATAAATTCAACTTTCAAAGATAGGCTGAAAAGTTCGTTTGCAGTAACATAGATGACGTTACTATAATTATATCTACGAGATTTTCAGTTAGTACTAACGTTCAAAAGATACGTGTATAAATTTAACAGCTGTTAGATAATTGCTGAAATTTAGCATTTTGAATAAAACATCTTTTTTGATTGTGAAAGAAATAGATAAAAAGAATTTTTTCTGTTGTCATCAAACGATGCACGCAGTGGGTATCCAAAAAACGCTGATATCAATGAATACGTCAAAAAAAGCTGTGTGCAAAGTGAGTGCCGCGTTTGCTCACAATCGATCAAAAGCCACAACGTGTTGATATTTTGTAGCAATGTTTAACAACATACAACCGTAATAAAAACGAGTTTTTTCGTCGATATATTGCACTGTATGAAAATTGGCTCCATGACTACACTTCAGAGTGCAATTGACACTCTCCCGAATAGACTCAACGCGATGAATCGAATCCAAAGCGTGAAAAAACTCTACAGTCAGCTGTCAAAGTTATGGCAACAGTATTTTGGGATTAGTATGGTATAATATTCATCGACTACCTCAAGAAAGGAAATACCATCGATAACAATTACGTATCGTTGTTGTTTCGAATGAAGGAAGGAATCACGAAAAAACGGCCCCATCTAAAGAACAAAAAAGTTTTATCAAGACGATTCACCGTGTCACAAATGAAGGGAAACAATGGTAAAATTGCATGTATTAGACAATTAATTGCATTCATATCCACCATAATCTCTAGATTTGAGCTCCGATGATTTTTTTTGTTTGCATACCTAAAAGCAATACTGGAGTAACATTTAACACCGATACAGAGGTCATCGTTGAGACTTAGACTTATCATGAAGCTAAAGAGAAATCCTACCATAAAAATGATACCGGAAAATTGTATGATCGTTATAATCCTTGTATCGTCCTCGAAGGCAACTATGTTGAATAATAACGTCCAATTTTATCAAAAAAAGAGTTTTACTAAGTTAGCCTACGAACTTTTTAGCCCACCTGTTACATGAATTTCACAAGATTCCGTAAAGATAATTATATTATTAAATTTATCAATAAAAAAATAGTATCTCTAATTCACTAACAAAACTGGTAGCTGGTATAGATATAAGATAACAAAGAGTAGTGTTTTTGAATTCGTGTTTGCATGTAAAAATTTAGGTATTAATTCATATCAAAGGTAAAGTGTTCCACAAATAATTATTAACTAGAATTTTTAGGTTGGTAAAATCAAATGAATAAATAGTTTTTATTATTCCTTTGTAATTCAAATTATTGATTTATGTGTAGATTTTTTATTAAATAAATAACATTAGTTTTCTATAAATATTTTTTTCCTTATAGTAATTGTGGCCGCTCTCCTGAGCGGGATCGCGTCCGGAAGCTTTTGTTTAAAAATCGATGAATTTAGAGCGGTTCGATGTTTATACAAATAAAAACAACCCTTTAAATTGTACCAAAATAAAGATTAATCAATATAAATATTTGAATATTTAGGGAAAATAAATACACGTAGCACTACGGTAAAACTCAAATATATTTATAAGCAATAAGTACAGTCTGAAGTATCCAACTCCGTAACTCGCTAGAGACGGCCTCGCAATCCGTACGACTACTTCAAAGTTCTTTTGCTGCCTAAATTTTCCCTCCCCTGGTCCAAAATTATATTTGCGGCAAGCTACGCTCGGGTATTTTCCGTTCATTAGTTTGGTTTCCGAACGCTTCTTCTTATACATCATTCTTAGGTCGTAGCAGATGTCGCGCGTACACTAGTTTATGGGCTCAAGCCTAGACGCTGTCGTAAGGTTACGGAGTCATAAATCGCGCGGACCAGGCACCCTCTGACTCTTTCGTACAAATCGGCAGTCGCTGACAGTCTTCACATATATATTTTTTCTATACGGTCCCCGCATTCGCCTGGGTTTTCACCCGCAGCGCAGGGAAAACCTTTATAAGGCAAAAAACCTACGCCAGGAACAGTATTTTTACATGCTATTACTAAGAATTCCTAAATTGCTGCCAATCAAATCCTCTATTGTTTGACTAGGAGGTTCCCAAACGTTTGCAAGAGGAACCGAGGCTCGCCACGTTTGCGCTATTTAACTATAGCCAGCCATCGGGATAGCACATTTCGCGATCAAAGCGTCCGCGAAGGAAATTCACGGCTTTCCCTTCGCCCCGCGCCCAACTCCTATTAATCGGAGAGAAAAAGCCATGACATGCGGCAGCGTCATCCATAGATGCGCCCTCACAAAAAATGCGGCTAGAGTGCACAATGTGCACTGCACTCACAGAATCTCCACATTTGTTTTTAATGTGTCGAAACGTCTATCCGCTGAAGTACACGTACGGTCATCGCGTCTCTCACACCCGCCGGGAAAATTTTCCCTCTGTACAAACGTTCAATGTTTGTACATCAGCAAATTTTATTCATTTCCTCGCGGGTCTTTTAAATATACCCCTTGCAGTTCGTTCTTCTGCTACTCTCACTTCCCCGTCCGCTCCAGGAGAAACCTTTTCGATTACGCCTTTCGACCATTGATTTGTTTCCGCAGTTTCATCTAACATTAACACGATATCGCCTACTTTTAACGGTATTTCCTTTTCGTGCCATTTTTTTCTCGGTAACCACGTCGATAGGTACTAGCGTAACCACCTTCGCCAGAAAGCGTCCGCGAAATATTGTGCAATTCGCCATTGATTTCGCCCACATAGATTTCGAACATCGCATCGGATTATGCTTATTTGACCCGATGATGAACCTAATAAAAAATGGTTTGGAGTCAGTGCCTCCTCGTCTCGTGGATCAACGGGTACATGCGTGAAAAGACGAGAATTCACGCTGTTTTCGATCTCTGCCAGTACCGTCAATAACATTTCCTCTCGTGGGGCTTGTTCCTTTAAGATAGTGGCTAGTGCAGTCTTTACCGAACGTATAAATCGCTCTCCCAAGCTCCCCCCATATGCGCAGCATCTGGAGGATTAAATTTCCATTCAATATTATTTTTCACAGTGAGTCGATAGATTTCTCTCTTATTTATCTCTTGCAGGGCCTGCTTTAATTCTTTGTGCATCCCTTTAAAATTTGTACCATTGTCCGAATACTTTGCGCGCAACATTGACGTAAGGCCATAATAGCTGAGTCGGTACTTAGACTGGACGCGAGCTCGATATGTATCGCACGAGTCGTCAAGAAAGTGAAAAGAGCTCCCCATCGTTTCTCGCGCCTTCTACCTACTTTCACCTGCATTGGCCCAAAATAGTCCAAACCACAGTCACTAAATGGAAGTGATCGATAAGCCAATCTAGCCGAGGGGAGATCTGCCATTTTTGGGTTTGCTGGTCGTGCGCAGAGCATTCGACATATTAAACATTTCGCTGTGAATCTTTTCAACCCCGCACGTAACGCGATCCAGTATTTTTGCCGAAGCTCATTAACTACGGATTCATGGCTAGCGTGGTAAAACTTCTCGTGGTATTGCTTTATTAATAATTGTGTAAAGATTTATTTTGCGTTTAAGATTATTGGGTGGCTCGAAAGTGCTATTTCGTCAAATTTTCGAAGACGTCCCTCGGCCCGTAAAATGCCATCCTTATCTAAAAATGGATTTAGTGAAATAATTCGACTATTTTTTGGAATAGGTTTTGATTTTTTAATTGCATCTATCTCGACCCCGAATGATATCAATTGGCTGATTTTGATGCATATTTTTTCCGCACGCATATTTCTGTCTAAGGGTGTACGATTTCTTACTTTTTTACAAATATCTAGGATTACAACAAAACAAGTCACGAAACTAATAAGTCGGTTAAAGGAGGATAATCTCGTAAAGTCTATTTCTATCGGCGGACTCTCTAACGTGTACACAGCCTGAATTTTGAATTCTTCGACATCGATTTGCGTTTCGTCTGCATTTCGCGGGGGTTTCTTGCTCTAACAATTTTCTTTCCTCTTACTTAAAAAGGATGCGCCTAAAATCCACCTGCTATCGATTTTTAGAGCATTTAGCGCTAGTCTTGTACCATCATCGGCGGGATTATCTTTTGTGTTAACGTAGCTTCACTCTTTAATTTCCGACTTTTCGCGACTTTCGCTCAATCTATTAGCCACGAAGATCTTAAAGGCGCGAGGATCTTTCCTAATCCAACATAGCACCGTCCTTGAATCGAACCAGAACACTCTTTGCGCGATTTTAAACTCATGCTTATTGCAAATTAATTTCGCGAGCCTCGCACCAAGCAACGCGGCCTGAAGCTCTAAGCGTCGTATTGAAATCGCTCTTAATGGGGCTACTTTAGCTTTCGATATGATTATTGAAACATGAAAATTATCCCTGCTGAACGCGAAATGCCAATGAGCGACTGCGGCATAAGTGACCGAACTTGAATCACAAAACACATGTAATTCCGCCGACTTTATTTTCTGATATTTTAACTGGAAACAGCGAGCTATTTTGCAATTCTTAACACTATCTAAATCTTTCAGCCAATGCCACCACTGAGAAAACTCGTCGTCACGCAAAGCTTCGTCCCAACCTATCCGACTGCCCAAATTTTTTGCATCAACACTCTCGATTGAATAGTAAAGGGCGTGAGAAAACCGAGAGGATCGAAAATCGACATAATTATCGCCAGAAATTCCCTTTTTGTCGGTCTTTTCAATCCCTGATATAATTCTTCTGATAGCTTGCCTTGGTTATATCGAAACATAAGCTCGTCCGTATTGTTTAGCCATTTGAACCCCAGGACTTTTTCGTCGGTTGTTTGATTCTCGATGTTTGTTATTAAATTACTAGAATCATTTTTTATATGCATGTCGCGTAGAATCTGCGTATTATTGCTCGCCCAGCCATGTATTTCCCAATTCGCAAACTTGTTTATCTTGATCGATTCCGTCACGCGCTTTGCTGCTTCAATGATAGTTTCCCAACTGTCCAAAAAATCGTCCATGTAGCAGTTTTCGATTATCCTATTTGCTGTTTCCGGATAAACTTCTAAAAATCGGGACGTATTTCGGTTTTTTATGTACATTACGGGCCGTCGCGATGATTAATCCAGTTCCTCACTGGGCATGGGGACTTTAAGTCATATCTCTCTCGGTTCCATCTGAGAGAGAGCGATACATGCACATGTGGGGAGGTGGACACACTTGAGCACGTCCTAACCGTCTATCATAAATATCAGGAAATTAGGATCAGGTTCCAGAAAGAAAATAACACCTCTATTGAGGTCAAGGCTCTATTGAGCCAAGCAAACTACAAATCATTTGAAAATCTAGTCAAAGAGCTCCTACAAGCAAAGGAATAGAGGAACAGTAATAGAGGAACCTGAATAGGTAGATAGGGAACTGGCAGTTGATACGGTAAATATACAAAAAGGATCATATACAAATAACGTAATTTATACAAAATAAAGCATATACACTAAAATAGTGGACCGGCGCCATACACCGGTCCACAAAACTGTAAATCAAGTAACCGCAATTAAATACAAAGGCAATATATATACATGAACACAAATCTATTTTTCCTAAATAAGTAGACCAGCACTATATACTGGTCTACAAACCGCAATATACAATTAGAAATTAAGCAAAGCCAACTTATACACTGGCAACCAACTCTAGTCTGAATTTACAAGGTGCAATAAAAAGTGGTTCGGAACCCACTATAAACTGTAGGTCCACAAAAGTCGCAATGATGTACAGAAGCAACACTGCAATGCTCTGGAGCACAACCGGCTGATAAAGCCATAGCTAGGTGCGGCCGGGAATGTTTATGTGCAACAAAGCATAATTGAGCGACCTTTGTTTTTTTTGTGTATGCTGATCTTCTTCTCGAATTTTGATTTTTAAAAATATATCAGTAATATAAGCCTTTATTGCGTAAGCGTACTGTCGGAATCTCATTAAAATTCCGGGCAACGATTTTAATGAGTCAGGCTCCGACAACAAATAATCGTTTAAGCATTTCCCCTTTGCTCTTGCCGCTAAATCGAATACCAGCCTAACTTTACCAGGTTTATTTACTTTAAGAACTCCGAAATGTGGCGAATATCTAACTAAACTATTGGGAGAACTCACCCCTGCTCTTTTCGCGAAACCATTCTCAATCAATCTGTTTATCTCTCGGTAGTATAGATTCGCGAGTTCTGGATTCCGGTCGAGTTTCTTCTCCTGTATCATTAATCTATTACACGATATAAAACGACCGTCATCCGCCATCTCGACGCCTTCTTTAAACAACAACCCTACCTTCCATTTCTTCCCGTCGTGTTTATTAGTTCTATCTAGAATTTCGAGTACGCGCTTATTTTCCGGTTGTTCTGTCACCCGAGTACTTATCCCTATAGAGTCGATTTCAAAATATGATTTTACTAGATAGTGTAACTCGATTAAGATCGTTTTCTTATTCAATACACCTTTATCAACAGCGTCAATGGGTTCTTGATTTCTCTGAAGCGGAAGCCCGTGAATTGACCATCCCAATAGGCATCTAGAAGCTACCAGATTTGCCTTTTTTATTTCGCGATACTCCCGCGTCAATATTAAACGATAGTTATCCTGTCCGATAATCATCTGTGGTGCTTCGGAAAATAGTAAAATATTTATCCTAATCATTTTGCACAGAAATCGGCCATTCCTTTGCTAATAATCTACTCCTGCAATGCGAGATTGCGAGCGACCAACATGTTTCTTAAACGAAAATATACTTCATGACATTTAATATCTAATGTAGTCTTTTGTCTCTGTGCAAAACATGACCGCGTCATCATCCTCTATACCTTTCAATATTAAAGTCGCGCTCGTTGTCTTGGCACCAATTTCTTTAGTAATTTTGAATCATACAACAGTAATCGGCACTAGTCTCAACAACGCATGAGAATCTAGTCAACTTTTAGAATTGATATGACTCGTATCTACGTCACGGATTGTCTTATCAGTGCTAAGAGAACCTTATAATTGATCATCCTTCTGTCTAAATATCGATTTGGAATGATTAGACTGAAGAGGGTGTGGTAGGGTGTGATATAACACAATCGATACACCTATAACTCAATCGATTCGACTTCACGATTTTCCATTTTTTGTTAACAGGTAGTTTAGAGAAATATCTGCACCCGTCAATAGAGTGATATTTACGGCCGGAATTTGTACAATTCTTTTCTCTAGTCCTCTCATTCTTTCTGCCAAACTCATTTGCACTATCCTCGACGTCTGCGGTAGTAAATACTGGCTTAATTTTCTTTGCTTTATTCATATCCTTCGTACATTTATCAGACTCCCCGAGCTCATAAGTGATTACATTAGCTTTAATGTGCGTCTAAGCTGCTTTAAATACAAATTCCGCGAGTCTCTCCAAATCAAGCACATTACGCGCTTCATTTGTAGCATAGTTAGTAAAATTATACGTAATAGTTTCTGGCAATTTGCTAAGTAAACCACTTACGAGCTCGGGACTATTTAAATAACCACCATTGTTTCTCTGCGATTTTACAGCTATCACCGCGTTTCGCAATCTCGTTGCAAACTCGATTAAGCCTATTTTTTCCATTTTAATGCTCGGTAACAAACGAATTTCATCTAAAATCTTAAAATAGACAAAATTAACTGGGAATTTCCGAAACGCATCTCTAACGTATCCATAATTTCTTGAGAATTATAGCCTGCCATGAATAAAGGCTGCACATCCTCGCGCGCTGCTCCGGTAAGCGCTTCCGATAACCGTAGAATGTTCTCGCGATCCGTGTAATTTCCTAGCGTAGTGGCTCAATAAAAGGACTGTTTGAATCTACACCAGTCCAATGGCTCGTCAGAGAAAGGTTGTAATCGCTTAACAGACGCCATTCTATTTATCAGCGTCGCATTGCCAAATCCTATTGGACTTGTCAACGCATAATTATTTATCGTGTCCCTATCAAAATAATCATACGCATGTGGTCGCTCAAGGAAGGTGGAATCATGATTTCGCGGAGTCACATGCGGGTTTCGAGGCTCGTAACTTATACCGCGATTTTCGTTACAAAAAGGCCTATTTTCATGCCTATTCTTATGGCTCTCCTTGAGCCGATCTCTTTGTCCACGGGAATAAGAAACTGGAACTCGGAAATGTAGTTTATTAAAGTCCCTCGCCTCTTCCCATTGACCATAAAAACTATTATTTTCACTCCCCGAATCTTTCGAATCACCACTAGTGTCTTCGTTAGATTCTATCTCTTTCTCCGGTACGCTCCAGTTTCGACTCCAACTATCCATGTTTCTGCTTCCTTTAAAGCGACCGCATTTGATTTCTTCCTCCCGGTGGAGGGACGCTTCGCTCGCGAACTTAAAGCACTACCCAAACTTCTTACAGACGCCGGGGACGTCGACTCCATTGTCCACGATGATGTTGCCACTGGGGGTGGAATAAGTGACCGATGCACTGACTCTAACATAGCTGACTACGGCGGTGCTCTTGGATCCACCCTCGATCGACGTGACAGCGCGCGAGATCGCTTTTCCGATCCCCTCGTGGAAGCTGGATAGCGAGCAGTCGCTCGCCGTCGTGGCACCACCCTTTTGGCTGAAGCAAAAGGTGCGCTCAAAAGCGTCGTAGATTCCGTAGCTGGTGCATATAAAGACACGGCCGATTCCTCCTGGCTTGATGAAAGCGGCATACTCGCAAGTCTCGCTGCACATCGAGCGGCAGCATGTCTTCGCACCATTGCTCTCGACTTAGGCTGCGTCGCTGGTACGTTTTCACTTACGGTCGACGCGGGTAGGGCTTCATTCTCCTTGGATAAGCTCGCAGTTGGCGGTGCGCTAGCCGATGGCTTCCTCGGCTTAGCCTTGCCAGACACAGCAGGACAACGGCTCCCTGTTGTTGCTTTTCTTTTTCTTATCGCCATGGTGATAGGTTCTTCAGTGTTAAGAATGCGAGACGGATCCTCGCCTCGCTGCGATCGTGTGCAACGACATTCTCCCGCACTAGACATCACTACAATTTACTACTAACACAACACTCCAACGCGTAAATACCGAACGCAAAGGAAGTCCCGGGTTTCGGCACCAAAATGTGGCCGCTCTCCTGAGCGGGATCGCGTCTGGAAGCTTTTGTTTAAAAATCGATGAATTTAGAGCGGTTCGATGTTTATACAAATAAAAACAACCCTTTAAATTGTACCAAAATAAAGATTAATCAATATAAATATTTGAATATTTAGGGAAAATAAATACACGTAGCACTACGGTAAAACTCAAATATATTTATAAGCAATAAGTACAGTCTGAAGTATCCAACTCCGTAACTCGCTAGAGACCGCCTCGCAATCCGTACGACTACTTCAAAGTTCTTTTGCTGCCTAAATTTTCCCTCCCCTGGTCCAAAATTATATTCGTGGCAAGCAACGCTCGGGTATTTTCCGTTCATTAGTTTGGTTTCCGAACGCTTCTTCTTATACATCATTCTTAGGTCGTAACAGATGTCGCGCGTACACTAGTTTATGGGCTCAAACTTAGACGCTGTCGTAAGGTTACGGAGTCATAAATCGCGCGGACCAGGCACCCTCTGACTCTTTCGTACAAATCCGCAGTCGCTGACAGTCTTCACATATATATTTTTTCTATACCGTCCCCGCATTCGCCTGGGTATTCACCCGCAGCGCAGGGAAAACCTTTATAAGGCAAAAAACCTACGCCAGGAACAGTATTTTTACATGCTATTACTAAGAATTCCTAAATTGCTGCCAATCAAATCCTCTATTGTTTGACTAGGAGGTTCCCAAACGTTTGCAAGAGGAACCGAGGCTCGCCACGTTTGCGCTATTTAACTATAGCCAGCCATCGGGATAGCACATTTCGCGATCAAAGCGTCCGCGAAGGAAATTCACGGCTTTCCTTTCGCCTCGCGCCCAACTCCTATTAATCGGAGAGAAAAAGCCATGACATGCGGCAGCGTCATCCATAGATGCGCCCTCACAAAAAATGCGGCTAGAGTGCCCAATGTGCACTGCACTCACAAAATCTCCACATTTGTTTTTAATGTGTCGAAACGTCTATCCGCCGAAGTACGCGTATGGTCATCGCGTCTCTCACTCCTGCCGGGAACAGTAATTAAGACTTGTTTAGGGATTGGTCATAAACAAAGTTCCAGTTTGAAACGTAGTGTACGAAGTCAGACAATTAAGTAATGCGATCGATTTTATTTCTCCGCCTGTGGTAACACTGCGTATCTGTAACTCCGCCACCTTATTAGTAGATCCCTAATCTCCCGATTAAGACCTTGACGACCCTTGTATGATCATTTCTTCGCTAGCTATTTAGTGTTTTGTAATAACGCGCGAGTAGTGCATGTCACGAAAATGGAACAAAGAAATTTAGAGCAACGGTGTGCGACATCATTTTTTGCGAAACTCGGCGGAACCGCGACAGAAACTTATGAAAAAGTGCTTAAAGTATATGGTAGTGATGCCCTGATTCGTAGTCAAGTGCTTCGATGGCATGCTGATTTTAAAAAAGGCCGTGGCAGCGTCAAAGATAAGGCATGGAGCGGAAGGTCACTTCAAGTGCGAACCGACGCGAATGCGCAGCGCGTTCGTACCCTTGCTCGTCAAGACCAGTGACTAACCATTTGAATGGTGGCTAACGAGTTGAATATTAACCAGGAAACAGTTAGAAAGATGTCAAATGAAGATTTCATCATGAAAAAGGTATGCGCGAAGATGGTACCGAAGAACCTTTCAGATGAGCAAAAAATGAGCCCACCAAATGAACATCGCTCAAGAATGTCTCGAGCAGGTTGAAAGTGATCCTACTCTTCTCGATCGAATTATTACTGGTGATTAAAGTTGGTTCTTTCAATATGGCCTCGAAACTAAACGACAAAGCCAATAGTGGTTATCCCCTGGAGCGCCAAGGCCAAAGAAGGCGAGAATGATCAAGTCCAAAGTGAAAACCATGTTTATTTGCTTCTTCGACAGCAAAGGTATGGTTCACAAAGAGTTTGTACTACCTGGACAAACCGTAAATCAAGTATTCCACCGCAATGTGCTCGAAAAATTACGAAAAGGGTGCTCGGAGTGCGTGCAGAGATTGTGAAGAGTCGGGTTCTGCATCACGAGAATGCTCCCTGTCACATTCCGTTCAGTGTTTCTCAGTTTTTGGCGTCTAAAAAATCATAACGTTACCACAGTTATCCTATTCACCGGACATGTCAACCTGCGACTTTTCCCATTCCCCTATTTGAAAAAATTCGTCAAAGGTTGACATTTTGACTCCGTTGAAGACATACAAGAATCTGTAACGAAGGTACTCGTAGAGGTCCCACAAGAAGTTTTCCAGAATTGTTACGAAAACTGAAAAACTCGCTGGAATAAGTATGTGGGAAGGGACTACATTGACAGGGATCGCAGCGATCTGTCGCAGCGATGTGTCTTAATTTTTAAATATACTCGATTTTTTAATTGTGTTATATTACGTAGTTGTCTGACTATTTCGTTTACTTTACGGAAAATTTCACTATTTGCATTATAAGATTTGACTATAGTCTAGCCATTATAATTGATTCTAGTATCATTACTTAGTATCTTTTCTCAAACGTATTGAAAATTCAGATTACATGAAGGGTTTTAATAAACAAATTAAATATAGAAATAATAATCCGGAGCAAAGCTGTAGTTACATGATTAATTTATTTAATTTTCTAAATAAATTATTAAGTATTGATGGCGAGAATTTATTTTTCTTATCTTTTCCTATCAAGTGGCGCGATAGCGCCACGAAACGAGTTTGAGAATTACTGAACTTAGGCACTCCTGCTACAGTATTTACTTCTATGTTTGGATTTAAAAATTTCAAATCACGAAAAAAAATATTAAACTTTGTTCTATCAACGTTGTTGCAACGTGTATCTATTATTTTTGAGGTCAGAAATCATGTACCGCCGAAATATTTCACTAAAGAGCTGTTTTATATCTAAAACCACGTATGTCATATGCAAAATGATAAAAAAATAATACTTTTCCATATACACTTTACTAAAGTTTTCAGTTCTTAAAACCCTGGACATAGCCAAAGGCTACATATAGTAACAGTCATAGAAATATATATATATATACATACACACATGCACACACACACACACACACACACACACACACACACACACACACACACACACACACACACACACACACACACACACACACACACACACACACACACACACACAGATCACAGCGCTGGATAAGTGACACAAGCAATAGAGCTGCCCTCTGGATTGGTCAAAATAGGCAGGTACTAAAGTAATCGAGTCATCGGAGCGAATTGATATCCTGGGCTAAAATGCAAGAAATATACGTCTTTAGTGTATATGCTCCTCCAAGCTTGACGGACAAGCAGTTTGAAATCCTTGTAGCTAAATTAGTTGATGAAGCCATGGACAAGAAACCATTATTAATCGGTGGCGATTTTAACGCGTGGTCCACAGCCTGGGGAAGCGCTTCAACAAATAACAGAGGTAGTATGCTGCTTGATGGCCTTAATTCTCTTCAACTCCACGTGGTTAATAAGGGATCTGAATCCACTTTCATTAGGGGTGATAAACAATCAGTCGTTGATGTAACATTCGCCAGTGATGACTTGATTCAGCGGATCCTTAATTGGAGAGTAAGCGACCTTTACACCCACAGTGATCACAGGGCGATCTTGTATGAGATTGCAGAGAAGAAAGTAAAGAACAAGTGCAATGAGTGGATGCCCACACGGAAATGGAACATCAGATCGCTAGACTGTGCAGTGTTCGCCACTATAATATCAGAAGAGCGTTTAGAATATGGTGCACCAGGCCATGCACTCATGAAGCATATCTCTGAAGCATGTGATGCATCGATGACTAGGACTAAGAGCGGATTTAAACATCGTCAATCTGTCTACTGGTGGACAAATGAAATTGCAGAATTGCGCAAACAATGTCATCGCGCACGTAGACTTGCCCAGAGAGCCCGCACCCATCGTGATACGTTTAATAGTTTATTTAAAGAAGCACAGAGAGTGGAACGGATGAAGGCACTGTATCGCATAAGGTTACTGCGGGAGTCCCCCAGGGCTCAGTTATGGGACCTATATTGTGGAATATTATGTATGATGGCGTGTTGAGGATTCCACAACCGTCTGGTTCAATAACAGTAGGGTACGCCGACGATATCGCTCTAGTAGTGACGGCTAAGACCCTTGATGAACTTACTGAAAATACCAATGAGGCAATCAGCAACATCAGTAGATGGATTAAGACGGCTGGTCTACAATTAGCGGAGCACAAGACAGAAGTAGTTCTTGTCAGCAGTCGTAAGAAGGTAGATAGTATTACTCTTAAAGTTGGTAGCTGCCGCATTAGTTCTGCTCCATCTTTACGATACTTGGGTGTCCAGCTTGATGCCAGGTTAAATTTCAAAGAACATCTAAAGATATCTGGCGAAAAAGCGCAACGAGTTTCAGCTGCCTTGTGTCGGCTCATGCCTAACATTGGTGGCCCACGTCCACCCCAGAGGAAACTATTAGCTTATGTTGTTAATCTGTCAGCATGTATGCAGCACCAATCTGGCATCATGCATGCGGAATTAAATCGTATTGTGAGTTGGCCATTGCGACCCGTCGTCGCTCCTGTATACGTATTATTAATGGTTACAGGACGGTATCCACCGACGCAGCTGAGGTACTTGCCGGAATTCTTCCTTTCGATTTAGCTGCAGATGAACAGGCTAGGCTGTATAACATATGTAAGGCCGCAGTGGATTCCCTACAAGGTGCTAAAAATGTGGAACGTCATCGTTCTATAGAAATATGGCAAAAACGATGGACCGATTCTAGCAAAGGCCGATGGACTTATCGTATCCTCCCAGACATACACAGATGGATCAACAGGAAACACGGGGAATTAGATTTCCACCTAACTCAGTTGTTGACTGGACATGGTTGTTTTAGGTCCTATTTCCACCGCTTTCACCTGGATAATAATGATCTCTGCCCCATCTGTCCGACTTTGGTCGAGGATGCTGAGCATATATTGGTGAGCTGCCCTCGTTTTAGAACACAACGTGAGCACTTGATGAACATCATTAATAAGCCAATAAGACCAGAGAGCATCCTATCAATAATGCTGGAATCTTCTGAAAACTGGAAGGCAGTAGCCAGTTTCGCAAAAGAGGTGATGACCAAACTTAGATATGCCGATAGAACTAGGCGAATGGCCCAGGATGAACCAGGCCAACTGATCCTATTTTAAGATACAGAGGACGAACACCGAACCCCTGATCACCTGTGTGGATGGGGGACGTAGGATAGTGTCATAAGAAGAGGAGTCGTATAGGCTAATTAACAGCCCCGCCGAAGTAATATTCCCGGATAGTTCCAGCGGGATGCTGGTTTCGAGATGCCACTAGTGCAGAGCTTGCTCTGCCTACGCCTAATAAAAAAAAAAAAAAAAAAAAACACACACACACGCGCGCGCACGCACGCACGCACACACACATTGTAGCTGGATTACTCGCAAGCTAAGCCAGATAGGACAAAGTAGTTCTGACAAAAGCTTTAGAGGACAAAAGTTCAAAAAACTTCAATTCAAAAGATAAAGGTCATGGAAGAGGAAGTTTAGTGACTTTTTTATTGAAAATTTTGGTTGAAAATGTCATAAAAGTGATTAAAAAGTAATGAAACATAAAATTATTAATGAAATTAAAGATGCAGGAATATGTTCTGTTCAAATCGATTCAACACAGAATATAACGGTGACTAATCAATTTTCAATCATTATACGATACGTTGATAGTCACAGTATTGTACGCGAAAGATTAATTACTATGGTAAAAAATGAATGCTCAACTGGACAGGCTATTTCTGAACTTTTGAAAAAGTGTTTGAAAGATCTTGGAATAGACTTGGTCAAATGTATTGGCAGTTCTACAGATGGAACAACTAATATGAGAAAAGTATATAATGGATTTAACCATTGGTTAAATACCGTATTTACTGAGCAAATGCACGTCTGGTGTTATGCTCACCGACTTAATCTAGTTATTTGTGACTTAGAAAATCTATAATAGAAATTTCAAATATGTTTGGCTTATTAAATTGCATTGCAAGTTTTTTAAGAGAGTCAAATACCAGGATGAATATATGGAAAAATAATACTGACACAAAACAGCGTTTAAATTTAATTGGCGATACTAGGTGATTAATTAAAGATGCCGCTTTAAGTAAAATATTGGGAGACTTTAAAGATCCGACTAAAAGTCTGTACATTGAATTGCTCATGACTATGGAGATAATTCGAAATTCCAGCTCAAGAAATCATAGTTAGAACGTTTATCAAGCTCAAAAATTTATTGACAACTTGATTTCATTTGAAATAATTTTAATGTCAAAACATTTTTTAGAATTTTTGCTGTCACCAGACCTCTCTCTAAATATCTGCAGATTGAAGAATTGGATATAGTAACAGCGAGTAGAATGATATATATGACTCTAAATGAATTAAAAAGTAGTCGAAAAGATTTTCATACTGTAAAAAAACAAGCTAATACATTTGTTAAACGGGCAAATGATAAATTAGAGGAAAAAGAATGTGACATTATTGTAAGCGATTCTTTCAAAATGATTAGAAACCGTAGAAAAAAAGCTGAAGAAGCTTGTAACGATTCGCTGACTAATTCGAAACAGAAGTTAAAAATTAAAATTTATATTGCTGCTAAATCTTTTATATTATGCATTAAGGAAAGATTCAATAGAGACAAAGGTTTCTATGCAGACTTAAGTCTATTAGATCCAAAAAATTTTATAAATTTTCCAGATCCATTCTTACCTTCTATGCTTAAAACACTGAGCGAAAAATTGGTGCAATTTTATCCGAATTTTTCTAAAACTGATTTAATAACGGAACTAAACGATTTCTCAAGTAACTGGCCAGAATTAAAAAAATGTTTGATTGATAAATATAATGATATTGTCAATGATATTGACTCTGAATCTATTAATAATGAGGACGATGGTCTATACAATTTATACTCATCATGTCAACATGAGGAAACATTTCAATGCAGAAAAAAAAGAAAATGCAAAAATTGTGCAGTTTGTTGTTATACAGTATTACATACATATAATTTATGTAAATGCTCTTACCCTAATTTAACTGCTGCTTACAAATACCTTCTAACTCTTTCAATAACGCAAGTATAGAGGAAAATTATATTAGTGTATAGTTATATCTATTTTTATTTATACACATTACACAATTATACACGCATGCATGCAAGCACACCCACCCAACCACACACACGCGCACGCATACAAGTACACCCACCCAACCACACACACGCGCACGCGCGCACGCACACACACAAAATAAAAGCATTACGTTTGATTAAATTTGGATATTTAAGAAATAAAAGTTGATTTCACGTTTTAGCGTACAGGGTTATGCCAAAAAAGTGATTATAAATAAGGATTGTGGTTATAAGTTTTTTCGCAAGTGGCAAAAATTCCTTCGGTTCGTTTATAATGTCTGATAAGTCTTCATAATTTTTATAGCATTCAACACGTTGGCGTTGCATTCAAAAGATATCATTTACATTCACTAATATAATGTAAACTACATTCATGAAATAATATGAAAGAAGGCATATTAATTAAACTTAATATATTTACATCTTTTTTATTACATATAATTTTGTTCAAGAAATAATATTTCTCGAGAAAAATATATTCAAAAACACCTGTATATATCGCATGAGGAACGGACCGTAAGGACATAGTCAATTAGAATATGTTATAGTCTTTAAGTTAATTTTTCTAAATGATAACTACAATAACGTTTGTATATAGAAATTTATATAAAAAGATTGGTTGCAAATTTTACCAGCACATTTGTAATCAACACTCTAAAAATGTAAATACAAATTTCAAGATCAAATAACTTAAAAATTGTTTTGTATTTTACACAATCCGGATTCAAGCCGAGGGGTCACATCTCATTCTTTAACTTGGCCCTGAGTATTGATCATTTTATATTTATTTTATAATTATTATAAATTAATTATAATTATACTTTAATAATAATATCTGCGTATATGAGTAAGTATCGCTCAGGTCGATCAAATTTAAATAGCAATACTGCTGAATTCTTAGTTTCTTTCAGAGCCAAAATCGCTCCTAATAATTAGACCACCAGTGGTGATATTTTTGCAACTGACAATTTTGTCAGAATTAGTATTTACCATAAAAATTGTTCAAAACTTCCAATAATACATACTTATATTATATTATAAAATATATTTTTGCATTTAAACCTCTTAGAAATTAATGAAAATATTGACATTGTACATTAACAGAATCGTTGCTAAAAAGAAGCGGCACTGCAGGTCCACATCAATCATAAGCCAGTGTTACACGGAGCAACAGTACTAGAAGATATAAAGGGCAAGGACCAAAGCCTATACCAGCCTATTACATTCATTACCGATAGGGACATTAGTGCCGTTAATTCCTGTAGTTTCAGTTAGACTTATTGTAATATATATATATATATATATATATATATATATATATATATATATCTTGTATTGTTCACCGATCATGTTGTTTATTATTATAATTTGAATAAATAGACAGCATTGTAAATTTCTTTCTGATTTTCTCAACAAAACAACTTTCAAGGCATTATTAAATATAATTCAATGAAATTATATTATACAAGCAATATATTATATATATCTGGGCATATTATGTACTTAAAACTTTAAATTTGATTGTCAAATTTTTTTATTTTGAGTAATAATGAATCTTTACTTGTACAATTTATTTTGAAAGAATCGTCAAAGAAATAAATTATTTTCAAAGAAATGTAGTTTTATGTAAAAATTATGCAAGGCATAGTGTATAAAAAAATTATATTTTATATTATTATAGGTTTTAATACAATTTATATTCTGTAATTAAATAAATTTACTCTACTATTGCCTGCTATTACTGCAGAATGGAAATGAAATGTTATGAATATTATGTTAAAGAATAATAATTTATAAATATAACAAATAAAATGCGAATGCAAGAGTATACTGATTTAAAATATTTTAATATTAGGTATCTATAAATATACTTATATGTAGTAAAATTTTTAAATAGAAATAAAAAACGATTGCCTTCTTGTCAGGCGGAATAATTTTTATTTTTTGCTTCTTATTTTGATTGCATAAAACATGCATAATTAACCTATAAAAATTATTTTCTATCTATAAATCCTTGACGAGTGATGACTGTAACGTCGTAGCATGAGTTTTTCTTTAAAAATAAGTAAAAAAGGTACATGTTACGGCATTTCGCTAAGTTTAGAGCTCAAACTGATTTGTAATTATAGCGAGCTGTAAGTTTTGTTACATGCTGTTGAAAAAAGGAACAGTTATAGTTTTGCACTCTATATAGTAGAGTATATCAATAATAGAGTTATTTGGTAATGGTAAAACTAATAATTAACTGTTAATACATGTTTATAAAGTTTTTTTTTATATTAAATTTCTTTTGTATATTATTTTGAACAAAATTATTCTATTATTTATAAATTAAAATAGTAAGAAGAAATAGTGTGCTACATGAAAAAATAATAATTTAAAGCAAAATTATTTTTTCATATATAATAATTTCTATAAAAAAAACTGGATTATTGTAAATTTAATATTATATATTGAAATATACAAAAATAAGATATAGAACTACCGTGCATAAAAAATTCCAAGATATCTTTTAATATAGTATATGTTGGATTCTATTACCTTTAATATTTTAAATATAGTTTGGTGAAAATTTAATAAATTTGAAGTGCGATATTATAAGATTACAGTTCAATTGCAAATTATGATATAATGATTAAAACGCAATTTCGTTATTTCTTGATTTATGATTATATATTAATTTATATATGAAATTATATATTTATACCATTTATATTTGTGAATAATTAAAAAGATATTTAAATTTATCAAATTGTGAAATTAATACTATAAGAAGCGTAAGAAATTGCTTGCTTATTTTTATATGTATTCTTTATATTTTACTGCATGTCAAAACAAATTTTTCATTTAAAAAATTTTAAACGAATATGAACCAGGTCACATCGTTTTATTTTTTACAGCGTGCTATCCTCTTTCTATAGATGAAGCACGATGCATATGATGTATTATTATACCTAATAGGAATAATTTTCAAGCGATTGCAGATTGCTTTGACATGCTATAATTAATATTGTATGACATAATGTATAGAATTCAATTTTTTGTTAACGTGAAAATACATTATTGATCATCAAACCATGACAATGAAAACTTCGAAAAGGGGTAACATCAACTTCCTATATGAATCAGTTATCTATGGTATTTGTTACTATTTATATAGAAATATTTGCAATTGAAAGTTAATTCCGTAGTATGAATAAAAATTTGAAATCGTAAAAAAATTGATGCTATATTATAATTGTTATTGATGATCATGTAACACCATTTTAAGAGGCCTACGATGGCTCGATAGCTAGAGCGAAGGACTAGTAACTTGGTGACCCGAGTTCAATCCCGGTCTCGGCCGATTGATACAGGCACCGCTGTAATAATTTACATGTGCTTTGTTTACAAACACATCGTAGACCTCCGTCGCTGATTAGCACCGATATTTGGAAGCATAAATAGAGCGACGTTAAATAACATAAAAAAAAACACCATTTTAATATATATATATATATATATATATATATATATATATATATATATATTGTTATTATTTAAAAAATATTTAAAAAATTGGTATAAAGCAGGTATCAATATGGTTTGAAATGTAATTGAAATGGTTATATAAATAAATAAAATTTAATCTTCTAGCATGAAAATGTAATTAAAATACAAAAATGTAATAAAATACATAAAAGAATTTTGAATGATAGAATTTTTAATAATACAATACATATTATATATATATAATAAAAAACAACACATTTCTTTTTTAAAAATCAACATTGAGTTGATTTAGATATATTTATTAGTTCAATAAAAAACGCAATTGAATATTAAGTAACAAAACTTATTTTTTTCTCGCACAATGAAAAAACATTTTGAAAATGTTTTTTTATTAAAAAAAACAAGAGAAACTAGCCATAATTTAACGTAAAATTGATTAAGGAAATGTCGCTATTTTACTTAAAATAATAAACATTGATGTTTCCTTAAGAACTTTGAAGATCATTCTACGTAAACATACACTACTCCATAAAATTTCGTCCAACGCTATACCATACAATAATCTTTAGCTAATAGTTTTCGATCGGAGCACCTTTGAATTTAGACTGATCATTAATAATAATAATAATAATAATAATAATAATAATAATAATAATAATAATAATAATAATAATAATAATAATAATAATAATAATAATAATAATAATAATAATAATAATAATAATAATAATAATAATAATAATAATAATAATAATAATAATAATAATAATAGTGCTAATAATGATAATAATAATGACAATAAATAAACTGTAATAAAAATCCAAAACGTCGTAAAAAATTGTCTAAATGCAATAAGATAACAGCAAGTATACAGAATACGTTCTATGCGCACACTTTTCTTTATGTAATACATAACATATATACGATTGTACGTGATTATATGGCTTAAAGAAGAAGAAGCTGCGGACATATTTATTTTAGCTTAAAACTGTGAATTATAAATGTCAAAAAAAAATATTTGTATAATTGATCGTGATATAGGTAGCCTTTAAACAAATAATTTTTCATTTCTATTTTGCTAAGAAACAATATCAAACTTATATGAACAATATCTATTCGAATAGCCATATCATAATTTAATTATCTCATAGCCATATAAAATCTTGGTAGCACTTTATGATGAAAAAACTTGCTAGATTTCAATTCGGGAACTGTAACTTTATAAACAAATGTAAAAAGAAAAGATTTTAATACAATATATATGCAATATCGTAGAAGCGGAAAATTGTAATTTTTGGCAACAGTCTAAGCTTGACATTATTTACGCAATTTTTAAATTAAAAAATAAATGACATTGCTATGTCTCTCTGATTCTCGGCGTGAAGAAAGGGTCGGGAGAAAGTTGCTCGACAATGTAAAAATCGTAGAATGGGACAAATTGATAAAAAATCCCTAAGATATAGGTCTACTGTAGGTGCAGTTTTATTACGAAAAGTATATTACTCTTCTTATAAAGAGTATCGCAGCTAAATAAGAGTGTGCGCACAAAAGCCATATAATGTCATGTTTAACTAGTCTTTTACGCAGTCGCTCCGTCTCGCTCGGTCTCGCTCGGTTTCTGCCTTTTTCTGTAACGCGCGATTATTTCGCGACTGCACGCACGCACGCACGCACGCATGCGCGCGCAGAGAGTAGGTTTGATCTCCCATATACATTTCCCACACACATAGAGGTGTGTGTGTGCGCGTGTGCGTGCGTGCGTGTAATATGCAACGGCATTGTCGGCAGCGGCACCGCGTCCGGGGCGCGCGTAAGAAAGAAGTATATAGAATAGTCCGAGTAAGAAAAAACGATCTGGAGCTAAGCAGGCGACTCCAGCACTCCTCCGTCTCTCTGTCTCTGCTCCTCTCGGTCCCGCAAGCGCGCTCCTTCTCGCTCCTTTCCGCTCCTGCTCCACGTTTCGCTTTTTCTTACTCGTCGCCACTTACGCGACATTCAAGGACGAATTCGTAAAGTCTATGATACCTAGAATAATCCTATATACGCCCCGCGAGGAGGAGCGATGCACTTTATTTATTAATATTATGTCGGCCGCGGCGCGGGCGCTTGTCGGCGGCACCGATTTTTCTCATTTTCATCCTACCTATAAATAAAATCGCGCTCTTTCGAGACATTGCTTCGGCGTGTACCAGGTTTTATCGTTTCACATCGACCGATTATTCCGTTGCTATTGTGATTGTGGAGCTTGGTTGTCAGTTGAAAATTTTGGTGGGATCTACACGATTGGACTTTAATTGAACGAATTCCAACGGACTCGGCAGTCGATAGAAATATACGTATATATTGTTTAAAAATCGATAAATCGGTACACGTACATCATTCTATTGCTGAAGTACGGGGAAAAACAGTAAAACACCCTCTGTACTCCGTGGTCTAAGACCTCGTCAATGTAGATTTCAATAAAATCAATCACAATATTGAAGTAAAACAGTCTCTCGTTATATCTTTATTATTTATTGTAACTTTAAAAATAATATTTGGCATTATCGAGAATGCTAAATTTTGAGCGACCCAGAGAGAAAACAAAGGGGATTCTTCTAGATAACGCAAATATTGTATTTATATATAAGCATAACGTAATATTATATATAATAATTATCGTAAGACTAGGTGCTCGACGAAGCAATTGTCAATTGAAATGTATAAAAATTAAGTTATTATTGCATGTCGTTACTTCTTTTGCTACACTTACACAAGACTTTCAGATGAGGATTCGAATCACCCCGCTATGTATATATAATATGATTGATCGCAAATTCTCTGTCCATTTGGGCACGCAGGGGGCTTTTTAGTAACTTGAGCATCAATCCGCAAGTACAACTTTTTATGCATTATAGACGAGTTTGCAACAAGAGGGCGGGGGGGGGGGGTTGAAGGGAAGCGAGAAGTACAGGTAAAATTATTTCAGTATTTCGTATATGGCTTATTACTCCGTTGAATATTTACGTTTTTTCTGGCTCGAAGCCTCCTTGATTTCGTACTCGACATTTAAAACTCTTGGAAGGCTCAAAGAATAAAAAGATCGTTTAGCGCGTCGTTAATTGGAACTTTTCGTATACGTATATTGACGAATGCGGGGGAGGGATATCGCAAGGAAATCGATGATATTGAGACGGTTTGAGAGCCGGTGTGATTTTATTGAGCACTGTTGACATGCGCTTATATATAGCGGGAAAGTCTCGCTCAAGGATGGAAAAGATTGAATAAAGCGTGCAGAAAGTCGCAACGCGCGTTAAGTTTTCCCGGGCCTCGATTCTAATATCTTAATTCATTCCGAGGTGCATTGCTTGTTAATGAAATGCGTGCGCATGTATACATACGCGTATGCAGGAGCGAGACCCGAGACGACTCGCCGCGTTCGTTTCACATCAGAGGAAGAAGAATCCGATGAGCTTCTCGCGAAAAATTGTCTGTCTCCTATATAGAAAAGGAAAGAGTGAAGGGGGGAGGAGAAACGAGTTCGCCGCAAGTATACAAAGGACTCGCTTCTCCTCGTGTTCACTCGGCACGCGACGTATACGGTTTATTTAATAAATTTACGGGCTCTCTTAATAGCGCGTGTTATACGGTAGAACGTCCATCGAGGCTCGACGCTTACGATAAACACGACGGTGAGCCCCTCGTCCCTCGATCATCAGTCCCTGATATAACGCTATAATCTTACTGCACTTGGCCACTTGGCTTACAGCTCGCTCGCGCTCATTTATACCTCGTCTTCCCTTCCCTCTTTCTTCTCAATTCTCAATATGTATAATTATTAAAAACGCTTGATATATCGCATCGATTTTGCAGCGAAACATTTAGTACAGTGTACAAGTGTGTGTATAATATATATACAATTATACATAGGGCTCTTCGGTGGCGCTACGTAGTTTTTGAGACGCGTATTCGTATATAAGGATTACCATTTACTCTCGGCCGTCACTGCTCCCCCTATATGTTACAAATAATGAAATTATTTAGACACCGGAGCCAGAGATATTGGCAAACGAGGAAGAAACAATTGGCGCCCCGTGAGACACGCGCGACTCCCCCGCGACTCTTTGCGCGCGTATAAAGTAGCCCGCAAGTACGGCCTCTCCCGCGTGCCCGAAATTCGGGATAGCCTTCGAGTTGGAAGAGCGCGGGAGTTGCGCTCGTCTCGCAGGGTCTCTCGGTTCTTTCCCAGACATATACACGCATCAGTTATAATCCGTTCGCAAATCAGTTTCGCAGTTTGCAGCTCGCAGTTTGCAGTTCTCAGTTCGCATTAGTTCTCACACTCTTCACTATCATACTCTCGCGCACGCGCTCGTTTATATATGCATATACGCACATCGGTAGACGCTTATACAGACGCATTTTCTCTATATCGTTCGGACGACCGCGCTAAAACGTGTAAGAATGCACTTTTCTTGTAAAATACAATGTTTTACTATAATTCATCCCTATAAGATATATTTTTATCTTAGATTTTCCCATATTTCTCGTCTCCTCCATTATTTAATTTTTATACAATAACAATATCACAGTTCTGTTCGTACCACGCATTATATTGTTTCTCCTCTTACATTTAGAAATTATTTTTTAAATCTAGAAATTACTTTTTTATTTCTCTTAGTAGCTATCACTTGTTCATGAATGGTTACTTTTTCGCTATTTACGTTTTTTCTCTCAGCTTCTGAATTTCGTTTTCCATTATTCTTTAACGCTACAGTAATCAATACTTATAGAATTCTTTCTTAATTCTTATATGTATAAACATTGAAAACGCGACTTGTCTTTTACGGTAAAATCCTAAAAGACGCTACTTTTTTCTCGTTACGAGTCACACGCACCATCCGTTTCATTAACCTCTTGTTTATTTCCTGTTAGTAGTTTATCGAAAATATCATCGCTTTGGTAAGCTTCGGTCTGCAATGCTGTGCAAAAAAAGTTCAATCGAGCAAGCACGTTGCCGCTTGTTTCCTCGAATTCTCCTCTAATCCCATTATCATCTACCAAGTCGCGAACGTTCTCACTCGATCTACAATTTTTTTTTCATCAGGTTTTACACAAAATTGCTTAAAAGAATAAAGATTCACCTTAAGTGATGTTCGTTTCGTCACTTGTAAACTGTTGAAAATTTGGCTTTTTCAATCATCACGCAGTTTAATGTAAACTCAAAATTGTCTTTCACATTTGCAGTTTTTCATGTTTTTTTTTTTTTTTTTGGTTTTTGTTTTTCTATTGATAGCGTTAAAAATAGCGTACGCAGAAATTTTGTACACTTGCGAAACGGACGGTTTCTGAATACACCAGTCGCGAGAGTTTCTGTTTAAAAATTGCTGAATGTTGAATTTATCAATTCAGGTATATATAATTATTTTATATATAATTATGAACTATATAATGATTTATGTATTTAGTTTATATTATGACAAGTCAAGAGCGAGACACTGAATTTCGGAAATTTTATTTAAATCAACGCCAGACTCTTATCAAGTCTCCAATAAAAACTTTTCTTTTTTCGTGAGATAAAAAACTTTATGTCAGAAATACTATATGAATACGATTGCGATTTGACCAAGGAAATTCTAGCTGCCATGCCAGCAAAATGAAAAAATTAATTGTTATAGAAAATAATTCTATATCGAGAAACTTACGCACCTCTCAAAATTGAAAATAACATTGTGTTTCGTATTAATTTCAATTAATTCTATAATTGTACATTCTTTTTCTTTTATTGGACAAACAAAAAACGGAGCACTTGGAATTTGTATTTTAATCGTATTTTATATTATTTTTTTATAACAACAGCATTAATAAAACTTGACATTCGTTTATTTCTTAAAAAATTAATTTTTAACACATTATATCTTCAAAAGAAAGGAATAATTTTGACAATTATATTACTTTAGAGAATTTAAAATGTTTATAATATACACTGTGCGAACATTCTTAAAGTAAATTTTATACTTTGCTATTTCGATTATAGAAAAAACTAAAATAATTAAAATGCGCAGCATGCCTAAATTAAAATATCTCGATTTTCTTAGAATCTATTCTTATAAGAGAAAAGAATAATAGTAATTTTATTGTGCGTTTGTACGTTTGTAACAACTTTATAATACTCAAATTAAGTATCATAATTTTTTTAAATGTTAGAGACTTACTAATTAGAGCTTTGTTCTTTTTTATCAATTTATTGTGTATTTATATAATGACATCTTAACTTTTTAATTATATTTTTTATAGAAAGAAATATAATTCATTGTATGAAAAATAAAGTTGTTGCTTAATTTAAAATTACTTTAGTTGAAATTTGACACTTGTTGAAAAGAATAGAATTACGGATAAAAATTTGTGGGTATATGTTACATAAAATAAAAAAGAGGCAAATTGTTTTAAATAAGGAAGTACTTTTAATTTATATTTTTTTTCTGTACATACTTCAATTTGTTTTTTATCACTTCATACGATGTAAACATTTTTACAAGCTTTTTATTTTTTAACGTTACGATCTTTCTCCGACTTTTCGTTATTTCTCTTTGTCATATAATTTTGAATTTCAATAACATTCTCGCGTACAAAATAAGTCTTACAAGATATTTTAATCACTTTCTTAAGAGATTCCTCCTGTAAAATTTATATAACTAAATAAGATTTCTACTGTTCACAAAGGACAGTTGAACATATCGATTAACAGAGCTTAAAAAAATAAAAGTAAAAATTTGGCGAACCTGTCTTGTCCGTAATTATTGTTTGTCATGAGCGTTTAATAAGTACGCGTTCTCTTTACAAACTCATAGTTTGATGTTACAACGCTTCTGTTCGTACTAGTTTTCGTCGATTTTTATAGACTGTACAAATTATACGAAGTGCCCGATAACTGTAACATTTGGGTTATATGTAATAAATATATCTTTAATTATATTATTCTAATGCACCTATTAAAACCCTGAAAAGACAAAAAAATCAATTTTGTCGCATTGTCATCTTTTTTTTAATGAATGTCATTCAACTAGGAATATCTTTTAAAATGAACAATAATGGTAAGTCCATTATTCTTATTAATAATAATAGTAATATTTATATTACATGAACGCTTATTTTCATTGAACAATATTGTCGACCAAATACGATCAAAATACGAGTGCCAAGTTTTATAATAAATGAATTTCCCAAAGTTGAAAATCATCTAACGCTGTTGATAATCAATTGTTTTCTTTTTAAATGGATTTTCGTGCCTTTTTATAAATAGTAAAGAATATTATATGAAAAGACATCAATGAGCTCAAAATTCTCATCACAAGTCTGCAGCGAGAAGAGATCAAGATTTTTAATTCCTTCATGTAGGAATTATATATATGATTTCGGACTCGCTTTTCAAAATTTTTGTAGGTACGATTCAAATTAAAATGAAAATAAAAATAATAATAAAAAGAACACTTCTAGAAACGGTAAATTCTATAAAAATAAAATAAATTAAAATTGTAGAGTTTTCTTTCATTGTTGCAAACCAGTGAGGTAAAAATTGAAACTCATGTTTTTATTAAGAATCAATGCAAAGTAACAATCGATCATTGAGAAATAATTAAAATTTTACGTAAACAATGTGCATTTATTACCTTAACGTTATATGATGTTTGTTGTTGTCGTGGTTGTTGTTATTATTATTATAAACAATGTACGTTTATCAGTATTATAAACAATGCATATTGAGTAACTTAACATTATCTTAATATTAACAATAATAAAAACAATGGGTCATTGTTAAATAATTTTTTACAAACAATGTATACTTAGTATCCTAAGGTTACTAAGGGCCAATCGGGCCGGCATTTGCTCCAGAGCTTTATAAAGGCGCGCGCGTGGCCGGCCCCGATTTCCTTGGTCAGGCCCAGGTCGGGCCCTTGATCACATTTCGGTATTGCCATAACCGACTTTGCCTCCGCGAGGCGGCGCTCGGGGTGCGCTCGGGGTACGCTCGGGGTACGCTCGGAATACCCAGCCCGGGGTGCGGTTCCGCAGGCGAGGCGCCGGGGCCTCGAGGTGGCAGGAACTAGGCAATTAGCAACTAGTGACGAGCAACGATTGTCTCCCTCCGTCCGGCTCGCCGGCGGGCTCTACTGCTTGTCCTTGAGGCCGCCCAGTAGCGCGTGGCTCTCCATGCTCGCGCCTAGGTTGCTCAGGTTGCCCAGGTTCCCGAGGTTCCCGAGATTGCCCAGGTTCGGTTGGTGCGCGTAGTTCCGGATCTGGTGCAGGCTGATCAGCTGATTCGGAAAGGAGGAGTTCTGATTGGCGGGCCCGCCGCCCCCGCCGCCGCCCCCGCTGCCGGGACCGCCGCCCACACCCGAGCCCGCGCCCGTCGGCGAGGCCTTCTGCGAGTTGAACGCCTCGTAGAGGTAGGGCCGCGAGGCCGGGTGGTGGCTCGGCGGGTAGTGTAGGTGATTCAGCGGATTCAGCGGGTGCTGCATCGAGGAGATCGAGTTGATGGATATCGAGGAGATGGGCGTGAAGGCCGAGCTGCTGTTCGGGTGGTTGGCGTGGCCCGGCTGCTGGCCGCCCGGCTGGCCCGGCTGAGGCGTCTGCTGCCGCGAGTCCGCCTCCATGGCCTCCCGGTGCGTGTGAGCGTGCGAGTGCGGGGGCGGCGGTAGCAGCATCTCGCCAGCGTTCTGCGCCTGGTGGTACTCGGCCGCGGCTGGGTGGTGGTGGTGGGGCAGCCGCTCGTGCAGGTCGCCGATCACGGAGTCGGGGCTGACCTTGGGCCAGTAGTGCTCCTGGTGGTGGGCTACGGCGGCGGCCGCTGCGGCCGAGTGGATCGAGTGGATGGAGGGCCTCAGCCCGGAGCCTATGATGGGCGGCCGCTTGTCCGTGCGCTCCGCGTGCTTCTGCATGTGCTTAGCCAGGTAGGTCTCCTGGGTGTAGCTCTTGCCGCAATACTGGCAGATGTGGGTCTTGAGGTGCTTCGACTCCTTGTGCTTGGGGATGTGCTCGAGGAGGCTGGGCTCGTCGGAGAAGCACTTGTAGCACGAGTTGCACTTGTAGGGCTTGTCGGTCTGGTGACAGCGCGAGTGGCTCTGGAGGTTGCTCAGCTGGCTGAAGGCCTTGGTGCAGCCAGGGTGCCGGCACTTGTACGGCTTGTCGCCGGTGTGCGTGCGGATGTGCTGCTGCAGGTGGCTCAGCTGCGTGAACTTCCGCTGGCAGATCTCGCAGCGGTAGGGCTTGATGCCGAGGTGGATGCGCGTGTGCTGAGACAGGTAGGAGGAGTTCGCGAACGCCTTCGAGCACTGCGTACACTTGTACGGCTTCGCCTCGCGCATGTGGATCTGCGTGTGCAACTGCAGGTCCGCCTTGCTGCCGAAGATCTGAAACAGAGAAGCATGTCGGTTAGCGTCAGCTACAAGTTTTGCGAGAAGGAAGTGTGGGGGGGGGGGGCAGAATTGCGTGCCAATTCCTCGGAGTCAATTATTAGTCGGTAGTAATTATACATGGGTGCTAGAGATAGGAGGGACTTATGGCCAGCGCCGTTCGCGGAGCGCTTCAGCAGCAGGTCGAGTATGCGGTTCTGGCTCGACACTGGAGAGAGGTTGACCTTGTCTATCGCGTAAAACCTCGAGTTATATGCCGTCACCACTTGACGGTGTCTGTGCATAGATTTCTCCTCTCCCGATCACCGGAGACGGTATCTTTAGTTTACGCTATATTGTACTCTACACTCTCGAGTAGTTGGGCATGCTTACGCACGCACACACACATACGTATACGTACACGTTTACGTATATGTACTCAACTTTTGATTTATCCTTATTCCTTCTGTTGTCCGCCCTGCGTCGGCCCACTACTTCAATCCCTTCTATTTAGAAAACTTGATCTAATATCTCTCTCTCTCTCTCTCTCTCTTTCTCTCTCTCTCTCTCTCTCTCTCTCTCTCTCTCTCTCTCTCTCTCTCTCTCTCTCTCTCTCTCTCTCTCTTTCTCTCTCTCTCTCTCTGTGTTATACGTACGCGGGCGCACGCCAGAAACACACACACACGCGCGCGCACGCATACTTACTCACATAGTCACTCAGTCTTCAGCATATTTAATAAAGATAGAAATAATTGGCGTGTACACGAAGTCTATGAAATATTTAGATTACGAACAGACAACTTTTTTGTAGGGCCCACAATAGCATTTTGTTTTCTATGTTATTGCATACAATGCATCAGTTAAATTATAATATAATTCATTATTTAAAAGATTTTTTTAGTAAGTGATATTTTCATCGTCTTGAAGATTTTTTAGTCAGTTTTATATCATGAATTTAATGATAAAGGTTTTTAGTTATATGATAAGTCAGTACATAAAGATAAAGACGAGGTAGAAAGCAAAAATAAAAAATTATCTTTAGAATGCAACATTTTAACATTCGCCATTTAAAATATTCGCATTTCGCAGAGCAAATTAATTGCTTTGATAATAAAATATTATTTATAGACTAATTCCTTTGCATGCAGTAGAAGAGCATCTCGGAATATTCATAATTGTATTTTGCAGTTTAACGGTCACATCCTAAAATATTGTTTGTTCTCTAGTGTTGTGATTTACTTCTTTTGATAAATTGTTAAGCAATAACAAGCCTAGTTCACGTAAATCGTGCAAGGGTATATGTGAATGTTGAGAAAAAAGAGGAAGATAGTGATAAACAAGAAAAAGCTTTTGTTTTGCAAATGGATCATATGAAGTTGAATCGATCATTTTTTAATCAAACAATGTAGTTCTGATACCTTTGTCGTTTTTCCTTAGGCTTTTTTTAACAGTAAGTTTGAGCGAGTAGTTGTTCTTGACTGGCTCGCAAAACTTGCAAGTTCATCTTCCGATGCTTCATCTAAAGGTGAAGTCAATAGCATTATTTGAAAATAATTTACAAAAATTAACGCTTACTTCGGGCGAGAAAATATAAATAATCACGTGTAAAGTGGTTATCATTAAGATCGTTCGTTTATATACAAGGTTTTATTTTTATTAAACAGTGACAATTGTAGTGTCAAAAGTTTCAAAATTCTTTTAAGAGGTCGGGATTCGAATAATTGAATTGCGTCATAGTTAAATGGAGAGGACTTTTTTCATCATTATATTTTCTAAGCACTATGGATAGAAATGATGAGTTGCAAATTACAAAATGAACGAACGTTAAACAACAAGTTGTAAGTTTGATGGATGAAGTTGACTGAAGCATTACTGTCGAAATAACAAAAATGAAACGTCAAAAAATACAATTCGCGTTAGAAGAAAATAAACTTTTACATAAGTTCGGAAAAATGTCAAAGTTCGCGCAGTGCCATCGTTATCGCGCCGAATATACCACTATCATAAGAGCGTCACGTGCCGTCGCGCCCAGATAAAGCCACTGCGTATATACAGCAACGGGCCAGAATATATAGTGTTATTTCGGCGCATTAATATAAAATATTCTTGACGATTCTGATTGCCGCCAGTAATAATAGTTATCACCTCGAGTTCGTATATAAATATCGCAAGATCTTCGTACTTATTCAAATGAAAAGTTCAAGATTTGACGAAAGTGTACTAACAAGTTTTACCACTTGTATTTCAATCAGTTAATCGCCTTTGATGAAATACATTCACGTGCATGAAGGACTAGCTAATGCCTTGCTGTGGCGCAATTCTTGCGCATGTACGTTTATCGCGTTACGATCAATTCGCGCAAGATAATACAAGTATATATATATATATATATATATATATATATATATATATATATATATATATAGAGAGAGAGAGAGAGAGAGAGAGAGAGAGAGAGAGAGAGAGAGAGAGAGTCAAGCGGCAGTTTCAACTGCGAAGAGAGAGGTTCAGCGACGGGAGCTGTATTTCAGAGGTGCGCTAGAAGCTGCGCGCTGCGCAGGCGCTATACTTCCTTTAACGGGGCCTCGGCGAGCGAGACACATTTTTTATTTCCTCCTTTCGAAACGCGTCCTTGTCGGTGTCAAGTTCGCGTGCGACAGTGCCCGTCCATCAAGTTCTAAGCTATTCGCTCGAGTAATTTTGTGGGCCCACATAATATTACGAAAATTTGGTGAAACTGAACAAACGATAAAATCGAAAACTCTGTATGACTCTAATCTACGACCTTTTTTTATTTTTAGAATTAGAATTGTGCGTAAGATAAATTGTACAGCAATAATTATACAAACACTGATTACCTCAATCATTATATAAATAACCAGTTAAAAATACACGTAAGCAATAATAAATTCAAATTTATCATATCTAGAAATAAAAAATATATTTAAAAAGTTAATATGTGAAAATTGAGTTTATGGCAGAAGTGGAAGTTGATTTTGATGCATACCGACCAATGCTCAGATTTTATAATCCTATATACTAGATACACAGATTAAAATAGTACAAGTCATAAATTAGAGTCGCGACGTTCTAGCATTAAGTACTTTTGTGAATTTACACGACAACGTATTTTTTGACACACGTAAAGGGAAGCTAAAGAATTCTAATGCAAAAATTTTTTATAAACCTAAGATAATTTAACTGTATGTAGGTAACAGTTACCAAAGTATAAAAAACTCGATTAGTATAATATGTAGCTTGATAAAACGAAAAACAGCACACCCAATAAATATGATAATCATATGACAGATTATACAAAGTGCAAGAATCTTTAACATTTAGTATTATTTTATATCAGATTGATAGAGTAGAATATTAAAGTATTATTTTTAAAAAATGAAGCTTGTTTATCCAAGATTATAATTGTACCGAAAAGCATATCACGTGCAATGAATTAGTGAAACAAAAATTCATATCTGCCTTGTTCTACTATAGCTACTATCTACTTAACATAATCTCAAGGAATAAAAGCACCTTATTCTAATAGCAGATGCAAATAGAAAGACAGTTTTCATTATAGCTCGTCGATAGTAAAATTTTCCCTGTTTTAAAAATGCGTATATGCATTCCCATATAAATATAATATGTAACGTAGTTAAATATATGTACAATTGAAACCGTCAACTACTACTCACAAATTAACTGAAAGAGAGCAGGGCTTTTGCACGCAATATGCTAAAATAAAGACGTGTGTAGGGCAGGGAAAGCGTTATTTGAAAGTCGATAATGAAAAATAGTGTTGGAGTATCTTACTAGGTTCTTTAAGTATTTTACTACTGTATTAGATTTGAGAATTAAAAAAAAAATTAGGTAGCAGAATTTTTTATTAGATTCGGACGGTAATCTTTGCCGAAAAATACGTTTAATATCTGATGCAAAGTTAGAAGAATGTTAGCGACCAGAAAGCTCGTCATCGTTCGACATATCGAATGAATACTCAGCCAAGGTTTGTCTCAGTCCCAATGGTTAAAAAATTGGCTCGATATGTAGTGAAGGAGGATTTGCGATGCAGGATAAAAAAGAAAGAAACAACACTGTTAAGTTACGTAAACGAAGCCGAGCTCCCCGCTGGCGTCTCACCGTTAATCACAGATACTACACCTCGCCGCAAATACAAATTGACGCTTTAATCGCTTTGCGCTTTATCAGAACGTCGCCAATAGTTTTTACGTACTGCTGCTTGATTAGTTCACCAAGAAAGTCGCATGTCGAGTGATCGAGGTGCGACCATCCTCTATCCACTCGCGCCTCCTGTTAAAGAACATTCCTGCTTTCGTCTTCGGTATTTCTGTCGTTCGCCTGTTTGATCGCCTGTCGGCACATAGACAGGTAAATATGTATTGTTCGACGTCAAAATACATTGAAGGCAAAAACGAAAAGGAAGGACAGGTCCGGGCGATCTCAAATGGCCCCGGGCTAGGACTTGTGAATTCAATTTAAATATTCGCCCGCCTCGCTGTGACCTTAATGACCGTCCATGAATCGACGCTCGCCTTGGCAGCCGATGCTCATCGAGAGAAACGAAGAAGTCGATAGTCACGGCCGCTCGCTCGATTCGCCGAGCTAAGAACTTGAACGGAGAACGGAATAGAGGCGTAGAATGAGATTTTCGGTGAGATCAAGTACAAAGGAGTCTAGTTTTTGGGTTGTGCGCATGGCACAATAGAGACCTATATATGTATGTATACATTTGGAAGATGATGGATAAACAACAGCATTAGTAACCGGCAATATACGCTCGGCGAACGCGCGGAACTTGCCCGCAAGAGTGGACGCGCAGCTTAGAAGCTGTGAGCGGGAAACCTTGGCTAGTTGTTTGAGTGGAGGTTGTCGAAAGCGTTTGACTTTACTCGGTTACGACCGATTACGACTTTTACTTCACTGTTGTTTATCTGCAATCAGAAAATTTTTCTCCTGTGGTCTTGAAAGATTATAAGCTGACTTAGCTGCCGAACTCAACTGCTACAAATGGCACTCTGTTGAAACTAAAAAATTTTCAATTCCAGTTTGTCATTGATTTTTATTTGTCCAACCCTGGATTCTAGAACTAGAAAAATCGAAACAAATTTTGCTTCAACACATTCGTTTATTTTCTTTTACCATGTGGGCACGAAAAGCCGAACGTCGAACTGCGCTCTTGACTTATCGTATGCTTTGATATAGCCACGTTTTTACGATCAAACTAAAAAATAAATGAACGACGTGTAGTACTTCTATAAATGTTTAATTTAAAAATAATTCCTACGGTGTATTAAAAGAAGTAATTCCTAGTTAATCCTCTCTGCAACTTTTTTCAGTAATGTCTATAAATTATAAAAGCAATTGCAGCAAAAGCAAGCTACGCGAGATGCTCGAGCAAAGAAATGCCGTGAACGCTGGTGAACCTAATTAATTTTTAGAATCTCCTGTGCACCAGCCTTATACTATAAAAAGCAATCTTCATCAAGTTTGTGTCGAAATTCGGCATGCGCGCGGGGAGTAAAGTGCGCGCATCATATACTGTGCGGAATTTTCGAAAAGGCTTCTCTGAAGAGGAGCGGCGGGCCGCGCGTTTACGAGGAGGAGTTTCCGGACCCTCCATAAGGAGATAATTAGCCCAGAAACGAGGAGTCGACGAAGATCCCTTAACAAAGCTCGAACTCCCCCCAAAAGAGGGGCACTCTGGGTCTTTGGCTCTGATGCAACACGAACACGAGAGCGCAAGTGGTCTCTGACCTTGAATCCCAGCCCACAGCATGGCGACCGTGCGAGCCTCGTCAGCGAGTCAACCTGTTGATGATGCGTTCTCGAGCCAAAGATCGTCCCCGTAGCATACCCGAGTACTTTTATCGCCGGTAGCCTGCACGAACGACCATAATTTACCTTTCTCTATCTCTCTCCTTCGTTGCCATTCTCCCACCATCGTCCTCAACCCTTCTCGCTCATTTTTTTCATATCGGCACATTTTCCTTCGCGCGACTAAAGTTTACTTTCACCGGTTGCCATAAAAAAAAATTACGTGTTTACATGAAACTAACGTCTAAATTATCACTGTTTACAAAGCCTTCCATTAATGGTCAATACCAATTTTATATAGAATTTATTTCGAATATGATAGAGTATTGCTATGGACAAAATAAGGAATTTCTATGACTATACTCAAGAATAGCTTACCTAATTTTAATAGCTTATATAATATTAATTTAAAATAAAATAATAAAAATTTTAACACTATTACTTTTTACACTGTAAGGTAAATAATTTTTTAAATTATCCAGCTATACTACAAATAACTTTCAGTTATTAATAACTACAACAAACTTTGTCAACAGTTAATATAAAAAATTAAACGAAGAAATGATATCTAGAAAACTATAAACTGTACAATCCATCTCAACACGTTGTAACCACTATATTATTCATTGAAGTTGATATAGAAACATAATGCAATGCACCAATTTGATTTTCAGTGAGAACACGATGTCACTATGAACCAGTGAAGACAAAGCCAGAAAATAAATTATATCGGGATTTTACTAAGGCTTCTTAGTATGCAAAATTTTTCTCAAAAATAAATCTCTGAAAGATAGATAGATAGAGAGAGAGATGGAGAGAGATAGAGAGAGATAGGGAGAGAGATAGGGAGAGAGATAGGGAGAGAGAGTGAGAGGTAGATATAGAGAGAGATAGGGAGAGATAGGGAGAGAGACAGAGAGAGATAGAGAGAGATAGAGAGAGAGAGAGATAGAGAGAGAAGGGAGAGAGAGAGAGACAGAGAGAGACAGAGAGAGACAGAGAGAGATAGAGAGAGATAGAGAGAGATAGGGAGAGAGAGAGAGAGACAGAAAGAGACAGAGAGAGAGATAGAGAGAGATAGGGAGAGAGAGAGACAGAGAGAGATAGAGAGAGATAGAGAGATAGAGAGATAGAGAGAGATAGGGAGAGACAGAAACAGAGAGAGACAGAGAGAGATAGGGTGAGAGAGAGACAGAGAGAGATAGAGAGAGAGATAGAGAGAGAGATAGAGAGGTGACTATGGATTCACAATTTTATAGTGTGACGTATTTATATACCTGAGATATAAAACGAATATAAAACAATTCACAACTGCTCTCCAGAGAGAATTTTTACATAAGACTTGCCATTTTTTTAGCTTCTATTTTTTCAAAGTATTTTTTAGTGTGAGATAGAAGTGGCACAAAAATGAAACGAGAAGAAGGCAACAGTGGCCATCGAAAAAATCACATTTAGAATACTTGGGTCACAGGATCTGATGCATAAAACTAGCTAGTTTTGGCGAGGATGAGCAAATCAGGTTTCTCGTACATATTAATGCACTGAATAATTAATTAAGAAGAATTTATTAGACAGAGTTGATATTTTTATTTTCTTAAATAAACCAATCCGAGGATAAATTAATGCTGCTTGGGAATTCATTTTTATCTGAATTAAAAACTCAAAACTTTGCGTCTCCTGCACTATCTTTCCAAAAAGTTGTTTTGATTAGATTTGAATTATACTTGTTAAATCATATTACCAAAAAATTTTAAATCCAAAACAGCCAATTGTAAACTGAGAATTTAATAATGCAATCAAAAATTATTTTTATATTTTACCAAGTCAAATGAAGATTGAAAAATATATAAATACATTAAATTATGAATTCATTAAAAAATTGAATATTTTTTTTTTAAATAAGTATGCTCATAGTCGAGACTACTTTCAAAATAAAATGTAAAATCGAGCATCATTTAAAATGCTGTACAATATTAGCATTATTTGAATAATAAGTGAAGAGGCACAAGTCTGGATATTTATAAGTTGCTCGTCTCATCATTACTCCAAATGCAAATTGGAACCGCTCGCTCGAGCTTGCTCGCGAGTCACAAAAGAGAATTACGTAAACCAATCGAATATTAAAACACGATCAACACACTCCCGCGATTATGTCTGACTTCCCGTCACAAAATTAAATTTGTCTCCTAGATTTCCCTTATACCTTGAGCTTTGTAAATAGTTTGTAAGAAGTCTCCGTTTTCAAAAAACGTATGTTCTATAGTGGTCTTATGTGCTCTAGTCTCCTACCCTAGCTCTATTTTTACCTCGCCCTTCGTCCACTCCTAAATCCTCCCTCCCTTTCTCGATCTATCTCTGTTTACTAGCGCGTCTAGTACGGCCATCAAAAACAGGAGTAACAGGATAAAAAGAAGAGAGCAGAAGGTTTACGTCAAAGTGGATTAAGGGGCCTCGTGTGTTCGTAATACGTTGAATGGCCTATTTATTCGACAAAATTGCAGACGATGTTTCTGCGGCGGCATAGTACAAATATAAACGTTGGGGCCAAAGAATCATGGAGTCTACCGATGCTTCCTCCAATCTCCCTCTGAGAATGTTAGAATTCGAAAAAAGCCCACTTATATTGAGGCTTTGCACTTTAATGCCCAAACAAGCGCGCTTTGCTCTCATCCATCATAGCTATGTTTATTGAAAAATACGCTAGCGCACAAGCGGTTATGAACGCTCTATATACAGGAAGGGATTGGATGTACCTTATAGTTACATGGAATTGAAAGAGAAACGCAGACAAGATAGTTCACTTCTCTTATAGGAAAATGCCACGTCAAAAAATGAAACCATCAGAGATTTTACGCACAAACCTTTTTCTCTTGCTGACTTTTGATGTAATTATTTTAAAAGATATTTCTCATTTAAAAAGATGGAGTTTGGTGTGCTTTAAAAAACTTTCAGATCATCGTTTCTTATATTATACTCTGAAAAATTCGTTCAGAATTTTAAGCAGTCCATCTAAATACATTCATAATCTTTAAATCTTTTAATTAGCCAGGCATATATACAGTGGATTAAATAAATGACAAATATGCTCGTCAATCATTACGTTTCACGGTCAAACGTGTAAGAAACACAGTCACGATGCTGAAAAAGCTATTTACCAAGAGACAGACGAATGCAAGTAAATGCATCTAAAAACAAAATGTCAAGGCATCAGTAAGTATTTTTTTAATCTGAAATTAATCAATGGAGTCAATATCGACGACATAACAGTCAAAATCAGTGTTTTCTTTATTTCGAAGAGAATTATTAAAAAATAATTTTAATTTTTCTTACAAAAATAATTGAAGTTCCATTTATAAAACTATAAAAATATATTAAAACTGAATCCTATTTTTTCTTGTTCTGCGATTCAATTCGATTAATGCTTCGGGCAACAGATAGAAGATGCATCGCATTTATATTCGGTAAGGCATAGGCAGAAGAATATCCAGAGAATAATTGCTGCTACAAGGTTCAAACCTTTCGTAAAGGCCGAAGTCCGAGCTTTTGTTAGTAGAAACGAGAATAGAATAATCTATCTGTAAAATAGAGAAGGAGAAAGAGATATAGGCCTCGTCTGCTATGAACCATTGATGCTTGCCACATCACAGCGTCGGACAGGTATACGAGCACTCGTATACAAAGCATATATATGTAAGAGCGAACGAGTGGCCGGTATAGAAGCGAATCATCCGCATTATCATCATCGGCACCATCAGTACCAGCGCTATATAATCATCAGCATCAGAAATCAAAAACCAGTTTCCGTGCGGGGAGAGCGCCCAACCGTTTCGATTTACTGTACCAGTTTTGTGCTCTCACGCAAGAAACGGCAGCTTCCATACTTTATTTGTACGTACACGTGCGGGACTCATTGATGAATGTCCTCGTGAATTTCACTAAAGAACTCTTTTTAAAACAATAGAAATTTGTTTCAATTCTCTTGTGACATACAGGCGTCGTTCACTACGTAATAGTTTACCCTAAACTAAAAAATATCCAATAATAACAAATCTAATAACATTCAATACATAATTTGTATTGAAAGAATACGTACAAAACGTACATAGTTTCCAATGCTATCCAAGAGATTATATATAATTATATAATTATATACGTATCGTTAAATTGGTTTAGATTGCATGTACGATTATCTTCTTCACTCAACATTTGTAAATTATATTACTTTAATTTAGCCATCATTCCACGGTGATAGTATCAGAGCAAAATAGTAATAAAGACGATTGGATTCATTTGTTAGTCTTATATGATATTCCAAAAATAAGATGGATAATTAGATTTGTCATGATCGTTGTGAATAAGTTGTAAAAAATTATTCGACACCTATTTGAGTAAGTGTTTCCTTTATTTTATTTATTACGAAATTTATTTATTCTATTTGAATGTTTAAAAAAACTATTGTTTAACTAAGTGTAACTTTAATCAAATTAAAATAAATTTCGCAAACATATTATGAAATTGGCAGGTTTTTCTAAATAATATTTAACATTTTTTTAATTCATTTGTTATACAATATAGATATTTATTATCAATATAGGAAAAAGTAATGAGACGTATTGTCTTTGAAAAGAATTAAACATGAAGTTTAAGGTTACTAATAATATAAATTATACCATCTAAATGAAAATCAAATTTCTGGCTATTAAAATATTGAATATACAAAAAATCTATTGAAATCTGATTACAAGATTCTTGTACTCTAACATTACATAAAAATGTAATTAACATTGAAGAATAAACGCGGAAACGATATCAGTGTTTTTATAGTCTAGCGGTAAACTTTTTCACCCTAGGCTAGAATTAGTCGATGTAATATCATCCACCAATTACCGGTATCGGAATTCTAATACGCGAGTAAGCCTTCGCCAAAAATACAAAGTATCGAAGATCTATATTTCCTGCACCTGTAGTATTCAGAAAATAAAGTAATTTAAAAAACCATTATTATTATGGACTCTTTATTTTGAGCTATTTAGACAACCGATTGCAGAACGCCAGAACAGCAACTAGTCAGTATCAATTTTATCTTCAAGCAGAAAATGCGCGGGGATAGTCTGGAAAATCTTGTTCTAGTCTGACAGACCTTGATTTGACACTAGGATTTTGTTACAATAATTACCGTCTCCGATTTGTGATAAAATATATATTAAACGTTACGTAATGGTATAATAGCCATGCGCAGAATGACAATTAGTTTTTACGAAGTAACAGACTGCGTAATTGCAAGAGCAGTTAACTTGAATTTTCCAATGTTTTTTCTGAGAAGCAGGTTCTTTGTTCAATCAATGTGTGTGTCTGCCATTAACGCATTTTCCTCTCTGCTCTAGAATTGCACGAACTTAACGGAAAACTGTTAATTCCATCGAGTTGGTCAGTTTTTCCAGAAGTAGGAGAGGTGAGAGAGGCTACGCGACAGAGAAAGAGGGAGAGAACGAGAGAGAGAGAGAGAGAGGGAGAGAACGAGAGAGAGAGAGAGAGAGAGAGAGAGAGAGAGAGAGAGAGAGAGAGAGATAGGCGGCCCTGAGGAGGCGGTATATAAGAAAAGCAGTCGAGAGTCTAGCCTCGAATAGCCAAAATGCAAAGGCGATTTCGAAGTTTCCTGCGGAAACTGGAACTGGTGGACAAGCATAGAGCCGAGAAGAGCGAGGATTTACTTGAGGCGGACAGCTGTACCGTTCAGCGGCTCATCTAAGCTTTTTCCCCCATTCCACGCTGCGCCTGGCGACGCGCTTCTACCCAGGATTCCGAGAGCCCGAGGAGGAAGGAGAGCGCGCTATAGTACGCAGGAAGAGAGAGAGAGAGAGAGAGAGAGAGAGAGAGAGAGAGAGAGAGAGAGAGAGAGAGAGAGAGAGAGAGAGAGTAGAAAAAGTACAGGACGATAAACGGCCAATGTCGAGCGCGAGGGAGCGAGGTCTAAAGGAGAGCGGCACTCTCTGCGCCATAGCGCGGCAAGTGCGCCAAGTGCGCGCCCACGGACATTTTTCCCGGGCGTTTCCGAGGAACGACTCGCGGCCGGAATGCCTTCGACTGGCAACAATTATCCGTCGTAAACGCGCGCTCGCTCTCGCTCGTTGCGCGCCGAGATTGAAATATAAAACGGCATTTTTTTTCTACCCTGCCAGCTCCCCGCGGGCTCCCTTCTCTCCGGCGCTGGAGCCGGAGCGGGTGTGCGCGCGCGAGCAAACAGCGAGAAACGAGTGCCTGCGTGGGCCTCTCGATGCGGAGCACACGAGCGAGCGAGCGAGCGAGAGAAAGAGAGAGAGAGAGAGAGAGAGAGAGAAAGAGAGGAAGACGGGACTTGGAAATCATCGGTTTCGAGGGGCTTTCGGCCTTTTTGCGCGGCCGCGTTATCGGCCCGCTGGCGGCGCGCGTTCGTGCGATGAAGCTGCTCCGTGGGCCCGAGTGAGGCCGTTAAAAGGTGCTGCCTAGGAAATCCATCGGCAGAAAATTATTATCATTATCGCTCCTCCTTTCCCTCACCGCGCCCCCTCCCCACCTTCCGCAAGCTGCTCTCCTTTCGAGCCCGCTTTTTTCCTCTCCCCGTACTTTTCTCCCGAACGCCTTTTTTACTCTCTCCGCTCGGGTTTCATTGCTTTGCCCGCATTTTTCACCGCCTAATGCTCCTCCTCGCGCGTAAAGTCCGTCTCCGTGCTTTAGGAGCCGAAAGACTCCTTTGTGGATACTCTCCTCCTCAATACTCTCTCGAGGCTAAAAAAGACGTAACGCGAGGAAAAAGTCGCTGCTCCGCTGCCCGGCGATTGTACGCGGCGCGCAGCGACCAGGCCTTGGAGGGGGTAGAGGAAGGGAGGAGAGGCGGCGTACGAACTAGAGTGATTTTCGTTTCCTTTGAATTTCGTATTTCGCGCTTCTACAACGCGGACTTTGACGAGGTTCGCTCGATTTACTTTATGCTGCTTATTTTACCGGCGGTCGCGTTGCCGACGAGAGGCTTGCCCCTGCGTTTCTTCTGCTTCGGCTGGTCGCGAGCGCTCCGGGGCCGCCTCCTCCCGGCGCAGCCCGCTTATTTGTTTTTTTCATTCGTTTTTCCGCTTTATGCATTGCGCGCGGATTTCTCGGCACTTTTTCAGATTTACGCTCATTTATTTGCTCGGATTGACTTACTTTGCTCTCTGGCGTCGACTTGGCATTTACTCCGATTTACTCCTATACTGCACAATATATATTATATTCTTTATTATATAGGCGGTGGCTGCACCTTTTCTTTAGCCAAGTTTTAGAATTAACTAATCAATTTCTTGCGCGAAAGCGCATAAATAGAAGCAGCTCCTCTGCTAAAAAGTATCGCAGCGGTGCCGCCGTCGGGGAGATCCGAGAAAAATTAACATTTCTTTCAGACGCCCAGCTTGCGACTCCCTCGCTCTCGAGTCCTGTTTCGTGAAAAATTGCCAAGTGCAAATGAATTTATGACGCTAGCGCGACCGAGACGTTATATCGGTGCGAGCGAACAACTTTTCCACGGTTAGCATAGATGAATAAAAATCGGTTATCCGTGTTAGAAGATATCGAACGAGTATATAAGAAACACTTTATTAATCCTCTAACAAGAACTTGGAGCAGTGGAAGATTCTAATGTTGGCTGGGTCTCTCTCTCTCTCTCTCTCTCTCTCTCTCTCTCTCTCTTTCTCTCTTTAAAAAATAGAAATTTCAGACAGGCAAGTTGTCTTATTTTAACGCTTCTGACCGCAGCTTGATATATGTACAAATCTTTATCCGTAGTTACTACATTCACATGCTCCCGAACAAATACACGCACCGAGCGGCTAGTTAATTTTTCCACTCTGAAGAAATCCTCTCGTATGGGGTTACGAGCGCCTCGCTAGATAAATTCTCGTCAGTAGTAAGGGTCGCCGGAGAGGGGGAGGCTTATCCAAAGCGAGAGGCGGGAAGGAAGGAATGAACGTGAAGGGTATTGCATCGAGACCGCGTAGTATCCCTTGACTGAGCCAACAGTACGCGAGTGGTCCTAGGGGAGGATTTTTTTATGCGGACATCCAATACGCTCTTATTTTGCGTCCTGCTCTTTTCAGCCGATGCACAGCTCACGACTATGCGAACACGCGTAGAGCCAGAGAGAAAGAGAGATGGGGGAGAGAGCGAGCGAGAAAGTTATGCACTACGGAGAGATGGAACGAACACGCGTAAAGAAACGAAGGCGCGGTGGTGGAGCGCAGTCTGCGCAGTACGAGAACACACGGGGTGCGAGATCATGACCATCTGCACGTGCCCCCACCCCTTCCCACCCTCTTTCTTGCTTCGAATAATACCTTAACGGTCCTGATACGTGTATAGGTATAAGTATATACGCGTAGAGAAAAATATGTGGAAAACTGGGAGAAATTGAGAGGCGCAAAAAAGCTCACGCAACTTTAGCTAGGAAAAAAAACAGATTCGGGGGCAAAATAACGTTAAGGGGAGCTCGGAGCATACACAAGAGGGCGAGATGGAGAGAATAAGCGCGATGGTGAAAATGATTACACCGCGCCGCCGACTGTCGGTGCCACGAGATAAGGGGAAAGACCATCAGGCAGGAGACAAGGAGAAAGGACAAAGAAAGGCAGAGAGGAAGAGAGAAAGAGAGACAGAGAGAGAGAGAGAGAGAGAGAGAGAGAGAGAGAGAGAGAGAGAGAGAGAGAGAGAGAGAAGACGAAAGACAAAGGCGGAGATGACAGTTGCAGGCGAGCGTGGGATGCATAACAGCGCCGAGGAGGGACCAAGTACAAGACGAATTTCATTACGTATATCCATTATTCAAATTCTTACTCGCTACCGATAATGAAATCAGCATATTTTTTTCAAGGGTTTTGCAAGTGGCATCATTGACTGACGCCCAATATTTGACACTAATATTATATTAATCGGAGTTCTGATAATCTGTACATTATGAAATATTCGTATAAGACTGCAAAGTCTTGCATACTTCTTAAAAAGATCAAATAAATGAAGCCTAATATATAAAGTATTCAATGAATTTTTTTTTAATTGTACACTATTTAAAATTATCAATGGGATTGCGCAAATATTAGATTAGTAATCTAATATCTCAATGTGACTGAAGAAAAATGGAATGTTATTATATGTCATAGAAATAAAGGCATTCGCGTATATGATTTACGATGTAGCATGAAATCGATAAGTGTTTTTTCTATTGCAGCATTCTATTGCTATTTCTTTACTTTTGAACGGATTCAAATATTTTTTAAACTAAATTATTTATTAAATACTAAGTGCCCTCATTAGCTTCTTTAAATGGAACACTGTAGAGGTGGAATATTATAATTTGAAGAAAAATAGAATTTTGTGACTATTATTCCATGATCTGCAATACGCGCCGCCGTGTATTATATATTTTTCGCGTACTTTAAGAATTTTTTATGCATTTATTAATCAAGTCTTCGCTTGTTGCCCTAACATTGAATATCTCTTCAATTCGTTTGTGCACGTATATCGATGATGTCAATGAAAGCGAACCAGAGAAGTATTTGCGAGTTCGGTCGAACGTAAATAACGTTAGCATCTGACTGTAGTGAGTTTTAGCGCAAGTGACGCTCGTACAAGCTCGCGAGCATGCTCGGAAGCTGGCATAATGCGCGAAACTGACTTATACTGGCTATATCGGCTATCCCATTGAGTGATGCGCACTTCTCTTTTTCTCGTCTAAAATCCTTCGCTATTCCCCTTCCTTCCTTTCTACTTCTGACAAATGCGCGTGGTAGTGACATTATATATCCTCCTGCGAGCAGCAGCCGAAGAGCAGGAGGATGCACATGGGGCCCTTTTCCAGCTTCTTTTTTTTCTTTTCTATTTGCTAAGAATAGAAGGCGACCTGGTTTTTGTTCTTCCGACGCGAGTATGCGCGGGGACCCGCAAGAAGAAAAAGGTAGCTAAGAAAAGGCAAGAAAAAAATGATGAAAAAATAATGAAAAGTCGAGACTGATAGAGAGGGATGTTTTCAATGCGGAAGAAGAAAAATGGAGTTCTACATGCCTAAGGTGATACACTATCCTTATATCATTTTAAAATACATCGTTGGGGAGGTTTTCTCAATTAGTCGCAACGCTAGAAATATGTTTGAAGCATTTCTGGAAAATATTGTTATATACTTGGCGTTTACGTGGTAGCTGATTTTTTTTAAGATGTTAAAGATATTTTTAAAAGATTCGTCATTCACCTATACCCACGCGCGCGCGTTGAAGGAATTTGAAGACAGTGCAAAAGGCATTTCTTTCTGGGTGCTACTTTTCTTCATTAGATGTTTTAATCACTCAACGCGGATCCTCAATCATTGTATAGAAAACGATAATATAATCAAAGCTCTCCTAGATTCATCGAAAAAGCTAATTGCTTGCATCTCTATTCTATAATTTTCAATCGTTCGTTTTCAGATGGGACATTCTATTGAGTTAATTTTCTTTTTCAACCTATTGATAAGCGAAGGACTTTTTTTTTAGAGGAATGGCGATATCTTCAAGATTATTTGACTCGTTTCTTTTATCAGGTAGATATTAGATGGTAAAAAGTAATAACAATTTTTGTATTATCATATCAAAGCAGAATAGCCCATTAGCGATAAGACTTGAGTAAAAATATGATATTGTAGGTACATATACAGTTGTAAAGTTACCATTAATATCTAACAATAAGGTCTTCAACGAATCAAGTATATCAAGTTTTTCAAATTCCACATAGAAGTTATGAATATTCATAGAAACGTGAGAAAACTATTATATTAAAGAAACCTGAATTTTCTGCCAACATTTATGGGAGTGGTGCATATTAAAAAGAAATTTATATTTTTGAAATACATATGTTAAAGGTAAAGTATTAATGAAAAAGCAGTGTGCAAACCCACATGAATTTTTAGAGGAGCCGTGATGACTGAATATAAATGTCATATAGTATTATGGAATACCCGTTTCTCCAGCCCCGATGCTTTCTCACCCTCACATCTTTCGCAGTTTACGCGTCCGTTCTGTCGACTCGCCTTACTTACGCCGCACGCTGAAAGAGGACTTTTAATAGGTCAAGTTTCAAAATTTCATGACGGACAAATAGCATTATATATAGGAGCTGAACGAGAACGAAGCAGCTTTCGACAATGCAGTATTCTTCGTGTTTAGCTACATTTCCCAACATCAGAATCTTAAGACGTATAGTGAGGACCAGTCGATGTTATCGCTTTTTATTCTGGACGCCAGAACTGAAACGCGTGCTTCCATACATCCCATATATACATTGTGTGCGTGCGTGCGTGCGCGCGCGCGCGCGCGCGCGTGTGTGTGTGTGTGTGTGTGTGTGTGTGTGTGTGTGTGTGCACGCGCATGTATGTATGTAGACATCGATAGGTACCGCGACCAGCTGATCATTTTTTTATGTTCCTTTGATCATCTTTCTTCTTCTCCAGTCCTCTCTCGCACCCACTCTCACCCTTTTTCCATCCCTCGGGAGGTATGAATTCGAGAGCACACGCGCGCATGCGCGTTATTTTTGTGAGAATACATTTATACCCTCTTTTAGAAAATTACGCGCGAATAATAAAAGTCCGGGCGCGATGATGAGCAGGAAAACGAATCGTAAATGAGAACGCGACGAGACGAACGTTGAACTGGGATCAGAGAGGAAAGAGTAGGAGGATGAGTCGGTCAAACGGGTCAGTATCGGGTCAGTACTTTCGCCCACTGCTTTTTCTCTTGGTCCGGTCCTTCTCAGATTCTCTGCATTCTGCAGGGGGCTCTTTTGCATAATAAGCACGCACGCGCTTAGGCAGGAGGGAGGATAAGTCAGAACCAGACCAAGTTTCCCTTCGAATTACTTTTGTGGCTCGAGCGATCCGACCGGTATATATATATATATATATATACATATATATTTCAAGCTCACGCTGGAAACGAGAATTAGCAGGTCATAGATCAGCAAATAAGAAAGTTGGGGTCGAAGAAGAGAGATAGAACAAATTAGTCGCTCGTTTACCAATGATCAGCTCTTGATCGAGCGTGAAATGAAAATGCGAGCCCGTAACTCGTATATATATATATATAAGTATAGGTGTCATTTGTTTCGTACATTCCGTAGACTTTGGAAAAGTAAAACAAAACCAATTTCGGTATTTTGTCCTCTCTGTCTCCTGAATTTTTTCATATTTATAAAGCTTCTAAGCAGAAAAAGGTATACCAGAAAAAAGATTAATTATACTTATCAGAATATTGTGTGATTATTGATTTTGCGCTAATTATTGGTAAATATATTTCAGTCCATAATTAACGTTACTTGCTGTAAAATTACAGAAAAGGTTTAGAGAAAACGTGACATTTTGGCCAGAGAATTGGAAAGATTTTTATAAAACTTGTATACTTTGAGCGATAAATTATTAATTTAAATGAGAAATCCGCAATCGGTTGATAAGCCGGGAACTCAAGTCATAACATTTGCAACCTGCTATCCATTCATTCGATAATAGTCGTAGCTATATACAGTCGCGATTAGCTGATTCGACGACGGTCTCGCTCAGAGATCTTACTTTTAATTTGCTTAACATACTTATTATTTTGTTAAGGTTCAACGGTTACATTATCGCGTTCGTTCATCCGAAAAAAACGCAGAGCGGTACATCACACGTCGCTAAAATACGAAAAAAGTGCATCCGCCGCATGTACGGACTGTTGAAAGAAACGATTCTTCCACTTACCGGATTGCAGATTCTTATTTTTCTTAGCGCTAAACTTCACGCGACTTTAATAGTTTAAAATTGACCGTGCTTTACGAGTTGCTGTCTTATATATATATATAATACCCACGTGAATAAGCAAGAGAAAGAGCCTGCGCGCCAAAATTCGAGCTGAAGCGCGATAAGAAAAATCGCTTTGACTGCTTGTATTACTTTAGCCCGCGTTAATAAGGTTATCGCTCAGCTCCTATAATGCGTTCAGACTACAGATTTATCAATCTTTTATTTGATACAGTTAATACAAATCCAAATTTCAAAAATCTGTGAGGATAATTATGATTGGCTTTTGAGGTGGATTATGTTTTATGTTTTTGTGCGTAGCACCAATTTTACTAGAAAATAACAAATTTAGATAAAAATCTTTACGAATAATAGTATTTAGAGTTTAATATTTCTTTCTGTCGAACTATAAAATTGCAACATTTTCTAAATATAATATATGGTAGGGATGTACTTAGCTTCAATACAGAAACATTAAAAAGAAATTGAACCTCGATGTTTTTATCTTAGAAATCAAAAGGGCAGCCAAGACACCCCTGGTAGAAATCCAACAATTTTTAATAGGCTGGAAAGTAGTTACTAGGTAGTAAAAATAGAATCAATCATCGTGGCTAGAAAAAAGGCAAATCTTAGAATGCAAAATGTGAATGTTGTCAATAAAATTAAGAAAAAGGTAGAAACTAGGTTTAAAAACTAGTTAAAATCTAGGTAGAAACTAGGTTGTTTTGAACCTTGTTTCTGGTTAGTAAATGAACGATTTATTTAGTAATTAATATTTATATAATATTATAACATTATGTTGTTGATTTAATAAAAGAAAAATCATTAACATATGGAAACTAATAATTTTAAAAATTACAAAGTAATAATGAAGTCTGCTTTTCGTTCGATTTTGTCATCTTAAAAATTATACGTAATAAATTAGTTTTGGAAATATTTTCCTTTTATTATTTAATATCTAAAATTTCGCATGAAGCAATTAATTAAAAAATTCTATTCTTTGATGTCTTATACAGGCTTCAATTATTGGTTGTTAATTAGTAACTCTATCCTATTTATTTGTAATATAAATAATATCATTTGAAATTTTTGAAATTTTATAAAATAAAGGTAATTTATTAAATTAAAAATCATGCTGAGTTCATAACTTTAATTCGTAACTTGAATTTATGGAGAGTGCATATACGGTATGTCTGGTGATTTGCCATTCCCGCAAGTGGTAAAATATTATCTTGGTTAGTATATAAGCGCGATTATGACTTCACATAAGTATAACATATTGTATACGAATGTGTAAGCTATTGTCAATGCGTTATATCTGTATTTAGATGTATAAGGAATACAGAACCAACGTAATTATAAGTTATGTAAAAATTTTCGAAATGAACTTGATAAACATTTATAATTAATTAATTAAATTAATGATTAAAGTCAATGAATTTATATAAGAAAGCATAATAATAACGATATCAATTTTTTAGCTAGGTTAAATGTTATACCGCGCTTAACTTTGCTTTAAGATAAATTTTAGTCATAACCAAAAATACATTGATACGAAAGTAACTGTTATAGGCCTTCAATACCGAAAAAATAGCTTGAACAAATGTAACCATAAATCGGTCGGAATGACCGTAAAAAATGATACATGTTTTTCTATTTACTACCGAACAAAGATACCCTGTGTCTAGTTATCTTCATTCGAAAATTCCTTGTTTATACTTTAAAAATGGAATGCATTTCTTTCAGGGATGTTCTGAATGGAATTGATTCGGTATTGATTTAATTAAGTTCTTTTTGAAAATAATGTTCCCCTCCTAATATTAATAATTATACTGAAAACAGGCACATAAAATGCGGCGAGTTTAGCTTGATAATAATTTGGAGAGTACTCGTTGTAATTAGTAACATAGTTTACCTTTATTTAAGTTTACGAGCCTAAACATTGTCATTTTTGACTATATCTTCAATAAAAAAAGTATTCTCTTCTAAATATATAAGTCAGTCCCGCAGATTATTTTAATTTTGTCATTTAAGATTTAAAACCTTCTAACAGATAAGATACTAAATAACCACCGTAATTTATAATTACTCAAGGGCTAAACAAATTAATAAATAGTTAAACATATTGTATAGGACGCAAGAATTCAAATAGGATAAAAGTAATTTATTCGCTTTATTCAACTCAGCTTTGTATTAGATGGCTGAAGAAATTAAGTGTTGTCTCATATCAAGTATAATAATCCATCTCACAAAAGTTAATTGACTCAATTTATTTTTTCAGTTTCAAAAATGTTACACCAATTCAATTCCTATATTTCAATTACAATAAATAAATCTAATTTGAACTATTTGAATGACTAATTAGGGAGAAGCACGTTGAAAGAATTAGATTTTTCTATGTCTGCTCAACAAAATCAAAAAATCTCTTGAGACATTATATATTAAAAAAGCTATCGTCGCTACATCATGACTATAGAGTGACTGATATATGGTCGAGAACATACATTAAAATACTGTGAGAGATATTTTTTCTTATAATCTATACGCATGTCCTTTTTGTTTAATTTGACAGCCTCGACAACTTCAAATAACGTGGCTCAATAGCAAAATAACCAAAATTAACGTCGCTGATTCCCGTGGCAATGGATCTGCCTATATATGTAGACAAATTGTAAACGTAAAAACGTATTGAAACGAACGGGATCATAGTACAAACGGAAAAACGCAGTAGTAGAAAGCGAGCAAGGGGGCCATTTATCGTCCCCCAGTAGGCCTGCTGGCCGTACATCCGACCCACATATATTTACCTTCTCGTCCTCGTGCGGCGTGGGCGGCGTCGGCGGCGTATACATGCGCGGCGCGTAGTCGCCCAGCGAGGAGGCGCCACCCGTCGAGGAGCCCTGGCTCCTCGGTGGGCTCAGGTCCGGGATAGCCGCGTGGTAGTCCTGGAGGCCCGGCACCACCGGCCTGTACTCCATCGCGCGCACCTCCATTCTGGCACCGATCCCGTGCCCCGAGTACACCAGCTTGAGGCCGTTGGGCGTCGGGGCTGGGGCGAGGTCTGGGCCGTGGGCTGGGCCGTGGGCTGGGCCGTGGGCCGGGGCCACCTTGAGCGCGCGTCAGCGGCCGACGTCCTTCGCCTCTTCCTCCTCGAGGTCGTCCTCGCGGTGCTCGTGCTGCCGGCGCGTCAGGCGAGGGACCGCATTGCCCGCGGCGACCCCGTCAGCTGGCGGCTCGCTCCTCGCCGCCCCCACGTGGCGGCCGCTCGTCGGCTCGTCACCGCGCGCACACGCGCACACGGCTAGCTGGATGCGGGCTTGAGCGCGCAGGAGAGCTGCAGCAGCGGGCGCCTCTGCCGTCTGCGTGTTTACAGTTTTTCGTGCGGGCCGTCGCGGCGTGCGCTCTGCTCGTTGGCCCGATTACACCTCCGGGGCAATGCTCACCCCTTGGCTACTTTTTGCCGACTGAATGTTTTGCGCCGCGCCGCGCCGCGCGCTCCCGCCGTCCCCCGTTCCCCCGGCCAGGCCGCCGCCGCCGCCGTCGCGCTCCCTCCCTCTGGCAGCTCCGCGCGCGGCGCCGGCTGCGCCGCGACGCGCCCCTCCCCCCGCGGCCTCGCGCGCCGCGTGGAAAAGCCGCGATATCGGAGCTGGCGCGGGGCTGCGCCGCGCGACCCCCACCACGCGCGCGGACGGCCCCCACCGCCGCCGCGCGCGCCAGCGACTGGAGAGCGACCGTGGCCGTTGCTGCTGCTGCTGCTGCTGCTGCGGCTTTGTAGAAGCGCCGCGCCGACGGTGGCCGCGCGCGAGTCGTGGAGCCGACGACGAGGAGCCGTAGAGCTCGAGGCGTCCTCGCGGCGGCGCTGCTCGCGCTGGAGCGTCGCACGCACGCGTATCCTCGACGCGGGACGGACGGGGATAATTACGAGCGCGCTATCTTTGCCCCCACCCACCGCGGTGATGCCTCCTTTTCCCACTCCCCCGTCCTCTTATTCGTCTCCGGCATTTTCTCGCTCCCTCTCTTTGCACTTGTCCTTCCTCTTTATCTTCCTCTTTGTGTCTTGATAGGCTGCTTTTCTCTATATGCGCGCCCCGTGCATTAGCTCGACTCTACAATAGGCGTGATAGAGAGCTCGCGGTAGGCCGTAGCGATACCGAACTGGAGTCTCTGACTCAATTGCTTGCTCGCATGCGCGGCTCTTTAATGCCTCGGATTAGACGTCAATTGGTGTATCGATGATAATCCGTGGCGCTGCGAGTGATTGATTTATAAGTCAAAATTCCTCGCAAAATTCTCGTTCATTTCAACTTTCCGGACTCAACTGCGTGAAGCTGTCACTTTTTACAAAGAGGACGGAACAGAAGTCAATTTTGTGATACTCCGGTTTTGTTAGCGGATATTTTATCCAAAAATAGTTTTCAATCGTTATAAATATTGAAGATTATAGTTACATATTCAATTTAAACAATTATAGCGATTACATCTGTATATAACATTGGAGAATGAATTTCTTTAATATAACTCCTAGTTTTTTAAATCGATATTTGTATATTATTTGTATTTTAATGATTTATATATGAGATAAAAAAAGTCTGTAATATACAGTGCTTGACAATTGAGAATATTCCTATAATCGAGTTATATATTATAATTAGATTGTAGCGATAAATGCAACTGAAACATCAGGTGGCCTACCGGAAAAACCAGGGAATCTCACTAATTAACAAAAGATGTTTATGATCTTTACGATGCATGGTTCAAATTGACAGACCCAAGAAAGACACCAGAAAATCAAACCAAATAAAAATCAAGTTAATACATTTACTATAGTACGAAATTCTCATGTATGTTAACTAATTTAACTAGTTATGATTCAATAATTGGAAATGTTATTGATTTTGTATCTGCCGCAAAACTGTAATAATGGAATATTTAGTAAAATCAACAATTTATAATAAATGTATATTTTCATTTACGATCTACTAATTTTAATGAAAAATTTTATGTATGATCACATTCCGTTTTACTTATTTATATTATATCAATTATACGTAGATTTTTATGCAAATACATATGTTTGATCAATTGATAAACGATTTTAAGTTGGTCTAATATCTAAAGGTCGGCGTAAAATATAATATATACTTTTTAAATGATAATTATATCAGCTATATGAGGTTTTTAATGCAAGATATGGGGGTTGATTTCGTTGATTTTCAAGGATATTTGAAAGCTTCTAATTTTTTTTTTTTTTTTTTTTTTATATATAAAAATGGATATTTACGTTTATTCATTTTATTAAGATTCAGAAAAATATGAGCATAGGCATTGCAACATCGCATGAAAAATATCATTACTTATAAACATACTCATTGAAGAAAAAAAATCTTTTTCAAAAAATGTTTTTTCAATAGCTTCCTTTTAATATCTGATATCTATATTTTTCACTTTCTATCGTAAAATTCACAGAAAGAAATAATTAAATAAAAAATCCATTTTCTTAGGAATGTAAAAAAACTCTTCCGAGTTTTTTTATTTAATGCGTCATTATATGTTTGTACTATATTTTTTCTATATATTAGACTTATATTACATAAATTTATAACTATAAAAAATAGATTAAAACTTTTCTTTTAGTTATAATTGAATGGGTTTTATCGAAAAATAAGGTTCGCTCGCGTTTTGCCCCGCTCTTATCAATTATATAAGATATGATGTATATATTACAACAAATTCAAACAGAATTGTCACAATTAGACGAGAAGTGTTTATTATTTAGCTTATTCTGCCCCAACTGAAACTGATGTTATAGATTTTTCATATACGTATGATAATATTAATTAAAACCAACTTACATTATTTGGAATAATTGTATTCAAATGCAAAGGATTATTTTCAACCATTTCGTATAATTTAACAATATTTATAGTTGATGCATATATATATATATATATATATATATATATATATATATATATACGATCCGATTAATATTATCTGAGGTTTCTATATAGGTGTGTGTGTGTGTGTGTGTGTGTGTGTGTGTGTGTGTGTGTGTGTGTGTGTGTGTGTGTGTGTGTGTGTGTGTGTGTGTGGTGTGTGTGTGTGTGTGTGTGTGTGTGAAAAATAAAAGTTAAGATGTCGTTTTAAAAACTGAAACAAGTAGAACGAGTTGGAAAATTCTCAAAGGGAATGGCTATAAATATATTTAATAAAAGGTTTTAGGTTCAAGCCACTATTATAGATCTTGTGTTGCTCGCCTGTTTTATTATAATAAATTAATTAATAAACTTAATAAACACACGTATACATGCACACACATTGTGAATCGATTGTGCGATTCGTTTGGTTACCCTCGATGACGTAATTTTATTAAATTTTCGTCGACATATGAGTTTTAAACAGTTTCAATATGAAAAATTCTTACGAATTCAAATGTAAAGATAAAGTGTTTAGTATCAGAATACAGGAATATAAATACAATTATCCAAATAAATCATTAATGAGGCTACATTGTTTCTAATGAAATGTAATTTTTTCAGATAATAAAATACTGTACTTTTATACAATTAAATCAAAATAGGATTAGTTTTAAAAAGTCGGAAAGATTTTTTCCTGCATTTTTCTACACTATTTTCTGCATTCCAAGTAGCTACGCTATATGTAACATGTGCTAACGTAAAGAGCGAGAAAGCATAAGCTTTTACGTATATATATTTCTGATATCTTTACTATAAGGTGAACGAGTTATAGTTCTTTGCATATAAAAATCATAAGGAACATTCCTCTTATTATTTCTTGTATACAGCTATAAATATTGATATACGCGTGCATTATATATTTTTAATATATAACATCATACAATACAAATAAAACTCTCTAGTTGTATTTTGGAATTCTTTCAATTTATCTTTTCAATTGAAATATCTAATTTGATTAAGCTTTCTCTTACTACGTCACATATAATAAAGTATGATATTTTTTACTGAATATTTATTATATTATTTATATTGAAAGAATTTACATAGCAAACAGAGAGCTGCAAATTACAGGTGCGCAAAAAATATTCCGCTTAATTAAGAATCAAAATAGATATCCCGATATCCAGAATATTGAGGTATATAGAGAATTATCCAGAGAGCTTACGCTCCTCTGGGGTTATATAGTATAAACCATGCTGCGTAAAAAGAAAAAACGAAAGAGTAAGAAAAAATTGAAAGCTCAGTAACCTTTGCACGACAGAAATTTTTCTTATTATATAATGTACTGTTTTATTCGCAATGCTGCCAATAACGAACTTTAACGGTGTAAATTGTAGACGTGATTCGCGGCCTCCCTCGCATTTGTCCGATTTCCCTTTTGGCGCCTGCAAGGAACATACAAGGAGATGGAAAAGATGTGGCCAGGAACAAAAAACGAAAAGGAACCAAAGCCGAGAAAAGCTGAAAGGCGTGCAATTAGAAACCGATATCCAGGGCCATGATTCAGAGCCCTGGGGCCCTGGGCCCAAGTATATCTGCGAAATACAGGTTAAAAACCAGAGATAGATAGACGTATATTTATTTTCAGTTATATTAGTACAAAATAAAATTATAAATTACATTGATACGCAAGATATCGCGTTAATACATAAGAATCATTAAAACTTTAAAGTAACGAAGAACATAAATACAGTGTCACAATGCAGTAAATCAATCTTATAAATACCACAGATAGTTATGATCCAACATAACATATCAAATAACGACAATCCTACGATAAAATTGAAACATGCAAATATAACAGAGCCAATTCGTACATCGATCAGTCAACGTGATACAATAAGTAAATAAATAATAGACTTCCTCCTTACATTCAAAATCTCGAGCCGTTGGCATCAATGACATTCATATATAAAACTTAAGCTTATGGTAATTGTGACGAAAGAGATAAAACAAAGTAAATTAACATTTATTAATCCAAACCTCGGTCGAGTTCGAGGAGGAAGATTAGTCCAATAATATGAGCACCTTGAACTTGGAAGGAACGTTTTCCAATCTCGAGGTAGACAGAGAGAGAGAGAGAGAGAGAGAGAGAGAGAGAGAGAGAGAGAGAGAGAGAGAGAGAGATGAGGGGGGAGAAATCTTTTCTCAATTTGGTTTTATAATTTCTTTTTAACAATATTTTATATTGGCTTAAATATATTGCATTATACTATCACGTAGTCATATGCATAAAATTACTAATGTTCTAAAATGGTTATCGACCAACAGTTAAAATTATATAGGCGCTGATGTCAGTATTTATGCATATAAATATATTTTTCAAGAAAAAATATCAACTAAAATTAGATTTTTTTGAAAATGCATTATATTTTTCCACTTTAAACCATTAAGTTTATTAACAAAACAATTAACGGCTTTTTGTTAGAAGTAAAAGATGATGTTGAGATTTCTAATGACACCGCAATTTGGATTACGAATGAAAATGTAATTTCGTATTGTATTGAAAAGAAACCCTTGCTTTTTAGCAATGAAAATTGCGGTTTTACAAGCTGTATTCGTTTTTACGATTGTACGATACAAAAAAGGAAATAAAAAAATTCTTCAGGGAAGTATTATTTAGCTGTCAGTTAATGAATTTAAGTTCATACTTTATATCGAAGGGTTTTGTATATTGTTTTGTTTGTAGATTATTTTCAAATTAACGTTATAGTAAATTAGGTTATTATACATTTGCTGATTGGAAAAATGAGAAATGAATTAAAGAACATGAAGAAGCGACGTGAACATAAAGAGTGTTTTTTATAATATACAGTAAAAGATGAAGTACTGTTGATGATAATTTAGTTAAAAACATTAAAAAGAAACTTCATTATTACAAATAGTTACTACTGCGTTTAGTTAAAGTTATTAACTTTATTGGATCTAGAGGCCTTGCATTTCGAGGATTAAATTAAACATTGAGATTGAATAAAAATGGTAATTATTTAAGACTTTTAATGCTCAACAATATAAGTATCATTCTTTTTTTAATCCTTATTTCAAATTGTACGGAAATTAATTTAGATAAATTTCGAAATATATTTTCTAATTATTCTTAGTGATATGTAATTTACTATATTCATAGTACTAATTTAACAATTCAGAAATAGTAAAATATAAGTTTATAATTCGTCGATGTAAATATTAGTTTCCATGCCAAACTATACTTATAACGAAAAAAATTAACGAATGTTAATGAAAACCATTATATTACCTAATTGATTTTTTTATTTATAAATTTGTATTTTATTAATAAAAAATAAATGCTCCCTTATGCTTTGGACGTCTTTTTGAGAGGGTGGCTCTACAAGTCTGGGACATTTGGGCTTCAATGCATAGACATCCTTATCGATAATCCGATAATTATTATGTATATAAAAAGGGACTAATACCAGGCGTCTGTAAAAGCGAAAGCGCAACAGATCGTTTACGCCGATGATGCGGCATCATATCGCTCTAACTCGTTCGTAGATAATATCTGCCGGTGCTCACCACCTTCTACAGACAGACAGTAAGTAGTAGCTAGTAGTAGGCACGCTCATCGACACGCTAGCTATAAGTGTTTCGTTTGTTTGCTCTGTTTACTTCAAAGCTTGTTTGGTGTACCGCAAACATGGTGTAAATCTTTCTGCAAGCACTGCAACTTGATATTTTGTTCTTTTTTATTCTTCTTCTTCTTCTTCTTCTTCTTCTTCTTCTTCTTCTTCTTCTTCTTCTTCTTCTTCTTCTTCTTCTTTTTCTTCTTCTTCTTTTAATACATTAAGTTATTTTTAATTTATTGTTCAGAAGTGTAGGTCGCACTAGTGTGCTCAAATATCAAAGTAATGCAAAATCGCTGTATAATTTCCATCAATCCAAAATATTACATCATTTTTTTAAATTTATATTTATAAATAAAATAATTTGCAAGCATATTGAGAGCTCTGTCACAGCTTTCAGTAGCATATATATTAACGATTGTACAGCTTTTTGAATTTTTAAAATGGGATGTACCATAATTACCGATGAATTTATTTATTTTTTGAAACATTCGGCTTCCAGAAAAATAGTTTGGAACAACTAGGTGCCAATCATTGAAACTATAGAACCACGTAACGCACGATCATCATGACAATGAATAATTTATACTTGTTTGAGTGATTGATCTCACCAATGTTAAAATGTTAAAAAGCTCTTTCATCTGTCAACTGTAATATCTACCATATATAAATAATGAAAATTTAAGGCATAAATTATATTTTAAGAGCGCATTATTACAGGGATCGAAGGATTTGAGTCTTCGGAATTTAAATGTACTTATATAATATATAAAAAATATTTAAAAACACGAATTTTTGCAGAAATATCGACCGATAATTAAGAAATTTGGAAATTTGGTTTTTAAAATCGTCGTCGCACTATCGATAAATATTGTTCAGAAGATTCTCTGGCTATTTGTGCATTTGAAAATTGGTCAAGTTCATGACTCGCAAATCTGATCATTAATTTTTTACATTGTTTATACAGAGATTTAAATACGGGATTAGGACAACGTTCGGACACCCACGATGCACGTAGTGGCAAAATCTGTGCTTGGCAAGCCGAAGACCGTGCTGAGTATCTTCTGTACACATATCATAGAGAGTCGAAAGCGCAGCACGATCACGTCGAGCTCGTGAAGAAATCCAGATTCCGGGCAGCGTGGGGCATTTAAGAAATAATCTATCGCGTTCTGCTCGAGAGTCGAGAGACCCGTCGAACGGAAATTCGGCCCTGGCCGTAACTTCAAGCGTGACGCCCGCCGCAGCTATGGAGCAGTAGGCCGGCACCGCGCGCGGTTACAGCGTAAGGTTACGCGCCTCGTTACACGCGGTTTCGAGACTATTGTAATACATACACACATGCATATAAAAATGCATACACAAATGCACACACACACACACACACACACACACACACACACACACACACACATCGAGTGCCCGCGAAACGACCGCATATACATTACACGTGTATATATGTATATATAATGGTATGAATGTGTATAGGCACGCGAGGCAAGTGTACCGCGAGAGCGCCGCGCACGCGAGCGAATGGGAACCATGGCGCGCGGGTGTGATACAGCCCGCGGGAGGTGCGCGGAACGCAAGCGCGCGCACGAAAGAGAGAGATAAATAGAAAAAGAAAGAGAGAGTCGGCTAGACCACGGTGGCTCGACGTGCCCTTGTACTTTCTATGCGCGCGCGCACGCCGACGACGTCGCGGCACGCTCTCGCGCGCGGTTCGCGGCTTCCAAGGGCGTTCGCGCCGTCCGGTTCTCGCGAGCACCTCGCGAGTTATTTTCTTTTTTTGCGCGTGCGCGCGCGACGAGACAAGCGCTGCTTGCTGCACGTGCTCGCGCGCTCTCGTGTGCTGTCGTGCAGCCCGCTGCGGCCCGCGAACGAGGCCATGCGTATTATGGAATAGGCCGGAATAGGCTGTGCATATGGAGCCTATAATGGAGGCGGAGGCGCGAGCCGCGCGTTCGGTCTGACACGCGACAGGTCTACGTTATCACGTCGTAGACCAGGCGTGGCCGAGCGTTCAGGGTATAACGAGTATGCTAAGTCGGGATCGGCGTAAGCCCCCCCCCCCCTCAACAATCCGTCTCCAATCGCCCTTCTGCCTCGCTGAAAGACAAACGGCAGTCTCATTTGCTCCGAACGCGGCCAAAAGTTTATCAAGCAAGGTCTGACGAAAATCTGTTATGGCTGACGGAATGTCTGATGAAAATTATAAAGGTTAAGGCGCATAATTTATGATCTACTGGTTATACAGGCTAAAAATTTGATAACTCTCTAAAGTTAAATAAATGGACGACTACTTATTAGAATTCGTATCCATGTATGTCAAAAATTCAAGTAAATAAACTAATTATGTATTTATACTTGCTTATATAATAAAAAATATCAACAAAAGTTACTTTTTGAGTAATTGAAACTATATGCCTATATAATAAACGAAGAATTTTAAATATAATAACCTGGAAAAATAGATTTGTTCCATAAGATGAGCTCGTATGAATTAAAAAAATACAATATTTATAAACTATTAAAACAAAAACAGAATATTTTGGGTATTGGAACGTAATATTGGTATCACACACCTGTAGAACAAAAAGGCATATGCTACTACTAAAAACACACCTTCAAGATTACTAAATTGAAGGTTGGGTCTGTCAATTGATCCCAGTTCGAGGTATTATGGTTGAAGATAATGACTTGAAGATAATATTCAAATAATATCGGTCCCCACTTATAGCAGCCAATAGTAGAACTGATGGAGAGTATTGAATTTCAAGAAAATCCAGTTAACTCGTGAAGTAAAGTTACAATTTTCCTTATTCTATTTTATATAGAGAATGTGATCTTAAATCCAATTTATCGACATTAAGTACAAAAACATCTAAAAACTGGATCGAATAGTTTTGATAGCGAAACCGTTCTATTAAAATTACAACTGATAGAAATGAAAATTCTTTTGATCCATTGCTTTTGTAACTTATTTCTATAATTTTCCTAATCGGTTTCGAATGAACTATTTTACACATTCGTTTCACATTTCACGAGAACATTAAGAAATAATATTTTACAACATGAATAAATTAAATTTATAATATAAACGAGGTAAATATTTAATTTATACAAGTATGTGTTTTATTTAATGCTCTTTTTTACACGTCATAACCAACGATATAGAAGTTAATATAATTTAGGCTTCCTATTAGATTTAACCTATAAATTATTATTATATTTATCATTTCTCTTCTTAAGCTCTATATATCAACCTGCATTGATTTGTATATATCTACTTGCACATGTGGAGATAACTCGCTCCACATCTAATTCGCTTCAGTTACGTTGTAGGTATATGTGCTTAAATAAGATAATAATTTCTGCTCGGATAGTTGCACTTTTCGTGCCACTATTTGACCTAAATGCACTTCTTTCCAAACGATTCAATTTAGTTTTACTACATTCAACAAGAAATGTATTTGTTTCCTTCCAATTTGTTTTAGAGACTTCTCAAAACAAAGCTCCTAAAACTTTTTTATATCAATATTTTTTTTGCACCTATTATAAAAAAGCACTTTGAAGACGATTTGAAGAGTATTATTCAAAAGTGTAAAAAATTATACAAGTGGATTCATTTAAACGTATTTTTCTATAATTACAATTGCGCGATAAAGAATTTATTAATGATTTCGGTTTCATTCGAAAATTTTTATCTAAATTCATTATTTCAATTTTTTGCAAGTATCTGGATGATAGTTGCCCTCGAACTTGACTTAATATACATATTACTTTATAGATTTATTTGACACCGAAAATACTAAAATTTTCAAATATATTAGAAAGTTTATTATTTAATATTCAGAAAAATTTCTGGTGTGATATATAATGCGGTTCATTGAGTTGTAAAATAAATAATGTATACCTGTACAAGTGTCAATTAACATATCATCTATGTTGTAGATATTAAATTAAGAAAATTGGAAATCTACTTAGAATTTGCAATAATAATTTGTAAAAAAAAATGTTATCTCTATTACCGATGCTAGAATTTCTTCATCGATAATATTGTTCGGATATATCCGATTGAATATTTTCATTTATATAGAATTTGGTTTTTCTGAATTAATTAAAAATGTTGAATTTATAATTCTTCTAATCTTTGGTTATTCAGAAAGTCTTCAAAGAGGAAGGAACGCTAATGTCCTAAATCGTTAAAAGTAGGAGAACTTATGCGTTTGTTATATAGTAACTAGAATGAAAATCTTTATTTGAAATTAAAAGTATTAAAATCGATGAAAATAATCCGTCTACCTTATTTATCGGAGGAACGTCAATTAGTAATTTTTTCTTCGATTGGGATCCACAGGTATACCGAAGTTTTTTTGAGTTCTCAATCATGAAATATTTTAAATGGACAATTTTTTTATTCCAGTTATTGAAGATTCATTTATTGAAGACGATAAGTTATGCTTCAATGTTATTTTAAATGCAGAAGATTGCAGGAAATTTTGGCGCTCCAGCCTATAGGTATGAAATGTCCGTGAAAATAAGTTTTTCAAAATTAATAGCGCGTAACTAAACTTGTAGACGAGCTCCTCTTAGCTCCCATCATATAGAGAGTAAATGAGATAAACCGAGAAGTGAAAAATTAAATTTGAACGTGCCGACTGCGCAGCTCTCGCGCGCACTTGTCATCGGCCTATCTTCAAAGGAAGCGAGGTGGAGAAGTGAAACGAGAGAGAAGGAGAGAGAAAGAGAGAGGAAAAGTCAATAATTGGATGCTACTTCAAAAATAATCCTCGACAAAGGCGCGTTTTTTTCTAAAGCCACCATATCGGGGCCTATGAGCGGCGCTCTCAATGCCAGGGCCGCCGGGGGCCCCAGCCACGACTCAGCCTCCCGCCGCCGCACGCACAGGCGCTGCCCGAATAAACCTCTCGGATCGACGTATATCGATTGCTGTAGTATATATACATGTATACAATATACGTCGACAAAGACAATTAACCGCAGCGTGGCGGCGGCGTGCTCCATCAGCAGGGACCGTTGCGCAAGCGCGCGCGATCGCTTATGTATACGCGGCGGGAAAATTTGAAGCAGCGACCGCGGGGCGAGGAAGGAGAGATAATGCGTATCGGAGAGGCGCAACCGAGAGCCGAGGAAGCGTGACTCTCGAATCCGTATATATACTCTCCTCCGTTGGCCGGGGCCGAAAGTGCAACGTCATACCCGGATGCCTTCTGCCGCCCGCCCCCTCTCTCCACCTCACCCCCGCCACCGTTCTCCTATCTCACTCTCTCTCTCTCTCTCTCTCTCTCTCCGGGGCCACGAATGCAAGCGAGAGTATATAGGTATACGTGTACCCCCGTATAGATGAAGTAGAAAAGTCGAAAGCCCGAATGAGAAAGAAGCGACGGCGACGCGAGAGAAGAGTAGCTCGAAGGAAACTGCAGAAAGATCGATCTTGTAACACCTCTACATGGAGAACTACTGGTAATAAGCCGCGAGACGGGGAGGAAAAAAACGGAATGTAATGGAGAGAAAAGGGGGGAGAGGTCGACAAAAAAAAGAGCTGGATTGCCGAGCACCGATACGCCTCGCGTGTTTATATTTAAAAAGCTGCGAGCAAGTGTGGCGTGTCTGATAGAACAGGAAATACGTGGATGAGCGCCTCCATTTTTTCTGTATAAGAGCTCAGATACCTCCGGCTATTTTAATCGATCTTTCGACCTTGCGATTTATGAATGACTCTATAAAGCGAACGCATATATATATATATATATATATATATATATATATATATATCATATAGTAACCTTAATATTGGCCCGATAGACGGGCCTCCACTGGCCTCCTCCTTTGTGGATCGCGTGCTCGAACGAAAATTAGTATTCATGGTGTTTACAAGCCATCCTCGAGTTTACGCTGACTTATATAGACACGAGCTTGAGAGACGAAATCTTTTGTTGTTAAAGTCGACCGAGCAATACGCACGATCAATTTTCATTCGCACAACTATCGATTTAACACGCGCAATGTCTGCAATATTATTATACCCAATTATAATGTCTCGATCGTCGGTTCGGGGAGAATACATTTATAGCAAAGAGAACGCGGATAAAGGGCTAGGATAAGGACAAAAAAACATTGAAAACGCTCAAGAAAGAAAGTGATAGAAACAGGAATGGGAGGAGGGCGCAAGAATGCGGAGAACGAGACATTGTCCCACCCTAAGTAATTTTCGCGGTCTTCGTAGCTCGTACAGACTCGACAAGATGATCTTGGTAGCCAGTCGTGGGGAAAATGACGCATCGATTCCCTTACAAAAATTGCCGTGGTCCTTCCAAAGGCTCAAAAGGCAAAAAGTTTGGCCATTCTTTCTTCTTCCTTTTCTTCTTCTTCACAGTTATAAGCTATATATAAAGCTGTACTATATTGCAGAGGCTACATCCGAACATGCAACGTAATTCTAGGAGTCCTCGTCCTGCTGTATAAAATATATAAACCTATAGAAAATCATAAAGGAAATTTGTCAGAGGGCCACAAAGCCCTTTAACTTCTCAATCAAAGTGAATTTGCAGCTTACCAACCGATAGGCAATCATACGGTCTTATTTCGTATTTTCTCTTTTTACCCCTTTTGCTCGCACGCGTCCTTACACCTTGTCGATCTCAATATAAGTGTCATTTTACATTTTATACAGGTATAAAGTCGAGAGCATGGCGCGATGTTATTGACTGCATCATTTCCTCTGTCTCGTCCTCTATATATCGTAAATTGTGTTCCCTTTTGCGGATTATTTTTCCTTTCTTCCCTCTTAACTCCTTTTCATTACAGCGCAGAGAATACATCTTTTTTTGGGCAAAGAGTGCAGACTGGCCCCTGTTTTTGTCGCACCTCGTCCACGTGTCCAAGTCCTTTTTTAAATCTACTTGTTTAGCTTTGTGCCAACAAGTAGTGAATTTGCGGGCGCGTGCGCGTTCGCGTAGACCAGTTTTTCTCATTGTACGAGTGTTTTTTTATCAAAGAGAATGGGAGAATGAATGCAAGACTTGGAGGGGGAAGGAGAAAAGAAAAGGGGCGCGTTTCGTCCAGTGAACCCCATAGGGTTCTTCCTTTCCTGCTAACTTGAGCTGGTTAGTGGTAGTGGGGTCGGAGTGGGAAGAGGAGGAGGGAGCTCGTGCACTCGCATATAAGCAAAGGGAGATGAAAGATAGAGAAAGTTGCTGTGCATGGAATCGTGGATATATTATACATTATTTTCCTTTTTATATAAGAAAAGGGGCTGGTTTTTTTATCATATGAAATTTGGAAAAAATGTCTTTTCTTGATCTTTGTATTATTATAAAAGTAACGGTCTATAGTAGTTTCATGTTAAACCGAAGTTAATACGAAAAAAATTTATCATATCGAATAAAAAATGTCATCATCGAATGTATCATATTCTCACGCCCAATACCTATACATTGTACTCGTTCATTATTAAATCTTTTTTTCTAATTTCGAATTGCTACCTATACATACTATATGTTGTGGTAAAGCATATCCGTCACGATGAAGCTATTTCCGTAATCGAGGGATCAAAGTCCTTTACTCCTACGCCATGCTCCATTCTCGAATTCTTCATACTTTTTGTATCTATTTATATCTCGTACAGGTATGTGCCGAGTACCATCAAAATCGCTCGATCTTGAAGAAAAAAAACTCTGAAGGATAAAAAATGTTTTGACGACGCCATGTTATCCTCTTGCGGTATATAAGTTTTTTGTTGCATTGCTTTTTTACCTTCTTCTATAACTCTTGGTTCTCTTTTTACAGCTCTCGTCTAAGATCCGTGAACTGCTTTTTTTCACTTCTACCAAAACAGGCAATTACACCTGCGGAAATTGAGAAATTATTTGCTGGTTGCCTGGAAAACTAACGAGAGAGAGAGAGAGAGAGAGAGAGAGAGAGAGAGAGAGAGAGAGAGAGAGAGAGAGAGAGAGAGAAAGAGAGAGAGAGAGAGGATCAAAGAAAAGAGAAGAGCTCTACGAAGACTGATTTTCCAAAATGGTTAAAAAATTAAGAAAGGCGATAAAAGGTTCGATAAAAGACGAACGATTCGAAGCATGAGAGAATATGACAAGAGCCATATGGTCCATCCTCCCTCATGCTTCAACCTATGAATAGCACATATCTACATAGACACGTATTAGGCGCTCGCTGACAAGAATGCGGAATCCACCGCGCACCACCGCGGGGCGACGGTATTTCTGCGATATCGAGCGCATCTCGCTCGCTCTTTCGAACGGTCATCGATCTCGCGGGGCAACGAGCGAAAGAAAAGACACCGCAGAGATGAGTTTTCTCGGAAAGCCCCGCGCGCATTAACTAGACAATCGAGGTGACCGACATCTGCTGCGACCAGCGCGACTTCCGAGATGCACCCGGGGCGAATTACAGCCGATGAGCGGCGAGAACAAATCTATCGCCTCTGTTCGATCTGCGTTTATATACATCTATATACATCTATATATATATATATATATATATATATATATATATATATATATATATATATACGGAGCGGGAGCACTCCGAGAAGGGGCCGTCATTATGCCGAGGCATCGCCGCGTAATATCTCCGCGAGGTAATATCGTAATGGAAGAGGAAAGGAGTCGGGAGCGGGACTCGAGCCGAGAGAAAAAATATAATAATAAAGAAGAGGTCCAGAGCTCGACCGAGCGAGAGCAGTGCTGATCGGTCGCGAGAGAGAAAGGGAACAGAGAAGGGAAGGAGGAGGCCAGCGCGCGCGCGCAGATAGAAATCGGCCGTAAGGTGACCGCGCAACCGAGCACCTTGGCACGCTTATTATGATTAGGGGCAATCAAGCGTGGGCCGTCCATGCGGCTGAGAGCTGCTGGAATATAGAGTCCGGCGCGCGACGGAAGTGCCGATGCCGGCGGAACGCGGATTCTCGGCACCGAGCGCGTCCGTCCCCGCTAGGCTCGCGGTACGTTAGCGGGCTGCGGAGGCGAGAGTCCGGTGGAGAATACGGGCGAGAAGGAACGCGCTAGCGCGGAAGAAGGGGCAGGACTATACCGAGCGCTTCGATATACCGAAAAGTGGCGAAGCGTGATTTCGATCTTGCTCGTTTTAGCGCTCGCTTTAGCCGACGTACCTCGTTGGTGTATTATACGCGGCTCGACCGTCGTTGTTGCGTCGGCCATTCGCTTCAAAAGTTCCCGTTTTTGATACGAATTCGGCGGATACGCACGCTTGCAGGTTTGACGCGTCGTATATTCTTACAAAAAGCACAGACCAGACGTGCTATATGTAGTCACTAAATCCATGCTTTTTTTATTCCTGTTTTTATTGATCCAATAACTAGCGTTGCATCCGGCTTCGCCTGCTGTTGGCGCATTGCAAATTGACCATTTCAGCATTATTTCGGCCGCTTATGCCACGAATGGATTTTTATTTGACAGCACTGATTTTTTGAGCATCAAAACTGACAAGTTTTTGTAATTCATCAATTTTAGTTTTTCATATGAAATTCTATACGTCACGTTACAATTTGCGTCATTTGATCAGTGACTTATAATAATACGAATAACTTTTGAATAGAAAATAAATTTTCTGAAATATATTCTGAAGTAATTTCTAGATACTAATAAAAACGTTTCATAAAATATGTACGTATATTTTTTCGTATAAAATATTTGAGATATTCGGAGATACCGACGCGTAAAGTCGAGAGAAGGTTAATTATACAATAAGCTTTATCAAAAAAAAAAAATTCGAGCTACAGTCTTAAACTTAACCGAGCATAAAGTGGGCGCAAAATAAGCTGTATCCATATTTTTTCTCTTTATTTTCTAAGATGTGCGGGAAAAAAAATGAGGAAGCCCTGTTGCAGAGGGGAGAAAAAATGTCTGTATAACGACGCATACATATATATTTTGGAGGTGTGAAACAATGAATCAGTGCTGAGCACAAGGGACAAGGGAAAGCGTAAAAAAGGAGAGAGAAAAGAGGGTGCAGTCCAGCGCTTAGACGAGAGCAAGGAAGAAGGAGCGAGAGCGACAGTCGCCCCTCGTGCGCGGGCACCTGGGGAATGTACATACTATATAGGTCTGCGTAATTGTCCGACCGGGCGATCAACCGCAGAGTGGACGTGCCGCCTTCCCTCCACCTCTTCCTCCATCCCTCCTGAGCAAACGCTTTTTTCCCTTCTGCGTTTCTCCCGGGCTCTCGCCCCTTGCTCTCTCGGTCTTGCTTTCTCCGGCGGGCAGGCAGGCGAGTGCAAAAAAACCGGATTTTTCGAACGGTTGCGCCGCAGTACGATAAAAGCATCTGTGCGCCTAATCTACATACGGTCCAGGTCGACATCCATCCCCCAATCCCGGCGTTTTTGTTTAACGCCTCGCCCCTCCGCTCTTGCGCCTTCCAGCAATTTTCCCCACCCGGCCCCGAGAGTCGGCCCCGCCGGCCGGCCGCCCGCCCCGCGGCTCGTTTGAATGACAATGCGCATAAGCGCGCGTGCGTTCCATCTCTGTTGCGAAGGGCCGCCAACCGAGCCGAGCAGAGTCACGCCGACCAGGTCCTCGATAAGACGCGCCAGACGATCGATTGCCAAAGTATCGTCGCTCCCCAAGCGAACTTTCCGGTGGCAACGTTCGAATTTCCCGAGCCAACGTCAGCCCGTGCGAGGTTTTCGGGAAGCCCATGCTTCGGAACGTCTTCCGAGCGCCTGCGAGTCCACGGGCACCGTGGGAGAACGCGCGCCGCTGCAGTCAGCCGGAAACGATCCAGACACGACTAATACTGACGCTTCTCTGAGCGTCAATAGCCAACCACGCTCGGCAGCTCTCTCTCTCTCTCTCTCTCTCTCTCTCTCTCTTTCTATATATATATATATATATATATATATATATACATCAATTAAGGCTATCTGATAATCAATCATCCAGGCCTCGGCGATCAAAGATCGGTGCGAAATCACCGAGCAATTCGACCTATTTGAATGCTACGTTAATCGTTCCGCCGGTGGCTTCGCCTCTTGATTCTCTAAGATCTCGGCAATTATAATTTTTCTGCTTTTTCGTAAATCAGGCTCGAGGTTCGACGACAAAATCATAAATAATTCGCGCATCAATCGGTATTATTCCACAGAGATCGATGCTCGATGTATCTCGTGTTTCATGCACAGACGCGACTGTCAGACTTGTAGAAACCGCTGTGTGCAAGCTACCTTATTTATTGTACTATATCTGCACTATCAAAATTAAGATCTTCGGTATAGAAGTGACTTGTTCGTGAATCGATGCAAAAGCAGCTCGAAACGTAGCGTCGTTAATAATCCTTGTTTTAAATCTATGTTACCTCCAAATTTACAATAATCGTTCTACTCGAGTCCATGAAAACCAACGAATCTGTACGTACTGTGCATTTGTGAAAAGTATCCAAAGTATCCGACTATCGAAACCATACAATGAACTCGCAAAATCTAATTATTGGTATTTGGTTTTCCAAACATTTTTTTGCGCAAAATTAAATATTCCGATTTTGGTCTTTGGGTAATCCATTTTTTTCGGAAGGACATTTATACACAATTTTTATAAATAATTAATAATTATTCAAAGCGCGTTCGATATAAAAAGATCATTTTTTATAGATGATGATTTAATGGATATTAAACGAATAATGTAACGTGTGTATAACTAATACTAGCTATATAGCTCGTATGATATATGGAGTTAGTCGAACATATAGGGAGCCCAAACGCAAGCCAGTAGCAAAAAGTTATTTATTCATTTTCTTATTCAACTTGTTTAGTTGTTTTGATACATTTGGGACTATCATTATAATCATCATCGTGTGCCATGACCAATATCTCTTTGAATAGTTTTTACATGTTACAGCCCAAGAAAAAATAATTCACAAATATATACGCAAATTAAAACAAAACCAACTGCTTATAAGCTAATAGATCACAACTTCATATACGTTCAGTGAATTGATAATCATAGTTTTTCTACATTTTAAAATTTATTTTATTTCTCCTTCCAAAAATATATTTTTATACATGTATATAGGCATGAATCGATGCACTTTTTGTTTTTTATGTTATTTAACGTCGCTCTATTTCTGCTTCCAAAAACCGGTACTAATCAGCGACGGAGATCTACGATGTGTTTGTACATCTCGGGGATGCTTGTACCCATCCGCCGAGACCGGGATTCGAACACGGATCACCAAGTTACTAGTCCTTTGCTCTAACGATCGAGCCATCGTAGTCCTCAAACATCGATGTATTTATTATAAGTATTTTATAGAGTTATCTTTATATATTTCTAATTGTTATAGGAAAAAATAGGCTTTAGAAGAAATTAATTTCGTAAAAAAACTGTTAGGTAAAAAAAGGTATCCACCTTCATATGGTCATTTTTTATGTGTCTTAAAAATTTATACAGTTCCCTAAAATGTGATTCATTTTTTCAAAAAGTATAACATCGTAATGGTAAAAATAAAGTACAAGTATTATTATAAATTTAAATGCTCAGTTCGATAAAATTTGCAAATCTTTCTAATATCTCTAAATCAGAAAACACAAACGTAAATAATAATTAACCTTTACTGTTGGTTTCATGGTGCGAAAAGAACTGAGATACAGTCATTTTGACTTTCGATGAATTCTGTTAGATTTTCCCTCTTTTTTGCCACTGCGTATACTTGCCTCTCCCTTTATCCTTGCCCTTCTCTTCATTCTCCCCCTTACTTTCTATATCTATCGCTCTGTCTCTCTGTCTCTCTGTCTCTCTCTCTCTCTCTCTCTCTCTCTCTCTCTCTCTCTCTCTCTCTCTCTTCCTCTATATATATATATTCCGTTGCTTGCTTACTCGTCTCACTCACTACCGGTTCAATTATTCAATTACGAAGTTTTGCGAAAGTTGCGACAAAGCGCTCGTACGCTCCCCATAATTTTGCCGCGGCTCCGGGGCGTTCAGGACCTATAATCGCCCGTAAGCATTACGCATTCTCAAGGAAGTTCGAAGCGTTTTCGTCGCGTGCGTAAAGAAGAAAAGGGAACAGAAATAACCGGAAACTCCAGGAGGATACATACCACATTCGAGTACGTATATATTTAGTGAAACTTTTTCAGTAATATCTGTTATCTCTATAGTATACCGGGGCATAATATTTATTCTCTAACACTCTATAGACGTAGAACTCTGCTCAACTATGATAAAAGTAACAATATTATAATTAATTACATTAATCCTATAAATTATAGTAGATACAATGAGATACAGTATAGAAGATATAATATAAGAAGTATACTCCGTTCATCATTATTATTAATATATAAACATATATTATATATTTGCACACGAATATGTATATAAATGTATATAAAATCATCATATTATTTCGCAGTTTTGATACGTAAACTGTGAAAGATTGAAATGCACTACGATGAAGTCCTTCATGAACTTATTATAGGTAATTCTTCTTTTTTTATGATACATGAGTTACACAAATGCTTTGCGAGAATGGAGAGTAGAAAGGCAACAGTAGGAGAACATGATCATTATTGCGCGATCCAATAGTGAAAAAAAACGTGGTAAAAATTGCTCATTAGCTTTTTACTGGAAAGCCCCGTCGTATAGAAAAAAATGAGATACTCGACGTTATAGCGAACGCCCTCGCTGTTGATCCGAGACGAAGCGTCGCGGTCGGTTGGCGAATCGTTGACGGTGGCGGCTGCTGCAAACATCGGTATATGTACGCGCCAGTAGCGAGCGATTTGCTCCGGAGCGTCAAAGGTACGACGCAAACCATAACATATCGCGCGTTATTGTACAAGTACACAATATATTTCTACACCTTCCACGTCTATACGATTGGTTCGCGCGCTCCCAGAGACAGGCGGAGAACGCCAGCGTATTAGGGACGCGTTGGCGCGCGGCAAGGCCCAAAGTATACGCGCACGGTGACAATGAGGCACGGCTGCCGGGCGCAACGAGAGGGACGTGGGGGGAGGGGCATCGAACGCCCTGAAGGAGCCGCAGCGTCGCTGCACGTAGGCATAGCATTCGCAAAAGACGCGAGCGCGCACCTTGTCGTGACGTCACCGTCGCCGCCGCCGCCGCCGCTGCTTTCATGCCCGTCGATCATTTCGATCGAGGCTTCGAGCGCAGCGTGCGAGACTCGCCGACGCCGCGTCAAGGATCGCGCGCGCGTCCTCATGGTCGGAAAGTCCGAGGAAACGACGATCCGAAATGTCTTCCAGTCTTCGTTGTGGTTATGGACAACGTCTGCGCACGCGATTCGCTAAGCGGATTCCGAGCCGGAATAGCCCCGCCGGAGGCCGGGTGCGAGTACCTGGCGGAGGTAGGCAGGTCTATATATTTTGTATCTGGTTGTATCCTGCACCGAGTAGTGCTCGGCTTCGACTGTTAGAAGAACCCTTGTTGAACAAAGGCTCGGAAAATACGACGTATATTAAGCGCACTGTTACCGTTATACCATACTTACAATCCGGGGTCTTTTTATAGCCACTTGTTGCGGCTAACCAAACGCTGCTGATTTTCCTACCTAAATTCTCAATTATTTTCCTACTTTCATTTTTATTTGTCTCACTTTTTATCCATGGCGCATAAATTTCTGCTCTCCTTGTCATTTCCAACCTATTCCTCGAAGGCTCCCCTCTCTACTCTATACAATGTTATATTAATATAATGTTGATGTTTTTACCTAGTCGCACATCTTATGTATTAGAATTACCAAGTAATGTTACGAATATATTTACCCAATTTCAATTTAATATGTGACTATTGGAAAATGATTAACTTTTTGTAAATCATTCAAATTTCAAATATTTAGAAAGTTTTATTTTATACCACCATAAAGATCTATAAGACTTAAATAGTAGTATAATAGTATAATACTCACCACATTGCTCAATCAGTTTCTTTCAAGGCTAATTTTTTAAAGCTCACTCAATACCCGTTTTTTATTATTCCCAAAACTCTTAAAATTAAAGTGTAAATTTGAAATTATAAGAATAGCTTAAAATTATTATTTTGAGTTCCATTGTACCCAAAGCTGTTTTCCTCAAGGTAGACGTTGTTCCCAGTTATATAGGATTTTTATACAGTTGAAATTCTATATTTAATATTAAGAAGAAAAAATTTTTCAATATTTATTTTTTTCTGATCAGAAGTGTATGCAATATTAGAATAACTTTTGACAATTATCTAATTATTTTGTAAAAAGGCTGCTAAATCGATACATTAACTTTTTATTTTTATTCGCGTATTATTAAGTATGTAGCGTGATGGATGTCTTTAGTGAATGTAATAAAATTCATATGTAAACAAATGCTACTAGTGGCAGATAGCGAACGGGAAAATCCCCGCTATTAAGTAAGAATTTATTTATGACCTTTACTATTCAGAGGAAAATAGAAATGGCCGGCTCTAGAAAAAGAAAGAAAAGCAGATGTAGGTAGCAGTATGGGCGAAAACTATCATACTTAATTATATGAAAATAGTGTACTCATGTTCCGAAAAGCCATTGAATACATGTCATATTAAATTTAAATAAAATATAATATTGTGATTTATATGCGTTTTATTAAATTTAAAAATATCATTATTTTTATATTCATTAAAAATATATTAACTCAACATATAAAACAAATCTCTGTGATAAATAATAATATTATTGTTAATAATTTAATATTAGTAAAAACAATTCAGAAACGTTGACTGATAATCATTTGAAATAATTGTGTATACAATAATTATGCGATATAAATAAATTAATTAATAATTTCAGGAAATAGGTGAACTTTCGAGAAAAATTCGCATTGGTACAGATTCAATTTATGAAAACTGTTTGAAAAAGGAATATAACACGCTATAGGATATACGTGCTGTATATAATCTAAAGCTAGAAAAAAAGCTTGTTTTTCAATACTACAAAAGTGTCTGCTCATATCCTGGATAAAATTATCCATATGAATAAGACACCCGTGCAGTATTTAATATGATCTCAGCTTAGGAATTTTGAAAGTCCAAAGAAACTAACGGAAAATCAGCAGGGTGCTCAGATGCAGCCATGCTGTAGCTGGTTCAAAGTGACCAAAATGAACGTTTAGTTTAGCAGGCTCGCTAGCACGGCTGAAATCTGGAAGATTCAAACTCGTACACAGCAAGGACGAAAGGGATCGTAAGTAGGGTAATTAAGAGTCGGCAAAGAGGTAGGCAAACTTTCCAGGCGCTCAATAACCTATTACAACGGAGCGAGATATAAATCAGTTCGTCGTCTAGCGGTGAGTACGCCGCCCCCGCCTCCTATCAGCTGCATCGCTCTCCTCGACCAGCCCAACATCCGTCCCTGGGAACCTACGCCCGATCCCACCCGCACCATGCTGGCTCTTCCTCTATATTATGCGACCGCGGGGCGCTCGCTCCAATAGAAAAAAAATCGAGTTAAAAAAAAGGTCGCGCCCGACAGATGGTGCGGAGAACGGAAACGGGTGACGAGTCGGCCTCGTCTTTATATAGCATACGAATTCCTTCACTCCGACGCGCGGCCAACAATATTTATATCGAAAGGTATACCAGGGTAATTTTTTCCGGTGAAAAATCGACGTCTCTGTAGGGGCGAGAGAGGGTCGAGCAAAAAACGTGCGCCTCGAAAGAGTTGTATATCAACGCGGCGCTTCTGCCGCGATTTTATTGCCGAATTTCACTTCGCGACGTGTCCATGAGCACTTAGCGTTCTCGGTACTTTTAATCCTTTATGGGGGCGGTGGAGGGGGTGCAAAAGACAGTCCGAAACTTAACGAAGGAGGCATGGTCGGCCGCGAACCGGCGCTGCGCGAAACGGCAATGCTGGTCTCCGTCGCCGTCTTGTCGAGGCCCGAGAGCGCCAAAGGATTATCCCGTCGTAAGCTCATAAGCCACGGGGGGAATGTGCTGTGCTTCGCAGGGGAGCGTGCGAGGGTGGAAAATGGAGGAAGGAGGGGCCGCATAAAAGAGGGGATTCCAAGGGGGAAGTTGGACGCAGGTCGTCGCATCGCCTTTATGCCGACTGCTACCCTTTCGCTTTTTTGTGCGGCTCCCCGTAATTTGGCGGGACGAGCGGTAAAACGATATAAAGTTTTATTGGGACCCTATTCTTGACGGCTACGACCGGCGGTGGACCCACACGTACCGGTTCATTGTACCCGAGCCGCGATTGCGGATTAGAGCACCTGGGCCCAATACCGGTCCTCTTTCTTCCAGGGTGCGTGTTTATACTCCTACCCCTATCTCGTCACCCCTCACTTTTCTCCCTTTCTCTTTCTCTCTTTATTTATCTCTCTATCTCTGCATTCTTGAGCGTTTTATGTTCTGCTCGATCCTAACCAGATGGATTCTGGCCTGTAAATGCAAAGACATTTTTCTCAAGAATATTGCTTCTGCCCTTTCCTAGCAATTGCATTTATACAAGGATTTATAGAAGCGAGCGAACTAAAATGCTCTTCACTGTTTTGGGGTTTTCAGTTCATAAATATTTAAGAAAGACAGATTTTCCCCTTTTAGCTTAATTTATTTTTGAAACTCATTGACTATTAAAGATATTGATTTTTTTATATTATCTTCAAACATTCAATTACAAATACTATTGTTGATTTTGCAAATACATGTATGATGAAGTAAAAAATATTTAGAATTAGAATTGTGTACGAATTATTCAGTAAAGCTTGATTCGGAAAGTTAACAACCTTAATATTAAATTTAAATAATTAAAAAAAAAATTAAAGTTCATTATTATGATAGTTGGTTTTATAAACAAAATAAGCATATTGCATAAATGAAGTAAATGTATGTATATGTATATAATATGAAATGCATACATTTGCCTTATTGTTTCCTTCATTTAAACTAGCGATGTCCATAGATCCTTCTGTGATCTAGTCTTTTTCTGAAATAACTTATTGCTCGGAATGGGAGAGGGGAGAGTTGAGATAGGGAGAGCATTGAACTTCCGATGGCAGGCAGCATTGAGAAGAGCGGCTTCCAACTCTATTCCGAATGTGCCCGCATGTTGTTTTGAATATTTCTTCGATGGACTCACCAACGGCTAGTTTGAATATATAATGCATACGTTTCGCGTATTGCCTGCGAGGGTTCTCTTTCTTTTTTTTCTCATTCCCGTCCATTCAATCATTTGTACTTGGGCGCTCGGGAATCTTTCCTGATTTCATCCAGATTTTCTCTCACGCTTCGCTTAGAGGGATTTACCTACATATTTGTATATATATATATATATATATATATATATATATATATATATATATATATAAAATATCATGCATAATCGAGTGAAAGGATCTTTCCGATTTCGAGTGAAGAACGGAGAGCCGAGTGGGGTGGCTTTTTTCATATTTTAGCTTGGTACGGCCCGATCCATCCCCTCTTATCCTGTAATTTTTTTGCAGAGGGGCGCGCATGCATACATAAAAGGAACGAGCACGCGTTGCACCTATACCGTCCATCGAGGCCATGGGAACTCGTGGGGGTCTAGTGCGCGCTCGTTGTCCTGGGGTCCGGCCGCTCTCCTGTATATGTCTCTTTCGACGGGGGGTGTTTTTGGGCCGACGTCACTGCGTCGGGAGCCAGGTGCCCAGGGCCTTCCTCCCTCTCTGTCCAGTACTTATATTATAACAACCCGGATATATCAACTCGGAATCTTGCATATTTTGGCGGGCAGGTCTGGAGCCGCTAAAAGATTCAGGGGGACGGGGGCAAAATACAACCCTCAATGCGCAGCTATATAGATCCGTTTTTCCATCAATATAATATGGGGTCCATCGGTGAAGCGGTCGGGGGTCGCGGGAATCGAGGAATGTTAAACGGGATCTTTTAAAATTGGCGAGAAGAGCTGGAAGAAAATTTATGCGCGAATGCGACGGTAAACAGTGCCGGCTGCGAGAACCGCGGCCGAGTCGATTCGGCTGCGAAGGGGAAGTGTACGGACTCGGTAGCGCGACTGTTGTCGCGTATCGGCTGCGAGCTTTTTTTCTTATAGCCCACCGTTTTTTTCTAAAGCCTTACTTTCTTCTTTGGGGTGATTCAGGTATCGTTGAAAGATTCAAACGTTTTATTCACGTCCGTTATGCATTTAATATAAATGAGGCAGTATAGAAAAAACCCGAACGTTTTTTAAAACTTTGCGTGAGTTTTTGACAATTATACGATCGTATCTTTTGCTCGGCTATATAACAAAAACTTATGTATTTTGCGTTACATTTATTTTATTTATCATCAAGTTCACTTTCTATGTTATGTTTATACTTAAAAAACGTTTCCAATGGAAGTTTTAGAAATTCAACAGGGAGAAATTGTACGAGTTTCTAAATAATTTATCGAGATTTCAGAATATATATTACTTTATAAATAAACAATATAGTTTATATATATAGTATAAGTAATATTATAATATATCTGTTGATATTATAAAATGCAGCGTAAAAACGGAAATATGTATAATAATAAATAGAGATAAAGTAAAGGTTTTTCAACAAAACTGTGAACTTCAATATGCACGTGAAATGGGACACAAACACTATAATCGAATAAACAGCGACGTGTAACTTGTTGAATCTGGTAAAATCGTAAGCGTAACATTACGCACGCATCAGAGGACAAGTGCAGATGCGGTGAAAAGGGGGAAAAAGCTCCGAGAAATGTATAGGATAATAAGCATGTAAAATGTGAAAGAGGTCGAGGTGCCGAAAGCCGACACCAAAGGCAAAAGTCAATCAGTAGGGTAGTCGACGGCAGCCGATCGATGCTGCCGCGGTCTCCAATCAATGAGACTAACTAGGCCGCGCCAACCCCTTTCTTCGAGTATCGTGCTTTCTCTCTTTCTTTCGCTTTTGGCAGAGAATGGATGGATGAGGGGGATGGAGGGGGGTACACGAGTCGCCGACAATGGGACACCCGATCAAAGCGGGCACCTGATCTGGGAGCGTGCGCGAGCCAGCCGCGCGCCCTGGGCCTTAATGTTTTGATAGCTCAATATACCCGAGACGCTCCACGGCACAATGCTATCGGGGAAAATCTATGGGATGGCCACAAAAAGGGTTCTTTCCCCGCTCCCTGCCCCCTTTCAATTGCAGTTCAATACCTCAATTGGGTCCGCTAACGACTTGCACGCCAATCGGGAGCAGTCCCCTCCATTTTCGGGGCTGCTGGCTTCGAGAAGCCCTCTGCGCTCGTAGAACATCTATATATACTCAACACCGACGACGCCCGTGAGACGGGCGCGCGCCACGATGAAAGCTGTGCACGCGCGCACCGCATACCGAGAGAAAGGAAGGTGTTACCGACTGTTACCGAATGCTTACACATCGGCTGTGTCTACAGTTCGAAAACATCAAAAGGGCCGCGCATCGCGCGCTCTCGTTTCATTTCCTCGAGCAGTGCAACTCGCTTCTCAGAGTCCCGCGCTTCTTCTGCATCCGGCGTCCTAGGTGACGCGGTGTCATCCCCGCGTCCCGTATAATGCGAATCAGGGATCGAAAGTCCCGATCAAAAGAATTTATATTATTATTAATTATTCACGTACGTTACAAACGAAAATTTTATTACGCTTAAAAAACGTCCGACAATACTTGGACTCGAACCAACGACCCCCTGCTTCGCAAGCTAGCATTATCCACTATACCATAGTTTATATATAGAAATAACTCATAAATATATATACATAACGACTCGATTGTTCACAAAATGTAGACCATGGATTATAAGATTTTGTTCCTAGCTAGGGAATCCTAACTTAACCCTATGTAAGTAAAAAGAAAGGACGTTGAAGTAGCTTCCAAATAGAAATTCGTATCTTTTCCTGACATTTCCGATATGGAGTAAAATTAAGTAAATCTAACTAGATTTAATAGAGTATTACATAGAATCTTATGGAAATGGTATAATTACAGAAAAATACTACTCGGATCTAGCGAATTATTACCTATGCGAGGACATCGGCGGTATTTATAACTAGAATCTAGCTTGTGCTGGGAATATGTCGAGGATACTTCTACATGGGTAGTTGGGATATTGAATAGGAACTGAATTGGTGTATGAAATATAAGATATATATTATTTAAAATAAGTATTCTTTACCGTCATTTTCTTGGAATTCATGATAGACCACTGAATCAATGATTGAGACATCAGGAAAAGTATTTGCCTACCTAAAATAAGCATACAATGATCCCGAGCTTCCCACAAGGAGTTGTTTATCATAATGGCCTGTCCTTTTTTGCCCACTTTTTGAAAATGAGGAAAAACAAAGGCAGCCCCCCCCCCCACGAGCGCCTTCCGAGATTCGGAGATTCGGCTTTCTACTTTTTTGTCGGCTGCGCTAATAGAGCGCCGTCGCGGCTTAACTACAGAACGGACGGGAATCAGTAGCACGTCATGGGTACAACCTTTGAGAAATAGCTGGAGAGAGACTTTTTTGTGGTGACAACAGTTTTTTCTTCTGTTTACCCGATTACTCTTTATTTTCTTGGACGGACCCGGCGCTCGCAGCCCCAAAGTGGGATATTATTGGCGCGATATTTGGCTGGCCTATTCATTTCAGAATCTCCCACGCGCTGTGCCGCAGGGGTATGCATATTCAAAGTTGTAACTGGGTCGCCGACCTGCTTTATTCGTCGTTCCTTTATTTTTTTCATAAATTGCGTTGCGAGGAAAATCACTTATGGGCGCTTTTTTGTGCAATACCAATGTCGCATAATCGAAACAACTTGTCTTTATAGATCTTCTCCTTTTTGTTCACTGTTTATCTTAATACGATCAAATCCTGCATTTCCAATAGTTCAAAATTAATTGAGCATTATATATGAACTTCGTATAGAGATACGCATAACACTCACAGTTCTTTACATCGCAAAGCCAACTTTTCATGCGGTTTCACAATTCATTTGCATATGCGTAAATTTTTAAAATCTTTATAATCATCAATTTGAGTGATAAATTTAAGGATTAAAAAATTGAGAAAATTTCAATAGATAAATTATGAATGCACATCACTATCGACCGTAATGATAGAATCTGCCGATGTGCTATCTGATAATGGGTGGGCATAACTATAGCACATTCATTCAGCAATTGATGCTACCAATTACTTTTCAAATATTTAGGTAATTTTTCAACTAATCGGTGATATGGGAATGGATGCACGTCGTCGAATTGCAAGATCTGTCACTGGAAAAAAGAAAATAAGATAACTTAATTAATCATCTTAATTATTAATCTTCGATTGCTTAATTAATGAAATATAAAAAATCAAGATGACAGAACACACCAGAGATGTAATGTATCGAAATAAGACCAGATAAAAAAAACAAAAGCCGGTAGTGGAAAGGACCGAAATAGCTGTAGAAAAACCGTGAACCAGTCGGACTCGGCAAATAAATACGCAGATAAATAATTCGACACGGGCTTGCGACAGAAAGTGCCTGAGAAAGCGAAATAGATCAAAAGGAATCAAAAGTTTGATCACAGGTTCATAAACCTACAAACTATGATCGTAAAGGAATCATAGTTTGAGTCACTTTCTATTATAAGCGAAAGAAATTCTACCACCCATCGCTGCATCAGCCTGTGCGATGCAACGAGGCACGATTTCCTCTGCCTGGCTCATCGACACTCTCATTCTCTCTTTGGATTGCTTGTACGAGCTTGCAAGCCATTGAGGACCTTTTAATCTTCCGATTTTATTCTGTGCACCCATCCCCATAGACACTTACGCCTCTACTTGTTTAGTCCTTTGAAATTACAAACACGCTGGTTTTATGTGAAATAAGGATTAAGTCAGTAGTGCACAGCTGTTTTCATCTGCTCTCATATCTTAATATTCCTTTTTCATTTAACACTTTTTTCACTTGGCAATTAATTAGATAGTTTTAGGCATTCATTAAATTTAACTGGATTTTAACCATGCATATGTTTGTATATGTCCATATACATCATCTCACACTCTATCAAATATCTTGATTAATAATTGCTTTAAGAAAAAAATACCATTGAGCAAGGTAATAAAATTATTGGATTAACTATTGTTTATTTATTGACTTCTTCTGATACCTTTTTATTAAACCTGAATTATTATTTAAGATATTTATCTAAGTATGTTACTGCGATCTAATATAGCTTCTGAAGTTGAACTAATAGATGTTTTAATATTTCATTTAATATTTGCAAAATCCAAGAGAGAATCCATCATTCTATTCTAGTTTCTTTCAACAATTTTCGTTTCTTCAATAATAAATAATTTATTCTATTTTCTGGTTTTAATAAGATAGATACCTAACCGAACATAAATTTCAAAATGTACAATCGAATATTAAAAGTTAAATTATAGATTTTTGATAGTCCTGGTGAATTTGGTTAATATAGAGGCTAAGGTGATTAAAAAATTCATTATTCCGATCGACTGATGTAATTAACCTCAAACAATATTAATGCTAGACGAGAAGCCATATAATCACCGAAAACGTCAAAAAAACGGCATTAAAGTGAACAGAATTGGAAAATGAGCGAAAAAAGAGGGGAGAAAGCTAAGCCTTATTCGTGGCCCTTTCTTTTGAACGTGTAATATTGTATACAGATCATATTATATAGGTGACCGAGGCGAAATGCCAAGAACTTTTAAACTGCGACATCTGAATCGGCATTAGCACCGGATTTTATTCATACATCCGTGGAACATGGCTGTCATTCATAGAAAGATTCGAAAGCCGCGTCGCGCCGCCTGCACTCTCTTGTCCGATTTTTCCATCTTTCGCCGTGCTTTTCTTTCTCTTCTTTTTCTCTGCCTTCGTCTTTTCAACAGGAATCGGAAAAATGCGGCGCCCGGTCGGAGTCCCATTATGAAAGACCCTCTATTTAGGCGATCGTCCGATGCGCCCGCGCATTGGGAGGATTGGAAAACATCTGTAATCCGTTTAGATGTGCGAATTTTCTGTTGACGAGCCATCAAAAATTGTAAGAGCAAAGTCCCCTTCTACGGTTCCTTCATCTCGAACTTCCCCACACCCTCACGTTATAGGATCAATTGTTATCTGGACTTTTCATCACTTTTGTCACATGAGTGCGCGCACGCGCGTGCGCCCGCCTGATGAGATGTAATAGATGACTGCGCCCGCGCGTTCCTTTGATTTTCTTCGCTTCTTTATATACATTATATTATAGATATAAATGGGAGAAACTAAAGCATTGCGTAAAAGGCCCAAAAATAAAAATGGAGGGAAAGAGAGTGTGAGTGATAGAGAGAGAGAGAGAGAGAGAGAGAGAGAGAGAGAGAGAGAGAGAGAGAGAGAGAGAGAGAGAAGGAGAGGGAGAGAGAGGGAGAGGGAGAGAGAGAGAGGCAGAGAGAGAGAGAGGTGGGGATGAGAGAGTGCTAGGGGAAATTGGTTTTCTGCTTGACAATTGTGCGACGAATGGGAGCGAAAATATTTTATTGAATGTTCGGAATCCATACGTGTACGCGTGCTACATAATATACGTACACGTCCATATGAACTTTGTGGTTGACTTGGAGTACAATCACGTCGTGAATGAAAATTATTTTTCTTTTCTTCGTCTTCTTCTTTTTCTTCTCATTTGTATTTTACATCCGTTTAAGTCCATTTGTCAGAATCAAATATAACTTCTACAAATGCAATTTTTGTTTTATTATGCAATTACGATTATTTGTCAATTATTATATCTGACGCACTATGAATTTCTATAAAGAACAACACATAAAGTTTTGTTCTTTAATCTATTATTAAGAAAGGCATTGTATCAATATACGTAGACATAAACAACAAATAAACCAATATTTTAATAATAGTTTATTTTAATCATATTCACATAAATTATAAAAACCTATTTAAAAATTTGTTTTTACGATAATGCATTGCATTTGGAAATATATAATTATGGAGATGAGAACAAGAGTAAACGTGCTTTATAATTTCATTATGTTTTATCATCCATACCAATGAAACAATGTCAATCGTATTATAGTTGTAAGTGCAATTCACTATCGGGAGTAAGACTCGCCATCAGTTAGTTTTGAGGAGTGTACGGAGTGCAAGCGTGAAGTTCCTTACACCAATGACATTTCTATATTTGTATATTTATATGTACACACACGCGCGTGCGCGCGTTGTCAGAACCAGGAGAGTTATTTGAGCCGATGCCCTGGAAAAAAGATTTTTATGCGCGTACTTTTTCGAGCAGTTTAAAATCAAAATCTATATCCGAAACCGAGAAAGAAGAAAATAGCGACCAGAGAAAAAATATGTAGCAGCGGGGGAAGGATGCAAAAGGGAACGAGCTTATTGTGAGCATTACATGCGCACACCGACCACGCGTAATTTCAATGCACTTTTTTATTTTTCTTCTGTCGCGGACAGTTGCACGAATAATATTACTAACGTCTGGGTCGAGGCCAACACAAGCGAAGAAACGAGAAGGGCTATCGTACGGTGGCAAAGTGGAAAGGAAGTCCAAAGATCTAATATTGAAGCTGTGAAAAAAATTGAGAAATAGGCGGTTCAAGTAAGAAAAAAGCACTCGCGAGCGAAATATCGGTTGCCCGCGGACGCTACTGGCCGGGAGCCGCCACTGCCGGGAGCTCGCGCACGCAATCGCGGCGACCCAAGGGCGCACAATGCCAGTCTCGGAGCTGTAAAAAATGGCAAAAAAAACGCGCGCGTGGCCATGTGAAGCCCGATGGCCGAGGCAACACACATTCACACACACGCGCGCGCGCGCTCGAGCATATGTATATATAACGCGGCTCTCCCTTTCTCTTTCGGCTCCGTCAGCGGCCGCGGACCCCGCGGGAGAAGGAAGCGGCTCGTTCGCTTTTTTCATCTGTTTTTTGTCTCCTCTCGTCCACGTCGCGCGCAGTACTATATATCCTATCCTATAATATGCGCATGAGGATGGATACATATGAGAAGGGCCCGGCATAAGGGTGCGCTGGGGCGAGCGCCCCACCTCTAAAAAACGCGCGTGTGCCACTGCGCACGCAGCAGTGAGGGGAAGTAGTCCGCGCAGTTTCCCAAATTTTCGAAAATCCAACGAGTCATAAATCCAGTGCTCTCTCTCTCTCTCTCTCTCTCTCTCTCTCTCTATCGCTCCCTCTCGCCGCATAAAAAAGTCCAACCGACACGTGCAGGTGTGTGTGTGTGTGTGTGTGTGTGTGTGTGTGTGTGTGTGTGTGTGTGTGTGTGTGTGTGTGTGTGTGTGTGTGTGTGTGCGTGCGTGTGTGTGTGTGTGTGTGCGTGTGTGTGTGAACATGTGCGCGCGCGCGTGTGTATACCACATACACACACGTCACCTTTTCCAGCGGTTCCGATCGGTGTGGCGAGCGTGGGGGGAGTTCCGGCCGCTGCTGCGTCCCCTTCGAGGCTGCCGATAGCGATGTTTCGTGCTGCGGTACGGGACAGTTTGGCAGCTCGTTATGGCCGCGGGTCTGGCGCGAGAAAACAAGAATAAAAAAATAAGCCAACGCGTGCAGGGCCTTGGGAGGAGGTGGTAGGAAGACAAATCGACGGATAAACAGATGTAGATAAAGACGAGCCTCGAGCCGAACCGGCCCCGCCGCGGAGAGCACCGAGGAGTATCGGGATGAGATACAGAGGCAGATGAGAAAGGGGCAGCGGACTCGAGCTTCGAGTGCCTCGAGCGGGCGCGTGCCGGCTGCGATTCTACCTACGTTTTTTTTCGTCTTTCCAAAAAAGTGCCTGTTTGACCGCGGAAGACGCCGAAGATCATCCGTCGGATTATAAGCGCGGTTGAAAAATTGAGCCTGGGGCAGCGGATGAAAGGGTACAGAAGAGCGCACCGGGCCTCCGTACGACGGGGCATTAGCCACGGGCGGCAGAGAACAAAAAGTCGACCGAGTTTCTTGCTCTCCGATCGCGCTACGGGTCAAGTCTGCTTCATTCGAAATGCGTCTGCGTATATATATACGGAGGCAGAGTGATAGATAGATAGATAGAGAGAGAGGGAGGGAGGGAGAGAGAGAGAGAGAGAGAGAGAGAGAGAGAGAGAGAGAGAGAGAGAGGGAGAGAGAGATAAAGGGGGAGAGCTAGCACGGCGCCTTACACTTATTCCTCGTGCTCATTGCTCGACGTCATATATGTCGACGCGTAATCGAATGACGCGCTTTTTTTCGGCTGGCGAAAAAGTGGCGCAAAAAAGCCTTTGGAAATAGACGCCCTCCGCCTTTTTCTCCATTTCGCTTTTTTCTGTGCTTCCGGCTTTCAGGGGCCAAAATTGATTTTTCAGCAGGTACATTCCAAGGACTTTTTTCTCATTTGAACTTTTAAACCTGTCCCCATCTTTTCTGTTTTTACAATACGTAATACTTTTTTTATAAAATCCATTGTATTTATTTTGTATCAATTACATATCTACACACTTGGAGTCAATATTGGAAGCTCGTATTAGATGTACTCTTATTTAAATGCATTACTTATTTTTTAAAATTAAATATGCATAAAAATCGTATCATAAAAAATTGACAAGTATTGATGTATACAAATCATCTGATAGTAGAATTACTGACATTACCAGTCTTAAGTAGGTATATAGGTTAAAAAAAGGTAAACTAATGTTTTTAAACTGACTACAGTGATTATAAGTAATACCATCCATTTACGTGAAACGTATTAGGTAAAAATATTTATGAGTTTTACTATTCTAGCTATCGAAAAGCTATTTCAAAATTGAATATATTATGAATAAGAATAAAAAGCAGTAAAGATTCAATTCTTTACTAAAAAAATTAAATAAATGAACATTAATAAATAAAATTATAACAGATCTGAAAATATATTATTTAACCAATTAGAATTTTACAAATTATATATTATAATTATTATACATTTGTAAGAGAAAAAATAGGGAGAAGCTTATGAAATTGATGAATCAATAATAAAGTCCATTCGGAAGTTCATAAAATCTTTGAGCACTCAGTACGGAATGGCATATGTAAGAATTGAAATTCGAGTTCCCACGATTTCACCGCATATGAGGGAGCGTGGAAAGAGAGAGGAAAATTAGGAAATGCCGCCGCTAGCTGTCACGAGTATTTAAGGGAAGAAGAAACAGAGAAAGGGAAAGATAAGAGTGTGAATACAAATGATCGATTGATTGAATTATATTTTTTCAGAGGTGACATACAATTGTATTTAACTAATGGGGCAACTGTATAGCAAATAGACAATCAAAGACAAAGTATAATAAAATTGAGAACAACACAAAGAGGCAGTCAGAGAATAACTTCCTCAAAGAGCTGTAATAGAGTCGAACACCCATCCATTAGTGTGTCGAGGAGGAAGAACATCGGTAAAAAATATCTTAAGTTTTAAAAAACACATGCGTGCGTCCTTCCATATGGAATGTTATTTAACCATTGCTAACTGAATGAATCTTTTTCTTTCCTCTAGAATTTTAGCATAGAATAAGTCACAAGTGTACAGGGGGCGAATGGCGCAGAGCACCTATATATGTTGCATTAGTCAATAACCAAATGAATAATGTCTTTCTTCATTCGATTAGAACCCGCGGTCTATTTCGATTATCCAGCAATTGCAGTCTCAAATTCCAATCAGTCAAGTCTGCTATTACATTTAATTTATTATACATAAAAAAGTATTAAGAGCTAGTGAACTGTTGGAATATATATTATTAAAATGCGTCCACTTACAAGCTAATGACAAACGTCCTCATATTTTTAAGCATTGACCGAAATTTCCACAGCATATTCGAAAACAGTGAAAGATTAACATAGCTATATATATGTGATGCTTTATACGATGCTTTTGTAGGGTTAGCCTATCGATGCGCGAAGGAAGACGAAAATTACATTATAAAGCAACATGTAGAGGGCAGGATTGACGATGGACGAGGGAGAGCGCAAGAATCTGTTTATTCTCCTCCCCTCTAGGCGCGCTCTCAATAGGCAAATGAAACTCAAGATTTTACGTTTTCTTGCCTCATTCTACTATATGTACGGCTGACCATTGACGCGCCCAAGCGCCTAGCTGAGCATCCGATTCAAATGCGGTGCTATTCATTATAGAGGACAGCAGTATTGGGCGAGTCCGGCATGCATAAAGGGAAGAGAATCACCGTGCGAAAATTTGCCTAAAAGACTCAAGTCATTCAACCTTTTATTCCTGTTATATATTATTTTATACTAATTTAAGTCGCTGCTATCTTTATGAATAAGACTTTTTATAAGTAACAGCGTTCCACAATGCCAATTTTTAATTGATACGAGCAAACTTAATGGATTACAGATAAGCACATTAAATAATGAATAAAATTGTTGTTAAAGTGTGAATATATCACTATTTTCAACACTTTGATAAATTACTAACTTACTTTTCAAGTCCTACAAAAATCATAATTATTCCTAAGATGAAGGAAAGGTTTTTTAATTTATGCACTACGAGTTGAGCACTATTTTATTTAACAATTTTATATGATCTATGAATTCAGATATGTACAAACGACCTACCTATATTTTAGATATCTAAAAAATAATAATAATTCTTATAGAATTTAATTATTATTAAATACTTAAGAATTAGAAATTACTATATAACTGCATCAATGACATTATCACTCCGTTGCGATTGTCTACATAATATTGATACTTTTTGATTCATTTTAAATTTTAATTAAGTATTTTCTAATATAGCATTCAATTTGACTTCTAAGATATATAATAAACCAAAATGAACTATTATGATAAATAAAAGTATGGATGTACATGTTATTTAGTTTATATTATCTGGTTCAATCGTCTATAGCAATATCTCAAATTATCAGGACCGTATCGCTGAATATACTCGGCCCAAAACTATAACGGAGCAAAACAAGATTAGTCGAGCGCTTCGTACTTACCACTGAAATGGAAATCTTGGTCTATTCTTAATATGCTTCCAATTCACGGCTCTTAGGCTTGAGTGAAAAAGGTAAAGCAGGAGAGTAAGAGAGGACGAGCGCCGGGCACGACAGCCACCGTCATCGTGTGCCGAAGGAAGCAAGAGGAGTGAGGAAAAAAATAAAGAGGAGGGACAATGTGAATTGTCAAGCGATCGTGTTTTACATACATATATAGGAAGAAATCGCGCGCGCTTGCTCCCGCTCTCCGCTCGGGGTCCAGATTTTTACAGGGACAGGTGGCGGGCCAGAGGCTGCCATTCCGCTACGCGCTTGCTAGTACGCACGAGCGTTGATGAGCGAGGACGGAGCGGGGGGAGGGGGCGCCCAGACCATGGGAACCTGACTTTCGGGGGCAGCATCCATATATATATATATATATATATATATATATATATATATATATATATATATATATATATAGTGAATCCAGAATTGCTCTCTCTCTCTCTCTCTCTCTCTCTTTCTCTCCACTCTTTTCTCTCTTTCTCGCTTGCTCTTTCTCCCCTCCTCTCCAGGCGCTCGGCTCTAATCTCGCTGCATACCGCTTTGGTAGTTCGCGCTGGATGGATGACGAGGGGAAGAAAACGAGAAACAGAGGGGCTCGGAAGGAAACGGGCATTGCGGGAGCAGAGAGCAAGCGTAAAGGACAGAGAGAGAAGGAAGGGGGCAATGGGAAGGGAGAGAAGGAGAACCGCTCTGCACTTAAATACACATTTCTCTCGTTTTTCTCTTCCTCTTTTTGCTCTAACAAATATCTTATAGTATTATTATTAGTTTAAAAAACAGACGATATCATTTGATTTTTTAGAATGCAAATGCAATATAATTCTTAATTCTTTATATACTTAATAACATTTTTTATCAATATTGTATGCATTACGCATATACATACATACATATATATAGATTATTGTTTAATAAAAAAGAACGAATTTGTTAAATTTTGTCTTACATGTTATTTATGAAAAGAACGTTAAATCAATATAATATGATTTCAAATTCTAATTTAAAGCACATATTGCTGTCATTTAAATAAATTTCTTAGAACCAAAACCTAAATCGGTTGAATTGTTAACAGAGCTTTGTAAGTATTAGAATCTCTGTAATATACTAGAATAATAAACTTAAAAAATCCATAAAAATTCGTTCTACTGTCAGTTTGTCAAAAATTTTAAGTCCAATTTTTGATCAATATTTTTTAAGATAAATATATATCTTACTTGAAGTTAACATTTTAATGGTAAGCAAGGTTTTAAGCTGTTAGGTATTTAGGAATTTAATGTATTAACTGATTTTTTTTTATTAAAAATAATTAAAATTTTAATCGACAGATTATTTTGTTGGCACAAGATTTAATTACAATATTTTTTCAAAATTCGTATTTCGAGGATACTCTTGAAATCTATATCGATATTATCGATGATGAATTCTGAATTCACCTGACTAATTTATTTATCGCAGTGTATTTTCTGGTGTAAATAAGAGAGGCTGATAAATAGTTAAACTGTTCGAATTTTTCATACTATTGTACTTGATCTAGTAAGCACATCTCACAACTATTGAAGATTCAGATTTGCTGTCATCTGCGAAAATTGCATAAGCACTTTCTTCTAGGAGCATAATATCAATTTTTTATTTCAATTATTGAAATTTTTTAATGATTTGCCAAATTCGATATTTGTGCTAATTTTAGTTGTATATACACTGTAGTCATGTGCACAGTAATTGTAATAATTTCTAGAGATGATTTAGATGGCAGTAATGAGTTGTACTGCATTTGATTCTGAAGTGTATTCGACTCCTCTTTTTTTTTTTAAATGAGATCTGCTTAAATTTGTTTGTCCCTTCTTGCTATCTTATTATTATAGAGAGCCACTGCCGATAACGCTGAGCTGATATGTATAAATTTTTTCGTATAATTCTGTTGAATGTTTCTGTTCTGTATTAATTGAAGAATTTTCTGAGATTTTAGTTCCTGGAGCTGTTCTTTTTATGGATTTGGGTGACTTTGAGTTGTTAATTACTGGTATGGCTCCCCTTGAAATTAGAGGAGGAAATTCAGTAATTGTTTGTGCCCCGTTATTAAGTACATGAATTCACTCGCTGTTTCACTTACAGTAAATGCAGCAGATCTCGGTGTACTTAAAAAAATATTGTAAAATGTGTTCTCATGTATAAATAGCATTGATTCGGGTAAATCTTTCTCGTCTTTTTCCAGGATATATAGTTGACTATGAAATTACAGAATGTGAGAGCAATATGCTTAAATTAAACTAGTTTTAATGGGAATTATAGATAACATTATACCTAGACCTTTTGTTTTAATTTTTATATATTATATAAAAATATTATATAAAAATAAAATCACATATTTATTGTGGATAAATTTTTTATTATACATGCATAACTGCTATGTTTTTATCAAATAGAAATACCAATACTCTGTCACTTCAAATCTTTGATTGTATCTTTTTTTTTAGTATAATCGTGAATTTTTCCAATTCGTCTAGTTGATGACTGGAAATAGTGCATTTGAATAGCTTTCATTAAACAGAGGCTTTGTAGACTTTTGACCATTAAACTTTTAGTAGCTTATGTATCATGGCTTCATTTATCAGAAGCCATCTTTTAAATTTCTTTTCAACAATTTCTTACAACTGCAAGCGCAGTTGTAAGGTTTTTCAAACAGTAGTTCGATAAGCGAAATCGAACAGAGTTATGGTAATATGAAATACAAGCGTGCTTTTTATTTACACTTTCACGCTCCGTACTCTCGATAAGGATTTCCCTTCTTTGACTCTTCGAACAAGACTTTCATTAATCGATTCATTCATTTTTAAATAAAGAATTTTAGTATTCACTTTTTGTAAAGTAACGTTAATTTCAACACTATAATTTTTTATATATAATTTTTTAAAAATTTATTCAAGTATTCACTCGCTAACATTTTTAAATTGTACTTGTTTACATTAGCAGAAAATTATATTTATTATAAAAGAAGAGATGCTATATCTAAAATTCAGTACAATATATATATATATATATATATATATATATATATATATATATATATATATATTATGTTCTTTAACGTCGTTTTATTTATGCTTCCAATTATCGGTGCTAATCCGCGACGGAGGTCTACGATGTGTTTGTAAACAAAGCACATGTAAATAATTATAGCGGTGCCTGTATCAATCGGCCGAGACCGGGATTTGAACTCGGATCACCGAGTTACTAGTCCTTCGCTCTAGCGATCGAGCCATCGTAGGCCTCATATATATAATTAATAGAAAACTTTCAGATTTTAAACAGCTTTCAAACATAAAAATTACTGTCTTTTTAATGTTTATTTTTTGTATTCATTAAGTACAATTAAATTGTTTGTATTGATATTTATTATTGATGTATACTTTTTACGTTGTATTAGGAAATTATTCTTAGAATTGGCATAATCAATAAAAGTTTATATCCTACATGATGATTTTGCAAATAGTAATATGAATTTGAAAAAAATGCATGTATGATAATGCAACGTATACACATATAGGTTAATTTTGCTTTACATTTGGAAAGACCATGGGAATAAAATAAATTAAAAGCAATAAATTGTAATCGGCCATATAATAATTACCGCCTCTATTGTAGACGATCCGTGTAATTTAACCGAGGCACGTAAACGAACATGTAATTTCCCCCAACGTTATCGAATTATTGTGCGGAATCTAATTTGAGCAGCCTCCTTCTAGTCATACTAAAAGAAGCAGTAGCACACTTGACTCGGTTGAAGGATACGATATAGTTGGTAAGGGGGGATTGATTCCTCACAGTTCGGCGAACGAAGAGCCGGGAATCTAGACGATCCAGAGTCGCGCGTTAGAGAAACAATTTGAGATGAGCATCGGGTAGTGCTTTGAGGATAATCATCAACGACCCTACAATAGACGCGCCTGAGATGCGGTAAATGGCACGTTTCACAATAATACAACTTTGAAGGGTCGACTGGATCGGAAGATCTTGAAGACAGGAAACGAGATTGGACGCACGAGTAGTTCCATCTCTTGGGAGCGCGTGCAGATTAACTCATATGATTAACCGCCCGCGCGTTTACTTATAATATATAGGTATGTATTCTTTGGGGGAGGGGGTGCATCAAGCGCGGCATCGATGATTAAGGATCGAACTAGGAGGAGATGGTGGGTGGGGGGGGGGCAGGGAACGAGGGAAACGCATACGAGCGCAGACCGGCGGAAAACTAGAAACTGCGACGCGTGGGAGTCTTGCCGACTGCTGGTGTTATGAATGGCGTCAACGTATAAGAGAAGGTAGCCAAGACCTTGCGTGGCAAGGGGTGGCGAGCCGGCTCTCAAGTTTCTTGCCGTTTCCGGCGATATTAAGCGATTTAGCAGTAGGAGAAGACGCTCTTCCCCAATTCTACCCCTTCCCCTTCGTGCCGAGAGCCCCTCTAGCCACCCCTCTACTTGACGAGACTTCAGACAAATAGTCCGAGTAAGAGCGAGAGGACAAGTGAGTTTTTAAGCGCCGTGCTTGCGTCTCTTCCTTGTCTTTTTATTTTTACTTCTTTTTTTGTACTTTTCTTTGATAAAAAAGACAGAAGCGAGAACCGTGGGCTCTCGCTTTATTTTATTCGTGACACTTATTGATGCAAGCTGCCGATATATATGCACATGTACTAGTATACAAAAGAAAAGTATAGTGAATATGAAGAATGTGGTGAATTTCAAAAAGCGCATGTAAATATACAATGAAAAACCTTTTTTTATTTCATATATAATTTTGTATTTGGTTAGTCATGCTAGAGAGTTTGGAGTTACTCAAAAACTTAATTAATTTTTTTAATAAATAATTATACGATATATAGTTACTTAATTATTATTTTAATTATATCGTCAGTCTTAAATATAAAATGGAATTTTGAAAAACATGATTACACTGGATGTACTATAGATCATTTTTAATCAATTTTTCATTCAATAATTTAACACGATACGAAATTTATGATCCCAACGTTTTCTTTGTTTATTTTGAAAAAATTTTTAATCAATAAATTTACATTTTTGACTCTCGCAACACATATAAAGCTAGAAGGATGAATTAAATGAAGGATGTATTAAACAAAAATGAAGGATGTATTAAATGTTGAACAAAGAAGTAAACAGGAGACATATAAAGCTATCTTCGCCTTTCAAAAAAATGTACCAGCAAAAGTAACAGCAATACATCCACATGCTAGATTAAATCTTGGCCACGACAACTCATCTGCAGGAGACTCGAAATTCCGTGAAAGTCACGGCTATAATACACCATGATGTGAGGATGAGAAGAAGCGAAAGTAGCGAGGTAGAAAGAGAGAGGAAGGGTGGGGACGGGGGTGAAGTAGGGTGAGAGAGAAAGAGACCGGGAGAATCAAGAGGAGGCAAATCGACCGCATCGACACGGCTGTTCGGCGAGAGGAACGTTAAAGTACAGCGGATAATTAATTTTATAGCTCCTCAATTTCCGGGGGAATCGGCTACCGTGCAGGCCGACACGGAGGTGAGGCTCATTTTCGTTAGTCGCGCCGGCGAAAACAAAAAAGGAACGGATAAAGACTGTCTCCATCTCTTTCGCATGCGCGCGAGCATATATATAGATGTGTGTGTATGTGTGTGTGTGTGTGTGTGTGTGTGTGTGTGTGTGTGTGTGTGTGTGTGTGTGTGTGTGTGTGTGTGTGTGTGTGTGTGTGTGTGTGTGTACGCACACATATATAGGCATATATACATACGTACGAGTATACAGGAAAGCGTATACGTACGCACGGATTGTACGAACTATTCAGTATTGTAGTTGGCGCGCGCGTGGAGAACGGGAGATCGCCCGAACGCCGCGTCGCGCTTGCTGTCCGGCGAGATTGACCACGCTCCGCGCGCGCATGGGCTGAGTGAGTAGGCAAGCGCGGCAAACTATCAGCGGTGGAGCCGGATCAGAGTAGGATGGAGTTAGCCAGCGAGAAGAAGACAAAGATAATGATAGAAAAAAGAGAATTCGGAGAAGGGTGGGAGGGAGGGATGGGGCGAGGTGTGGGGAGGAGCGGAATATTCAGTTCGTGATGAGGCCCCGCCACAGATTTACGACCGGCATCCTTTCTGAGCCACTACTTGCCTTCTTATTTACCCTTTTTCTCTCCCTCTCAATTTTTCTCCTCTTTGCTCTTATACGCCCCCTGCCCGCGCATCGCCTCCTTCTCTTGACCTTCCTCCCCCCGCCCCGTTCGCTCGGCTTCCACGTCGGCTTCCTTGGGCTTCTGGTCTCTTTTTTCGATATCTTTCTCCCGCGCTCCCTCTCTCCCTACCTCCCTGTTTCGCCTTCTTCATCTCCTTCATTCATTGCTTGGTCAATTTCCGCACGCAGCGCGAGACGGCGCGTACGGTGCGGTCGCGCGTAGCAGCGGCACCCGAGTCGGCTACCGAATCACCACTTTTTGCAAACTCGCCCTTCCTCCCTCGCTCGCTTGCTCTCCAACCCCCCAACCCCCATACCTCTTCCCCTGCGCTGCACCGGCCTCATCACAATTGCCACGCGACCTGTTTTCTCTCTTTCTCTGGACTTTTAATAAAAAATTTTAAAGACGCACGGTCTGGCTTTGCCCTTTTAATTTTTTTCGCCTCGAATTGCTTCTTTTTCGGGAAGGCAAAAACTCGACATTTTTAAATACGTCAATTATGCCACCACAAAAAGGACAAGAGTCACCTGCTTCATTCATAACTTTTGTTCTCATACTAATATCCGGCGTTGTTCTTGATATATCGCCATACTCCTATGATATTTCATTTCTATTTGACACGATAACTTCGTTCTATGCGCTACTGCTGTCAATGTTATTAGTGATGGTTATCCACCTTTACCAATCAGTTTTTCCTCATTCCTCGTAACATTTTTATCGAAGAGCGTTTTTTCAGAAACTTGTATTAATAATTTAATATAAGCACGATATTATGAACATAAAGTTTTTAACAAAATAAAAGTTTTATATAAATAGCTAGGAAATATGTCCTGCCATTTGTACAAAACAGCTAAACGCCCTGCACCCTTCAAAACACTTGCCTTGAATTTTTTCAAATATCAATTGAATTCGAGACTGCTTCTAACAAAAGCAATTAATATGAAAAATACTTTTTCTTAGCATTTCTGATTGGCGATTCCATATTAAAACGGAAATTAATATTGATCAAATTGATATTGATCAAATATTTTAAAAAAATGAAACCACGTACGCCATTGCTAATTTTCAAGAATATTAGTGATCCCTATATTATTGGAAGTATTGACTAGAATAAATTATACCTTGTAAACGTGTCCAGCTTAGGATAATTATTTTTCGACTAAAATGATGAAGATAATAATTTTTAATAATCAATAATTGAGAAAAATAGACACTAAATATTAGGTAAAATTGTAATGTGATCTATATTTTATTTTGTCTTTCTACAGTTTTCTTTATTGATAAATGATTGTAGGCTCACATAATTTGGAAAATACAGTAAAGGGTGACTCTGTTAAGGCTACTATTATGCATTGCTCTCAATATCACTCGTGTTAGCAATTCGCAAGATTTTTTTAGCTTTATGGGAAAACCTGCGTTTATTTCGAATTTGTTTTGTCACGAGTTATTGAAAAAAGAATCACAGGGAAGAAAAAAACGCGGCGTATATATTCTTGATATATCATATATACCTGATACCGAGAATATGAGTGTCAAAAATAATCAAAACCAAGTAGAATTTGGTGTCCAGATGTAAGCGGGTACAAAGAGTAAGGTGTAATAATGAAGCGTAAGGGGGGGGCAGGGAGCACGAGAAGGAGAAAAAAGTTAAATTAAGCGAGCAACGGAGTAGGGAGATTTTCTATGCGGAAAGGCGGTGAAGCAGTGCGTTCCCTCGAAAAGGCGCGCGCATCGTTCGGCTCGGTTCAGGCACATTTGTGCCGTGTGTACCACCAGAAGCCGCACCAATAATTGCAAGCTAATTCGAATTGTCACGCGTTAGCGGGTCACGAAGTATATATGTATGTGTATGTGGGCAGAGCGGAGGGGGGAGAATCGAGACTCCTGGACTGAGGCGGCGGTTCTCATCGATTAAGTGCTGTGTCGACTATTTTTTCTCCTTTTCAAAATTCACTATTGGAAGTCTCGCGGGACGTTCTTATTTCATTTCGATCCGCACCCACCCGCACTACACGCGCGCGCGCGCACACACACAAATATATATGTATGTACTCTATTAGCGTGCTTGGAAGAAAAGAAAAAAAGCACCGACTAATGCTACACTTCCGTGAAATACCTATGTATAGTTCACGACGTATTCGGCTCAAGCCCAGGTGCTATATTTTTACCAATGTATATCTACTGCACAGTAATACACTTATAATAATCCACTAACATTTGCCTCATTTATATTATTCTAAATTTAGATATCATAAAACTTAATTTGCTTTTTAAGTACAAATTTATTAAAAATTCCTTGCAAATCTTTTCATCTGTAAATTAGGCCAGGTTCAATACTTGTTCGTGCCTCAATTTTGGTTTGACAAGTACACATATTGTTAAGATCTTATATAATTTATATACGGATTTTATAACTAATAACGTTGTGAAAGACAAACACGCCGTACATATAAATAATGCACCTATAGAGATCGATACAGACACATATCGCACATGATAAATCATGAGCAAAAATGACTTGTAAACAAAACAGAACGCGAACCAATTTGCAGCGATCGTTTTTGAGCAAAATACAAGAAAATTGGGTGTGCCACGGTCTACCCTTCTTTATGTCGCAAAGCCGCGAAAAATACCTTCCCCGACGAATGCATGCAGGCGATCCTCGGTCAGATCGCATCAACGAAATTGCGCGCGCGGTGTTGTTCAATGAACTGTTTTCAATTCGAAGTACGTGATACAGGGACATCGCGCCCGGATGCGAAAACACTTCAACTTAGCATCAGACTATCCTCCCGCTTGACTGTGTCGATTACCGATTAGATGGCTTCCGGGCGGTAGTCTAACAATTCTAGGGATGTGAACCTTAAGGACGAACGCTGTGCTCGCGCACGCGAACGCCCAATGCTGTGTGTGCGAACTTAGAAATTTCGATCTTATATTATATCTTACATACGCGTAATATAGCGCTTGTACATCTTTGGCTATCGTAGTTTGGGTCATATATATATAGTGTAGATCCGCGAGAACGGAGGCCTCCTCTCTGTATATAAATAAATGGGGTATCATGTTCAGTCTAAGGCTTACGGACTTTTGTTTGGCGTGGGAGGCTAAGCCCGTGCTTTTCACTTTACCCCCCGCCCCCCGCCGCTCGTTTTATACGCATACTTTTCACGTACTGGCTGCGCCGACGCACCTGATCTGAAGCCCCCCTCTCGTATCTTGCTCCCTCCCGTCTATACACCTACTGCTTAAAGCATGACCTATTCAAAATCTTTTCTCTTCTCCTCCTTCTTCGCCTCGCTTCTCCGCTTCGTTCTTCTCTCCATCTCCTTACTGGTTTTCTATATTAAAAAGTTCATGAACGCGAGTATATGAGTACATAGACCACGTTCTCACCCTCACCAGTTGCGAGTTCGGGCCGCCTTTTTTTTAGTGCTTTTTCAATAGATTTAGCCCAACGCCTCTGCATTTGGTAAAAGCAGTTGCCCCTTGCTTAAATAATGATGAATAAATAGATAGAAAATGATTGATACAAAAAAAACGATAGTTTCGTTCTCATTTTATTGAAAATCTTATATACTAATCTTTAATCCTCGCTGTTACTTATGACTGACGTTATATTTCAATCGCAATAACATCTAACTACAACATAGAATATAAAATAAAATGAAAGATTAGCAGAGATGGATTAAACATACTAGTAATAAGTATCCAAAATATATTTTGTGAAACAAATATCTATAGATAATAGAACCGCCTTTAATTCAATTGACTAATGAAAAATCAAGAAATGTTAAACTTTTCATATGGGCAGTGGAGTTACACCAAGCTTCAATAAAATGTTTCAGAGAAAATAATATAACATAACTGCATGCGTAGCGATAAGCAAATATTAGAGGTGGCAACACCCCAGAATAAAAACTTTATTTATGAAAACAAAAAAAAAAAAAAATAAATACGAGATTGAAACGTGTAAAAGTTTATTTTCTTTATCAACATAACAATAATTCATATTTTTATTTGCATTCAATAAAAAAAATTTCGCCTTTCGTCAACAGGAGCAGGGAAATCAGAAGATCTTAACCATCTTCCAGATCAGTAGCCAATAGTAATTAATGTACGTAAAATAAATACTCAAGATAAAGAAAGAAAAATATACGAGTGACGAGTTATAAAACTACGTGAAAAAACATACATAAATTGGTAAGATAAAACTGAAAATCTGTTACTAGAGTTGTCATAATATCCTTATTACATACATGACATCGAATGATTAAATATCTAATAATGTGTAAATGTAATGCTGAAAATTGGAATGAATATATATGACAAGTGTTAGGAATAGTTATATGTAGACCAAGGATTATGTACAAAAAAATCATTCTTCAAAGCCTCGTATCCCATACCGATTTATAGATTTTTAAGAAAACCGACATTCCATAGAAATACGCACTTTATAGTGCACTTGCTTCTTGCAAACAGACTTCATTTTTTATTTAAATTATAAATACATCAACCTCTGAAAGTTTTATTATATAGAAATCAGATTTTGGACGAAAATAATTTGAGCATTCTGAGAACCAAAAGCATAGTAAATTTTCAGTTGGAATTTTCTTTAATTATCTTCTGAATTGGAATTTTTGCGGGTAAAACTAGAGATCAAATCGGATGGGATTAATTTTTTCAGTATCCAATTGGACGTATAGTTTTGCTCTCAAGTATCGATATCGTTCAAAATGTGATTAGTATTAGAATGAAACTAGGAGTATGAAGCATGAGAAAATGTTGATCTTAATGATATTCTGTAGTATATAAAAAGAAATATATATTAGTTTAAGGTATGAATGAAATGCATAGCTTTATGTTTTAGGAGGCATAGGCCCAGTTTCAGATAAATGACGATATATTGCTATTTAGGCCAATACAGTAAGAGATTAAAATATCGTAAAAGTTCGGAGTTATATGCTTGTACAAATGTATAGAGTATAGTATACATATTCACATTCGTCAGAATAATCTTCACATTTGATAGATCCTTCTGTGGCCAATATAGGTTTGTTCTCCCCCCCCCCCTCTCTCTCTAAGTCTTATTCTTTCAAGCCTAATGGACTTTTCGTAGGGAATGGGATGAGCTCCGGGGGTGGAGGCGGCGGGAGCCGACTCGATTAAAATTAGATCTAAGGCCCGATGTTTTCGGAACGGTCGCGCTCCCCTTTTTGATGCCGCGCGCTCGAGAGCCGCAGCTCTCGCTCATCTCCTTTTTTTCTTTTCCTTGCGGCGTGAGTGTGCGGCAAGGAACTTCGGACTCTCCCCACGGGTGGGAGGAGGCCACTATCCCCGATCCCCGGTGCCAAGAGGATAGCTCTACAGGCGTGCGCGCTTGCGCGCGCACGAAAGAGAGCGGGGGAGGTGGGGTGGGTAGCGGAAAGTACCATCCACAAAGGTGGATCGGCGCACGGAGAGGAGGGCCACACAAAAAAAGGGAGTGCGAGTGGGAAAAAATGACGGGCCAGTAGCTACCGTAATGCGGATCGGAGGAAGAGAAAAAGAAGAGGAAAGTGCTTGGGAAGAGGCTTGCGTCGGCTCACGCGCGCACGAGCCTTCCTCTTGCCTTCGTGATTTCTCGCTTCTCTCTCTCTCTCTCTCTCTCTCTCTCTCTCTCTCTCTCTCTCTCTCTCTCTCTCTTTCTCTCTCTTTCTATATATATATATATATATATATATATATATATATATCCCGGCATGCAATCAAAGCTCTGAGCCACCTCAGGTGGTGTCCCAGTGTGCCCTCCATACGCGTCAAATTTACGCCTCGGTGCGGATCTCCGTTTACGGGTAGTTTTCGCTTTTCGGCGCGTTTTCAATTTATTCATTTTGTTTTCGATATACTCAAGCAAACTGGCATTTCCCCGCGGACTGCGTCTTTACCCAACTTATTAAAACGTATGCTAGACTGACGCGCGCGTGCAAACGCCATTGTACGAATCGCTCACGACTATATAATATATTATATGACTTTGCGCTCGTGCAAGCGCGGACAAGCATCTGCGGTATATTACAGATTGCCAGCAGCTATTTTTCTATGAGAAAAAGACTTCATAAATAACGCTTCGCTTTTGCCTTATTACGTGCGTCCAATTTACAGCTCATCGCCGCATTAATAATGCAAGGCATTATGCTTCTCAATATACCTGTACTTATTTTTTGTTGTTAACAGTATATTGCAAAGCAATAAGGCGCCGCACAATAAGTAAGACACATACAGTTATACGCTCGTATAACGCGAATGCATATAGTAGCAGAGCCGATATAAGCACATTTCTCGCCACTACTCTTTTTTTCAATCTTTAATCGAATCGCGCACCAACAGATTCGATTTTAAAGAAGCTTATACGTCTATTATGCCGGAATTATCATTTTATTGTTTATGGTTATTTCTACCTTTTTTCCCTTTTTCAACTACTTCGAGTTAATTATTGTTAATAGGAAAAGGACTAGTGTATATCATTTGAAACATCTGCACCTATAAACGTATATGTAAGGTATTTGTATGTACACACACACGCACGCACGCACACACACACACACACACACACACACACACACACACACACACACACACACACACACACGCACGCACGCACGCACGCACGCACGCACGCACACACACACACACACACACAAACACACACACACACACAAACACACACACATACACTAGATACACGTATGCCTAATATAGCAAATCATGCGAGTAGAGTACGTCGACTTTTCAATCAACCATAATAATGTACCATAATCCAGAGAATGCAGTTAAATTAGCACTAGTTAAATTAAGCTGAGTTGTGATTACGGATCATCCACTATTCGAATTTACGGCGCGGAAAGTAATCAGAAGCAGCGGAGCCATTAACGCGCGAGACGGGACGCCTTCGAGGACGTCTCTCGAACTGGATACAGCTCGGTAGCTTGGCTCCGCGCGGTGCATATCGTATCGCGGCGAAGAAAAAAAAGGGACAAAAGCGCTGAGCAAAGGGAAGCATAAAGCCGAAGCGGAGGGCGAGCTTATGGACGAAGAGCCGGCGAGAAGGGCGAGGAAGGGAGTCGCGAAGCACGCATGCACGCACGCGAGAAAAAGAGACAGAGGTTTGGCGTCGTAAAATCAAGACGTCATAAGAATCAGTGCAATTTACATCGACTGCCCGGCACTCGTAAAAGGGAGTTAATTCGCATAAGGCCGCGGCGACGGCGACCGACGGCGCGTTGCGGAAACTGCCCAGCGTCCGCGCCGCTCCGGCTCATTCATCGCCAGCTCTTGACTCATTCGCTCGTCCTTCCCCCTACCACGCCGCTCTTCTCGCTTGTTCGCGCGCAAAGCTCATCTGCAGTTAAGTTTCCCCGCGCCGTCCGTTCATTTCGCCTCGCCCATAGTTTTCCCGCTTCCGGCCGCAAAAGCGCCTTTACCGTCCTCCCGTGGTATCGCGCGTCGAGACCTCCATATATATCTATATTTCGATGTTTATATAATGCCATTCCGGGCGATTTCGCAGAGAGGCGGCCCACTCACTCGGTCAACTCTGCGGAGCTCTGCGCGGAGCTCAAGCGCGTTTGCGGTTTTCTGCGGAAACGAATCGGCCTCCGCTGCGCGCGAGAAATCGATCGGCTGCGGCAGCGGCGGCGATCGGGAGAGCCACGAGCGCCCGGACCCTTGCTTATATTATATGCTCATTATTGTTCTTCTGGGGCACTGATGGTGGTTTCGCAGTCCACGGACCAATCGGAAGTCGACGACCGATCCGGGGCCCGCAAGAAATGAATATTCACCGATTTCGAGGCCGCGCGGCCGTATCGATATTGATCGGCGTATGACCTCACGGATGATTATTTGTCCGATTTGCACTTTTCTCGTGACTGAGATGTAGGCGCGAGACGCGAGTCGAGCCTGGGACGGAATCAACCAGGATTCGAAAATTACTATCGAAGCTTTTTTAAGTCTTGTTTATTCGTAGCTACTTCGTTCTTGCAATGTTTGCTCTGTATAAGTATATACGCGCGCTTCGTCAATGATTGCCAGCGGCCATCGATTCTTTTTACAGAGACGCGTTAGGTGGTTTACTGCAAAAATAAACGAATTCTCACAGTAATGTTTTCCACAATGTATGTACACAATTTTAATAGAGAAACGTCGTTCGATGCAAAAGAATCTAAATATATATATATCTAAATCGATGCAAAAAAGATCTACATATCTTTCATATTTTATTTACAAGATACACGTACAATTACTGTATGTGTCTATGTTTTATTTTATGATAAAAAGAAGGAAACTGTAAACAAATACTAATAGAAATGTATCTCCTGTAGGAAAGTACTTGCCAAGCGCGAATAAATTAAAACATATCCCAAGATTACTGTGGTAAAATTATTATTGCTCCATACACGTTACACCTGTATGCTACAAGTCGTGAAAAAAATTAAGGATATAAAATGTTTTTTACTCTTCGAAAATGTTATTATGTTTATTTGCACTCGCGGGAAGCTCTTCTTTGCACGAAGCCAGCATTATCTTAGCAAACTGTTAAATTTCCGCCACGAGTAAATTATTTTTTAATGCTTAAGAACGAGTCCTGGTGAAAAAAAAAAGTTCTTCTGCGTCAGTCTCGCAAACGAAGAGGCAGACCTTGAAGAAATTAAGAAAATTGAAGACAAGGAGAGTAAACGAGAGAGAGAGAGAGAGAGCAAGTGAGGGAGAGCGGACGGGAGTTGAACTGGGGGGAGGGAGGAAGAGAGGAAAGGCGCTGATTCACGAGAGCGCCCAAGACTCGAAAGGAAGTCGCGGAGAGTGGTTGATGAAGCGGAGCGGCAGCGAGAGGACAAGAGACCTTCTGATGGGGGAGAGAAACGCGGCCGAGAAGCAGAAACGCGGAAAAAAGAGAAGGCAAGGAGCGCGAGAAAGACGGGGGGGGGCAGAAAAAGGGCCCGACGCGAATTCTAGAAAGGCGAGGAATCGAGATTGAGCGCACACGGGGCTTGGCGGCCGAAGCAAGAGCGAAGGCGCAAATCCCTCCTAGCACGTCACGGCGCTCTAGACAAGCATCGCACTGAACTGTACCACGGATATACACCGAGATACCGACGCCGCGTTTGCACATCAGATATATATATATATATATATATATATATATATATATATATATATATATATATATATATCCGTTATCCATCGGTATTCATGTTATATGCTAAATACAGTGTAAAATTTTCAGGAAAGATTGTAATATATATATATATATATATATATATATATATATATATATATGCATATATACAAGTATATATATCTAATCCCTATATATATATACAAAGCACGGAGAATACGACTTTTTGTTATTTGTCTTTCCATTCTTCGGTAATGGCTCGTGACAATTTTATATGCTCTTTGTATATCTAGAACTTTACTTTTTTACGATCCACCCACTTTTTGTTCAATTAAGGAATAAATTTTGCGTCAATAATTTCTATGCTACAGTCGACAAATGATTGCTTTTGATTCTACTCAAGAAAAGAAGCAAATGCATTCCTAGTTAATTTTGTATTTCTATTAAAAAATATAAAGTAAACAAACATTAGAGAAAAGAGAGAAGAATAAGCAGAAAATAGAAAGTTCAGGAAAAAGTTGGGAAAGGCTTAATTAGTAATAGTTAAAGGAGCGGTATATTGAAAACTACTTGGGATAATAAAGAAGGATTGAAGGGCTAGAGCAATATGGTCGAATTGTTACTTTTCGATAAATATCCTGGTCATAAAATAAAAGGAAAAAACACCCTGGCAACGACCTAATATTGAGCGAAGATGAGGGAATGGAGAGGCATGGACGGCATTTCCAACACTTAACAGTTAAGGAGTGCAGTCGGTCTACTATAATATACCTGAGCAGAATGCCTGCTGGCCTGCATTTCATGTGACAGGCTTAACATATGTACGTATTTAAATATAGTCTATATATATATATATATATATATATATATATATATATATATATATATATATATATATATATACTATTACAGGCGTCCCTATAGGACGTGCGCGTTTACCTGATGGGGGGCCCAAGGGTATTATTGCAGCCTGATTAGGGTTTCTGTATATTATACCACGAGAAAGAGAAAAGTGGTTGCAAAATGGACGGTCTTTTCAACACTAGAAAACCTGCGAAAGACTCCCCCTACTCTCTCTCTCTCTCTCTCTCTCTCTCTCTGTCCCCGCATTGTAAAACTTTCTGGTATTTACGCTGCGCTGTTAGAGCGGACACGCAGCAACCCAGCCGGGGCGCACGCGACATAAGCGACGAAGCCTCTTCGGCTTATTTTTATACTCTTTTTGATTGGGCCCTCCCGTATATGGTATATAGCAATAAGGCACTGGCATAATCGTGGCCGGACCGGAGGTGTGGAGGACCGAAAATCGCAAAGAGTTGGTCTACTATAAAATAAATTATCATCGGAATGCGAGATGGGATGCGGAAGAGAACCGAAAGAGCAGGAGGGAGGCGCCCAGCTGATGAAATGCGAAAAATCAACTTATTTTAGTCTTTCAACAGCTTCTATTTCACGTTGGCCGCTCTCGACGCGAGTGTTTCTCTGCTTTTATTGCCCGTATGTATCTCTATATCTGTATATGTACCTCCTTTTTTCATTTTTCAGCCTTCCCTAGTCTACTATGAATTATGAAACGTCAGTTTTTGCCCCCCCCCCCTATTCTCCTCTGTGTGTCGCGCGCACGATACTTCTTCGATGCAGGAGAAGAGCAACAAAAACACGCTGCGAATCCGAGCGATTTTAATCAAGAGATCTATCGAACCTGATACTAAAGGCCCCTTCGTTTGGCAAACAAATGAATTGCTTCTATTAGCTTAAAAATCCCCTTCCACAGTTGAAGATTGTATTACTTTACTTTAGTCGGGTTTTCTGTTTACTGAATTAGACGGAAGATTGTTAAGACAAGGGAATTCTTTTTCTTATAGCGGCAATAAAAAAGTTAAGGAAAAAAAGAGAAAAGGGTCCGGGAGACGAGAGCACTTCGAATTGAGCGTTGGAATATTGATTTGCGTCGAGATAAATTAAGTTCTAATGCCGTTGCTCGTTAATAGAATTTTAACGATACGGCGGGCTATGTGAGTTCAGAGCGGGAGGGAGCGAAGGGAAACGCGAAGAATAATCAAGTCATTAGTCAAGGAAAATGTTTCGTGCCGACATAAATTGGAAGGATTTTTGACTCGATTAAAAATTCAGATTTATTTCGGGCTGTAGGCTGAAGCGATATCTGTGGTGACTCACCTGCGGACACATTTTACACTGGTATTTCCTCGGAGGATGACCGTGGGGTCCACCAAGATGGGGGTTCAGATGCGTGGGGTGAGAAGGTTTTACGGTGAGGGGCTGAGGTACCACCAAAAGACTGGCGGGAGGACTCCCGCTGCTACTTCCCCCTGTTCCTCGATATTGATCGTCTCCTGGAACAATTTTACCAAAATACGTCCTGCTTCAAATGTAAATTGACCGCTGATTTTTATAAATATATTAGTTTATATTGTTTTTTATACGCAAAACAATAAATCAATCGTTGTTAAAATGATATTTTTTAAACTTTAATAATGATATTTATTGATTAAATAATATTTAATTATTAATGCTTTAAACATATTTATATTTTCAGAATAAATAGTTTAATATATGAAGTTTAATCTATAACTTATAATAGAAATTGTTTTATATTTATCAAATGTAAAATTTTGTTTATAAAATTGTTATGCATGCAACAAGAAAAGTCCACTACATTTAAATTGAATCCTATCAATTTCTAAAACATGACGCTGATGGATTCACATATTTCTTAACATCATATTTGTAACTCGAATTGAAATTATTAAAGATATAGTAAATTTCTCCAAAAATAAGTTTATCAATTTCACCATAAAAATTCATCTTATCATCTTATAATATAATACAATATATCACTATTGTTATTACTAATTTTATTCAATCTTGAAATCCCTTGAAAAATAATTTTAATGAAACAAAACATTTACTAGATAAGAGGTCAGTAAGTATTAAGTCATATATAGACCACATATATATTTTGAATGCTTCATTTGATGATCAATTCATCGTAAAATAAAAATGATATACCGCTGAATTCGATGTACTATAAATTTAAGAATAGATCAGCACTAGGCCCTGTAAGTATGCAGACTTCTTCATGGAGGTAATTAGAGCCATCGCAATCTACATAAATAAATTTTCTAACTCGAGAATCAAGATGATTATCGATTTTAGTTATATTTTATAAAACGATTATTCCCTAAAGATATTTTTTTCAAAAATACTTAAATAATCTAATAATTTTGAACTATCTTAAAAATTATATACTGTCATTTTATTACATTTACATGCTTGTTTTTAAATATTTAGATAAACTTCATTACTAAAAATTTAATATTTTTAAGTAATACCGTAATAACAGAGTTTGAATGACGCAATAGCTTCCCTGGTAGAAATCTAACAATTTTTAATAGGCTGGAAAGTAGTTACTAGGTAGTAAAAATAGAACTAATCATTGTGGTTAGAAACAAGGTAAATCTTAGAATGCAAAATGTGAACGTTGTCAATAAAATTAAGAAAAAGGTTAATAAAATAAATAATATCATTTGAAATTTTTGAAATTTTATAAAATAAAATTAATTTATTAAATTAAAAATCATGCTGAGTTCATAACTTTAATTCATAACTTGAATTTATGGAGAGTGAATATACGGTATGTCTGGTGATTTGCCATTCCCGCAAATGGTAAAACATTATCTTGGTTTGCATATAAACCCGATTATGCCTTCACATAAGTATAACATATATTGTATACGAATGTGTAAGCTATTGTCAATGCGTTGTATCTGTATTTAAATGTATAAGGTATATAGAACCAGCGTACTTATATGTTACTTCAAAATGTTCGAAATGAACTTGATAAACATTTATAATTAATTAATTGAAATAATGATTAAAGTCAATAAATTTATATAAGAAAGCTTAAAAACGATATCAATTTTTTAGCTAGGCTATATGTTATACCTCGCTTAACCTTGTTTTAAGATAAAGTTAGTCATAACCACACACAGGCACACACACGCGCGCGCGCGCGCGCACACACACACACACACACACACACACACACACACACACACACACACACACACACACACACACACGATATTCCATAACCAAAATATTAATTGCCCATTAACTAGGGAATAACTAGATGAAAAGGAATAAAAAAACCTATTTTCTATTATTAAAAATAATTTCAGTTTCAATAGGTAAAACATACCTAGTTTCAAAGTAACTTTATTGGAAACGTAAAATATATTTACTCCAAATTAACTATTAAAGGTATAAATACCTAAAAAATAGTTTCAAAAATGTAACTATAAATCGGACGGAGTTTTCCTATTTACTACCGAACAAATATACCTTGTTACTAGGTATCTTTATTTGAAAATACCTTGTTTGTACCATAAAAATACAATGCATTTCTACCAGGGTTACTATCAATTAATTATTAATTGTACAATATATTAATCAAGACATAAAATTTTTAGTGAAAATTTACTAGGTAGGATATGTTGTATGATATGATCGATAGTCTTTATATGTATAATTATGGTACTTATAATTATAACAGTTTTATAATTCAGATTTTACGGAGGTGATTATCAACAAGGACTGATGTTTGACCGGCATCATAATAGCACTGTAACGCCGATGAAAATATTTTTCATTTTGTTAAAAAATAGTCGATATAAATATTTTTTTATAGATATACATGAGTACATTTTCTATTATTTAAATACATATTTCTATATACTTTATTTTTCTTTCTTTCTTTCTATCTCGTTTTATTGACTTTGTTTCTTTTATTACCCCGTGAATAATAAAGGTCATAAATATGCTTACGAACTGATTACTTAATTAAGGGGATTCCCCGACCGAATTGCAATATATTTATCATATCCATGCTCATTCATTTGGATTAAGAATATCTCAATGTGTAATATATACTATTTTATTCTTAGAAAAATAAATAAATAAAAAAAATATACGAAATTTCAAATCCAAAATGAGGAAAATTAGATGTTATATTTACATCTTTATATTATTTATATTTTATTTAATACTAAAAGGAATTAAACGAATAACAATATGAATAGTGGCAAAATATCCTATTTATTGAAATATAATAGTAGATGTGGTTCATATAATTAAAATCAGAGTAGATGTTCATTTTTTGAACATCGTTCAAATTGAATAAAATTTCATTTTAATGTAATTATTTTAAATCATCGAATAAAAAGCAATGGGTACTAATATTAAATAAAAATAATTATTAATTATTATGCAAAATATAATGAGTCAGTTATTTTCTAAAAAGTAATAAATTATTTGTATAAAAATTCAGGGCTATTTTTCGAAAATAAATGTATGTGGTTTATATATACTTGAATCACACTTTCGTTAAAGTTGAACTATAAACTTAATCAGAATATTCAAAGTCCCGTAGCTGCACAGCGATTTTGACTGGCAGTTGCAATAATTTGAGCCAGTATAAGAGAGTCGTGAACGCGCAGATTAGAATTATAATCCAAGATTGTACGCGCGATGTACGCACGCGAGTTGCCGTGAGGAAGGGGGATAGAGGCGCGTGCGAACAAAAAAGCAAAAAAAAAAACTATAAGAGCGCGTCGAAAAAAAGTATCGGTGAAACGCCTATAAAACGCTCTGCTAAGCAGTTCAACTCGGTTAGCATGGCCAGCATTGCTAAAGGTAGATATAAGAGCCAGCGCATATAAGAACAGACTGCGGCTAGCACTGGTGTGTGTATATTTCGCTATATAGCGAACTGCTCGGCGTCCTTGGAAGTCGCAGGACCCCTGCCTCCGCGCACCCCTTGCTGTGTTGCGTCAGCTGACCCCCGGTCCGCGCGCTCTCGGACCAATAATGCACGTTCCTCTGTGCGTTTTCATACTCACGCACACGCGCGCGCACGTGCACACATACGCAAATGATGTATGCCTAGACATCGATTTGCCGCTAGAGACCGTCCGTGTAGCGAGGCTAGTGTCGGGCGGAGGGAGATTTGAGCGCGCATCATTAAGCCGCAACGGCGAGCGTCGCGCGAGACGGCAGCGCATATATTTATGAATGCGCAATCTATCGATTGCCCCGGCTCAGTATTCGCGGAACCCCTCTATCCTAACTCTACATCCCCGGCATACTTTTTATCGCGTCGTTTTTCACGCGCGCTCGACGACTCTTCGTTGTGCGCTCGAATTTTTTCCTCGTCATCGGACATTTTTATCGCTGGACGCTGTAATTGATTTGTTTAAGAAAACCTGTTTTCCGATCCCGCCATGTCCGCGCCCGTGCGCGCGTGCATGTATATACGCGGATTTCACATGCGCGGAATTATAACTATATAGCAGCGTGCGGGAGCCGCGATCGCTATATGGATTATAGAAGCGCGTACATAAGGTAATTTCTTGTCTTCCGACGCAAGCTTGCCGTTTGTTTTTTCCTTGATTACGAGCATCGGCTTCAGTGGGAGGTGAGAAAGGTATTCGTTCATAATTTCGGATTATACGCACAAATGTTATGATTGTTCGTGTCCGAACCCAATATCAAAAATGTCATTTTGCCAGAATACACGAATATATTGAATTCGATCTATGCCTCGGTACATTCCGTACAGATGCACGTTGCTTGTTAAATACTTTTGCCGATGCTCCCCAATTAAGCTGTTTTTACTCGTATTTTCATCAACGCGGCATTCAGAATCTCTATTAAAATGGACACTCGAAATATTACCAACGCAAATATCAATCGTAAGATCGCTCTCTATATAATAGAACAATTATAAATATATATAATCACTGTGTACGTGAGTCTCTCTCCGGAATTTACACGCGAGCGATAAATTCCTTCTATATAGTTGAACTTCTGCTTTCACGCATCCGTAAACATTTTTCTTCTCGAGTTCCACAGATCGTCGTTTAAAAAAAGCGAGACAAAAAATTAATTATCGCCTAGCGGCAGTCGAGCAGAATATTTGGAGCAATCCCGAGAATCTCATTATACCGAATAATCGTGTCAATAATCAGGAGATAGATTTATATTTATAGCCATCACTAGATAAGTTATTTCCACATTGGAGAAATATCTGTTTAATATTTATAACGATATTTCCATGTAACGAATAATCGAAAAAACTGCAAATTCAATGAGAGGAATGATGTGAGCGCCGCGGCGACAGCACGTATATCACACACACACACACACACACACACACACACACACACACACACACACACACACACACACACACACACACACACACACACACACACACACACACACACACACACACACACACACACACACACACACACACACACACACACACACACACACAGAGAGAGAGAGAGAGAGAGAGAGAGAGAGAGAGAGAGAGAGAGAGAGAGAGAGAGAGAGAGAGAGAGAGAGAGAGTATATATTATACTTGAGCAATCGCACCAGTTTTTTTTTCGCCTTTATCATTTAACGACTATCAACCCCTCCCCACACTCATGCATTGCGCTATCTTACACATCGATTGATGCGCTATTATAGGCAAACTGGATAGACACCACAGATATTACATATATACGTATGTTTAGCTTCTCGCGCGACTGCTGTAAAACCAAGGCAAGCCATGCTCGGACTCTGTGCTTAATTCATGCAGCGGGCACGAAATCCACTCTCCGCCGTCAGCTAGTATCTCGAGGTCGGCAATTCGCTGTCACCGTCGCTGCCCGCACAACTATATGCACGGAACCGAGAGTCGCGGGTGAGAGGAAAAAATTCATCCTATTTCTGTTGCTTCCTATATAGTTTTTCTGCGCTTTGTCGGTCTGGCTGCATGCACATATATAACACCAGGTATAGTAGCGACCGGTCCTCTTCTCTATTATGTATTTATACGTACAAATATAACGTGTCAAAACGTTTTCTCCTCGTCACGATGCCAGTGGTATATTAATTGATCTTTCCAGCAACGACTTGAACTCGCGGTAATCCGTGGCGATGGTTATTCTTCGCGAAATTTCACGTTCGGACTTTGCGCGCAAGCAAACGATACCATCATTCGATCGCGCCAGTATTATGTCTATATATATATATATATATATATATATATATATATATATATATATATATTTATATAAAAAATCAATAATTGTTTTACAAAATTCGATAATGATTGAAATAAATCGTTTTTTAAAACACAATTTTTGAATTTCGTATTGTTCGACAAAATACAAAAAGTATTTTAACTAGGCAGTCATTTCCGTAATCTTCAATTAAGCAACATACTATAAATGTGCATTATATATTGTATTGCAATTAAGGATAATTATATTTAAATATTTTCCATCATTTTTATTGTATTATGTACGTATATTTTATATATAATACGTATATATTATATATTTGTATTGTATGCAACACAATGCCACTCAAATTCAAAAGCACGTACTATGTCCTCCAAACATTAGATATTATTATAAAGGTTAAAGACTTCTGGTGTAGTCACAGACAGAGTCGTGCACCATTCGTAAATGGTAAAACAACACGTCTATCCACCTGGTGAGAAATTTTTGAAACTTTTTTATTTTTAACAAATGAAATATCAAAATAAATTATATGCTTATTAAATTACATATATGAAATTGTTTTTAATAAAATGAATTTATTAAATTTTACATTCCGATTTAGTCAATTGAAATAAAGCTTTTTAGATAATTAATAAATCGTTTCAACTAAATCAGTTAATACATTTTGCGTTTAAAAAATGAAAAATGGTTGTTTATATGAAACAAATCTTGATTATTTCTATTTAAACAAATGAGTTTATTTAAAATTAAAAAAAAAATTTTTCAGTGTATATATATATTTGAGACATTTTTTTCGGTAAAGGGTATTGATTGATAGAGAATTAAGGACGTGCTCTGTACGACAAAATTTTTCCAATAAATTTTTGAAAGCTTCCTTGTGAAAAAATAAAGTCTCGGGCTCTGCTCCAAAAATTTATCGAGTTGCAGTGCGCGTGGGAAGAAGAAGACGAAGAAGGGCTAACGACTTATTGCTCCAAAGTCATTTGATGTTTTGTAAACAAGAGTAGCGTGTTTATAACCGCGTCTCCGACAGTGGAAAGGAAAGATCTCTTCCCCGGGCTCCACCGGGTGTGTATTAGATACATCAGTACACCGCCTGTTCGCATTGCGCGGGTTACGAGCGGAATGTGCGTATATGTATATAAATATACACACTACGTATACGCATCATTGCGAGCAAGGAGCGATTGCGCTGCCATACGGGCGTGGATGTCGCTGGCTGTGGATGCGACTGATGTCGCTGTGCAATTTGGCTTTTATGCGCGACCGTCGGCCGGCGCGCGACTGTGTGCTACGCGAAGCTGTTGCTCACTCGTTAACGATCTCAAAGCCTTAATTAACGAATGTCGAAAGAGGACTGTGAGGGGAGATTAGAAAGAGTCGTTGGTTTTGCAGTAAAGAGCGATTGGCCGAGTCAAGAAGAGGCTTCTAGCTCAGTTTCCCGCTTAGCTCGGATCGTACGAGCAGGGCATTGTACGGTTCGAGCAGCGGCGGAAGAACCTTTGATGTCCGTTTTCCTTGTAGTTTATCAAATACTTAACTGCTTACGTATTATTCACTCGATGCTTCTTGATGTGTCGCAACGTAAGAACAACAGTCAACGGTTTAATTATCGAATAAATCCCAAATGTACTTTGATCTCTGGGAATGAAAAGTTTCATTTTTCTTTATGTACTTACTTGATCCAAATAAATATTCATTGTGAATTCTACTCGATTTGACAATTCGAAAAGTTTACGTAGATTACGTAATGCGACAATGCCAACTTCTTTTGTATAATATAAAAAAAAGAGGATTTGATGGCTCAAGAAACTAAACAGTTACTTATGCTTGCTTATGCTTTACACAAATGATGAGGATCTTTCATGCAAATCTTAACTGTAAAAAATCAGCAAAGCTCAACAGAGCTAGTAATTGGCGTAGAAGACGAACGAGGAGTTAATTTAAATAATAAATTAAACCGACTCTACGATAGATGTAAATAGAAAAGGTATTAAAAAAAGTTTATGTCCACTTTGAATTGCAATGATTTTACTACCTATTGTGCAGAGAAAAACTTTCTAAAATTAGGCTGTGATTTGGAGGCTGCGAAATCGCATGTAACAACTTGCGTCATGAATGCATTAAGCTGTAGTTGAATAGTTGATTACGTGCTGTGTGTATGATATATATATATATATATATATATATATATATATATATATATATATGTGTGTGTGTGTATATATATATGTGTATATATATATATATATATATATATATATATATATATATATATATATACATCGGCAATATTTCTATACTATAGGCGACAGTCAGGCGTGAAACTTTCTAGCAGTCAGTAAGGCGTGACATCGAGCCAATCAACCTTCACCCTTCTTACCGCTAAATTAAGTTCGGGATAATCAAGAGAAACCTCGAAGGTCGTTACTTTGCATTTTCTAACCGAATGCACGCCGTTAGTTTTCAAGAATTTGCACACGACTATAATTAAAATTTTTAAGATCTTGCTAGAATCATCCAAGAATATGTTCTTCTAGAGACCGCCTCGTAATTTGTTTTCAGTTCTGTGGCGAATTCATTAGATGAAATGAATATAAAAAATAATAAAGCAGGTTGCATATAAATGTATATAGTTATAAACTTTGAAACTACGTGAACAATCAGCAACTTAAAATTATAAATATTTCATAAATGGAATATATATATATATATATATATATATATATATATATATATATATATTACACATAATAGTATACAATAAAATTACTTGAAAACATACATTTGAAGAAAGGAATAGTAGTACGTCAAGAGTTAGATGGGATAAAAGAATAATGTATAGATTTTGTACTTTAAGTAAATGTAAATACTAGGAAATTAATTTAGATTATATTTATGTGAGTGCCGATAGACGCACAATTATTTATTCTAGTTATGGATTCAAAATTTGGTTTGCTAATTAAGTTAATCTGTACATCAGTTTATGGGGCGTTTTAATTCTTAGGGTATAATTGTGTGAAAACGATATCTGCAGTTATATAGTAGAACAAAAAGTGCATATGATATAGGAATACAGTAGAGAATTTTCACGCATGGTTTTAATGATAATTACACGCGCATAATATTACGGATCTGACAATCCCATAATCATTGCGGTGCGAAAAAAGACGTTTCTGATAAGAAAACCTTTTTCCCACATACGGCAAACATGGCGAATTCGCGAATATACAGCGGACACAGATGGCGCAGGACTGTATTATAAGTACAAGACGTCAGGCTTGAGATTGGGGGAGGGGTACTTCTGCGCGCGCGAATTCGGGCTCCGATGCACACAGACGTACGATTGTCCGTTCATATCCGGTGACCCGAGCACGTGTTTTTTTCCTGGAACTTGAAGAAGCCGCCCTCGCGCCGGTCTCCTACTCGGCATATCAACATGTAGTCGACGCTATGGAGCCGCCTCAGGAAACGAATGAGATGATTGTGGGAACTTTACAATTATTGCCATTGTGGGCACAACATTGTTTTGAACTGCGTCATGCGCGCACGGTGCGGCGCCTTTGCCACTTTTATCAAATCTACCATCTTCCTCGACCGAGCCTTGATGTTGATAGTTGTTACACTACTGTACTGTACTGTACTGTACTGTACTTTACTGTACTGTAATATATATATATATATATATATATATATATATATATATATATATATATATATATATATATTTATATATATACTTTCATTTTGTACTCTTTTATTTTCTATCCCCCAATATGCAATACAAGCTCCATCTTTCACAGCTATCTTTTGGAGCAGATGGGAAAGACGCTCGACGAAGCTCGTCTTCTCTCGAATTTTTCTCCCACACACACACACACGCACGCGCGCGCACTATATGCTGACTAATATTAATAATATTAATAATATTAATTCATGTTAAAGCTTCATAATACCAATGTAATATTGATCCGTGCAGTTATCAATAATATATATGCATTGATTGGTATAGAAGAAAGGAAAATGCAAAGTATTGTTACATATGATCTTTTTTTGACCTTGCAATATATTTTAGTAATCAACACTGTGTTGCGAATACGAGCGGGTTAGTGCAGTTGGAATTTTGGTTTTAGGATTTATAACAAAATGCTAGATTGTTAATTGCCAAAAATAGTGAAGAAAGTAGATTGAATATTTTCAGAATATCATTGGTGTTCAAAGTTGTTGCGATTACAATTTCTGTATTATTATCGATTTAAATGATTTAAATCCTTGTATTGGCAACATTTGTATTATAATTGAACTCAAATAGAATTTCAGTAAAAGAATTAAGATACTATAACAAATTGCACTTTCTAAATTATATCATATTATATTATACGCATTTATTAGACAAAGCGTGTTTTTGTTTGTACACATTAAACAAAAAAACTACTGAACCGATTGCTTTGAAATACAATATATATATATATATATATATATATATATATATATATATATATATATATATATATATATTCTATACTGTCGTCGGAAGGATATGTTTTTTATTGAAAATAATTTTGCTTACTTTAAGCATTCTACATATAAAATTCTATATTACTATAAATCATTTACCGTAATACTATAATTACTATAATTACTATAATTACTACATTTACTATAATCATTTACCTCTAGTTGCTTTTTATAAAAAGGTGTTTCAAAGCATCGTGGACTTCAAAAAGCTGATATTTCGACGAACATTTTACACTATATATATTATAGATAGATAGATAGATAGATAGATAGATAAACATCTACATATATATGCATATTGCATACGGCTTCTATGGGGAGAATTGTACTTTCGAGTTTGAGCGGTAGAAAAAGATGTCTCGGGACGACTGCTATAAAATTTTTTTGTTGGAGAGGTAGAATACAATGTCCAGGTATCGAGGGACGACTTCTACTGGAACTTTTTGGCGTTCGAATGATAGAATACGAATCTCTTCATAGAAGTCGTCCCATTATACCTGGACATCTTCTTTTACCATCCGAACACGCAATTCCCCGTAGAATTTTTTCTGAGGGGGTTGGACATTGTATTTTACCGTGCAAACACGCAAATCCCCGTGGAAGTTGTCCACAGAAAGCTAGACATCGTTTCCTACCGACTAAATACAATACTCCCCGTAGAATTCATTCCAAAATACCTGGACATCGTATTTTACTATCCGATCATGAAAGTATGCGTAAAAGATGTCCCGAGGAAACTAGACATCGTTTCCAATCAACTAAACAGGATATTTTCCATAGAAGTCGGTCTAAAACATCTGGCATCGTATTATACTGTGCCAAAAGTAAACTCCCCATAGAAGTCGTTCCCGCATACTTGGACGTTGTTTTCTACCAACTAAATTATGTTGGAAAGGTAGAATACGATGTCCAGGTATCGAGGGACGACTTTTACTGGGAGTTTGGGTGTTCGAATGATAGAATACGAGTGTCTACATAGAAATCGTCCCGTTACACCTGGACATTGTCTTCTACCGTCCGAACACGCTGCTCCCCGTAGAAGTTGTCCCGGGATACCTGGACAATGTTTCCCACCAAATAAACACGAAACTCCCCGTAGAAGTCGTCTCGAAACACCTAGATATCATATTTCACCGCCCTAAAATATTGTATCCTACATCCGTACACGAAACTACAATATTTCCTTGTAGAAGCCGTATTTAAAATGTATGTATATATATTTCGTATTCCATATGATCAAATTTGATCCGGATTGGTGCATTTAAACTCCGCACGTGAACTGAAACGGTAAAATTTTTTTCCTATATTGATTGAACTTTCTTAAAATCCGTGTGAAATTTGAGCGACATATCTCCCTTAGTATGTGTTTACCAGCTGTTTGTTTTCGACGCAAAAAATTTGTCTGGCGACATCGACTATGGAAAAAAAGATGATCAACGAGTTTGCTTGAAATTTTGTTTTCAATGGAATCATGGTTATGGAATCATTGAAAATCTTGCAGAAATGTTTTGGGGAGTCTATTTTATCGCCAACGCAAGTATTTGACCGGCATTCAGTGAAGGTCGTAAAGTCGTCGAAAACTTCCTCATGCAAGTCGCCCATCCACCGAAAATCATGGTGATGATCATCGTTATTTTAGATTGCCATGGGGTGGTTCACCATGAATTCATTCCAGAAGGTCAAACGGTCAATAAGGGGTACTACTTGGCCGTTTTGAGGCGTCTACGTGAAGTAATTCGTCGTAAACGACCGGATTTGTGAGCAGACAATTCATGGTTTTTTCTCCATCATAATGCGCTGACACAATCCAGTATCATTCTATCTGAGTTTTTGGCCAAACACGAAAGTAAAGTCATCGCTCAGCCACTGTATCGCCAGATTTGACTTCCTGTGACTTTTTCCTCTTTCCGAAACTCAAAAATCAGCTTCGGAGAATGCACCATGAATCGATAGTCACAGCAGGACTTTAAACGCACCCGTCCGGGTCAAATTTGATCATATGGTATTTCTATATTTTACATTAAATACCGTGAATATTTTAGTAGTGGTGCCAACCGAATTAAAGAAGAACAATAGTCTGTGAATAGCATATTGTTTGAACGGGCGCTGGATATTGCCTTTTTACGCAGAAGTAACGATGTATTATATATAAATGTATATATATTAATATATTTACATATTTATATAATATAATATAATATCATACGAGGTCAGACATTTAAGTAATACCAAAAATTAAAAAATCGAGTATATTTAAAAATTAAGGTATATCACTGCGATCCCCTTCATAATAATCCCCATCCGCATCTATACACTTATTCCCGCAAGTTTGACAGTTTTCGTAACAATTCTGGAACAATGCTTGTGGAACCTCTCCGAATGCCCTCCTCACAGATTCTTGAATGTCTTAAACGGACTCAAAATATCGACATTTGACGAATTTTTTCAAATGGGGGAATAAGAAAAAGTCGCAGTGTGACATGTCCGGTGAATACGGTGGTTGTGGTAATGTTACGATGGCTTTAGATACTAAAAACTGAGACACTCAATGCACTGTCACAGGAAGCATTGTCGTGATGTAGAACACAAGTCTTCGCAATCTCTGAACGCACTCTGAGCACCCTTTTTCGTAATTTTTCGAGCACATTGCGGTAGAATACTTGATTTACGGGTTTTCCAGGTGGTACAAACTCTTTGTGAATCATCCCTTTGCTGTCGAAGAAGCAAATAAACATGGTTTTCACTTTGGACTTGATCATTCCCGCCTTCTTTGGTCTTGGCGCTCCAGAGGATATCCACTATTGGCTTTGTCGTATAGTTTCGGGGTCATATTGAAAGAACCAACTTTCATCATCAGTAGTAACTCGATCGAGAAGAGTAGAATCACTTTAAACCTACTCGAGACAATCTTGATCGATGTTCATTCGGTGGGCTTCTTGCTTATTTGAAAGGTTCTTCGATACCATCTTCGCGCACAGCTTTTTCATAGTAAAATCTTCGATTAAAATCTTTCTAACTGTTTCCCGGTTAATATTCAACTCGTCAGCCAACATTCGAATGGTTAGTCGTCACTCTTGACGAAAAAGAGCGCGGACGCGCTGCGCATTCGCGTCAGTTGGCACTTGAAATGGCCTTCCTCTCTTCGCCTCGACTTTGACCGGATTGCATGCAACCGAAGCAGCTGACTAAGATTCAGGGCATCACTACCATGTAGGTTAAGCACTTTTTAAATAAGTTTCTATCACGTTTCGCCAAGTTTCGTACAAAATTTTATCGCGCACCATTGCTCTAAATTTCTCTGTTCCATTTTCGTGACATGCACTACTCGCGTATTGTTACAAAACACTAAATAGCTGGCGAAGAAATGATGGTAAAATGGTCTTCAAGGTCTCGATCAAGAGAGTAGGGATCTACCATTTCGGTGCGGAGTTATAGGTTCGCAGTGTTGCCACAGGCCAAGAAATAAAATCGGTCACATTACTGAATTGTCTGACCTCGTAGTTCCGACGAAGTTGGTAAAAAAATATAGTTTAAATTACTTCTGAAGATAATATAACGTGTAAAAACACAAAAAGTTAGTATGATTTGGCATATAACTATTTTATAAGAAAAAACGGAGAGAGAAAGAGAGAGAGAGAGAGATAAAGTGTGAGATTTTCCCAGATAATAAAAATGAAATGTACAAAAATCGAAAGATATTTACAAAAGATATTTATTTTAAAGATATTTAAGTGTGGATGTATTAGATTAACCTGAAGAACAAAACGGATAATACCGGCTATAATTACACTTTCTTTTAGGGCACTAATCACAAAATTGAAGACGATTCTTCAAATGCTGGAATAGTATTCATACTTTGAGCTGACTACTTTGCGTTGATATTCGTGATTCAAGTCGTCACCTACGGACCGCTGCTGAAACTGACTGCTAAGACCGTTAACTTAATTTATTGATAAAAGTAAAATGATTTTCCATAAAAAAAACAGCGTCTGTCCTTCCGAAGATAATATAGAATATATATTTTGAAGCAATCATTTTGGTAGTTTTTGTTTAACATGTACACAGAAAAGTACGTTTTGTCTTTATAAATTAAGTACGAGTATGATATCATACTTCATACTAATTTATAAAGACAAAGCGTGTTTTTGTTTGTACGCGATAACCGAAAAAACTACTGAACCTATTGTTCTGAAATTTGACATGTAGATTCTGTATTATCTTAGGAAAGATATAGGCTATGTTTTTTCTCGAAAATCATTTTACTTTTAACAATAAATTAAGTTATCAGTTTCAGTGGCCAGTTTCACCAGCGGCCACTAGGTGGCTCCTTGAATCACGAACATCAACTCAATGTAGTCGGCTTAAAGTATTAATACCAGGCTAGCTCGAGTGAATGTTCAACACACACATCCAGATACTCGATCACCACGGTGATCATATCATCGCATGAGACATCATGACATAACATCGAAAAAATCAATTCTCATTTATCTCTTACATAACTTGTAATTTATAATTTATATAATTTATAAATTATAAGTTAGTAAGAAACTCTTAAAAACTTTTTAAAACTAACCTCAAGAATTTTAACTTTAATTGTTAATTTTAATTCAGTTTTAACTTTAAACTTGATCTTAATTTTAACTTAAATTCTCATCTATCTTAGACTCAAACTAACCTTTCTTAAATTAAACTTATATAATTTATATTTGACTTACCTCATTTTTAACTTATTCTATAACTAATATATATATATATATTTAGAATTTAATCATTCCTATATTTATATTTATATTTATATTTACATATTTAAATATTTCTTCATAGCTATAATCTCCCACACCTCACCTTTCCCTCTACCCTTTACCCCCCCCCCCCCAATCACAAACTGGAGGCAACCTTCCTCCACTGATTTGTAAGTCCGACTCCATGGACATGGACACCGGCCTTATCACCGACCTCGACGGTCTTCCCCCCAAAAGCTGATAGAAATTATCTTCGGCCTCCGGGATCACATTGACCGCCTACAAAATATAATAACCACCAACACAACAGACCCAACCTTCTCTCAATCGGTGGCAACATCACGCCAAACCACCGGAACTTCTATATCATCCTCGTCCGCCACGGATTTCTTTCAGGAGGCAGCAATTTTCTGCACCCCCGCTACCAAAATAACCGTTTCCGAATCAACCCCGATCTCCGAAGAAGCCGAGTTCATAAAGCAAGGCCGTAAACGCATTCGCGTTGCCAAATCCGCACCAACGCTCTCCGATCTGGATTCTGACACTGAAAAAGAATCCACAATCGCTGTTCGACCCCCACCCCCCATCATCATCCGCCAAAAAATGATTTGGCCAAAACTAAAGACCGCCATAGAGAAAGCCGGAAGGTATACGTCAAGGTATACGCGGCAACGATTGACGACTTCAGGCACCTCACGGCCCGTCTAGAAAATACTAAAATACAATATACCACCAACAAACTTCCCGAAGAACGGGACTTGGTTGTAGTCATTCGGGGTGTAAACGAAGACATCCGAGACGAAGACATCCTGAATGAACTAAATTCGAAAGGTTACACCCCACGACGAATTCACCGAATGCGTAGCGGCGAAAAAATCTGGCCGCTAGTGGCCGTTCACCTAGACCCCTCCTCACCCGTCGCTAAGTCATTCTTCGACTTAAGCACCATCGGTGGCCTCAACATAAAAGTGCAGGCAAAGAGGAAGTCGAAAGGCACGCCGCAGTGCCGGCGTTGCCTCAAATATAATCACACGGCAAACTACTGCCACACTGCATGGGCCTGCGCTTTTTGCAGCAAAAATCACGCCACCCCGTCATGTCCTCTAAAAGACAATAAAGACGCGCGCCCCACCTGCGCTAACTGCAAAGGAGAGCACAGGGCAACTTACAGGGGCTGCCTCAAAGCGCCAAAGAAGGACAAGCTCCCCCAAAAACTAGTAAAGCCGGTAAATGCCCCCATAACCGGTAACACTCTCCCACCGCAGCTCATACAGAAAAAGAGCATCACCCCCAATCCTCATAAAAATCGGGCAAACCCCACCCGCACCACATATGCGAGCATAGTGAGCAACAGTGCAGCATCAGCGGCACCGTTGCAAATCAACTCGCCTCCCATTGCGTCCGAACTGCAAAACAGCATAATGCAGTTCGTCACGAACATTACCGCCGCTCTCTGCAGACCTAATAATGGCTAATTCCGAGATAAAGATCCTCAACTGAAACGCCAATGGCATCCTCTGCAGAAATAGATCTCTAGAACTCCTCCAACTCTTGGAGGAGGAAAACATCGGGATCGCCTGCATCACAGAGACCCACCTCAACCCATCCCACAAACTCTTCCTTCCAAACTACATCACGTATAGGAAGGACAGAGAGCACTCTAACGGCGGGGGCGTGGCACTCCTCGTCCACAAATCCTACCGCCACCGTAGAATTACAACTACCTCCATCTGCGAGAAAATAGGGGTTGAAATTTCCCTCCAAAAGGGTCCTTTGAGGGTAATTGCATGCTATAACTCTCCACAACTTCAAAACAACTTTAAAGATCTTGCCTTTCTTCTCAGCAGCAACACCCCCACAATCATCGCCGGGGATCTAAATGCTAAGCACCCCTCTTGGGGCTGCGGCTCCAGAAACAGCAACGGCCGCGCCCTCCTCAGAAAAACAATTCGGCATGATTTTACAGTGGAAGCTCCTCCCTCCTCTACCCACTTTCCGGGCTCCCCACAACACCCACCAGACATTCTCGATAATTTTCTCACCAAAAATATCACACCCCTAAGCGACCCCCGGGTTATCTGTGCACTGAGCTCAGCACTCTCTCCCATCACACACAGAACACATCGACTGGCTACATCTCAAATTCAACCTAGAGACATCAGCCTTTCGATGCAGACCCATATTATCGATCTCTCAAATCGAGGAAGAGATCACCTCCCTGTCTAATGACATTACCCACGCTGTTAGAATCGCTACATTCTCCCGCCCTCCACAGGGCACTAATAATAACCTCCCCGACGGTATTTTGAAGCTAATTAAGCAAAAGAATAGAATCCGGAAGAAATGGCAACATCTTAGAACTCCACTTCTCAAAACCCAACTCAACTCCTTACAAAGGGACATCCATTCTCGGATAAATGAGCTAAGAAACAGCCGCTTCAACGATTTCATCACTGAAGCCGAAACTCACCCCAAAAATGTCTGGAAGGTGATAAAATCTATACGAGACAGTCGCCCCTGCCTTCCACCACTCAAGCAAAATGGCCAAACCTTCTCACTCGTTGAAGAAAAGTCCGAGATCTTCGCATCATCTCTCAGCAATCAGTGTTCACCTCTACCCAGCGCACCAGAACTCTCACGCTTTCATGAGCATGTCACCCAGACAGCTCAACACTTCCTCCCTTCAAACAGGGACATCACCCCTACCTCCCCCAAAGAGATACGGGACATCATTCGCAGTCTTCAAAACAAGAAAACCCCTGGTCTTGACAAAATCAATAACAACACACTAAAAATCCTCCCCCACAAACACATCATGTCCATCTGCAATATCGTAAACGCAATGATGAGACATCATTACTTTCCCAAGGCCTGGAAAACGGCCATAGTGGTCTGTCTTCCAAAAGCCGGGAAGCCCCTCAACGACCCCGCAAGCTATCGTCCAATCACTCTTCTAAACTCCCTAAGCAAAGTGGCCGAAAGCGTTATCCTAAAACGCCTCTCCAACTCGGTTACCAGAAAAAACCTCATACCTGACTGTCAGCATGGGTTCCGCACAGGGCACAGCACCTGTCACCAACTTCTCAGAGTTACGGAACTCATTGCTGACAACATGAATAGACGGCTGCACACAAAGATGCTGCTGTTAGATGTCCAGCAAGCCTTCGACAGGGTATGGCATGACGGGCTCGTCTTCAAGTTCATTGCCAATGACATCCCCCATTATTTGATCGGGATAATAAAGTCGTTCCTATCAGACCGATTTATTCGAGTTAGGGTAGGCAACTCCCTTTCCGCTCCAAAGGCCATCTCAGCCGGCGTCCCTCAAGGGTCTAAGCTCTCCCCCCTACTTTTTACTTTTTTCTGCCATGATCTTCCCATACACGATACAATTGCCACGGCACTCTACGCGGACGATATTGCCCTCATAGACGCCACTAAAATAATCTGCCACAGCACCTCAAGGCTAAACAGATTTCTCCCACACCTCATCAACTGGTACTCACGGTGGAGACTCTCCATCAACGAGAGCAAGTCCAGTGCAATCTTCATCTCCCGTAAAAACCGCACCTCTCCAAAAATAACGATCAAAGGCTCCTCCATCCCGTGGAGCCCATCGGTCAAATACCTCGGAGTGACGTTCGACAGGAACGTATCCTGGAACAAACACCTTCGCCTCACCAGGAGCAAAATGCTAGAAGCCTTCTTAAAACTCAAACCTTTCTTCAATTGCAAAACCCTGTCACTCAGAACAAAGGCCAGAGCCTTCTCCGCCATCATCAGGACCCCAACTGGGGGTCCATCCCTCTAGAAAGACTTCAGCGTCTCCAAGGCACCTACATGAGGCTGCTACGCTCTTCCCTGAACACCCCTTGGTACTTAAGGAACACTCAAGTACTTAAGAAAACTAACCTTCTTGCTCTCAACGACTACGCGAACAAATTCGCCAAAAATCTGAGAGATTCAATTAAACAGCACCCGAACTCAGGAATCCAATCCCTGAGTAGTATCCGTCCTAAATCGACGGATCGCTACAGGAGGCCTTGCCAACTGATCAGCGATCCGTAACCCCATCAGCCACTACCGGCCACTCCGTGCTTCATTTTCGTACGTAAGCCTCTGCCCCCAAGAAGGCAGAGCCCCTAAACTCACCAATTCCTCCCCTATCCACATCCCACTCCTACTCCCCCACCCCCTACACTGTTCCGTTTAATAATATTTTATCCCAACATGTAAAGGGAATGATACCTCCGGGTAGGAATCCCTGCGGGGAGGGGTTTTAGTCGGTAGGCAAGCGAGCAAAGGCTCCATGAATCCGACACTACCTCTCTCAGAGAGGTGTCTTTAGATGATTTCCCCTCCTCGCGTCACAAGAAAAAAAAAAAAAAAAAAAAGTGAATGTTCATATCCAACTTTGGGATTCGTATCCCAAAGAAGGTGTGACGTTAGTCGGTATTACCTTTTTTGTTCTTCAGGTTAATCTGGCACTACTCTCACATCTTATGGATATCTTTTGATTTTTGTATATTTTTGAATTTTTTCACATGAAAAATGCTCTCTCTCTCTCTCACTCTCTCTCTCTGTCTTCTTCTACAAGATGGTTGTATGCCAAATCATACTAAAAATAATTTGTGAAAACGAATTATAAGAATAATTTGATATTTTTTTGAATATTCAATTTTTTTCTGTGCAAGAAGAGAATTGTATAATTATTTTGAAACATGAATTATACAGAATGTTCAAATAAAAGCATCAAAATAACCAAATAATTTTTGAAAAGGGAAAGTCTACAATTTTTAGATTTTTCCCTTGCTTATTGAATTATCAAACATAAATCAAATTATTTTAATATTATAAGGGGTTTTCAGTATATATGTAGAGTTGCGGTCTTATCGATTTTTATTTAAAAAAATTAATTTTAAAAAATAATTAAAATTATTTAAATTAATATATATCTATATATACCATTTCATATTACCAAAAATGTAAATTTCAATATAAATTGTTAGAAGTGGTATCCAATATAAATTGTGTTTTGTTTTTTTTACTAATATATCAGGTATGTGAATAAGTCTTTCCTGTTTTTTTTTCAAATTTTGAGCCTTTATTGTGAAAAAATGGTTACAAATGAATTATTGAAAGTATTGGCCATCGCTAGCTACAACTTTTTCCCATCTTTCTGGCAACATACGAATCCCGTTGCGAAAAAATTCGACTGGTTTGGCCTCTATCCAGTCATCCACCCATTTTTTGGCTTCCTCGTAGGATTGGAAGTGCTGGTCAGCGAGGCCATGCGTCATCGATCTGAAGAGATGGTAATCAGACGGAGCAACGTCTGGACTATACGGCGGGTGGGGCAGGACTTCCCATTTGAGCGTTTCTAAGTATGTTTTCACCGGCGGTGCAACATGTGGGCGAGCATTGTCATGTTGCAAAATAACTTTGTCGTGCTTGTCGGAGTATTGTGGTCGTTTTTCTCGCAGTGCGCGGCTCAAACGCATCAATTGTCGTCGATAGACCTCGCCTGTGATCCTTTCATTCGGTTTCAGAAGCTCATAGTAAACCACACCTAGCTGGTCCCACCATATACAGAGCATGAGCTTGGCGCCATGAATATTTGGCTTGGCCGTCGATGATGATGCAGGGCCGGGTAGTCCCCATGATTTTCTTCGCTTCGGATTATCGTAACGTATCCACTTTTCATCGCCAGTCACGATACGATGCAGAAAACCCTTTCTTTTATGTCGCTGAAGCAGCTGTTCGCAAGTGAAAAAACGCCGTTCGACGTCTCTCAGCTTCAGTTCGTACGGCTCCCAATTTCCTTGCTTTTGGATCATTCCCATGGCTTTCAAACGCTTGGAAATGGTTGTTCGGACAACTCCCAATGCTTCAGCAAGTTCTTCTTGCGTTTGACAAGAATCTTCATCAAGCAAAGTCGCCAATTCTCGATCTTCAAAGATTTGCGGCCGCCCGGAACGCTCCTTGTCTTCCACGTCGAAATCACCGCTTTTGAAGCGTCGAAACCATCCGCGAACACTTGAATCATCGACACAACCTTCTCCATAAGCCTCCTAAAGCAATCGATGCGTCTCGGCAGCAGATTTCTTCAAATTGAACCATTAAAGTGAAACTTCCCGCAAATGACGTCGACTCGGCTCAAATTTCGACATTTTCACGATATCAAAAATTTATGATGCGAAAAAATTTTAACTAATGTGTTAGTATGGAATTGTTGACATATGAATAAGCTTTGATTATGACATATGTAACCATTGAATACTCGCACAGTATTGGTGGCGCAATCTCTTACAAAAAACGGGAAAGACTTATTCACACTCCTAATACATTTGTGAATTATTAATTATTTAAGCAAACAAATTAAAGTTCATTTTATTGGGGCCCGTCTTTGATACGTCAACAAGTACAACTTCCTTAAAACAATTATTTATTTAACCTATTTAAATCATGACAAAATTTCAAAATTTCAAATTCAAATTTTAATGTTAATTTATAATTATAAAAATGGATATATTTATTTTGGCCATTAATTGCATCAGCCATTCTTCTACTTCTATATGAATTTATACTTTTTTCTTAATATATATTAAATTTTCTACTACATTAGTTTGATCAAAGTGTAGTTCTTTTTTTTCGAATCTAAAACAAACTTATTTCTTTGATTTTTTAAAATTATCCGATGGGTTTTGTCAGTACAGGGTGTAATTGAAAATTTTATTTTACAAAAATTTTATTTTACACTTTATTTTGTAATGCAAAATAAAGTGTTACTCATTAAATATTTCATTATTTTAAATAAATATTTAAAAAGAGGAAACAAAGCACTTTATTTAAAATATGTAAATTTATAATTAATATAAATAAACTATAAAAAATACATTTTTTTTGGTTCCAAATATTTGGAAGATAGAAGTTATATATGTATTTCAGACAAACAATTTCGTTTTGAGAAATATTTTTTTTCATATAAATAAGTTGTACAGTACTTAAGAATGCAGAATTTTTTGTGCACATATTCTTGAAGATAACAGAAATAATAACAGTATTCAAACATTTTATTTCTTTACATGATCTTTATTAAATTAATAAATAAGTTAATTGAATATGTTACAGTTAGTTTTTGTTGGGATTAAGACGAAATATGCGCGATTTTTTAGAAATGATTATTACTATAATGAAGATGGCTATAACATATAATAATACGTCAAATAATCGTTTAATATTTTTATAAATGCTGTTGAAAACTTTGATCCCCTTGATCAAACAACAAGTCGGAAGTTCCAAATCTTATAAAAGCTTTGCTCGCAGACGCAATAAATATATTCGAATAAATTCGAAATTCTATTTTAACCAGGGATTTTTTTTAGAATATTGTATTGCATTTCTTTGAAATAAACCAAATTGCTAACTATTAAAGTGTTGAAATAAGTAAAGAAAAATATCATTTATAATAAACACTGATGAAAATTCAAATTCGAGTGATTTTGATAATATTAAGTTCGCGGATAATACTTTTAAACGATTTCGAGTGCACGGCAAGTTGTTTCGCTCTATTAAATGCTTAATTTTGGTATTCACCGCTAGGTGGCGAACATGTCCTTGGATCACATATAAAAGGTTTGGCGAAGTTTAATCTACATATAACCAAGCCAACGTCGATATTTTTCTAGAAATTTGTGCTTTTTGCCTAATTCACATAAATTTGCTGATTAATTGTTTTTTAATTCAAAATATCATGCCCAGATCGTTGAAAAGTTCTCTTAGTAGGAATACTAGACATGCTAGACGACATTCTACATTACGATTATATGAGACTACTAATCAGAGTAATTTTAGACGTGTTCGAGAAAGACAGTCCATAGCTCTGCGTCGAGCTTCTACTGTTACTCAACAAACTGAATTTGAACTTTTACAACAAGACACAGTTGCATCTAATATTCCCGAATTAAGGACTACAACTTTAAAATTTCGCTCAGCTTTTGAATACAATCCTGCTTTTGATTACCTGCATATTAACTATTTACAAATTGGTGTAATGAACACAATATGCAGTCATTCTTCAGCAAAAAAAATGGAACGGTGAAGCACCTTCAATGTGCTGTTCTGGTGGCAAAATTTCACTTCCTCAACTTGAGTTGATAGAGTCTCAACGCGGATTAATATTAGGAACACATCCTTTGTCAAAAAATTTTCTTGCCAATATAAGGAAATATAATAGTTGGTCTCAAATGACCTCATTTGGAGCTAAGGAAATTGTAGAAGGTAATTTTATGCCTACATTTAAAATTCAGGGGCAAGTTTACCATCGTATAGGAAGTTTATTTCCTGCTTCTGGTGAAAAAGAACAATTTTTACAAATTTTTTTCATATCGGAAGCTGATCAAATTTCTCTACGAAATAATATTATTCCAAATTTAAACCATGAGTTAATTCAAATATTGCAAGATTTTTTATTACAAAATAATAATTTAATAAAAGAGTACAAATATAATGAAGAACATAATAGGAACCTAGAGGATTTAAAATTAATATTTCATGCCGATCGCGTACCTGTCAACCAACACAGACGTCGGTATAATGCTCCAACTACTAACGAAGTAGCTATTTTAATGGTTGATGATGATAAAGGTCTTAGAGATATTGTTCTACATTGTCGACATGGACCATTGCAGAAAGTTTCAGAATTACATCGTTCCTACGATGCTCTGCAATATCCTCTTATATTTTCTAGAGGCGAAGATGGTTATTGTTTAAATATTTCTCTAAATGATAATCCTCAGCAAATAGCTTCATGTATGCAATTTTATGCATATAGATTTATGATAAGAAATAATAACGGTAACTTCTTGCATCATTATAAATCCTTATTGAATCAATATTGCGTTGATATGATGGCTAAAATGATATCTGAAAGATTAACTTTTATTCGTTTCAATCAGCAAAAATTTCGAGCAGATGCTTATATACATCTCCGAGATACTAATGTAAATCCTAAAAATATAGGGCAACGCATAATTCTCCCATCATCAGTTACTGGATCTCCACGATATATGCATGAGAAATCACAAGATGCTATGGCGTATGTGCGTAAATATGGGCGTCCAGATTTATTTATAACTTTTACGTGCAACCCTGAATGGCCAGAAATAAAGCCGGAACTATTTTCTGATCAAACGTCCAAAGATAGATATGATATTATTTCTAGAGTTTTTCATTTAAAATTAAAGAAATTAATAGACCTGATTACTAAAAAGGAAGTATTTAATAAAGTTAATTGCTATTCACTTAGTATTGAATGGCCAAAACGAGGATTACCTCATAGTCATATTTTAGTGTGGTTAGAAACTAAAATTCGACCAGATGAGATCGATGTTATAATTTCTGCAGAGCTTCCGGACAAAAATATTGATCCAATACTGTATAAAATGGTATGCAGACATATGTGTCCTGGTCCATGCGGGTATATGAATAGGTCGTTACCATGCATGATGAATGGAAAATGTTCTAAAAAATATCCTCGAGCATTTATTTCTGATACTCAAACTTCAGATGATGGTTATCCCAGTTACCGCACAAGAAGTCCTGAAACGGGGGTTTAACAGCAGCTTTACATATGCGAGGTAATTTAATTAATATAGACAATAGATGGATTGTTCCATACTGCCCACTCCTCTTGCGCTGTTGAAATGCGCATATAAACGTTGAGTTTTGTAATTCCGTGCAAGCTATCAGATATATATGCAAATATATTATCAAAAGGTCAGACCAAGCTACAGTTACTGTTGAAAATGAAAATGATGAATTAAATCAATATCTTAATGGTCGATATATATGTTCATCCGAGGCTTACTGAAGATTTTTTGATTTTCCAATTCATATACGATATCCAACTGTCATTCATTTACCAGTTCATTTAGAAAATCGTCAACGTGTTTACTTCACTGAAGAAAATATGCAAAATGTTCTTAATGGTTTTCAGCAAACTACATTAACAGCTTTCTTTGAACTTTGTCGCTCAGATGAATTTGCTAAAACATTGCTATATCCTGAAGTACCTAGCTATTATATTTGGCGAGGCAATAAATTTATTAGAAGGAAGCGTGGAGTTACCGTTGAAGAATTTTCCGGAGTTAAAAAGGACGATGCTTTGGGCAGAGTATATACTATTCATCCAAATCAAAGTGAATGTTTTTATTTGTGTCTTTTATTGCATAATGTTAAAGGTCCTATCTCATTTAATGATTTAAAGACTGTTAATGGTGTTCTACAACATACATTTCAAGCGGCGTGTGTTGCGCTTTGCTCAGTAGAAAATGATCATTGTTCCAAAGTCATTGGAAGGATACTTTATTCGATGCTTCATTATACCAGTCTTCGTCTAAATTAAAAGATTTATTTGCAATTGTATTAGTATTTTGTCATCCAGCTGAACCACATGTATTATGGGAAATGTTCCAGAAGGATTTTTGTTAAAATATTTTATATCAAATTCGTCGGCAAACTAACAATTTCGAAATAAATTTTTCAAACGAAATATTTAATAAAGATCTTATTGAAATTGAAAATATTGTGATCACTCTTAGTGGAAAATATTTATGTGATTTTGGTTTACCAACTCCTATACGTAAGAATCACGAGAACATAAATGCTCATGATACAATGTTGCCACATAATTTTGATAGTGATGAATTAAAAAAATATGTAAAAACAAATATTCCTAAATTAGTAGCGGATCAATCGGAAGCATTTCACATTATTTGTAGCAGTATAAATAAGAATAATCCTATCGTTTTTTTCTTAGATGCGCCTGGAGGTACTGGGAAAACATTTTTGATAAATCTTCTTCTGGCTCAAATTAGGTCAACTGGAAATATTGCAATTGGGGTGGCTTCATCAGGTATTGCTACTACACTTATCCATGGTGGAAGAACTGCACATTCGACTTTTAAGTTGAGATTAAATGTTTTATGCAGACAACAATCAGTTTGTTCTATTCGTAAAAATGCACCTTTGGGTAGACTTCTACAAGAAAATAAGCTTATAATATGGGATGAATGCACAATGAGTCATTGAGCTCATATTGAAGCCCTTAATCTAAGCCTTCAAGATATTCTCTCTTGCAGTAAATTAATGGGTGGAATAACTGTTGTTTTTAATATAACAAGGGCAGATATTGTTGAAGCATGTCTGAAATCATCGCCAATATGGAAAAGCGTTCAAACGCTTAGATTATCGACTAATATGAGAGTTCACCTTGGGGGAGGAAATGCTGACTTTCCTTTAAAGTTATTAACTATTGGAAATGGAACTGTTTTTAATAATCGCGGCTATATTTCTATAATCAATTATAATATTGGTACAATTTTATATACTGTAGATGACCTAATTTCTCACATTTATCCTCAAGTTGATAGCCTATTAGAAAAACCGTTTGAGTGGCTTTGCGATAGATCGATAATTACGCCTCGAAATCTGTCTGCTTTTGAAATTAATAGTATTATTTTAGAAAAAGTTCGAGGTACATTTAAGGAATATACATCCATTGATACTACTGTTAATACTGAAGACGCTATTCATTTTCCAACAGAGTTCTTAAATTCTTTAAATCCTGCAGGATTTCCACCACATATTCTTCGAGTGAAATTAGGAGTTCCAATTATTTTACTACGAAACCTTAATCCTCCAAGGTTATGTAATGGCACGAGATTGCGAGTAAAGCATATGAGCAATCATATTATTGAGGCGACTATTTTAACTGGCCCAGCTGCAGGAGAGACGGCTCTGATAACCCGAATCCCAATGATCCCAACAGATTTACCATTTCAGTTTAAAAGATTGCAGTTTCCAATAAAACTTTCTTTTGCGATTACAATTAATAAAGCCCAGGGACAAACATTTAAACATATCGGCATAGATTTACGATTAGATTGTTTTTCACATGGACAGTTATATGTTGCACTTTCTAGAACTGGTAATTCTGAAAATCAATATATTTTGTTACCATAAAATCTAACTGTTACAAAAAATATCATATATCCAGAAGTATTATAATTTTAATATTAAAAGAAATCCTTCACTTCGAATCTCGGGCGAAGCCGAGACGGGGGATGCTAGTTACATATACATATATATATATATATATATATATATATATATATATATATATTCTACGAGGAAATATTGTAGTTTCCTGTATGGGTGGTTGATACGATATTTTGGGGCCTGAGGACGATTTCTACGAGGAGTTTTGTGTTTGTCAACTTTTTGTTTATCAACTTCGCTAATATAATATATAGTACAATAATACAGTACCTACTTGCACTTCATGTTCCAGTAGGCTTTAAGTTGCTCACATTTTACAAATCTATATTGTTAAGTATTATAACTGTTAAAGAACTATGTGCCAAATACAGCAAAGCAAAAATCTGTAAAATAATTAACATATTTATTATTAGTGATAATAAACGTAATATACGAGGTGTATTCAAAAAGTAACGAGAATTTTTAAATTTCACGGGTCTGGAGAGTCCGCCTGTATAAAAATTTTTTGATTGTCTTGGTATACATACCCCTGAAGTACGATAAAATTTTCATCAATATTCATTGCTTACTTTTTATGTGACAGCCGCTAACGTTAGACGTGTTTTTTGAGCTTGGCGATTTGAGCTCAGCGAGAGAAGTCGCTGATAATATGGATATATCTGTTGGCTCATGTCATGGAATTTTTTCGGATATTTTGGATATGAAACGTGTGGCAGCAAAATTTGTTACGCAATTGTTGAATTTCGAACCAAAATAGCGATGAATGGAAGTTGCTCAGGAGTGGCTAAATGAAGTTAATAATGATACAAAACTACTAAAACATGTTATAACAGGTGACGAAACGTGAGTTTATGGATATGATTTCGAAACTATGGCTCAATCGTCCCAGTGCAGGTATTCTAAATCGCCAAGACCGAAAAAGGCTCGACAAACGAAAATCGCGGTGCTCAAAAAACATGTCTAATGTTAGCGGCTGTCACTTAAAAAGTAAGCAATGAATATTGTTGAAAATTTTATGGTACTTCAGGGGCATGCGTACCAAAATAATAAAAAACAATTTTATACAGGAGGACTCTCCAAACCCGCGAAATTCAAAAATTCTCGTTACTTTTTGAACACATCTCGTACAAGAACTATTGACAAGAATGCCTGTTGCAAGTGAAGCGTTCAATTTGACAACTGCTCGCGTTTAGAAACTAATTCCGACTAACCTTCTAGGCTGTAGAATCGGCCTTATATTTCTCCTTGATCTCAAGGGAAAATGCGTTTGCTAATCACTATATGCTTAATTACTAACACCGTTTTGCAGGCAGACAGCGACACTCCAGTTCTTACTTGTATCAAATCGTTATGGGAAATTCGCAGTATATGTAGATTTGGTAATGTCCGACATTATTAACGGTACAATTATTTCAAATTATTATATAGAATTTACGCAGTAATTCAACACTCCCACTTCATTTAGAATCCTTCGAATGTTCACGTAAATAACAAAACTGCTGTTTTGCTAATGGCTTGATAAAAATTATCAGCCAGCTATTCTTTTAATTTACGTATCTAATATCTATTTCGTTACGATACAATACTTCGCAAATAAAATGGAAACGCACTTCGACATGTTTCGATTTTTTATGAAATTCCGAATTTTTGGCCAATTTATTCGCGGATTGATTATCTACATTTATCGGAATAGAGTCACAAGAAATATTTAAATCTTGAAGCACTTGAAGCAGCTAAATTGTTTCTTTTGTACCGTACGCTAGTGTTATATATTCTGCTTTCGCTGTTGATAAAGATACTACGGTTCGTTTCTGGCTTGACCAGCATATAGGCCCCCCATTTAATAAAAACATGAATCCTCTTCTTGACTCTCACGTTTCTATACATCCAGCGTAATCAGCCTCAGTAGAACCCAATACCCATGTAAAACTGTTACTGTTTCCGAAAATAATTCCATAATGGCGAATATCCTTTAAATATCGCAAGATTTTTTTAACAGTTTGCAAATGCTCTTGGCCGGCAGAATAAAAAAATTGGCTACAATAATTCACGGCATACTCTACACTGAGCGAAACATGCTCGCGGCGAATAAAAGGGAGCCCGCCCACGATCTCTCTATACGGAATTACCTTATGATTTTCTTTGTTGGTATTATTTACATCATGCTTTTTTAGACGCAGACCCGGTTCTGGAGCTACGAACAATGGGTTACTATCATTCATCCCGAAACTATACAATAATTTTGCATTCCTACAAACTCATTTGCCGAATCAAAAGCTATATTAAAACTACATGTTAGATATCGCAGTACCTCATTAATCGCATACTCACTCTTAGAAATAACTAAACCATTATCTACATAAAGTGCCAAATAAACTTTTTTCACTTCACCACTGAACGTGCACTTGTCAATTTCAATATGTTTAAAATTGGAATTAGTTAAGAAACTCACAAACTTCTGTTTTCAACAGCGCGGGGACCTCTCAAACCGTACAGACTTTTCTGCAGCTTGCAAACTAAATTCTTATTTTTCTCTGTGATAAGTCCTTCTGGCAGTTGCAGGTATATTTCTTCATGAAGCTTGCCATAGAGAAACGGTGTTTTCACATCAAACTTCGCGATTTCATAATCTTTCTCGGCCATTGTTGCTAGTAAAACTTTTATAGATTCATAACGCACGACGGGCATAAAGATTTCAAAATAATCTATATCCTCGCTCTGAGAGAATTCTTTAGCAACAAGCCGACCATTTTACCCATTACTGTGTTGCGTACTTGTTTTTATTGCAAACACCCACTTGCACCCGATAGCACGTTTACCTTTAGGCAGTGGTACGATTTTCGATGTACTATTTTCATATAGCGCGTTCATTTCTTCACGCACCGCTTTCTTCCATTTCTCTGCATACTTCATATGACACAGCTTGCGACTATGCAACTGGATTTTCCTATCTCCTTATGAAATTCAGCATCTCTCTGTTGCGCAGTTATCTCCCTTCTTTTATATGAAAGTCACTGTTCTGAATGATTTGTAGCTGCTCGTCGAAATCCTTATACACTCCCACTTCATCAATAGCTTGTTGATGACTATTTTTTCGGCGACTTCCATTTCAAAATTAAAAGCTGCACGATATGCGACATCTTCTGTATTTATCTCTTTTCGACTGTTTTCATTAAAATCTACATCGTTACTTGTGTGGATGCGTCGAATAATTGGATCCCACAGTCTATAATTTGACGATGCATCGTCATCGCCGATTACAATAACTTTCCTGTTTTTAAAGTCAAACTTTTTTCCTTCTCTTTTGGCTCATTAACATACGCATCTGTATCAAACAATCGTAGACGCTTAATTTTTGGTTTTCTATTAAACCATTTTTCAAACGGTGCTTTAATTGCTTCCGACCAGAGTTCCATATTTACCTTGCTACCTATTAACATACATCTGGCGCTTTCTACTAGAGTGTGAATTTCTCGCTCAGCCACGCAAATGTTGCTCATGTATATATGGTGTTGAGAACTCATGCACGGTACCTCTGTTTTCGAGATGCTTACCGAACTGTTCGGAAGTATATTCAGGTCCATTATTTGAGTGTAAAATTTTTATTTTATTATTTGTCTGATTACAGACTAACTTTTCGAACTCTAGAAATTTTTCAAAAATTTCTGTTTTATGTCTTAAAAAATAAACTTTTCGGAAACTTGTACACTCGTCCTTGAACACCAGAAAATATCTCGAACCTCGCGGAGATTCAAAACTTACGGGACCGCACACGTCTGTATGAATTTTTTCACCTGATTTAAACGTGTTTAAGTAATTTGACGACGCGTATAGCTTGCGGGTTTGTTTACCCATTACACACGTTTCGCAAAAAATTTTGCCAACTTTATTTACCTTAAACACTTTGTCATCTAGCACTTTACTGGTATGAATAACTGCCCGTGCATTCATATGCCCTAATCTTTCATGCCACAATTTCAACACGTTGTTATTTGTTGTTTCTATCATGATGCACTCAAATAGCATTCTGAATAATTTTCCATGTCTTTTGCTACGGGCTACTATTTTGCCGTTATTGTCAAGCACTTTCCAGTGATTTTTGGTTACATGGAAATGAAAATTTTTATCATTGATTGCAGGAATCGAAAACAAATTTTGAGGACATTATGCATTTCCCTGATGCTTGTTTCACCGTCGATTTTTTCTTGAATTATTATTGTACCAATGCCTGCTGCGGGTGAAATCTTATCGTCGGCAATCTTGAAGTAATGGCTATTATTCGTTGCAGTCAAATTCTTAAAAAAATCTGGTCGGAAAGTCATGTGCATACTTGCACCAGAGTCTGTGAGTCAAACATTTTATCACAATCTGCCGTTTCACTCATTAACGCTGTTAAATCACTCACGTACGCGGATGTTACAAACGCTGCTCCAGAAATGTAATTAGATTTCTTATTGGGACACTCACGCGCCCAGTGTCCTACGTTCTTACAAATAGCACATTTTGTTTTTTTCTTTAAATCCTCTATGTTTTTCTTTTTATTCACTTTACGGCTTTTATATTTTGTCTCCGCTTGCTGTTGGCTGTTCAACTTCAAATTTAGTGCTTCAATCTGACGAACTAATGATGCGGTAGCACTTTCATCCTCGCAAAGACGCTTATTTTCGCGTATGAGACGCAGGACAAGGTTATCCTTCGTTTTTTCTGCTTTCGGCGTGTACTCCCACGCCAATCTAAAAGCTAAAAATCTAAAAATCTTCGTCGGAGACCATTCAATAGTCTTACTACCATATTCATATCAGAACGTTTTTCATCAGCATATTCAAGTTTTTTGCATAGATTCTTGAATTTCTTGATTTGTAAAGCGACTGATTCACCAATCTTAATTCTAAAGTCGTAGAATTCTTGCAAAACACTGTCGACGTTATCGATACTGGAAGTTCCGTATAATTTCTTTAATTTATCCTACATAGCTTTGGGAGTTGTGTAATTAATTAAATATCAGTGAATTGTTTTCTTGACAAAATTGGAATGGAACTTATCAAAATCACGGCAGCTTGCGACGAGTAGACCCTCCATTGATTCCAATCCGTCGGTTTTGTTTCTTTGTCGGGCTGTTCGATATGTCGTTGATGAATCTGGTTAAGTTTTTGCCATCCAGCAAAAACGGTATGCTGAATTTTCATAATTCATAGTTTGTCTCATTGAGCTTGGTCAACTCCAAGATTTCTTTATCAGTCATGATAACTAAAACTGTTGCAAGCACGCACACGAAACTATATTTAAAAATACGACACGAACGCACAAAATTATCTCACGCTATTCTTGTATAAATGCCTAGCTTGGCTATTTCATTTAACACTAATAAACTTTATTTACACTGTAAAAAGTAATTAAGGCCCATAACCTGTGAAAAAATAATGTGCTAAATAAAGCAAAGCAAAAATTTACGAAATAATTAACGTAGTTTGTTACTGATAATAAACGTAATATACAAGAACTAGTGACAATAATGCCAGTTGCAAGTGAAGCGTTCAATTTGACAACTGCTCGCGTTTAGAAACTAATTCCGACTAACCTTCTAGGCTGTAGAATCGGCCTTATATTTCTCCTTGATCTCAAGGGAGAATGCGTTTGCCAATCACTATATGCTTAATTAGTAATACGGTTATGCAGGTAGACAGCGACGCTCAAGTTCATACTTGCATCAAATCGTTATTCGAAATTCGCAATACATGTAGATTTGGTAATGTCTGACATTATGAATGGTACAATTATTTCAAATTATAATATAGAATTTACGCAGTAATTCAACAATAACTTTATATAATAGTCGATGTTCTTATAAAGTCGTTCATTTTTAATTTATTTTTAATCTCTCTTAATTTCATAGTTAACGGTGATTTTTTATGGCTGTCTTTTTAATATGCGTATATATTCGAAAGTTTTCATTCTTTACTTATGGAGTATTTGGTCCATCACGATTTGGAACCTTTAATTTGTTACATATTAATGTATGTGATTTATTTCCTCCTATTGATTTCATTCGTAATGGTTCTGTTATTGTTAATATGTGCTTTTAATTAGTAAAATGTTGGATTTGGTTTTTTAATAATTTGGTTTTTTTCTTATTTTGATGATGAGCACGAGGTTGTCATTCATATATTTTGAATTATTAGATATTGCGCGACAAAACATCGTAAGATATTTTTATTAAAGGAAGTGTAAAGGTTAAAATTAGCTACTGCACAGAAGTTGTCCGTTCAGTTATGAATAATATAGGCAAATAAATTATATTGTTCATGTCTGTGGCTAAGCGTTACTATATATTTTTTTGTGATATTAAAATACTGAAGATTTTATTATTTTTTTTTAAAAAATACTTTAAACCATTCTCAGAATTTAACTGACAGAATTTTCATAGAGATCAGAGGTTTAATAACTGAGAAAGATTTCTAAACAGCATCAACCACCGTTTTCTTCTCACCGAAGCATTTCGAAATAATGATGGCTAGATTTAAAATCGCATATACACCTTTGTATATGATACATCGCTATAACACATTTGCGTTCCTCTCTCAAGCCGTGCGATTTAGCAGCATGTGATTAAGATTGCCGGTAAAACCGGTTGAGTCCGAAACTGCTGCATTTATAATGGTAACAGGAAGATTGTTTTTATTTATTGCGTAAACCTTGTTTAGGCAACTTTAAAAGTCCTGTGCCTATTTAACTTTTGTCACCAAATTAAGTTTTAGTGTACTAGTGAAGATCTACGCTTGGGTTTATATACTTAGGATATACTATATATAAGAAACAGACTTAGGAAATAAATGTAAAATTCGTATATAGATTTAACTTAATCACATTATAAAGTTTCATTAAAAATTTTATTTTTACATTTTTAATTTTTTAAATATATACAATTGATCACTGTAAAATAACCTGTAAAAAACTGTTACAAACTAATATTTTTAACTTTATCCTTTGTATTTGAATTAATCTGAATTTTTAACTACACATTTGAGCCTACACGATTAATGGATTAATAAAACTAGGAATGAAAATTTTATTCGACATGGTAATGAAATGCAATATTCTTGATTTAAATATAAAATGTTGAATAAGCGATTTATCTTTTAGAAAATTAATAAGTTAAATATCGTTTATTTTTGCATAAAATTTTTTCAAACCTCCCATAATATACGAGGTATGTTCAAAAAGTAACGAGAATTTTTAAATTTCGCAGGTTTGGAGAGTCCGCCTGTATAAATTTTTTTGTATTATGTTGGTACGCATACCCCTGAAGTCCGGCAAAATTTTCAACAATATACATTTCTTACTTTTTAAGTGACACCCGCTAACGTTAGACGTGTTTTTTGAGATCGGCGATTTCCGTTTGTCGAGCCTTTTTCGGTCTTGGCGATTTAGAATACCTGCACTGGGACGATTGAGCCTTAGTTTCAACATCATATCCGTAAACTCACGTTTCGTCACCTGTTATAACACGTTTTAGTAGTTTTGCATCGTTATTAACTTCATTTGGCGACTCCTGAACAACTTCCATTCATCGCTGTTTTGGTTCGAAATTCAACAATTGTGTAACAAATTTTGCTGCCATACGTTTCATATCCAAAATATCCGAAAAAATTCCATGGCATGAGCAAACTGATATGCCAATATCATTAGCGACTTCTCTGATTGTGATTCGGCGATCGTTTATAACCATTTCTTTCACTTTTTTAATATTTTGATCGGTTGTTTATGTGCTTGTGTGTCCGGGTCGTTCATCATCAAAGTTTTCGCGGCCATCTTAGAAACGCTTATACCACTCGTAAATCTTTGTTTTACTCATAGGAGGCTCGCCATATGCCTTTTGTTAACATTTTACAAACTTCACTACGCTTTATTTCATTTTTTATGCAAAATTGAATACAAATTCATTGCTCCATTTTTTTCACAAACGAAAATCTCCGAACTCGAAAAAACACGTCTAACGTTAGCACCTACCACTTAAAAAGTAAGCAATGAATATTGCTGAAAATTTCATCGTACTTCAGGGGCATGCTTACCAACATGATAAAAAAATTTTTATACAGGCGGACTCTCCAAACCCGCGAAATTTAAAAATTCTCGATACTTTTTGAACACACCTCGTATACTGCATTGCTAATGTAATTATTGACGTTACAAGTGATGACTTGAACTGTAAGTAACTTATTTAGATGTATAAAGGTGCTGCCATATTACTGAAAAGTTTACAAACCATACGACAATTTTAGTAACATGTAGGTATTGTTAGGTGGGTACGTTAGGTAATGGGTATAGATCGTCATACGACAATTTCAGCAATATAATAAAAACCACATTTTTAAGTTAATTTCATTGAAGTTTCACACAGCAAAAGCAGATAAAAAAGACTACTTAATCGGTACTCAGTTGAATTAATTACATTTACTGAAGAGTCTTTCTTAATTATAATTACACAAATAATTGTAAGTTGTACGTGATTCAATATTAATGTCTATTATAATTATTAATATTAATACTAATAAATATTAATGCCTATTATTAATTAAAATATATTACTCTAATTTAATTTTCTCTCGAATTTGCCAAAGTCCAGAATTACGAAGGAGTTGTCGTTAAACAAAATCGTCGATACAGGCGCGCGTTGTTAATGTGTCCACACCCGACGGGGAAATTTTTCTGCAACGCGGTCCTGCGGGGCACGCGATCGGAGGTCGCCTATGCTGCTGCCGATTTGATACTCGTGTATAGTCCGAGTGAATGCAGAGTCAAGCAAAAGATAGAGGTGCGCATCTATCGATCTATATACGTGAAGCCACTAAGCGACTATATAGTACAACTGATGTGATATATCTGCGGAGAGACCGAGGCCCAAAAACACCGCGTCGCCGCAGCCACTAACCGGCCGCAGTTACTTTTAATTGGTAGTAAAATTTGACGGGGACGCCGGTAAAATTTTGAATTACGGCAGCCTCCGCTTGTATACACGTTGCCGGGATATCTGAAGTGCAACTAGGCAATCGCTGGCTGAATGGGACCTCAGAATCCTGAAAAGTCATATTACTCTTCCTCCTATTTTATTCTGTCTCAGTGGCTTATCCTTTGAATTTTTCAATTTCCCGTTTCTCTTTTAACTTGAGTTATTGTTTCTTGAGTTTTTACCACTTTTATTATATTTATTTTTCGTAAAATTTCTAGGAAAATATGATCAAATATAGTATTCATGCGATTCGAAAACAAAAATGATTTTGTTTTCGCTACAATTTATTTCGAGTAAGCAAAGCCTTTTATAGAAAATAAATTTATCACATCTTAAAACAGGAATTCGTCCAAATAGGTGTAAATTTAATTACAGGTTCTGCATCACTTATATTATAAATAAAATCTGTGAAGGCTATATGGAACTATATATATACACACACACACACATATATATATATATATATATATATATATATATATATATATATACACAGCTTTTCAATATTACAAAGATGCTTATTCAATAAATATATCACAATAAAATTTATCAATAGAAAATAGTAGAAAATCGTTAAAAAAATTATTTTTATAGTGGCAATTGAATATATACATTTTTCTGAAATGTATAAAGTTTGATATTTATTTTAAACTAATGAATGCGGCCCACTGATACTACTATTCCACACATTATTAGAATATATTTAATTTTACTTGAGGTTTAATTTATGTAAGATGGTGTATTAGCACGAATGCTTTTTAAGAGTGCAATAAAACATACAAATTGTTCTTTGACGTTTCCAAATTTATAGTTTTTTTTTAAACCTAAAGGTCGCGTTGATGGTAATAAAAAACAGGTTTTCCAGAGTTTAGACTTAAGTTTTATGCATTTGCAAACATCGTTTACAAGACGATAAATTTTCATTTCGATGCATAGCAAAAGTCTTAAATGCCAATATTATATGCATGACAGTGTATAAATGAAAACTATTGTAAGCAAAATTATTATCACTAGTGTTCGAGGTATTTATATTTCAGTAGCCTTGGGTGTTCCGACGTTGGAGTTGTTGATTAAGTATTCTTTTTATGGATCTTTCTTATATTTTTATAGTACATTTAAACAGCAGTACTTTCATATCAAAGTATTCACTTACTTAGGTCGTAAATCTTTATTATGTGACTTAAGTTACAGAAGAATCCAAATGAGAATACAAATAGATAGGTAGTAATTTATTTCAATACAAGAAATATAATCAGAGCACGCTTTTCGGGTTTTAGAATATTATGGAGCAGAGTATGCGTCTTTTTCTCACTCGTTGGGCTCGAATTTCCGGATGTCTTATAAGGTATTAAAAAGATTGGGAAATATCAATAAAATTTATCTACTCTGCTTGTAGATAAATTATATTTTAAAGTTTCGTGGAAAGAAATTATGCAATTTAGAGATAATATTATTTATTAGTTCCATCCTTATTTTTTTTATTTCTTTCATTTTTTACAGAATTTTTCGATTTATTGTGATAAGTTTTCTTCCAAACAATGAAATTATATAGATATAATTAAACATTTAAAAACAATTGAGATTAAAGTACGAAGATAAGACAAATTGTCCTCTTTGACGAAAGTGCGTATAATAGAAAAAAGTAAGTACTCGCTCATATTTGTCATCGAAGCGAATCACTCGCACTCTCGCAAGAGTGTGATGGCTGATGGGGAGGGGGTCAACCAGTGCTCGTCAGAGACTCGTAACTGATAATTATCGTTATAGATGTGTCGAACAGTCGCGAACGCGTGCGCTAGCGCTCACGAGACAGGTTATACGGAGTGACGAAACATCAATATCTAAGGTTTCTCTCATTACTGCGGACGATAAAAAATCACTTTGCCGATCGGCGTTCGACGGTCGGATGCTCGAACCATTTCTGATGCTTGGCCTGGCGCACGCGACCGAACCGTCCTGCCCGAGACGGGGAAGTACAGGGGCCTGCCTTTAGAAAATGAAACGCCGTCCAACGCGAAGATCTACGGGAACAGCTCGGGGCGAGAAGGCCTTTCGGCCCAGCGATAGACCCGTACATTTCGTCTCGGTATATTTTTGGTTATTAGCTCTGGGAGAATCTCGGCGATGTCGGCCAACGCGGAGCGTGGCGCTCGGTCGCGAGAGGCTGCCCCACGCTGACGAGCTCGTCTTAATACGTAATAATTCATTCGGAGAGGCTTGGACGGCGCTCTTCAGACATTCCGAATCGGGATAGATAAATCAGCCGTGCGATCCTGTACAGTCCATCGTCATCCCATACGGTTCTTCTCCGCCTGGACTTTTGAGTAACGAGTTTCGGTTACCCTTCGTTACGGGAATCACGTACGACGCGCCGAAATATTATTTCGGGCTAATGCTCCCGCGGCCGTTCGTGGCCGTTTCTAGATCGATTCCCCAGTGTAGCAGTATATATATATAGTTCTCGAGCAGGATTCGACTCGGTCTCTACGCGATAGGAGAGCAGGTAAGAGGAGCGCCAGGCAGCAGTAGCTACTTTGCCTCGGGGGTGTCCCGGATGCGGAACCTTCTTATAGCGTCTAAGTTACATTAGGTTACATCCTGGGGCATTCGCATAAGGAATGTGTCGGGGTATAATGTCCTCGGTCACGGTGTTCTCTCGTATCTATAAAGCATCGAAAGTATTTATAAAGGCCCAACGCGCTCGCGTAGTTTATATGAACCGTATATAATTATGGCATTACATATACATATTCATATACATATTCATATACATATATATATACATATATATACATATATATACATATATATATATATATATATCTATATATATATATTATATATATATATATATATATATATATATATATATATATATATATATATATAGACGTAGAGCGATGGCCCGAGCAGGCTGGAGGCGACTCCGAATTGAAACGAAGGCCCACTCCGGTCGTCAGTCAAGGACGGTCGATTTGAGCATCGTGCGATCCGTGCATTAGCATTCACTCACGAGAAGGATAGAAGGACGGGGAGGGGAGGGGTCGAGAGAACTCCACCAACTCTTGCACAACCTTTCTGTATTAATTAAGCATAGACTGCGAAACGACGCCTGCGCCGCGAGAAGCGTTGGTATTATAGAGAGCAGGATCGCATTGAAAAATCATTGGCTGCTGCAGCGCTTGGCTCAAAACGGCCTAGAAGGACTCGGAGATCGGGTCTCCGACTGAATTCTGAGAAAAACTCAATCGCAGCTTCAGCAATAGGTACCGATATAATATCTGGATAATCTACTTTCACGCATTGTTTAATATAGTCTATATTATCGTCAGTCCGCTTTCGCACGTTTTGAATATCTAATTTATAACTATAGATAATATAAAAAATTTTTCGCATTGAAACACCATTCTAACTATAAAATTATTTCAGTAGCACTGGTTAATAACACCTTTTGTAAACCCATCGAGTTGTAAAATATGTACCACGATGAATTCTTCTATGCCAGACAATAATTACTAAATATAAGCAATCGATTTCACCTTGAATAATCCGTAATCTTATTCAATATGTGTATCATAATTAGTCCTTGCCACGAAAATAATAATAGACAACCAGCTCTTCAATTTATTTAATAACTTTTATACGTAGGTGTATATAAATTTCATAATTTTACTTGGTCATTTAAGATGTTAACGATTTTAGATCTATTACGTGTATAAATGGAATTATAAGCAAATTGAAGCAGGATTCCTATACAGACACGAGATATATTTTTTAATTTTAATTTCAGAACTTTCGAGTGATTAGTTCCTTGCGCCTTTACATAAATTATTATTACATTTTAAAAGAAACATTAATAGGTGCTTAGTTCGCCTCTTTCAAAGGGAATCCTGAGTAGCAATTAGGAGTTTGAAAATACGCACGAGAATTCAAGAACGACGCAACACGGTAGCGGATTGCGTGTTCATTGCGTGTCTCCCTCGACATTTTCTTTATATTCCTCCTAAAAATCTTAAAAAGACACGTAAAAACAAGGCCATTGTGAAAACACAAAATTTGGAGTAGCATTCTTCGAAAAATTTGTGTAAACAGTAAGTTAGAAACTAAATCTAAAACAATACGTGTCAAGTTGTGGAAATAAATTACAGCTACTGCGTCTATATTTTGTAACTCTCTTATATCGTAAGCAGATCGCACGACCCTCTTTTTTTATTCACGGCTGTGTATTACAAGATTAGAAAATAATAAAGCTTACGCACATAATAAATGTTCCTCTTATTTGCTAGAAAAATTTTTTATTTCTCGTGAAAGGTATACGGCAAGGGTTTTTTTGTAAATATGACTATAATATATTTATCATAATTATTCATTCAGTTTTATTTTCTACCGCATTTTATAATTTGAACTAATTTGAAACAGTTTTGTCCAATATGTTTCTTTTATTTGACTTTAACTCGCCGAAAGTTATTTTTGAACTAAAATCTTATAGTATTAAAGAAGCAGGATATGTAAAAAACAATCCTGAAAATGATTTATTCCTTTATACGTAATCTCTGTTCTGTTAAAAAAAACTAAATTGATGGTAGCAATAGATTGGATAAGAATTAAGAAGCTTCATTTATTCGTTAAAATAGACTATAGTGTAGTTTGCATGACGCGACGCTTTCCTCAATTGGACATAACAGTATAAAAAAAATCTGAAATTGAATTATAAATAAGTACACGCGTTATCTTAGAATGGAGTCTTATAACGGTTGCTAATTCAACTATCAATTTAACTCAAGAGATTTTCCGAGTGAAACTACTTTTTACACCGGTAGAAGATCATATTACTTAATGCCAAGTGCAAACGCGCGCTTCGCGCGAGGCATTGGCAGTGAGTTTATTTCTTTTTTTTTTAAGGAAACACGCTCTAGCTTTTTACGAAGCGAAAAGCGCCAGTTGCTCAATATAGTCGTCGCGAAACTCGCTTAATGAGCGCCCCATCGAAAACAGATCGATGCCATCGTTCGAGGCAACTTGAAACTTTTGCCTATTATTATATACTTTTCTTCCTTTACGCGACCTTGTTGAAGCGTTGGTACTTTTTCCCCACTCCAATTTATATTCTTCTTGTCTTTTACCTACATAATATTTAACTGAAATGTGACGCCGCTTATTTTTTATTGAATTAGTCGATTTATTTACATATAAAAATCGTTTTATTTTTAACTTTATTACTTTGAATCTTCAAAGTAATTATTGTACTTTTATTTTATGGTATATACTATAATAAATACTATACGTGACATATATTTATACATTCTAACACTTTATCGATGCTTCGAAATTTAGAACGAAATTTCGAAATCTGGTGTAAAAAAAATGAACTGAAAAGGACAGATTTGCTGCTAGTTATTCCTGTTATAGATTATAACTTATAAGACTGTTTGCTTCGGTTGAAGCAAGAGATTCGACCACATTCACATGCGGACGGAATAAAACGTCCATCTTACTTTTAGCTCAACTATAGCTCATATTTTACTCTTCCTATCTAGAAATACTCTTTATCCGCACACGTCTCGAATAATTCAAGTTCGCGCTTATAATCGTTTCTTCGGCTTTACTGGTATACGGCGGGACAATACGAAGGAGATTTCTCAACATTTACAGCGTTTTCTATATATATAGGGAACCAGAGACAGGTGGAGCAGTGGAATACAGGATGAACGTAAAATTCTAAACTGCGTACGTTCGATATAGCTATTTACTAACTTGACAGTTTTGGAATGCAAAATATTGGAAATAAAAGACGCGTTTATTATTCCTGTGCGAGACTAAATTTTGACCAATCACACAACTTTCCAAGATTAGAGTTGACACCAATTTTTTTTTTAATTTTTACCATTGGCAAGTCTATATCACTAATCTTCTTACCAGATTGAGCCTCTCGCAAAGAAACGATCAACCGAATCTTATTACAATATATATAATATCCAATATATAAAGTACCTTGTTTATATAAAGTTTGGGTTTCCGGAATAGTAGATAGTAGTGAATACGAAGATTGTTTATAGTGTATATATCTATGGGCTCAATTGATACGATAGAATGCGTATTTTTGACAAACTACAAGCTCCAAGCTTTCGACATTCAGATGCGTGTTTTGTCCTGAAACAGGAACAATAATAGCATTTTTAATATTTGGTATACTATAGTTCTTATAGCTGCCCTCTTGGATATACCTCTGGATCTATACATATACAAAAAGCGGAAATTAATTAGTGCAATGTTTTTTCCATTTATCTTGAAGACTCACTTACCTCCTATTTACCGAAGAAATATTCCGTTAAGGCCTGCCAATGAAACAACTCGTGGCAGTTTAGTCCCAAGCAAAGCCGGTCAAAATCACATCTCACATTAGTGTCAAACTTTATTTTACACCAAGACAGCCATATAAAATCAGGTTAAAGTAGAGATATTGAGGTTAGAGCGATGTAAAAACCTTATTTTTAATCAATTTCATTTAAATTAATTTAATTAAACGCTTATAATTGGAATTAATAATACTTTTTTATTTCAACTAAATCGTTCCGTTGGCAGGCCGTAACCATAAATATTAGGAATTTACTAAATTTTTTTTCAGAGCATAAGCGCATATTTATATTATACACGCGGAGTAATTCGTTTTTCGCTCGCTATGCCGCCGTGGTGATGGGCCTGTCCGCGTTTGAGGCCGAAGCCTCTGCGCGATCGTATAGCTGGTCGTTATAATCGTTATAAATATAGGTATTATGTATGTATGTATGTATATATATATATATATATATATATATATATATATATATATATATAGAACGTACGTATGTAGTCATTCTCAGCTTCTCGCGCGCGCCTAATCGTAGAGAGCGCTCTTACGTCACGAATGCAAAGCAACAACCGGTTCCACGCGCGCACGCGCGCGTGCGGGACTGACAAGTGGCTTTGGACCTTCTATATAGTGCGGTGTTTACACTCTGCATGTATATCGAGCCAGAGGTGTGACAACACGATGCATCTGCGATCTCATCTCCGTGGACGACTCGCTCATATGTGCGTCTCGTTCGCTCGATCCTTGGTTCGAGTCCTCGCTCGATATATATGACTCAATCCTCTATAATTTAAATATAATATATATTATATATAGGTGCAAAGATTCGTATACACATTCGTCGGGTACGTGATCTAACAATAAATAGTATAGTACGCTTTGGTCGCGCGTATATAGGATCTTAAGACTTACACGCTATATACCCAATCTAGCTACGCGTTTATGACGTTTGACTGCGTAGATATATGTATGTGTGCGCGATCGTACGTGCGTTTGATCTTTTTATTTCTCTCCTGTTTTAAATTATCAATGGAAGCAATTTTTATTCTATCCGGCTCGACAGTAACCGAGGATTTCTATCTTAGTTTCAATACGTTTCGACATATGATGATGAACAATGATTTCCTATTTCATTTCCCAGCTGCTAATACGTAATTAGAATTTTTCCATTCGTCCATTTTTCAGGTAACTATTTCTTTTACATATATGGAATAGAATCTCCGTATTATATTACTTTTTGTTTCTTCATCAACAATAATAAATCATCCAGATAACGTAAGAAAAAGAAATAACATTATACATTTACAAATATAATTTTAAAGATATATTAAACATAAGATCGGTCTAATCATTAATTTCAATTATGCGTGTATAAAACTTAAATACTTGTCTAATGTAGATACCTATTTTGAAATAAAAATTAGGTCTAAAATTTTTGCTCGAGCAATGCGAGCACTTCGTGTTGTCCGAACGTCCAAAAATCCCTAGTCCTAATTAAATCTTAATTTGATTCAATAAAATGAATCACATATGAAATAAAATACTCATAATAAATCCGAATTATCTTTTATTATTTGTTATGGATTAAATTCTTATCCATTGAACGAATCTAGTCAAATAATAAAGGTTCTAATGGTTTCACAAATACTATTTGGAAATCTTGACTAATTTATATAATAAAGATGATCTATTTTATTAATGTATCTGTTGAATACGCGATTTCTTTTATAGAAAATTATGTTAAATATTCTTTATAGTCGCACGAAACACGCAAGGGCGTGTAAAAAATTTTTTCTTATTTACAATTTACATTACAAAAAAAGCCTTCACAAGTACATTATACATATGATTTTTATACAAATTATTATTTAATATTTATGTTTTTGTTGCCATTTAAATGCAAACATTTATCTATATAATAATATAATTTAATCATACATATTGCACTCAAAACTATTTATTAAAGAAATTGGTATTTTTATGTGCGAGTAAGAAAAATCTTTTGCTGATTAACATGTTGTAGAGTAATTTTATGCGTTATATGTATGTAGTAAATAAATAGATTTTAGTTAACAATTTTTAATTCTATTACTCAAATCCCAGTAGCTTAAATTTGTATTTGTTGAAATCGGATATTATAATGTATAATTGCGTATATAATATGTAATATAGTCATTTCTTCTGAAGTAGCAAATATCCGTTAAACATATATAATAAAAATAATATTCTGAATATTGACAAAGATGAATAAATTTGATTATATTATCTTTTCATAAATCAAATGTAAAAGTGAATTTTGTTTTATTTTTATTAGAAACATTTACGCGTAATGTTGAAATTTAACGCGGGCAGTTAATTTTTTAGCTGGAATTTTTCTGAACAGTAGACAATATTATAGAAGATTGTTAATTTTGAAATATAGTTACATTTAATAATAAGTAATGCGTTTAGTAACCTTTCTTCCAGTTAGTTAAGTTGTGGATTTGATGGGCAGTATTTAAAAGGCTTTTACGCGGGTCTCAGTGGAAGTTGAGAGGTTATAAAATAAATTGCTCACCTTTTTGCAGTTGGCTATGCTCCGCGTTCATTTTGGCCTGCAACAGAAAATGCTGCGCTTCAACAAGTAGAATGCGTACTTGCTATTTTTCATTAAATGGATAATTAAGTGCTTGTACTGTTAAAAATGACTCACCTCGTATCCCTGCTTGGCTCCCCTCGCGCCACCCCAGTAATCGCTTTCTTTGTCGTGCGGGTTGCATTGCTGAAAAATTAAAGAGCGGGAATGAGCGACTGACTGAAAAGACGGGAAGTATTTAAAAAGTTAATACATTTCGCGAGTTGGTAAAAATGTCTCTCGCCAATATTATTTCTCGGCGTTATAGTCATAGATAACATAATTTACAGTTGAATAATTCACATTGCTCGCCGACAAATATTTTAGAAGAGATTTTGAAACGTATCAAGGCATCCTATTGATAGTGCATTTGTCAAAATTTATGCTGTACCCGCATAATCCAAAGGTAAAGAAATAGAGGTAACGTGTAACTAGTACTCCGATAACAAAGCAGTCTTCTACTGAATAGTTTGCTTATTAATTCTTTCTTGCTCCCCCAATAAATAAATAGAGATATTTATATTCATTCTCCATTTGTAGCTGTTGCAATCAGTTTTGTCGTGATTATGTTGGTATTTGACCGATAAAACGTATAACATAAAAAAGGAAAGAAGGTAAATCAGAGCCAGAGGACGCGTCGAAAAGCGGGTTGACAAGACGAAAGGACAATCGACACGCCGCGACGGGCAAGGCAGCGATCATAATCGGATGCCCCACGTACATCGGAGCTGATGTATGCACATAGAGTTCGCCTTCGACGCAGAAGGGTGGCTCTCTCGGAAGGGTGAAGGCGCCTCGGCAAGGGTTACCGATGGGCTTGCGCTCCCCGTGACCTTGGCCATCCCTCAGTTTCTATGGAGATAAATATATAAGAGCGGCCTCGCGGTCCGCGCATCAATACATGGAGCGCGGACACAGTGCACGAGCGCCAGAAAATGCCGAGCCTGTTCAGTGATTAAATTATAATCGCGATCTTTTTTATACGGTCGCCTCTCTTTGTTATCGAGCTGTATCGTACTGTGCGACTATGCTATCAGGAAAATTACGAAAAATTTTGGGTTCTATATCTCAGGAAGCGGAAGTACTTTTATTGTTGAACTGGAGGAGATCGACGCACTGCTAGTGTGTAGTCTCCATACAAAAAATTACTATACAGATTAACTTTAAATAAGTAGCAAAAACTATCAATAAATAGTATCAATAAATAGTATTATACATAAGAGAAGAAGATAGAGGAAAGTAATATCAATGAATATAGCATTAAGTATAAAAATGAGTTGTGATATTGAAATAAATATTCTGCATATTAGTAATAGGTCATTCATTTTTGATGCTATATATTTGTACAGTGCTACATGAATACCGTTTTTGAAATTCTTAAATTGCAAAAAATAATTTTATATTCTTATTCTTTATACAGAAAAATATGATAAACTATAAGATATGCTACTAAGATATATCTATATGTATAATATGCGTTCATCTTGATATAACACGATCGATGCGTGTAATATATATATTACCTTTAAATATTTGTAACCAATTAGTTACTACAAAATTATCAAAAAAATTTTTAAATTTATGAAAATTTGAATCTTTATTAAGGTCAAATAGGCTACCTTAAAATTCTAAACATTATTTTCTTCGAAATATTGTTACTGTCATTTGACATATTCTGATTAGTTTCAGTAACAACTAGAAATGCGTACACAGTTTAAATTTTAAACAGGATTAATTAATTAATTTTATAAAAACATTTATACATCTCTACATATTTTTCGTGTTCTATTTTTCCTTGAAAGAACTGGAACACTAACAGGCTTGATCTGGGAAACCAATTGTTCAGGAAATAAATAAACAGAGCTATCTGAGTAATTGGCCGAATTTTGGGGCCCAATAAGATCTCAAAGAAGCACTGATAGGCTAAAGCGAGATTAAGATTTGTTTTTATAATATAAAACTTTCTTTTTGTTGGAGAATTGACTATTAGAATGAAACTTTGTTTAAAATACGTTTAGATACGTATTGAATTTTTTCTTTATCATTTGTGTTTTGGGGATTTTCTTACTGTTGAATCGATCATGTGTTTGGAAAAAATATGTTCGAAAAAGTAAACAGTGAAAGGGAAAGTAAAGCATCTAGGAGCTAGATGCTTTATAATTAAAATATCTAGGAGCTATTTGCTGACGGGATCACCGACTGGATCCAAAGGTAGATGTTAAAAAAGATTGACACAAATTTGGCCTTATGTTGAATCGTATATATATTTATATAATTCGTATATATAACGTATATATTATTTATTTATATTATCGTAATATATAGCATTTTAATTAAAATCATGAACAACAAAGTGAAGCTTCTATATTGTAAAAATCACTTTCAAAATTAGATTTCTTATATTTAAATGCCCCCTAGATGCAATTGTTAAGTTTTGAGATATATCAATGTGGAGATGAATTAAGGATACATTATACATAGATGTTTAAATTTTTTTAATTGATGATGAAACATTAATAATTGGTTTACTTTGTAATTATCTGAAATACTGGTTTGATTTTATTTATTATATATAAAATTATTTAAGATTGTCTGGTGAGAACTTAGTTGAAAGCTTTTTTGTTATTCAAATTAATAGAAGGATTAATGCGTGTAGAGTTTTCACTAATAACTTAAACAGAGCTCGTCTAATATTAAAAGTAGATTGAATAAAAATATCATCGAAATAATTAAGTTGAATCTATATTACTAGAAATAAAGTTACTTATAGCACTCATATATTTTCAAGTAATTATAAATTATAAATTTCAATAAAGCTATTTTCATTATAATATATAGTTTAATAATAGTAAAATGATTCTTATAGAATACTGTATCATGGGTATCTATTTGTTTTTTCATAGATTAAAACATATGTTATTTTTTACAGCTCATTTACATTGACGGTTAAGTGAAACATTTTGCTTTTTCGTAGGATCAAATAAATATCAAAGAATTATTGGAGGAGTAATCAAGTGCGTGTCGAATACTATGTAAATACGTACGTAAAAATTCGTATAGAATTCTATTTCTCGAAACGCTTGTCCGTGACAAAATTAGTTATACTGATAATGTATAAATATAGTTCTACTCAACTGTACGATACGCTCGGCTACGTATGCGCGTAATAGCCGAGCTCGGAGTCAAGCGTGAGAATCGAGGTGAGAATACTGCTTGGAATACGGAAACGCGTAAGATTCGAGCGGACCCCATTTCACCCAGCTTCCTAAACAGAATCTCGGATGACGTTGAAAGAGTTCCCACTGTTAATTACCGCCCCCTCGGCACAGTTCCGGAACACCGCGCAGGCCGTCGCTTTACTTACAGCAGTTTGTACAGTGTGGCGGGCGGGCAGGAGGATCGCGGCGAAAATAGAAGTGCCCCCTCCCCGGGACGCTCGTTCTCGACGAGGGTATTTCCGAGCTGCGACGCGAGCGCGGTACGCCGCGACTGGAGGAGGGCGCAGCGGATCTCAGAAGCGTTCCCTCGACCGTCGTTAAAGAGGCTCTCGCGCCCTTCCGCGCGATGTGGCTATATTTATATACGCGTATTTATCCGAGTTTTGGAAGGCTCTTCATTTTGAACCATCAACGTCGGGTAGAAATAGAGCACACGAGACTCTCGGATCCTGTCGACCTCACCATGCCATCCGAATTCTCGTTTCGAAATTACCCGCCCCCCTCCTCCGGTCTTCCGCCAGTACACAAACGTCGAGCCGTGTCCGCGCAGGACGCTCGAGATTGCGTATGTTTGCGCGAGTCTCGACAAGGAGTTCGCCGGGTGCTCAAGTTTTTGAGCACGCCTATGCACGCGCGTACGCGTACACCTGTGGCGGAAAGATCGCCTACCTACAACGTATATATACACGACAGTTCGGCAAATAAGTTTGTCGAGGGGTCGTCGGTCCTGACCGGTGGGCTACTGCCCTTTAGTCGTCCCGCTTCTCTATTTCACCCCGTAACCTCGGCCCCAGAGGTGGTCGCGAGTGCGAGGCGCCGTTGCCGAGAAGAGGGGGGAGGGCGCGTTTCTAGCTATATATAGAAAAGGAGGGTTCGCTTTAAGGACTGCTCCGGCCACGCTCCCTCGGCCCTTCGCGACCCTGCGCTACAGGTGGCTCTTATACCGTGCGCGGGCGCGCTCGATCATCCGTGTGAGAAAATCTCGAGAGACGTCAGCGCCGCTCCGACGATGCGAGCCGGCGATATGCGTTTGTATCAGCAATGCTGGACCATACGCCTACGGGCAGGGAAGAGCGGCTCTTGAATAGGTATAGCTTGTGTACTGGGGGAGGGGTCGCTGTGGCGGGAAATCGTGAAAAAAGCGCGGGACGGAAAGGGCTTCCGGTTCACGCCGGAAATCAGGGTGCTGCGCAGGAGGCAGCAGAAGGTGATATCTGTGAGAGCCCAATTCATATGCGCACCGATTGATCGAGAATCTCGTTAACGTCTATACGGAAAAAAAATCGTTCGGCTGGACCACTCGCTACGCTTCGCCAATGTTTCCGCCTGCTTGGGTACTGCCTTTTGTATACGAGCGTATTTTGAGCGTGCATCCTTTGTTGTTTTTTTTATTTCACAAAGAAATAGCAAAGATTTTGCAAAACGGTATAATAACGTTTTGTTGTTAAACGTTATAAACATTTTGTTAGTGTTGAATGTATAGCGGTATTTGTATATACCACTATAGTGTAATTTAAATGTAATTAAGGACTAAGAAAAACCCAGACTGCGCATCAGTCTCAAGCACATTAGGATTTCGGTATAAATGGAGAATTTTCCTGTGTGTTCGTTCCTGTACTATGCTCGTGCGAACCTATAATGCCGAACAGGTATAAACCTGCATAGTTTTTTTGAGTAACTTAAAAGCAGCGCGCATTTCTGTCTTAGTTAGTTGATGTATCGAAGCGAACTTGTAAGCATTGTATTAGCCTTTAGTGAGTTGCTCCAATTTTTAAGATTTGTTTTCTTTTGTACTGTATTAAATATTGTTAATTTAAACTTAAATAAACTTACACTGATAAATCTGTTTTATATTTATTTGATTGAATTAAATATTCAATAGCTAGTCTAATATTTTGTTTAGGTAGCTCTAATCACGAATTTCGTTTTGACATAAATATTCGCCAAATTATTTCAAGATACTGAAAAGACAAAAAGGAGCAATTGAATAGTGAGGTCGAGCTAGAGTAAGATGTAATACTACAGTGGATACAGAAGAGGACGCTGAGGTGAAAAATATGGTCGCAAGAAAGCTTCTTGAGCGCGGTCGGCATTCCTTCCGTCACTCCTTGTCGCTCGCGCTCGCCATCGCAGCTTCCATCCTCGCGCACTCTATTGTTTCACACATATACATTTTTTTCCCGCGCTCGTTCTCATCGGTCGATTTGTGCATCCGAGAGATAATAAATACATATAATAAACGAACAAATGCTTGGGAGTCATGCGAGAAAGGCTCACTGGCGCCAAGTGGTCACTGGAGTGGTGAGCGCCGCTCCGCCTTGGTGATCGTGTAAAAATTTCCGAGCGAGCGCAAAGCGAGGTGTAAGAGCTGTCGAAGCAAAAAAATCGAGCGTGGCGAGATAGAAGGCAGCGTGCGAGTGAGAGCGGAGGCACAAGGGATTAAAATAAAGGAAAAAAGTAAAAATGGCGGTGTACGTATACGTGTGTAGTGCGCGTAAGGGACATCAGAGACTCCGCATGGGGTAGGAAGACCAGAAAGTGCTCTCGGTTGGGGTACACTAGGATAAAAAAAGAGGAAGACGAGATGAGAGGGGGAAGCTGAGAGAAGAAAAAATCTTGTATTGCGGACGGCCGCTCCGCGTCGATGAGAAGCCGAAGGAGAGTAGCGCACAGACACATGCCGTTTCGCGTACTTCTACAATCGTACACAGGTGCAAATATATATATATATATATATATATATATATATATATATATATATATATATATATATCTAAAGCAAGAAGAAAGAAAATAATAACGCGGCAGAAACAAAAAAGGAGAAGCAACATTTTTAGCCGTGTAGCCGAGCGCTCGTCGAATGTGTACGAGAGAAGGCACGTCGGGATGGCCGAAGGGGTGAGCGGGGAGAAGACGGAGGCGAGCGAGGCGCAAGGGTGCAGGCGCGCGCACGCCTTGTATTATATTTTTCGCGAGCGCTGCCGGCGATGCTGGTCGAGGTACTGCTGCCGGTACATATAGAATGTATAGGAAAAAGGAGTGGAGGGTGGCGGGCGGAACGTCGGCTACGGCGGCGGCGGCGGCGGCGGTCGGGACGATAGTCGAGAGAGCACCCGATAGCAAAAGGACGCCGACGCCCGGTTCGTAGTCGTTGGAAACGCCGCGCGTGCCGGGGCCTCGAACTCTCTCTCTCTCTCTCTCTCTCTTTCTCTCTCACTCTCTCCCTCTCTCACTCTCTCCCTCTTACTCCCTTCCTCGCTCTCCCTACCGAGCTATCTTCGAGTCATATAGGAAAAAGAGGGCGAAAGGGTGAAAGCGCAAGGGGGTGTACGTACGAAAAAAAAGTCCACGGGCAAGCGAACGAGCTCGCGCTTCGGCCGGAGAAAAAAAACGAAAAGGAATAAAAAAGTTCGTCTTTCGCTCGCTACTGGGGCGCCTGTGTGAGTGTATGCACTTACGTGCGTGCGCGCTTATCACGACAGTGCATGTACGTGCACTCACCCTCTCTCCCTTAGTGGGACTTTTTTCTCCCTCTATCTCTCCTTCTCCCTCACACTCGGACGAATTTGCTCCTCTCTTCTTTCGCTTTCCTCTCCTCCTTTCTCTGTCTATCCCTGTCTCTCTTGTTTGTTCCCCTCGTACGGGGACTCTCTCGGTTTCTCTTTCTTTCTCTCTCCTTCTTTCACTCGCTCGATTCTCGGTTCTGTTTTCGACGTACACAAATAAACGCGTTCGGGAAACGTACACATCATATAGGAGCCGAGCGTAACGAGACTCTATATACGCGGGCTTATACGTCCTTTTCTCTCCACGCTCTCCTTTCGTTTCTCCGTCTCTTTTGGCTGCATTTTCGCAAGCTCGAGGCGACTGCGGCGGAGGTTCGGGAGGGGGCAACACAGGGGTTGCGGGTGCCATACAGGACGAGAGCGAGTGAAAGAAGCGGGGGTTGCGTGTGCGTATAGGAGGGGGCTGGATTCGGGTGAGGAGGGAGCGTAAAAAATGTAGAAGCGCCGAGGAAACGGCAGGAAAAAATCGGGCAGCCTAGGAAAGGACGGGGGTTGGGCAGTTGGGGGGGGGGCGATGAGCGGGCGGGAGGAGAGGCCGGCACCGTGCACATGCGTGAGCGTCCGTCCCAGTATACGAGCTGCGACGTATTGATCAGCCGAAGAGCGCCACGACGCCGGACGTCCTTTTTGCGAGCCTTGCTTTTTTCGGCGCGCGCGCGGCACCTCCCCAGCCTTCAGCGGCTCGCGCACAACGGTTGCCACCCCGCTGCCTCCGTAGCCTCCACGCGCTGCTCCCTAGCTCACCGACGAGGACGCACGGTGGCAGAGCCGAGGTTCGACTGGAACTCTCTGTCGACTACCTCCGTCTTTGCCACGAGGTCCTCGCGAGCGAATTGTTTCTTCCGCGATTTCGGCGGCGATCTTCCATTTAGCCGTTCGTCCGATCTCGGGCGCTGTTCTATTGAAGTTCGAGAAGTGCTCAATTGCGCGTGGAACATCTCACGAAGCTTCAATTTTTCTCATAAATATGTGCAGAATATGTCATTTTACTAAATTAAATGATTCCGTTGATTTTTTTTTTTTGTTATAACAAATCATAACTATCGATTTCTATAACCAGTCAAATTGATAAGAGTTTAATATTATTTTGGTCCGTCTTAACTTTCAGTTATTTAATGTCGATCTAATGTAATTATTTTGGTTATAGCGTTCTTCTTTTACAAAATAAATTTAGTGAAACAAAATAAAAAAATATATGACAGGTGTTTTAGAAAAAATGTAGAGAACTACCGAGGATGAATGGAATTTTTTATTATTCTTTTCTTCTACAAATACCGACATATCTGTGTTATATTTTTTAAGGCTAAATTCTATAATTTATATAGTATACTTTTTAATAAGAAGATTTCATTATATACGTAGATTTAGAACTTTTTAAGATAGTTATTATACGCAAATATATATATATATATATATATATATATATATATATATATATATATATATTTAACCGATTTACTAAGCAGTGCAATAATACCTATGTCAAAATAATTAGGTAGATATTTGTATTCGTATAGATAATTTAACGATTGCCACTTACGTATAAAAAGCTGCTATCTCAGCATTAAAAAAGTGCTATTTCAAATACCATTTTTTTACTTCAATTTCAGTTGGCACCACAAACTAAATGTTCACGGTATTTAATTGAAAATACAAAAATATAGGACACACACATACATCCTCACCCCCCCCACCCAAACCTACGATTTCTACGGGGAAGTATTGTACTTTCGTGTTTGGATGATAAAATACGTTTCGGGTCGGCTTTTCCGGCTCCCCGAAGAAGTCGTCCCGAGACACCTGAACATCGTATTATACTGTCCGGATACAAAATTTCCTGTAGAAGTCGTCTTGGATATCGTATTCTACCATTTGAATACGAAACTACAATATCTCCTCGTATAAGCCGTATGTTAAATGTAATATATCTATAAATATATCTGTATTTTGTATCTTTTCTTATTTAAAATTAAATATTTAGTTAGTGGCACACACTGAAATTGAAGCAAAAAGTATAGTTTACATATCGCTTTTTTTAAACAGAAGATACTATATATATACGTATACATTGTTCCAAAATTAATGGTATGATGGTAATTTGAAGAAAAAAATAGTCTAAATCACTCTGAAGATAATAGAAAAAATATATTTTTAATTTTAGAAGAATTCGTTCAGTAGTTTTTTTTATTTATCGTTTATAAACAGAAACGCTCTTTTGTCTCTATAAATAGTATGATAGGATATGATACGTGTATATATATAACCTTATACTTTAAGTAATATTTAGAATCAGATTCTAAGAAAAATTTGTTTTTTAAGTGTCAATATTATAAATTGAGACACAAACGAAAATCTAAACTGAACTTTGTTGGATTGATAGTTTATACTGTATCTACTATCATGATAAATTCTTTTTTTTTAGATTTTATTATTATCTACATCAAGGAAAAGAGAGATAAAGCCAGATGGAGACTGGTAGATATGATACAAAGATGCGATTTGAGCATCGAATGATTAGCTTCATCCATTTGAGTTTCAGTTCTACAGTTCACAGCGCGAGCGATACTTTTATCTCGTATTTCATCCTCTTGGATTAAAATTTGAATGTTAGGAATTTGGAGCACGAGATTCAGAGAGGGGGAGTGGATTGGAGGAAGAGGAAAGACGAAGGGGTCCTCCGCACATATAACTGCTGCGCAGGAGTTGGAAACGCGCGAGCACTCGCACATGTGTTCCCACAGACCTCGGTATATATAATTTTCGGTCGTTTTTTTATGAGTACCGCGCGCTGCCGGCAGAGCCATCAGAAACTAGTCCGCTTCTCGCGAGCCCTCCGCGCTCCGTGTCGGAGCCGAAGGCGCTCGTCTCTTATTAGGGTGGCTCCCTCCGTCCCCCGTCTTCTCTGTGCTCTTGGCCTTTTGCTTCGCGGCCACGACCAAATATCTACACATGTGTGCTTTATCTCGTGTGACTTCTCTCTCGCGTGACGCCCGAGAATTGGGCACACGTGCAGCACAGTGGACCGAGGGGCGACTGATGGGCGAGGCTCGCTTTCACCAGATAGCGATGTACATTATATATATATATATATATATATATATATATATATATATATATATATATATATCCAGAGTCAATGCAAAGAATCGAGACTGGCAGAGGTCGAATGAGCAGGTCGTGCGGAGACGTATCGAACCGAACCCACGCCGCGCGCACTGGACGCGGATTACAGCATCGGAGAAAAGGGAGGAGGTTGGAGGCCCGAAAGCAGAGCGATAATAAAATTCAGCACTCGGCCGCCGAGCGCTTGGTCTTGCGGGCGCCAGCCGCCCCCTCTTGATAAGCAAAACGACGACGACGATTTATGCGTCGACACCGAGTGTCGCACGTCCGAGTCGAGGGCAGATGAGGGGGAAGGGATCACATAGTGGAATATTTGACTCGCGAGCAAGCTTCCCCGCTTGCGCAATTGCACCGCGAGAAGCAGTAGCGTTGCCACCCAATCAAAGCAGCGTGTAAACAGATGAGGGTATAATATAATTCCATTGGTTCGACGAGTCACGCGCGATCGGCCGATTCGTTGAACGTTCAATGCAAAGCGCACATACTATATTAAAAAGTCGAATCACTCGAAAGAAATTGGATAAAAATTCCGAATGTTCGGACTATTCGTTTACGAATACGATATATTTTCAATAATATATATTCGATGTGTCATCAATGCAGACTTCTGTATGATATAATACTCGAAGTATTTTTGTTCCATCGCGTTAAATAAACGCTTTATTTGCACTGACGAGGTGCTTCAAAAACGGTGAAAGACGTAAAAATAAGATTTACGTAGAAAAAAAATGTTGAGGTGGATATTCCGTTAAAAAAATAAGAAAAAATTCTCTACATTTATTTTTACCAATAAAACTTCCCTCCTCTATTCACTCAATTTGATCAGACGATATTTTTTAATTTCGAAAGCCAACAGCGGGACTCTTCTTGCCTCTTCCCTTTCCTTCCTTATTCTTTATCCTACTGCCTTGTTGGCGGGAAAGTGAAAAAAGCTCGGTGCGCTTACGCCGAGTCCGGGAGAATCTTTTTTACGAGGCGTCTTTAAGTTAAAAACAGGACCGAAAATAAGAGCTCAGCTGACCCAGACTGCTTTTTCTTCACTTTTCCCGGCGAGTTTTCCCATTTTTCCCCGGCCATATAACGGTTCACGGGGTCTGAGTCTGCAGACAATTCGCAGTAAAATTTTTACAAGCTTTCCACCCCCACCCCAACCCCTTCCCACCTCCTCGTTCCTCTCGCGCGTCTCGGTGGTGGCCCGCAGCCGCGCTCCTTCCCCTCGGTCTCCGTCTTTGTCTTTATTTCTCCGCACTCGCGAACCGTAGCACGGGTAGAGACGAGAGGAGCGAGAGGGAGATCAGGAGACGGGGGCAGGGGAGGTGAGCGCAAGATAACCCGGCGCGTAGACGCGAGATATTCGCTCCCTCTCCGTCCTGCGCTCGTTTTATGGCACATTCGCGCGCTCGCGTTCGCTTCCTTCTCTGGAGCGAGCGCCCGCGCGACCCGGTCGCGAAACCCATAAAAGCACCCTCAGACGCACACGTCTACGCGACGTCTAGTGGCATCCAATCTCCGCATCGCGTCGGGTCTCTCCCCGCTTCCCCGCTTCCCCGCCCCACAACGCACACGGTCGTTTCGACGGCGCTGCGCGGCGTTCCGTCTTCCACCCTTTGTGTGTAGGTATATGTAAGTCTCGCGTACAGTTTTCCTAAGTATCGGGTCGCACTACACTGACTCCATCTCCTTAAGGAGCCTAACGCATACCTTAATTAAAGGGCAATTCGGAGCAATGTTCAGGCACGACAGGCGCTCAAATTTAACTATCAAATGACCGCCGTGTATTACTAATTTGACATTTCCTTAATTTTTCAATCTCCCTCTAATTAGTTATTTTTCATGCTAATACGAATTATCACTACTTTCAGACAGAGCTTTTGTTTTTCATGATTTGCAGAAGTGCAACGGAAGTAAACAAGGAAAAAAATATCGAGAAAAAGATACCGTAGTAGTCTATTGAGCCACGGTAACCAAAGCGTGGAAAGCACTATTCGGTTATTTGATAGAATGAAGATACCTATAGAATGTGCTAGAATATATGAATTATATAAGTAAATGAAACAACTCTCATCGAACTTTTAAGGCGATTCTAGCTGTAGACTGAGTGGAATGCGCCTTAAGTGAAGGATATTTCGCAAGCTCGCCCAATCATTTACATTTTATCCAGAGTCAAATTGATTGTTATCTCGAATATGTTACACAGATTACTAATTTACTGTGGTCCTGATTTAGTAAATTAACTTTAATGAAATATTTTTTTCGCCAACCAAGGGATAATAGTTTCTCAATTGATATGGTTAATTTTATTACAATGTCAAATATGACAATTTACTATAACATTAAATTAATGTAACCCGTTTATCGGTTTTTTTTCTCGAAATCTCTGCTCTCTCTAAGCTTCAAGTACACTGGATTAGATAAAAAATCATTCTCAAAGCGAAAGCGTCGATAGCACGTACAAATAGTGCCACGGAGATAGAAGATGTTGACCGAATAAAAGATTATCAACGACGCTACATACATTTATAACTGACCGAGCTTTCGAATAATAATCGAGTTTGTTGATGTTCTAAGAACTGTGTGGAGTTAAAAGAGTGGTCGAGGTCAATGAAAATATTTATCGCTGCTCGTTAAAAGCTATATAATAATATAATCTTTTCAAGAATCTCCCCGCGCATATTTTTACTCGTTTCGCGAACAAGACGAAGCAAAGGCGCGAAGAAGTACAGGACAATCCCATGCCCGCATATAACCCCGGTGGCCGTCGCATCGCACCGCAAAGTTGGCTGCTCGTTTTTTCCACCCTTCGATCCCGCACGTGCTTCCCGCGCATCGGATCCGAGAGCAAACGCCTATACTACACAATAACACGCGGCTCGGCCTCGATTCCACTATATAACAGTAACAACACGTGGTAAGCGTGTTTGGGCATTGGCAGTCTCCCGACTCTCTCTCTCTCTCTCTCTCTCTCTCTCTCTCTCTCTCTGTGTGTGTGTGTGCGTGCGTGCGTGCGTGCGTGCGTGCGCGCGCGCGCGTGTGTGTGTGTGTGTGTGTAATGTGTATAGATATAGAAGTTAAGTGTATTATATAGACCAGGAGCCACGGGAAAGAGGAATGAGTGCGAGCTCACTGTGTCAAAAGCAAGGCGCTAAAATTAAGCGTCTTTTAAATGCGTGGTCGCGCCACTTCGCGCGGAAGCTACGACGGAGGACTGGCGCTCTTTCATGATAAATCAGAGAACAAACTGGTGGGTAAGGGATATACACAATAAAAGAGAGAGAGAGAGAGAGAGAGAGAGAGAGAGAGAGAGAGAGCAAGAGAGAGCGAGTGAGAGGGGGGGGGGTCACATCGAATGGGATATTTTCAGAGACAAGCCTTACAGATCATATATTCTAGTTACTATCGCGTTTTTCTACATTCCGACTTGTCAGGAATTCATTTTTTTAATCAGGTCTTTTATCAATACAACAATTCTTTTTCATTATTCTTTATATCTCATATTATATTTCTTTGCCTTCTTTTTCATTAATGCGATGCATCTTTAATAAGCCAGTTAAAAAAGTTATCTCGCGTGTATATAAGAAACTGAAAAAACTAAGTTAGATTTTTTCGTTCTATGGAAGAAGAAGTATTTTACATTTTATTATTTCTTTAGACAGACAGAAAATTTTTGTTGTTTTTTATTTTCCGTGTTTTTTTGTTTTTTTTTTTTTTAATGATAAAAATTTATTTATATCTTCAGCTTTGTTCAACTCTATATAGATTTTTTGCTCGAGCGCGTCTTTGAAATATTTACATAGCAATTTAAGGTAATTTCGTTAAAAAAATCTAAAGTCAAGTGCAAATTGAAAAAAAAACTTTTTAAAACTGCGCGAATCGGTACGAATATATATTAACCGCATATAAAACAAAATCATTAATTTTACAAAACTATTCTAGAAAACTTTTGGTGAATTGCAATATTTATTTTTATTATTAAAATTTTGTACAGATGTGTCTAAATGTAAAGATAAGTATGAGATAATCTTAAATATTGTATTCTTTAGTGAATATTTTTTATTTTTTCTAACTATTATGCAATTCAGTATGGCTTAGGTTATACGTAATATGGCAATTAGCGCATTAAACAACATAGATGATTTGATCAATAATAAAAATATGAATTCAATTTATCAGTTTTGGATTAGCGAAAGAATGAAGTAGTCAAATGATTCAAACATGTAACGTTTTAGAAATTTTTGAACGAATTAGTGCATTTATGATTTACAGAAGGAAACTAACGATTCACTTCAATATACGAATATAGACATGCTCTTCCTTTTGGAAGACTTTTGGAAAAAAACTAGCGAATGTTTTGGCATCCTCTGTTTTCGTATTACCTCTATAGCGTACTTCGCGCCTTTATGCCCTTGCGCGCATTCGACTGAGCACTTCTTTATAATATATGCCTGTGCGAGTAGTGGGTGCTCAACTTGAGCGTAAGCGTATGCGCGTGTATGTATATAAGAGCTCGGTATCGAAGCGGGGCGAAGGGAAGCTCGAAAGGGAGAAGTTCTGCGCCGAGCACCGCGCGGGATGAGAATGGTATAAGAAAGGGAGTGGGGAAAGAGGTTACAGAAGGGGTGAAAGCAGGAAGGGTGGCAGTCGTCGCAGATCGCGATAGAGCGGGCGCGGGGGACGCGCCGCGCGCGCCGGAGTCGGGGGTGAGTAGGTCAAACTTTACGGCTCCGACGTCTAGACGTCATTCCGCGATCCGTGTAGGGCCGTAAAACCGTTTTAAGGGGCTGTTTTACCGGCGCACTCAAACCGAGAGGGTTGGCCTCTGCTCCAGTCAGTCTTTTCCTCTTGCTCTTTATCCGCGAGCGAGACATGACAGTTGCACCCGCATTGTCGGTGTATGTGTATGTATGTGCGCGCGCGCGTGGAGGAAATGCACGCGGCTCGAGCCGAGGATGCCGGCATCGAGTCAGCGCACTTGGGATCTTCTGTGTGGCAAGGACCTCGGCACGAGCCCCGCAGAGTGCCCAACATGGGTGCCTGTCCCTTATTTACTCCTTATCCTATAGATAGGTATATAATGTATACGCGCAAGATTAACGTCAGTCGAAACACACGCGGATGTGCTGCAAAAAAGAAAAAAATTTTTTCGACAAATATGAACTGTGACCCCTGCGATTGTACGATCTGTCTCGTTGTTTCTAATGTCAAAAACTTACGGAAATTTTTCGCGCTGGAATGGATGTAAAATGATTAGTTTGCTACGAAGGAATGTATGCACATTATACGATTATTGCGATTTGCAAAAGGATTTTACACAACTGAGCAAAAACTAATTTTCATAGAGACATAATAAGATACATAAATAAATATATGTTAATATTATAAATCAAAAGCCCTTGATTATTTAAATAAAAAAAAATTAATTAGACTATGTAGCGATTCGAAAATGAAAATCAACTAGAATCCTCTGACTGCATCATATTGAATTTATTTAATGCCAAGAATTAATTTATTAAATGAAATATTATATATCTTCGGAAACGGAAAGGGTTAGGTCCTAAAACTGTAGAGGGCTCAATATCAAGGTAATTGGAGTTACTTTATATTTTATCTGACATTTTATCATCAATAATCAATAATTGTTTACTTACCAAATGAAAATAGGAAAGTTACACGCTTTTATTCTTATATTTTATATGGTTAATAACGAAGTATATCCGTCCTTTTTTTTACGTATTATTATACCAGCATTTTTCACTGGATTCCTTTTTAAAAGTCCACATATAGCCGATCACATTTTCAAAGATTATTTTTATGAATTGTTTTACGGTAAGAGAATAAACGAAAAGTCCACCGTAACATTCCGCACAAAACCCATGTTTACATTCGATGATACTTTTATCATCTGAACATCTGTGTTTGCAAATGTATTAATAGTCCTGTCGTATTATTTGTACCCATAGAATCAACTTGATTTCCTGGAGTTTATTAATAGTTATGAAATGTTCCTTAAGCTTGCGCATAGAAAGGAATGGAATTAATCAAAACCGAACCCTGGTAGAAATATAACAATTTTCATTACATTGAAAAGTAGTTACTAGAGATTAAAAATAGAATCAACTATTATGGCTTCAAACTAGGCAAATCTTAGAACGAAAAATGTGAACATTGTCTATAAAATTACAAAATACGTAGAAACTAGGTTAGAAACTGGAACCTTGTTTCTGGCTAGTAAATGAACCATTTCATTCGGATGTAAGTTTCAATTACTGAAATCAAAAAAATTAATATTTATACAATATTATAAAATTATGTTCTTAATAGAATAAAAGGAACATTAGACGATACGTTAATATTTTGAAAGAATTACAAAAGAGTAATAAAGTCTATTTCGAGAATGAGCCTTTAAAATATAGGAAATTTAACCTGGTTTCGCATTAACTCTTATGAGAGACCTACAGGAAATGAGATTTATTTTATTAAAAACTCTATCAAAAAATGAAAGACCCTTTTCATAAATGAGCCGCGTATTGATTATTTTCTAAATATTTTAATAATATCTTGAAAGCTAACTGGCAATGCTAATTTTGAGAAGATAGTTAATTATCAAAGCGGCCATATCGTGTGTTGCCGGAAGTACAATGTCTGCTGTTCAGGCGAGCTGACAGACAACGTTCGACAATTCGACGCGCGCGTGATTTAAAATAACATGAGTTATATGAAGTACTATAAAAGTATTATTATTAAAATAATATTAGGGTTATTGTATATCACATTATAAATAGATATTGTGGAAGGATTTTTATAAATCAACATGGCTTTGAAAATTTTATTATTTTAACTCTGACAAACAACACATAAAAATACTTTAAACGTTAAGAAAGGGAATTGAATTTCAAATAAATAATTATTTTGATTCTAAATATTTGTTAGAAAATTCAAATTGATGGAATATAAAAGTTTTTTTATTATGCACAAACAAACTGCAAATATTATTCAATATACATTATGGTACTTTGATGGATCGTTATTCTTTTGGTTTTCATCAACATTGTGATTTGGCATTTTTTAATATCAACGACGTAGACTTCTATACGATTTAATACATAAATTAAAATACTTTGAGAGTTGAGAGGTTAAGCTGATGTTACATTAATTTGTAGTTAGTTTTATCTGCTCTGACAGCGCATGCAAACGAAGTAAAACGTTCCAATAAATAACTAATATCAAGATAATAAGTACATATTTTTAAAATATGATTTTCACTCCTTAAATTCTTGGAACATTATTTATAAAGAAACTTCGAAAATATTATATTTTTTATATTATACCTGTTTCAATTATTGGTAATTAATTATATATATTATTCTATTTATTTATAAAATAAATAATGTAATAAATCACATATATATTTATTGTTTTTTGAAATTTGTATAAAATTTATGTGAAATTGAGTTTATATCGAAATTTTAATTGATGGAGAGTGCATACACTGCATGTCTGATGACTGGACACTCCCGCAAGTGACAAAAAATTATCTTGATTAGTATATAAACTCGTTTAAGACATTGATGATAACTAACTATTATGGGTCTTAAATACCTAAAAAATAGGTTGAGAAAAAGTATCTATAAATCGGCTGAAATGACCGGAAGAAAGTTACATGTTAAGCTAATTACTACCGAAGTTAAATACTTTATTACTAGGCTTCTTCGTAATACAATACCTTTTTCATAGCTCAAAAATGTTTAGCATTTCTACCAGGAAAGTGGTCGCAAAAATACATAGAAAATATGCTTCACGCAGATTGTATTTAAAAGCCCATGGAAGATACCAACGTTGGGAATTAGCTCTCAATTTCTTATCTCTCGACAATCTTGGGTTCGAGGAACTTGGGTACGATCCGCTCTACCGGGGGCCAGTACCTAGCACGTTCTTCTAAATTCATATACAGAGCTCAAAGCTCTTACGATACGTGTTGCCTCGAACTTTTCAATGATTGCGATGACGCCTTGACGGAACGAAATCATTGACGGGATCCATGTATAGACTCTGTTCATGCTACGAGAGCCGTGTGTACTGTGTATGCTCTCTTAACTCTGCTCAAGTGTCCAATAGAAGAATTATAAGTGAAAAATATTAAGTGTCAGACAAGTGTAAAACGACAAGTGCTGGAACGACATTACTGTTCACTTTTTACGGAAGTAATATTAATGCAGAACTTAATATCTCCTTCAATTATTTTTAATGGAATTTATTTTTACAATCTGCGTGCTTTTAGGAGGAAATGATTAGATTGAAAAGATAATGGTTGCGAATTTTTAACAATTATATATTGGAACATTAATAATGTCTTTGTCTTCCACAGATAGAAAGATGTATAATTTTTTAACATACTGGAAATAAAATTAGTTTACGATGATTATCAATAACGAATGCGAAATTAACCGAAATCATATTGTTGTCATATTAAAATATAACAAAATGTTTGTAAACAATTATTTATTTATCTATTAATTTTATATACATTTATGCGTGCATAGATGAGGATTTTTATTTGTTAATTTTTAAGAATTCTGTTTGATATTTATTTTTTTACGTTACTACAGTGATTATAATATATAATTATTTCTGTCCAATGAATTTCAAAGAAATAGATAAAAATACCTAATGAAGACAGACTTCTCGATCACAATCACTTATTTGATATGAGAACGGGACAACAACATAGGCACCTGTTAACTATATTGCACAAGCTCTTAACTATAGTCTACCACCTCCCTCTCTCTGTCTTTCTTCTTTGTCCTTGAACTTTTGCCGTTTTCAATTGCTCAATAACAGTTCTCAACTATTCAACTTCCGTTTCCCAACTATAGCTAGTTTACACACAACTACGCATCTCTTATATTTTGTTAAATTAATTAAACGATTTAATGAAATGTTTGATCCAATATTTACTGTCTTAATTATTAATACAGGTCACGAAGAAGAAAGGGAGTGTAAGAAGACTCAATTTTAAGTTAATTTACGAAAAGAAGATTTTTTCCAAGAGAATTCACTAAATGCACTTTAGCAAGATGAAATGATACTTTTCCTTAATTTAGATTCCCAGTGTAGCAAAAAAAAAAGTACATTAATGCACAATGCACTTAGGCTTCGTCGTTGTTTATAACAGTATAAGTAAAATAATATCATATTGACTCTACATGTTGAATTTTTTCCATGCAATACAATTTCTTATAAGTTTATACGTCTTTTAAGAATAGCCCTTTATGTTTTCGCAAAGTTTTTCTCTTCGTAGACTTGAAATATAGAGTATTTTTTATATATGACATTATATATGACCTAGTAAAAAACTTATTGTGAAAAATACGTATCAGACAATTAAAAAAATTATTTCTTGTAATCTACATCTGAAGAGTAAAAGTAATGCTATTTTACAGCACAAAATTTACTGTTCTGTCGAATTCCAGGATTGTTTTATAGCTATAATTCCTTTTAAGGAGGAAAATGCGTTAATATAGGTATAATTATGTAAGTTCAACATTTCGTAACAAGCAATAAAAGAATTTTTTTCTGTTCTAAAACATCTTTTTCTTTATATATACATATACGTATCAATAGTTTATAAAAAGGAAAAATGATATTTCCTGTAAATCGTAAAAATTATATTTACGTTAATTATGGTAATAATATTACCATTAATAGAAACAGGTTGATTAATTTGCTTTGTTTTATTATTAATTCAAACTTCTCAGAAAGTGAAATATGACAGCAAATAGAAATGTTGAATTAATTATTTAAAATAGAAAATTGTTAGCAAAAGTGATATATTACAAGAGGAGATATCTAAGGGTACAAAAGTTAAGGAAGCGTCGTTCTACGAATTATCAGCAATGAATTACAGCTGCAGGCAGAAAGACGTGCAACAGTGACAGAGGTGTAGTCACATTGACGTTGGCATAGAGATTGATTTATTAGACGCCCAACAAGATGAAGGATTATTCTGGATGATTTTTTATATGTCGAGGGGATAATAAAGGGCAGAATGCGCAAAGATAAAACCTGGGTCTGGGACACCGCTCTCGTGTGTGCACCGAAAGTGCGGCAGGCAAAAAAAAACAACAAACGGAACGAGCGCGCAGATACAGATAGCTTGGGTAGCGAACGAGTCGTTCGTCTCAATCAGAAGACATCCAAAGCCGGAGGTCATGTCGCGCGAAAACGACGCTACTCCCGCGGAATCGCTCAGGACCAGGACAGGACGAGTCTTTCTTAACCGAGCTTGTCCATGCGATTTATAATTGCTCGCACGAATTCGAACCAATAAAAAATTAAGAAAGCTCGACGCAATTCTCATTGGATGTGTATTATAGGATCGATTCAGCGCGCGACGGCTTCGTGGCGTTGACGTGCTCGATTCGCCACCACCCCGTCCGCCGCTAGCTCCGGGTTTTCCTTTTCGGAGCCGAACGAGCCGCGACCCCGTCGGTTCTGCAGTTTGCTGTCTCCTTTTTCCTCGCCCACCCCTGTCGCCCTCGCTCCTCCCATCACCCTTTCTCGCTGGCTCTCTTCAGCTCGTCGTCCCGCTCGTCCGCTACCCGCGCTCGGTCGCCCATCTCTCTCCTCTCCGTCACGTATCTCTATCTCTTATATATGTTCTCTCCCGTTCTCGAGCTCCGCACCTTCTTTTTTCCGGGTCAAATATTGATCGTGATATTTCTTTTTTTCGGCTGTGCGCCGTGCGTACATGTCTGAGGAAGCGTGGGTGCAGAAGGCTGCCGCGGGCTCGCGCGCACACCAGCTCGGGGCCGTACGTGTATATATTCAGTTGCACCGACCGCGGTATGCGTGCGTGTGCACCAGTCGCGTGTAGGTGGGTATTCGCGCGCGCGGAATGGAGGGAGCTAGTCGTTCCGCTCTTTTTTCTGTTCCTTCCATCTTGCCTGGAGCCGCCGCCGCTACCGGTGCCGCGAGTTGCGGGGATTCCAGAAGAGGGACAGAGAGGGGGATATGGTAGAGGGATAGATAGGAGTGAACGGGTGCCGAGTGCGCCGAGAAAGCGAGGGAGGGAGAAAGAGAGAGAAAGCATCGGCGAAGCAGACCATGGGGCAGACCTCGACCCCGGATAGACCCCACTGGTTCAATGACTTTGTCCGAAAAAAGGGGGGGGGGGCGAGACATCGGATGGACTCCTCGGTGCCGGGCGCATTGCCTGCTCTATTCCAACATGGCAGAGAGCCACGTAACGAGCCGTGTCCATACACCGTATATACATTATGTGCACCCGTTTTCCTTTCCGCGCGTAAAAACTTCCTGAAAGAACGGCTGGCTATGGGACGTCCTTGACCCACGGGACAATCCACCGTCATTATAAGTACAAAACTTGGAGCAAAAAGTCGTCCGAGAAGCCGTCTCTACCACTTTTGTTTGAGATTATGCAACGAGGGTACCGCGCTGCGGATTATCTCTTTCTACTCAACTTTTCTCACTTGCGATACGTGAGCTGTGAATTAACAGGTGATCGTTGGCCTTCTTTCTGGTTCTAATCCGCTACTAATGCGTTGGTGCAGTTTTAGAATTAAAGTTTTTTTTTTTTTTTCTTGAAAGCTCTAAACTTTAAACTTAATAACATCATCATCTCAATCTTGGTAATATTCGAATATATATATACACACAAATTATTAATTGTACCTTAAATGTATATTACATGCGATATTGATAAAGCTGATTGAAAAGCATATATTAAAGTGAGGATTTCAAAATATAAAGAACTGTAGTAGGTTTAAATTTAATCTGGACATTTGGATTCTTTAATTGAAACTTCGAATAAATATATTGAATTATTTTTTAAGTATCTCCTGTTCTACGTTCTTTCGTCATGCATTTAGATTTCGTATAAAATAGTACAGGATAATTCCTTCTTATATATAAGGATTTGACGAATATCTATCTTTTCATATTTTAAGCAAACTGGAAAAAAATTGCAAGAAAATGATTTGTACGCAAATAATTTGAAGAATTTTAAAATGCACAATTGATGTACATATACGTACACGATAGAGGCGTATAGTTGTTACTATATACAAGAGAGTAGACGCCAAGATGCTAATGCAGAAGAACGAAAGCAGCCTTAGATCTTTGGAGGAGATAGTAGCGCACAATAAGATATCTTTTCTCCGACCCCCTCAATGAGCTCGAAGAATTCAAGCAAAAAGCTAATCGCAAATTTAAAAAAATTTCGAGTGGAAGTCAAATCGCAGGCCGGGCAAGTAAACCGGGTAAGCCCGCTCGCTGGCTCGGTAGGCCGGTCGACCCGATACGTCGACGGATCGAGCGTGAGACGAGGCATCGCGTCTGCTCTTCATCAGAGAGAGAGAGAGAGAGAGAGAGAGAGAGAGAGAGAGAGAGAGAGAGAGAGAGAGAGAGAGAGAGAGAGAGAGAGAGAGAGCGCAGAAACCCTCCCTCCGCACGTGTCCGTTCAGGCTGCTTATGAGTAGGTTCTCTGTTTTGTGACCCGTGAGTGCGCACGGATTGCGGGTACGCGCTGGCCCGTCATCCACAAATCGTCCAAGCGCACTCCAGATCTGATTCGCGTGCGTGTATTACTCTATAACCGTGGATCATGGATGAGAGCGAATAATCGTCCCTGAACTATCTATAGTCTTTACACATCTTTTTATCTCCGTTCGTCGTCTTCTATATAGCATATCCTCGCAGCCAATGAATAACCGCCTGTCCAGGAAATGTCTGGGTTTCGACTTCGTAGATTCGCAGCTTCGATTGATGCTCTATATGTGTTATACTGCTGCACTTGCAAGATGTCTTTTCCATGCCCCGAGTTCTGTGTAGTACTGGTAGTACATACTCAAGACTCATCAGATCTATTTTCCACCTCGATTAATTAGTCGTGATAAAGTTGAATTACTTTATGGGCAAAAAGTGATCGCGGGGTGCAATGACTGCGGCGGCACTGCAGGTGCTCGCGCGTTAAACTCATAAAATTGAGTCGGAGAGAGAGACTTTCAGTAGAGGAGAATCTAGCGATTGCTCGATCCATCGATCACGCGATCGGTTGAAATCACGCTTAGGCGAATAATTGTGATGGATGTCTCGGCGGTGAATGGCGCGTCTTCATTCTCTCTCTCTCTCTCTCTCTCTCTCTCAAACACACACACACACACACACACACACACACACACACACACACACGCGCGCGCGCGCGTCATACGCACGTGACCGAGCCTGCTCCAATCTCTCGTCGTCCCGATTCGGAAGAACAGTGCGCCTTGTTCCCATATCACCGATGCAAAAATTCAAATTCCCCCGTCATTAATAAAAATTAAAGAGACATCACTGGGCCACCCGAGGCCCGCCTGAGAGCCACCTTTGGCTCTTTTTTTCACTGGCTGCTCGGTCTCCAGGCGCTCTCTCCAGGCGCTCTCTTTCCTCGATTTTTTCCTCGCAACTCGTCGGCGTCTCTGTTTCACTAGATGCTTCTGCGACCCGGCTGGGAGAATAGAGCACAGAACGCGCGCGTGCTCTCGCGCGAGGCACCCTTTATCTTACCTGAGACCCACAATAGCGTGAGACTATGGGTCTTTTGTATTTCGCTTTCCCGATCATCTGCATATGCGCCCCAATCCTCCTCACCTCCCCTCTTACCCTTCACGTCACCTTCTCCACAACCACCGCCGTACGCTCGGGATGCCTTCCTATCTTTCTCTTGTTCATATGCGCGCATACTCTTGCCTCGACTCTCGCTCTAATGGGGAGTTCAAACATCGGCCCTCTCGTTCTTTCTTCCTAATACCCGTTTTGTACCCCTGACTCTTTTTCGCTTCTGGACATTACATTTTTTGTTCCAGGTTCTTTGACTAACCAAAAAACATTTCACCCTTTCTATGCCCATGTGACAACCTGTGGATGATGACGAGCTTCTTTTCACTTTACTACATTAGACTTGTTTCCTTTTTATCTGTACGCTTTTATTATTCTAAACATTCACAACATTTTTAACTTTTTAATTAAATTTCTTCTTTGGCATTTTTGTACACTGAATTAACTTTTTTAATGTAATTGATAAAACGGTAGATGAGTAAAATAAATCAATGTATTTTTAGTACATGTATTTTTTATTATTGTATTAAAATTTTGATTCATTTAAATATAATTCTATATAAATTAATATTTTAATAATAACAGTTTATCAAATCAGCTTTCTATAGATTTTATATAAATGTTTCAATGTCGTGCAAAATTAATTAATCCATTAACACTAAAAAAGTTTTTTTACGATAATGGCAGAAAAAAATTTGTGTTGAAAACCAGGGCGAAAAAATACTACCATGTCGAACTAAACTGAGCTTTTTGACTGGCGGTATTACCTTTTAACTATCACTTTTCCTCAGGAGTTAATAAAAGGTGTAAGCAGAACAGTTAACGTTTACGAAAAACGTTGTGGGACAAATGTTAGAAAAAATTTGCTAGAAATAGTAGAAATGCTAACCTTTAGCAGTGGGTAGGAATATGGTATAGTTGTCAGATAATCAAAAATAAATTTGTTCTTTTTTTTAGCAAATATTTTAACTCTTATCGTGCCAAAAATGCTCTAGAATTTGTTCTGCAGAACAAATTTACGTTAGATAATTTATGTTAATCTGAAAAACTCTTTTATTAGGTGTTGAAAATATAGCTATATTGCGTTTAGAGTAAGTTTTTTATTTGACATTACATAAAGTAAAAACAAACCATTATTCTTATACTAATGAAGCAACTTGTTTTATTATTTGTCTCGCAAAACATTTTTATGAGCGTTATTTCATCCATCTACACCCTGGTAGAAATCTAGCAATTTTGAATAGGTTGGAAAGTAGTTACTAGGTAATAAAAATAGAATCAACCATTGTGGTTAGAAACAAGGTAAATCTTAGAATGCAAAATGTGAACGTTGTACAATTATACCTAATAGTCTAATTATTATTTGACAGATTCAAGCTTCTGTAGCATTATACTGCACAATATACTCTAAACAATAATTTGGAAAATTTTAATTAGCATTTGTAGCATTTGAGTACATCATTTTTCCTCACGGGGCGGTGCAGAGTGGGGAAAGTTCGTTTTTCCGTACGCATTTCCGTTCGGAAAGTGATCTACCATAGCAGCATGCAAACGTATTTGTTAACGCCTACCCTGGTAGAAATCTAAAATTTTTAATTGGCTGAAAAGTAGTTAATAGGTAGTAAAAAGAGAATCAATCATCGTGGCTAGAAAAAAGGCAAATCTTAGAATGCAAAATGTGAACGTTGTCAATAAAATTAAGAAAAAGGTAGAAATTAGATTTAAAAACTAGTTAAAAACTAGGTAGAAACTAGGTTGTTTTGACCTTGTTTCTGGTTAGTAAATGAACGATTTATTTAGTAATTAATATTTATATAGTATTATAACATTATGTTGTTGATTTAATAAAAGAAAAATCATAAGATACGAAAACTAATAATTTTTAAAAATTACAAAGTAATAATGAAGTCTGATTTTCGTTCGATTTTGTCATCTTAAAAATTATACGTAATAAATTAGTTTTGGAAATATTTTCCTTTTATTATTTAATATCTAAAATTTCGCATGAAGCAATTAATTAAAAAATTCTATTCTTTGATGTCTTATACCGGCTTCAATTATTGGTTGTTAATTAGTAACTCTATCCTATTTATTTGTAATATAAATAATATCATTTGAAATTTTTGAAATTTTATAAAATAAAGGTTTTTTTTTAAATTAAAAATCATGCTGAGTTCATAACTTTAATTCGTAACTTGAATTTATGGAGAGTGCATATACGGCATGTCTAATGATTTGCCATTCCCGCAAATGGTAAAATATTATCTTGGTTAGTATATAAGCGCGATTATGACTTCACATAAGTATAAAATATTGTATACGAATGTGTAAGCTATTGTCAATGCGTTATATCTGTATTTAGATGTATAAGGAATACAGAACCAACGTAATTATAAGTTATGTAAAAATTTTCGAAATGAACTTGATAAACATTTATAATTAATTAATTAAATTAATGATTAAAGTCAATGAATTTATATAAGAAAGCATAATAATAACGATATCAATTTTTTAGCTAGGTTAAATGTTATACCGCGCTTAACTTTGCTTTAAGATAAATTTTAGTCATAACCAAAAATACATTGATACGAAAGTAACTGTTATAGGCCTAAAATACCGAAAAAATAGCTTGAAAAAATGCAACTATAAATTGGTCGGAATGACCGTAAAAAATGATACATGTTTTCCTATTTACTACCGCACAAAGATACCCTGTGTTTAGTTATCTTCATTCGAAAATTCATTGTTTATTCTTTAAAAATGGAATGAATTTCTACCAGGGCATTCTTTTATCAATTTTGTGGGGATATATAATAACTAAAACCTATTGTTGAGTTCGTTAGAAGAAATCATAGAATCCGTATGTCAACATTTTTTCCTCTCCAACTCTCTTGAAAAAAATTTTTTTTAAAAACTTAAAACAGTCTCTTGGACTAGCGCCTCGTATATAATTGGTTAAGAATAAAACATGCTTTTTATATAGTTGACCCTGTAGTAAGAAAACACCGAGGGATGCAGAATATCGCGAAAGGTATATAATGGGAAGGTGACAAATATGTAGAGTGACCTCAATGACCTCGAGAATGACTGTAAGCTTTGTATATACTGGTACAATGTATAAAGGTCTTTTAAAAGACGCATGTATATAGTAACAATCATTGAGCGAATGTGCAGAAGCTGATGGTCGCCGAGATGTTGCAAAAGTGCGTGGTCACGAGGGCGGTATCAGCAGGCGTCGAGCTAGCGCAGCTGCCTTTGTTGTTTTGTACCTGTTCATACTTCGTGACTCTGCGCGGCCTTCGACAGCATCCCTCGACAGTTCGGTTCGGCCCGAGAGATTCTGTAGGAGAGGAGAGAGTGTCAGCTCCACGCTTTCACCCGGTATACACGGGATTTGATCGAGAGCGACAGCGGAGTTCATCACCGTGGGCCACTAACCGCGGGCGAGCGGACAAAAAACGAAAAAAAATGGTAAAGAAACAAAACAAAACATAAGCCGACACAGACAAGTAGGGGCGAATATGCCCGACCGAGTTTTGGCAGTACTTTCGGGATAGGGGTTGACAAACGATGGAGCCGTTTCGCGCTTCGCGCTCCTCGCCGCACAGAAACAGAGACGAAAGACGCCAACGGATGCCACGGCGAGACCACGACAGTAGCAGGAATCATAAGCCATAACTTTGACCAGGCCCAAATGTTGTGACACCCGGCCTATAACCTGGCCTGGCAGCCACGAGGCTCCCTTCGACCGACTGTACAAGGGGTCTCGATTTTTCAGTATACTCCTCACGACTCGGACGACTTATCGCTTAAAAAACGTCCCGAGCCAGTCCGAGCGCTCCGCGCGGTTCTTCGAAACTCTTCGAAATGTGCGGTAGGTAAGTTCTTTTTTATGATTCCAATTTTAAGATAGTATATGAGTTGGCCGGTTTTAATGTAATACTTGTCCCGGGTCTTTTTCCGCTGACTTTCATGCTCGATTTTCATAAAATCAAACTTCCTTGCAAACAGTATTTTTGTCAGTTCTTAATGTAATTATCAAATATATATTTTTCAATCTTTGCAACATTTCGAAAATTCAGTTGCACATTTGTTTTTATTAAACACACGTGTGTGGTCGCGGTCAGTTCGTCCGCGCCAGCGACTATGCCGATTTTCTTGCGGGCCGAGAGCAAACATCTGCCTTTTCTTTATTATTTCCAATGCAGTGGACTGGGCTGTTATAAAAAAGGGTAGCTTAAAAAAAAATATGGGTAGGGACCGTTCTAGACGTGCTTAGTCAATGTGTCCATATATTCAAGCAGATACGCGAGCATTGACAATGGACAGGAAAAATAACAACTACTGGTCTTTGCCGTGTTCGCTCGACTTCGCCTCGTTTTCCTTCGTTCGATCTCCTTTTCTCGTACGCAGGCGATCACCCACTTCTCTGAGCCCTGATTGGCTCACAAACATGGGCCCATACTTCAAAACTATAAAAAATGTACCTACATGAATATTCATATTTGCACATAACTTTTCCTTGTCGATATTATGCTACTAATATGAGCAGTTATATCTGGGACACGGTGTATGTGTGTGTGTGTGTGTGTGTGTGTGTACAATCATGAGATTGTTCGTAAATTAACTACTTTTTTTGCCATTTTTTTTGAATTTGCAAAAAAAAAATAGACTGTCAACTAATCCTGACCACGTAGAATAAGTGGTTAAAATTTGAAGACGATCGGTGAAGTAGGTTCGGCACTATAGAGGACATACATTCTCTTCTATATATATATATATATATATATATATATATATATATATATATATATATATATATATATATAATCAGGAATATAATTAATCCTTGTATACAGAGATAGAGAAAGCGAGAGAGCGGGAGAGAGAGACAGAGAGAGAGAGAGAGAGAGAGAGAGAGAGAGAGAGAGAGAGAGAGAGAGAGAGAGAGAGAGAGACCGATTGGAAGGAAGAGGGAGAGAGTAAAAACGTAAGTATGGCGAGGGGGGAGGGGTAAAAGAGTGAAGTATAAGAAAATAAGGGTACACATAGCTGGATTTGGTATCGAGGAAAAAAATTACAGGTACGAAAAAGTTTCACCTCTCGTCAATCCCCGTCGTAAAGTGGGCTCCTTAAGTTGTAATCCTCATCGGATCGCAGTCATTTGCCCAGCGGGTGGTCAACCCTTTCGGCTTTTTTACGCCTCTCTGCCCGTAATCCCTTAAAACGCTTAGGCTTGTTTAGGATAATTCTTGCATAGGAGCAGCCCGCGCAGGGTCCGTGCAGGAGCGCGGCAAACGCTGCATTCGCGTCGGCGAACGCGAGCCGCGCATAGTGGCGTGCAGCCTCGTTCGCCTAGAGCCCTGCGGATCCGGAGCTGCGTAGAGCGCACCGCCTTCCGCTCGAGCTCAGCTCTCGTCGCGCGCGATGGCATGCAGCACGCACAACGAGTGTGAGAGCGCTCTCGGACGAGGAACCACCCCTCGAGAGGATTATGTAAAGGAGAAGATCCGCGCAACCCCTGGCTCGGCATCGTCGCGCGGCGCTCTCCGTCTTTGGAAATTAAAATAATGGAGCCCGCTGCCGGTGGCCCAGCCACCTCGCCCCGGAAGCGTTTTTTCCTCAATTTTTTTTTCTCGCCCCGCTACGTGGCCCGACGCGCCCTTCCCCCACCTTCTCCTCGCTCGCTCGCTGGGCTGGGCGATCAGCCGCAGGACCGTCCCAGCGAGCTGGATGCAAATCGCGCGTGTCGCTGCTCGCGCCAACGGTGCGGGACGTTTCGTCTCACCGGTCTGCGCACGCAGTCGGAGCAGTTGTCACCGTTGCAAAAAAGCTTCTCATTGTCTCGCCGGGGGTCGAGCAGCGGAACGACGATAATGGCGCTGCGTCATGATGCCGTAGCCGCTCGAAGATTGGCTAATGAATTTAGGCGAGGCGCGTGCAATAAAGTAACACGGTGCGAGGGAGGGGGGCCGTGGCGGCAAGAGACATTGAGAAAGAGCTGAAAGGCTGACTGACTTATTCGGACGCCCAGGTGTTGAAGAGCGATAGCTGAGCCGACCTCGTAGTCGCGCCACATCGCGTCTCTGCTAATGAGCGCGCGAACTTTTTCAGCTGACTGGGTGAATCGACGCGCGATTCTTCAATTGGAATGCTTTTTTTCGCTCGCCCTTGTGTACAGCGGCGAGCGTGAACATGGCCCTTTCCACCGGTGGTGACCCGACGTCTTATTTTCGAAGCTTATAGAATTTCTTTTACCTCGTACAAATTATTTTCACACCCTGTTTTTATCGCACGCTTCACGGACTATGGATGTCGAGATTAATAATATGTATATCGATGTGCTCGTAATTAGTATTCTAGGCGAAATCAAATCTTACGGCATATTTTTACATTTAATAGCACTGTGGATTGCGCTACTACTTGAATCTATGTAATTACATAAACTTTCTTTACATAATTATTTCTTTCATTTCCTTGACCGAGATCAATGTAATAAAACAAAATCATTTATTGAGGGGCTTAATAATTAAATCTTATAATAGAAATTAAAATAAATCGAAAATATAGTTGAACAGTTTTTTAAAATAATCTATATATACAATATTCGAAAAAGATTTTTTATTATTCAACTATATCTTAAACTTTCAAAGTATTTACTTTCTCTAACATTGAACTTTGTTTGCTTATTTTTTCAGGAGTCGGTTTCTTTTTGGCTCACTTCTTTCAACTCCTTTTTAAAAAAATATAATGATTATACAATACATTATTATAAAAATAAGTATAGCAATATATAATAATTAAAAAATAAAAATGTTATAATTGATAAATATAAGTTAAACGATTAAATATTTCTTTTTTAGTCTAATTTTTTTAATCATTCTTTAAAAAGCATGTATTTAAAATTTTTTTTTAATTTAATTTAATTTTTAAATATTATAGTTATATTTAGATAAAATCTTTTGATCATATATTACAAAATTTTGAATTTTACTCAAACTCCGGGACTCTAAAATTATAAAAATATATAAAATTGCTATATGTGCACTGAAAAATAAATTTCTATAATTAAGTAAAAATTTCCATTCGTGATCAAGATTCGTGAATTCTGTCAACAGTTATTTATGTATGAAGAGGAGATCTAGAAACAGCTGGTTTACGCAAACTTACTTGAATCGGCGAAAATTTTTTGTATAGAATCGTAGTTATGTATCTCGATAGGCCAAAAGTACATGGTACAGATAAAGGGATTGCCAGCCTCTGTATACCTATAGATATATGTATGAGGTTTCGGTGGTCTAGCGCATTTGCTCGCATATCGCTGTTAGAGGCTTCGCATCTCTCTCTCTCTCTCTCTCTCTCTCTCTCTCTCTCTCTCTCTCTTTCTCTCGTGAGAATCTCACGGGCATTTGCATGCCGCGGATTATTTAAATCATTTTTTATTGTCCTAGCGCCTTGTTTCTGACGCTCGCGGGTAGGCCGCAGGTGAGCTTACAGAAACGAGGGACGTGGCGGAAGGGAATGGGGAGGGGAGGGGGCGCGGAAGGACAAACACGAGCGTGCGCGGAAAGACGCGAAGATTGGGTACATCGGAGCTTATATATAGGACACAGCATAGTGGCGCGCGGATGCACAAAGGGAATTTTGCCCCCGCGCTTATTATAGCCAAGGAGTATGAGCTCGAGAGGAACAGAGTTGCAGGTCCTACACGTCTCTAGCTCCATTTCGAGAGTCGCCCCATTCACATTCAAATCTTTCACCTTGTTACCTTTCTTTGGGTGCGAGCCTCAGAAGACGAGTGTTAGATTCACACACACACACACACACACACACACACACACACACACACACACACACACACACACACACACACACACACACACACACACACACACACACACACACACACACACACACACACACACACACACACACAAACCAACGCACGCGCGCGCCTAGGTGCCCTCGTGTACGAGGACAGCGTTAAAGCCCGGATCCCTAATTTCCCTGTTGAGAAAACAAGCAGGCCCTCATTTATTCTCTTGAGCTATGGCATTATTGTTATTCGACTTCACGGTCGCATTGTAATGCATGACTTAGTCTTCCACTTTGAGACTACTAGTAAGTTCTTTTATCACTTACCTGAGGATTTTTCATTGTATCACATTGACCTTCAAATATACATTATCGTCAAGTTTAATAAAGTTTAATAATGCACAGATTGTTTCGTTGTTTCTTAACAATGATAGTCATTACAAAGAAATACAAAATAATTCTTATAGATCCAAGTCAGAATTTCTTTATCATTGATAGGAAACAAAATTTTCTTTCAAATTGAAATTTTCCAGTTACTAATGCGCACGAATATAAGATTAAATATATCATATCATGGTATGACAAAGTCTTTTAAATTCTATACTAATGATAATTTATTGAAAAACAGAAAAAGTCTTCCAAAGAAATGATTATACAATTTACGAATTATTTGTTTCAGATATAAAAAATAATTAGAAATAATTAGAAATATAACTTCTATAGAAAATATATTAGATTAAAAACAATTCAAAAGAAAGATCACTTTAATCAGATATTTAATAAATAACTAAATTAACTAAAATCTATATATGTTAAGTTTCATATAAAACATCATTTAAATAATTTAACAACAGTATACAACTTTTAAACTTTATTTTTATTTCCAGAAAATGCAATTTTTCTTTATCTACTCATAGAAAATGCAGCTAAATATTTTTATGAAATGTGACCTGCCTAGATAAATTCATGGTGCAAATCTATGACATACGCCAATTAGTTGTATAATATTTAAATTATTATTATGAATTTATTAATAAATTGATAATAATATGTTACTTACTGTATCTTAAACGAATGGGATAAAATATTATTTCTTGCTTTGAACCAATTTTTATAATATCTATATAATGTATAAATTGTGCGGCAATTATTTGCTTTCGCAATCGTATAAACTTGCGCGCGCGTATTTATAATGGCACTTCTGACTTATCAGCAATAATTCTCAAGGATTCGCAACACGGTTTGATTAAGGCCTAAGTGCATATCATATCCGTTGCTGATCTGCTGTCGCGGCCCGGTCTAAAGAAGCTCGCACGGCTGGCTCGATTCGTTCTGCAGCCGCGGGCATCTGGCGCATTCGTATAAATGAAGCACAGCCATCGAGTTTGTCGGGAGAAAATGCAACGTGGAAACACGTATATAATAAAGAGGGCGAGGTGCGACCGACGAACATCCAGAGAGGCCAGAGTTGCGGGGACGAGGCGAAGCCCGATATAATTTGAATATCACGATGAGACCTATGTATATATATATATATTTCAACAATCACGTGCAGACTCGGGATAGCGGCCCCTTCTGCTCGCCGGCGACGGCGGAGAAACACTGGGACCGCGCGCTAGTGCTGCCGAGAGTCGGAAAAAAACGTAGTATCGCTTGGCGTACAATGAATCCGATGGCGGGCCTCCAAAAACCCAGGGCCCACGAGCGCTCTCGTGTTTTAATGCCCAGCCACAGTTGATATCTATTCAAATGAGCAGCCTGCACGCTCCCCTTCTCTCATCCCGTCATTTTCCTTTTCACCGGGCTCTAAAATGAAAAAAAAGGAAAAAAAGACGTTTTTGCCGTTTCCGTTTGTTTGTTCCTTTTTTTCTGCTGTGCGCCCCGTCGCAATCCCTAAGCTCGTTCATCCTATGTGAATGTGCGACGCCGTGAAATCGAGTCTATAATATATATATAAGCGAGCGAGACGCAGCGAGAAATGTATGCAAAGCGATCTTCGACCCTTTCGCGCCCTATTCTACTGCTGGCTCTTCCTCTTTTTTTTAACTCTCTTCCGTGTCTCTTCTCCCACTTTTTTTTCATCAACGCTCCGCGGTCTTGCATCGCCCAGGCGAGATGAAAAAAAAACTCGACGCGCCACTGTACGTGGGACTTTGCTCGGGCAAAAACGCGAAACCAAAACAGGAGGGGTAGTAACCCGTTTTGTCTCATCGTACGGCGAGTCGAATGCAAAAAAGTTTTCTACTTAGCTGCCCTAACGGTGTCTTCCAAGCATATCCGGGTCATTTTGCTTTTACCTCCACTCTTACCCCTTCCGTCTGTATAGGCAGTTGCGTTAGTTTGCTCGTTTGGCCCCCTTCTTACAACGTCTCCTTCTCCATCTCCATCTCTATCTAGTTTTTCTAGCTTTTTTTTTTATTGAAAGACATGGCCACTGCAGCATCCGTTCTTTTATTTACAAAATCCTTCCCTTTTTTATCAAAATACTTTCAGTTATATACGATTATGCTCGGCTTTTTTCTCGCCAACCGTCGTTTTTTTTCTTATAATGCAACGAACTTCTTCTTAATAAGCACAGATTTTCAAATGATTGACTTAAATTTAAATAAGCGATGGTAATAGTCCCAAAGTTTATGACATGAAAAAACGAATTGTATGAGCGGGACCGTGAGAGATTTGCTCGGCCGTAACAATTTAAAATTTTTCAAACTTACCAGGTTTTGATCAAATTCTAATTCGATTGTTCTTTTAGAAAAGCTTATTATACAGCCCATTCCTTCTACTAATAATATTATATTTTTAAATACATGAAGTTTGATAAAGTTTGCTTTTTTAGATCGTTTGAAACAAATAACAAATAACAAATTCTAAAGCAAAACCTTTTTAATACCGGAAGTTTTGAAGCGTCAGTTAATTGTCAATAAAGTATTGTAATTTTACAACGCTACCAATAACCGTAAATAATATGTGTACACTACTATTATAAAGTAAAGCTGGATATTTTCGCGCTTCTCGACTCAGTAGTATACTTTTTTATTACAGAATATTGTTCTTACTCATTAGAACATAACGTATTGGCAAAATTTTCGCTAGAGGGCTCTAGATAATTATAATTTTGAAATATACAATAACAATAACACATTATATACAGAGGCGGATCGAGTAAATTTTTTGGAAAGTATCATTAGATTTTCTGTGAAACTGAAAAAACAACACATTTTTATCTCTACGTATACCTAATAGATTTCGCCAAATCTAAAAATTCGTGCACGTTTATGAATTGTAGAGTTATATATATTATTTAAAGATGTATTTTTATAAATATATTTTTTCAACTAAGTAAAAATTAAAATTATAAATTATAATGAAATAAAATAATGTATATATTTAAAAATAATTATAAGATTATTTTATACGAAAAATTTTATTCGAAGCTTATTAATATAGGTGAATATCTATCAATAATTTTCGAAGAATTAATATTCATAAACTTATTGATATAGAACCCAATTCAGTGAACGATTTTTTGCTCATAGTAGATGTAAGCCATGTGTCCATATTGCTAGAGTAATCAAAATTCAAGGAAAAAGATGAATATACGGGTAAATAAGTAGATTGTTATACCATATTTTTTAAATTGTTATTTAGAAAATCCGAGTGCTTACCAACCATTACATTACTGAATCAGAGTGGGGAATTGCCCTAATATATCTTCCCCTTAAATCCGCCTATATACAAAACAACATAAAAAATATAATAAACCAATATAAAATAAAAAATAATATAAAAAAAATATAATAAAATGAAAAACCTTGAGAAACTTGTCAATGAAAGCGAACCGCAGATCGACCCAGAACTCATCCTGGCTTTCATTATTGGCAAAAAGTCAAGAAACATGAAGTACTCGAGGAAGCTTTGCAATGGTTGGACAGGCAATATTTTAGTCCGCGAGAAATGCGGGAGAAAAAAACTTACGTCGCTGGAGAGGCCGTTGTTCCAAGGATACGGAGCTTGCGGAGACGACTGTTGCTGGTGGTGCGAACCACCTACAGCGCCCGCAGCGTGCGGATTGTGGATGTGTTCGGCCATGACGCTGACCCAGTGGGCCAGGCCACCACCGCCCGAGCTGGTGCCGGTGCTGCCAGCCGTCCCGGTCCCGGCCCCGCCGCCGCCGCCACCTCCACCGCTAGATCCACCACCGCCAGGGCCGCCGCCGCCGCCTTCCTCCCCGCCTTCCGACCATGCGAAGGATGCTTTCTGAAATTCAAATCGCAAAACAGAATGTTTAGCAATTTATGCGTCGCCTGCTAATTCATACACAACTCTATGTGCTTTATTAGAATAGTGTTTTTTTCTTTCATTACGACATTTTTGTTAATAATCGACGGAGCTCTGTCCAGAGACTATTCGTTCATTTGATTTGCAATGAATCACACGTATAAAGTAAACATTTTAAATTTATCCTCATTATGTATTATTTCATTTAGATATTTCAGTATGAAAGTAAATAGAAAAAGAATATTAAAGTAAATAAAAAAACCTTCTTCCATGCATACATGGCAAGGTATAAAATCTGAACTCATAATTTCTAATAATGCTAATATGTAGCATGGAACGTGAAAAAAAAGAAGATACATATATTTTTATCGTCCTACTATTGAATTCTTTTTAAGGAATAAGAACAATTTTTATGATAAACATCTAAAAATCTTTAATCAATGCAAGATACTCGTACAAAAAGATGCTATCTTTACTCTTTTTCATCATTATCTAATACATTTCCTTTGTTATCTAAGATAAGGTCTCGATTTGATTTCCTTAACAAATAATTTATTATTACACACACGCGCGCGCGCGCGCGTACGTACATACGTATGCATAGAACACAATCATCAAAATCGGTGAGTTTGTAGTCAGCTTGAAATGAGTTTTGGAATGAGTTTGAAATGTTTGTTTATTGGTAGTAAATGAATAAATATATATGATAATAGAAAAATTCTAATTCGGATGGTAAAGTCATTGGCCTGTTTATTTTATATTTATCTATATGTACATGTCAATTAATATATGTAAACTCTGTTTTTGTTTTCTGAGTTGAGGCTGTTCCCGTGAGCACGAATTTAATTTTTTTTTACGTTCATCAAAGGCACTTTATCATATTTTAGAATCAATTTTTACTGAATTTTTCAATAGTGGCGAGTGAAATATGTAATAAGAATGAAACTAATTTAAAACTTGTTGTCTATTATATCTAATACGAGTTTTTAAATAAGCAAATTCATAAGAAAAGTTATATACATGTTCTTTAAGTACTATATTTGAAAAGAAATCTCTGAGATCTTAGCTAATTAATAGTTTATAATTATTAGACAGATTTAAATTAATTATATTATTGTGATATTATATTATGTTACATGTACTTAGACGGATTGCATCACAAACAAATTTATTGTATAAATAATATGTTAGTAAAATAATAAGGAATCTATAAATATTATTTTGAAATTCGAATTGCTTAAAATATTTAACCGAAAAGAAGACAGAGAGTAAAATATAAAAAACTTTCTCTAAGTTTTTAAAATATATTATGCATCGTTGCATAAAAACTAAATGTACATAGTGAACGCCAGATTTTTAAATTTTATTTTATAAATCTTGGCCGTCCAAATCTTCGCAGTGTATTTAATATTTGGAATATTAAATATTGAATATTCACGTATGAACGGCACCGGTGTATAATAAGAATAAAAGTTTAAAAATTCGATGGGCGAAAATATAGAATTTAAAATAAAATAGCGAAAAGAGAAAAGGCTCACTACCGTCGTTGAGAAATTGATCGATGAATTTTTCATAAGTATTGACTTTTTGAAAAAGAAAGAGAAAAAAGAAACATGGGAAGACATAGAGGGAAAGAGCGAAGAGGGGCGCGCTGTGCATACATACGAGTAGATCAGAGAAGAGAAAAAGTAGAAAGTGCAAAATGAAGAGAAGCAAATGGAAAAGCGAAAGGGGGTAAAAAGTATAAGAAAAAGGAAGAAATGCCGCGCGTAGTATAATATGCAGAGCTCAAGCTTTGTGGGCATCGGTTAATTAATTGGGCGGCGAGATTTAATTAGTACTTGGACATTTAGCCGTTAATTGGCGCGCGCACGTGCGCTGTCGCGACCACGAGCTACTCGTCAGACGAGGGGTTGTGGGGAGGGGGGCTTGCATAGCGATTTCAACGGGGCCGCAGTGTCTGACCCATCTGATCTCATGAACTCTTTGTTGCCCACGTCGTTCTCTATATAAATCGCGCGCTTCATTCGCATTTATAAGGCAACGAGTGCCAAATTCCGCCGCTCGAACGGTCCGTTAGCTTTTCAAATGGTTTACGGTGTCCTTAAAGGGACACGACCTTTCTCGGGAAGTCTATTGGAGAGCTCGAAACTGACTGGAAAGATATAGCGGTCATCAATAGAGTGATATAGTCTCTGCGGGGGGGGGGGGGGTACCGCTGGTTCGTTGGATAAAACCATTTTAGCCCGCATCTGTTTGAAATTCGTTCATGTCTTAGCATTTCCTTAGTACTAGATATTCTCCAGTTTTTTGTTGTTGCATTACATTATATTGCTCTGCAAATTTGATGGCTACTTATTACAGCTTTGCTAATATTATTATGCTTTACTAATAACTTTATTTAGCTGACTGGATTTTCGAATATATGCTTTCTCTGATACTATTATAATAAAAATTGTTTTTGATGAGAGAAGCATTTATTCATAAGCATCAGAAATGAGAGTGTTAGAATAGAGATGGAGGGAATTTTAAGTTTATATTTTTGTTTATAAATTTGATATTTTTGTAATCATATATATATATATATATATATATATATATATATATATATATATATATATATGGCATTTATATTTTATAAAAATATGTTTGTCATTAAAATTAAAAAATGTTTGTCATTCTTATTGAATTACAAAACTTCAATAATTTATATCTTACAGAAGATTAATTTTTGCCCAGACTAATTACTATACGATAGTCGATGTCAATATTTCAAGGAAGACTAGCACAATTCATTTATAGTAATGAAAGGTAAGATAAGTTATGACTTTATGTTCAGTAAGTATCACAATTCAATTTCTGCATTATTTATCTTTATCTTTATACATGTGAATTACTTTTTGACAAAACATAACGAACTGAACTTGTTTACTCTGCTCCAAAATAATATGTTACTTTTTTATGGGAAATTAGACATGCTAGTCTTCTATATACAATAATACCAAATTCTTTAATTTCCATGTGAGATTTTGAATGTACTGTATGTAGTCCTCGTTTCGACTGTTTGAAGTGTATATATTTTTGCTGGAAGTACTGAGATCTAATCTAATGTATTTATAATAGTATTGACTTGTTAATGTAAAATAAATTTTTAATCAAGAAGAGCGGTTTTTAAAATTTCATCCAAAATTGGACAAATTAAAAAATATTATAGTGAATAAAACGATTATAAGAGAATAATTCTAAACTCCCTGTGAATTTTATTAGAAATTATTTTAGTATTTTTTATAAAATATAATTTTATTTTATATTTTAGAAAAATTTATATATTTATTGAATTCTATCAACAAGAATAAAATATATGATTTAATCATGTTCCTGAGTTTCGCTTACGATTTTATATTTTACTGATTTTTTCATTTATATTAAATGCATAACTGAAAAAATCGATACTATCCGAAAAGAAGCTGGAAAATAATTAAAATGATAATGTGCATATGATTGTTGGACGTTGATGCTGTTGGGGGTGACGGAATACCGCGTTTATGCGTTTGCGATCAGTCGATTTGGGCCGCGTAGGTGATTGCACGCGCGCGCACTAATTTTCTTAATCCGAGAGAGGCGCGCGTCGCATGCTCGGCGGGTTAATAGCGCACACTTGTTGCGAGCAGTGAGCAGCGTGCGCACCGCCGACTGACCTCGTCCTGGTCCTCCCGACGCAGGGCCAGATTCCGCGGGAAGACCGGCACACTGCTGACACTGAGGCCCTTGATGTCCTTTAGCTCCTTCAGGGCGCTGTCGAGCGCGTTGAGGTTGCCCTTGAAGCTGGTCAGGTTCTCCTTGAAGCCGAGGTTCCGGTTGAGCACGGTTTTGCCCAGCACCGCGCTCGCTAGCAGACTTTTGTACAGCTCGTTAGGCAGCACGAACTTCCGATCGGGCTTGTCTTCGGCGTCCTTGGGGGTAGCGTCCTCGTTCGAGGAGTCGCTTTCGACCTCGACCGAGGAGCTCGATGCAACGCTCACACTCGACATAGCGAGCGTCGGCTACGTTTGCTGGCGCTGACGCGATCGGCGACGGCGCCAGCGAGGAACTGCGCACCTGGTATAAATCTATAAGAACTTTAAACTCTATTCGACTCTAAGATAGCGTAATAATTAATTCGCGCTACCCGTATTGCTGGACGTTGCCGCTCGTCAGCAACTAAGACACAATGGATCTCGTTTATTCTCAAAGTTCTGCTTTCTCGTGTAATATTACGGGAGCGGACGCGGAGATTGCAAATGTTTCTTCTTTATTCTTAAAACCTTAGTCACTATGTTATTACTAAATTATATCACTAGATGCTGATTGTGTAGAAATAGGCAACGCTATTCTCTTTTTCCGCGATCTCCTCTTCTGTATGCAAGACCGTACGTTGTGAATCGAATTATATGTACGATATATAATATATATATATATATATATATATATATATATATATATATATATATACTTGTGCGAGATTTGGCATGTACTACAGTCTACACTCCGAATATATATATATATGCACGCACCGAAGCACACCCACGGTTACGCGCACCTTCTTCTAACTTTGTATAAGTGTGCATGTGTGTTTGTATGTGTTTATATGTGTATGTGTGCGTGTTTGCGCATGTACTGAAGGTAGATATATATATATATATATATATATATATATATATATATATATATATATATATATATTTGTAGATCTGTATTTGCGTGGAACGTATAATCGAGATCCACGGAAGGTCGATCGAAGTGAGGATCAAGCGGTCAGGCGCGCTCGCCTTCGGTTGCTCTTTAGGAACTTTGCGCGCGCAGCTCATCACGCAGGGGCCGCCCTGTCTGTCCGATGGGACGAATCGGCCAGCTAATTGGTGTGGCCGATGACAAGCTCTCGCAGGCCCCCTTGCGCACGGCTGCGCTGGTATAATAGGAACTTTGGTTGACGGCCCGTGGCCCTTGGTTGCTCGACGTTGCCCCACGGCGCCCCTCGACGCCCACACTCCCGGACGCGTCAGCCGCGCTTGGGCCAGCCCTCCGGCCGACGCTCGCCGTCCCCGGCACCGCGGCCACGGCCCATGGCCCCGGGACGCGGAACGCCCTGCCCGGGCCACGGGCAGCAGGCTCCGAGAACCGCGGATCGCGCGCTCCCGCCTGTAGGGGGGAAGAGTCGGGCTGGCTCGCGGGCTCTTCTTCCTTATATGCGCGCGACCGGGCGAGCGGCACGACTGGTGGATGCAGTCGGCGGCGGGGCATAAGGAAGCGGAAGCCGGCGCGCTCCCGAGGTAAGAGGAAAGGCGCGCGCGCGCGCCTTCATCCGCCCGCCTCGCCGCGGCCTTGGTCGTCTCCTCCGTCGTCGTCGCCGTCGCGACGCCCGCATACTCGCCGCTTCTTTGTCGTTGCGCGAGCGAGAGGACGAAAGAGAGAGAGAGAGAGAGAGAGAGAGAGAGAGAGAGAGAGAGAGAGAGAGAGAGAGAGAGGGTGAGGGAGACGGCGAGCCACCCCCGCGCGGAGACGCGGGCGCCGAAGAACCGGCGAAGAAGGAGGTGGAGGAGGAGAAGGGCCGGGCGGGGCGGTGCAGCGAGGCCAGCCGTGCTGGAGAATGGAAATAGCGCGAGGGTCGCGCAGGAGAGCGAGTGAGAGCTCGCCGGCAAGGAGGCTGCGAGCGAGCGAGAGGGCTCGGCGCGGGTCGGGGCCGAAGCGGCATCGGTAGCTGCGCAGTGCAGCATGCGCGGGCAGCCCACTCGCGAGTCGCGGATTCGCGATATCGGCCCAAGTGGGGCGAACCGAGGGAAGAAGCAGAGGGAAGGCATCCTGCTGCTCCCCTACCGCGGCTTCACCCTCCCTGTATCTGTCTGTCTGTGTGCGCGGGCGAGTGTGCGCGCAGCGTAACGTCTTACCTGTACCCGCTGCTCCTCGACCGCTTCGCTTCCTCCATCGTACGCCAGATCTTGCCATTTCTTTTATTCTCTATTCCTCCAGCTTTCACTATGTATTTCTCTGTGTCTGTGCACCGTACACTATTTCGAAAGCCAACATAGCCTTACGCGACCTTTCTCTTGGCTCCCACCCTCTCGCGACACGTCCTTTTCTAATCAGTAATCTTCACTTTTTCTTCACTCTCTCTCAGACTCTCTCTCTCTCTCTCTCTCTCTCTCTCTCTCTCTCTCTCTCTCTTATGTTAGCAAAAAATTGCAAGAGGTTTCTCCATATACTTCGTGAATTTTTAACGGATTTGCGTCTCACTTTTTTTCCTTCCATTTTTCTTTATTTTCAGTTTTTCATTTCGTCTTATTCACATCCCTTCTTAAATGATCAGTCCAAAGGCATATCAATTGTTATTTGCGAGCTGGTCATACCTTATGTTCTTTACAATATGTCGATGTTCCTTAGGTTTTTATATATTGAAAAGAAGCTTAATGCGAATTTCGTTTCGATCCCACATTACTATACCATATATTTGTAATACGCTACAAGCAGTAGAAACAATATCGCTCAAGTTGCAAATTTGTCAGAATTCCTGTACTAAATTTACTTCTAGAAACTTTAAGGGCAATATAAAACTTTTTTAGCTATTGTTAAGAATTTATATAACATTCTTGATACTACCTATAATTAAAGCAAACTTAGTAGTTAATGATTATATCGAAAGAGCTGTAAATGTAATCGACCAATTAACCACTCCATTTTGTCTTTCTCTATTTTCTCTCACTTGATTTTTTCACCGTCATTGTACAATGTACGTTTCGATTACTGTTTTGTCCTTTCATTATATTGCTATTCTTGGTTTTATATATAGCGCATGTTCTATTTCTTTTTGAAATAGATTATAACAAAATGTTTTGATATTTGTTTGTATTTCAAATGAATAGAAGGATAACAATTATGAATAGTTTAAAAAAAAAGAACGTTGATGTATCCATTAGCCGATATTTCATCTACCACCGCTGACGTTTGACTGAAATATTTAAATTATTTTCCAAACTTCGATGAGTCACGAAAATCTTCCTGGCTCAATGATTATTGATAGGTTCTTCTCGAACACTACAGGGGCCGCCGGTCAAATTGTCTAAAAACTAATTCATTTCAATAATCTCTATGTCATTACTAAGAGCAGTACTTACACGAACCGAGAGTAAGAGTTAAAGCGCACAAAGATCCGAGCGGAGAAACAATAGCCGCGACACGTACCGGAATGGTACCGAGGCAGGAATTCCCGGAAACCGAAACGCCCAGTCTCTGTCGAATAATAACATCCCGGCGTAACGTGTGTCAAACAAACGCATCTTTAAAAGATAATGGATTAAAATAGCGGTATTGCTTTTACGATCATACCGTACTTTATGCCGCGTGCGGAAGAAAAATTCCCGAGGAGCCGGAGGCGTATAGAATATGAGTGTATGTATATATATATATATATATATATATATATATATATATATATATATATATATAGAGAGAGAGAGAGAGAGAGAGAGAGAGAGATGAATCGGAGCACACGCATACATTCTTCCCCTATTGTGTACACGGGCACATTAGGTTAAGCATTGCTCGCATTATTGACGGGGTGAGCGCGTGCGTAGTTATGAGAGAGCATAAACGTGACTCTCCATCTAGCCATGGATTTCTTTGATCGCCCGTATATATAATCGCGCATAACGGCGCATCCTCAATTACCATTATGCCATTGATATGCAGATCGTTTCGCACTTCCCAACAGCTAGAGAGCGAGAGAGAGAGAGAGAGAGAGAGAGAGAGAGAGAGAGAGAGAGAGAGAAAAGAGAGAAAGGCTCTTCATCTTCATATAAAGCTCTTAAGTAGCCGTGTGAGTTCGGCTTCCTTCTTTCGGCCGCGTTGCGGTGGAGCAGGAACAATGTTATTTGTATTTTCGTTTTTGGGGCGGTGCAGCCCAACGAGATCCATTCTTTCCTCGCGTCTCTGTTTCTTTTGGCTACACCCGTCTACCTCTTCCAAGGTCAGCACTGAGAGGCTCGAAGCAGCCTCAAGACGGCTCGCCGTTCATCTCAGCTCGATCTTGAGTTTCTTTTTCGCTGTCGCTCCCTCACAGCTCGCTGGAACGCTACTGGTATAATGTGTAGGACGTGCGCAAAGGGCGCTGCTCCCGCATGCACTCGACAAGAGAGACCATGTACATAACGGTCTGCACATTATCTCCAGCAGTTCAAATGTTGCTCAATCGTGTGAGACACATTCTAATTTGGATAGATCAAAGAGATACAACATGTCGACGGAATTGAGTACCCCACCTGTATACTCTCGCATAAAGAGACTTTGACGTACTTGGGCTTTATATGCAGTTACATCCGCGGAAGGGAGCTGGGCAAGGGGAATAGAGTCCGCGATGCTTGCTTTTTTTTCAAACGATATTGATATTTATTAGTCTTATATGTTGGATTGATTTATTTCAGAGACTTCGTAATATCCTTGGATAGATTACTCTGATAGCGTTATTCGGTAATTAAATTTATAACATTAGGTACGCTTTAAAATTAAGTAATGAAATTTTTAATTTATTGGGGAGATTCGCTTGATTTAAATTATCAATACAATAAATAAAATACACTTATTTGTAATTTATTACTTATTTCTTAATTCTGAACAATTTTGAAACATTTTTATACAAGAATGTGGAAAAGACGTTCAAAAGATATATTTCACGTTTACTCTTAGACAATTCTACGATCGGCCACTAGATGGCCACATGTAGTATTCATATATTATTTCAAAGTAACCATACTCAACGACGGCGGAAGTTTATTTGAATTTATTTGAATAATTTTCTTAACAAACATTCTAGTTAATATTTTTGCTTTTTCTTGAAGGTGCCTTTTTGTTTTATAAGTGATAGCATTTTATAATAATTTCATTGTTTACAATTCATATGCATTCATAAAATAAGCGAATTGTTTTAGATTCTTTTACTAATAGTTATTCACCTATACCAAGCATATTTTCATTTATTAATTGAAAGTCAACCTTTTTTACCCATCAGCTCAATAAATCTATACTTATCTTACGTAAAGAAATAGGGAATTTTAGAGTAAGTGTACTTGAATTTTCAATAAGTAGATACTCACTTATTTGATTTTAGAGAGTAAATTAAATTATAACCGTTTTATCCATGTCAAACTTAAGCGAATTAGTTATCTTAATAGTATTTATAAATAGTTATTTTGTAATCAGATGATCGTTGCGAAGACAAAAATTAAGAACTCGAACTAAGCCGACCGCGAAACTGACGAACCACTTGTTGAGCGAAGGGAACGAGCGAGAGAGAGAGAGAGAGAGAGAGAGAGAGAGAGAGCATTGACTACTCAAGGACCAGCAATGAGCGGAAAGAGCGCGCCATGCCGCCCGCGCCAACACGCCGCAAAGGAGGCCAGAGGGTCAAAAGAGAAAGAGAGGAGTCACCACGTGTACGCGTAAGAATAGGACTTAGATATGCAGATTAGGGGATTCTCCTTCGCCTGCGATCTAACTTTTCGACTTCCTGTAGCTTCCTGCGGTCGTTACCCTTGACTTTTCGCTTTACCCTTGCCAAGTCTCTATTCCACTATACTCTACTAACTGCTTTACCTGTGTGTGACGAATATTTGAGTAATTCTGACCCCTTTTGGACTATACCGCGAGCACTCTTTTGCTTTACGACTTTTTATTATGGTAGATTAAATCGATATATATATTTTTCCATCCTGTTTTTCCTCTAATTTTATTCGATCACGTAATTATAGGGAATTACATTATCTCCTTCGCAAAAAAGGTTAAACTATATATAATATTTTTTCTCGCTAAACACTACGGTGAATATTTCGTAAAAATATAAGACTTTTATCGAGTAACGAAATAATAAAAAAGCTAATAATAATACTTTTTCTGGTTCGTTTCGTAATTAATGACGAATGTAAAAGATCCCATTCTGATATATACAGACGGCTACTGATGTTAGTTAAACATCAGTTTTCATAACGCATAGTTGTCTTAATAATTGATGTTGAGGTAGGCTAGTAAACTGCACCTCCAAGAATATATATATATATATATATATATATATATATATATATATATCTTTATGAGTAGTAGAGGGATGAGGCCAGGGAATCCCTTGGTATGAGAGAGTTGCAAGACCGACCCGAAAATATGGCACTATGTGTGATCCGTCTGTGCTCTGTAATAAACTAATTAGGGTGCATGGGTTTTGCAGGTATAGAAGCGAGATATTCTCGCTTCTACGGATGATGCGTGCGTTAGTTTTTTTGGTGAAGTCGTCCAAGAAGGAAGGGACACTTCAATCTTTGTCAATTTATATTTCTGTATACTGATTTTATACCTTTCAATAAATAGGTGCTAATTTTAATTTCAAATAAGTTTTATTCACAATCCACTGGATGCATACTACTGCACCAATTGATTAATAATTTTTATTTAATTTCTATATACGAATTCGAAATAAAATAAGATTTTTCAAACCGCGATATTAAAGTGACTTTTACAATTCACTGTATGTTTAAAGTCAAAGTATCAGTAAATATATGTTTAAGTTCAAAATTTACCGAAAAGCCTTGACTCAAAACTTGTTGAGTTGACTAGATAATAGCTAGATTTTGCTGCGTTGAATTCATCCATAGTTTTACATCTAAAAAAAATGTTTTTTTGAGTGTCTATAATCCAAATATTTAAAAAAAATTGATTGTGTTACTTATAGGTACCATATAATGTTAAAGCAATTATGTAAGATTTATTGTTTATTTATCGTGTATTACTTATTAGTTATATACTTTTAGAAAACACAGTGCAATACTATATTTGGTATTGCGATATTCAACTGTTGTCATAAGTAGCACATATCAACATCAAGGAAATTTTAAGCATTAGGGTTTCTTGGTTCCTGCTGTAACAATCTTTTATGCAAATATTAAATATGTAATGAATTTTAACGAATTTCGAATTCATTTTTAATGAAAAGTTGAATTCATTTTAACGAATTTCTAAATCAACGTATTTTTCTTTAAAAAATTAAAAAAAAAACTCTTGAAAAAAGATAATATCTATGAAGTCACAAATGCAATACTGAAAAGTTGCTTCTAGTTTTAGTGCATTGGTATAAGATACTTTTTTCTGCAGACCAACGAAATCAGAGCAATTTATGAAAATTAGTAAAGACTACCCTGTATAAAATATAACTTAAACAAAAAAGTAGAAAAGATTTGAACGAAGGTAGTTCAATATCGATATAACAATAATGTTTGCAGTAAAATTTAAATTATAACGTACACTTAATTCTTTTATATATCGGTAAATGGTTCTAGATTATAACAACTGTATGGATAAAAGGATACGCGTAATTTTCAAGGCTTTCCGAATGCAGTAGATAGGTGGATGGGACGAAGGGATGTGAAAAAATAATTGTATCAATAATCTCGCCGGCAAACTACTTGTGTTTTCCTTGCCCAACTTGCGAACCGAATTCTAGTATGCGTAGGATGAGAAATAAAGGAGTAAAAAAGGTGAAGGGTAGGAGATGAGGAAGATGGAGAGGGGAATCGTCAAGTAAATCAGAAGATTAAAAGCAAGAAATGGAGACGATATCGAGTCTGTCCCGGTTCTTTGGGGCGCTCATCGTGATTTTTTCTTTTTCGAAATTCTAAGGACTCGAGCAACGATGAGAAGACTGGCGCCGAGTAGTCGGCGGCGTCCGCCAGTCTCGACCTAGATCGCTCACGTCGTCGTCGTCGCCGTCCTCCTCGTTGGCGTCGTCCCACCCACTGCGCACTTTTTTCGTCCTCTTCTTTTCACCCTCGCCTCTTCTGTCTACCTCGTTTCATACCGCTCTGTATGCCCCTACAGACGACGGTTTTCTTCGCCTCTGCTGGCAAAGTCTGCATTGCGTTTGCGTGTTACACGCGCACGTGGGTGTATGGGTGCACGCGCTGCTGCATACGTGCCGGCCGGGGCTTGTCGAGCGTGCAGCGATTCCGCGCGTGTGCGCGATAAAGCTCCTCGCCCGCTCCACTCCCTTCTTCTCGCTTCTCTTCGCGCTTTACCGGTACTATAGATGTGTGCGTGCTCGACTTCGATCTCCCCGAAACCCAGGCATATATACGAAAACACGAGCTTGTAAAAAGAAAGAAAAAAGTCTGGGGCCCGGATGTGCGCGTCGGGGAGGGAATAGCGGGGAGAGGTATCAGGAGAAAAAGCGCTCCGGCGGGAGAGGTGGGAAGAAGGGAAAGATAAATGGGCACACATACGAGCGGGCACAAGCGCGGACGCGAGTGCGAGCTAGTAACTTTTCCATTCTTTTCTACCCCTTGAAGATTTTTCTTAGGTGGCCCAGTTCGTCCCCATTGGTTATTGCTTTTGCCGTACATGCCTCCCTCTAACCACCCAGTACTACCCCCTTTACTACTCTCCCCGCGGAACCTCTTCCTCTTCCTCCTCTTCTTCCTTCTTTTTTCTTATTTCTTCTCGCGATGTGTACTTTTTCTATTGAACCAAGAGTGTGGAACTCGCGGGGGCTTTAAAAGAGATTGCGGTTTTCTTTTGTGCCCAGTGTAATAGGGTTTCGAAATTTCACAAGCCATCCACCCTCTCTTTTCCCCTTTCGATATATGCTTTACTTTTTTAGCAAACCTAAGTGATTTACTATAGTTTTGATGATATTTGCCTATTTTTCTTGCGCCAATACATATAGAATGCTCTTCATATTCCTTTTATGTGAGTTAATGTCGCTCTATTTATGCTTCCAAATATCGGTGCTAATCCGTGACGGAGTACCGGAAAGCGCTATATGTAATAAGTTAATCAGATCCGGAGGCACTAGAGATCAATTGGAACTTTAAACGTATTAGAGTGGCACGCACAATGAGCAGCAGTGACGTCGATATATAGAGGCAAGAAAAGTGAGGGGCAGAGGAAAGGGGCACGGGGGCATGGAGTGGCTACCGATAGCTCCTTCGCTATAGCAGCTAACGCATACTTGTACAATTCATTGACCCGTCAAAACGAGAGGTTTAAGGTGATCTAACTTAAAGCAAAAGATCGTCTAGGGCAGCGTCTAGTCATGTTTATCGATTATCTTCCATCCTCGTCGTCGCTGCTCGATTTTGTCGTCTTCTTAAAGCTCCTTCTTCTTTTTCCGAACACCCACAGGTCACCCGCCCACTACTACAACTGCCGCCCCGCGTTTCTGCTCGTAACCCAGCCATCTTTATATATATATATATATATATATATATATATATATATATATATATATATATACATATATATATATATATATATATATATATATATATATAACATACGTGGTATATACGCGCTTTTGCTCACTCTCTTTCTTATCATTTCGGTGTATCTGCCCTTCAGGTTCTCTGAGTCTGCTCCTTCTCCTATATGTTCCTTTTCACTATCTTCTTTATACAATTTTAACTAATAGAAAATGCCATTTGCACAAGAGAGCAAGGTTTATATTTGTCAGGTATGGTATCTGTAATTCTTTAACCAAAAATAACTAATTTTTCCAGTATCACGTATTGAATCAAATGTATTAATAATAATAATATTATTGATAAAGAATCTTTCTGAGTAATGTATACATCGGTAACAATGTATAATGTAATATATTATATATAATGAATGATAGCCTAAAATTCAATATCAAGCTCATCAATTTACCAGTTATAGGTCATTGATTTAATCTAACTTTCTTACATAATCCTTTAAATATATTTAAGACACTATGCCTCATATACTTTGTAATAAGATAAATTTTTCAAAAGAAAATCCATATATTAGACAATAGATTAGAAGAAAAATAACATTTTAGATTAAAAAGCTCTAAAAAACCTAGTCGGTAGTTTGATAAATAACATCTGTATGTAGGCTCCGCTGAACTCCACCAGCAATATGGAAAACACTGGACTCAACTTAACACTGAACATAAATGTATTAGATCTTTTTTTAAAAAATACTAATCTTTCTTACATCAAATGGCAAATGTAGAGAATTTCATTAAATAAACTTCCTTGGACTACGCAGTATATTAAATTCAAGCAGTGGTTTCTAAGTAATAAAGTACCCATACTTAATCTTGCAAATGAGAGAAACCTTTTAACTATAAGGGGTCCATTTTGGAAGTACTCAACTATCTCATTTAATTTGGAGCGAATTTACGGTAGAATTGTTTTAATATAGTGTTATTGATTTTATAGTACATATATTATTTACGTATAATCTATATTGAATTTTAGATAGTTTCAAAATGAAAAAATCATATCATATCATACTAATTTCTAAATACAAAGTGTACTTTTGTTTGTATATGATAAACAACAAAACTACTGAACCAATTGATCTGAAATTCGATATATATATTCTATCTTATCTTGAGAACGAAATGGGCTTATTTTGATTTTTTTTCAAATTGAGCAACAGACATAAATGGTCAAACAGGAAGCTATTTTACCAACAGTCCTGAAAGAATACATACATACATATACGCGTCCATATAAAAAGGCGATTTCTGGGATTTTTTTCATAGGTTTATTGATAAAAAAATGCAATAATTTTTGACGTAGTTATTCTTAATATCCAAAGAAGCGCTGTTACAATATATTAAGACTGTGAGTGCTGTTAACGCGACGACATAGCATTGCCATTCATTATATTATAAATTTTATTTATTAATAGTGAACAGTTAATTTATTTCTATTTTAAAGTTGCTTGACGAAGCAATTTTTCTTTCATCAAGATACGAAAAAAACTTTTTTCCAACTTTGTGACAAAAGCCAAATTGATTTTCTTGTATTATGTTATATTTTTTGCACAATGAGTTTAAGCAATGGTTACTGATTACTTCAAACACTTTGCTTATATTTAGGAGAAGTCTTATAGCGCGTAAGTTGGATGGGGAGGAAATATTCTTATCTTTTTTGGTAATTGCTATTAGTTTAGCTTTTTCCATTTTCAGGGAAATACATATTTTTTAGCGCGTTGTTAAAAAGTACCGAGTGTACCATTTAATTTTATGGAGTACCTATTTTAATATTACGTATGGTATGCCATCAAAATTTGACGATTTCATTCTATTTAGTTTTGAGAAACTTATTTTTACTTGATTAAAGCTTGTGAAATATTTGTTTTCATCCTTTAGGGTTATCCGCGATGTTTTTATTTAAAAATATGCTAACCATTTTATTATTCTGCAGGTCCTAATGCATTTCTTATTTAAATTTCTTGATTTCTAAATTTACTAATTTATTTATTTTTACATTGTCTAAATGTTCATTTGGTTGGGTACCTATTATGGCAAGTTTTTCAGTCGGATTATTGATAATAATTATACCTTCATCCTCTATTACAGATTTTCTATGAACATTCGGGATCGCTAATTAGGGAAGCTTTCTCTTGGGGTTGTTAAAGAATTGGAATAATAATGAGCCCTTTTGGCCTAAATATTTGGTTAGCTTTGAGAAAAATTCTTGTAAAATTCTTTTCTCAAATCCTTTTAATTTTACTTGTCCAATATTTATTTATAGAACTTAAAAATTCTTGTTTTAATTTGGATCTAATAATATATAATAAGTCATATAAGAACTCTAGTTATTCTCTTTTATTGGATGAGTAATTATGTTTTATCTTACTGATTGGAGAAATAATGTAGTTCTTGTCGCGTTGCACTTTTTTGATGTTATTATTAATATAATCTTCGCAGAATTTATTTTTGATACACGTTCGAATACTGCAGCTTGTATGTGATTTTCTATTTTATTTATAACCAAATCAATTTGACTGTTGGAAAGATTAATATCATATCATATCATATTAATTTATAACGATAAAGCGTGTTAACTATTGTACACGTTAAACAAAAAAACTACTGAACGGACTGCTCTGAATTCAAAATATATATTCCACTTTATCTTCGGAAGGATATAGGCTATGTTTTTTATTGAAAATCATTTTACTTTCATCAGTAAATTAAGTTAACGATCTTAGCAGTCAGTTTCACCAGCAGTCAGTAGGTGGCGTCTTGAATAACAAATATCAAATCAAAGTAGTCAGCTTAAAGTATTAATACCAGGCGAGTTCATTTGAATGACCTCAAAGGCTCCTCCATCCCATGGAGCCAATCGATCAAATACCTCGGAGTGACGTTCGACAGGAACGTATCCTGGAACAAACACCTCCGCCTCACCAGGAGCAAAATGCTAGAAGCCTTCTTTAAGCTCAAACCTTTCTTCCATAGCAAAACCCTGTCACCCAGAACAAAGGCCAGAGCCTTCTCCGCCACCATCAGGAGTATTGCCAGATATGCCATCCCCATCTTGGGGTCCATCCCCCCAGATAGACTTCAGCGACTCCAAGGCACTTACATGAGGCTGCTACGCTCTTCCCTTAACACTCCTTGGTACTTAAAGAACACTCAAGTACTTAAGGAAACTAACCTTCCTACTCTCAACGATTACGCGAACAAATTCGCGAAAAATCTGAGAGAATCAATTAAACAGCACCCAAACTCAGGAATCCCATCCCTGAGTAGTATCCTTCCTAAATCGACGGATCGCTACAGGAGGCCTTGCCACCTGATCAACGATCCGTAAACCCATCAGCTACCACCGGCCACTCCGTGCTTCGTTTTCGTACGTAAGCCTCTGCCCCCATGAAGGCAGAGCCCCTAACCTCACCAATTCCTCCCCTCTATCCACATCTCACTCCTGCTCCCCCACCCTCTACACAGTTCCATTAATAATTTTATCCCAACAGGTAAAGGGAATGATACCTCCGGGTAGGAATCCCTGCAGGGAGGGGTTTTAGTCGGTAGGCATGCGAGCAAAGGCACCATGAATCCGATATTATATATATATATATATACATTTTAAATACGGCTTCCACGGGGGGAAATATTATATCTTCGTGTACGGGCGGTTGAATACGATATCCCGCCGCCTCAGAATGATTTCTACTGAAAATTTTGTGTTTAGATGGTAGAATGCGATGGACATGTGTTTTTGAAAGATTTCTATGGGGAGTATTGCATTTAGTTGGTAGGAAACGATGCCTAGTATTTTCGAGACAACTTCTACGGGAAGTTTCGTATTCGGACGGTAGAAGACGATGTCTAAGTACGACAGGACGACTTCGATGGGTAGATTCGTGTTAGGACGGTAGAATATGATGTCTAGGTATGCAAGGATATTTTCTACGAGGAATTGCGTGTAGGCACGGTATAAGACGATGTCCAGGTATGGTGGTACGATTTCTATTATGGAGAGATTTGAATTCTATCATTCGAACACTCAAACTCCCAAAAGAAGTCGTCCCCGGATACTTGGTGATTGTTTTCTACCTTCCTAACAGAAAACTCTGTAACAGTCATCTCGAGACATATTCTATCGACCCAATATAATACTCTCCGTAGAAGTCGTCTCAAAATACTTTGAAATCTTTTTCTACCTCCCGATCTCGAAGGTACAGTTTTCCCCGTAGACGCCGTATGCAGTGTGCATATATATATATATATATATATATATATATATATATATATATATATATACTAGCATCCCTCGTCTCGGCTTCGCCCGAGATAAGAATTTAACCGATTTCATAAGCAATTCAATAATATCTAAGTAAAAAGTACTCTATATATAAAAATCTATATTACTATAAATAATTGACCGTAATTTACCTATCGTCGCTTCTCTATATACAGTATGTATATACAGAATGTACAACCGTATTTAATACACACACGTATGCATATTACATACGGCTTCTATGAGGAAAATTGTACGTTTGAGTTCGAGCGCTAAGAAAAGATGTCCAAGTGTCTCGAGACGACGTTTATAGAGTATCATGTTCGTAATATAGAACATGTCTCGGGACGACTGCTACAGAGTTTTTTGTTAGGAAGGTAGTTTACGACGTCCAGGTATTCCGGGACGACTTTTACTGGGATTGTGCGTGTTCGAACGATAGAAAATGAATCTCATTATAGAAGTATCTTAAACACTCCCCGTCGAAGTCGTTCCAAAACATCCCAACATCTGATCCCACTATCCAAACACGAAACTCCCTATAGAAGTCGTCCCGTCATACCTGGACATCGTCTTCTACCGTCCAAACACGAAATTACTCGTGGAAGTCGTCCCGTCATACCTGGACAACGTTTTCTACCGTCCGAACACGAAATTCCCCGTAGAAGTCGTTCAGAGACACCTGGACATCTTATTCTACCGTCCGAACAGACAACTCCCTGTAGAAGTCGTCCCGTCATACCTGGACATCGTATTCTACCGTCCGAATACTAAATTCCCCGTAGCAGTCGTTAAGTCATACATGGACATCGTTTTTTACCGTCCGAACACGAAATTATCCGTAGAAGTCGTCACGAAGCGCTTGGATATCTTATCCCACTATCCAAACACGAAACTCCCCATAGAAGTCGTTTAGAGACACCTGGACATTGTCTTCTACCGTCCGAACACGAAATTCCCCGTGGAAGTCGTCCTGTCATACCTGAACATCGTCCTCTACCGTCCGAACACGAAATTCCCCGTAGAAGTCGTCCCGTCATAGCCGGATATCGTTTTCTACCAACTAAATAAAAAACACATACATACATATTTATACATATTTCCTATATTTTCGTTTTTCCAATTAGATACCGTGAATATTTTCGTAGCGATGCCAACTGATGTTCATATGCGAATAACGTATTTTTTAAGCAGACGATAGATACTGCCTTTTTATGCATTTATGCAGAAGTGACGATATATTATATATATATATATATATATATATATATATATATATATATATATATATATATATATATATATGAATCTTACATAGTTTCGAGGCTGTTGATAAAGAAACCTATTTTGCCATTATTTCTTTTGTTCAAACTAAAAGAAGCATAGGCTCTTATAACAATTCTGCAGTTAATAGAATGTATAAAAATAAAAATATAATTTGTCGTCACAAACTATATTCAGTATGATTTGGCATAGAGAATCATTTTAGAAAGAGAGAGAGAGAGAGAGAGAGAGAGAGGGAGAGGATTTCCCCCGTAAGAGAAAATAAAATTTACAAAAATCAAAAGATTTTTTTTTTTTTTGCTTTATGTTATTTAACGTCGCTTTATTTATGCTTCCAATTATCGGTGCTAATCAGCGACGGAGGTCTACGATGTGTTTGTAAACAAAGCACATGTAAATAATTACAGCGGTGCCTGTATCAATCGGCCGAGTCCGGATTTGAACTCGGATCACCGAGTTACTAGTCCTTCGCTCTAGCAATCGAGCCATCGTAAGCCTCAAAATCAAAAGATATCCATAAGGTGTGGGAGTAATGTCAGATTAACCTGAAGAACAAAAAAGGTAATACCGACTAAACGTCACACGTCCTTTAGGATAGGAATCCCAAAGTTGGATACGAACATTCGTTTGAGTTGGCCTGGTATTAATACTTTAAGCCGACTACATTGAGTTGATGTTCGTGATTCAAGACGCCACATAGTGGCCGCTGGTGAAACTAACCACTAAAACTGTTAACTTAATTTATTGTTAAAAGTAAAATTATTTTCAAGAAAAAATATAGCCTATGTCCTTCCCAAGGTAATATAGAATGTATATGTCAAATTTCAGAACAATCGATTCAGTAGTTTTCTCGGTTCTCGCGTACAAACAAAAACACACATTGTCTTTATAAATTAGTATGATATGATATGATATGATATGATATGATATGATATGATACGATATGATATGATATATATAGATATATATATATATATATATATATATATATATATATATATTGTATAAAATGGTCTGCGAAATATGATCTTTTGGAAGTGGACGCTACTTTGAAGCATCTTTTTATACAGAAGCGATGAAAGGTAAATTACGGCAGATTATTTATAGTAATATAAGTTTTTATATATAGAGTTCTTTTTACTTAGAATTATTGAACTGTTTAAGAAATTGGTTAAATTATTTTGTTTCAAGATTGCCTTTAAATTAATTAAAATTATTTTTTTTGAAGTTATAAATCGGAGTATTTTAGTGGGGTATATTCAGTGGGAAAGTTGTCCGTGTTATTTTTATTTATTTCTAAAGTAAGAGCATTGTGGTTACACCATTAGTTTATTGTTTGTTGAGTGTTGTGGGGATGTAAGTTTAGTACATGTAAACGCGTGTTTACGAATCATAGGTCAAGAAACGAAATTCAATTTCTATTAAAAGGATATCAGATCTGTTAATTGAATTTGAAATTTGAAGAAACTAGAAATTTGTCTTATAAATTTAGCTTTTATCATCTACCAATTTTTACGTTTTTGTATGTTTAGCGTTGAGGTCTCCCGCTATCATATAATAATTTTCTATTTTATCGGCTTGTAAAAGACTGAAAAGTTTTTCAAATTTAATTCAAAAATCTTTTTGATGACATGAATTTGCATAAGATGATATTAGGAGCATGTTTTCTCCGTTATTTATTTTAACTTTTATCATGGTGGTTTCTAAGACTTTCGATTTGGCTAATTTTTCGTATGCTATGGATTACAATTTAATGTAAGTTGATTTGGGCCAATTTTACGGAATAGTTACATAATTTTTATATTAGACCTTAGGATTTTTATTGAGTCTATTCTGCCATTTTGATGTTTTAGTATTTATTTTAAGGAGTTTAGTTGAGGTAGTTTCTGGTTTAAGGGCTTTAAAATACTATTTTTAAATTTTTCAATAATGTTTATTATGTTCATTTGTGGTTAGATGTTAGCGGAATTAATATTTTATTTATTTTGTTGTTTATATTTAGGGGCGGTTTGAACTTGACTTTTGACATGACCGTTCTAAAGAGTTATGTCTCATATTTTCCGTTTAGGTCCTTGACGCTGCGGTGGCCTGCACTTGAGCTGGTAGTGCTTTGATTTTATTGACTTCAGGAAGCTTGTTTTGTATACCTACGGGCTTCTTGTACGTTAGCGATTCCCCTTCTTTTATTGTTGCTTTGTGTACGTTTGATCGGTTCTTTTCGTTTTTTGCTCAAATCAGATCGATGATGTTGGAACCGACTATTTACATGTCGTCATATTTTCTGTGGGAAAACTGCATGATGGTTTCAATTTTGTGTGATTCAAAAATTTCAAATCTGTTTTTCGACAAAAATGGTTAGGAACGTCTTCATGTTATATAATTAAGATTTACCTCTTTATTTTTTATCATAAAAGACAATATATTCATTACTGGCGCTGAGTCCTGCATTATTTCTTCGATTTCACTGGTAGAATTTGCATTTTCATTATTACTGCTGCATATTAAATTTGACGAAGGACTAGATCTTTAAAAGTTTTTTTTGTTAAACTGGTATTTCCATTAGTTAGATCAAGGAGAGATGAATTTGATTTTTTTAATGCTATACTTTTTTTAATTTTGATTTCACTTAGCGTTAACTCTACGTTTTCAATATTTGCTGATTTTCTTTTAAATGATTTTTTCATGTCAAAGTTGACTATATTTAGGGTGGATTGGGATCCATTGCCTTTAATGGAAGATGCACTGACAATTATTATTTCACTATTTTTTTGCATTTGTGTGAGGGAAGGTAAATCAAAATTCCACAAATGTGATCACGGGTATCAATATAACGCAACTGCATTGAAGACTTCGTGATGAATAGACTATGCCTCTTCCTCTACCTGTCAGGTATAGGAAATGAGGTTGCGAATCAGTTGTCGCTTAGAACACATTCTTGTTCGAAGGGTCCAGGCAGACTGGCGATTTCCAAACGTCTGCTTCCAAGACTCCTTTGCATATTTCTACTGTATTACTTTTTAGAACATAACTAGCACTATTAAATTTTTTCATTTGTTAAAGTATGTGCTAAAAGGTATTGAAAATTCTAATTAAAAAATTCAGAATTAAAAATTCTTGTCGATACAATGCTGAAGCCGAAAAAAAAATAAAACTACGCCGATCAAATACAAACAATAGGAATAAATAAGTAAAACACGTTCATTGAAAAAATTTTCTTTCTTAAGTTTCTCTTAATAATGACTTCAGATGATTGTAATATTTCTTTATAATATGATTATACATCCTTAATAATGACTACTGCTTATGTATTTCCCAAAAACATATTCTAGTCTATACGTGGAAGACATACTTAATCTGTTCTAATTAGAAATTCTGTCTTATAGAAATTATAATTCGATTGAAAACACATTAAGAGCACGAAAAGCCGTATTTCAATTTAAGATAAACGGCAAAGTTGCACGATGTGATGTATAATAAAGTCGATTAGATTTAAATCACTGTACATAACTTTGAAGATTGCGTAAATAATCAACTATAAATAAATAAATATATATATATATATATATATATATCATATCATATCATATCATATCATACTAATTTATATAGCTTTTATATATATATATATATATATATATATATATATATATATATTTAAATTTATATATATATAGCAAATGGATTGATCTGTTAACTAGAAAATAGTTAAAAATCTATTTCTTTACTCTCCAGTATTAGAAAAACCTTTTAATATTGTAGAATATAATTTTTTTCGAAATCTGTATTTATATCCATTATTCAGTATAACTTATATACTGAATTTATGTATACTCATATATAAATTCAGAATAAAAGTTATAACAAATATCACTACAATAAGAAAAGGGGTTAGAAACCATTTCTTTAAATTTCAAAATATTTTACGGATATATAGTGAACGAGTTGAAATTTGTCATCTAATATTTATTTTGAACATGTAATAATAGTTTAGTTAATTTGATCGTATTATAATATTTGAAATATAATGAGAAATTTAAAATGACATCGATTTGAAATCGGCTGTCAGTTTATGTAGACAGTAGTTCGGATTGAGCTAAAACATTAAAGACAAATAACTCTTCAATTTTTATTGAAGAGCACTGCATTGTTTACAAATATAAGCTTTTAGAAGTTCCCAAATGTCTCAACTCTCACTTTATTGTGCAGTTACTTGACTTGATTTTCTTTAAATTTTTCTTACATATTGTTAGACACAGTGGAAAACGAAGAGTCGACACCGCGGTTCTATATGCATAGAACTATAGGAAAGAGGCGTGCAGAACACGGGCTGTATAAAGCTCAATAAAAGTGTAAAATATCCGTTGCAAAAACAGAATGATTCGCGTTCGATTCGCTTTAAAGCATACTCGGATATTATTTATTTACAATTCCTCGATCTATTGATTATTAATGTTTAATACGTCATCTCATCAAGTTGTGATTCTCTTGAGATTCCGTTTAACACAAGGATTAACTTGGATTCTATTCTACTGTATGGATAATTGGAATGATATGAAACTTCTTTGCGAGTGCAATGATGTGAAATAGAAATTGTATTTGCACATTGTTTTACGTGAAAGTTTCAAGTTGTTACTAATTTCTTTCTAAATTGAAGTTGAAGTTATCTTCTTATGAAATCGGCATTGCAATCGCATTCTTTCAATATTTTAATAAGACTTTTTATTAGTAGTGTAACTGTTGTTTAATATGTATAATGCCATTTATATTTCAACGTATAATTGATTTATAACTCAATAAAAGTATACTATTATAAAATATAAAGAAATATAAAGCAATTTAGGTGAAAATAAACATATTTATATATAAAATCATTACATATTTTTTACGATAAAGTTATAATAAAATAAGTACTAAATCATTAAAACATAAATATAAATAGAATAATTAAAAATATTTTTAATTAAAACTGGTATTTAAAATTGAATAAACAACTATCACTTATTTAAAGTTCATATTCATTTGTGAAATTTCTTCAGGTAAGATAAGTATATATTTGCTTACTTCATAAGTAAAACATTCACTTAATCAATTACGGAAATTATACAAATTCTAATAAGTGACGAAAATAAAATCTTGAAAAAAGACATTATGTACTAGAGATACTTTTGATATCTCCTGTATAGAACAACATGGGCTTTGCCAACTAAAATAAGTCCTTCAAGAATATAAATTCGAAGATTGGATGCATCGGTTCAAATAAGAGTCTGTTTATTATATTTTTAATAAATGAGGATGGCTCGGTGTATCTATTTTTAGATAATATTCGAAAACTGTATTCGAAAACTATTTGAAAAAGTTCCGTTCTCATAATTAGTTGAAAAATTATTTACAAATAATCGTATATTCATCTATTAATAGATTAAATCCAGTGAAATTATTTAATAATTAAAAGTGTTACTTATTGGAGTTAAAAGAAAGTCTATAGAATGCATAATTAAAATATAACAATAAAATATTCTTTTAGGTATTTTTTTTTTAAATATAAAAATAAATAATTAAAGAGTAAGCTTTAGTACAATCAATGGTGTTAATTCTTATTTCAAACATTGTAACGTGTTGGATTCATATTTTCTGCAGAAACTATAATTTTATAAAAAGTTAAGTAAATTTTATCATGTTTCAATTATTTATATGATGAGTTAACAAAGTCAATTTTTATCGATTTTTATAATGTTTTTCTCCAATAATAACCTGTTTTAAAGCAAGGTCTATAACAATTATTAAATTATCGCTAAAGAAAATTTATCGTACCCTTCATTTAGATATATTATACATTTATGCAAAGTTGAAAGAAAATTTGTCGAACTGTGTGAAAATAGGGACATTTGAAGATTTCAAAAACTTCCAATTTTTAGAAAAATAGATACGTATCGAAATGTTAGCGTGGTTTTTATGTTGGAATTCTTTTGGCTTGTGTCTTTGCAAAAATGAATCTCAGTTGGAATAAGAAAAGTAAATTACGTAAGCAATTAGGTTTCAAGATTTTTGTACTATTTAATAAACATGTGTACTATACGATAATTCGTATGTATTCGACTATTTAAGTCTAATGAGGCTACTTCATTTACTATCGATAAATCAGCATTTCGGACAATTTTTAGCAAAAGTAAAAAGTGATGCTGAGAATGGCTTAAAAAGTGGATTGTGTAAAGAAACCTGCTTTAAGCACACATCTTCATGTAGTTAAAGAGCATCTTGCTAAGTTATCGAATGGTCTAAAAAGAAGCATTCATCACTTTTGTAAATTTTAAATCTCATTCTGACTTTATGTAAGTTCGAAAAAGTATTATAATTATATGCTATGAGCAATTGAATGTAATTTGAAATAAAAACGTTTATGCAGCTACCTTTGAAAACATAAAATTATAGATTATAATTTCCAAAAAATCTATTATTGAAAATACTATTAGTGAAATTTCAATATACTAGTAAAACTGTGTATTTTAGAACATTGCTGATATATGTCAGGATAAAATTCCTAGTGCATTTATATTACGATGGACAGATTGAGAAACTATATTGATCTATATATTTGTTACATGCGATGAATAAAAATTTAATTAATATAATTCCTAGATAGTGCCCCTGACCACTCTCTCTCTCTCTCTCTCTCTCTCTCTCTCTCTCTCTCTCTCTCTCTGTATTACTTATAGGTCAGTAATACCAAACCGTTAGTAATCGGAAGTTCCTTAAATAATTGTTATATATTATTATTGTAAATTAAGTATACCTTGTTTCACTAAACCACTTACTGGGGAGGAATCGTGGGCCATGGACCTTACAACCTTCAGACTTTGACCTCAAGCGGAGAAATTTGCGAGGGTACTTTGTCGAATATCAATGAGCTTCATTCGAACGCTACCCTTACTCAACGATGAACATCGACTATAGATGTAAACAGACAAGGCAACACGAATGCGCCCAGTCCATCAATTTACTAATTTATCTTTGAATCGTCACGGGAAAGATTAATTTGTTTTCATTTTTTTGTGCTTCGTCTGGTATAAAGTACTTACAGAAATTTACTATACATTATTCTAAGCGTACTTAAAAATTTAGGTAATTCTGAATAATTTTTAATATGGATTGGAAAATGAAAATTATAAATCATTTAATACAGTCTTTGGAAAAAATTTTACTATTTTCTTCTTCGAAATAAATTCTGTCCGTCGCGAGATGCTTCAATAAAGCATCAGATTAAAGCACTTTCAGTAATCGCTCTGTTATCAAATTCATGCAGTTGCCTGCCGAGAGTCTAAAATAATTTACATAAAGTAACAGTCCAGAGTGTGAGGTTTTAGTGTCTTTTCTTCCCTCGAATTTGCGTCGAGTTGCCGAAGAAGCAAATATGTCTGTGCCGCAGCCCAGGTAATCCGTTATTCACGCATCCGAAGCCTCGGCAGAGTGGGGGTCGCTCTGAGGCCGTCGCTTCGGCGCGCGCGCAATTCGGACGGGTCACGACCTAGGTCGTCTTGAAGGGCAGACATTTTTTAATCGATAAGCCCCCTTCGCACCCCGCCCGCGAGCCGCATGGGCAGCTCACCCGCGCCTTTCCTCCCTACGCTGCTCTTCTTCGCCGACGGCTTCTCCGCGCGCGTTGCCTTGACGGAGGTCGCTGACTAGCACAGGGTGGCGAGCGCGGGCTGGTGGAAGGAGAGGGATCGAGAGACGCGTCGGGGGCGTCCGGACACTCTTGCGGGCTGTTGGTTTCCCGCAAACCGAAAGTAGATCCAACCTGCCTAAATGGAGGCCCGTTCCTTAAAGGCGATCCGGTTGAAAACATTGTTAAAGGGGATGGCGCGCTCGCTACGTCGCGCCTTCTAACCCAGTTTGGAGACTGCGGCGATACTAGATCCGGCGGTAGGGGGGCCTAGCAACGGGGAGGATTATCGTGACGAAGGGACATGTCGGGGGCTTTTTGTCACTAGGATCAGGTTCGAGAAGTCGCATCTTAAAAAGTTGGTTGGTTTGTTTTTTATATTGGTCGCTTCCGTCGCGATGTGAGGTGTATTTGGGTCCAATTCGAACAGACCCTCTTGAGGGATCTTTTAAAATAGAAAGAGTCAATATAATTGAGCCGTTAAAAGGCCAATTGACTACCGTAAATAGAAGACAAATAGAACAAATAGAACAAATAAATTCACTTAAATAATAAAGTGAATTTATACATTTAAGTATATATCTATCATTACTTCATCCATTCATAAATTGTCCTCTTCTACCTTATAACCGTTCAATTATGCTCTCTTAAATTAATATGTATTCTAAAAAATTTACTCTAGCTTTATTGCCTAAAATAATACTTTATTAGGTCTTGCTTATTTAGTTGTACCGTATATCGATTTAACATATAGCTTTAATTTTAGCTCTACTCGAAACGAATAAAAACTTTTTATAGATAATTACTATTATTTTCATTATAGAGATTTTAATTAAAAAAAGCATTTAAAAGAATTAGATATAGAATTAAGATGTTTCACACTTTCAATGTTTCTATGGACACTTATTTACACTTCATATCTTAATCAATGGAAATATATTTCTTTTGAAAACAATTTTCAGAGCAAGATCAAAGAGTTTACAATAAATTATCAAAACGAAGAATTTTTAGAGGTTTGAAAAACTTTGAAATACCTTAATGCAAATTATAATCTGATTTTTTTAACCGCCGTTTTTTATACACTTGGCACAAGATAAAAGAATAGAATTTGCTACGTTAGTTGCGCCTATTGTTTTGTGGGAACGAAGCAAAAAAACCGGCTGGAGATGTAGGCTCACCCTCGTCAAGTGATAAGAGATTTATTAACGTCAGACGTAAAAAATTCTTATTGTTATTAAATGAAACCTCATACGTTATTTGTAATTTGATTAATGACGCTTTCAAGTACGTCTAGATTTACGTTCCCAAAAAGAAAGAACTTTTTCGAGGGTATTGCAAAATTTAGTGAGTTTCGGTACTTAAAAAAGAACGCATGATATAATATTCGAAAGAGAGAGAGAGAGAGAGAGAGAGAGAGAGAGAGAGAGAGAGAGAGAGAGAGAGAGAAGAAAGAGAATGTGAATTGAGCAAACATGGCCGTTGCTTGCGATTTCACCGCGATGAAGACAATTTTCCGAGTCGAGCGCTTTTACGTCTCACTATGGAATGTGGTGAGAAATGAAATAGGTACCTTTTGTATGCTCGAATATATATTTATGTATGGAGACAAAGTGCGAGAAAGGTGGTGGTTGCAACGAGCACCCCCTGAAACGTCAAAATATTATCTTTCCATTCTTTTCCCCCGGCTCGCGGAGGGGCAAGGATGGCGACGATAGAAGCAAACCGCAGAAAAACGTGGCTGCGAGGAGGGAGCAGAAGGAAGGAGAGGACAGAGCGCACGGCGAGCGGCAGGGGTCGAGGAGATCCAGACACGCGCTTATGTGTGTATATATAGCTGTACCTGCTGAGAGAATCATACTACGATATTTACTGACAAAATACGAGTTGGCTCCGTGCTCGTGCTCGCGCGGCGACCGAGCGGAACGCGACGCAATGCCTCGTGCGGACTCTGGAGGAGATGGGCGGGTATTTTTTTGTCCGACCCCCCTCCCTCCGAGACTGCTTCGCGGCTTGAGGAGTATAATTTTCCGAAGAAAAACAGGCTGAACAAGAGAAATGAAACGATCGAGCGAGTGTATAGATTCCCCTATATTACCACGCGACTTAGGCGAGTGGAAATCTACTTGCACGAAGGTCCGATGCATCGATTTCACAATTTTATTATTGCGACTCATATCTATCACGACGCATATTCATATTATTTCTTTTTTATCACCACGTCACATCTTGATAATAAAAATTATACTATTTATAATACATATTGCTTAAATTCTTACCCTCTCGCTGATAAGGAAAGATATATCTTCAGATTTATATACCTATATCGACGACTACTTCTTATCTAAACCTTGATATTTCTCCAATGAATGGAAATTTTGGAAGAGATATTAGTTATATAGATGTAAGATGAAAACTCATTTTTTCAGTAAATTGATATTTTATATAGACTTAATTGAATACCGCCCTAGCTTTTGAGCAATATCGCCGTCGTTTTAAAAATCTTTCGCGCGGTGATATCTTCTCATTTTAAAAAGTTATTGCCTATACTAATTGTATTTTGTATAAAGTTAATCTAATTTTCGAATATACGGTCGCTAAATTGTATTTAAAATTCTTAAAATACTATTTTTTAGCCAAATAATTAATTAATTACTTTGCTTTCTTCGTTTTTGACCAAAACTTAGTTGCTCCCCTTTTGTGTGATTTAAAAATTGTATGTACTGGAGAAAACAATCTATTGATACATTTCCTTCAATCTTGAATTTGATATAAATCAAGTTGGATTCGATCTCATTAGATATAGAAAGTCAACTTTGGACATGTAAGCAAAAATTAAGTATAAAATAAATAAATAGAGGTAAATAGATAAGATTTAATGAAATGTTCTCTATGAATTAAAAAAATTTGAAAAATGAGGAATTGTGACAAGTTTCATTATATTTGATATAAATAAAGTTTCATTGAAGTTATATTAGTATATCAAAAATAGCATATAAAAATATCTATATCTATAGTTTGATAAATTAACACATATATTTTGACCGTTTTAAACAATATTATTAAAATCGGACTGTTAATTGTGATTCATAATATTTTTAACTGGAGAAACATATTGATACTTTGTATAAGACGTTTAGTTATTAAAGTGTTCTTAGTATTTTTTAAGACTATAGCGAGTTTATTTCGCTTAATTTTGAGTTAAGTTATTGGTGTATATATAAGTATATAAGTATCTTATGGTGAAATCGTGTAATTTTTTGCACTTTTTATCATGAATATATATACATTTATGAAATCGAAATATATGTATGTAATATATAATATAGATATAATATATGATATATAAAATTAGATAGATGCATAATATAGATAAATATATAAATAGCAAGGAAGAATAGATAGCTCAATGGAGATACGTAGAGAGACGGTATTACAGGTAACACGTTTGACACTGTTGCTAGGAGGGGTTGCAGCTTTCTCTTAAGGGTATGTTATATTGATTTTTTTCACTGATATACGTGCGCCCCCTTACACGGGGTGATTTTACAGGGCATTCTGTTTTACCCGCCGTGGGTAAGGGGTGCTGAAGTTGCCAGAGAGGGAAGAAACGAGACCTTCCAAACCACCCGGCGGTAGAACTTAAGCCCTTAGATCTGAATTATTTTAATAACTGCATAGAAAAAATATTGCCACACGATCATAAGTACTTTATTACTCTCTAATTGTTATTGATCATATGTTTTAATAAATAGTACTATTTGGAAAATTTTGTGTGCATATTTTTTAAATATGTAGTCAAGTTTTTTCGAAACTATATTCGAAGCATATTATATCTTATCTGAAATAAAGTTTCGAAAGTTATTTTAAAATATACAATAACTGTGTAAGACGAATGACTTACATCTCTAAATCCATTTGTTGGAATTCATTTGTTTGTAAGTATGAATAATGTACCATTGTAAATCAAAGAAAGTGGAATTTTACATAATGTATAAAACTTACAATATTAGACTATTTATTATGACAACGTGAACTGGATTACGAACCAAGATCATAATTTCTCGATAAGCTAACTAATATTAAATTATTTTTGCCTTTAGGCAGTCAATTTTTGATAGACATACATACATCCGTTTCATAATTTTTTTAACGTTTCAAGTCTTGTTCTAATAAGCAGCACTTTTCTTAAAGGTTTTTCATTTAATTTTATATAGTGATAATACTGGAAATAATAACGCAATGAATTAATCATATAAATATTTGCACTTATATATTTTTACAGGAACATAATTCTACATGAAAGTTCAGATTTCTGAATAAATATAAAAAAATAAAAGTAAGATTGGTACTTGAATTATATAGATATTTGACAAATTTAAGAACAAGCAAAAATTCCTGCCAAGATTTTCTAGTTTGATTATGTAAGTGAATGTTTTTCAATTTTTTAATAGAAACCAACGTGACAATCGTAGTGCTCGTGCATGAACTACAATGAGCACCACGGGAAGGTTATATAGGTATTTTCAAACGCAAGAGGCAGATATGTTTGACAGTTTTTGTCATTACTTTAATCAGGAGAAAAGACGAGAGAGCATATAGAAAAGGAGGTCCATCGCATTGGAAAATCGGCGGTACGTGCGTTCCAACCGGCGCTTAATCAGCAACTGCTCTAACAACGATTTAGACCGAGATGAAATGAAGACGAAATTTTGCCGTTAACTGCCGCGCCTAATCACCGGCGTCGGAAGAAGCACGTATACATAAAGCTAGAGAGTCGAGTCGGCAGCGCTAGCACATCGGACCGAGAGGCAGACCCTTGCGAAAGAGAAAAAAAGAAGAAAAAAAAAATATATATATATATATATATATATATATATATATATAATAAGTGTCGCGAGTTGCGTGGAGACGCGAGGGGGATAGACGGGCGGGAGTGGGAACCCGGGACAGTTGGGATATTGAGCGATTCATTTGCAAGTCGATTGCGCGCGCGTTCGCAGGCCTCTCCCCGGCCATTAGCATAATATAGTTGGTCGGTTGTATCTCGCGCAATCGCCGATGCAAAGCGAGGTTAGAAGCTACCTATCAATCACTCGCCGGCATTGAACCTTCGTAACCCCACGCGCCGCGACTATTGCGGTCCGCATGCTTAAGGCCCTGGTGTTAAGATTATACATGGCTTAGAACCTGCTAAGTAGACAGTGAGTGGCTCGCTTTCAAAACGGCGCGTGCGCCTCATAAATGACGAATTCATTAGGCTCGGAGCTGCGGTACCCTGCCCGATGCGAGGCTTCTTTAACGCCCCCCCCCCGCCCGCATTTAGAGGACACCTGTCAAAACTCTATTTACATTATGATGAGTGCCCGGCCATTTGCTGCCCGCAAAAACGCAATTTCTTTTCTTTATGGGACGCACGATGCTATTACAAATCGCCCGCGTGAAGCAGAGTCGTCGTGGTCTTGTGTTCGCTGCGCGCCGATGATAATAAACTTTTTGACCAAGCGGTCATTGAAGATACCTAGCTTATTTGCATCGATTCTGCAAGACTTCTAATACATATCCGTTTTATTATCTTCTTCTTCATTCTTGTTTCTTTCTTCCTACTCTACAGCTGATCTGATCGTTGAGCAAGAGCACGTGAAAAATTTCGCTGACTATATTTCTTAAAACTCTTGGAAAATGTTCGTTTCAGTTTTCATTCAGCTCTGTAGGCGAAAGAAACAGCCTTTCATTTCAGAAGTCTAATGAATACGGTATCAATATCACAAAATACTTCACAGGAATATTTTACAAGAGTATGAAAGTTTTAAGTTTTAAATAATTCATCGAACAAACTGTCAATCAATTACATGGCGTGAGCTCAATCGTTTGCTAATATAATGTATCGTGGATATCCAAACCTTGCAAGCGTAAGTAGTGACGGGCACATGGAAACAGACGATGTATATGAACGAATTGCATGGATAGAACAATTACATCACATAGTAGTATGTGAGAATCGTAAGAGCCACACTGCAGAAGTCGCTTTTAACGCGAATCATTGTAAAAAGAAAATTGTGGTAATCGTGAGGAGTACCAACTAATTTGTCAATTCTAACTGTATTCTTTATAGAATTTTATATTTTATTATTAATTTTTTCGTACCTCATATACTGATAATTTAACTCATTAATTTCATAATGTCTATATGGGTCATTTTAGAAAATAAGCCGTTTTTTAGATATTTTTTATTTAATGTTTGCGTTTTAATACTGCAGTGTGGCTCTTACGATTCTCACATACTACTATGTGATGTAATTGTTCTATCCATGCAATTCGTTCATATACATCGTCTGTTTCCATGTGCCCGTCACTACTTACGCTTGCAAGGTTTGGATATCCACGATACATTATATTAGCAAACGATTGAGCTCACGCCATGTAATTGATTGACAGTTTGTTCGATGAATTATTTAAAACTTAAAACTTTCATACTCTTGTAAAATATTCCTGTGAAGTATTTTGTGATATTGATACCGTATTCATTAGACTTCTGAAATGAAAGGCTGTTTCTTTCGCCTACAGAGCTGAATGAAAACTGAAACGAACATTTTCCAAGAGTTTTAAGAAATATAGTCAGCGAAATTTTTCACGTGCTCTTGCTCAACGATCAGATCAGCTGTAGAGTAGGAAGAAAGAAACAAGAATGAAGAAGAAGATAATAAAACGGATATGTATTAGAAGTCTTGCAGAATCGACGCCAATAAGCGAGAAATTATTAAAATTAAAATTTTTTCTTACTCATATAAATGACGTTTAGATTTATTTGGTGATATTAATATCGTGTTAATTAATATACGATGCAATTGAAGGCTTTTGTTATTAACTGTTTCGGTTTACCTTTAATATGGGCCAATATAATGAAGTAGTCAGAAGCGTTGGCACAAAAGTTAAATGGTTGAGAAATTTTTTAAATAAAAGTAGGATCATTGAATGTTACGATATATACTATTTTATTTCAATATAAACGACTGTCAGTAAATTCTTATTTTTCTTTATATTAATAATAAATAAATCGTTTTTGAATAATCTTCCGTTCATTTACAAACTTCCATTATTTTATCTATAATAATCATAGACTTCTGTTTTCTCTAAAATTTCATTTCAATATCACTGCTATAAAATTACTATCATATCTTAACTAAAAATACTTATGCGTGTTTAATAATATCATAATATAATAATAATATCATGATATTTTAGCTTTCAAAATTATGTTTCGTAAATATTGTTCTGATATTTTGTGAAATATAAGGATAAATATTTGAAATCAAGATGGAATTTATTATTTGGTTCAACTAATAGAATATTTTACATCTCTTACACAAAATTTTAATATTAGAAATAATAATTGCGAATTCCAGTAAAATATTTAAAGTATGATAAAAAATACTAATTTCCATAAACTTGAACTTAGTAGAAGACTTAGAATTCTTTAAAAATGTTCTCGAATGAATACTGGCAGATTTTTTTTTGTTGAAATAAGATTATTACCATCTATCTGATATTGTCACGTATGTACATTGGCACATTTACATAACGCCACATGTGCAATAGTGTAACGTCGTGTCACCTCGTACGCAACTCATATGTTCATTGCATATAGATTTTGCAAGAATAATTTATAATTAAAAAGATTAGTGTCTACTACTATGCTGTTAATATAAAAGAATTTTAAGCTGTTTGAAATTTGTAGCTATAAAGGGCTAAACATTTATAAAATATCCAATTGACAAGATCGAGATAGAGAGGGGAATAGAGAGGGAGAAAGAGAGAGAGAGAGGGAGAGAGAGAGAGAGAGAGAGAGAGAGAGAGAGAGAGAGAGAGAGAGAAAGTCTGTGAAAGAGGGGAAGGGGGGTATATAGATGTGAATGCGTAGGGTAGGAAAGTGAAATTTATCGGGGCGACATTCTTTAAGCGAAAAAAGCCGATTAATATTAATAGTAATTTCTTGCATAAACTCCTTTCCAGCAGATATATATAGGGATAGCTGAAAACGAGAAAAGCATAGAGATGCAGAAGGAATGCACGGCCTATCACTTGCCATATGAAAGAAATGAGAGCGCGAAAGTAAGAGAGAGCGAAAGAGCCAAGAAACGGAGGAGAGAAAAAGAGGAAGAGCTCATTTTTAACCCTTCTCCCTGCCCTCCGGCTCCTGCACTCTTTCCCTTTCGCTCAGCAGCACCGAAAGAGCCTGCAAGTAAAGAAAAATAAAGGAAAAACAAATATTTTCGGTTTTTGTCAGGGCACGACGAAGAAGCGGAAGAAGGGCCACAGAAGTGCGCACGAGTCAGACTTCTCTCGTCCATCCTCTTTCTCGCTCTCTCCCTGCCGACTCCGCGTTAGGGAGACGCAGCGGCAGCAGCGCACACAGAAGTTAGCCGACGATCAAAATGCCGCGCGGTACCTTTTGTCCAGCCGGATGACGAACTTCTCCCTCCCATCCTACCCCTTCCCGCTCTCCTATCCGCCGACAAAACTGCCCCTCGCCATCCAGCTCCTCGCGCTCCTTTTTTGCCCAAGTCGGGCAGTCAGCGAGAGCTACTCTGCTCATCTTTCCTCCCGTCTTCCCCCTGCGCCTCTCTGTTCCCATCCCACACCATTTCACTCTTTCCCTCTCTTCCATTAATTCCTTATGATCTCTCCTTTGCTCCAGGTCTACGTCGCGCCTCGTTTCGCCAAGGCATCAATCTCTCGTCAAAGCTGGCCCTAGCTCGGCGCGTAGAAATACCGGCGATTGCTTCCACCTCCTTGGCGATTCCCGCGCGCCGTCGCAGCGGTCGCGAGGCACTTTAGCCAGCGTCCGTGCGTGCGCGACAACAACCGGCGAAACGAGTCGGTGATCTGCCATTCCGCAAAGCGCTCTTCAATCGTCCCGACGACCAACATCAGCGTCACCCCCCCCCCGCAGCCCCTCTGCTTCGAACCGAGCTTCGACTTCTGATCAGCCCTGGAATCCGGCATGCGGCCTTTATTCGCTCTCCTTTACTCCTTTTTATCATTTCTCCGCGGCGCGCGGCGTATCTCGTCGTTCCCTTAATTCCGACCGGTGCGACTCCTCGGAATATTATCGGCCCCCCTGGGGAAGGAGCATCAGGAAGGGGGAAGCTTTTGCCCGTCGCGTCGCGCCGGCATCATCGGGCGCGCTCTCGCGCATTATTATGCGACCTGGTATTCTAGGACTTTGGAGGACTCGGTCCGCGCGAGGAATCTTAGAGTCTGTAGACTTTTTCCGAGGAACTTTTTGGCGGTTCGCTTTCGGCGGCCGCGCGCCGTCACCGTCGACGGCACGTACACCGGCTAAGTCTCTAATTACCGAGGATCCTTATAGATTTTTTCAACATACACGGGGCCTTATATTGTCAATTCCGAGCAAAGTCTAATCAAATACAGCACTATTAATTAACACTTCTCTATAAACTTAATGTTTAAAAATAAATAAAAAATATTGTTCTTGTATATATATATATATATATATATATATATATATATATATATATATCTTACAATTGGAATAATTATTTTATTTGAAAAGGAGTACTGAGACATTTTCGTTGAACTTTTATGATTAATCCACTTATCATATTACTGATAAGCTTAGTAAGTGGTTTAGTGAAACAAGGTATACTTAATTTACAATAATAATATATAACAATTATTTAAGGAACTTCCGATTACTAACGGTTTGGTATTACTGACCTATAAGTAATACAGAGAGAGAGAGAGAGAGAGAGAGAGAGAGAGAGAGAGAGAGAGAGAGAGAGAGAGAGAGAGAGAGTGGTCAGGGGCACTATCTAGGAATTATATTAATTAAATTTTTATTCATCGCATGTAACAAATATATAGATCAATATAGTTTCTCAATCTGTCCATCGTAATATAAATGCACTAGGAATTTTATCCTGACATATATCAGCAATGTTCTAAAATACACAGTTTTACTAGTATATTGAAATTTCACTAATAGTATTTTCAATAATAGATTTTTTGGAAATTATAATCTATAATTTTATGTTTTCAAAGGTAGCTGCATAAACGTTTTTATTTCAAATTACATTCAATTGCTCATAGCATATAATTATAATACTTTTTCGAACTTACATAAAGTCAGAATGAGATTTAAAATTTACAAAAGTGATGAATGCTTCTTTTTAGACCATTCGATAACTTAGCAAGATGCTCTTTAACTACATGAAGATGTGTGCTTAAAGCAGGTTTCTTTACACAATCCACTTTTTAAGCCATTCTCAGCATCACTTTTTACTTTTGCTAAAAATTGTCCGAAATGCTGATTTATCGATAGTAAATGAAGTAGCCTCATTAGACTTAAATAGTCGAATACATACGAATTATCGTATAGTACACATGTTTATTAAATAGTACAAAAATCTTGAAACCTAATTGCTTACGTAATTTACTTTTCTTATTCCAACTGAGATTCATTTTTGCAAAGACACAAGCCAAAAGAATTCCAACATAAAAACCACGCTAACATTTCGATACGTATCTATTTTTCTAAAAATTGGAAGTTTTTGAAATCTTCAAATGTCCCTATTTTCACACAGTTCGACAAATTTTCTTTCAACTTTGCATAAATGTATAATATATCTAAATGAAGGGTACGATAAATTTTCTTTAGCGATAATTTAATAATTGTTATAGACCTTGCTTTAAAACAGGTTATTATTGGAGAAAAACATTATAAAAATCGATAAAAATTGACTTTGTTAACTCATCATATAAATAATTGAAACATGATAAAATTTACTTAACTTTTTATAAAATTATAGTTTCTGCAGAAAATATGAATCCAACACGTTACAATGTTTGAAATAAGAATTAACACCATTGATTGTACTAAAGCTTACTCTTTAATTATTTATTTTTATATTTAAAAAAAAAATACCTAAAAGAATATTTTATTGTTATATTTTAATTATGCATTCTATAGACTTTCTTTTAACTCCAATAAGTAACACTTTTAATTATTAAATAATTTCACTGGATTTAATCTATTAATAGATGAATATACGATTATTTGTAAATAATTTTTCAACTAATTATGAGAACGGAACTTTTTCAAATAGTTTTCGAATACAGTTTTCGAATATTATCTAAAAATAGATACACCGAGCCATCCTCATTTATTAAAAATATAATAAACAGACTCTTATTTGAACCGATGCATCCAATCTTCGAATTTATATTCTTGAAGGACTTATTTTAGTTGGCAAAGCCCATGTTGTTCTATACAGGAGATATCAAAAGTATCTCTAGTACATAATGTCTTTTTTCAAGATTTTATTTTCGTCACTTATTAGAATTTGTATAATTTCCGTAATTGATTAAGTGAATGTTTTACTTATGAAGTAAGCAAATATATACTTATCTTACCTGAAGAAATTTCACAAATGAATATGAACTTTAAATAAGTGATAGTTGTTTATTCAATTTTAAATACCAGTTTTAATTAAAAATATTTTTAATTATTCTATTTATATTTATGTTTTAATGATTTAGTACTTATTTTATTATAACTTTATCGTAAAAAATATGTAATGATTTTATATATAAATATGTTTATTTTCACCTAAATTGCTTTATATTTCTTTATATTTTATAATAGTATACTTTTATTGAGTTATAAATCAATTATACGTTGAAATATAAATGGCATTATACATATTAAACAACAGTTACACTACTAATAAAAAGTCTTATTAAAATATTGAAAGAATGCGATTGCAATGCCGATTTCATAAGAAGATAACTTCAACTTCAATTTAGAAAGAAATTAGTAACAACTTGAAACTTTCACGTAAAACAATGTGCAAATACAATTTCTATTTCACATCATTGCACTCGCAAAGAAGTTTCATATCATTCCAATTATCCATACAGTAGAATAGAATCCAAGTTAATCCTTGTGTTAAACGGAATCTCAAGAGAATCACAACTTGATGAGATGACGTATTAAACATTAATAATCAATAGATCGAGGAATTGTAAATAAATAATATCCGAGTATGCTTTAAAGCGAATCGAACGCGAATCATTCTGTTTTTGCAACGGATATTTTACACTTTTATTGAGCTTTATACAGCCCGTGTTCTGCACGCCTCTTTCCTATAGTTCTATGCATATAGAACCGCGGTGTCGACTCTTCGTTTTCCACTGTGTCTAACAATATGTAAGAAAAATTTAAAGAAAATCAAGTCAAGTAACTGCACAATAAAGTGAGAGTTGAGACATTTGGGAACTTCTAAAAGCTTATATTTGTAAACAATGCAGTGCTCTTCAATAAAAATTGAAGAGTTATTTGTCTTTAATGTTTTAGCTCAATCCGAACTACTGTCTACATAAACTGACAGCCGATTTCAAATCGATGTCATTTTAAATTTCTCATTATATTTCAAATATTATAATACGATCAAATTAACTAAACTATTATTACATGTTCAAAATAAATATTAGATGACAAATTTCAACTCGTTCACTATATATCCGTAAAATATTTTGAAATTTAAAGAAATGGTTTCTAACCCCTTTTCTTATTGTAGTGATATTTGTTATAACTTTTATTCTGAATTTATATATGAGTATACATAAATTCAGTATATAAGTTATACTGAATAATGGATATAAATACAGATTTCGAAAAAAATTATATTCTACAATATTAAAAGGTTTTTCTAATACTGGAGAGTAAAGAAATAGATTTTTAACTATTTTCTAGTTAACAGATCAATCCATTTGCTATATATATATAAATTTAAATATATATATATATATATATATATATATATATATTTAATTGATAATTTACGCAATCTTCCAACTAAGGCTCAATCGTCCCAGTGAAGGATTCTGGATCGCGAAGACTGAAAAAGGCTCGATAAACGAAAATCGCCGAGCTTGAAAAAACACTTCTAATGTTAGCGTTGCCATTTAAAAAGTAAGCAATGAATATTGCTGAAAGTTTTATCGTACTTCAGGGGCATGCGTACCAAGATAATAAAAAAAAATTTTATACAGGTGAACTCTCCAAACTCGCGAAATTTAAAAATTCTCGTTACTTTTTGAACACACCTCGTACATGGAGAACTGTGAAGATGTTTTAGGAAAGAACGTGGAACTTCAAAAGGTAAATGAAAAACAGATAAAAAAAATTTAGATAGAACGAAGAAAAGAGAATAGAGAATGAAGAAAATCATCTAAAATGGTTGGCGATGGTAAATGGAGAAATCGTATAAAATCCAGGTAAATACAGAATACAGTAGATACATTACATTACATCTTAGTTGAAAATATGATTACACCGAATTTACGCAGGCTCAATTTAACATGAAAGTTGAACTAATATTAATCCTGATTATCTTCTCTCTCTCTCTCTCTCTCTCTCTCTCTCTCTCTCTCTCTCTCTCTCTTTCTCTCTCATTCTCTCAATCCACCTCTCTACTCGCGCCAAGCAGCTTACGAGTTCTGCCGTACAAGAGATCTTGCGCAAATGACCTGTATTCGCACGTCGTCGGAAGATAAGTGCGTACGGGTGCGCATGACGCGTAACATGTGAAAGTCTCTCAGAACCCGTGCATTTAGAATCAGACCTATGTTCGCACTCTGCTTCAAACAAGAGTGTTAAAATTATCCAAAAAATTTTGTATATACATACATTTGCGTGCGAGCGCACTGACACTGAGGTGACTCGTATAATATATAGGACTAAGAGGGTACGGGACACGTGCTCGAACCCTGCGCCTAACATTATAATGCTGTCTCTGAAGATATATAAAGATCGAGGAAAGATTTAAAGGAGCGCGTGATGCTTTAGCCAAAGCTCCCAGCAAAGTCCACTAATTATATATTGCTTAGCTTATGCAATCAGAATATTTCTAACGCACTTCCCTGCTCAAGTTATATAGATGTGTTAGGAGTGCAGTTGATCTGTGTATACTTTTCTGATATCCGATGAAAATACAGAATTGACACAGCGCGCGGCTTATTCCAGATAATCAGTTACAGATCTATATGTTTCTCAATATTTCTCGTTCAGTTTCTTTTCTATCGTAACTCATATGAAAAGTAAATTGAAATTATAGGAAAACCTTATATTAGTAATTAAGCCTCTGGCAGACGTAATTGTAAGGTTTAAATAGATGCAAGTTTGAAATAGCTCAAACAAGCTGCATAAGGTTTTGAGAGAGTCTTATAACCGAGAGCAGATTTTATTTTCTGTTCCGATGCTAAATAGAAAGGTTACAACCTAAAACTTAGCTCATAACTTATATTGTGTAATCTTTATGTTTTTGTTCTGAATAAATTCACTATTTGATGTTATTCTCTTCTGTTTAATTCTACAACTTTATTTGCTACCAATCTTCGTGATCGTTTACGAATCATTGACTTTCGAAACAACTTTAATGTGGTTTCTTGAAGACTATTGAACATTGAAAACTATTAAAACTTTCTTGAAAAATTGACAAACAGTAAATTGGGTGTTGTAGAGAATCTACTTTTTCGCGATTAAATTCTAAATATAAACACCAAATACAGATATATTAAGGGTAATAAATTGTTTTCTGCCGCTAGTATAAGATTATTGAAAAATCGACAGAACCACCTTTGAAGCCCTGCAACCGTCCGCATCAAATTGTTTCGTCAAAAGAGGCCCCGGATTCGCAGGAAAGAAAGTTATCGATAAATAATCTCAGTATCGGATCGGAATTATCGCGTAGACGAAAGAATATAATCGAATCCTCTACATTAGATCGATGGCTCGGACGAAGTCTCGGGTGCTGGGTGGAGAAGTCTAGGATACAGAGTCCCGGTCCCGATTCCAGTGGCCGCGTGGGCTCGTCTGCGCCGAACCCGTCGGGCTAATGATGATGATACTCGCTTTCTGGACGAGGAGCTCAGGCTGCGCGCTCATTTTTCATAAGGGTTGGCCCAACGCGACGGACGCAGGGAAGACCCGCGTATGTAGAGGTACGTAAGTCGATGGGCGACGCTTGGCGAGGCGAGTGTGAGGCCGTGGGACAGGGGGAGATAAAGCTTGAAGAAAGGGAAAGGGGGTGAGGATGAGGTTCGAGTTTGAGCTACCGGACAGAGACAAGTAGGAGATGTTCCCGTTTTCTCTCCTTTTCTCCCGCCCGCTTCTCCGGTCTCTGGTGCGCCCCTCGCCATGCGCGCCATGGCGAGTAGAAGCTAATGTCTGGAACGGCTGCTGATCCATTAGAGCCTCGAGTCTAGTGTGCGAAAAAGAGCTCGAAAAAGAGCTCGAAAAAGAACTCGAAAAAGAGCTCGAAAAAGAGCCTGAGAAAAAAGGAGGAAGAAAGAGAATAACCAGAGAAACGCACCGCCACCGTCGCTTTCTTCTCTCCTCTTCCGCCTCACTTTTTTCTGCTCGCTACCCTATCCTTATCTCTTTGGTAATCATTTCCTCGCATTTCCCCTTTGTCTTCTTCTGCCTCAGGCAATTGGGATGGTCCAGCTCGAGAATCTGGCGCTGCCATGTCCCGCGCTGCTTCAAGAGATGTATCAATTATTACATAATCTTGTCATTTATGTGTTACATTTTCTCTTGAAACTTATTTATATAATATACTTACTTTTAGATATTTTATAATTATTCTCCTATTTTGAACAGGACAAATAGAAACATTTTTGAGTCGAGAATTAACTCATACTAGTTCACTACGATCGAGTCGAGCGAGGTCGTAATTAGAAGAAAAAAAAAGATACACAGACCCTGCAGGGAAAGAGGAAGTCATATGGTCTGTCTGCTATACCATTCATATTACAGAACCATCTAAATTACGGTATCAGTATATTTTAAATAACGGCATCTATAAGATGATATACAACTTAGTTGTATAAATGTGGAATAATTATTAGAAAATCTGATGCAGTCTTGTTATCATATATGATATTGTTGCTAGTAATACTTAAAAGACCAAAAATTTGTTTTAAGAGCTCATAAGACTATACGTTTTTGTTTCTTCCAATTCTGGATAGCCAGTAAGTGTACTTAGCGTCAGGCATTACGTAAATCCTTCCCGCCGAAACGAAGTTAATAAGCCAAGTACACGCATGTGTGAGACGCGTCCAGACCTCTAGTCTTTTGAGTAAGTAAGCGACCAATTAATTATTCACCATACGTACGCCGTTAATTTAATTCCTCGGACCCTCAGGGTACAGGACTCTGCAAGGCTTTCGTAAACATTGTCAATTATTTAAATAACTGGTAGCTCATCGTTAATTCTATCAATCCTTGTCCCTATTTAGTTATGCGTCAATCCGAACCAAACACATACGCGCGCGCACGCACACACGTTCGGTGGAAAACTTTGGTCCAAGTATATATCTTGAATGGATATTGTTTAATGGGAATTTTAAGTATAATAACTCATTTAGTTTAACATACACGCACTTATTACGATTGAATTAGTTAAATTAACAAATCATATAACATTTTATTTTTTTGAAATTTTTGAGATGACTAACTACAACGTTAACTCTATTAAAATAGACTAAGTTTTCGAAAAAATTATTATAAACAGCTATTGAAAGTCATTGTCTTAAAATTCCCTTATTATAGAGTGAACTGATAGTAAATCAATCAAATAAGATGGAAGGAGCTTGGAAAGGAAACAGTGAATCACTGGAACTTTATTTGCTTATCATTAGAGAGTAGAGAGAGAGAGAGAGAGAGAGAGAGAGAGAGAGAGAGAGAGAGAGAGAAGATGTAGGAAGATTCAGTTTTCTGACATGCATTTGAAAAATAATTGCGGTGTCTCAAAAGGTTTCGTCCGACTAGGCTATTCTGCGTTTGTCTTTGGATTAAGAAAAGTTTATACTAAATTTGTCCGGTAGACTTTGCTTTTTTGTGTAGTAGGATGAGTGGGATAGAGTAGGAGATAGGGGGCGGGGATTATTCTTTCTCTCGTCTCTCTTGGGCGCTCTAGGACGGCGAATTTTGCGCTGAGGCGGAAGCGAACGGCTGAGCCGAAGGACAAGATAGATGTGCGTCACTTCCGGTCGCGACAGGGGGTGGCGTCTGCGGGACTGCCAGAGCACCCTCGACAGACCTCCTGTCCCCACTCCCTCGGTATGCCGTCTTTCTTCCCACTTTTGCAAATAATAATTACTGCTGTGCCCGCAATGGAGAGGGAGAAAGACAGAAAGAGCGAGTAAGAGGAAGCCAAGACACCGTCTAAAAATCGTTATGAACGAGCGAACGAGTGAGCGAGCAAGCAAGCAAGCACGGGAACGCGTCTGTGTATACGTGCGGCACGTGTAAGCAGAAAAAAAAATATGAGAGATGATATACTGGCGGAGCTCGTGAATCGCATAACTTCATTATGATAATCGACTAAGAGTATATGCAAAGTTATACTAGTTATTAGAGTAACTATATTCGCGATGTGTGTGATGCTTAATTTCTGCAGCCAGCGTCCCTGGAGCATTGCTAATTTTCTCGATCAAGATTAAGCATTTATTTTCGAAGAACATAAAATTTTCCGCAATTCCGACGTATGTACTGCACTCATTTTATTGTTTCCATCAAACTTTTCGAATATTAATAGTGACGTTCTTTAATGGAGCGACTGAATATTCATCTCCCACTATCATTTCATCGATATAAATTCAAGGTCTACTTACCAAGTGTGTCACAGTAATTTTTGTTTATGAATTTTATATCCCAGACTGATCTAGCTGCACGACTTGGTACGACCTATTTAATATGCTTCTATTTCATGGTTGTTTTCGTACTCTAGCAATGATCATAGTATTTTCAGAAACTATATATTCTGGTAGAAATAAACATTTTTATGCTATAAAGAAAGTATTTCGTTATAAAAAAACCTGTTAACAAAGTATTTAACTTCGGTAATAATTAGCTTAATATGTAAGGTTTTATCCGGTCATTTCGATCGATTTATAGATACATTTTGTAAACCTATGTTTTAGGTATTTAAGACCCATAATAGTTAGTTTCGTATCAATGTATTTTTGGTTATGATTCAAATTTATCTTAAAGCAAGGTTGAGCTAGTTATAATATATTGTCTAGCTAAAAAATTAATATCATTGTTATGCATTATTATATAAATTCATTTACTTTGATAGATATTTAATTAATAAATTGTAAACCTATATCGAGTTACTAATTTTGAATATTGAATTAATTTATACGCAAGCTATAACTAATACATATATAATAATCACATCAGACGTCTCGGTTTCGCCCGAGATAATAATTTAAACGATTTCTCAAATAGTTCCATAATATCTAAATAAAAAGAATTCTATATCAAAAAATCTATATTACTATAAATAATTTGCCGTAATTTACCTATCATATCTTTCATATTAAAAGATGCTTTAAAGCAATGTTTGCTCCAAAAACGTGATATTTCGCTGACCATTTTATACAATATATATGTATATATATATATATATATATATATATATATATATATATATATATATATATGCATATTATATACATTTTCTATGAGAAAAACTGTACTTTCGAGTTCGAACGGTACAAAAAGAAATCTAAGTGTCTCGAGACGACTGCTATAGAAAATTTTGTGTTAGGGAGCTAGAGTACGATGTCCAGGTAACCAGGGACGACTTCTACTGGGAGTTTGGGTGTTCGAATGATAGAATACGAATCTCTTCATAGAAGTCGTACTGACTTACCTGGACATTGTTTCCCATCAACTATACACGACACTCTCCGTAGAAGTCATTCCAAATTATCTGGAAATCGCATTCTATCATCCGGAAACAAAACTCCCCGTAAAAATTGTCCCGACATACCTGAACATCGTTTTCTACCAACTAAACACGATACTCCCCATAGAAATCGTCCCGTCATACCTGGGCATCGTTTTCTACCGTTCAAACACGCAACTCTTCGTAGAGATTATTCCGTAAATATTTTAGTAGCGGTGCCAACTGAAATTAAAGCAAAATTAAGTCTGCGAATACCGTTTTTTAAGCGATCGTTGGATATTGCCTTTTGATGCAAAAGTGACGATATATATATATATAGAATCATATCGTATAATATAATATACCTAGTTTCGATGTTGTTGCTAAAGAACCCTATTTTGCCATCATTTCTCTTATTCGAACAAAAAAAAAGTTAATATAACGTATAAAAAAAAACAGAAGCATAATTTGTCGTCACAAATTATGTTCAGTCTGATTTGGCATATACAACCATTTTATAAAAGAAGATAGAGAAAAAAAAGAGAGAGAGATTTTTTCACAAATAAGAGAAAATAAAATTTATAAAAATTAGACATCCATAAAGTAGGATCAGATTAACTTGGAGAACAAAAAGGATGATACCGACTAATGTCATATCTTTAGGATACAAATTCCAATGTTAGATATAGCCATTCAACTATGCTAGCCTGGTATTAATGGTTTAAGTGGGCTACTTTGAGTGGATGTTCGTGATTTAAGTGGCCGCTGGTGAAACTGACTTCTAAGACCGTTAACTTAACTTATTGATAAAATTAAATGATTTTTAATAAAAAACATAGCGTATCTCCTTCCGAAGATAATATAGAATCGATATGTCAAATCTCAGAGCAATCGGTTCAGTAGTTTTTTTCTTTATCGTGTACAAACAAAACACGCTTTGTCTTTATAAATTAGTATATTATATATGATATGATATGATATATTAAACACATTGACAATAGTTTACACATTCGCATACAAAGTTATATGTATATATATATATATGTTTACGAAGTTTTAATCGAGCTTATATACTAACCAAGGTAATTTTTTATCACTTGCGAGAGTGTCCAGTCATTAGATATACAGGATGTACATCTCCATAAATTAAAATTTCGATATAAAATTCAACTTCACATAAATTTAAAAAAATTTTCAAAAAACAATAAAATTATATTAATTATTAAATTAATTATTTTATAAATAAAAACAATAATATCTGTAATTAATTACAAATAATTGAAACAGATATAAAGTAAAAAAATAATATTTTTGAAACGACTTCATCAGTAATATTGTCAGAATTTAAGAAGTGAAAATTATGTTTAAAAAATATGTTCTTATTATCTTGTTATTAGTTTTTTGTTGAAATGTTTTTATTCGTTTGCGTGCGCTGTCAGAGCAGCTAAAGCTAACTAGAAATTTATGTAACATCAGCCTAACCTATCAACTCTCGAAGTATTTGAATTTATTTATCAAATATATATAAATCTACTTCGTTGATATTGAAAAATTCCAAAATTATTTTACCATTTTTAGTAACTTCTTCCCCATTTGGATTGAAGTGAATACTCATCTCAGCTTTCTGCATCTTGCTGACAGATAGTAAATTTTGCGGCACGTCCGAACAATATAAGACGTCTTCCAGAACACCTTTAATCCCTTCTTTACTGATAATATTCAGTCTCTTATAACTGCACTGATATAGGTTTCGTTTTTTGCAACGTTTATTTTTAAAGGAGCATTCAATACCTGATAATTACTGTACAACGAATCATCATTAATAATATGATCTGATGCACCGAAATCCAACAGAAAACCAATGTAATTGGTATTATTCTCCTTTAAAACATTTCCAGCAATAAAAGCAAAACCATTTACATATTCAGTCTGAGGCTTTGCATTAGCACGCTGTATAGTTTTATTATATCCTGAATATTGCTGTTGATTTTTCTTCAAGAATCTGCAATCCTTCATGAGGTGATTATCTCTGCCACATTCGAAAACATTTTTGCAGTATCACGGGCTTTTATAAAACCGAGAAAAAAATCTGAAAGACACTCTACTATTACACCTTTTGTAATGCATTCAGACTTTTTCCACTTTTCTGTCATTACTGTAGGGACTTGCTCACCAAGTACGTGCAATAGATCAAGTTCAGATAGAAGAGAACCGATTCTAAACTTCTACACACTATATTTTTCACCATTAAAAGGCTTATTATTCCTTTTGGTTTTAATTGATTCCATTTTTCACTTAATAGAAAAAACTTTTTTTGTTGTCTATTTAACAAAGTTTTATTATATTAATACGTAACACTATTCACAAAATCACGGAAATTTCATTCGCGAAATCTGGTCCGATAACCTATTCAATTTTCATTAAATATAGTACGTGATATATTAACATAATGATACATAAATTAACCTTTTAACATAAACTTTATTTCAAACGAGGAAAGAAAAGACGTCTGTTCAAACTAAAGGACGACACAAGACTAACTACAGTACTCGAAATTGAAAACTTTGCAAGTCTTCGTGAGAAGCTTAAAATCCACAAAAAAACTTCAGGCATCAAAATAATAAACTCATAAATCATTTGCCGCGCTGGGCAGCAAAGACATAGATCGTAATAAGAGCCAATGGACACATATGTTTACATATCATTTACGATACTGTCCAATATTTAGTTTCAAGTATTTTTTTGCTTTATTATTTATGGAAAATTAAAATAATCCAACAATTAAAATATTTAGAAAATAATCAATACGCGGTTCATTTATAAAAAGGATCTTTCATTTTTTTAAGAGTTATTAATGAAATAAATTTCATTTCCGGCGGGTATCTCATAAGAGTTAATGCGAAATCAGATTAAATTTCCTATATTTTACAGGCTCATTTTCGAAATAGACTTTATTACTCTTTTGTAATTCTTTCAAAATATTTACGTATGTTATGGTGTTTCTTTGATTCTGTAAACAACATAATACCATAATATTCTATAAATATTAATTTTTTCTATTGTGGTAATTGAAATTTACATCCGCATTAAAATGCTCATTTACTAGCCAGATACAAGGTTCCAGCTTCAAACCTATTTTCTACCTCTTTCTTAATTTTATTCACAATAGTCGCATTTTTCATTATAAATTTTGCCTAGTTTTAAGCCATAATAGTTCATTCTGTTTTTAATACATAGTAACTAATATACAACCTTTAAAAAATTGTTAGATTTCTACTAGAGGTATGTTATTTTCAATTTGCAAGTTTTATATTCGCTGTCGAATCATAAAAGATTCAAAAGAAATATATCCTAATTCTGTATATATTTGCAGGTATACACTGATATATAAATGAGCCTTAAAACGAATCCACTTAAAAAGTTTCAGTTTAAAAATTTCGTCGGCGCAACTAATATTATACATCTGCGTAAAACATTGATATCGATGGGCGAGTAGCGCACGCGGAGACGGCGGGAGGGAGTACCGCGGCGACTGCAGCACGGGCAAACGGCCGAGCATTATATATACAGCCGCGTAAATAGAGGTACGCAAGTGGATGCATATAAGGGCGTGGTGCAGCCGTACAGCGCGCGCAAAGTGAGAGATAGAGCAGTGGGAAGAGAGGGACGGAAAGAGGGAGAGGAAATGAGTTGCAACGTATTTTGCCCTCGCTGCGTTTTGCTCCACCTTCTTTGGGCGTAAACTCCCCTTGAGGAATCGCTCGGGGGAGCAGAATATGGCACCCTGGCTCGTACCGTCGCGGGACGCGCGCGTCGTTTTCAGCGACGCACTGCGCACACTGGCGGCGCGGCGCGGCAATGCAATCGCGGCTGGGATCGCGCGGCTCGTTAACGAGCTGAACGACTTAGTCCTTCCACCTGCACGGTCCTGTGCCGTACTGCGTATTTATAAGGCATATAGTGTATAGATACACACACACACACGCGCGCGCGCGCGCGCACTAGAGCTAGAGCTACTAACTCTAGCGCCAACCTCGAATATTCCTGTGAGAATTACGCGATTCTGAAAGACCGCGAACGCATGGTACGTATCATTGCCGCACTCCTCCCGTCGGAGTTCTGCAGCGATGTTTCGGATGCCAAGTAGAATAACCAGCATCGCAACCTGCGCGTCCCCTGTCAGCTCGCTTCGTCAAAAGCCGATCGTGTCTCAACGGCGGACTGTCGACATTCGTACTTTCCACAAGTCAGTTCTGTTCGCCTCTGTAATTCTCTGATATCTTGATCCACAAACTTCCGTCTCCCGAGGAACATATGCAATATTTACACAAATTTTTAAACTGGAATAGGTTAATTGCACTCAAATATTCCAAGTTTGTATATTCACTTACTTACGATTTTCAGAATTTTTTCGCGTAAAATAACAATATATTTGCTTACCTAATAAGTAAAAATGTTCTGGTAATGCACTTTCGAAATCTGATTATCTTTCCTCTTACAAGTTCATGGTCTATACACTATATGTTATGAACTTAAAATACAATATTAACGAATATGTGGAACAAATTTCTCATAAAGAAAAATTTTGAAAACGTTTATTTGTTTATAATAAATTATCTACAACTTTTTACAACACATCCTCAAAATATATGTTCAAAAATAATATTTAACGAGATTTTTGGATAATTTGGAAATGAAACACTTCTATTGAAGATATAATGCTTATGTATATCGATTCAGATATCTTTTGGCACTAAAACGATATCTAGATTTACTACTAAATTGGGAAAGTCTAAATGAAGTAAAAGTTGTCTGAGAATCGGTGAATATTGAGAGTAATTTTACAAAATAGAAATTTACAATATCTTAAGTTCTAATATTAATTTTTATTTTTTATGAAATCAAGTGGAATTCTACAGCGAAATGCGAAAAGAAATTTAACAAATATAGGGGTAATACATTCTATGCTAATGATTAATTTTATTTCCACAGACTTATAAATATTTCCATTACTTATAACATATTATCTGCCATTTTTTGAAATGTGTTCAGGAGGTGAAAATACGTCAAAATCAAACGAGCGAATATAAAAAACTATGAAAATTCCCTTGGCGGCTGTAACTAGAAATAATGGTGGAACCATCTGTAAATCAAAAAGACATCTACTGACTAAAAGCACGTATTCAAGGATATTAACCAGATGGTTGGGTATGTCGATTCAAATAAACGTCTGCGCCATTCAGAATTGATGTTGGTTGCTTAATATTTCAAAAATACAGATTTTCACCTAGTGGCCAATGTTAGAACTCGTGACTGAGAGGTTTTTAAATTGTTAAAAGGATTTTTTTCTTATTTACAAAATTATTTATTTGAAACAATATTTTTTAAATACTTCTTAATAAGTATACTACAATCTATTTACGAAAAATATTTATTTTAAAAAGTATATTTTTAAAATTTTTATATTTAATACTCTATGCATTAAGTAACTAGTACATTCGTTGATTTTTAAAGAATTCTTTGTGGGAAATGTATACTTGTCGAGTAACTACCTTCAACAGAAATTAAAATTAAAATTTGCACATTGACATTTTGTAATAGCAAAATTCAGCAAGTTTTTCATTGGTTTTAATACACTATTTAGACTTATATGGTAAACTTTCATAGAAATAAGTGTATTATTCAATTACTAACAAGTTAATTTATTTATGAACAAATTAGGTTACTTAATAAGTTTCACTCATTCAATGTTCAAAAGAAGGTCGAGGCAAAAACCTATTATGTATGTGAACATTTTCTATACTTAAAATTCTGTTGTTTCATCCCGTTTTAAACATATTGTTGTCAAGAGAAATTTATTTTCATACAATATTCTCTTTCTTACAGACATACCCTGGTAGAAATCTGACAACTTCCTAAAGGTTGCAAATTAGTTACTATGTATTAAAAACAGAATGAACTGTTATGGCTTAAAACTAGGCAAAATTTATAATGAAAAATGCGACTATTGTGAATAAAATTAAGAAAGAGGTAGAAAATAGGTTTGAAGCTGGAACCTTGTATCTGGCTAGTAAATGAGCATTTTAATGCGGATGTAAATTTCAATTACCACAATAGAAAAAATGAATATTAATACAATATTATTATATTATGTTCTTTATAGAATAAAAGGAACATTAGACGATATGTAAATAGTTTAAAAGAATTACAAAAGAATAATAAAGTCTGTTTCGCGAATGAGTCTCTTAAATATCGGAAATTTAACCTGGTTTTGCATTAACTTTTATGAGATACCCGCTGGAAATGAGATTTATTTTATTAATAACTCTTTGAAAAAAAGAAAGATCCTATTCATAAATGAGACGTGAATTGATTATTTCTTAAAAATTTTAATGATACCTTGAAAGTTAAGTGTCAATGGTAATTTTGAGGAAATATTTAATTACAAAAGCCGTCATATTGTGTGTTGCCGGAAGTACAATGTTTACCGTGCAGACGAGCTGACAGACGACGTTCGACAGTACGACGCGCGCGTAATTCAAAATAAGATGAAATATTACAACAAAAATTATTATACACGTAATAATATTCTGTCATTTCATATTTTAACTATGATAAGTAACATAGTTAAAATATTTCAAACGTTAAGAAAGGGAATTGAATTTCAAATAAGCAATCATCTTAATTCTAAATATTTGTTAGAAAATTCACATTGAGAAAATATAAAAGTTTTTTATTATTCAAAAATAAGCTGTAAATATTATGTAAGATACTTTCTTTATTCGCTATCTTTTGTTTTTCCATCAACATTCTGATTTGGCATTTTTTAATATGAACGAAGTAGATTTATATACAATTTCATAAATAAAATAAATATTTTGAGGGTTAAGTCATGAGGCTACTGTTACATCCAATTGCAGTTAAATTTGACTGCTCGGGCAGCTGCACGCACGTGCATTAAAACATTTAAAGAAATAAACAAAATCAAGATCGCAACGACTGGTTTTTATGTTATATTACATTATAGATTCGGTACTATTTATCAGGAAGGCTATCATCTAAAATTATAATTTTAATTTGCATTCCGTTCTATTCAGTGATGATGAGAGTATTTATACCTTTTTTAATGAATATAATGTTATTGATTTTTGAAATTTTTTGAAAATTTATGTGAAGTTGAGTTTAGATCCAAAGGATAATAAGTCCGATTACGACCTCGTGCATATATAACATTGTATACGAATGTGTAAACTATTGTTGATGCATTTAATATGTATTATAAGTGCATAAGTTACAGCTTGCGTATAAACGAATTTAATATTCAAAATTATTAACTCGATAAAGATTTATAATTCATTGATCAAAATAATGATTAACGTCAATAAAGTTATATAATAAACCATAATAATGATATTACTATTTTAGCAAGGTAGAACTTAATTGGAACCTTGTTTTAAGGTAAACATCAAACAAAACTAAAAAGTTATTTATGCGGAACTATTATGGGTTTTGAATACCTAAAAAATAGGTTTAGAAAATGTATCTTAGTGACCGGAAAAATGTTTTATATATTTATAGTTACTGAGAAATGTAAATACCTGATGTCTTGGTTTCTGCGTAACAAAATAGCTTGCGTATGGCTTAAAAATGTTTAACATTTCTACCAGATTTTGAAAATTATTATCTTTTATAATATTACCACTTATTTTTCAATATTATTTATGGAATATATATGGACTTATTTTATAAAATATACTTTTATATTTCAATATTATAAATATCCTATACAAATAATAAATACCACAAATAAACAATAGTATCTGAACATTATGGTAATGTAGAAATGTTAATATACTCTCTTACACTACTAATTTTTTCTACTTAAATATATTGTTATGAGAACATATAAAAAATTCGTAGAGCATGTAAAGCAATCTATAAGAACTTGTGATATTTATTAATAAGAATTAAAAAATTATTTAATATAAAAATAAATATGTTGTTTGTGTAGTTGAAAGCGATTATGAATCAAATTATGTAATAAACTAATGGGGGAAAATGATAAACAGAAGTATATATGTCGAGTTGTCTTTATCCACAAGGGTGTTGGATGACAATGATTGTACAGTTTCTCATACATCGATGGTATACTTATATACACAGACGATTCGGCTCACGTATGACGAAATATTTTCAGAATTTCTAGTTACTGCCGAATATAAATACTTTGTTTCTTGGTATCTTCAAAACAAAATAGCTTGTTTATGGCTTAAAATTTTTTAGCATTTATATCAGGGTATGTATAGCGACCGATAGCGACATACTATTCCGAAATATAGATGAAGTATGAAATAAGGAGCATTTATGCGAAGCATGTTATATATTTTTAGTTTTACTTTTGTTTATAAATCACTGATTTAATAAGTATATATAATCACTTATTTAACAAGTACATTTATAATATTTCACTTATTGAGATCAACATGGTTATTCACCTATGATTCATGGACTGCTATGGAGATTTAACAAAAGGAAATATGAACATTAAATGAGTGATATGATCGTTTATTTAGATTCGAAATCGACCAACATTCAAAAAATCGGAATTAGGGAGTTACAAAATTAGAAACAAGAATTTTGTTGAAAAATATTTTCACTGTGTATTATATTTGATGAAAGGATAATATACCATGGACACGTATGGTATAGTTATAAATTTCTCATTCCAAATTCAACCGAATGGATGTTTTTACATATTAAAAAATGTCTAAGAACGGTTCATAGTTTTAGTAAAGTTAGTTTTGAAATAGATAAAACAATAATAACAAAACTACAAGAGAGCAGGATGTAAACTGTAAGTTTTCAGTTCACCTTGAACATTTTCACTGTTAGAATATCGATTACTTATATATGTACCATATATAACATTAAATAATAAAAATAATTTTTTCAGATAAATTAATTGTGTATTATATTTTTATATAATATTATATTCGATATAGAAATTCGCTATACTAATTATTATTCATATAATAATAGATGTGTTAGATAAATATAAGAACTTCAAAAGGTTTATTACAAACATGATCCGTTGAAAATTTAAAAATTAAACAATATAGATATAAGTACTATTTAAATAAGTCATTTTCAATACAATAATTCGATTGATTTTGTAATAGATGATTTTATGAAACTTCCAGTTTTCCACAATATGCTTTTTCGAAATACATACTCTCAGAGGTTTACTTAGAGCTGTTTAAAACTGTAGATTTTGAAACTGTTGAAGCGAAGAAAATGCTCGGCTCTAGGTATTCTAGAAAAAAAATTTTAATTATTATGAACATGATAGTCTATTTCTTGCCTACTGAATAAACAATCTTAAAAAATGTAACCTAAAAAATTGTATAGCTAGTGGTTGTTTTGAAAATACTAATAAATAACAAATAAAATTAGAAATGCTCTTTTCGGTAAATTATGAACATTTTTAGCAAAAAAACCTTATTTTTTTGTACGTAGATATTTTGTAATTGATAAAAAATTATAAAAAAACTACTACGAAGCCTGAAAAGTACCAGCAACGATTTCATCATTATATAAATCTCAATTATAATCAAAAATTAATCTCGAAACAATGGTAAACGCACTTCTTTTATTGTTCTTATTGTTATTAGTGTACACTTTTATAATTGTGTTGAAATGATAATCATTGGAGATGTGCATGTAGTTTTGTAAGCCTTTCGTTTTATTGATTATTTATTGCGAGATTCACTAGGTTTTTTGAAAAATAACTAGATGTGCTGTTTTTTTAAGTCTAATCTGTAATTTTCTTGTGTATATTTTTTAAGACTGCAATTAACAAGTTGTTGAGGAATTGATATGTCTTATTCAAAATGATTTTTATTCCTTTATGAAAATATGAAAGGTATGCAGTTTTTGCCATAATAATTTAAAAATCTGTAATTGCAGAGTGTTTGGAAAATATTTTCTTTTAAAAATTCATATAGCTAGAGTGCTGACATGAGATCCACGATGATTCATTAATTATAATTTCTATTAATTTCAAATTTATGAAGGCAATGTTAAGAATATTGCAAGCATAATATATATTTATAGATATAGTGTTCCTTTCTTTCATTATGGTATAGTATGTCATAAATTTAAAAAGTCTATTTATGATTTCAATGATAATGCATTCTAATTTTCAGATCATATTCTTATTTTTCGAAACTTATGGTTACGGTAGTCTAATCTAGTGTGATAGAGCAAACTGAATAAATTTAAGCATTTCTGTACATATAAATGAACATTATTGATTATCTGTTATTGAAATTATTTTGTTCTACATTGCTCCATTGTAATTTTTCAAATTTAATGAATATTTTTCCATTCGAATTAATTGCATTGAAATTAAAATTTTCATTTTAGAGTCTCCATTCAGTACATACTATTAATGGATTATTATTTTTTTCGGAGCATAAAGGTTGTAAATACTTTATAGGTAAATTAAGCGTAATGATGCTATATAAATTATTAGAAATATGTGCAATCAGAACTTTCTTTCATTATTTTATTTTTATTTTATATACATAAAGAAATGTGGACGAATAATTTATTTGCTGCAGAAATCGTTAAGGGAATTCTATGCGATTTTTAACGATTGTGGCGTTTTGTCTCTTTTTATAAAGTTGAAATTATGAGAAAGTTTTCGTATATATAATAGGTTAATTAAAATAATAGTAAGTCTAATTCATTATTAAAATTTATTCCTATCAAAAAAACTTAATAATTGAAGATAAAGAAATAAAAAAACACGTGAAAAGAGCTGATGCGTTTGGTTTACAGACGGTAAATATTTTAGTTTATACCTTTTAAGCGGACTAGTGATATAAGTATAACTTTAGTGTACGAATTTCTAACAGTAACCTGTACATCATTTTACAACAAATTATATCGAAATCTCCAGATGAAAACATTAAGACATTCTCTAAAAAACAAATATAAGCCAAAAGTTAAAAGTTCAGGCCTGCGCGCGTACTTATTGACACCAACGGAGATCGGCCGAGCTAACCTGTACACTCAATCGATGCATCTTATTACGTTGTTACAAGTGCAGTTGTTTTTGTTAAATGGCTCGATTTCTTTACTTCGTCGACCGCCGGAGCCGACCAGGGAGAAAAGGTAGCCAGAGCTCACAACGAGCGCGGGTCCAAGGTACCTGCCTATATATATCGAACAAGAAGACAAGTTGGTAAAAAGTAGTTCTGGCAAAAAAGTCAAGTGGAAGGAGGGGCCGAGAAGATATAGAAGAAGGAAAGAAAGGAAGAAAGAGCGTTGGGGGGAGAGAAAGGGAGATGAGGAGTTCTAAGCGCCGAGGCTTCGCAGAGGCGCGGAGGCTCAGAGTCGAGCGCGCCTCGGGTTCTGCTTGGCTTCTTATTCTCTACAATTGTGCATATTATATCTATGTATACATGTATTGTGCGCGAGAATACCTTACTCGAGCGACGACTGCGCTTCTACTCTCCCATTCACCTGCCCTCCTGCATTTAAATCGCGCTCGCTCCTAATTAACCCGCACACTCGCAGGTGGCTGAGCGCCGAGACTGTTTATGCAAGTTGAAGTCTCGCGGGCGCGGGCATGCAGCCGCGCCGTGCTTTGCGTTAGTATACGGGGCGGCGACCCACAACGAGCCAGCGCGGTTCTTCGGAAATTCTGAATCCGCCGCGTGCGCCAGTCTCTCATCGAGCCGCGAGTGCACTCTAGTCGCGTTTCCAATAAAGCCGGCGGGCGCTCTTGTTTTATATATGTTGTTGATGGACCACGCTGCTCCTTGCAAAAGAGCTTGTGGTTCCGTTACAGCCGGATATACCGCAGTCACTACAATATTATTGTATTTTATATATACATATAAGGTTGGAACTGGTGCGCGTCTCCGACCCACTCCTCTCCGAAATGCGGGAACGCGAAGTTACTTCGAGAGATAGTTTCTTTTTTTCTTTTTGAAGAAAACTTCGCACCAAAAAGCATATCTATATAACAACAAATGAACAACACACACACACACACACACACACACACACACACACACACACACACACACACACACACACACACACACATAAAAGAGACAATAGACAGGGGCACCGCAGAAGTATATTGGTGCACTATTCGACGCATTGAAATGATTGTCGACAGCGGTGACCCTGAGCAGACGCGTTGAGACAAGAGCGAAGCTGACGAGCGCCGATCGGAAGGGCTGAAGAGTACGCGAGGGAGCAAGAAGTGCGACTGCGCACAGGAAAGCGTAGGCCGTCACGCGGGCAACTTCCGGTGACCTCGGTACTGGTACCGATACATACGACTATCTCGATAATGCAGGGAATCGTAGCCTTACCGCAGCTTGCCGAGCCATAGAGTGAGAGAGAGAGAGAGAGAGAGAGAGAGAGAGAGAGAGAGAGAAAACAACGAGAGATTTTCTCAGTAACGGCCCAGTCCTTGGACCTCGATGCCTATAGCGTTGCCTTGGGCTTTCGAGCGAAACCCGTCGTCGCCGCAGCCACCGTCTCTTGGAGCACGCACGCGATTCTATTGCGCGTTCTAAAGACATTTATTACTTTTTCTCTTGGCTTCGGCCACCGCCTTTTGTTATGTTTGATCTGGACCAGATATTTCAGTGTTTACGAGATCCTGACCTATGCTTCTATATTCAACGCTCGCTCTTTTGTCATTTGAGCCCGTTATAGATTCTTATTTCTTAAAGACGCATCTTATTTCGAGTTTACCTATTTATACATATACTGAATATGAGCTATTAAGGAAGAATTAGTCCAAATGAAATCTTGGATCTTTAACTTACTCCCTGCATGTTCTACCGATGCAGCGGCTTTTCTCTTAAATACGTTTTCTATTGTAGTTGCCTACAAATGCGCATTCGCTTGTAGCAATGAAAAACTTTTATATGCCAACTTATTTAAGTTAAATCAGGAAATTCGAAATTTTATAGTTTAGTAAACTTATAGTATCAGTTATACAATAGTACATTATATGTACGGGAAGAAGGAGAATATCGTACGCTCGAGAGATTGTCGTACGAATACAGTAAGGGTAACCAAATGCGTGTGTAATCGTTTATACTTTTCGCAAGCACAACGTACACTATTTTTCTTCCTAAGCTGCGGAAAATTAGAAAACAAAAAATTATTTTAAAAAAAATATATTTATAATATCATTTTAAATTATTAAAGAATAATAATTAGAAATTAAATTGGAACATTAAATCATTAAAAAATTCGTTTATTTTAAATGTATTTATAAATAAATAATAAACTTAAAATTACAACTTGAATGAAATAAATTAAAATCTTTGGAATAAAATTCAAGCTTTCATAGTTTTCACTCTGGTTTTAGCAAAAATCTGATAAAACTTTATGCTCATCATATTAATCCACCTAAAGTTTTGATTTTAATATTTGAACTATAACTAGATAAAATAAAAGTAATTTTATAGTAATCGTGAATAATTCATTTTATCCAAATTTCAAATAAACCACCTGCATAGAATAGCCAACATATTCAATAAAATATCAGTTGACTTTGTATAATATTATTTTATGTTTTACTTTATCTGATATTTACGCCCGCCGAAAAACCGATTTTCGATGTGACATCCGTCTTTCAAAAATAGAATTTTTCTCACTCATACAGAAAATATTATACCCTTAGGATCAAAAACCTGAATTTGGGACTCTTCTTTAAAGTTGAAGATAAATGCAGTATCGAATATCGGCTTATTAAATAGCTGTATCATGTAGAAAAGTAAAAAATTTCGCTCGGTAACTTGATGTTATTTTATGTTTTTCAGTGCGCTGAATCGATTTTTCGAGATTACCAGGTCCAAAAATGGGTCATATCAGAAATAAGGTTCATTTTTTCTTACTTTATTTTCTTACTTTATAACAAAACTTGATTCTTTTCTTTTACAATAAAAAAAGTTGATAGCATTATTTTTTATTTTATAACGAATAATTTTATGTATGATTAGCAGAAATAAGCTTTGAAATACACAATCACGCGAGATGTGGACCACATTAGACCATGTTCTTTAAATATGGATTTTATGAAGAAAATGCAGGAAACAAAAGATCTGTAAAATATAAATATTTATCGAAATGACTGGTTTAAATAGTAAAATTAATTTTATTTTCTCAAATAATAGCTATTTTAAGACAATAATGGGTTTTTATTTCAGAAATAAGGTCTTGCCATCGGCTCGGACGATAGCGACGTTTATCCTGGTAGAAACGCATTCTGTTTTTATGGTATAAACAAGGAATTTTCGAATGAAGATAACTAGAAACAGAGTGTCTTTGTTCGGTAGTAAATAGGAAAACATGTAACGCTTTTTACGGTCATTCCGGCCGATTTATAGTTACATTTGTTCAGCTACTTTTTACGTATTTAAGGCCCATAATAGTTAGTCATAATAGTTAGTCATAATTGGGCTTATACGAGGTGTGTTCAAAATGTAACGAGAATTTTTAAATTTCGCAGGTTTGGAGAGTCCGCCTGTATAAATTTTTTTATTATATTAGTACGTATGCCCCTGAAGTACGATAAAATTTTCAGCAATATTCATTGATTACTTTTTTAAGTGGCTGTTGCTAACGTTAGACGTGTTTTTTGAGCTCGGCGATTTTCGTTTATCAAGCCTTTTTCAGTCTTGGCGATCCAGAATGCCTTCACTAGGACGATTGAGCCTTAGTTTCGAGATCATATCCGTAAACCAATGTTTCGTCACCTGTTATAACACGTTTTACTAGTTCTACATCGTAATTAACTTCATTTATCGACTCATGAGCAACTTACATTCACCGCTGTTTTTGTTCGAAATTTAACAATTTTGGCACAAATTTTGCTGCCACACGTTTCATATCCAAAACATCCGAAAAACTTCCATAGCATGAGCCAATTGATATGCCAAGATCATCCGCGACTTCTCTGATTGTAATTCGGCGATCGTTCATAACCATTTCTTTCACTTTTTTCACGTTTTCACCGGTTGTTGATGTGCTTGGGCGTCCGGATCGTTCGTCATCATCAACGTTTTCGCGGCCATCTCGGAAACACTTATACCACTTGTAAATCCTTGCTTTACTTATAGCAGACTCATCATATGCCTTGCTTAACATTTTACAAACTTCACTACATTTTATTTCATTTTTTACGCAAAATTAAATGCAAATTCTATGCTCCATTTTTTTTTCTCAAACGACAATTGCCGAGCTTGAAAAAACACTTCTAATGTTAGCGGCTGCCACTTAAAAAAGTAAGCAATGAGTATTGCTGAAAATTTTATCGTACTTCAGAGGCATGCGTACCAACATAATAAAAAAAAATTTTATATAGGCGGACTCTCCAAACCCGTGAAATTTAAAAATTCTCGTTACTTATTGAACACGATAATGTTTTCCCACTTACGAGAATGGAAAATCATCAGACATGCCGTATGAACCCTCTCCATAAATTCAAGTTACGAATTAAAGTTATGAACTCAGCATGATTTTTAATTTAAAAAATTAATTTTATTTTATAAAATTTTAAAAATTTCAAATGATATTATTTATTTTATAAATAAATAGGATAGAATTACTAACTAACAACCAATATTTGAAGCCGGTATAAGACATCAAAGAATAGATTTTTTTAATTAATTGCTTCATGCGAAATTTTAGATATTAAATAATAAAAGGAAAATATTTCCAAAACTAATTTATTCTGTATCATTTGCAGCATTCTATGAATACTGCATTTATATTATCTTTGCGCAATCAGAATTACGCCGAGAAACTTATTTATAGATATCCACGGATTCCAAAATGTCACTATCTTGTATACATTTATAATAACATTATACTTCATTTCATTTATATAAGAGTTCCATATTGCATCTATATCGAGAGAAATATCAATGTGGCTTGTCCTACATTTTTCTTAGAGAGAGAGAGAGAGAGAGAGAGAGAGAGAGAGAGAGAGAGAGAGAGAGAAAGAGCTAAGAATATAAAATTCATAATTTTGATATACGTATTCGAAATAACATAATGTACATACACTTTGAAGCCAGTTAAATTTGAAAAGCAATTCATGCGTTTTACAAATTTTATCATTTTACAAACGTTATCATGTGTATTAAAATTATACTTCTCCCAGATATATTTGTGGAAATTCCTTTCGAGAATTTGACCACACATGCAACAGAATCTCTTCTTGTCCATCCCGACTGGTATTTTTTGAAAAAAAATCCGAGAGCTCCGCGCGTATCAACGATTACCAATTTGGATAAAAATTAATTTTTTTTCCTCTGTCAATAAGCGAACGGATGTAAATTATATATATATATATATATATATATATATATATATATATATATATATATATATAAATTAATTATGTATCGGATCCGATGTTCCTAATAGTAATTGCACGCTAGTATATTTGCAAAATCTTATATAGCTGAGTGTGATGTTTGCCACCGAGTGTAATATGAATAAACATTAATTGACATATTGTGCCACGAGCGGGCATAAGCGCGTACGGTAGGCCTGAAAATCGCGACATATCGATATCGATCACCGCCGTAACGATTGAGCGCGAACCATGCACAAGCGTACCATAATTCTGACATATTCTGAAAATACTTCGTCATTACGTGTGCCGTATCGTCTGTATATATAAGTATACCTTCGACGTATGAGAAACTGTACAATCATTGTCATCCAACACCCTTGTGAATAATGACAACTCGACGTATATACTTCTGTTTATCATTTTCCCCCATTAGTTTATTACATTATTTGATTCGTAATCGCTTTCAACTATACTAACAACATATTTACTTTAATATTAAATAATTTTTAATTCTTATTAATAAATATTAAAAGATTTTATACTTTGCTTTTGACGTAACTCCAATTTGATGTAACATTCGCTTGTCCCCTTAACTGCCAAAGTATTTAATTTATGTATTAAGTCGAATATAAGTACTTGGTTAATATTTGACAATGCCAAATCAAAATTTTGATGGAAAAGTAAGAATGACGAAAAAAGAAAGCACACTGAATAATATTTATAGCTTATTCAGGAATAATAACAAACTTTTATTTTGTTTGAATTTGATTAAAATTGAATCTAATATTTAGAATGAAGTTTTGTTTGGAATTCTATTCCCTTTCGTTTGCAGTATTTTTATGTTTTGTTTTTCGTAGTTAAAATAATAAAATGTTCAAAACTGTGTTGATTTATAAAAATCCTTATGCAATACCTATTTATAATATCTAATAATCAGAGTATTATTACAGTAATTATGACATGACATTATCATCATATATTATTATTATCATATACATTATTATCATATCGTATGTATTGAAGTTTATACGTATCGTGATGTGGAATATTAGGAAGTAATATATCAGACTCGAGAAATACTTTATAAAATATATGTATTTAACATGAGAAAGGAACGACTGTCAACGACGGACAAGCAAAAGAGTCACTAAATTGTATTAAAATCCAGAGTACTGTACCCCTGCATTACTATTAAAAACCAATCTAACATTCCAGATATCTAAAAGATATCAATAAATGTACAAACCGTCACTACGTATAAGTATGAAAAAGAATCGAGACATTGGTAAATAAAACATCTGCGATCCACATTATTACAAAGAGTTGCGACGCAGACCGTAATCCAACTGACTAAACTTAGTTTACAATCTTATAAGAGTTTATGGTTGTTTGTTTCTTAAGTGGTTTTTGATACATTCTTTAGGCAAGGCTTAACCTTTAGACTGCCGGCATTTTTGCCTTATAAATTGATATTTTTGATGTGCAAAATTTATACATAAAAGCATCTCATATCTCTAGAGTAGCTGTCAAGGTCACAGGTGGCTCATATATGAGCCATGCCAGCAGTCTAAAGGTTAAATAATCCAATAATTAGTTTACGTATCTTATGATCTTATTATTTTCTTTTTTTTAATAAACAAAATAGTATTATAATATTGTATAAATATTAATTTTATCGATTGTAGTAATTGAAACTTACATCCGAAATAAAATGGTTATTACTAGCCAGAAACAAGGTCTCGCCTTTTAATCTAGTTTCTACCTCTTTCTTAATTTTATCGACAACGTTCACATTTTTTATCCTAATGACTAATTCCTAGCCATGATAGTTGATTCTATTTTTAATACCTAGTAACTACTTTCTAACCAATTGAAAATTGTCAGATTTCTACTAAGGATAAATGGTTCTCATCTTCAATAAACGTTTCTCCGTTAAAAATTACTGGCCATGGTAAAAGAGAGCGGAGAAAAGATTGAAAAGGAAGAAAAATGAAGCAATTGCGGTAACGTGCAAAAATGATTTTGCGCGTCTGATGAGGAGAAGCAGATTAAGAACCGCTCTGTAGAAACGGAATTTGGCTGCTTTTCAAAAGGTTTTTATTCTCATTCAAAAAGAATAAATCTATGCGACATTTTTTGAAACGGCTCCACTTTTTCCGCTACGTTCGTTTTATCTTCGCTATCATTGTCTTCATGTGAAAGGCGATTTTAATAAACTGTATATGTTGCTCATAAAAAAATAATTAAAATATTTGTTCACTAGTGGGAAGTTCTTTATATAACATTTAGACAGATTTCTGTCTTAAAAATGTTGTTAAATTATTTTCTAGATGTTATTACGCTTTGTGAATCTAAAACATATTCATAGTGTTCGAAAAAGCATTGATCAGTGAGCATGTATGGCGAATGCCAGCGTACAGCTGTTGATATACTAAATAAAAGTAAACTTAAAACGTCTAATTAAGACTATGGTATTATTATATGAAAATTATTTTGTTGTCCTTTATACTTTCAAGCATCTGTTGAATTGCTTCGGGGTTTGGATATGTTTTCATTTCGAGTCTTACCTGAACCTTTTAAATAATCATTATACTTAATCAATAGCCCTTGAAGGGAGATTTTACATATAGATGCAGCATACATGCTAAGAATGAGAGTTTAATAATTAACGTTTTTAATAAATAAAATCAGGTCAACAGTTTTGATAACACTAGTACTGCGAGAAATGACAATATGAATAATAAATACATGTATATGATTGATCTAAGAAATATTCCAGCTTGACAATGCTGCTCATAATTATAACTTCGATAATTATTCGCTGTCCTATATTGCCGACGAATAAAATGGAAGCAAAATAAGGAATAAAAGAGAAGAATTAAAGTTAAAGGGTATCTTAAAGCGCATTCTTGAAAAAGTCTCAGTACATGTCTATTTATTACAGAAGAGGAACGAGCGACTACTACTAATAGTACTATATATGTATATTCCGCATGTATAGTGCGAAAACGTGTCAAGTACCTATTATATGATATATATATATATATATATATATATATATATATATATATATATATATAATATGTGTATTATCTCGTACAGCCTACACCGACGTACGCTCATTCTCTCTTCTCTACTCTAAACAAATAGAACACACGGAAATCTTGAGGTCATTACATCTAGACAGCGGTCACGGACAAAATCGAGGACAAACCAGTTTCACTTTTGGACAAGCTATGCACAGTCGGATGCCAATCTTCGAGACTCAGACGCAAAGGGGAATCTTGTATAATTGCCTTTTTAACTCCTCTCTCTCTCTCTCTCTCTCTGGCCTATGAAGGACCACGAGTCCTTAGGCTCTAATAAATACAATTCAATTCTCTCTCTCTCTCCCTCTGTCACTTTTTCTCGCTCTTTCTCATTTTATGACGTAAATCCCTTGGTTCACTTAGTTAAATTGCTATAAAAAATTAATACGAAATTTATTAAATGTTAGACATTGGATTTATTTAAATCAAGAAATCCACGTTAAGTCAATTATATCTTAATAATAAATTAAATAGATTATTTAAATTTAAGAAAACCTCATTTTTTAAAAGAAAGAAACAAATTACTTAACAATTAGTTTGTTATATTTATTTAAATTAAGTAAATATTATTTTAAATAAATAAGAATTGAACACTATTTTCTTAAATTTAAAAAATATTTTCTTGAAAACAAAAATCTATTTATTTAATGTAAAAGAAAAGTATTTGCTTTAAAAATTGTAATTGAGGCTAGCAAGCGCAACAAATTTTAGAAAGAGAGAAAGTGTTTTCGGGAAAATTCTGCCTCTATTTATGTATATTGTTTGCGCCAGTAATAGATTTTATTAAAAAAATGAAAGTAACTTTCAGTAATACTGCGCTTGACACATATTGAATACGAGTGAATAATTAAATTAAATGAAGAAATGGACGAAAGTCAAATAAATATCGTGTTTAATATAATAAATCAAATTGATATGTTTTAATATACATTGATATATAAAGGTACGATGTTCTTGAGTCAACGATCAATCTGAATGTAAAGTTTACAAAGTTTAACAGTTTACACATTACTTTTGCAGGGAATGATTCTAAAGGCTGAGTATGTACAAAATAATAAATTGCCGATGCATATTCTCTCGTAACGATACATAATACCTGTAACAACCTGTCGATTGAGCAGGTCATTATATTAATACATTTTATTTTCTAGATTCACAATACACTGATGACCGATAATGATGGGGAATTTCAAAAATGCTAATAATGCCATTTAATGTCATATTGAACTTACAATTTGACACTATGGTTACAATATGTCTATAACCATGTCCAGTGGTCTTGTTAATCTTATATTTTTTCATTAAAAAATTTAATTTTTGTGTTTTATTTTTGCGATTAAGTGGCTACCTATATTTTCTATCTTACAAATGCCTGGGAATAGCCATCATTACTAAATAAGAAGCTACCGTACTTTATGATTATATAAATGTGAAAGAAGATTGTTGCGATATCAAATTGATTCGTTTGCCTTACGTTGTCATGGAATGAGAATAAGAATATTTACTATGTTAACAATTGCGTATATAAATTGTCATGTAACTCGTATGAAAAGTAATTTGAAATTATAGGAAAACCTTATATTACTAATTAAGCCTCTAGCAGACATAATTATAAGGATTATAAAGATTCAAATTTGAACTATTTCAGGCGAGTAGCATCAGCTTATGAGAGCGCCCTTCTGTATGTTAATCTAACGGTAAATATGTTGCGTGTTCAAGGTATGTAATGACCTCAACAGAGGATAGTTTTTACTTCGTATTCCGACGATAAATAAAAAGCTTCAAGATTAGCTTGTACCTTATATCGTGTAATCTTCACCTTTTTTTCTAAATAAATTCACTATTTTATTTTATTCTCTTGTGTTTAATTTTACATAAATAAACTAGCATTTCCTATCTTGGTTTCGTCCGAGATAATAGTTTAAACGATTTATTTAACAGTTCAATACTATCAATGTAAAAAATAATCTATGTATGGATATATATTCCTATAGATAATTTTACCTATCGTTGTGTTCGTGAGGCAGAATTTCCCATCAACTATTTTCCAAGTAGTTTTTGACCAAAGCTGCAACGTGTAACCGAGCGTGATTGGGATGAAAAATGGCACTCATGCTTGATCTCGTAGTCTGGCCATTTTTGGACTTGGAAGTAGTTTGTAGTATACGATACCTTTTTGATCCCACCATATATAGAGTATGACCTTATTTACATGAATATTTCGTTTTGGCATAGATTGGACGGGCTTGTCGGGCTTTGTATACGATTTTCTCCGTTTAGAGTTATCATAATAAATTCGTTTTTCATAAGAAGGGACAAAACGATAGAAAAATGATTTATTTTTATACTTCTACAGCAACATTTCGGACATGTTCAATCGCCTTTCGACGTCTCTGGGCTTCAATTCATATGGCATCGAGTTCCCAACCATTTCAATGAATTCCAATGCCTTTTGGCGCAGGGAAATGTCTTGTTGCGTGAAGGCCAATGATGCAGCAAGTTCTTCTTGAATCTGACACTGATCCTCATCTAGCTAAGCATCTAATTTCTCATCTTCAAATCTTTTCGGCTTTGCTGAGCAATCCTTGTCTTCAGCTTCAGAATTTCACTTTTCAATCGTTTGAACCACTCACGGCACGTCGATTCACCAATTCATTCGGTACAATAAGTTTCCGAAAGCAAACGATAGACATCAGTCGCATTTTTCCTCATATTATAGAATAGAAGCAGTGCTTCCGGCAAATGACGTTTATTTGGCTGGCAACTTGCCACGATTTACTCGATAAAATAAACGACACCATAAGAATTGCTCAAATATAATGCTGTAAATCTGTTTATAGATATACAATCTACAAATATAAAATATGAGGTCTGATATTTCTGCGCGGGATCCACTGGTGACGTCAGCTTTTGACAAACGCTGGCAACTTATTTGTACAACCAATATTTTGCCACCATTTTTTTCAATTTGACCAAAAAGGTAGCTTATGCCACTCCGGAGATAATAGAAAAAATATATTTCGATTTTAAGAGCAATCGGTTTAGTAGTTTTTTTTTGTTTAACATATACGAAACAAAAACACGATTTATTTTTATAAATTATTATTAGTATGATTTGGCATATCGCTACCTTATATGAAGAATACAGAGAGAGTATTAGGGAAGAAGTGAGAGGGAGAGTGAGGGAGAAAGGGAGAAGTAAAATGTTCAACAGATATGTAAGTGTCAGATTAACCTGAAGAACAAGAAGTCTAATACAGACTAACATCACAGCTTTTTTAGGATATTAATCTCAAATTTGGATGGAACCATTCAAATGGCTGGCATGGTAAATAAGTCACCATATAATAACCACTGGTAGAATTGACTGCTAAAAGTTTTAACTGTGCAAACGCACAGTACTACTTTACAATGCGTACGATATATGGAGTCGACGTCGAAGTAGATTTATTATTCCCACAAAATTAGGATACACCACTTATAATATATGCGTGTATAATTTATTTATGAAAGTAACATAATTTTCAATACAAAACATAGTCTATATTTTACGGAAGATAGTAAAGAATTTGTATGTCGAATTTCAGAGTAATCGGTTCAGTAGTTTTTTGTTTATCATATACAAACAGAAACATGCTTTATATTTATAAATTATTATGTATGTTGATATAATAATCTAATTATCTAATATATATATCAAATTTTATAAATAAATAGAACCATACAAGTAACAATGTTAAAATATAAGGAAAATGCAAATGTAAGAGAGGTATAATAATCAAAAATTATTTTTTAAATTAAAAAGTTTTGTAAGGATAGTGCTCGCGCCACTTACATTATAAAAGTAAGTTTAAAGTTTTATATGCTTGGTAATTGGCATTCATTTTTGCTTTACTGAAGTGATCACGAATATCAATATAATTTCTAATACTACGGATAAAGACTGGCTTTTTAAACTGCTGTTATATTAGGTTGTCAAATATCTTCCTTCCGCTTTTTTGCTCTTCATCCAATGCTTTATAAAAAGTGTTACAGTGGTCGGATTTACTTCAAGTATTCGCCGTTTTGTTCGATAATCTGTTTCCATCTAGACGGCAACTTCATAATACCCTTCTCGTCGAAACCCCTCTCCTTATTTGCGAAGAATTCGGACAGCCACTTTTCAGAAGCCTCTTTTGAGTCCAACTTTACACCACCAAGAGCATTCGATATGGACAGGAACAGGTAGTAATCACTTGGCGCTATGTCCGGGCTATATGGTGGATGCGATAAAACCTCCCATCCGAACTCCCATAGCTTCTGACGAGTCATTAAGGAAGTGTGTGGTTTGGCGTTGTCTTGGTGGAACACTACACCCTTCCTGTTGGCCAATTGTGGACGCTTTTGGTCGATAGCCTGCTTCAAGCGGTCCAGTTGTTCACAGTAGATGTTAGAATTAAGCGTCTGGCCATGTGGGAGCAGCTCATAGTGGATGATTCCCTTCCATTCCCACCAAACACACAGCAAAACCTTCCTGGCCATCAATCCTTGCTTGGCCACTGTTTGGGATGGTCCACCGGCCTTGGATCACGACAGTTTTAGCTTGAGATTGTCGTATGTGATCCATTTCTCGTCGCCAGCGACCATCCGCTTCAACGCTTCAAAAATGGGCCGAGTGCGTTTCGTTTCAGCAGCACATCGCAGGCGTTGATTCGGTCCAGAAGGTTTTTTTTTGCGTCAAATCATGCGGCACCTAAACATCAAGCTCTTTTGTATCCAGCCATCTGCACATGGTTTAAAATGGTTTGGTGACTAACTCTCATCCCCTGGGCGATGTCACGAAATGCCACATGCCGGTCGAACTCGACAAATTCCATGATTTGATCGGTAATCGTCGTTACAGATCTTCCACCGCCTGGCTTATCCATGGTGTCGTTTTCACCGGCTCGGAATCGTCGAGACCATTCCTCTGCGGTTCAAAGTGATAGCGTGCCATCCCCCAAAATACCATTAATCTCACGGAACATTTCTCTAGCGGATTTGTCTTTGACGAAGGAAAACCTGAAAATAGCGCGAATTTCGGCGTTACTAAACTCCATGTTTACACGTCTAGAACTTTTGAACGCAATATTCAAACTAATCATGCATAGCGTCGTTTTGTACATTATGCAAGATCTTTCAAATGATGTATAATAATGCCAGATACGAGCTCTGTAGCGCTTTGTACATAACTGCGAAATTTAGAAGACAAAAAGGCGGAAGGGAGATATATGCCAACCTAATATATACTTATTTTACTTGCTTGCGAGCATATTGAACTATAGATTTGGAGAAGTTGTTTAGCTTACCGATATTGCACTTGGAAGCTGTTGAAGTCCTTCTTGACTTACATACTTTTAAATAACGAAGCGGTATATCCAGATAGATTAAACAAATTATTCACTTTCATGAATTTAATATCTTGGAATTTACGAAAAATGTTTCTCTGTGTATATCATGTGTGTGTGTGTGTGTGTGTGTGTGCGTGTGTGTGTGTGTGTGTGTGTGCCTGTGTGCGTGCGTGTGTAAAAGGAAAGCGACCTGGATATACTATATGTTTTTGAGAGTGATAGAAAGGAATCAAAAAATGCAAATGTAATTTTCAGATGCTTTCTTTTTGTGAAGTTTGAGAAGTGAAATTAGTATAAGTATATAATGAAATAAACTGTTAAAGAATCAGCTATATAGAGCTAGCAGTCTAGTGCTGAGATTTACCATTCGCTCATTTCGCGAATATGTATCGTAAAGGGAAGGAGATTTGAAAGTTTAATTAAAGTCGGGTGGCAAAAATGAAAAGAGCGAGACAAAAAAGGTCATACGGAGAGCATTATCGATAAACCGATGTAAACCAATAAGCGGTTGGAACTAGCCACGCGGGAATGTATATACTCGACAAAGGCGAAATAATGAGTTTGAAAATTAGTTTAGAGTAGGCAGTAACTAATGATTAAGGGAGGAAAGAGATCGATAAAGCAGAGAGCAAAAGTTGAGGTCAATGGGGCTTGTTCGCGCCAAAGTGAGAGGACCGAGTGAAATGAGTGCATCAGTCGTATGCATACGAGACTTTACTCGAAAGTGGCGCGCGGCGGCGACTTTACGGTCGCGACTGGACTCCTTACATCGTACAAATGCACACACGCACGCGCGCGCACACGCACATAGGGTGAGAGAAAGAGAGAGAGAGAGAGAGAGAGAGAGAGAGAGAGAGACAGAGAGAAAAGACAGAGAGAGAGATGCTGCGGATACTTGGTGGCTACCACATAACGCAACGTATATGGCGGCGTTGCGACCGAAGTTCAAAACCCCTCAGAGTTACGACTCCATTAAGACAGGGGCTTTTACAGATTTTTTTTGCTTCATTTCGGCTCGCATAAAACAAGCTATTTAAAGTGCAGGGGCGTTGGCGAGCCCCTGGTTCTTTTATGGGCCAGCCAATTCGCTCGAAGAACAATTTATTTGTAATTCGCTTTACTTTAGCAGTATATAAAGCAAATATTATCCACCGATAAATAAAATCCCGAGACCTTTCTTTATTACTTTCATTTATAAATCTTGCCAAGTGCTAATGAAAGGCTAAATTGAGGGCTTAATGCTAATACTCGTATTTTAAGGGAGCATGCTTAAATTCTTTCAAATCCATTTAACCTTTTATTTAAAACGTTTTTTCTTATACAATCTATCGCAATTGGATTCTTACAGAATACAACCGAAACAACCTCTTGCACGACTTCATTTAATACAAATGATGAGTCTATATTTATACATAGAATTTATACAAAACGAATCTAGTGTATATATATATATATATATATATATATGTATGTATATATATACGTGGTGTGTTTAAAAAATAACGAAAATTTTCGTTTTATGAAAAAAATATTTATTTATTCATCAATATCTATTTTGTCCCCTTCAGAGTAATCACCCTCGGATATAATGCACTTGTGCCAACGCCTTTTCCGGTCTTAATCGAACTTTCACCGAGGATAGACGTGTTTACAAACTCGTAGTGAGTGCTTGCGAGCGCGTAGAATTCCTATTGTGAAAGTGTAATTGTCTACAATTGATAGGTTTAACAATCTAATTGTACAACAATACTTATAGATTACAACCATATAAACATATTATTAAGAGTGGTAAGTGTTTCTGTTCGCAGGGATACTTACAATTAACACTCAAAATGGCGCAATATTCGCAAAAAATCCAAAGTTCTACAAAAACCAACGGCTTGTACTCTCAGATGGTCCAACAGATTCAATATCCAACAAGACACCAAGCCATAGTTATTGACTCAGTAGAAGGAATATCCCTACATGAATACATAGCTGCAGTTGCAAAATTAACAAGTTCACTGAATATTAGATACGTTTCAAGAATCTCTCATCGACGAGTATGTTTATATTTAAACAGTGCGGAAACAGCGGACTTTCTTACAGGAAAATTTGTAAACATCAGCGCGCATGTCTTAGAAATACGCCCACTGATGAGTAAAGCAAGACGAATTATACTATTAAACGTTCACCCTATAATTCCAAACGAATTGTTATTAGAAGAATTGCATAAAATGGGTATCAATCCAGCCTCACAAATAACACATATTCGCGTTGGTAAAAATGAGTCATGATTTTCTCATATCCTTGGTTTTCGCAGGCAAGTATATATAAAACCGGATAACATTGATAAAATACAACCAACAATACAAATACATTATGGAAGCACAGCTTGGTGGATTTATTTATCTACGGAAAAGCTCATGTGCTTTGTTTGTAAAGAGGAAGGTCATGTAGCTAAGTTCTGTAAAAATACTGAATCTCTGGATTTGGAAAATAAAAATAAAGAAACTGCTACTGTCATCCAAAATGACATACAACCAGCACAAGAAATATTGTCTGTAACAGAAGAGACAGAAAAACTACTGAATTCAGAAGAAAAAAATTACCAGCAGGCGCAATCTAAACAAGAGAGAAATTTTCTTCTCGAATCTCCCATAGGTACAAAGCGAGGGCACCCCAACACTTTGTCAACTACAAGTAGTAATATAAAAACAGCAAAGGCAGTAGTACACACGCAGAAAAAATCAAAAAAGGTAACAAAAGCAACACCGACGGAAGAAGAAATCAAATTCGGACTAGAAGCGACTAAAACTTTATTTATAGAAAAAGCTGAAACATATCCACTCAAATTAAACGAGACTACCAATTTTTTAAAGTTAGCGTACAATAACTCCAACATTCCACAAACTGCTTTAACTTATACCACTAATATTACTGATTTAATTATAATGCTCAAAGATATAAGACCTCATATCACTGATTCAAAGCTAAAAAGTAGAGTATATAGGATTAGAAAAAGACTAGAAAATAAAGATAATGAAAATGCCCAGAGCGATGAGTTAAGCTATTTTATGTAACTAAAAATGGAATATATAAAAAAAAACATCAAAACAAATTTGTTAAAGTGTTGTTTTTGGAATGCTCGAAGTATTTGGCAGCATAAAAACGAACTTCCGGAAATATTAAAAAATTTAGACTTATTTATATGCGTAGAATCGTGGTTGACAGATGATGATAATAATAAAGATCACATATTCTCAAGTAATTTTGTACAATATAAAAAAAACAGATCACATGCCAGAGGCGGAGGTATTTTACTTCTTATCCGCAACGACTTAGCAAAGAAATAGAAAATATAATATCTCCGGATGAGACAGTTGAGCTTTGCGGAATAGGAATCACTAACATAAATCCCACTATTTATATTTACGTTTGCTATAGAGCGCCCGGGAAAAATTTGTCACAATCTCAATGGAATGCGGTAATAGGAAACATTTATATAAACAAACCTTGTATATTTGTAGGCGACTTCAACGCGCATAATACTACATGGAATTGTACATACACTGATTTAAATGGACTAAGACTCTCAAATAGTATAGATGACCATACTAATCTATTCCTTCACAATTATAACACGAAGACTCGAATTGATTATTCTAGAAACGTACATTCAAATATTGATTTGATATATTCAAGTATTAATATTGCACACAAAATTCACATTAATATACCAGACGAGACGTTTGGTTCTGATCATTACCCAATTATGTTTAAAGTCGACACAGAAAAAAATATTTACAATAAAAAAACATTTAAAATTAAAACACTAAAAACTAATTGGAAAAAGGTAGAGCATGAACTAAATGAAAACTATGTGAATTTTCGGTCCTTACAATTTGAAAATTTCTCCCCTCAACAGAAGTATGACTTCCTTACGAAAACAATTATTTCAGCTGTTAAAGCTAACACACCTAACAAAAAATCGCAAATAACAAAAAATATAGAAATCCGGTTTCTTGGTGGGATGAAGATTGCAATGAGGCTAAACTGAAGCGAAGAGAGGCTTTTCTAAAATAGAAAAAGAGTTTAAATCTCGAAGATCTTATAGAATATAAAAAAGCTATAAACTTTGCATTGAAGTTATTCAAGAAAAAAAACGCGAAAACTACATTAAATTCGTTGAGTCTATTAATATTTACACTAATATAAATTATGTATGGAAGAAAAGTAAAATTTTTAAAAATCATTGTATAAAAATAAGAATAGCACACCAAGATAATCATTTACAACAAAAAGAAGCAACTAACGAAGGCTTAAATAAACTAAGCCCTTCATGGGCCCTTACGGACCCAGAATGGATACCACCTTGCCAAAAAATGAGTTTTTTAGCAAACCATTCAAGTACATAGAGTTAGACACTGTCCTAACTTGCCTCAATAAAAAATCGGCCCCGGGAATGGACGGTATAGACTACGATATCATTTTAAAGTTAGCTAATAAGTACAGATTATTGCTACTCAAAATTTTTAATCAATTATTTAAACAGAAACTGTATCCAGAAGAATGGAATAAATTCTTTATCCATTTTATAAACAAACCAGATTGCAAAAGCGTACGACCCCTAGCTTTAACATCGTGTTTGTGTAAAATATTCGAGTCACTTGTAAAAAATCGTCTTCAATGGTGGTGCGAATCACACAATCTTCTTCCCACTAACCAATCCGGATTCAGAAAAGGAAAATCTTGTATAGATAATCTTACAAAATTAATGTTGCACGCCGATGTAGCCCTTGAATCACGCAAAGATATGTACGCTACATTCTTAGACGTATATGGAGCATTTGATAATGTAAATAGCGACATTCTTTTATTAAAATTAGCGGAAATCGGTTGCTCAAAAGAAATAATACGATTTATTAAATCCATTACACATGAGAGGATAATTTATACTGACTCATTGGGTATACATTATAGAAAAGTAGGTAAAGCGTCCCTCAACGGGGAGTACTTAGTCCATTGTTATACTTGATATATGTCAATGATATCAGTGCAAATCTTCCTAAGAGCGTCTGTATATCACAATTTGCTGACGATATAGCCTTGTACACAAAACGCGGAATACCTATACTAGAAAAATCTGTAAAAATCATGAGCGAAAATTTATTAAAACGTGGCTTAGATTTAACACCCCAAAAAACTACATTGACACATTTTAATAAAATATAACCAGGGCAAACTGAAATAAAAATTAAGGATTATGTTGTCAAATCCAGCGACTGAGTACGATTTTTAGGAATAATTTTCGATTATAGATTGTCATTCACGCCGCATGTAAAACACGTACAGTTTAAGTGTTCCCGAGCAATCAATATCATTAAATTCCTGTGTGGTACCTGGTGGGGATGTTCTCCTTCTACCCTTCTAGTATTTTACAAAAGCTATATAAGGTCAATCATGGATTACGGTAGCTTCATATATATCGCCTTATCGATATATACACGGATGGTAGCAAAACTGATTATTAAGTAGGAGCAGCAACAGTCTGCCTAAGTTTAAATATTCAAATTAAAAGGAAACTTAGTAGTTGTACATCCGTTTTTACAGCAGAAAGCATCGCCCTACTTGATGCAATCAATATTGCATACGAGCATCCAGAGTGTAATTGATATTTTCTGATTCTCAAAGTACTTTACACAGTTTAAAAACAACTAAATTCACTATTAAAACAAATACATACACACTAGAAATAAAAGAGAAATACAACGAGATAATGTCCAGAAATCCAAAGAGAATAATCAAATTCGTGTGGATACCTTCACACTCGGGCATAATAGGAAATGAAATGGCTGATGCACAGGCCAAGAAAGCTGCGATCAGTAATAACGAAAGCGAAACTATGCAAAATGTCTCAATTCCATTTTACGAATATTCGGCTAAATACAGGAAATGCAAATCGATGAAAATACAAAAATGTTCTTGGAACAAAGCGTAGATAAAGGAACCAAGTACTTCAAAATCTATAAAAATAATAATTCCAAATTGTGGTTTGCTGGACAAAATCTACCTCGAGCCTTCGTAGTAACTATAAATCGCTGCAGATCAGAACATTATAATCTAGCAGCTTCCTTGGCTAAAATTCGTATAGGAGATAAACTATGCGAATGTTTGGATTATGAACAAAACATTAATCATGTAATCTGGCAATGTAAATTACACGAAAAAGAAAGAAGTAAACTGGTAGAAAAACTCAAAAAAATACAGTACCAAATGCCGTTCAATATAGAATGTATAATTGAAAAGTAGACGTAAAAGCTTGTAAATACATACACGACTACTTAACAGAATGTAATAAATATATTTAATAATTTAATATGCTTATAAGTATTGTACTATTGTAAGAGCGTATTGTATATATATATGTATGTAATGCAAATAAGTCCGAATAGAACTTGATAAGCAATAAATAAAAAAAAAAAAACGCTTTGTCCAATCCTCGAAACACTTTTGAAACTCGATCATTGTAAAAGCTTTTAGCTCTTTCAGCGATTCACTTTTAATGCCATCTATGCTTCTAAAACGACAGCCTTTTAATGTTCTCTTTATTTTTGGAAATAAGAAAAAGTCACATGGAACCATATCTGGCGAATATGGAGGCTGAGGCATCGTTAAAGTTTTGTTTTTGGCCAAAAATTCACGAACAAGCAATGAAGTGTGAGCAGGTGCATTATCGTGGAGCAAAAGCCATGAATTTTTTTGCGACAAATCCGGGCATTTTTTTCAGATAGCTTCACGCAAACGGTGTTGAACTTGTAGGTAGTACTCCTTATTGATTGTTTGACCTTGTGGCAAAACTTCATGATGCACTATGCCATTAAAATCGATAAACACAGTGAGCGTAACCTTCACATTTGACCGCACTTGTCGAGCCTTTTTCGGTCTTGGCGACCCAGAATGCCTTCACTGGGACGATTGAGCCTTAATTTCGACATCATATCCGTAAACCCATGTTTCGTCACCTGTTATAACACGTTTTCCTAGTTCTGCATTCTAATTAACTTCATTTAACGCCTCGTATATATATCATATCATATCATATCATATACTAATTTATAAAGACAAAGCGTGTTTTTGTTTGTACACGATAACCGAAAAACCTACTAATCCGGTTGTTCTGAAATTTGACATATAGATTCTATATTCCCTTGGGAATGACATAGGCTATGTTTTTTATTAAAAATAAGCATACTATCATCAATAAATTAAGTTAATGGTTTTAACAATCAGTTTCACCAGGGGTCACTAGGTGGCGTCTTGAATCACGAACATCAACTCAAAGTAGTCTTAAACTATTAATATCAAGCCAGCTCAAACGAATATTCATATCCAACTTTAGTATTCGTATCCTAAAGAAGGTGTAGCGTTAGTCGGTATTATCTTTTTTGTTCTTCAGGTTAATCTGACAGTACTTTGACACCTTATGGATATCTTTTGATTTTTGTAAATTTTATTTTTTCTTACGTGGGAAAATCTCTCTCTCTCTCTCTCTCTCTCTCTCGCCCTCTATCTCTGTCTATCTTTCTCCTTCTCTTATAAAATGGTTCTGTATGCCAAATCATACTGAATATAGTTTATGACGACAAATTGTATTTTTATTTTTATCCACTCTATTAACTTCAGAATTGTGAAAAGAGACTTTTTTTTTAGTTCGAACAAAAGAAATGATGGCAAAATATGGTTCTTTATCAGCAACCTCAAAACTTTGTATATATAAGTAAAATATATCGTCACTTCTGCTTAAAAAGTCAATATGCATCATCTGCTTAAAAAATATGCTATGCGCATAACAACATTTTGCTTCAATTGCAGTTGGCATCACTACGAAAAGATTCACGGTATTTAATTGAAAAAACGGAAATATACAATATATTACATATATATATATATATATATATATATATATATATATATATTATATTGAACATATTATATATACAAATTTTAAATACGATTCTACTGATAAATATTGTATTGGTGTATACGGGCGGTTGATTACGATATTCCGTTGCCTCAAGACGATTTTTATAGACAGTTGTGTTCGGATGATAGAATGCAATGTCCAGGTGTCTCTGGGCGATTTCTACAGGGAATATTGTATTTAGTTGATAGAAAACGAGATCCAGGTACGAGGAAATCAGCTTCTATGGGAAGATTCGTGTTAGAACGGCAAAATACGATACCTAGATCTTTCCAAACGACTTCTTCGGGGAGTTGAGTGTTTAGTCTTTAGGAAGCGATGCTAGCTTTCTCGGGACGACTTCTACTGGGATTATCGTGCTTACTTGGTAGGACACGATGTTTAGGTATGACGGGACAACTTCTATGGGGAGTTTCATGTTCGGATCATAAAATGCGATTTCCACTTGTGATGTAACGACTTCTACATGGAGTTTCATATTCGGACGGAAGAAGATGATGTCTAGGTATGACGAAACGATTTCTGCGTGGAGTATCGTGTTTAGTTGGTAGAAAACGATTTTCAGGTATGTTGGGACAACTTCTACGGGGAGTTTCGTGTTCGGATGATAGAATGCGATTTCCAGGTATTTTTGAACGACTTCTTCGTATATATTTGGTGGGAAACAATGTCCATGTATGTCAGTACGACTTCTATGAAAATATTCGTATTCTATCATTCGAACACGCACACTTCCAGTAAGAGTCGTCCCGGGATACCTGGCCATGGTATTTTATCTCCCCAATACAAAACTTTCTATAGCAGTCGTCCCGAGACATTTCTTATAGTCTGAACATGATACTCTCCGAATATAGAAATATAGATTTGTATATATAGAGTACTTTTTTACTTAGATATTGTTGAATTTTTTATGAAATCGGATAAATTATTATTATCTCGGGCGAAGCCGAGACGGGGGATGCTAGTATATATATATATATATATATATATATATATATATATACATAACCTACTAAGTACTTTTCTAAAAATACAAAATTCGTCGATTCTTACGTAATGTAAGATGAAGAAATGTTTTTGATAAATTTCCAGTATGATACGAATAATTGACGTTGTACTACTGATCAATTATGAATTCACAATTCAAAGTTACTAATTCTATTAGTCCTGGTTATGTGACGATAGTTTATTCCAAGTCGATTCCTTTTCATTTATGTATATAATGTTTATCCTATACGCACAGTATACGTATTGCATACAGTAAGTAAAAGTTTCAAAGTTTAACAGTGTTAAACTTTCAATATGCATTTATAGCTTGAGAAACTAATTTATTCGCATAATTGTTACTTTCTGATTTGCACATATATATACTGAGAAAAAATTTGTTAAATTGAAGAACATATTTTTAGTAAAAAACCATTTCATTGAATTAACCAATAATAGGAAGCTTCGAAATCTAAAAACACCATAATAGATACAGACGATGATATGACGCCAAACAAGAATAGAATGGAGAATAAGGATACTGATTTTACGTTAGTGAAATATCAATATAAAAAATAAAAATATAATAGAAAAGATTTTGTATCAAAATTAATTATTATCAAATACATAATAAAACAAAACATATGCAATTTAACACTGCTAAGTAATATAAACAATGAAAGTATGTATAAGCTAAATATGATTGGAAAAAAGCAGAGAGTGCTATAGATAAAAGAAGCTACGATAACGTCGGATAGCGGTACACCAGCGACTGAACTGAACACTTCAATGTGTAACGAGAGAGATTCGGCCGTTCCTGTACGAGTATTGAAAGGAATTATCAACACAAAAAATCAATACAAGCAAATACTGATAATACAAATAATGTTAGCAAGAGCACTTTTATAAATACATGTTATGTAAATAACATAAATTATAAACCACCACGTTTAATGATTAAAAATGTTGAAAGTAAAAAGATACTTCAGACTCTTACAAACATGAATTTAGAATGTGAGTTTGCAGTTAAAAAGTAAGAAAAAATAGAATTAATATCAGGTATGTGAATAAGTCTTTCCCGTTTTTTTTCAAATTTTGAGCCTTTATTGTGAAAAAATGGTTACAAATGAATTATTGAAAGTATTGGCCATCGCTAGCGATAATGCGATATTTGAGGGCGGGGGAATTCCCAGATTTAAGAGGACTGTACATGAAGTGACCAGATGTGGAGAGCAGCTCTACAACGGATTCTAGCGGTGCGGAAGGCGAGCTATATAAAACCATAAAGGATCTAGACGCGAGGAACATTTATTGTTATATTATTTAACGTCGGGAATAATAAATACGCGCGCATATAACGTACAATAAGCGCGTGAAGCGCAACAGTGTGTGTGTGATACTTTTTAAGTGTAATAAAATTATCATTTGCAACGTATATGAATAATTCATAATAATATATATGAAAATATGATCTGCTATGCATATCCATATTCAAAAAAAATAACAAGAAAAAAATTTTCGAAAATTACTAAATATAATAGATAAAATAATGTAAAAATCTGAAAAACTGAAAAATAATATAAATTATTATAATTGTTATTTTAAATATATATTTCAAAAAATAAAATATAATTATTTATTGGAAATAAGAATATGTATACGTATTCAATTTGAATTAATTTTTGCTTATATTAAATATATTCGTCATACTTTAATTTTCCACAATGCTACTTTATATTTCGTTTATTTGTAAGACAGCATGAAATAACAATTCGAGTTGAAATAAAAGTGTTTTGAATAGATTTTATATAGAATCCTTTAGATATGAATTAGTCTTACATGCCAATATTTAGATGGAAATTCCTATTAATATCTTAAATAGTATAGAGCATAAACACAAAAGAATCTATTCAGGTTTCCTTGCTAGATCTCAATTATAAATAGGTGTTGATTAGTTAAAGAATAAACCAGGATTTATTATTTAATGAATAATCTTTATTTGATAGAAATTTACAGCGATATCGGTGAACTATCAGGTATGTGAATAAGTCTTTTCCGTTTTTTTTTCAAATTTTGAGCCTTTATTGTGAAAAAATGGTTACAAATGAATTATTGAAAGTATTGGCCATAGCTAGCTACAACTTTTTCCCATCTTTCTGGCAACATACGAATCCCGTTGCGAAAAAATTCGACCGGTTTGGCCTCTATCCAGTCATCCACCCATTTTTTGGCTTCCTCGTAGGAATGGAAGTGCTGGTCAGCCAGGCCATGCGTCATCGATCTGAAGAGATGGTAATCAGACGGAGCAACGTCTGGACTATACGGCGGGTGGGGTAGGACTTCCCATTTGAGCGTTTCTAAGTATGTTTTCACCGGCGGTGCAACATGTGGGCGAGCATTGTCATGTTGCAAAATAACTTTGTCGTGCCTGTCGGAGTATTGTGGCCGTTTTTCTCGCAGTGCGCGGCTCAAACGCATCAATTGTCGTCGATAGACCTCGCCTATGATCCTTTCATTCGGTTTCAGAAGCTCATAATAAACTACACCTAGCTGGTCCCACCATATACAGAGCATGAGCTTGGCGCCATGAATATTTGGTTTGGCCGTCGATGATGATGCATGGCCGGGTAGTCCCCATGATTTTCTTCGCTTCGGATTATCGTAACGTATCCACTTTTCATCGCCAGTCACGATACGATGCAGAAAACCCTTTCTTTTATGTCGCTGAAGCAGCTGTTCGCAAGTGAAAAAACGCCGTTCGACGTCTCTCAGCTTCAGTTCGTACGGCACCCAATTTCGTTGCTTTTGGATCATTCCCATGGCTTTCAAACGCTTGGAAATGGTTGTTCGGTCAACTCCCAATGCTTCAGCAAGTTCTTCTTGCGTTTGACAAGAATCTTCATCAAGCAAAGTCGCCAATTCTCGATCTTCAAAGATTTGCGGCCGCCCGGAACTCTCCTTGTCTTCCACGTTGAAATCACCGCTTTTGAAGCGTCGAAACCATCCGCGAACACTTGAATCATCGACACAACCTTCTCCATAAGCCTCCTGAAGCAATCGATGCGTCTCGGCAGCAGATTTCTTCAAATTGAACCAATAAAGTGAAACTTCCCGCAAATGACATCGACTCGGCTCAAATTTCGATATTTTCACGATATCAAAAATTTATGATGCGAAAAAATTTTAACTAATGTGTTAGTATGGAATTGTTGACATATGAATAAGCTTTGATTATGACATATGTAACCATTGAATACTCGCACAGTATTGGTGGCGCCATCTCTTACAAAAAACGGGAAAGACTTATACACACTCCTAATATAATTACAAAGGACATGGATAGCTATGAGAAAGTAAAAATCAGTCAATAAAAGAACAAAATCCAATTTTACATTTTCACACTAAAAGCACTGAAGCAAAAACTTTAGTGTTGAAAGATGTTAGGTATAAGTGAATTAAATAATAAAAATATCGATCATGTGAAAATAATTAAAAGCTTTGCCATGAAAGTCAAAAATACTAACATAACTAATTTTATTGCCCAGTGTACCATATGACCAAATTTGACCAAGACTGTTGCATTTTAACTCCGCGCGTAAACTGAATCGGTAAAATTTTTTTCTCCTATATTGGTACAACCTTTCTTGATGTTCGTATGAAATTTGAGCGCCATACCTCCATTAGTGTGTATTTATCAGCTGTTTTTTTACGACACAAAAAATTTGTCTCGCGATAATGACTATGGAAAAAAAGTTGATCGACGAGTTTGCTTGAAATTTTGTGTTTCTAATGGAATTATCGCTACAGAATCGATGATAATGTTGTAGAAGTGTTTTGGAGAGTCTAATCTGTCGCGAACGCAAGTATTTGAGTGGCACAAAGCATTCAGTGAAGGTCGCGAAGTCGTCGAAAACTTGCTTCATACAAGTCGCCCATCCACCGAAAATCAAGGTGATGCTCATCGTTTTTTTCGATTGCCATAGGATGGTTCACCATGAATTCGTTCCAGGAGGTCCAACGGTCAATAAGGAGTACTACTTGGCCGTTTTGAGGCGTCTACATGAAGCAATTCGTCGTGAACCACGGGATTTGTGGGCAGACAATTCATGCTTTTTTCACCACGATAATGTGCCGGCTCATTCCAGCATGATTGCGCCTGATTTTTTGGCCCAACACGAAATGGAAGTCATCGTTCAGCCACCATATTAGCCAGATTTGGCTCCCTATGACTTTTTCCTCTTTCCTAAACTCAAAAATCCGTTTCGGGGAACGCACCATGAGTCCATAGTCAATACCGCCAGAAAACTTTTTGCGTCGTAAACAAACAGCTGACAAACACACACTAATGAAGATATGGTGCTCAAATTTCACACGGATATCAAGAAATGTTGTAATAATATAGAAAAAAAATTTACCGATTCAGTTTACGCGTGGAGTTTAAATGCATCAGTCCGGGTCAAATTTTATCACATGGTACAGCAGATAATGAAATGGATTCTGTAATTAAAATAAAAGTGTTAATGAACCAGATACTGAAATGGGAATCAATGAGAAGAAACCCAATCATCCAGTATAGAAATTATATAGATTTGGACATGCAGCATGTGTACTATGACATGTGCAACTATAGCATGTAGTATAGATATTGAAAATATATGAATTATGGAGGGTAGAGGGCAGAAATAAAAACTGCTCTAAAATGTCAAATTACAAGGCAGAACTTCACACCAAAATTAGTCGAAAGGAGGCGATATCCTGTAATGTTGTTCATTGAATAGAATGCTTTTGAAGGAAAGCAGGTCGGTTAATTAGTGAGCGTGGAGACAGAGAGAGAGAGAGAGAGAGAGAGAGAGAGAGAGAGAGAGAGAGAGAGAGAAAGAGAGTGAGAGAGAGAGAGAGAGAGAGAGGGGGAAGAAGAGAGGAAAGTTATATCTGTGCTCTCCAAATCCTGCTTTTGTTCTTTCCTTTATTAGTTTTGGCTTTTGCTTTCTCTCTCTGTCGCACGAAGAGCTATCGAGGTTCAAGAAAGCGACGTCTATCGAATAGATCTGTACTACCAGTTGGTAGTCCGGTCAATATTTGATAAGATTTTCCCATGTAAAGCGAGCACTGTTGCTACTCATTCTTTCTACTCTTAAAAGTCTGAATGATCATAAACGCGGGGATTACAAGATCAGACGAGATGAAGACAATACCATCCAAAACTTATTAACTGTAGATATCCATCTAACTTTAAAGGATGCCTAGTTTACTTGAACAAAAACTAAAAAGTCATCGTCCATCTCCGCCTATCTATATGTTCCTAACAAAAATTTTCCGGTGTACAATATTAACATATTTATTATATATTGAAACAGTGTTAATTAAACTAATACTGTTTACGTTGATTAGCATAAACGACTACCGAATTCGTATTTAACCTCTGCAAATTGATCCTAGCGGTTCCGTTGGACCTTGGGTATCAATTGGAGTTCTCAGCGCGATGAATTACTTTATTCCGTAGAGTTGGATATGAATACTTCTGAGTACGTTACCAAATGGTTGAATTGTTGGGCCTACTCACTGTTAAAGCTAAATTAATAACGTAGGGTATAACGTACACCAATTTTTACGAAAATCAGGTGAGCGAAGTAATAATTCAACTAAGAAGTACAATTATAGGTACAACCTATAATTTACTCATCAGATTTTTTTGACTGAACCGTTTTGACTCCTCGTCCATTCCATTTTCAAAAGATTGAACCAATATCTCAACAGAGTTATTATATCTATATATACATGATGTCCTAGATATAACTGCTCATATTAGCGGCATGGTATCAAAGAAGAAAAGTTATGTGTAAATATTAATATACATTTAGGACAATTGTTAATAGTTTTTGCAGTACGGGCCAATGTCTGTGAGCTAGTCTCAGTGAAATGGGTCACCGCCCGTGAGCAAGGAAAAAGGAGGTCAAACGAAGGGAAACAAGACAAAGTCGAGTGAATATGGCAAAGACCAGTAGTTGTTATTTTTCCTTTCCATTGTCAACGCTCGCGTAACTGCTTAGATATACGGAGTCATTGACGAAGCGACGTTCACGCGTCTTATGAATAAAGGTTATCTTCCTTTGTCTACAACGGTCCCGTCCCATATTTTTTACCAAGTTACCCTTTTTATACTAACCCACTCCACCAAAATAATAAATATTTTTATTGGCCTTACAGTCCAATTAAATAAATTAAAATTATTACATAATAATATCAATATATATTTATATCAATACTAATAGAGATAAATATATAATTAATTGAAAATTATAATGACAGTCAGACTGTCCTTGTTTAAAATCACCCACGTAGACTAACTCACTCCACTGCATTGGAAATGGCATGGTATTTTACCATCCATACACGAAACTCCCCGTAGAAGTCGTCCCGAGACACGTAGACATCATATTCTATCATCCGATCATGAAAGTTTGCATAAAAGATGTCCCAAGGAAGCTAGACATCGTTTCCTACTGACTAAACATCATACTCCTTATAGAAGTCGTTTAGAAACACCTGAACATTTCATTCTACCATCCAAACGGAAAACTCCCAGTAGAAATCGTTCTGAGGCAACCAGAGAGCGTATTCAACCGCCCGTACATAAAAATACAATATTTTGCTATTGTATATATATATATATATATATATATATATATATATATATGTATATAATATTAATACATATACAAGAGCAATAGATTGTAATATATAAATATGTGATATTGTAATTACAATATGACGGAAAATATTGTGATTAAGTTAACGTGTATCCATAATCTATTTTTTTTATGTTATTTAACATTACTCTATTTATGCTTCCAAATATTGGTGCTAATCAGCGACGGAGATCTAGGATGTGTTTGTAAACAAAGAACATGTAAATTATTACAGCGGTGCTTGTGTCAATCGGCCGAGACCGGGATTTGAACTCGGATCACCAAGTTACTAGTCCTTCGCTCTAGCGATCGAGCCATCGTAGGCTTCTCACTATATATTATATTGCAATAAATTGGGCAGTTGTGGTAACGTTGCGATGCCCTTAGACGCCCAAAACTGAGAGACATCGAACGCACTGTGACAGGGAGCATTGTTGTTATGCAGAACTCATCTCTAGACAACTAGGTACAAACTCTACAAACCACCCCTTTGCTGTGAAAAAAGCATATGAATATGGTTTGCACTTTGGACTTGGATCATTCTCGCCTTCTTTGGCCTTTGACGCTCTCAAGCACTTTTTCATAAGTTTCTCACGGTTTCGTCGAGTTTCGCACAAAATTTTATCGCGCACCGGTTCTCTACATTTCTCTGTTCCATTTTTGTGACATGCACTGCTCGCGCGTTGTTACAAAACACTAAACAGCTGGCAAAGAAATGATCGTACAAGGGTCGTCAAAGTCCCAATCGAGAGAGTAGGGATCTACTATTGCGGTGTTGGAGTTACAGGTTCGCAGTGTTTCCTCAGGCCGAGAAATAAAATCGGTCGTATTACGTAATTGTCTGACTTCGTATATAGTTATAGTAAATCATAACAAAAAGTTTCAAGTCCTAAGACCCTGAACATAACCATAGGGTATATATATACACGGTTTTTCCGAAATAAGTGATCAACGTATCACGATGTGATCGAGAAGGAAAATTTATATGTAAATATCAAATAAATTTTTGGCTATTGTGAATAGTTTTGGCGTTACGCGCCAGTGTCCATCAGCGAATCAGGGCGCACAGATCTCGGCCAGCACTCGTGTGCCTGGAAAAGGTGAAACTAGACGTAACTATAGATGAAGAAAAAAACATAAAATAGTGGGATCTGTCGATGGAACGACCTAACTAATACACAGGCCAATATCGCGGTTATGAATACCGACCTGAGTTGCAGCAAACTCGCATCTCAATCCCTTCGCTTAAAACGAAGCAGAAAAGAAAACAAAATGTTGGGATACGTCGATGAGGGCCGAACTAATATGCATGCCAATACCGCGTTTATAAAAGCCGACCTTTTTTTGACATAACTTTTTAAGACTTTCGCTTAGAACGTCTCTCTATTCAATCTTTGTGTACAAACAGGGGGAACTGGCATATGTCCCTCCGTTTGTCAACAAACATTGGATATTGAGACGCTCTAAACTAAAGTCTTCAGTAGTGGTATAAAAAAAGGTTGGTTTTTATAACCGCGATATGAGTCTGTTTATTAGTTAGACCGTCTCATCGACAGATCCCACCATTTTCTAATTTCTCTATTTTTAACTATTAATTTCTCCTTTTTCAGACTCACGAGTGCTGCTCGAGATCTACACTTCCTGATTCGCTGATGGACATTGACCCGTAGCGCCAAATGTATTCGCAATAGTCTAAAAGTAATTCGAATTTACACATAAATTTTCCTTCTCGATCTCATCCTTATAAGTTAATCACTTATTTCGGAAAGACCGTATATATAAAAATAGCAACATACATACACACATACATACCAAGAAGTCCGGTAGCGCCAGGAAGGCGAGTTTGATGTATGTGATGCACTTGACTTCTAGAGGGATAAATCATAATTTTAAGTTCGGACGGTAGAAACCGATCTTCACATTGTAGGGACGACTTCTATGAGGAGTTTCGTTTTCAAATGGTGAAACAGGTGTCCTCCAGAATAGAATAAATCATAACTTTTATTCTCTTAATTAAGGCATTCATTAGTAATTATTTATAGTTGATACGTAGTAACTACTACGTATCAACTATTCTTTTAGCTAAATAATAGTGAATGCTAAATTTTCAGTCAGTAAAATATAAAAACTTTTCTATTTTATATACTGTAGAATAACTGAGAAACTTTGTGCATCATATTATTATATTTTTGGATGCAAGAACGTTGTACTATTGCTTAAATGAAATTCTATGAGAAATAATAGAGATAATAATCTAAAACAATAATAGAAAATCTGACAAAGTTTCTCAGTTATTTGAAGATCATGGTTACAAACATAAAAAGATTACCTTCTACTAATCTCATTCGCATAGTCTTTTCTTAGATTATAATGGCAAAAAGACGTATCTCTGATTGTAATTATTGTTGCACATTAGTAACCACTACGATCACATTCTTACTATAGCTAATAATAGTGCAATGATAGATTCTAGGTAGTAAACTATAAAAACTTTATTTTATAATAGAATGTACGATAACTGAGAAACTTAGTCGTCGTCTCTGTTATGGCTATTTACTACTCTGATAATTGATTAAGTAATACTAAAACATAGGGGCATCCAAAAATATAGTAAAATTTTATCGTTTTTTTATATAGAAAAACTACATAAAAATATATAAATTTAAATATTAAAAAGACTACTTTAATAATTGACTAAATTGCCCGTTTAGAAATTTAGTTTAGAAACCTTAATGGATCGAGTTAGTAATTCCTATTGTTGGTATACAACGATAGTCTGCACAGACATGGAAAATAAGCACACTGATTAACGGTAGTGCAGGTACAGCTGGTCTCGGATGTGACGCCTTTATACGTGCGGTCCGCTTCACCTGCCCGAAAAGGTTCGAAAGGCCGGGACCGACGGTCATCAGTTCCAGCTTGAGAGCAACAACAGTAGAGTGCAGATCACATACTACATTATATCTATTTACTTCACTTTGTATTTTATACTGTTTTTATTATTAGGAGTGTGAATAAGTCTTTCCCGTTTTTTGTAAGAGATGGCGCCACCAATACTGTGCGAGTATTCAATGGTTACATATGTCATAATCAAAGCTTATTCATATGTCAACAATTCCATACTAACACATTAGTTAAAATTTTTTCGCATCATAAATTTTTGATATCGTGAAAATGTCGAAATTTGAGCCGAGTCGATGTCATTTGCGGGAAGTTTCACTTTATTGGTTCAATTTGAAGAAATCTGCTGCCGAGACGCATCGATTGCTTCAGGAGGCTTATGGAGAAGGTTGTGTCGATGATTCAAGTGTTCGCGGATGGTTTCGACGCTTCAAAAGCGGTGATTTCGACGTGGAAGACAAGGAGCGTTCCGGGCGGCCACAAATCTTTGAAGATCGAGAATTGGCGACTTTGCTTGATGAAGATTCTTGTCAAACGCAAGAAGAACTTGCTGAAGCATTGGGAGTTGACCGAACAACCATTTCCAAGCGTTTGAAAGCCATGGGAATGATCCAAAAGCAACGAAATTGGGTGCCGTACGAACTGAAGCTGAGAGACGTCGAACGGCGTTTTTTCACTTGCGAACAGCTGCTTCAGCGACATAAAAGAAAGGGTTTTCTGCATCGTATCGTGACTGGCGATGAAAAGTGGATACGTTACGATAATCCGAAGCGAAGAAAATCATGGGGACTACCCGGCCATGCATCATCATCGACGGCCAAACCAAATATTCATGGCGCCAAGCTCATGCTCTGTATATGGTGGGACCAGCTAGGTGTAGTTTATTATGAGCTTCTGAAACCGAATGAAAGGATCATAGGCGAGGTCTATCGACGACAATTGATGCGTTTGAGCCGCGCACTGCGAGAAAAACGGCCACAATACTCCGACAGGCACGACAAAGTTATTTTGCAACATGACAATGCTCGCCCACATGTTGCACCGCCGGTGAAAACATACTTAGAAACGCTCAAATGGGAAGTCCTACCCCACCCGCCGTATAGTCCAGACGTTGCTCCGTCTGATTACCATCTCTTCAGATCGATGACGCATGGCCTGGCTGACCAGCACTTCCATTCCTACGAGGAAGCCAAAAAATGGGTGGATGACTGGATAGAGGCCAAACCAGTCGAATTTTTTCGCAACGGGATTCGTATGTTGCCAGAAAGATGGGAAAAAGTTGTAGCTAGCTATGGCCAATACTTTCAATAATTCATTTGTAACCATTTTTTCACAATAAAGGCTCAAAATTTGAAAAAAAACGGAAAAGACTTATTCACATACCTGATAGTTCACCGATATCGCTGTAAATTTCTATCAAATAAAGATTATTCATTAAATAATAAATCCTGGTTTATTCTTTAACTAATCAACACCTATTTATAATTGAGATCTAGCAAGGAAACCTGAATAGATTCTTTTGTGTTTATGCTGTATACTATTTAAGATATTAGTAGGAATTTCCATCTAAATATTGGCATGTAAGACTAATTCATATCTAAAGGATTCTATATAAAATCTATTCAAAACACTTTTATTTCAACTCGAATTGTTATTTCATGCTGTCTTACAAATAAACGAAATATAAAGTAGCATTGTGGAAAATTAAAGTATGACGAATATATTTAATATAAGCAAAAATTAATTCAAATTGAATACGTATACATATTCTTATTTCCAATAAATAATTATATTTTATTTTTTGAAATATATATTTAAAATAACAATTATAATAATTTATATTATTTTTCAGTTTTTCAGATTTTTACATTATTTTATCTATTATATTTAGTAATTTTCGAAAATTTTTTTCTTGTTATTTTTTTTGAATATGGATATGCATAGCAGATCATATTTTCATATATATTATTATGAATTATTCATATACGTTGCAAATGATAATTTTATTACACTTAAAAAGTATCACACACACACTGTTGCGCTTCACGCGCTTATTGTACGTTATATGCGCGCGTATTTATTATTCCCGACGTTAAATAATATAACAATAAATGTTCCTCGCGTCTAGATCCTTTATGGTTTTATATAGCTCGCCTTCCGCACCGCTAGAATCCGTTGTAGAGCTGCTCTCCACATCTGGTCACTTCATGTACAGTCCTCTTAAATCTGGGAATTCCCCCGCCCTCAAATATCGCATTATTACGCGCGGGAATATGACCATTGCATACTATGCACGCACCGTCGGCATATGGCCCCACGTATATATACGCAGGCTTTCCAGCTATATAATGTTCATATACGCTTGTAGTAGCTGAACGCCAAGACCTAAGGGTGGAGGAGTGGGTGAAACGCACTCCGAATTTTCTCCCTTTTGTTTTCTCATCTGCCGAGTCAGTCTCGCTATATCCTCCGCCGTGCACGGACAGAAATAGCCACTTTCTTGACTTCGATTTGCTCGTCGAACGCACTTGTTTGTACGCGATAATTTTGACCGATGCGATAACGTAACAATTTGTGTTTGACATGTAGTGTGTGTGTACGTGTGTTCAATTTATCGTTACCTTCGAACTCGTGAGGCCTACAGATAGGGCTATCGACCAGCTATCCGGTCCGCTAGCAGCGGACGAACGTCACTCTGAGGTTTAGGCCAAACCCGCAGCCTCAATTTGGCAATTTGGCGATGTCGCAGTGAGGGCTGTCCCCGTCTCCGAAACGTCGGAACTGCGCACGCGTTTCGACCTCGGCCACATCTTCCTACTCTACCACATGTGTGTGTTTAGTGTGTAGGCTCACGGGGTGTAAAGGTAAGAGAGCTCTCTCCGTTTACAAATGGTCATTTAGAGTGTTTTATGTTTAATCATATTTTATAATGCGTGTAGTATGCTAATGTGTGTGGTATGAATACTGTAAGTTAAATTATAAAAATGTTCACTTTTTATTAAATACTAATTCGAGTTTAAATTCAATTTGCGGCTTTTTTCCTCCATTGAAACATGGAGGTTTTTTTATGCCATTAGATTCAGGTAGTATTAATTGAATATAATATATCTTTGTTTTTTATTAAATTTAAATTGTCAGTTTTGTTATTTATACACGCCACACATTTAATCCATTTATCCCTTAATTTATTTGTATTCATATATTATTTATCTTTCATTTATTTAATTATTTATTTAATTACTTATTATTATTTACCTTCATTTTAATTTCTTTGTTTTATTACATCTTACTTATATACGTCTATTAAACTAGCTTAAGAACTTTCAAAACATGGTGCCCCGGGTGAGGAATGTGTGAGTGTACAGATAAGCAGACCTAACTATAGTTTAAGTTAATTGCGTTAACTCATGTTTGTGTTTTCCCTTTATTGACATATTGTAATTATTATTTGTGATTATTGGCTTGTGTAAGTAAATGAGCGTAAGTGCTAGGTCCACCTGTATTTTCCGTCCTATTTATAGTTATCCCTATGCGATAGAAGCATTTCGGTGAGATATAGCTCAGCCCATCGACAGATTTCATAATCTACGCTTAACCCTAAACAAATTGGTGGATTCCTGTTTAGAAATACCGCATTTAAAAAAGGAATCTGCTAACGAGTTACGGGCTTTTACCGATAGCGCTCAGCGAATAGTACGCTCTCTCACGAACTTAGAAGCTTCGGTGGCTCATTACGTTTTGATACGGAAGTATTGGATACGGAATTGCGCAAATTGTGGGAGGCCGAGTTGAGTGCGAAGGATCAAGCCGTCGCCGTTGCGCAGAATAGTACGGTCAATTATTTTTCGCGTATGCCTAAGTTTGTCGAGCTCGCAGCCTTTTTGGACAGACGTACCCATTCTTTAGCGGCAATTAATTCGGACAAGGTTGAGAAAAAACTCCCCGCCCCGCCGACAGTACATTCCATCTCGCGTCGGGTGCATCATGCACAGTCTGTCCGCTCGGTCAAAGCTTCCGGATGCCCTCTTTGTTCAGAGCCACATTTCCTTTCGCAGTGTCCCTCCTTTCGAGCGAAGAAAGTGTATGATCGACAGACTGATGTGCGCCACCTGCGCCTCTGTTTTAACTGCCTAGGTAGCCATAAGTATCAGACATGCCAATCAAAAGGGCGCTGTAAGACATGCCACGAGAAGCATCACTCGTTGCTATATTTCAATAAAAGACAAGCGCACCCCGTCGTGAGCATCAAGGACGGCCCTTCAAGCAATAGCACCGCGTCTCCCGCGCTCGCCAATTCGCATACAGTACAAATGGCAGTTGACAAAGAACTTTCTAGTTACGCGTGCAATCCTGGCGCCGCGAGAAACGTTTACCCGATCCTCTTGGCCACAGCGCAAGTTATCGTGGTAGGACCCCACGGAAGGCAGACGCGCGCGCGTGTACTGTTAGATCAAGGTTCCGAAGCGACCTTCGTTTCCGATGCACTCGCTCAACTTCTCGGACTTGAGGGAGAACACACACACACTCGCGTAACAGGGGTTGCTGGTTGCCAAGCAGGAGTCGTGAAAGCATCGACGCAATTCACCCTGCAGTCGCATACAGATTCAAGCTTCGAACTTAAAATAAACGCGTTCAATCTACCGCGTCTAACAGAAGCATTACCTGCTCGGAGCTTAATGCAACTCGATATCACTCCATTTAAGGAGTTGACCCTCGCAGCTCCAGAATTTTATCGCTCTGATCGGATCGATCTAATGATAAGCGCGGATATTTATGGACAGTTGCTTCGCCCGGGCTTGAAGAGCTTCCCCCACACTTTCAAAACACACACACACACACGCGCACGCATATATATATATATATATATATATATATATATACTTTTACCTGCTACAATATATATATATATATATATATATATATATATATATATTGTAGCAGGTAAAAGTTTGCCGAACAGGCGACGTTCGACATCTTAACGCCGGAGTAATTCAAAGTAGCATGTGATATATGAAATATTATAAGTAAACGTATTATACACGTAATAATTGAATGTCATTATTATTATAATAATATTATGGTTATTGTATATTATAAATAGGTATTGTATAAGGATTTGTATAAATCAACTTTTTATAATATTTTAACTATGACAAACAACACATAAAAATAATTCAAACGTTAAGAAAGTGAATTGAATTTCAAACAAATAATCATATAAATTCTAAATATTAGTTAGAAAATTCAAATTGAAAGAATATAAAAGTTTTTTATTATTCAGAAACTATCTGTAAATATTATTCAAAATACTTAATTCTTTAATCGTTATCCGTTTGCTTATCTATCAAAATTGTGATTTAGCATTTGTTAAGATCAACGAAGCAGGTTTAAATACGATTTGATAAAAAAATTAAATACTTTGAGTTGAGACATTAGGCTACTGTTACATCAATTTGTAGTTAGCTTGAACTGCTCTGACAACAAATAAGTTTAAGGTAGATTTGAAACATAACTTAAAGTAGATTTATGCGATACAAACTATTACGAGTATTAAATACTTAAAAAATAGATTTAAAAAATGTTAAAAACTCTCAATCAGACGGAATGACCGGAAAAAACGTTTCATATATTTCTAGTTACTGTCGAATATCTTGTTCCTAGATTTCTTCATTACAAAATAACTTCTTTATGTCTAAGAAATGTTTAGCATTCCTAATAGGGAGTTTCCTTAGATTAGCGTGAAATGTGTTTGCAAAATAAAATAGGTAAATTACAGTTGTTTTTATGTAATAATATTTGATACTCTGAAATAAATATCAAATACAAACAAGAAAACGAAGTGAGGTTATATTGCGAAAACAATATATTAAAAGCAATTAGATTATAGTACAGTTATTGCCACTAGAGGCTCTAGTACTCCGATTTACATACAGCTTCGTGAATGGGTACGCGTCTGGTTCAGGGCATGTACAGTGTGCCTGTCTTCCGCCTGAGTTTTATGCCAGAAACGACTGAAATGATTTCTACTCAGGGAGGGATGAAGTCCTGACGTGCATGCACTATTTGTCGGTACCACTGACTATAGAGAGCCGTATAACTAAAAGACAAACAATACTCCAAGAGCTATAGTTTAAAGTGAGAAGTTACTATAAGAACTGGAATCTAGAAATATATGCTAAGAAATGCAGAACAATCTTATTTCGCAACTTGATAAACTCAAGAACAACAAATACTAACATTAAATGTAAATGAAAAGATGTTTATATTAAAGGTAATGTTACGTAAAATAGTATTTTTACGTAAATAGTAATTTTACGTAAAATAGATTTCAAATACTTAGGAGTATAATTAGATGTTGTATTAAAATGTAATACACAAATAAATGCTCAAATAACGAAAGCGGACACAAGATTTACAAAGCTTCACAATCTATTCTATGCCCGTCTAAATGAAAAAACAAAAATAACAAAATACTAGAGCTTAATTAGGCCTGTATTAACGTATGCATACCATATACGGTTCAGTGTAAGCCCAAGAATGATGGAAAAAGTAAGAGTGCTCGAAAGAAAAATGTTAAGGATTTGTTGTAAATATCATAGAGTTTACGAAGACCAACAAAAAAAAATGGACCAACATAACCTTGTTTGCTTCTTATTTTCAACAGATATCTTCTATCTCGATGAAAGACCACAGGGTGTTGTAAGCACGTATTAATAATAATTATATTGCTGAGAGCACAAGTAAATTTCATTGATGTGACGCTCAGTCCAGCGACGAGTAAATAATACGAAGTAGTGATTGTATGAATAATAGACGAAGAAAATAACGGTTTCAATCTTATTTCGTCAATATCTAGCACGGAAATCGAGTCAGCCGGCAACATCCACAGTCTGACTTCTATACAGTTGCTCCTCTTCGCGAAGGAACCGTCCACGTCGCAGAAAAGTCATAATCCCGAAATCTCATATACTTTTATAATATCATACTTCATATACTTTTAAAATACGTGCTTGTCTTCTTGATTCTATATGTACATACGCGTGCTATTATTATTCTGATATTCTCGCTATGTCCAACGCCATGCGCAGTCCTCAGCAAAGCTGATCTCTGCGTGCCTCGGACGTTTCTTCCAGCGACGCGAACTTAAGAGTGTCAGACCGAACAACGGAAGTGCCTTTGAGTTACAAGTATTATAGCTTCAACGCGAAAAAAGCGTAATAGCATTGCAAAGCTTCGGATCGACCATATCGGAGTTTGGAAAAAGTTCGAAAGAGCCGAGGGGTTGCAGAGGGCCGGCCGCTTTATATACACCCGACGGCTGGCTGCTAAAACAAAGTTCTCTATCAATGTCTTGAACAGACGAAGTAAATTTTTTGAATACTAAATTATCTGTATGCCTACGATAAATCTAAATCAATACTTACAAAATTATACTTCGATAATCGACGGACCCTTTTAAAGTGAGATAGAATTTTTTAAAAACAATTTATCTCTCGTCTGTCGCCCTTAATCCTACGTCTGGCGTGTAGATATATCGTTTATTATTTCAGTCAAGGGAGTTCAGATGTTGAAAATCTAATGAACATAAGTTACAAAATTTTACTCTATGCATTCACTACTCGTCTTATAATTTTTATTTCAATTGCAATGTTTTGTATAAAAGATTCGATTTTGAAGTTTCAAAATTTTCTAATCGATATACCTGCCCTTTTAGGAATAAATTTTAGGAGTGTATTGTCGGAAAAAGCAAGATAATTATTGTCATAGATCAATTATCATTTGAATTTTTAAAAAATGTCTGAGACTGTTTTAAATCAAAAAGTTCCTGAACTTTTTTTTCGTAAATCGTATTTATTTTAAGAGAAAACATGTTTCATAATTAACAATAAAAAAAAACAAATGAGCGCATAAAAAAAATACTCAAAATTGTTCATTATACGCCATAATCATGCAGATTTTTCATCATGGATATCCAGTTTCTATACTTTTTATTGTTTTGTTTTTTTTTTTATAGAATATAGTTATTTCACCGACTCTTCAAGTTTCCGAAAGTGGTTATAGCCCCTCCTCCCATTATGAGAAAATATTTGGAAAAAAATCCCTGTTAATATACTATTTCCGAACACAAAATACAGACCATTACCTACGCCGATCGTGTCTATATTTTTATGTAGTCTTTTGCACCTTAGCCTCAGTCTTGGCCAATGGCGGAAGCCTAAATAATACCACGGTAAAACGTATACGAAGAGACGCACCTGCGCTCATTGGCGAAGGTCGGAGGGAAATACGCGGACTGTGGCTAGGTTGTCGGCGAGAAGAACGTCGGTAATGAAACAACTCCTCAAACAGTACGCTGTGCGCGAGCGATGAAAAGGTGAGGACGATTCGTTTTTGCCAGCGCGCGTCGCTCCGAGGCCCATCAGGACGTGGAATACCTCCCCTGAGACCTCTCAGGTACTGTATTCCATGAACCACCCCCGCACAGTCTCGCCCTCCTCTATATTATATTCCGTCGAGTGAAGACTGTTCGAATTCTAGTTACATGATTATGACATCGACTCTAACTTCTTTCTCGTGCGGCTCAATTCAAACGCGTAAGGAGTATAAGAAAGTAAATTAATAGCATATATAATACATTTGGTTATATTTAATCAACATGCTTATTCACTATCTATTAGCTCTTTTTATACTCTATTGTTTAATATTTTACACTATAGAAAGATACTGAAATTTTTTTAATTTTATTGGACCTTTTTTTCTAGGAATTTCCATAAAAACATTCAAACAACGGTGTACCTGACAATGCGCAATAAACAATTAAAATATAAAAATGTTTATTTATGAATAGAAGCGTATAGGCAAGATGAATAACAATATAAATAAAATTCATTAGGATTTTTTCTTAAATATATTTATTAATCACAAAGAATATAGACATGTTCACTATAATTTAAATTGTGCGTATATACATATATGGATGGAGGGTACATCTATTTTGCTACTTTGCACATGTTTTAATATATATTTGTTTTACTTTTAAGTTATACGCATGTATATATATATATATATATATATATATATATATATATATATATATATATATATATATATAGCTAGAAAATCCGCAAAGAAAAGACCTTGGTATCGGGACCTTGGTACCATGGTGATCGGGACGTGCGCAAAAAAATGGAGAGGATCACCAGTTTCCCAATTTTCGCTATCTTCACCTATCTTCGGAGAAGTGGAACCGTCGAGCATTTCTCGGTACAAACTTTTTCCTTAATTTCTACATAACTTTAACCAAAACTTTATGAATCTTCAATAAAAAAAATATTCTATACAAACTCTTATTTAGATTATTTCATAAATCCTGGTAGCAATGCTAAACATTTTTAAGCCATAAACAAGCTATTTCGATATGGAGAAACCTAGAAACCAGGTATTGATATTCGGCAGTAACTAGAAATATATGAAACATTTTTCCGGTCATTTCGACCGATTTCTAGATACATTTTCTAAACCTATTTTTTAGGTATTGAAGACCCATAACAGTTTCGCGTTAATGTATTTTTGATTATGATTAAAATTTACCTTCAAATAAGTTTGAAACTAGGTATAATATATAGCATTGCTAAAAAATTAACATCATTGTTATGCATTATTATATAAATTCATTAACATTGGTTGTTACTATAATTAATAAATTGCAAATGTATATAGAGTTCCTAATATTGAATATTGAATTCAGTTACACGCAAACTATAACTTATACACATATAATACATATTAAACGCATCGACAATAGCTTACACATTCACATTTTTTATCACTTGCGGGAGTTTCCAGTCATTAGACACGCAGTGTGTGCACTTTGCATAAATTGAAATTCCGATATAAACTCAAATTCACACGAATTTTAAAATAATTTTAAAAAACTAATAAAATAAAATAATAAAATTGTACTATTTATTAAATTATTTATTTTATAAATATATAAAATAATTAATTAATTACCAATCTTTAATTAATTACCAATAATTGAAACAGGTATAAGATAACAAAACATAATATTTTTGAAGGTCTTTCACCAGTAATGTTGTCATACATTGAGCAGTGAAAATTATTTTTAAATAAATGTGTACTTTTGATTTTGATATTAGTTATTTATTGAAACGCTCTAATTTGCGTGCGTGTGCTGTCTGAGTAGCTAAAGCTAACTGTAAATTGATGTAACAGTAGCCTCATGTCTTAACCCTCAAAATATTTAAAAAGAATAACGATCAAAGAAAGTATATTGAATAATATTTAGATTTTTTTCTGAACAAAAAAAATCTTTTATATTCTTTCAATTTGAATTTTCTAACTAATATTTAGAATCAAGATGATTATTTAAATAATTTCTTAACGTTCGAAGTATTTTTATGTGTTGTTTGTCATAGTTAAAATAAGAAAATTTTCAAAGCCATGTTGATTTCTAAAAATCTTTCTACTACACCTATGTATAATATACAATAACCCTGATATAATAATAATAATAATAATAAATTATAATACTAATGTTATAATACTTCATATATCTCATGCTATTTTGAATTACGCGCGCGTCGCATTCTCGAACGTCGTCTGTCTGCTCGCCTGTACGGCAGACATTGTATTTCCGGCAATAAAATTACTCTTAATACTTAACTTTCAAGATATCATTAAAATTTTTAAAAAACAATCCATCCGCGTCTCATTCATGAATAGGGTCTATCATTTTTTCAAAGAGTTATTAATAGAATAAATCTCATTTCCGGCGGGTCCCTCATAAGAGCTAATGCTAATCCAGGTTAAATTTTTGATATTCCAAAGGCACAATCTCAAAACAGCCTTTATTATTCTTTTGTAATTCTTTCAAACTATTGACGTATGTTATGGTGTTTCTTTGATTCTGTAAACAACATAATACCATAATATTGTATAAATATTAATTTCTTCGATCGTAGTAATTGAAAATTATATCCGAATGAAAATGTTCATTTACTAGCCATAAATAAGGTTCCAGCTTCAAACCTCGTTTCTACCTATTTTTTAATTTTATTGACAATGTTCACATTTTTCATTCTAAGATTTGTCTAATTTTAAGCTATGATAAATTGATTCTATTTTTAATACCTAGTGACTACTTTCCAACCTTTAGGAAATTGTTAAATTTCTACCAGGGAATACTAATTTTTATTATATCGACAGCTGAGATGTACTTGCGATTAGTTTCCTCATCCGATAATTTTGTTAAAAATTTGTATACGATTTTCGTATCGATTGAATTGTCATGGCTGAACTCAGAAAAAAACCAGTAACTATCTTGGTATATTATTTTTAGTATTTTAAAACTAATTAACATAAAGTTTTAAATCTTACTAAATTAAATATTTTATGCTCTGTATATTTTTGTTCTAGAGCTTATATGTGTGGAAGAAACTCGTTGGAAGCACTTTGAGTCTACAATATATAAAACATTGCTGATAAGTAAGGCATCTGCAGACTGGCGATGATCCAATACAACCTCATGCTCTTGATATTTCAAGAGAGACCAAGGAAAAATATCGAAATATCTTCCAAAATATCGGCTGTGCTTAAAAACTGTATAGAAAAAAATATATTATACTTTCACCAAATCTTTCACTTTGCTGTAGAAATATTTTTTGAGATAAATTCACCAATTCATAAAAATTTCAATTTGATGTAAGTCATTGAAACAGTTATAACCAATAAGTCAAAAATATATGTTTAAAGAAATCGTACTCTCAATGTTATAATATTTAAAAAATTATTTATAAATTTCATTATTTTAAAAATTATTCATTCATTTCCAAAAAGTAGGAAATCTGATTAGCAAGACACAGATAAGCAAAATCAGCGCAGCGCGATAACTCACATGAAAAATGAAGTACCTATGTATCGGATTGATGCATGGGTAGATATATATATATATATATATAAGAACGAAATCTGACAAAAATTTAATACAAGTTCACACAAATCAAAGGAGACGATAATAGTAGTATTAGGTCATTAATCTTTTCACATATTGTTTTTCTTTATAACCCAACGAATGCTGTTATCTCTCGTTCTTAAAAATACTATAAATACGATAAATATACAGTTCTTACAAATAATTAAACATAATATTTCAATTACAAGCATATATAATTAGTAATAATTTAATGCCATCATCGGTACTTAATATAATAATAACTGTAATATGAATCTTCTCTGACGGCTCCTTATTGATTGCTAATGTTGCTCCAGGGGCATATGTTAAATTTCCGCATTGTGTAAGATTATTTCTTTTCTAAATTCTTAAATGTATATCTCAACTATGTATATGATGTCTGATAATGCCGCCGCATCGTTAATATACGCCCTTCAAGTGTTCGTATTTCAGGATTTCAGATCAAAGAAATGACGCACCCTACCTCCTTATTTTTACATTCTTCTTCCCTCCTCTTGTAAAAGTGAGAAAAGCGCTACCCCCTTTTCACTCTTCTTTTCTCTCTGTCTCTCTCTCCGTCTCTCTCTCTCTCTTTTCTCATTTGTGGACATGCCTATATATCAGTTTCATTTAATCACTCAGTCTATCCTTATAGAAAATAGTGCGGCAAATAAGTATAAGGCGAACGAAAAAGTGCATCATAGCCATAAAGGAAAAGGAGAGGAGGATATTTTTCCGCTGATTAGATTCTTTGCCATTTTTTGCACCATTCCGTTTGGTCACTGGCGTTTACAAACCGCACCGAGAGAAGTTATAAAGGAAGACAGTCACATGGTATGCACGATGCACGCTTCGTTACGCACCAACCCGTTTCTGATTTCTTGGCAGCCTGCGCGAGACGCAGCCAGCTTAACCCTCCCTAGGAGTTCGTATACGAGAGTATATGTGTAGTACGTTGGCTGGATGTTTCTCGATTTCTCATGTGCCTTTACCCTTCTTGACGATGATCGAGCCGAGTGATCTGCACACATTTCTCGCAAAGCTATACGCTCCCTGCGCGGATAACACTTCGCCAGAGAGAATCGCTTTGACGGAGTTTGATTAATACAATCCTTAATGTCTTGGTCCTGAGAAGTGGTAGCGAGGGGAAAACAAGAGAGAAGATAAGACGAGAGCGAAACCGAAAAAGGAACAAAAGAAGCAAATATGATAGAGAGAGAGAGAGAGAGAGAGAGAGAGAGAGAGAGAGAGAGAGAGAGAGCGAGAGAGGCGGCGAAGCGAAAGACTGACACTGTGAAGCCGGAACATTAATTCGACAAAAAGATGCAGTGATGTGAATACTGCACGGGAAAACAAAAGGCCAACGGAGAGGCAAATATAATTAATTGCCTCCATTGTACACGTAACAGCTAATGTTTAAAACAATAAAATAATTTTCAGATTTTTAAATATTGTTATAATTATAGTTTGACATTGAACACTGTGGTTCTGTATTCTCAGCGTTAGCACCTAATAAATTAATAATTTTTTCTCCACATAAGAATGAAGGGATGTAAATAACTAAAAATCGTTAAATAGTGATCTGGATTTAGATAGGCAAATCAAGTAGTGCGGTAGCGCCACGAAGGCGAATTTGAGAACCGCCGACACTATTTACTTCTAAATTGAGATTTCGAATTTTCAATCTAAGAAAAAAATTATTTATCATTTCTTTATCGATAATTTTCCAAAGCCTATCTACTATTTATGACCTAAGGAATCGGTATTTTTGACTAAAAAACAGTTTTTAATATAAAACTCTGCGTGTCACTATAGAAAATGATCAGAAATACTTTTTTTTTATATATATATAGTAATAGAAATACATAGCAAAAAAGGTTCAGATTAAGACGCCAAAAACTGTAACGAAAGTTCAGAGTAAGACGCCTCCTATATTAAGTTGATTTAATATAATATATCGTAGTGCTACCGTACCACTTGATATTGTAAAACACACACATATATAGTAAGAGGCTTTAATATAATAATAACTTCTGATCAGAGATTATTATTATTTGTATTTACTGTATGTGATTAAAGGTTCATACATATAATGTATCACAAAGATTTAGAATTTATCAATAATATAAAAGTATCATGTACAAAGTAAGTACGATGTAAATAACTTTATTTATAGGCAATATAAAAGTGTTAAAAATTTAATCTTTTATTAAATAATTTTTAAATAAATAAAATTATAAATAAAAAATATGCAATTTTCTCTTTGCAAACATTATTTATAAATTATTGTAACTTAGAAGTTAGCATTTTCTAGCATTTATTGCAATTGGTAATACATTTATTGATAATAAGTTGTTTATAGTTTGTAGTACTATAGACTAATTTGAATGATCTTTCAAAGTATAAACCTTATAATTACAATTAGTAATTCTACTATTTTATCATCATCGTCATCATCATCGTTATAGTACATTCATTTTATTATTTGCACATAATTTATAATTTTTATTAATAGAAAAGTATTGTTAAAAATGAAATGCCTTTTACAAATATTTATGTTATTCTATATATTCCTTCTCTCTTTCCAATCTATAACTTTAATCCTATCATATCATATCATATCATCATACAAATTTATAAAGGCAAGGCGTGTTTTTGTTTGTACACGATAAACAAAAAAACTACAGAACCGATTGTTCTGAAATATGACATATCGATTCTATATTATCTTGGGAAGGACATAGGCTGTGTTTTTTTTTATTGAAAATCAGTTTACTTTCATCAATAAATTAAGTTAACGGTTTTAACAGTCAGTTTCATCAACGACCACTAGGTGGCCTCGTTAATCACGAACATCAACTCAATGTAGTCGGCTTAAAGTATTAATACCAGGCCAGTTCAGACGAATGATCATATCCAACGTTGGGATTCGTATCCTAAAGAAGGTGTGACGATAGTCGGATTACCCTTTTTGTTTTGCAGATTTATTGGACACTACTCTCGCACCTTTAGATATCTTTTGATTTTTATAGATTTTATTTTCTCTTACGTGGGAAAATCAGTCTTTCTATCTCTCTATCTCTCGCTCTATCTTTCTTTCTTTTATCGTCTTCTCTTATAAAATGGTTTTGTATGCCAAATCATACTGAACATAATTTGTGAAGACAAATTATATTTTTGTTATTATACGTACGTTATATTAACTTAAGAATTGACAATAGACTATGTTTTTTTAGTTTTATCAAAAGAATTGATGGCAAAATAGAGTTCTTTATCAACACCTCGCAACTATGTATGTATATATATATATATATATATATATATATATATATATAATATATCGTCACTTCTGCATAAAAGGGTAATATCCATCGTCTCCTTAAAAAATAGGCTATTCGGATACCAACATTGTGCTTCAATTTCAGTTGACATCACTACGAAAATATTCACGGTATTTAATTCAAAAAACGAAAATATACGAAATATGTGTATATATGTATGTATGTGTACACACACACACACACACACACACACACACACACACACACACACACACACACACACACACACAGAGTATGTATATTATATTGTATTTATTATATGTACATATTTTAAATACGGTCTCTACTGAGAAATATTGTATTGGCATATACGGGAGGTTGATACGATATTCTATAATTATTTATAGAAATATAGATTTGTATATACAGAGTACTTTTTACTTAGATATTATTGAATTGTTTATGAAATCGATTAAATTATTATCTCGGGCGAAGCCGAGATGGGGGATGCTAGTGATATTATAAAGGCTGTAAGACCGATTGAAATATTTATTAATTAAATTCAGAACAGTCGACATAAGTACAATTTTTAATTTTAATTGAAATTTATTATAGCTGTTAAAAAATATTGCATAATGTTTTGCTGCATCATAACATAAAAATTTGGTCCTTCGAGCCGGATAATGGAAGCTAGCGCAATAACAATCATAATTGTATAATCATATTTAGTCAAAGTGAGCTATAAGATTGTTCGATAGAAAATTGAATTAGAGAGGATACAGATGTATATATATATATATATATATATATATATATATATATATATATATATATATATATATATATATAAAATAGGCAATATTGCTCGAACTACAATACCGAAAAGATGCTTATTGTCATATAATATTATACAACAGAGTAAGGAAAAGTTTTGGGAAATCGAGGAAATACCAGATAAAATCTATTTATCCGAAGAGGAGTTTGAAGTTGAACAATAGAACTTTATACAAACAACAGAACGTGATGCGGTGACGTGACGCTATACCGTTTGAATATACCCATCAATAGATTATCTAGCTGGCAACACATACAGTTTCTGAAGCAAACTTCTGGAAATGATTGTCAAAGGAGTACCTTCAGCAATTAACAATGAGATTAAAAAGGCAAACTCCAACAACAAATGAGGTTAAGAATGGAAAAATGGTACTATTAAAGGAAGACAATATTCCATCACTTCACTGTCCACTCGGAAGAATCATTGAAACGGTCCCAGACGACGATGGTGTAATTATGGTGGTGGCCATTAAAACACACTCTGGTACATACAAAAGAAGTATAGTTCGTGTTGCTCCATTTCCAACTGAAGAGTGATATGAGCTTGATAAATGATAAATTAAATTATATATATCATTAAAGGTTTAACTATTATTGATAGTCTAAGTTGAATTATTATTATTATTTAGACTATTATTAATTAAAATTTCAAAGTAACCTTTTTCCTCAACTTTTCCTACGCTTTGTGTACACGCTGTGTTGTTATCAGTAAACCGTGCCTGCCTATTATCCTTATAGGAAGTTAAAATGTTCTTGAAGTCGAAACAGATGTGCACACCAACGCTTTTTTCAATTCTAATTTATTAATAGACGATCTATCTTCATAACCTAACAATAACATAATCTAACTTACAATAACCTAAACAAAGTATTATATTTTATAATTATTACGAACACATACAATACTTACTATAACTATAGAATATAACTATTACTGAACTTAAATTATATGTAAAATGTATTTGTGATTGTAACAAAGACAGAGAAATCGAAGATTATTTTGCCGTATTTTTTCGTATAATTGAACATTATATAATTGAAATCGTACTTATATTAATTTTTCGATTGTTGCCATTATAATGATCGTAAAAATGCGGCTGTATTCCAGTTCTTATGCGGTTTATACGATTTTTACAACAGTAATTATAGTAGTCTTACTAGTGTCATAATAAAAAATGCAATAATTACATTATGATATTGTAATAGCTGCGTAATTACTTTCCTTCTAACAGCTTAAAATACGACTTAATACTACTTAATACGATTAAATTAAACTTAATAATACTTAATACGACTTAAAATACGACTTTCTAACTTCTACTAATGCTCTAAATTCCATCTCTGATTTGATTTCGTTGATCAGTGAGAAATGATTGATTAGTTATAGCCATTTGTAGTCTTGTTATGAATTGTTATAAGAGAGTTTGTCATAGAATTCATATTAAAAACTTTTAATATGCTAAATTCTAGATATCTGTACTTAATTTTAACAGAGAAACTGAAGTTGTAGGAACATCACTTCGATCACCTTCGAGAATTGGGCCGAATTTTTGGTTAAAATCAGTTGTCGATAATTGAAGTCGTTGCACAAAATAGTGAAATTCCAATAAGCTTCATGAAAAGTATTGAAAGAACGAGAGAGCAAAACACGATGAACGCGAGGTCGAGTAAGAAGGTGGAGAGCGTGTAGATATAGGTGCCCAGGTAGGAACCACAAGGGCGTTTATCACAAAGAAGCGAACATTATGAAGAGATCGCTCGATGAGTATGGAAAAAAAGTAAAAGGCTCAAAAGGACTATAGAAAGAAAGAAAAGAGTTTATACACTGCTACCGAAAGTCATTACCTATACATTGTACACAGACTTATATTCTGTCCGCCTTGCTGTCCGCGATTATTATATCGGGCTCCCGTGGCCATGATCCTCGGAAATTTTTCATCATTTTATTCGTTGTTCGGTTCGATTATAATAACTACTGACCAGATCCTAAATAACCTCGTGTTCAAGAGACGCCGCGCTGTGCCGCCTCTTCAAGTATTTCCAATATCCTGTAGGGAGATTCGTTTCAGTCTGCATCTCTCTCTCTCTCTCTCTCTCTCTCTCTCTCTCTCTCTCTCTCTCTCTCTCTCTCTCTCTCTCTCTCTCTCTCTCTCTCTCTCTCTTTCTCGCTGTCTTCCCTCCTCCCTTCCCCTTTCTTTATTGGGACCTTCGTTCTCTTCAGCCTGCTGCTGCTTTTCCCCCAGGTAAGGCTGTAACGTAGGCTCGGCTTATATATATATCGGCGATTCCATTCATACCTCTTGAAAGCAAAGGCTTCATTGGTGTACCTTTGTCTTCATCGGTGGACTTTTCTCGGCCTTTTTGACTTTTTCGCTTCTTTTTTCTCTTTATGTACTTATCTCTGACTTTGCTCACTATGAATCTTTTCTTCCGTTTTCCATTACATTTGATTAAAATATAATATTAGTTCGGATAAGGGGCGAAACTAATTTAAAATTGTGAGTAGAGCAAGCAATTGATGATAAAAACTGACGACGATCGCGTGTATAATATGCATACGCGAGTTGAGATTATTGACACATGCAAAGATTGAGAAAGAGAAAGCGAGAATAGATAAAGAGGGGAGCGCATTAAATCATATATGACAAGTCACTCGACCAGCGCGCGCGAGTTAAAAGCTCTAGTAGCGCCATACCTGGAGAGATTTGAGAAACACATCAAGCATCCTACATTACTGTGATGGTACATTAGAGCAGTCAGTTACCGCTTTTGCTTTCATGTCATGCATTCAATATTGACTCTTATTTTCATTTAAAATTATATACTGCTAAATGGATATGTATCCATCCGCGGAAATAGGTATAAGATTACTAGCATCTTAAATAGTAACTTTAAAATCATATGAGACTTTTTTTTTACTTTCTTTATACAATTACATGCTGATAGACTTCAGAATCAATTATATTCATTAACAAAGGACACATGCTACCTCATAGACTAGACATATACTACATATGAAGTTATATAGCATATTACGTATCTCCCGAATAATTGAAAGTTATTAATAAAGCACTATTAAATTGAACTAGATTTTATATAAATCAATTCATTTACAAAATTCCAAAACATCTTTTTTATAGTAAAACTATAAAAAAAGCGAGATTTATACATTAATAGTGAAATGATAAAGTGACATTATGTTCGGCAAGTTAAATATTACATTATGCTAAGCAGTTAATAATATTAAGCAAACGAATCTCTAAAATATAATCATATTATATAGTATTTATTTTACAAATGAATACTTCTTATTCTTTAAAATAAATATTAGTTTGTCAAAATGTATGAGTGACACATTAAAATCTAAACATTTCACAATTGTGTTAACATTAATTACTACTGTACACTGAAAAAAATGATTATTATAAAGTAAATATTTTCTTGTTTTGTACCAAGTAAATTATTTTCTTAAATTGAGAAAGTATCTTTTGAAATGAAGGAAGTATTTTCTTGATGTAAAAAGAATCTTAAATCTACTGAATATTTTCATCATTTAGGAAAATTATTTACATTATACCAAAAAAATAAATATTTACTTGATACCATAAAATTTTTTAGTGTATTAAAAAAAAGACCAAAAAAGATACAATGGACCGTTATAAAATTCTTTTGCAGATAATATCCAAACACAAGTATAAAAACATCAAAATCGTGTTTAAGACGATCGATAAAATTTATCAAATTAACATTCGCGAATCTAACCAGTATTGGGTTAGATTTCTTTATTAAATGTTCGGATCCAGAAGGAAAGTCTAGTCGGATCCTAGTTCCGATTTGTCCCACTTTTAATAACATTTTATATAGGGAACGAGCTTAGATTTTAGTAGGTATAACAAGTTAGAAACTAGACAGCATCTAGTCAGAAAATCTAGAAATTAAGACGATTTATAAATTATTCTAATTTTGTTTCCTCCATCAAGTCAATAATTTTTTGGCTTTTTTAATTATTATTTATTTAAAATAAAAAATATATTTACGCATTTCGGTAACGCATACCAATTAATTAGAATTTATAAATTATTTTCTATATGCATTATTACGTATTACGTATTATGATTTACAGATAACAATTAATAATTATTAATATATTTTTTATACACTAATTATTGTAAATTTTAATGTTCAATACCTTTATTGAGTATCGACCCCATGACCCTACGATTCGCAAGCCAGCACATTATGCACTATGCTAAAACGCAATATGCGATTACAATACTATACTTTGCAAGACCGTATAGAACTTAAGATCATATAATAATTTTATCAACACAAGATAAAATGTAAATAGTAAATCAATTTTTTTAATTCTTTCCCATGTTAGAATAGTATGTGGATTTATGTGTGTGCGTGCGCGCGCGTGTGTGTGTGTGTGTAATATATCTCATTTTCGCACTGGTAGGTCTCGAACTAGAAAAGATATCGTTCTTTCCAAAATTGAGGAAAAAGTTGAGGAAATATAACTAGAATCAAAATGGAAGGCCTAACCATTTCCTTACTTTTTCTACTTTGCAGATTCCGCTTAGAAAAACACCATTCTTTCCAAAATAGGGAGAAGTTAAAGAAATCTAACTAGATCCAAGATAGAAAGTCTCATCATTTCCTTAATTTGTCTACTTATAAAATGTTGAGTATAGAAAAAACGTATTTCTTTCTAACATCAATAAAAGATAAGGAAATCTGAATAAAGTCGAGAAAGTTAGAACTAATATAGTTATGAGAAAGTAATAACTAATATAATAATATGCTCGAGGAATCAAAATTAGAATAATTTATAAATCGTCTTAATTTCTAGATTTTCTGACTAGATGCTGTCTAGTTTCTAACTTGTTATACCTACTAAAATCTAAGCTCGTTCCCTATATAAAATGTTATCAAAAGTGGGACAAATCGGAACTAGGATCCGACTAGACTTCTCTTCTGGATCCGAACATTTAATAAAGAAAACAAACCCAATACTGGTTAGATTCGAGAATGAATTTCTACACGGATGCATGTCTGGTGACTGGAGACTCCCGCAAGTAACAAAAAATTAGCTTGGTTAGTATATAAGGTCGATTAAGACTTAGTATACATATATATGTAACATTGTATGCGAATGTGTAAACTATTGTCGATGCGTTTAATATGTATTATATGTGTATAAGTTATAGCTTGTGTATAAATGAATTTAATATTCAAAATTAAGAACTCGATATACATTCCCAATTTATTAATTAAAGTAACTATCAATGTTAATGAATTTATATAATAATGCATAGCAATGATATTAATTTTTTAGCAATGCTATATATTATAAGGTAAATTTTAGTCATAATCAAAAATACATTAACACGAAACTGTTATGGGCCTTAAATACCTAAAAACTAGGTTTAGAAAATGTATCTAGAAATCGGTCGAAATGACCGGAAAAATGTTTCATATATTTCTAGTTACTGCCGAATATCAATACCTGGTTTCTAGGTTTCTCCATATCGAAATAGCTTGTTTATAGTTTAAAAATGTTTAGCATTTCTACCAGAGTAGTACTGAAATTTATAGTATCAGAATTCAAAAATCACGAAAAGACAAAGTTCTGACTCCATTAAAATTAGTAATAAATTAACCGTTCTTCTGATCATCAAAATCATGAATTATATATATACAATACATGCATCAACATCTATGATTAGGGTACAAAATATGTTACTTAGAAGAATGGTTAGTGGTTTATAAAATTCACATATTTGTCTGCCCCATTGCTTGAACTGAAAATAAGCCTTCCATATATCACAGAAGAACGAAGAGTGGAAAGAAAAGGGGGAACTCCAGTATAGACTACAAAAACAAGAGTTATATAGCTGGGCCGATCAGCATCTTGAAAGCTGGATGCGTACCACACAGCTCGGCGGTGCTCCGTTCTTGGGTATAAATTAATTCGATAATTACTCGTGTATTGGCTTTAATTGGACCTCTGTTAAGTGTCAAGTATGGCGTAATCTCCGTCGAGGTATCTCTTTGGAACCAGGAGCAGTGTGCGCTCTTTGCCTCCTGAGCGCAGCGGCTGTAGCATTGCGTAAACTTGTTAGATTCTTCGATAAGCGCGAAGGGGATTTAGCCGATCCGATGAACCCCGAGCTACACCGAAAGCCTTGTTAACTGAAGATGCCGTGCTATTGTGACCTATATACACCACAAAATTGTCTTATCTCCTTCCTTATTCTGTTTCTTTCTCCCTCTCGCCATCTTGCGGCAGCGATATTTGATATTTTTCCCTTCTTTTTTGCTTTAGTTTCTTTTCCACGCTATCTTAACAACTTTTAACAACATGCATTTATAAAAACTGTGGATTTTCATCTCTTCTAAATGAATTTTTAAACTAATCGTACTCAGTTCCAGATTTCAATTGGTAAAAATTAGTTTTATTGAGTGAATTCAGCTCAAAGGGTTGTCGACCAACGTTATTGTTTATTAATCTAGCTCATAACTCGATAATTCGATGTCTATATTAAATACATGCATATATATATATATATATATATATATATATATATATATATATATATATATACATATACATGTATGCGCGCATGCGTGTGTGTAGAACGTATATTAAGAAGATGGGCAATCCGATCAATAATGAGTAAGAAAAGCAGCAAGAAAATAATTCTTATAATACTTGAAAAAACACAATGTGGACAACTGGAAAAAACTAAGCTTTAAAAATTTGACTCAGTAGCTGTTATGCTAATAAAAATACAAAAATTGCACATACTATACAAAAAAAATTAAAACAGTTACTTTAATAATTGCATAACTCGAGGAGGATTTGTAGTAATTGAAAATAATTTGTAACGTTGAAGGAACAGCCGATTTAACGGAGAAACAAAGACACGTTGACTACGTAGTATTGTGTGAGCTAAAAGCTATATACCTATATAGATTAGGATTTACACCTATATACATAGTTGAAAGTGAGAGAGAGAGATAGAGAAAGAGATAGAGAGGGAGGGAGAAAGAGATACGAGAGGAAAGGACAGAATGTCATGTGGAAGAAGCAGTAGCCCTGGAGCGCACCGAGTAATGCCACCTGGTAGGTTTTTGCTCCAGGGCGCTCGACCCGCAAGAGATGCGACATAGTTTTTGCGCCTCAGGAGCTTCCCCCTCCTCACTTCCGGTGGCCGCGAGCGATCGCTCCAATCGCAGCCGGAGCTTGGCCACGCCTCCTCCACCCACGCGCACCTGCGACACGCCCACCAATAAGAGATAGGTAACCCAGAGCCGGCCGACCAAGACGTCCATCGAATCGCTATACGGCCGCTCAGCCACTAGGAGGCTTCGCCCTCCTCTTCCTTCTCTCGCTCTCTCGCTCTTTCTTTCCCTTCCTCCCTCCTTCTTTTTCCTCCTCCTCCTCTTATCTTTTTCACTTCCTCTCTTTCCCTCAGCGTCCGACCTCCTGTCTATCACTCTATCTCTTTCTCCCCCCTTCACCCCTCTCTCGCTTTCTCAACGGGCACCTATTCTTTTATCATCTTTGCCGGTTTTCCTATTTTTTTCTGCGTTCTACGCATTTATTTATTCATTTATTACACTATTTATAGAATAAATTCTAACTGCAAGTCATGTATATACGACTAATACCATCCAACAACATTTACATGTATAAATTTTCAAAACTTAGAATAAAAAAAATTGATATATATTGACACATATACGAATGTGTAAGCTATTGTCAATGCGTTGTATATGTATTTAGATGTATAAGGTATATAGAACCAGCGTACTTATAAGTTAGTTTAAAATTTTCGAAATGAACTTCATAAACATTTAGAATTAATTAATTAAAATAATGATTAAAGTCAATGAACTTATATAAGAAAGCATAATAACAATATCAATTTATTAGCTAGGTTATATGTTATACCTCGTTTAACCTTGCTATAAGATAAATTTTAGTCATAACCAAAAATACATTGATACGAAACTAACTATTATAGGCCTTCAATACCGAAAAAATAGCTTGAACAAATGTAACCATAAATCGGTCGGAATGACCATAAAAAACGTTACATGTTTTCCTATTTACTACCGAACAAAGATACCCTGTTTCTAGTTATCTTCATTTTAAAATTCCTTGTTTATATCTTAAAAATAGAATGAATTTCTACCAGGGACCATAATATTGTATAAACATGAATTTTTTCGATTGTAGTAATTGAAACTTACATCCGAAGTAAAATGCTGATTTACTGGCCAGAAACAAGTTTCCAAATTTAAACCTAGTTTCTACCTCTTTCCTAATTTTATTAACAATGTTCACATTTTTTATTCTAAGATTTGCTTCGTTTTAAACTATGAGAAATTGATTCTATTTTTAATACCAATGTAACTACTTTCCAACCTATTGAAAATTGTCAGATTTCTACCAGGGCAATGATATTCAGTTAAAAAATTAAAAAAATGTGATTATTCGAAAGAGTCATACTACTTTGTTTTATAGTTACAAATTTATTAAATTTATTAGATCTACAGAAGCTTCTATTTTAAGGTTCAAACAAAAAGCTATATAAGGTTATATAAGATTTAATATAAATGGACATAAAGTTCGTCGATTTACATCGTATCTATCAGCAAATATATTAGATAATCTGATAGACATAATTGTAAATAAAGTACTCGCAAGGATAAATGTAAATAATAATTATAACAGATATATATTATTCAATTTCTGTAGATTTAATACCCTCAATAATTCTTGTATATCAGTCGATTAACTTTTATAGTGCACTTTAAGTAAATTATTATGAATCGATTGAACAATTTTTTAAATACACATTCCAATAGAGTTCTAGATGAGTTTCACTGTTAAAAGACTATCATAACATTTATTATAAAATATTATCTATAAAAAAAATATTAGAAGTTTGGTATTTTAAAAATTAAGAAATAAATTTTAATTTAAAAAAATATGATGTTTAATTAATTTTTTGCGTTATATACATGTACTAGCATCCCCCGTCTCGGCTTCACACCAGATAATAATTTAACTGATTTCTTAAACAGTTCAAGAATATCTAAGTAAAAAGTACTCTATATATAAAAATCTATATTGCTTTAAGTAATTTACTATAATTTACAAATCGTTACAAATTTAAAACAGCGTCCGCTTCAAAAATCTAATATTTTGCCAACCATTTTATATATATATATATATATATATATATATATATATATATATATATATATATATATGCATATTACATACGGCTTCTACGGGGAAAATTGTAGTTTCGAGTTCGAGCGGTCGAAAAAGATTTCAAAGGGTCTCGAGACAACTGGGAGTTTGGGTGTTCGAATGATAGAATACGAATCTATAGAAGTTGTTCCGTCATACATGACACCGTCTTCTACCGTCCAAACACGTAACTCCCTGTAGAAAATATCCCGAGGCACCTGGACATCGTTTCGTACTAACAAAATACGATATTCCCTGTAGAAGTCGTCCCGAAACACCCGAACTTCGTATTCTACCATACAAACACTAAATTCCCAGTAAAAACCATATTTATAATCTATATATTGCCATCATTTCTTTTGTTCAAACTAAAAAACATAACCTATTGTCAACTCTGAAGTTAATATAACGTATAAAAATAAAAACAGTATGATTTGGCATACACAACTATTTTATAAAGAAGACAGAGAAAGAAAGAAAGACAAAGAGAGCGAGAGAGAGAGAGAGAGAGAGAGAGAGAGAGAGAGAGAGAGAGATTTTCCCACGCAAGACAAAATAAAATTTACAAAAATCAAAAGATGTTCATAAAGGTGTGCGAGTAGTGTCGTAGTGTAGTAGTGTAAAAGTGGTAATACAGACTAAAGTCACACCTTCTTTAGGATACGAATCCCAAAGTTGAATATGACCAAGCTTTCAACTGAGCTAGCCTGGTATTAATACTTTCAGCGGACTACTTTGTGTTCATATTTATTTTTTAAGACATGATCTACTGGCAGCTAGTAAAACTGACTGCTAAGATCGTTAACTTAATTTATTGATGAAAGTAAAATGATTTTCAATAAAAAAAAACATAGCCTATGTCCTTCCGAAGATAATATAGAATATATATATTGAATTTCAGAGCAATCGGTTCAGTAGTTTTTTTTTGTTTAACATGTACTAAGCAAAACAAGCTTTGTCTTTATAAATTAAAAGTATGTAGTATGTAGTATGAAGTATGGTATGATATGGTATTTTACTAACAAGAAACTTTTTTCTTTCTTTGAGGAGTGGGCACTTTTCCAGCTGGGCCTTTTGACCTCTATGAAAAAATAATTCTGAGGTATATATAAAATGTAATCTTAAATATTATCTTTATATTACACTTTAAAAAGCGTATATCTTTATCGTAATATTTACATATATTAATATAAAAATGAAACATTGTTCGTATGAATTTTTATAATTTTAGTAATATTAATCCAGTTTTAGTCATTTTTCTTTTTTCGCTGAAATCAAATATAGAAGGTTTTGATTATTTGTTTTGTTTTCCAAAAAAAATCTTGAAAAAAGAAGTACGTGGTAAGGCTACTTTAGACGCGTTTATTTCTGCACACGCATATTTTAGAGCATTTTAGAAATCTGAAAAGGGTTTCGTATAAAGACAAAGGTTGCATGATGGTTGATTTAATTTTAACTTTACTGAAGAAGAAACTTATGGAAAATGCATATAGAACTATATATATATTAGTATTTTGTCTTCCTTTCAAGTATTGTGTCTTTTGGAGAGAATTTCTGAAAGTTTTTTTTGTATGGATCATAGACTTATTATGTATAATTGCTTTAAGAATCTATTATTTTTATGAAAATGTTTTCCATTCCACCTCTTATGAGTTGCAAAGATCCCTGGTATAAATCTAACAATTTTCAATAGGTTGGGCAGTGTAGTTATTAGGTATAAAAATAGAATCAACTATCATAGCTTAAAATTAGGCAAATTTTAGAATGAAAACGCGTGCACGCACATTAGAACGTTTCAATAAATAACTAATATCAAGATCAAAAGTACATATTTATTTAAAAATAATTTTCACTGCTTAAATTATGATAACATTACTGATGAAAGACCTTCAAAAATATTATGTTTGGTTATCTTATACCTATTTCAATTATTGGTAATGAAATAAAGATATTATTCTATTTATTTATAAAATAAATAATTTAATAAATAATATAATTTTATTGTTTTTTAAATTATTTTAAAATTCGTGTGAATTTGAGCTTATTTTATTCGGAACTTTCATTTATGTAGAGTTCACACGCTGCATGTCTGGTGACTGGAGACTCCCGCAAGTGATAACAAATTAGCTTGGTTAGTATATAAGTTTGATTAAGGCTTCGTATACATATATATAACATTGTATGCGAATGTGTAAATTATTGTCTATGTATTATACTTAGTTTCAACCTTATTGAAGATAAATTTATGTGATAATCAAAAATACATTAATGCGAAACTGTTATGGGTCTTAAATACCTAAAAAATAGGTTTAGAAAATGTATCTATAAATCGGCCGAAACAACCGGAAAAAACGTTTCATATATTTCTAGTTACTGCCGAATATTAATACCTTTTTTCTAGATTTCTCACTATCGAAATAGCTTGTTTATGGCTTAAAAATGTTTAGCATTTCTACCAGGGACCTACATTTCTTTTTTAATTTTTCAGAAATAATTTTATAGTGTAGACTATGATGAGAATGTTAAAATACATCCTGTTGAGCATAACGATACTGCATAGACTATGGTAAATGCACTGCTGCATAGTGCAAGCAACTATCACAGCAATAAATGGATTAAGATCCAAAAGGGACACTTTTGACCTGTGACTGCGGAGCACATCACAAACGACCGATACTCCGCCTCCAGTTAGTTCTCTGCCAGCATTCAATCACGTCGCACCTTATTTTTCTATCCAGTATTTTCTATATAGATATTTATTGTATTTCATATCTTTTTAGTTGCGTTAATAAATAAATGTTTATATTAATCAAATATACGTGTTTATTCTATACTGCCTTTCAATACATCCCATATGTGATTTATAATGTCTGGATTTTCATATTTTTCATCGAATAATTTATAGAAAGGGATACATTCATGTTTTAATTTTTTCTTTTTCAATAATTGATATCATAATATCATCGAGAGTTTTATGGAATTTAATCACGCGAGAAATAATTATGAGGGAAGAACGGCGAATCTATAGAAATAAGTATAGTATTAAAGCGAATATTTTTAGAGTGTGTAGAATATTTTTGTTCTCTTATCTGCTTTTATCTTCACTGCAAAATATTGCGATTAACATATAATTTAAGCCATTCATGAATTACTATATTCAGTCTTTGAATAACTATTATACCACCGCAGTTTCATCTGATGTTTGTAGTATTTGTTGAAGGGATAACAACGTACGACTTATGTCTCATAGAAAATGTCATGCATACTGCTCGTATTTCATGTATACATAATATTTTGAAGAATAAGTGTTGACAAACATTTTTAGCACTATCAGCTTATAAAATGACGTTTACTGTTATTTATAATTTTTTTAGTTTTCTAATAGCCTGTGATTTTTTTATTTATGAAATACTCAATTTTTAATCAAATCAATTTTATTACAATGCTATTGGAATTTAATACTACGTAAATATAGTCGAAGAAACTGAAAATCTTGATAAGATGCCGTGTAAAAGAGTCTTAGCAATAGAAACCAAAGAAATTACTATGTGCCATCTTCATCGAATGTCAATTCGGCATCTTCAAACTTTTTTGTTGGTCTTCCACATTCTCCATGTCTCAGATCAAAATTATTCTTTCTAAAACGTTGAAATCATCTCTTTCATGTTAAAACCATCCGTTTTAAACAGTTGTAACCATTTCTTTCGCATACCTGGACAAGCATTAAATGCGATTCTATAGCACTTTCCTTCTAATGAAAATAAAAAATTAATGCTTTTCACAAATCATCTCTTTCTCTTACAAAATTCGTCGACATTTTTAACACGATGAAAAAATTTGATGTTATTTCTTCAATGACTTGATGTATACTAAATATGCTTGACAGTCAAAAAAAAATCAAGCTAGTTCACAAAAATATGTATACTTGGTAAATTATAAAATTTCTGAATCTTGCACTAATTCTTTTGTATGAAAAAAATATGGTGTCAACCATTAAAAACTACAATTTTTTAAGGTTCAATTATTAAGAGAGAAAATATATAACATTTTTCTTACGAGTTAAAATTAATACATATATATATATATATATATATATATATATATATATATATTCATACCAAAGAATTAATACAACGTTCAGAAATGTTATAACTTACCAGGTGTACCGGTATAAGGTGAGCGTCAAGATATGAATATCTCGGTAGGGAATATTTGTTGTAATCAAGCCTTAATTTTTTTTGGTTGTTATTACAACTGTCAAGCATATTTAGTATTCATCAAGTCATTGAATAAAGAACATCATATTTTTTTATCGTGTTAAAAATGGGTATCCTAGAATTGACTAGACATATTATCGTATTTATATATCATAGATTAGAAAAATATAAATGCAACAATAAAAAAAATTAAGTTAATCGTTATTAGTTTTCGAGTTATTATCCAATGTTTATCATCGCCAATTAAACGCTGGTTTGGATTCCTGAAAGTCAAACTCTTAACGAACATTAATATCCTCATGTTCTTACTGCACTGTCTGAAAGAATATGAAAAAACGACTAAAATTATGAATGGAAAAGTCACGGATTCTTCATCAAGACAATGTGCCGACTCATATTTCAGACTGTCCGTCAAGAGGTTGCTGGAATCTTGCAACGCGCGACTTCTATCTCTTTTCTAAGATGAAATCTGCATTACAGGGACAAGATTTAAGTGTATTGAATTTGAAAAATAGTTCCTAATGAAACTGACAGAAAAATTTCCAGCACTGTTTCGAACAATGCAAGATTTAGGTGATACAAATAAATATATGTAATATCAAAATAAAATGGTTTATATCACCAATCTCGTTATTTAATAGTCATACCTCGTGTGTATATATATATATATATATATATATATATATATATATATATATATATATATATATATGTATATATGTAAATTAAAACTTTCAGCTAATATATGTACAAATATATATAGAAAAGAAATTTCAAAATAATTATGTTTTAATAATTTTTAACTATAATTAAAAATAAAACTTCAACAAATTAAAATTACTTATAAATATCTAGTAACTTTGCGCTGAGAATATAATAAGTAAAGAAAATGTATGGAAGTTGTAATTTATGTTAAATACCTCCACAACAGTAAACGTTGATTTTCAAAACTACATTTAATTATATCTATTTTTTTCTTTTTTACTTTATTTATTTTAAGTCGTGTCCCCCTTGCGGTTATCGATTACTTGTCAGAATTTATATAATAATTTTTAATTTACATTACTTATATTTACATTTTTTTAAGAACAATTATATATAGTTCCGTAAATTGCATAAATCTATGAATTTAATTAGACGTTCACATTGATTTCTGTCGTTTAATATAGAATTTGAATCTTTTTTTAATTTTGTTTATATTCCAGCTTCTTCGTATAATGGACAAAATAGTATAATGTGTTTGACTGTAAGAGCATTGTTGCAATTTTCACAGTTGTTTTGACTTTCTTTATTTAGTAGATATTGATGAGTTAGTTTGGTATATTCTATACGATTGCGAGTTAGAATAACTTTATCTCTTCTATCAAATATGATGTCTGGATTCACTTTCAGTACATTCGATTTGATCTTTCTAAGTTTACACTTGTTGGATTCGTGTTTCCAGATATTACACCAGTCTTTTTTATACTTTGATCTATGATTTTGTAGAAGTCTACTTTGTTGTATTTATGTTCTGAGATTGCATGTTGGACATTTATGGTTAGTTTTGCTAATACTTGACTCTATTATTTATTTTCTTTGTTGGTTCACCGCACATAGTTTAATTGTTCCATCCAGAGGCAATAGTTTGTTGACTATTTCATTAGATACATTGATTTTAGTTGGTAAACCCTTACTGGTTTGGAGAGGACTTGTATGGATAATGAAAGTTCCTTTTTGGTTCTCTACTTATTCAATCATTTTGTTTATTATTATTTGAAACGCTTTTGATTTACTAAACCAAAACGGTAGTTTTAATAATATATTTTCGATATCATTGATAGTTGTGATTGCAATTGTTGATCGTTTTATTTTTGTTATGTATGTATAAATATGTTGATTCTTGTTCTTAATTATTTCTATTTTGTTGTGACTGCTTTATCACAATGTCCTTCTGTAATTTAGGTGTTTTTATCCAATAATTTGTGTTCTAAAGAGTAAATCGTTTAATTTGGCTGGTATCAATGTTGTATTTTTTAAAGTATTCTCTCGAGCGTTTGTAAAATGGTTGAGTAGTTGAGTTATTCGTATGGCTTATATTTCTTGACAGTAGTGAGTGCACTTGATTTTTTTGTGTTGTGTGTAATAGTACAGCATATTTCATAGTGATTTTAAATCTAAGTGATCTTAAATCTAATAGCATTAATTCACTTTCTGATAATATACTGATGATTGGGCTGGTTCAAAATGCTCCTGAGGCTATTTTAGCTGCTGTATTAAGAATTGGACCCAACTTAGAGAGAATGATTCTCTTGCAGAATTATATATCATAGAACCATAGTCTAGTTTTGACTAAATGAAAGCTTTGTAGGGAATTACTATAGAGCTTTGACTAGTTCCCCAGTGTTTGGCTGCTAATACTTTCAATAAATTAAACCTGGTGTTGCAAAAGTGAGTTTGTTGTCGACAATTATTCCAAGAATTTCAATTTCTTTTTGTTTTTTTATGTTTTCATTATCAATTTTTAGTTTTAATATGCCCTTTTGCTGTGTATTTTTACTGAATATTATTGCTTATGTTTTGGGTTTTGATATTTTAAATCCAGTTGTGTTTGAGTAGTCTACAAGCCTGTCTAAGGCATCTTGAAGGAGTTTTTGGTTCGTTAGTAAGTTTTTCCCTTTTACAAATATATTGACATCATCAGCAAACATTGTACATTTTACTGATAACTAAACCTTCAAGTACTCTATTCTCGATAGTATGTAGATCTGAATATGTATTGTTAACTTTAACTTTAATGGTCCTGTTGGCGATAAATTTCTGTATAAAATGAAACATATTATCCTTTATACTATAGTATGGTGAGAATTCTGCGATGCTAGATTAGATCATAAGCTTTCTCCATATCAAGACACAGTGTTATCATGTGTTGGTTGTTTGCGCATGCTTCACGAATATTGGATTCGAGCATTACTAAACAGTCTGTTGAAGAGCAATTTTCCCGAAACCCGCTATGGTTTGGGTTTATTATATTATTTATCTCTAGATACCAATGGAGTCTTTTATTAAAAATTTTTTTTCTAATAGTTTGCACAAGCAACAAGTTGGATAAATAGGTCGATAGCTATCTTTGTTATACTTAATTTGGTTTGGCTTAAGAAGCTTAATAATTATGGCTTGTCTACATACACTGGGAAATAATTTTTTTGTCCATTTTATATTCAATATTTTTAATAGATATTTGTATGCCGAATGCGGGAGTTGTTTTAAAAAAATATTCAAAATTTCGTCTGGTCCAGGGCTAGTATTATTTGTTGTAACTAGTGTTTCTATAAGTTCATTCATTGTTAATAGATTATTGATTGGACTTTTTGACGATTCTTCTGTGTCTTCTATGTTTATAGTAAGATTATTTTCACTTTAGTTTTTGAATGCTAGAAATTTTTTGTTATAATTGCTATCGCTGGAATTAGAAGCAAATTATTCTGATAATAGATTAACCACCCTTTTTGGGTCCGATATAATTTTGTTATTTTCTTTTAAAGTTACTGCTGCGAATGTACTATGTCCATCTATAGATTTAATTTTTTGCCATAATTTTTTCGCAGTGCATTTATAGTTAATTGATTGTAGTTATTTTAGCCATAATTTTTGTTTACTTTCTTTTACTGTTCACTTCACTAGTGCTTTAAGTCGTTTATATTCTGTTTTCGATTCTGTAGATTTACTTTTGCGGTACTTATTGAGCGTATTTTTAGCCTTTTTGAGAATTTCCTCGCATTCTTCATTCCACCTGTTCGTTATTCTTCTGATATTTACCACTTATTTTGGGGATGTTTTCACTTGCCGAGGCTAGAATCAAATTTGAAAATTCATCTAATATATTATTTATATCAATTTGTTCATTATTAATTATATAGTGAATCGAGTTTTCTAGAGTTGTAATATTGTTTTCAATTATTTCTTTGAATAAAAGCCAGTTAGCTTTGTCGAATTTCCATCTTGGAATATGAGGAGGTGATGCTGTATCGACTATATTATATTTTATTAATAACGGATAGTGGTCGCTACCATATAGTTCGTCACATGCTCGCCAATCTAAATTGGATGTGATATCACTGCTATTAAAAATTAAGTCGGTGGCACTTTTAGTGCTGTTGGCGACATTAAAATGCGTTGACGACATATCATTTAACAATATAATCTCGTTATAATTATTTAAAATTTCTTCAATCATTTTGCCTCTCTTGTCGGATTTAGAAGAGCCCTATATACAACTGTGGCTGTTAAAATCGCCTAATTATATCAAAACATTTATAGTAATAAAAAAAAATATTGTAGCTGGTTTGACTATATATTATGAACTAATTTTTTTCTTAAAGAGGAAAGAATTTTATGAAAAAAGTTTAATGATAGTTAAACGTTAAAAGTTTAAAACAGATCATTTTGAAAATTGAAAACATTTGTATAATATAATAATGCCATCAGCATCTTTTTCTATAATAGGAAATCGAATTGCTTAAATAAAAAACTTTAATATTTATGTTATAATATACCAAATAAATATAATTTTCTAAATTATCTTACAATAATACGGAATTTGCATATAATTTTTAAAGATAGTCTTAATAATTTTTTCAGATTTTTTACTTATATAGTTGTAAAAAAGAAAATGTAATTTATGGGCAAAAACTGTTATAGAAACGTTTGGGTCTAATAACATCGTATACCCGAAACATGTAAGTATAAGAGCTCGACTTGACAGTAAAGCCAATTTTAAAGGAATAAGCATTAAAAACAGTCTGTTCTTTGTTCGTGTGAATTGGTGAAAATATCATTACTCAATGGTACAAGATATTCGTTAATTTCTTATTGTTGTGTAATATAAAATTTAAAATTTGATGTTATTGTTCTCTAAATATATATACACAGTTTGTAAAATTCCATATCATTTTATATAACTAATAAAAATTAAAAAATTATTATCAAATAAGATGTATATTATTATTAGGAGCGAAGGAATTTAATTATTCAAAGCAGCAGATGTCTAATATACGTATATCAAGAAGCACAGTCGCGCTTCGATGGCAAGTATGGGTACTACAGTCTTCGGACGACAGTGCTATATAAACATTGATATTGGGTTTCGAGATTTTCAAATAATTATTGCGTCAATATAAATAATTATATTACTTCTAATTTTGCTTAAAAGAAAGTTATTCCATTATACTTCGATTCAAAAAAAGTTTTATGTAAAAAACTTTTATTCTTCGGAAATCTATATTATTACTTTTTTCTGTTATTTAATTAATAAATTAACTTTTGACAAAAATTGTATTCCCACGTTATAAATAAGTGAGTGCATGGGCACACTTTCAATAAGCAAATTTTTTATTGAATAATAACAAGTAATCATTTCGAAACATACACGAATTGGTACTCATACATATTTATATATACTTGACTATATAAAAATTGATTTTAATACTTTCTTTTGTTTAAATTAGAAATATTTACAAAGAATAGAACTAGAAGTTGTTTTTAATAATCGCACGTTTATATGTAATTGACTGAGAAATCTAATTAAGAAAACATTTCATTTATATAAATGAAATTTATATAAAGTTTCAAAAGATAAGGAATTTGAATACACCATACTTACCTTATTTTATACTATCGTAGAAAGTAATTTTAAAGATTATTATATACAGTATTATCATGTACAATAATTATCGAATCTTCTCGTTTTCGATTTATTTGTCACTTACAATTCAAAATTATTAAAAATACTGAAATACAATTGTTTATCTATTTCTTTTAATATTCATTAATTTCTAATCATATACGACTTTAAAATTGCATGTAAATATTTTTTTGATAATTTAGATATAAGTTTTGGCGAAAATCCATTTGACAAAATTTATCCTATCTATATAGCATATTAAAATTTTTTATCTGGGTATATCCCAATTAGATTAACATTTAGACTAAAAAATATATACATAAAAAAAACTTTGAGCACGTCTTAGGAAGTCATTTATATTGTTTCTTTTAGTATTACAAATAAGAAAAAATTACGTTACTAGCTATTCTCGAATCTAGAGGTCATTGATATATTTCATGAGTGATTCATATATAGTAAAAATAATTCGTAATTTAAATGGACAATCTTCCCATAAGTAGCCACACCAAATTATGTTAAAAGTTTTTAATTTATATTTCTTGGTATGCTGATTACGAATATTGTACATTTTTTTTTATAGAAAATTTTCATGGCAAACTTAATTTAAAAAATATAACAATCATGGCTTTTAAATTTATCTTAGAAAATAAAAGAAAACCAAAAATATTTCAAATAAAAGTTATAGATCTCATTAAAATACATTTTTTATCTATCTATCTATCTATCTATCTATATATATATTATTTTTAATTCCATAGGACTGTAAGACCGATAGAAATATTTATTAATTTTATCTAAAAACAGTCGACATAAGCACAATTAAAGTATTTAATATATATATATTAAATACTTTAATTGTGCTTATGTCGACTGTTTTTAGATAAAATTAATAAATATTTCTATCGGTCTTACAGTCCTATGGAATTAAAAATAATATACCATTAAATCAATATATATTTATACTAATATTAATACGGATTAATATAATTAATCAACAATTATAATGACAGTCAGACTGTCCTTGTTTAATATCACCCCCGCAGACTAATCAGAAATAAAAATTTTAATTAACTGAAAAAATTGTTTTTATTAGTAAAGTACAATTTCACTATACCTTTAGATGTATAATACATCATACAAATGCACTTTTAGAATAGTTAAATGATATTATATAAGAAAAATGGCATGTAATTAATTTACATACAAAATGAACAATGAATGAGTTTATTAAGGCTGTTTATTTAGTCTTTACTAACATAATTTTTTCGTGTGATAATGATTTTTATGAACAAAAACACGGATGTCTAATGGTCGCCTCTACACCAGTTATAGCCAATTTAGTTATAGAAATATTAGAAAGTATTGCTTTGTCAAAATTAATTTTTGAACCAATTATATTTAAGGAGATATGTTGATGATATCTTTACAATTGTTCCAGGAGTTTTGTGGATGAAATGGTGGATATTTTAATTCTGTACATGACAGAATTAAATTTACAAGGGAGGTTGAACTTAGTAGTCAGTTAAGTTTTCTGGACATTAATGTAATTAGATGTAGTAATAATAAGGTAAAACTTAATTGGTACAGAAAGCCTACTTGGCCAGGTAGGTTTTGAGATTTTAATTCACACCACCAATTTGGAAACAAAATTGGGAAACTGAAGGGTGTCATTGACAGAGCAATAAAATTGTCACATAAAGATTTTAGACAAAATTATTTACAGATAGTAAGAGAAACTTTCATTAATAATGGATATCCAATTGAATTTATTAACAGATTAATTGCTGAGAGATTGTTTGACATTTATAATACAGAAAATAGACATAATGTAAGAGTTGATGTTAATAGAGGCTCTATTATTGTTTTACCATATGTTAGAGGATTGTCAGAAGGAATTAAAAGAAATTTTCTTTAAAAACATTAACAATTTAAGTAAGTTATTTAATAATTGGAAAGATAAGGATGATCCATGTTTAAAATCTGAAGTTGTTTACAAAATTAATTGTATGGATTGTAATGAATGCTACATTGGACAAACTAGTAGATATTAAAAGAAGAGAATTTATGAACATAAATATAGTTTACGTAGTTCACATATTACTTTTGATTTAAAAGAACATTGTTTAAAGTTTTTACATTCTTTTGATTTTGCGAATGTGGATATTTTGAAGCATCGTATTAAAAATAAGCACAAACGGAAAAGTCTTGAAAGTATTTACATTTCAAAGAATCGAAATAATGCGAATTTAATGTTAGAGTCAAGTAAATTAGATAACATTTATCATTCTTTATTAAATTAACAGCTTTTGAACATTTTGTATGGATAATGTTATTCATGTTATTGAATTTTATAGTTTGATAGGGGGGATGAGTTATATAAGGTAGCATGCTGGGTTTTTCATTTTATTTTAGTTTCTGAGGATGAACCGTAGGGGTTCGAAACGTCGGACAACAGCAGCAATAACTTCATTTGAGTAAAGGTGGTGAGGACAGTCAGATTGTACTTTACTAATAAAAACAATGTTTTCAGTCAATTAAAATTTTTATTTCAGATTAGTCTGATGGGGTGATATTAAACAAGGACAGTCTGACTGTCATTATAATTGTTGATTAATTATATTGATGTGTATTAATATTAGTATAAACATATATTGATTTCATTGCATATTTTGAATTGAATAGAACTGTAAGACCGATAGAAATATTTATTAATTTTATATATTTTTTCTCTTTAATTAATAGTAGACAATAATTCATTAATTAATTAACTTTAATTAATCCTAGGCAATAAACACATAAAATCTAGCATGCGTATATTTCATTCAATTTTATTAAAAAAAAGTTTTAGAAAAAAGGTATAGAACATAAAATATCTATATTAATGAGTTTTACAAATTTTGTTTGAAATAAATTAATAAATATTTTTATCGGTCTTACAGTCTTTATACTGTAAGATATTATACTAAAATAATAATAACCAGATTGTCCTTGTTTATGAACATCCCCGAAGAATCTGAAATAGAAATTACTATTAAAAATAAAATAAAATAATAAAAATAAGCTATATTCTATGTTATTAAAGGACAACCTGACTGCCTCACCACCTTAAATTTAAATTTTCCTTTGATGCTCGATGTATGAAATATTTTGTAAATTGTTTCATATTTTCTGCATTAACTTAAAAACTATGATATTTTTTAATTTAAACATGAAATTCAATTCTCGATCAAACCACTATTATATTCGTAATTAGCATCGCAAAAAGCATAAGTGTTTTTTGCGAAATAAATTTTCAGCAAAATCGGGTAAGGATACTTTTCGAAAATCTACCTTTTGAAAAATTTTACATGGAGAGTTAATTTAAGTTTCGTTATATACTTTTAATATTGATATAGTTATGCTTTAACGTTTTAGATCAACGTTTTATTAAAAAAAAAAACTATCTATCACAGTATAGTTAAAAACAATAAAAATAGTATATATTGTGTGCTTCAAAAAATTCACATGTTCGATGTAAAAAGACACTGAGATTACAATAAAAGCTGTTGCTTTTAGACCTTATATTTTTTATGACTCAACGTTCTCTAATACATAGATTTCTTTGTTTGTTTAAGAAAAATTGTATTATAATATTTGAAATTAAAAGAAAAAAATAATAAAATAATGGATGGTGTCATAACTATTGATCTTAGAGAAACGCACTTTGGAAATGCAATTGCCGATACACTCATTTGTCTGAAAAATAAATTTAGTTCGAATTTCAAAACGAGCTATGAATTCTATTTGACGCAATAAAAATTATATGCGTTTTTCATTGAATTTTATAATTTATTCTTACATAATTTAATAAATAATTCATAGATGAAACTAAATGTATTCAAATATGTTCAAAACTACTTAGTTCAATACAACATTTTGTATAAAGTTTAATAATAAGTAATCATAACGAAAATAAGCTCATGTTATAGTAAATTTTAATCTTATTGGGATTTTTCATTTAACGCATTAAAATATTTTGCTTATTAAATTTTGTTCCATTGAATTCCTAATTTATAGTAATAAAAAACAAAGAAGGTTTTTTTTGTAAAATACCTTCAGCTATGTGATTTTTTTCCAATAACGTCGTTCGGTTTTCTTTAAATGCATATTATTTTCTGTATAAGGAGTATAAGTGCGTGGGAATTTTAATATACCATATATGGTTCATCTAGATTTAGTTGAAGAGATTAAAGGGAGGCAATGGTGTCGACGCTAGTTTTATTATTTTATGCAAGATTATAAACTTCTTCGGTCATGTCTATAACATTGATGAAGCTACGTGAAAAAGCTTTTTGATAATATTTATACGTTCAAGAGTAAAATTATGTTTGCCTTGTTGAAGCCCAATTAAACGTATTATAACTCGCTACCCTCATGCTCATCCCTCGCCCTCCCTTTAAAGTTCCTATTGTACTTCTGCGAAAACTCCCTAAACAACATCGATACCTTTTCTGCTGCAGGCCAGCCGATTTAGGTTAGTCCGATGTCTGGTCGTTCTTATGCACCAGGATTACACCTTATACTCGTAGTATACATAATATAGAACACTCGAGATCTTGGGACTGCGGCTCGCTGTCGCCACCGATCATGTGCCAATGCGCCCACTTCTCTTATCCCTCTATCTACAGTGTTTTACGGGGTAGTACGAAGACGACAGTGAAAAGAAAGTTTTCGATTAACCGCTTGTGCTGAGTATATTAGGTGCTGAGGTTCTGGATAAAGCTTAAATTATACGATCTTGGGTCGCGTGCTGTATAATTTTTAAATGATTTAACGGCGTCGGTTTTGACATTATAAGAAATTTTTAAAAATTTAAAAAAATTGTATAATGAAGAAGTATATCATCCAAGTAACTGACGAATACATGATAAATATTATGTAAGTTATTAAAATAATCACTAAAATGAACAAACTTGGATTATGAAAAACATTTTTTTTTTCGAAGCGCTTTTTATGTTTTCTTTAAACTAATTAGCAACCTCCTCTTTATTTTTATTGTTTTTTCTTGCTTTGTCTTGATCTCATTATATACAATTCTTACTACAAGGACAGGTTATCAAATATGGGTGATGAATTATCTTGAGATAGAGTACAGTAACTCTGATTACTATCAAAATGATCTTTTGGTAAAAAAATCACTACTTTTTTAACGGATTCAAGGAAAGAATAACATTTGAAGCACAGAATTTTGAATGATCTTACGTACTCAAATGCGTAGTTTCTTAGTTATTATCCATTGAAAATTGCTAATAACCCAAGTTTAATACAAAAAGTTACACTTTCATTTATTCGATTTTAGAGTGTAGATATATTAATAAAAGTTATATTAACTGAAATAAATTAAGGTGGCTTTATTGATGCGAGCGTATGTATAAATGTGTCATTTTTTAACTTTGGCACTTTTGAAAGGGACTCCGACTTTTATTTTATTCTATTTGTTTTTAAAAAGTAAAATTGGACAAAATAAAGTCGTTTTAAACAAACCTACATAAACTGAAAATATGGTCGAAAATTCATTTATATCTTAATATTCATGAATAAGTATTTATTTGGAAATGTATGTTTTTTGGTCTTAAGATTATTTATATTAAAAAAATTAATTGCTATTTAAAATTGAGTTCCATAAAAATTTATGAAACAATTTTCAATTTTCAATTTACTTCTCAAGAATTTTAACATAAAGCTATTTTGTTCTTGAGCTTGATTAAAATATGATTATTTCTTAAAAACTTTTTACGCTGTCTTATGTCGCCTAGCGCGTAGCCACCTATCCTTTATTTATATTTCCTTTTATTACATTTTCTTCTGTAATCCTAGCTCGGAGCCATACCTCCCTGGTTGAAATGGTTCATCAAGTCGTCAGTTAAAATTTGCCTGTTTAAATTGTATTCTAGAAAACTTTCGCTATTGTTTATATTTTATTGAGTGAACAAAATATGACATTCTTCATTTCCGTATATGCGTATAATATATATAAATATAAACGTGTGTATACTGTCCCTGTAAAAATATCCTCCGTATATCTTCAGTATAAGCTAGTTTCTAGTTACTAATACACCTAATACCCTTACATATACTTAATAACTCACACTGATCTGAGTTGCATTTCTCTGTAATTATTTCATTTCTAAAATATTCTATGTATAACTGTATTAAATCTAGTTAAATTTACTTGACTTTTCTTTAGACATAAAAGTAAGGAAATGGTAGGAATTTCTATTTAAATCTAGTTAATTGTCTTTTCTTTTTCCTTACATAGGGATAAGTTTGAATTTCATAGCTAGATTATTTCTATCCTAAAAACTATTCCATGACCGCGCTTTGAGTATAAAATCGAGTTTTTATGTCTGTATATATATATATATATATATATATATATATATATATATATATATATATATATATATATATATATATATGAGTTATTGCCATATATCTATAACTGTAATGTATAACTAGCATCCCCCGTCTCAGCTTCACCCGAAATAATAATTGAACCAAGTTCTTCAACAGTTCAATAATATCTAAATAAAAAGTACTTTATATATAAAAATCTATATTACTATAAATAATTGACCGTAATTTACCTATCCTCGCTTCTGTATAAAAAGCTGTTTCAAAGCAGCGTCTACTTCAAAAAGGTGATAATTCGCCGACCATTTTATATAATACATATATATATATATATATATATATATATATATATATATATATATGTATGTATGTATTAGTATTAGTACCAACTGAAATTACAGCAAAATAATAGTTTGCGAATTACATATTTTTTAAGTGGACGCTGGATATTGCCTTTTTATGCAATACACCTTTGCACGCGCGTGTGTGAGTGTGTGTGTGTGTGTGTATTATACATAAAATACATCGTCACTTGAAAAATATGCTATTCACAGACTGTTATTTTGCTTTAATTTCAATTGGCCACCACTACTAAAATTACTCATAGTATTGAATTTAAAAAACGTAAATCTACTAAATATATATGTATATGTATATATATATATATATATATATATATATATATATATATATATATATATAGACTTTTAAATATGGCTTGTACGGAAAAATATTGTATTTGTGTGTATGGATTGTTGAATACGATATTCCGTTGCTTCAGGACGATTTCTACAGGGTCCATCGTGTTTAGTTGGTAGAAAACGATATAGTTGGTAGAAAACGAAAATTTCGTGTTCGGACGGAAGAAGACGATCTCTAGTTATGACGGGACGTTTTCTATGGGGAGATTCGTGTTGGGGCGATAGAATATGATTCCAGGTGTTCTGGAACGACTTCTACGGGGAATATCGAGTTTAGTTAGTAGAGAACTACGTACAGGTATGTCGAAACGACTTCTACAGGGAGTTTCGTGTTGAAACGGTAGAATACGATGTCCAGGTGTTTCTGAACGACTTCTATGAAGAGATTCGTATTCTATCATTCGAACATATAACTTCCAGTAGAAGTCGTCCTAGATACCTGGACATCGTATTTTAACAAGTTAGAAACTAGACAGAATCCAGTCAGAAAATATAGATATTAATACGATATATATTATTCTAATTTTTTTCCTCGATCAAGTAAATCATTTTTTGGCTCTTTTAATCATTATTTATTTAAAATAAAAAATATATTTACGTATTTAGGTAACGCATACCAATTAATTAGAATTTATAAATTATTTTCTATATGCATTCTTACGTATTACGATTTACAATTAATAATGAATAATTATTAATATATTTTTTATACACTTATTATTGTAAATTTTTATGTTCAATACCTCTGTTGAACATATAAATTATTTTATTTCGATCAAAAAAATTCCGGCATCTGCTGAATATCGAACCCATGACACTACGATTAGCAAGCCAGCGCATTATGCACTATGCTAAAACACAATATGCTATTATGATTCTATACTTTGCATATGACCGAATAGCACTTAAGATCATATAATAATTTTATCAACACAAGATAAAACGTGTGTGTGTGTGTGCACGCGCGCGCGCGTGTGTGTAATATATCTCATTTTCGTACTCGTAGGTCTCGGATTAGAAAAGACATCGTTCTTTCCAATATTGAGGAAAAAGTTGAGGAAATCTAACTAGAATCAAAATGGAAAGCCTAACCATTTCCTTGCTTTTTCTACTTTGCAGATTTCGCTTAGAAAAACGCCATTCTTTTCAAAATAGGGAGAAGTTAAGGAAATCTGACTAGATCCAAGCCTAATCATTTCCTTAATTTTTCTACTTATAAAATGTTGAGTATAGAAAACACCTATTTATTTCTAACATCAATAAAAGATAAGGAAATCTGAATAAAGTCGAGAAAGTAATAACTAATATAAGACGATTATTAGATGATCGTAGGAAAATCTAACTCGGATATGGCGTGTATTGCCTACATGAGGAAATCATCAGTAATACTGACTAGGATCTAGCTCGAACTAGGGATATGTCGAGTATATTTCTGCACGGGATGTAATATTCGACATCAATTTTTACCACTTGTAGTAGATTCGAACAATGAAACTTTAGTTATGTATACTGATGATGCATTCAATACTTACTGATATTTAGTTCAAAATGTTCGAAAAGGCAAAAATTGAATATTATATAAGGTTAATAAAATCTTCATACTATAATAAAAATATATGGAAATTGTCTGTGATAAGTTTAATAAACGAATTTTGCGTATAACCTACAGTTGGGGCTTTGGTTTGGACCTTATAGTGTTCGAAACATCCTAAAACTTTAGTGACAAACTGGTTGATCGAATTGCTTCAACAGCACATATACATTGACCAACCATGGAAAACAATTAGAACTAAAATTTGATGTTTGAACAACACGAATGGCTCCGTCAAAAAAACGTTCAATCGAATTGAATATAGAAATCTTCCAACTCAATACTTTTAAATATGAAGAATTTATAAACTAGTGACAAGAGATAACTTAGATAATTATAAATATCTACTTTCTTGAATGCTCCAAGAATTTTATATTATACTTAAAAATACTGGCAAAAACAGTTGCTTTTAATAAGTATTTTTCCATTAATGAATCAATATGAGCTTTCAAATTACCATTTCAATCAATTATAAATAATTTACTGATACTCAGCGGTAGACGTTATACTATTTCAATGCTTGATTATCTATAACTAGCCTGTAGTACATATGCACTGATATCTTTTCAGAAAATTAAGTAATAGATATAGATATATAGTAAAGAAAATATTGATAATTTTTTTTCTACTTAACGCTTGGCGAAGGAACTGAAGTGAAATCAGCTTGGACGATTTTCACGATGGTATTCAATTCGATTAAAATCAGAGCATAGTTATGTTCTAGGAGCTTTTAAAAATATTTATATAAATAATTGAAGATCTTGAAATAATTCGCTTACTTATATATATATATATATATATATATATATATATATATATATATATATATATATATATATACATATATTTCATAATTAGAATTTGAGTACTATTTTTTTCATTAAAGCTATATAACGGTAGTAGACGTAAATTTATTATTCTTATATCTATAACATAATATCATATATTTATGTACATATATAAAATCAAACTAACAGTAATCGGTATATTGTTTATATATAAAGAGTATGATTGGTATTATTTATAAAAGAAAATAAAATTTTCTTCTATTGAAAGCTATTTAAAAAATTTTTCTGTAATTAAAGATCCATATCATTGTATTGTTAATAATAATGAGTTTCCTTAGAGACAACAAAGCTTGGGCTAAGAAAAGAAATATTTGATTTGTGTTTATATTAAAAAGTTAATTATCTATATGTCTCATTAAAAAATTATAGATAACGTTTAAAAAGCTTCATTTTAAATGCTAAATTTGATTTATTAATTTAATAATTTATAAATGATGTTAATCTATAAACATTAAAATTCATGTTTGAGTACATATTTTATACAATTTATAAATATGATATTCTTTTGTTCCATTTGAACTTTTCAAATCATTGGAGAAGAGTATCGCAATAGAATATCACTAAAAAACTTTGAAAAATTATGTTTAATGGTTTTTTAAATTTTGTGTTAATTTAACGACGTATATTGATCAGCTAGTATTACGCGCTAATCAGGAATATTAAGAGTCACTTAAAAGCAATAAGCTCGCTCGATTGCTCGATAATCGGAACAAATTTAATTTTATTGACAAAAATATGTTTTATATATATCTTTCAATCGCAAAATTGAAGTTCATCAGATTTTGAGCTATTTTTCCAAATGAGGTGCGGGTAGAAAAGAATGCGACACTTGCTGGAACAAACTTGAAAGAATGAATCGTCATTACGGAATCCATGTCATAAAATGAATGGGGCTGCGTGTTCCGCACCGTGAAAAGTGAAAAATTATCAAAAGAAAAAAGTAGTATAGCAAGATATCAGCATATATAGGATCATAGCATTATTGGGATATAGTCTGTCGATGCGTGCCAGAGATACGTTACTACACGCCCTTTCGAGTTTCCTCGATAAAAGACACATAGGACAAGAGTGTACGAAAATGTGCAAACTGGGAGGAAACAGCAATAAGAGCTTACAATCCAGGATTAATCTATTGTCCCACATCCCAGTCACCGTTGCGGTTGCCGGCGTCGTTCAACCGGAATCACAAAAGCGACTCGAAGATTGGTCATTCGTTCGCTAATGCTAACGATCAGGATTGGTGCGGGTGCGCATATAATTAATTAGTGGCTGGCAATTACGAAGCAGTTTCGTATATACAGATAGCAGCGTTGGCGACGCGACAACAAGCTTGAGGGCTAGTTTGCTGCCTGATCATTCGCTTTTTCCCCTCTCTCGCTCTCTTCGTTCCGCGCACGCATAATCGTAGAAACCTACACACACACGCGCGCGCGCGCGCACACACACGCACATATCCATACTCGCGCTTTGCGTACTGGTCGCACTCGCGTCGACGTTTGTGTAGTCGGCGCTGTGATATGAAAAACTCGCGCGAAGGTGCTACGCAAAAAAGATGCTAGTGAGCGAACGGTGATAATGCTTGCTTTTTACGGGAGTTAAAGAATGATTCTGTAAGCCGACGGCCGTTGAGTGGGAAACTGGTGGGACAAGATGAAGGGGAAATCGCGCCGTGGGCGCTGCGGTCGCCGCCTGCATCGGGCGAGCGCGTCGTTCGTGGCCCTCTTCGCGAGCGTAATAAACGGCTCCTTTTTTCACCTACTTATGGCAAATCTATGAGAGCCTTTTTTACTCTGACTCGTTTCACGGCCTTTGCTCCGAGCCTGCGCCGCGGACTCGCATGCCGCGATCGCGCTCGCTCTCAATCGGTAACGAGAGTAACAAAAGAGTAGGCCTTCTTTGCAAACACGCTTTAACAGAAATTAGTGCAAGAACTTCGAGCTACATCCGTGAATGCAAGATCTTAAAGGAATTTTCAACTTTTTTTCAGAACCGTAACTTTGGGGTAACAGTCAAGCATATAGAATTATGAGCAGGATTACGATCGCATCCCTTCAAATTCTTTCGTTTCTTTTTGTTTTATCAAAATTCTATATAGTATTCAAAGAGTTTTCTGAAAGTATGCCAAATTTTAAGCGACTGTATCGTATAATAGAAGTATTTTTCACTTTTTATCTTCTTCGTATAGTTTTATACATTATAAACTAATATTATAATAATTTATTATTATTTATTCAGAATTACTTTTAAAGTAAATTTTCCTTTATATAAATATTGATTGTAAATATTTATATCACTAACTTTTCATATGAATATATATATATGTATATATACGTAATATCGAACAAATTTTGAATATGATTGATTATAAGAATGCAAAGGGCTTGAGAGGATCTTTGATGATGGAGTTATTTTTTACATACATAAACACCTAAAGGCATCGGCACTTTTTCTTTTATTTCTGAGTTGTATTGTATTTCGTAGTTAAATGCTGCATATTAAGAGAAAATAAAGCGCTTTTTTTCTATTCCACTTTGGTAAATTAATGTAGATACTCATAATATTCAGTAGTAGAAAAAAATACAAAATAAATGCTCTTTCAAAGATTTGAGGTCAGTAAATAATAAACGGCTATGTAAAAACAATAATAAATCTTTTAGAAATAGTTAAAAAATCATCCTTATAAAATGAAACAAGAGTACTGGATATATTTTAATTAATTTAATACTTTTAATGGAATATACAAAGATAAATTAATATTAAAAATAAAACTGAAATATAATCACGATAATTTTAGTTTGATTTATAGATAATACAAAAACTTCTAATAAGGATTCATTTGGCTTAATTTGTTTTCAATTATAGTTACGTTAACTTGGTACATCGAGATGTATAGAATGAAACAAGTAAATTTAAGACTTGCTCAAAACTTTTGCGATGTTAGTATAGATATGATAATAGGTATCAATGGTGTCAAAAACAAGTAGAGGCTGCTCAAATGCAATATGAACGAAAATAGAGTAAATAAGAATTGTAAGTAATGAAAATTACTTAAGTATATAATGAACAAGTCAGTCGACCAATTTAAAATGAATTGATTTGTGATATACTGAGAAAATTTTAATTTAACGGAAATTAAAATATTTGTTCGCTGAATGAAAAGAAGGAAGAACTTTGGACGGCGCAGACAAAAAGCGATAGAATTGGAGCAGTAAAGAAAGAGAGAAAGAGAGAGAGAGAGAGAGAGAGAGAGAGAGAGAGAGAGAGAGAGAGAGAGAGAGAGACTTGTGTCGTTGGCTTAAAGATGTACAGTATAGAAACTGAGGGGCTTAGCCAGATAAAGTCATGCGGAAAAGGAAAGGAAAGGAGGCTTACCTTGCTCTGCACGTAGTCGAGGGCCAACATACAGTCTGAGTAGCCAGTTTCGGTCTTGATGGTGGTACCGCCTTGGCCTGGAGTGCTAGAGCAGAATCCAGAGCCAACGACACTGACAGGGCCGCCGAGACCGGCGGCCGCAGCCGCGGCCACACTCTCCCGGTACCAAGGGTACATGCTGCCCGGGCTCGGTGAAATTTTCGTCGGGATCTTGGTTGGGACTCTTCTCAAGATTTTTATCGTTTTAGATCAGCAGGCAACTCATTGAACCGAACTCAGCTGTACCCGGCCGGACCAAACTCGCATCCGCGCTCGCTGTTAAATCCCTGGTGTCGGCCGCCGATGCACAGTCACTTCTGGAGCTTAGCCCTCGGATCTCTCGGCTTGCGCCGCGGACTCATTTCGGAAGGACGAGGTTTGAACGCGGCGCCACCTCGACCCTCCAACCTCTCGCCTCCTCCTGCGCTCCTTTCTTCGACGTTGTCGCCTTCTGTCACTCTCCCCGAGCCGTGGCACCGATATATATATATATATATATATATATATATATATATATATATAATTTATTTATGATTTATATATATATATATATATATGTGTGTGTGTGCGCGCGCACACACGCGTGTATGTGTGTGTGTGTGAATGTCGGCATAGGTGTGTGTGTGCGCGCGCGTGGGTGTGTGTGTGTGTTACTGTGTGCGCACGCGCGCACAAATGGGTACATGTTTATGTATCTGTATATAGAATGTAAAAACGCGAAGCGAAGATCCACGTGTTTCTACTGTGTGGTTCGAGCCTGCACGGAGACCACGTTTGTTCTGATATATCGGGTATCGTTACACGGGCATACACCCGAGCGATAGCTGCAATCTGGGTAAACAAGAGGCGACGTTCGCCTTACTGCTTTGCGCACACTGTTTTGCAGCTCGACCTCTGCGTCTCTGACGCGTTGTTGCGCCCTGCGCGAATCCCAGCTCGCGCGGGACACGAGGTGGCATGTAAACACGCACTGCGGCCGAGCGCTCGTTCTCCGCTCACAGTCGCCGACTGTAGTCCCGAGTCGCAGCCTCAAGTCCGCGAACTTTTTTGTTGGCCGCACTTGAAAGTTTGCAGTGGGGGCACCTCGGAGCTTGCACCAGGCTCGCTTGAACTTCCCCCCTCTCTCTATCTTGCTTTCCTTTTTTTTTGTTCCTAAAACAGTCTAGCGCGAGGCCGTGCATCCATATCGGGGCCGCTTCTTTCACGTGATCGTTCTTCCTGGGGCCGCCTCGAACGAAGCGTCGCGGTCAGGTCCTTGATCCCCGGGACATCCGATGCGGGATTTAGATAGACTCTTCCCGCGGTGGCCTCAGCAGCACTCTCGGTAACCGAAGTTCCAGAAAAAGATACTCGCTCGCTTTCGTCGGCGAACGACTAGTGGAACTATTGAGGCTGTAGCGGAAGAGTCCCAGGTAACTCAGCCGGACGCCTCTGTCCGCGAGATATGAAAAAGACGAGCGGGCTAATATGTAATACGCTGTTCTTCAATGCTAAACAAATGCCATGAACACTAACGCGCGTGCACGCACGGGGAGCTCTGAGCACCGTCCGAGGTGGAGGAAGGGGGGCAGAGGGTAGGAAGCTAGGGCAACTGTGAGTGAGCAGAAGAGAGGGGGGAAGGGGGGGAGAAAGGAGCAAAAATCAAGACCTTCTCGCTTATTGCGGAGTAGCAAAAAGCTCGGGGATCGCTCCCTAACTCGTCAATTCGTCTTGTCGTCGACACCCGGAAATCGTGAACCGTGGACCGCGAACGCGGTTTATACACTGACGCGGGATCTGCGATTCGAACGAACCTTCGGCTTCGCTCGCGTAGCTTCGACTTGGCTCGGATCGACGAGCTCTTCTCTCTCTCTCTCTCTCTCTCTCTCTCTCTCGCTCTCTCTCTCTCTCTCTCTCTCTCTCTCTCTCTCTCTTTCTTTCTCTCCCTTGGTTGCGCATGTTTTGCGCTGCGGCGGACATTGCTGCTACTGCTACTACTACTGCTCCTTCCTTACGAGAGAGCGCAGCAAACTTTTACCATTGCTGATGGTTCGGAGCAAGGCGAAAGAGACTGAGAAGAAGAGAGACAGAAGACGTGTGGGAGGAAAAGAGAAGAGTCGCGTACGTGGGGAAGCTTTGAGTATCAGAGAGAGAAAGAGAGCCCTTCTGACAGTGCGAACCAGGTTTGTGTTGGTCTGCGACTCGTATTCCTGACGAAGGGATGCTATGTAATGTAACAACGATCCCTTCAGTTATTTCTATCACCATTCCCTTATATATTGCTCGAGCCGTACGTGTATATAAACAAGTGTAAGGAAGTCACAAACAACATAAATTGGAGAAGTGTAAATTGGAAAATAATCTTTTTAAAAAGCAAATTTTTAGAATTTTTAATAACACTTGAAGAAAGCTTCCATGAAACATAATCTTTACTTTTATTATCAAAATTTTGATAGATATGTGCACATTTCAAGATAACTCATGAAATAATCTTAAAGAAATTCTGCACTGAAATAAAGAAATTCTATATTGGCACAGAGTAAGTTAATGCACAACTGTAGCCTCTTCTTTTTTTATATTGGATTATTTGAAAACGTGTGACTTCTCCCATATAATATTTAAAGTGGCACCTACTCACATTTAATGTAGTGCTCAGTAGTCTTTGATAAGCAACGTGGTAAAATTTTGTGGGTACTAGCATTATTTCTTATTCATTATGAGTTTTAAATTTACATGTAACGATGCGTCGAGTTTCATAAATGTTATATTTTTAATAGAATAATCGCTAGAAGCTCCTTAAATATTATATTGCATTAGATATATCTTTTTATTTTATCTGGTTTTAGAACTATATAGCTTCTAAAAAATTAATAATTTCCCTGCCAAATTTAAGTGCACAATTTTTAACTTTTTTTCGTGTGTCTTCTCACCAATATGGTAATATTTGTTTACTTTAAATGCATTAAACAAAATAAAATTTTCAAATAAGAATATATACTTATTAATTTGCGTGTTTATCATTCATTCTTCTAAATACATATTTATGTATAATGTGTAAGCATATTATATGTATAATGAATGTGAACATATAAAACTAGCATTGATTTTTATAAAAAATTTTAACCTATTCATTAAATTATAAACATTTATTTAATCATATTTTAGTTTCCATTGATAAACAACTTCTAAGAAAAATGTCCCAAACTTTTGACCACGGATTTCAATAAAATTTATTTGCTTTATTTAAATGATTCCTAAATTATTTAAATAATATTGATCAAAATTATCGCTATAAGAGCTAATTTAATGCAATATTTTTATCGGTCTTACAGTTTTTATAATATAATAAATGCATAACATAAAGGTGTGTAAACGAATTGGTGGATGTTTTTAATTCCCTCCATGATAGAATTAAATATATAAAAGAAATAGAATTAAACAATAAATTAAGTTTGTTGGACATCAATGCTATTAGAGTTAGTAATAACATAGGAAAATGAAATTGGTACAGAAAACCTACATGGTCCAGAAGGTTAAATTCTAACTCACACCATCTATTCGGAAACAAGATAGGTACTATAAAAGGAGTCATCGACAGAACAATTAAATTGTCACACAAAAATTTGAGAAAGGATAATTTAAAATTAGTGAAAGAGATATTCATTAATAATCATTATCCAATAGACCATATAGACAAAATGTTTACAGAGAGAGTGGATCAGTTTTATAATAATACTAAAGAACATAATATGGATAACAGGGGGAATAATAATAAAATCATAGTATTATAATATCTAAAAGGGTTATCGGGATGAATTAGAAGTACTTTCAAAAAATATAATATTCAAGTATACTAGCTTTAGAAAAAATAATAATATAAGAAGACTATTTAATAATTGTAAAGATAAGGATGATAAATGTTTGAAAGCGGGAGTGGTATACAAAATAAATTGTAAAGACTGTGACAAATATTACATTGAACAAACGAGTAGAGATCTTAAACAAAGAATATATGAGCATCAGTATAGCTAACAAAGCATAAATGTTATATCCGGGCTAAAAGAACATAGTTTAGACTTGATACATTCTTTCAATCTTCAAAATGTAGATATTTTGGAACAAGGTATAAAAAAGAGATGTGAAAGAGAGGCTCTTGAAAGTATTCATATTTTAAGGAATCGCAATAATATAAATTTAATGTTAGAGTCAAATAAATTGGACAACACTTATTATTCTTTATTAATCTAAAATTTGTATTTTGCATTTAAGTCAAGAAGGTGAGGGTCCTGTAAATATTATACCAATAAATTTAGAGTGGGAAAAGGGTATATAATGTAACATGCTGGGTTTTTCATTTTAGTTTAGATCCTGAGGATGAACCGTAATGGTTTGAAATGTCGGACACCAAAGGAGAAAATAAGGTGGTGGGGGCAGTCAGATTGTCCTTCACTGACATAGAATATAGTTTATTATTTTTATTAGTTTTACTTTATTTTATTATTTTTAATTTTTAATTTAATTTATTTTTAGGAATAAGTTTTATTTCAGATTCTTCGGGGGTGATAATAAACAAGGACAGTCTGACTGTCTGACTCTTGTTATTTATAGGTTGTTTATTTTTTAAATGTCTTTACCTTGATCGTTAGTAAGCAGAAATTAAGCAATTATATGTGTAAATTAATTAATACAGTAACGTACGAATCGGAAAATATAACATATAATATCATTCTAATATAACAGCATAATTAATGAAAATTTCAACGTTATAAATATATATATATATATAGGAATAGGTAAATTAAGAAGCAATAATATCTAGGAATTATTAAAAGATCTAAAAAAATACAAGCGGTTGCTACTCAGTTTGTTTATTTTTGATTAGCAATTGTTAACCATCAATATTATACATGTTATAATTTATCTATAATACTACATACTCTTATACGTACTTATATTATTATACAAAAATGTATATTAACATACTTTTTTTCTTATAATAGGTTTTATGGGATTACAAATTTCATTCAGAATAAACAAAACAGTGACTTCTAAGGTGACTCGTCTAAAGTGTTGGGATGTAAGGCTTTCCCATTATTAAAATATTTTACTTTTTTTATAACATGTAATTACATAGAGTGTAAACTACGTGCCAGTCGCTCAATGAATTTTACTTTTAACGTCGGATTCAAAGAAGAAACAAATTAAAAAGGTTTTAATTAACCTACGTCCGTAAATGTGTAGTTTCCTAGCTATTGTCAATTAAATTTCGTACAATGGTAAACATGTTAAGAAGACAGTAACATGTCAATGTATATAAATTTAGTTGAACTTCAATTGATAGCAACCGAGAATATATGCGTTTTTATGATTAATTGGATATTTTTTTCTTGAAATGTTATTCTTTCTTCGAATCCACTGTCAAAAGAGAGATTTTTGTTTAAATATAGCCCAATTCGAAAATAAACTATATAATTTAACTATATATAGAAATACTATAATTGTAAATATAAAAGTATACTTTGAAAATGAGACAGCGTTGTCTTTAAAATGTTGTTAAGGGACTTCATTATTATACGTAATCAGCGTCGCTCCTTCTGAACCAAATCAATCAATGCTCCTATGCCTGATAAGGTATACTTGTAAGTATATTATGTGTAAGATACTTATACATATTATACTTAAGTTTAAGTATCTTACACATAATATTCAAGTAATTCACAGAAAGTTTCAAAACATTTATGAAATAAGCGTTATGAAATACAATAAATATGTGTCAACTGAATCTATTGAATAGCATCTTACAAATGAAAGAATGAAAATATTTACTGTCAATGTATCGACATTATTAAACAGAAAGTCTATATCGGGTAGATAATCCACAAAGAATATAATAATCCATGCATATATATCTATATATCTATATATGTATATATATATATATATATATATATATATATATGTATATAATCGATTGCGGCTAAAAAGTATTCACGAGTGCGCGAGGCGTAAAGGACATTATTATGACTAACCGATTTCATAAACAATTCAATAATATCAAAGTAAAAAGTACTCTGTATATACAAATCTATATTTCTATAAATAATTGACCGTAATTTACCTATAGGTGTTTCTGTATAAAAAGCTGCTTCAATGTAGCGTCCACTTCAAATAGTTGATATTGTACCGACCATTTATACCATATATATATATATATATATATATATATATATATATATATATATATGCATATTAAATACGGCTTTGAAGGACTAGTAACTTGGTGATCCTGGTTCAAATCCCGGTCTCGGTCGATTGATACAGGAACCGCTGTAATAATTTACATGTGCTTTGATTACAAACACTTCGTAGACCTCCGTCACTGATTAGCACCGATATTTGGAAGCATAAATAGAGCGACGTTAAATAACATAAAACAAAAAAAAAAAAAAATACGGTTTCGATGGACAAAATTGTTCTTTCGAGTTCGAGCGGTAGAAAAAGATTTTCAAGTGTCTCGAGACGACGTTTACGGAGAGTATCATGTTCGAACTATAGAAAATATCTGGTCACGACTGCTATAGTGAGTTTTGTTTTGAGGAGGTAGAATACAATGTCCACTTATCCCAGGCCGACTCTTACTAGGAGTGTGCGTGTTCGAATGATAGACTACGAATCTCTTTATAGCAGTCGTACTGACATACCTGGACATTGTTTCCCACCAACTATACACGACACTCGCCGTAGAAGTCGTTCCAAATCATCTGGAAATCGCATTCTATGATCCAAACATGAAACTGCCCGTAGAAGTTCTCTCGACATACCTGAACATCGTTTCCTATCAACTAAACACGATACTCCCCGTAGAAATCGTCCGCCATACAAGGACATTATCTTCTACCGACCGAAAACGAAATTCCCCGTAGAAGTCGTTCCTTAACACTTGGAAATCGCATTCTATCATCCAAACACGGAACTCCCCGTAGAAGTTTACCATCAACTAAACACGATAGTCCCAGTAGAAATCGTCCCGAGAAAGTTAGCATCGCTTCCTAACGACTAAACACAATATTAGATATCGTACACTAGATATCGTATTTTACCGTCCCAACACGAATCTTCCCATAGAAGTTGATTTCGTCATACCTGAATCTCGTTTTCTATCAACTAAATACAATATTCCCCGTAGAAATCGCCCAGAGACACCTGGACATTGCATTCTATCATCCGAACACACTGCCTATAAAAATCGGATTGAGGCAACGGGGTATCGTAATCAACCGCCCGTATACGCCAATACAATATTTTTTAATAGAAACCGTATTTAAATATGTATATATAATAATGTACAATATAATATACATACATTATATATATATATGTCGTATATTTCTGTTTTTTCAATTAAATACGTGAATACGTGAATTTTTTTCGTAGTGATGCCAACTGAAATTTAAATAAAATATTAGTATCCGAATAGCTTATTTTTTAAGCGGACGATGGATTTGCCTTTTTATGCAGAAGTGACGATATATTTTATTTATATATACATAGTTTTGTGGTTGTGAGAAAATAACCCTATTTTGTCATCATTTCTTTTGTTTGAACTAAAAAAACAGTCTCTTGTCACAATTCTGAAGTTAATAGAATCTATAAATATAAAAATTTAATTTGTGGTCACAAACTATATTCAATATGATTTGGCATACAGATCCATTTTATAAGAGAAGGAGAAAGAAAGACAGAGAGATGTAGACAGAGAGAGAGAGAGAGAGAGAGAGAGAGAGAGAGAGAGAGAGAGAGAGAGAGATTTCATCTATTATATATATATATATATATATATATATATATGAATGATAATTTAAAATTAAGATCCATTTCTAGCTAATTCCTATATATAACTCCCAGGTATAATTACTAACTATTTTCAAATCATTTAAAATATCTACAATAAGAAATGATTCTAAATAGAAAATTTCGGTTCTTATGACGAAAAATATAGTCCTTGCCTAGTATGAAAAGACTCGGCTTCGCCTCAGGCCACAAATCTCTCGATTCGTAAATAAAACCTTTCCGTACTCGGTAAGAAATGTACTATTCTCTGTGTATTTATGATTGCCAGAGATATGAATGGACTGAATTTTAGTATTTGCTTTGTAAAATTTTTCAAGTTTATTATACATATTTTTATGTACATTAAAAATATATACTTTCTGTAAAAGGAATTTAATAATCTTTTCTTTCTAATTTTCAGCAGTTTTATATAATCGATATAATCATCTATACTTTGTTCGTTATTGTCATTCTGTAGAAACTGCTTTCGTAAGTCTCTTTACTCTACCATACTCTAAAATTCTAAATACACTAAATTCCACCACGCAATGGGAATCCTATGAATAATTTTAATTTCCAGACATTTATAATGAAATATTGTATTTTATAGAATTAATGAATATTTATACATAAATAAAAAATTTTTGCGAAAATTAGTATTGCAGTAAGAAGGAATTAGAAATTGGAAATAGTTATTGTCTAGATATTTATTCTTTTCATTCCAGTTTGTACGCTGTAATTTAAGATTTAATTAGCAGATTATTTTATAAATGTTTTTCTTTGTCTTTTAAAAAGTAAAAATCGGAAAATGATCTGACCAGAATGTTTCTCCATGCACTTCAACATTAATTTTGTGTACAATATTGCAAGTAGAGTAAAATAAGATTTTAATTTGCAAAAATGCACAATTACTCCGTGATAAAAAATGTTAGTTTTAAAGAAATTGAGTATAATAAATAAGAAAGAACCTATGAGAATCAGAAAATGAAATATAACTATACTCGAAGTTAATCGAAATGAAGTACGACCCTGCGAAAGGTTGAAGGATCTTGCTCGTAAACTCTATTCTCCGTAACAATGAAACTCGCATAACAGCGGTATTTCATACACCACGCTAGAGGCAGATAAAAACCAGTTCGAACCTGTACCAATTCATTGTCAAAATACTTAACAAATTAAGAGGTCTATGAAATCTCCAGTTAATTATCATTATTTTTTAACGAAGTTATACATTTCGTGAACTACATAACTAAATATAGACAGTTTAAATTAACAAACAGAGATTGGAACAAAAACAATATAACTATTTATTCCTCTTTCTCTCTCTCTCTCTCTCTCTCTCTCTCTCTCTCTCTCTCTCTCTCTCTCGATATATATATATATATATATATATATATATATATATATATATATATATATATTATTATTATTAATTCTCCATGTATATAATTTTTCATTTCATTTGAAAAAAAATCATTCGATCGACCGGAGTCGAACATACTATCCTGTGTTTCATAAGTTGATGTATTTTCTACTACATACAGATTCTACATCAACAATGTGGTAACTGATATACTGACATCGGTTTATAAAAAATTTTACACGAATTGAGCATCATGCTTCTTAAGTCGCCTTTAAATATTTTTTCCGAATGTGATACTTTTTTATATGCTTTATAGTAGTCATCATGAATAAAAATCATTAATAAAATCAACAATTCCATAAAAATGTTGTAGAAACGATTGGGCCTATATGTTGACAATGTACAAATGATAATAATTTGCTATTTTATCTTAAAGGTAGATTATTTATGTATGTATAATATATAGATTAATAATATAATATATAATATATATTATATATATATATATATATATATATATATATATATAATAATATATAATATATATTATATATATATATATATGTATATATATATATATATATATATATAGAGAGAGAGAGAGAGAGAGAGTAAATGAAATAATTTAATTAATTGAATAAATTAATTTAATTAATTAAATTAAAGTACTTATCTATGTTCAGAATTATGACCTACACAACTTATCGGAAACAGTTAACAATTAAACAGTTTTTGATACAATTAATAGTTTGCAAACTATTGATAAAATAGAAAAAAAGGCTTTTCTTACTATTACGTAATAATTAAACCTGTTTTCAGTTTATTATGATCCCGACAATTTATGCTTTTATTACACGCTTCCTGATCTAGAATTTTATGAAAAAAAAATTGATATTTCAAAAATGTTGGCAATTCGCACATGTTTTACCTCATTTGCCTGAACTAAAAATCGTAGAAAAAATATAGGAGAAACGTTAGAAATATTTTATCCAGATAAACTTTGAGCGAATTCTCATGATATTCGAAACAATACGATTTTTTTAACATTATAAAATAAAACTAACCTTTCGGTATTTTTCGGGAATCGATGAAACAATAAAAATGGATCCTTTTTTTGAGTTTCGGCAATTATAATAAGCACAGAGTTGACGGACAGGCATGATTTATTCTTATATTATATTGGATAAATTTATCAATTACGTATCAGAAATAATATGCTACGAATAATAAAAATAAAACACTTTTCTAAAATATTATGCAAATGCTACAATAGATACTTCACTATACATTAATAATTTAACATACTGTTCGCGCTTTGTTTATTAACAGCTGATTTATATGCATTACATGTGTATATATATATATATATATATATATATATATATAACGAAAGATTATATATTATCCCTCTTGAAAATGTATTAATAAGGTTAATTCCAATTCATTAAATATTTATTTTATCTCCATGACGTATCATAATTCTAAAATTTTTAATTAAAAATTATTTAATCATACTTAAATTAATAAACTTGAGTGACTGTAATTAATTTTATTTTAATAGACTGTTAAAATTTTCTTGCAAGTTTATGAAAACACAAATTAATTTAAAAAATTGAAGTTCATTATTTCAATTATTTTTGGATAAACTTTATGTAAATAAACCTTTTGTGTCAATATAACTGTACGCTTATGTTCAATGCGACGTTGCTGTTTTCCTTTGAATCATACAGAGGCTAAGCCAAAACATACCTAATATGCGCACGAGTATCAGAAAGCAATTCAGACCCAAACTCTAATGCCAGCTTCATAATGCAGTCGAATTTTTCATTCTGCCAAAAATCAAGACTTTCCTTTCTGCCATTTTAGAAATTTCAAATTGAGTCTTATGATTTTGTGCTAAACTGGATATTTCATAATTAGTTTAAAAAATTTATTTTTAATATTTTATGCTTATAAAATATTGTAAACAGAAAGAGACAATTCATTAATTGTTTCAAATATTAAAAATATAAATAATACTATAAACCAAAAATTTAACTTTTTACTTTTTAACAGTTATACGTTTTCTAAATTATAAGTACAAGATATAAGATTTACATTGTATAACGTTTTACAATAGGATAGAATTTGAAGTTTTGTATTTGCTGCAATTTGCATTATCAATAAAAAAATGTATAAGTATTTTAAATTACTATACGTTATGACACGAGCTTAAACATATTTTTAAAAAATACGAGTTTGACAGTTTAAAAAAACATAAGAACAAAAAAGTAGTTAAATAATAAAAAAAATTTTTTTAATAAAACTGATTTCAACAAAATAGATTGAAAGAAAATTGGTTTTAACAAATGTTAAAAAAAAGTACGAAATGTCGATAGACTACTACCGTATAATAAACTGCTTATATTATCTCTGCTAAACTATACATGCTGTTATTTAGGAGGATACATATAAAATGTACTTAGCCATTTGTTTTAATGTTTCATAGTTGTCAGCTGTAATTTCGTTATATAATTTATTTTTTGTTAAGCTACTTTGGAATATTTCTGAAAAATATTTTATATAAATATTGCTATTATATACAAACATTTTTTTTGTTTTTCTACGAAAAGATTTACATATCTAATATAAATATTTTTAGTTTATGAATTCAAAATCTACAAATGTATTATTAGTATAGCTAAAATAATAGTAATAATCGGCAATGAATTAATAGAATAAAACTTACGTTTTATATAAAATTGTTTGATAGATAGATCTCTTAAAAATAAAATTTTTTATGTACAGCTGGTTCCGTTAACTGTTTTGGAAGCTACGATATTTAGAAACAATGTTCGGAGATCTTTTTGGATCTGCGAGGATCGCCGGGCCAATTTGGGGTACAAAAATCTGATATTTTTGTACATGATTTACATGATTTACATACAATCTTTGTGTTAAATCGGAATTACACTAATTGTTTAAAATGTTTATTCAATTTGTTCTAAAACCTTTTATTGTTATCAATCACTATAATATTAGTATTCAAGCGACTCAAAATCTATACTTAATCTATCTATCCAGAATTTTTATCAGTTTTTTATATAAATCTGACAAGTTGTTCGAAACATCTCTGTTTCAATCATATATATATATATATATATATATATATATATATATATATATATATATATATATATATATATATATATATATTAAATAATATACATTTATGATTATAAACGATTTATTATGTGTTCTTTAAAATATTATACTATAATTTTAAGAATAAAATAAATTATTGCAATTACTCTATAATATACATAAGTAATTCAGATAATTTTTTTTTTAACAATTTCTTCAATAGATAATTTCATCATAAGTGAGGTTATGTCCACAATCCCTGTAATATTATAAATAAACAAACAGAATAATTTCGTTATTAATTTATACAGAAAATGACTCTATGATTTAGATTAATCTTTGTGTTAAATCGGAATTACACGAATTGTTTATCAATATGTATATCATACCAATAAGTAATAATACAGAGTATTTTTGATTGATATTATTATTTATATTTTTATTATTTGAGACAATTAATGGATTTTCTCTTTTTGTTTCTACGCGTTATTTACTACAATATTATATAAGCATTAAAAATTAAAATTAAATTTTTTAAATTAATTAAAGAATATCCATTTTAGCACAAAAACATAAGATTCCATTTGAAATTTCTACAATGGAAGAAAGGAAAGTCTTGATTTTCTGCAGAATCCAAAATTCGTCTGCATGATAAAGCTGGCATCGGAATTGGGTCTGAATTGCTTTTTGATACTCGTGCGCATATTAGATGTTTTGGCTTAGCCTCTGTAATGATATAAACGAAAACGACAACGTCGCATTGGACAAAAGCGTATAACTATATCTATATATATTTATTGCCTACTTCACAGCTCGTGACGTAGGCAAATGCGCACATTAATTTATGCTGACGTAGCTGTGACGTCGCGTTGGTGCGTTAGTGTAGCAGTTGAGCCTGTTGAGGGCAGACGCTCCCGGCGCTCGAAAATCGTCGAGCCTTTCGTATTGTCATCGGTAATCTCTCCTTATTATCTCTGGTGAAACTAGGCGTAACTATAGACTTCAGAGTGCTCCATAACGCGATCCCAGCGCCACTATGAGCTATTAAAACGGAAATGAAAATGTGTAAATCGTAGGATTTGTTTTGCGTCCTCATTTTACGTTTTACAATGTTGAAACTACTTTTATCCGAATCTCTGACAAATTCTACAACCGGGATGTCCCTTACAGCTTTCATAATATTTTTCAAAGTTAGTGAAAAAAAAAAATAAAATTTTTATCTAACTGTCGTCTGTATTTAGACATCGCCGCTTTACAGTACATCAAAGAACAACATATATTATAAATTTTATACATATAGTAAAGATGTATAGGTCATCCCGGATGATTTATATGTATATGTACAATGTAGAATTGAATATTGAATCGAATGAACTTTGTTTCATCTTTCTATTCATAGAATTGAGGGAGTAAAACGAACCCTACGATTTTATTACGATTATAATGCAAGTTGTCAATTTTGTAGATAAAAAAGTGAGAACTTTAATTTCTGATTTTTTGATATATACATACATACATGTATATATACATACATATATACATACATACCTACATACATACATGCCTACATACCTACATGCATACATACATACATATTGAGCCATCGTAGGCCTCAACTAGTAATGTAATACCGAAATTTGAAATTATAGGGAGGTGCGAGATGTATGAGCTTGAGTCAATAAATATATATGAAAATAATAGGAAAGTAATTTTTCTTTTCCTAACCTAAAGTACGTATAATATTTATGTAGGTAAAAATAAGTCGTTTCTTATGACAACTAAAGCTCATAAGAAATTCCCAAAATTTCAAACATATTTATTTTTTTGTAGGATAGTCTTTAAGCTACAATTTTAAAAACTCAATTTTAGGAGCAAATGAGAGTTTTAAATATTCACAACGTGCAATGAATGCATTTGAGTTGTTACTTCGATATGCACCTCTATTAGAAAAAACGGATAAAAAAAGTAACGTGAAAAGAATATATAATTTTTAATTCAAATGTAAAATATCATAAAACCATCATTATTTTGGAATGTAGAAGAATATGATTGTGTATTTATAGTACTGAATTTTGTATAAGGAGTAAGTACAGCTCCTAAATTAATATATTATATTATAAATATTTAAATATATAGTTATTTATATAAAACAATTTTTAAATGTCTTCTTACATTACACATCATTATACTGTTAATGGTACTTTGTATAATTTATACAATTTACATAATAAATATCTTATATAGAACCTTTTTGTAAGAAAACTCTTAGATATTCAAATATTGAGGCCTACGATGGCTCAATCGCTAGAGCGAAGGACTAGTAACTCGGTGATCCGAGTTCAAATCCCGGTCTCGGCCGATTGACACAAGCACCGCTGTAATAATTTACATGTGCTTTGTTTACAAACACATCATAGACCTCCGTCGCTGATTAGCACCGATATATGGAAGCATAAATAGAGCGACGTTAAATAACATAAAAAAAAAAAAAAAATATTCAAATATTAAAATATATTTTAGTGAAGTAACACTATTTGACAATAGGACTTATATATTAGAAATTACTATCGTTTTCAATAAGTTTCTTTTCAATAGTGTTATTACTATCTATACAGTAGGTAATTATAATATGCCATTATATTTAGAAGCTGTTCTTGCTCCCTATGTAAAATCCAATCCTATTAAATACACAATCATAGTGTTCTGATTATTTTCCCAGAAGATGGTGATTTTATATTTTTCATTTAAAGTAAAAATTATATATTCTCCCCATTCTAATGTTTCACTATTTTGCATATTAGATATCTTGAAAGAAAGAACTAAAATAATAACTATCTTGATTGCTTTAACATCAGATTATAATTATAATATAATATTATCACTTACGAACAATCAAACTGCCCCCTCCAAAACTTCAATTTATCATTATTTTTATTAATTATTTATATTTTAGATGGCCCTTTAAAATTAAAAATAAAGAAGGTCAAATTTATTATACGATTATCTTATTTTTATTTTCTTTACATATAAGTATCTTATTATATAAATATAAATACTTCATACCCTTGTGCTCCATTCTGAGGAAGGTGAGATGAAGCTAATTGTCTTTTGGTGGACTTTACAATTTTAATAAATTTATTTAGTAATTTTTTTTGCTAAAAAATAGTATTTGAAATTATAGGTATTTGTCTGCCATTTGAAATTTTAATTTTTATTTAAATTGAAAATTGAAATAACTAAACTTATTTGAATTATTGATATCCGTCATGTCTCATTTGTATATAATTGTTTGTCTCAATTTTTTTTATTAAATTTATGAAATATATACACTGATATATATATATATATATATATATATATATATATATATTTATTTGTTTTTAAATGTCCATTAATAATTATTAATTTCTTTTTAATGGTGTGGGGTACCCACATGCCAAGTCTGCCAACAGAGGGCAGCTTGGCACCTTAGTTAACCCGTGAGCGACCACATAGGCCTCCGGTTAATATATAAGCCCTTGACCCGGTCCATATGACCGCGTCTAAGGCAGGGGTTACCGACAATGCCTTACTGTGTGCCAGTCGGTAATCCCGGGACGAAACGCACCATGAGCCCATTGATGTAAATATAGGTGTGTATATACGGGACTGCAGCATCCCATGTCATACACCCTATAATGGTTTGAAAATTTGAAAATTATAATTAGATATTATTTTTAATTAATAACAAATTATATCCGGAGATAATTAACACAGATATAATAAGGAAAGATTGCCGATGCCATTATATGAAAGGGTCGACGATTTTCGAGCGCCGGGAATGTGCGCTCTCCACAGGCTCAACTGCTACACTAACGCGCCAACGCGACGTCACAGCTACGTCAGCATAAATTAGTGTGCGCATTTGCCTACATCTCGAGCTGTGACGTAGACAATAAATATATATATATATATATATATATATATATATATATATATATATATATATAAATATAGCTGTACGCTTCTGCTCAATGCGACGTTGTTGTTTTCCTTTGAATCATACAGAGGCTAAGCCAAAACATACCTAATATGCGCACGAGTATCAGAAAGCAATTCAAACCCAAACTCCAATGCCAGCTTCATAATGCAGACGAATTTTTCATCCTGCCAAAAATCAAGACTTTCCTTTCTGCCATTTTAGAAATTTCAAATAGAGTCTTATGATTTTGTGCTAAAATGGATATTCCATAATTAGTTTAAAAAATTTATTTTTAATATTTTATGCTTATACAATATTGTAGGAGCAGAAAGGGAAAATCATTAATTCTTTCAAATATTAAAAATATAAATAATACTATAAACCAAAAATTTAACTTGTTAATTTTTAACAGTTATACGTTTTCTAAATTGTAAGTACAAGATATAAGATTTACATTGTGTAACGTTTTACAATAGGGTAAAATTTGAAATTTTGTATTTTCTGCAATATGCATTATTAATAAAAAAATGTATAAGTATTTTAAATAATTATAAGTAATGACACGAGTTTAAACAAATTTTCAAAAAATATGAGTATGCCGTAGTATTAATGTTAACGTAGTTGATCAACCCATGTCTCTGATACTACACAAAGATAATCCATAAATTTCTATTATTCCTAATTTCCTTCTATTCAAACAGCATACTTTTCATTTTTATTTATTATAATCTACTCTGTATTGTTACTGTATTGTTACTTATTGTTAAGATTGGTCTAAGGAATAGAGTCATTTTCTGTATAAACTAATAAGGAAATTATTCTGTTTGTTTATTTATAATATTGTAGTGATTGTGGACATAACCTCATTTATGATAAAATTATCTATTGAAGAAATTGTTAAAAATAGATTATATAAATTACTTATGTATATTATAGAGTAACTGTAATAATTTATTTTATTCTGAAAATTATAGTATAAAAGTTGAAAGAACCTATAATAAATCTTTTATAGTTGATATCGTTTATAGTTGAATACAGAGCTGTTTCGAAAAACTTGTCAGATTTATATAAAAAACTGATAACAATTCTCGATAAATAGATTACGTATAGATTTGGATTCGCTTGATTACAAATATTATAGAAATTGACAGTAAAAAAGTTTTTGGAAAAAAGTGAATAAAAAATTATAGATATGATCAATGTATAAAACTTACTTTCCGTGCAATTTTTCTCGAAAAGAAAAAAATAAAACCGAATACGTAAAAATTGATTAAAAAAGAAATTGTAGAAAAAAATTTGGTGAAAAAAATTTGTGAAATCAACAAAAATTTGATACAAACCAAATCAGTTTAAACAAATGTAAAAAAAAAGAACGAAATATCGATAGACTACTGCCGTATAAGAAACCACTTATTATCTCTATCTAAATTAAGAATCTAAAAATTCGTATACTGTTCTTTATGAGGATACGTATAAAATGTACTTAGCCATTGATTTTAATGGTCCATTATTGTCTGCTGTAATTTCATTATATAATTTGTTTTTTTAAGTTATTTTGGAATGTTTCCGAAAAAATATTTTATATGAATATTGTTCTTATATCCCTGGTAGAAATGCTAAATATTTTTAAGCTATAAACAAGGTATTTAACTTCGGTAGTAATTAGCTTAACATGTAACGTTTTTTCCGGCCATTTCGTCCCATTTATAGACATATTTGCTCAACCTATTTTTTAGGTATTTAATAACCATAATAGTTAGTTACGTATCAATATATCTTTGATTATGATTCACATTTATCTTAAAACAAGGTTAAGTTAGGTATAATATATAGCCTAGCTAAAAAATTAACATCAATGTTATGCATTATTATATCAATTCATTGATTTTGATAATTACTTTAATGAATAAATTGTAAATTCATATCGAATTTCTAATTTTGAATATTGAATTCATTTATACGCAAGCTATTACTTATACATATATGATACATATTAAACGCATTGACAATAGTTTATATACTCGCATACAATGTATACACAGAGCCGTTCTTAGTTATCGGAGGACTCGGGGCAAGAAAATAGCGCGGGGTCCCTATACGTGGGAATTAAGTTTCGAAAATTAAAAAATCTAGTCTGTTTTGTAAAAATTTGGCTACAATATTCTATTTAATTTGTTAAAGCTTTTGATTATATCAAGCAATCAAATTAATCAATAATACATAAATAAATACATTTTATGTAATAATCACATGTTTGCAAAGTCAAAATTAATTTTTTCTTTTTAATTAATAATTTACCTCTTTTAAACGAGCATTTTTATATTTCTTCATATTCTTTTTTATTCTTTACAATAGTATAGAATAAATTATGGAATTATGTAAAATTAATACCATATTAAATATTTCGTAGATATGATTGACTATCGAGGTTTAATAAAATTTTCTGAGTATCAATTTTTAATAAAATTTCTGTTTTGAAACGCAAATATGACTACAAGACTTGTTTGCATTTAGAGTTACCCAGAATCAACGGCGTAGACGTGGCAAACATTTGACTTCTTATGTTTGTGTGTTTATTTAGCTGCTCGTGCGTGCGCATCTTAATGTCTTTGTTATATGTAAAATTAAGGTGTTTTGAAAGAGATCTTTAAAAGCTTAAGGAAATAAAATAAAACATTTTCAATTAACTTTTTGTAGTTCATTGTATTTATTTTGTAATTAAAGTAAAAAGTCTTTCCTAACTATATTAAAGAAAATTTACTTTTCTATTTTCTGTGCTCAAAGATATTAATTATGTTTTTATAATCTAAGGAAGACGATTCTTCCTTTCATATTGATAGAATAGCTAGCCCATTAAGACGTTCTTGTCTTATATTAGCTCTTAAATACGTTTTAATTAGTTTTAATTTTGAGAAAGAGCTTTCTCCAGAAGCGACTGTAAAAGTTAATGTTAATAAGATTTTATAAACAAGTCTTATATTTTGAAAGGATTCAATCATTTCATTCTTTAGTATATAATTTAGAATATCAGTTATGTTTGTAGCTTCTTTTGGAATAATATATCTAAAATATTTTAAATTAATAAATATTTTTTTTATTGGTCTTACAGTCCAATCAATTTAATCTAAAAATAAAAATAAAATAAAAATAAATAAATAAAAATAAAATAAAAATAAAAATAAATAAATAAAAATAAAATAAAAATTAAAAATAAAAATTAAATTAAAAATTAAATTAAAATTAGAATGACACCCAGACTGTCCTTGTTTACATTCACCCCCGTAGACTAATCTGAAAATAAAATATAAGCTGAAAAAATTCTTTCCTAGTAAAATGCAGTCTGACTGTCCCCAACACCCTTACTTAATTGAAGACTTGTCCAACTTTTCGGGCTCGCTACGGCTCCTCATCAGGGACTGACGTAGCGAGCTCGAAACGTTGGACAAGTCTTCAATTAGGTAAGGGTGTTGGGGACAGTCAGACTGCACTTTACTAGGAAAGAATTTTTTCAGCTAATATTTTATTTTCATTTTATTAGTCTACGGGGGTGAATGTAAACAAGGACAGTCTGACTGTCATTATAATTTTAATTTAATTTTTATTTTATTTTTATTTTTAGATTGAATTGATTGGACTGTAAGACCAATAAAAAATATTTATTAATTTGTATATGGGCAGTCGACATAAGTACAATTAAATTATTCTAAAATATTTTAATTCCATAAATAATTCCTCACCATCTATATCTTTAGAATTATGACTTAATAATAAACGGTCTAATTCCTGACATTTTTAAAGCAATTCTTCGTCATTTATATTTGGAAGATCTTTAAATTTCCAAAGAAAGCCAAAAAGTTTTGTAAAATGTTGATATCCATTGAAACGTGTTTTTCACGACATTATTCCTTGATCTACTATAGCTAAAGAACATTCAGTTTCAAAAAGCTTTTCTCGAGAAGATACAATTTCATCTTTACCCTCATATGTAAACTGCGTTTTCTTTTTTCTTTTTCGGCGCTCTTGAAATTCAGTTTTAACATTTATTTCCTCAGCTAGCTATCTAGCTGTGACTAATGCAAATTGAAAATCGGAATTTCTACAATTTTCTAAAAACTTTAATAATTGTTCTAAATTATTCATTGCAATATTTAATTGCATATTTTTCGATTGTAAATATTTACTGATATTGTTAGTGATAAATAGTATTTCATACCAAATTACAGTTAACAAAATGAATTCAAAATGATCAATTTCATAATTGATCAAACTTTCAGCTTCGCTTTTAGTTTTTGCATCATTGCACGTCTCGGAAATTTCTACTAAAGCAGATTTTATATCTTTTAGTTCATAACGAATGGCCTTAACAGCTTCAACTCGGCATTCCCATCTAGTTTCTGATAAGGGCTTAAGGCTCAACAATACTGCATGTCTCTTCAAAATTTCCCGTCTTTTTATAGATGTAGCAAATATACTGTAAAATCTTTGAACTACTCCAAAATTCAATACAGCATAATTATTACATTGAGCTATGTCTCCTAAAAACAGATTAAGATTATGACATGCGCAATGAAGATAAAAAGCTCTAGGGTTGATATTTAAAATATGTGCTTGGACGCCATTATTTCTTCCTTTCATATTAGCTCCATTGTCATGCCCTAGCCCTCTGCAATTTCCTATTTGTATTCCAAGTAATTGCAACGTACTGATTAATTTTGAAGCTAAATTCTTTCCACTGCTGTCATCTACTTTAAGAAAAGTATATAAAAATATTAAAGTAGATATTAAATAAAATAAATATTAAAGTAAATATTAAATAAAAAAGTATATAAATTGCGCTTTTATTTCTATTTCCAGATTTTGGTTCTCTTTGACGTACCGTATAACTAAACTCATTTGCTCTTGATTGCTAATATCAGGTGTGCATTCAAGAATAACTGAATAATATTTTATAGTAATGATGTTATCCACAATTTTTTTCTTTACTTCTAATGCCATCAGTTCGATCAAATCATTTTGTATTTGAGGGCCTAGGCAATGATCGTGAATTTCTATCTCTGTTATTCGACGAACATGCTCTTGTATAACTGAATTAAATTTAGCCAACATTTCTATAAGTTCAAGAAATTTGCCATTATTAGGCTGGTAAAGTCTATCAATACTTCCACGAAAAGCGCAATTATGTTCGGTAAAAAATTATACTGCAGATATAATTCGACATAAAACATCACACCAACGTACTTTTTCGTTATCTAATTGTTGGTATAATTTTTTATCTATACTATTATGATTTTGAAAGGAAACAGATGAGTCCAACCATTTTTTTACATTTTCCAAATGTGACAGAGAGTTCATGCTCTTTTAATCTCCCACTTAAATACTTTCAGTCATTGATGCCTTGATCGGATAAATTACCTAATCGAATTATTCCAAAAGTCTTACAACAAAAACAAAAAACTCGGTCTAATTTAATCGAATATACCAACTATTTTCGATCATGAACATCGCCGTTACTTAACATACGTGTATAAAAATGATCAGAAAAATGTCGGTCATCTTCGTTCTTCAGAAATGAATATTGCTGATTCAATATTCTAATCGGACCATTTTTATTAAAATTTCTATAATGTCTGGTAAATTGAAATTTTCCCAATTACCAGGATCATACATATTTATAGAATAAATCGCTACAAATTCAATATTCTCACTTTCCATGGAGGGATTACAATCGTGTAATTTCTCAGGAGACTTGACTAATCGTGCATTCTCATTAGTATCTCCATGTTCATCATTTAGGCGATTATTTCGACATAATTTATTAATAAATTTATATAATGCTCCACTTTCCTTTTGCTGTAACTCTGCATTCATTTTCCGTTTTTTGACCTTTTCTGCGTCGCTTTCATATTTTCTACCGAAATCTCTTTCTCTACTAGTCATATTAATAATATGTAAATTAAATTCTTTAAGTTTAAAATAAAAAGTTTAAATTTATATCTTTATATAAAAAACTATAATTAAATTATTATTCAAATTAAGTATTTGAATAAAATTATTCTACGAACAATTAGAATAAGACCAATTTTTTTAAAAAGTGTAAAAAGACCAATGTTTTTTAACAAGTTAAGAAAACAGTAATTATTCCAAGCGACCGTGCTCTAACCGCGGGGCCTTTACTTAAGTTTACTAGGTAAGTAGTTTGGTTATGGAAGTTGAAAACGGGGCACCACTTACCGAGCATTATAAAACTTATCTCTAGAATTTCAAGACTGAGCTACATTATTTCCATCTTAATATTTGGATGCACTGTATAATCGGAATACATTTATGAAGTACCTGTTGTACTCATTCAAATTGTATTAAGTTTGCTCATATATCTTTTTTCTTAAAAATATTCATAATACTGTAGTTCTTAATTTCTATTTTAATTTAATTCTCTTTTGACGATAACGTATATTGTAATCGTAACAGCTACAGTAATTCTTATGTTAACCTTAGATTCACTGTAAAAAATTTTCACAGAAACCAAGCCTTGTTTACTTTGTTCAAAGAGAAACGAAATTATATAACCTAACTCAACCTCGAATTCTATAAAGCCGGGATTAGAAAGAAATAGTTTAAAACTATTTAATATTATAAATTTTTTTCAATATTATACTTGATCAAAATTTCGAATGTAAAATATTCTGTCTGTGAAATTATTGAATTTTTTTGTATGGGAAAAAATTTTCCGGAGCGCGCGCACACACACACACACACACACACACACAGATACTCATACATGAAGTTTTAAACGAGTTTATATACTAATCAAGATAATTTTTTGTCACTTGCAGGCGTGTCCAGTCACCAGACATGTAGTGTGTACAATCTCCATAAATTAAAATTTCGATATAAAATGATTGAAACAGGTATAAGATAAACAAAATAATATTTTTGAATCTGCTTTATCAGTAATCTCAGAATTTAAGGAGTGAAAATCATATTTAAAAAATGTATACTTATTATCTAGTTTTTCGTTGAAACGTTTTAATTCTTTAATTTTACTTTTGTCGACTGCTTATATACAAATTAATAAATGTTATTTCATTGGTCTTACAGTCCAATTAAAACAATCGAAAATAATGCGTAATAATATCAATATATATTTATTTAACATTAATACATCAATATACAAAAATAATACAAATTAAAATTAAAATTAAAAATTATAATGATAGTCAGATTGTCCTTGTATACAGTTACCCCCGTAGACTAATCTGAAAATAAAATATTAGCTGAAAAAATTTATGTTAGTAAAGTGCAAGCTGACTGTCCCCAACACCCTTACCTAATTGAAGACCTAGTCCAACGTTTCGACCTCGCTACGGCTCTTCATTAGGGACTAAACTAAGCCTTATATTCTAATCTATATATACCCTATCCCCACTACTAAATTTAGTCAATTAAATCTAAATTCTCCCTCTACACAAATTCTTCAAAACCAATCAATTTAATAAGGAATGATAAATGTTGTCCAATTTACTAGACTCTAACATTAAGTTACATTATTCCGATTCCTGGAAATGTGAATATTTCCAAGACTCTCCCTTTTATACTTTTTATTAATACCATGTTCTAAAATATCCACATTCACAAAATCACAAGAATGTAAAAACTTTAAACAATGCTCCTTTAAACCGGAAGTAATATGTGAGCTACGCAAACTATATTTATGTTCATAAATTCTCTTTTTTAAATATCTACCTGTTTGTCCGATATAGTATTTATTTCAATCCATACAATCAATTTTGTAAACAACTCCAGATTTTGAACATAAATCATCCCTATCTTTGTAATTATTAAACAACTTACGTATATTATTGCTATTTTTAAAGAAAATTGGAATGTTATATTTCTGAAAATTTCTTTTAATTCTTTCAGATAATCCTCTAACATATGGTAAGACAATAATTTTGCCTCTGTTAACATCAACTCGTTGATTATGTCTATCTTCGGTATTATAAATGTCAAACAATCTCTCAGCAATTAATCTATTAATACATTCAATTGGATATCTATTATTAATGAAAGTTTCTCTTACTATATGTAAATTATTTTGTCGAAAATCTTTATGTGACAATTTTATTGCTCTGTTAATGACACCTTTCAATGCTCGAATTTCGTTTCCGAATTGGTGGTGTGAATTAAAATCTAAAAATCTACCTGACCAAGTGGGTTTTCTGTACCAATTAAGTTTCACTTTATTATTACTACATCTAATGACATTAATGTCCAGAAAACTAAACTGATTATGAACTTCAATCTCCCTTGTAAATTTAATTATGTCATGTACAGAATTAAAAATTAATTAAATTTAAAATTAATTAAACTTTTAATTCGTTTGCTTGCGCTGTCAGAGCAGCCACAACTAACTACAAATTAATGTAACTTCAGCCTAACCTCTCAACTCTCGAAGTATTTTAATTAATTTGTTAAATCGTATAGAAATCTATCTCGTTGATATTGAAAACTGACAATTCACGATGTTGATGAAAACCAAAAGAATAACAATCAAAGAAAATATATTGAATAATATTTACAGTTTGTTTCTGCATAATAAAAAGCTTTTTTATTCTTTCAATTTGAATGTTCTAACTAATATTTAGAATCAAGATAATTATTTATTTGAAATTCTATTCCCTTTCTTAACGCTTGAAATATTTTTGTGTTGTTTGTCCCAGTTAAAATAAGAAAATGTTCAAAGCTATGTTGATTTATAAAAATCCTTCTACAACACCTATGTGTTATATATTATAACCCTGATATAATACTAATAAGAAATTATTATAATAATAATTTTTGTTATAATACTTCATATATTTCGTGCAATTTTGAATAACGCGCGCGTCGCAAGGTCGAACGTCGTCTGTCAGCTCGCCTGTATGGCAGACATTGTACTTCCGGCAGCGTACGATATGATCGCTTTTATAATTAAATATCTCCTCAAAATTAGCATTAACACTTAAATTTCAAGATGCCATTAAAATATTTAGGAAATAATCAATATGCGGTGCATTTATGAAAAGGATCTTTCATTTCTTGAGAGAGTTACTAATGAAATAAATCTCATTTCCGGCGGATCTCTCATAAGAGTTAATGCGAAAGCAGGTTAAATTTCTGATATTATAAGGACTCAATCTCAAAACAGACATTATTTTTCTTTTCTCATTTTTTAAACTATTTACGTATCTTATGATCTTTCATTTATTCTATAAACCATACAATATTATAATATTGTATAAATATTAATTTTTTCGATTGTAGTAATTGAAACTTACATCCGAATTAAAATTTTATTTACTAGTCAGAAGCAAGGTTCTAACTTCAAACCTAGCTGCTACCTATTTTTTAATTTTATAGACAATGTTCACATTTTTTATTCTAAGATTTGCTTCGTTTTAAACTATGAGAAATTGATTCTATTTTTAATACCAATGTAACTAGTCTCCAACCTATTGAAAATTGTCAGATTTCTACCAGGGCAATGATATTCAGTTAAAAAATTTGAAAAATGTGATTATTCGAAAGAGTCATACTACTTCGTTTTATAGTTACAAATTTATTAAATTTATTAGATCTACAGAAGCTTCGATTTTAAGGTTCAAACAAAAAGCTATATAAGGTTATATAAGATTTAATATAAATGGACATAAAGTTCGTCGATTTACATCGTATCTATCAGCAAATATATTAGATAATCTGATAGACATAATTGTAAATAAAGTACTCGCAAGGATAGATGTAAATAATAATTATAACAGATATATATTATTCAAGTTCTGTAGATTTAATACCCTCAATAATTCTTTTAAGCTATGTTTTATGCTATGATAGTTGATTCTATTTTTAATACCTAGTAACTATGAACATTGGTTTTTGTTTTTCTACGAAAAGATTTACATATATAAATATTTTTAGTTTACTGATTAAAAATCTACCAATATATTATTATTAGTTAAAATAATAGTAATAATCGGCATTAAGTAATAGAATAAAACTTAGGTTTTATATAAAATTGTTTGATTGATAGATTTTTTAAAATTAAAATTTTTTATGTACAGATGCTTCGGCTGGTTCCGTTAACTATTTTAGAAGCTACGATATTTAGAAACAAAGTTTGGAGATCTTTTTGGATCTGTAAGTATCGCCGGACCATTTTAGGGTACAAAAATCTGACAAAAGGAGTTTTTTATTACATTTGACATGAGGGTATAGTCTTGTATCGTCGAGAATCCGCCCTTCTTTGTTCGGAATCCCGAATTTGACGTGGATGAGGTTATTAAATAAAACACCAAAATTTTGGCCAGTGTGGGAAATTCCCTTTATTAGCCCTAGGGAAAAGCCTTTCGGCATAAAAACCCTAGATGTAAATTCATTGTGTATTTATATGAAGTGTCTGTTGTGAATACGTATATAAAAATGTTTTATATATGGTCCATGTGAATTGGACCGGTGTGTAGCTACACGTCAGAGTAGTATGAGGCTCGACCTGCACAAACGTGCGGGGAGCGCTCAACAGCTCGACCAACACAGAAGTGTCGGGAGCTAGTCTTGTCGACCGACACCAATGTGACGGGAACACTAAGCTATCGACTGACACGTTATGTAGGGAATGCTTAGTGTGTATTGATAAATTGATTTGATAAAATATTAAATTATAATACTTAAACTTGAAATAAAGAAATTCAATCGAAAAGCGTGCGCTTCTAAAGGCTAATCGTTTATAACTAACAAAAAAAAACATGATGAAGGCAACTATAGCAACGCGTATTTTATTTTTTATTTTTCGCATCAAACAAAATGCATGACCAGCGCGCGCTTCAAGGCATACGGCGGACCGATGTGAATTAAGCTCTTGAATAATTTTTGTTCCTTTGCATACAATAAACATTCTCCCCGGTTGCGAGAAAATACGAGCGAAATGTATGTGTCATATGTGATGTGTGTGAAATATGAATGTATTTATAAGGTGTGAATGCGATTACAATTAATTATATACAGGTAAAAGACACATTTGCGTAATATTTCTCTTTAACGATCCGTGCGCCGTCTTTACAGTAGCAACGCGTGTCGTGCCATCGCTCCCCGGATGCAACTCAACGACTGTTCCCAGCTGCCATCGAGTGCACGGCTGATTTTTATCGATAAGTACAACAACATCCTTAAGTTTAATCTGTCCATTGGGATGGGGCCATTTCTGCCGCTTTTGTAGTTCTCCGAGATATTCCATGTGCCAACGTCTCCAGAAATCCTGACGTGCTCTGGATATAAACCTCCAAGCGGATAGGCGATTACCTGGGACAGAAACATAATTTTGATCAGGAAGCATAGTAAAAGACCTTCCGACTAGTACACTAGCAGGAGTGATCGCCATCGGATCACTTGGATCTGCCGAAAGCGCGGCAAGTGGCCTAGAGTTTAAAATGGCCTCGATTTCGATTGCAAGTGTATTGAGTTGTTCGTAAGTAATTAACTGACCACCCGCAACTCGACGAAAATGGTGTCTGAATGATTTGACAGCCGCCTCCCATATACCCCCGAAATGAGGTGATAACGGTGGACTAAAATGCCAAGTGATTCGTTGACTAGTCGCGTAATGCCCAATGGTCTCTTGGAATTGCTCAGATTAAAAAAGGGCATACATCTCGCGCAACTGATTGTTAGTCCCAACGAAGTTTGTGCCATTATCAGAGCATACGTGAGAAGGTCTTGAGCGGCGTCCAATGAATCGGCGGAAAGCTGCCAAAAAACCTTCAGTAGAGAGATCACTAGCAATTTCTATATGAATAGCCTTGGTCACCATGCAAATGAAAATACAAGCGTATGTCTGAATTTGAGCGCGGTTTCTATATGTCTTTTCCTTGATGAAAAAGGGGCCGCAAAAATCTACTCCCATGTGATCGAATATCGGCGCTTCTTCGGTGCGACAAGCTTTGCAAGTCAGCCATTTGAGCATTTAAGGGAGATGGACGATAACGGATACACGTGACGCAGCGGCGAACAACTTTTCGTACCTGATTTTTTCCATCGAGTAACCAAAAGCGATGTCTCAAAGTGTACAGTGTAGATTGAATGCCCGCGTGATGTAATCGCTGATGAGTCTCACGAATGATTAGATCAGTGATGTGATGACGAGATGGAAGAAGAATCGGATGTTTTATATTGAAAGATTCTTTGGAATTAATTAAACGGCCTCCGACACGTAATACGCCATATTCGTGGAGAAATGGATTGAGCGCGGCGAGATTGCTGCATTTAACTTGTTTAGAATTTTTAAGACGCACAATAGTGTCGTAAAATTGCTCACGCTGAATGCGCGATAATACCTTCCGTTCAGTCTCCGCCAATTCGAGAACTGTGATGCTCTTGCTATTTTTCCGTGTATTAGGCCGCAAGCGAAAGCAATAAGAGATGGTGTTGAGAAGTGTGGAATACGATGAAAATCGGTTGAACAGTTCGCATTTTGTCGATGTCGTAATCAAACAAATTCCCTTTCGAAGCCCCGGGAGTTCGGTGATTGTAGATAACGCGCTAACTGGCCAAGAACGTTCGTGTTCTTTAAGCCAAGACGGTCCTTCAAACCAACGATGATCTGATAGAAATTCGATTGGTAGTTGACCTTGAGAGAGGGGATCTACACAGTTTTCTTTGGATCTAACGTGTCGCCATTCGAGCTCCGGGCCAAGAGCCAGAATCTCGGCCACCTGATTGGCCTCGACAGGTTTAAGCGCCTGAGGTGATTTTTTTAACCAATGTAAAACGATGGTTGAATCCGTCCAAAAGATAATACGATTAACCGGCGCAAAAATGATTTCGATTGATTGTTTATAAAGTCTTGCAAGTAGTTGCGCACCGCACAGTTCAAGTCGGGGAATAGTAGCTTCTTTGAGTGGTGCGACTCGTGATTTTGAATAAAGATGTCGCACCAGCGTGCGTGCACTGATATCAGTTGAGCGAATGTAAAGACAAGCGCCATAACCTACCCGACTGGCATCACAAAAACCGTGAATTTCTACATGAATTGAATTATCGATTAAAATCCGGCGTGGTACGCTAAGATCGCGTATCATGTTCTATCGGGCCGCAAACGCCATCCATCTTGAATGAAGCTCTTGGGGTACCGACTCATCCCAAACGAGTTTTCTCTTCCAACATTCCTGAAGAATAATTTTAGCTGCTACAATTACTGGACCTAAAAGACCGAGAGGGTCGAAAATTCGCGCAATTTTAGATAAGATGCTACGTTTTGTGATTCTCTCTGTTTCTTGGATAGGATTGACCGTAAAAATAAATTCGTCTCGTTGCGAGTCCCAAGTAAGTCCGAGAGACTTCGACACAGTATCCCCCTTGATCGCACAGTTTATATCGAAAATTTTTTCTTTGATGTTATCAAGGGCATGCTCATGATTTGATGCCCATTGTCTAATAACGAATCCCCCGCGATTGAGCAGATCAATGACTTGATTTCGGATCTCAAGTATCTCATTAAAAATATCCGCACCAGTGAGTAAGTCATCAACATACAAATGTTTTTTAAGTACATTCGAAGCAAGCGGAAAGTTTAACCTTTCGTCGTCTGCGAGTTTCTGAATAGTTTGAATCGAAAGATAGGACGCTGAGACCACGCCGAATGTAACAGTGTTGAGTTCGAAAACACGAATGACTCCTTCAACCGTCCAAAAAATGCGTTGGTAATGACAATCATCGGGATGTAATAGAATTTGACGGTACATCTTTGCGATATTAGCGATCAAAACATATACATAACTACGAAAACGCAATAGGTGTTGGAAAAGCGAATCTTGCAAATTACGGCCAACCCACAGAGTATCGTTCAGCGAAACTCCATTACTCGATTTAGCCGAAGCATCGAAAACGACGCGAACCTAAGTGGTGTCACTGAAAACCTTAGTCACAGCGTGGTGAGGTAGATAATAACTCTTTGTTGATTCGTTTTCGATTAAAGACATATGTCCCAAATCGATGTATTCTTGCATGACCTTGCTGTACTCCCTCTGAAGATCGGGATTCGTATGAAATCGCCTAAGTAAAGACATGAAGCGCTTAAGCGCGCCGGTTCGAGAATCACCTAAATCGGGCTCGCTCTGTCGGAAAGGCAAGTGCACAATGTATCGCCCGTTCGCGTCACGAACGGTGTTTTCGTTATAATGAAGCTCGCATGCCCTTTCGCCGAGAGATTTTTGTATCTTATCGCCGATGTCTTCGATTTTCCAAAAACGTTCGAGTTGTTCGGCGAGAACGGTCAGATTACACGCTGCAGTTGTGTGCGGCTGATGCATATCAAGACCACCGGCGAGTATCCATCCTAGTTGGGTTTTCTGCATGAGAAAATCTCGGCCATCATTCGAGAGATTAATTTGTCCGACTGAAAATAGCGACAATGTAGGACCCGCCCCGATTAATAAATCTACCGGTTTAGGTATATGGAAATGCGGATCAGCTAATTTTACATTTGCAGGAAATATGATACGCTCGCGAGGAAAAATTTCATCCGGAACCATACCTGTAATTTTAGGAACTATTAAGAAAGAGAGTGTTTTTTCAAAATTTCCCGCTGTAGAGCGAAATGTAATTTTAACTGTTCCCTTTGCAGCAGTGTACGTGTCATTGATCGCACTGATTAGTATGGAACACGTTATTATTGAAAGTTTCAAGCGATTCACTAAATCAGAAGTAACGAATTGTGTAGTGGCGCATGTGTCGAGTAGTGCGCGAGCCCTGATAAATGTGCCGTCATTTGCACGTACTAAAACGATAGCGGTCATCATGAGATCCGATCGCTTTTTATTCTTAACTATATCCCATCTCTGTTGGACATTCAATTTTGCGAAATTCGCACATTGATAAATACGATGGCCCTGACTGCAATATCCGCACGAGTCTGTAGTACTCGTGATGAACGCACGCGCGCCCGAGTCGGTTCGCCTGGTCTTCGATGTACGCGACAATATATCGCCGGATCGTTTGTTGAGCGACTCCGCGCGAGAGCGTGCCGAATCTAAATTTAAATTATCGAGACGCACGACGTATTCGTGTACAAATGTATAAAACTGTCGGAAAGAAGGCATCGAATCTGATTTCAGAGTTCGTTCCCAGTCTAATCTCACCTCACGGGGAAGAGCTCTTTCGAGAAGACAAACCATCATACCCTCATCCGGTATGACACCTAAATCCTCGAGCATAGCCTTATGCTGTTGTGCTTCGTCGACGAGTTTGGAAAGAGCCTCGGAAGATGTCCTTTGCAATGGCGTTGTTTTACAAAAAGCATTATCGAAGAAAGCGAAATAGTGTTTAGTTGTAAGAAGTCGTTTCTTCTCATAGAGTTCAATTAGTAGCTCCCAGGCTCTTTTATAATTATCGGGACTTGCCGGGAAAAGATCTAATTTTCTTTCTGCACTTCCCGATAAAGCGTTTCGGAGATAAGTGAATTTAGCCAAATCGTCAATATCCGAGCGTGAATCAATCATCGATTTAAAAGTATTTTTAAATGATATCCAATTATCGTAATTACCGTCAAATTTCGGTAATTTAGCAACTGGTAGCTTAACGGCCTTTTGTTTTTCGATTATCGTTGAATTCGTAAAATTCGGTAATAAATATGAATTTTCCAGATTTCCATGCGCGAATCCTAGCGCGGTTGTTTCTGATATCGATGATATCAAGGAGTAGAAAGAGTCTTGAATTTCTACTAGATAATCATTATTTTCTTCCGTTTCCTGAAGATTCGCGTGCAAGTCTTCATATTTATGAAATTGTTCTGTAAGTCTTTGAACGCGCAATTTGATATTTATAACGCGCAATTCGCCGCGATCCACGGCCGCGCGTAGGTTAGTCATCTGTCCTTTCAAAATCGACCGTTTTTTTTCTATAGCGACCGGAGCCATGATTGTGCGCATGATTTTACTGCGTCGAGGCTAAGTTGCGTGAGAGAAAGATTGAAAATTTTGTTTGCCAAGAATGACACGGATACAAACTAACACACAGCCTAGTCCTTCTATGAATCGGTCTAAGCGATATCTCTTTTTTTTTAATTGAAAAATTTAATTTTAATTTTGTAAATGATGAATTGTAAAAAAAAAAATTATTGAATTGTTCTTATTATTATATTATAAAAATTATTGAATATAGACTTATCTTTAATTATATGCGATGCAGGCTCGATTCTTGGCTGGCCGGGAAAGAGTTGCATCGGAAAGCGTTGTCAGCGTAAAATAGAATTCGAGGCAGGTCGTTGATGTCCGTACCTCACAGGAGGCACCAATTTTGTATCGTCGAGAATCCGCCCTTCTTTGTTCGGAATCCCGAATTTGACGTGGATGAGGTTATTAAATAAAATACCAAAATTTTGGGCAGTGTGGGAAATTCCCTTTATTAGCCCTAGAGAAAAGACTTTCGGCATAAAAACTCTAGATGTAAATTCATTGTGTATTTATATGAAGTGTCTGTTGTGAATACGTATATAAAAATGTTTTATATATAGTCCATGTGAATTGGACCGGTGTGCAGCTACACGTCAGAGTAGTATGAGGCTCGACCTGCACAAACGTGCGGGGAGCGCTCAACAGCTCGACCAACACAGAAGTGTCGGAAGCTAGTCTTGTCGACCGACACCAATGTGACGGGAACACTAAGCTATCGGCCGACACGTTATGTAGGGAATGCTTAGTGTGTATTGAAAATTCATTTGATAAAATATTAAATTATAATACTTAAACTTGAAATAAAGAAATTCAATCGAAAAGCGTGCGCTTCTAAAGGCTAATCGTTTATAACTAACAAAAAAAACATGATGAAGGCAAATATAGCAACGCGTATTTTATTTTTTAATTTTCGCATCAAACAAAATGCATGACCTGCGCGCGCTTCAAAGCATACGGCGGACCGATGTGAATTAAGCTCTTGAATAATTTTTGTTCCTTTGCATAGAATAAACAGTCTTATAACAAATACTGTTGGGATATTTTCGACCATATTATTCGACTAAGCATTTTTTAATCAACTCTATAATTCGAAAAGTCATCAACGCGTGAAAAGAAGTTCATTGATATAGTTAAATGGAATGTTTGGCACTGACTCCGAAAAATCAAATTGATATCTTGGATATTGTCACTAAGGCCATTTGAATGTGATAATATGAATAGTATATTATTTCTCGAAAAATTATTTTCCCTCTTTGAGCGCTACAGTAGTAGTCTGTACATATTTCGTACTTTTCTTTTTTACTTTTTTTAACTAATTTTATTTAAACCTATATTTCAAAAAATTTTTTTGAACTAATTTTTTCTGGATTTTTAAATTTAAAATGGTTCGATTTTTATCTAATTTTTGTTTATTTCACAAATTTTTTTTCACCAAATTTTTTTTCTACAATTTCTTTTTTAATTAATTTTTTTGTATTCGGTTTTATTTTTTTCTTTTAAAAAAAAATTCCTTGGAAAATAAGTTTTATATATTGACTTCATCTATAATTTTCTATTCAAATTTTTCCCAAAACTTTTTTGTTATCAATTTTTATAATACTTGTAATTGAGCGAGTGAAAATCTATACGTAATCTATCTATCGAGAATAGCTATCAGTTTTTTATATAATTCTGATAAGTTTTTCGAAACAGCTCTGTATTCAACTATAAATATTAAATAATATACATTTAAAATTATAAAAGATTTATTATAGGTTCTTTCAGACTTTCTCTAAGAATAGACGGGATGAATTGACTTGTAACCAACCAAAAAAATTCAATCTTCATTCATCCAATTGAATCTATTTTATTTTTTCTCAGCCACTTGTAGGACAGTTCTCATTTCACGAGAAGGGGGAGAACTATTATAAAAATGAATGCATGAGCATAGAACTTACATTCCTAATCATCACTTCTAACTATAAGTAAATAGAAATAAACTGAAAAAGGCTAGAGTGAGGAAATACGAAGTAATGTTTAGAAAAAATATATTGAAGTGTCCAGAAGATAAAGTGTTCTTCTTCGACATGCAGGGTTTTCAGACAAGAGGACCGCAAACGTTCATTTTGAAAGAATTTAGTTTATTAGGTATAGAAAGAGGTGCACTACCTACAGTATATATCTTTAAGCCACCATTTCCATGGAGTGACTTGTCATGGAATGAAAAAAAAACAGTTCACTGGTTGCAGCGTGATTACCATGGGCTTGAATGGGATACTGGTGACATTACATACCATAGGCTCAAAAGAACATTGGAGATATGCTGTACAGGAGTAAAAAAATTATATGTGAAGGGACGAGAGAAGAAGGAATGGTTGACAATCATTCTCCCAAATATGTAAGTAATTTGCATACTTACAATCATATTTATATTTATTTCATGTATATATTTCAAAAAGTAATAAAAATTAAACTTTATGGAAAAGTATATTTTCATACAATATTCATACATTGTTCAGACTTTTTCATACTTTTTTATACTTTTTCATACTTTCTTATACTTTTCATACTTTTTTCATACTTTTTTTTTTCTAATTCTAGAATTATATCTGATGTGGAGGAACTGCATTGTCCATCATGGCAAGCATTGTAGAGTGAAGGTCAAAATGTGATTTGCCACAACCATCCATTATGCAGCCGAAGTATACTAATGTGCGCATTACGGAATGTCACGATAATGCGTAGATGCTTGCAAAATTATTTGAGTGGAAAGTATGGACGAGATGAAATTGACTAAAAATAGCATTATTATAAAATGAAATTTGTAAAAAAAAATTATATTAATAAATACTATATATCTTGAAAAAAATCAAATTTTCAACTTTTATTTCAATTATTAATATTACTGTATTATAAATTATAAATAATATAATATAAATTCTTATATTATATTATTCCTATAATTTTTTAGTTCTTAAATAATTTTAAAAAATATATATTGAAGTAGTTTAAAAAAAAGAAATAAATATTAAAAAAAAATGAAAAACAAAAAAAATATTTAAGTAATTTAATAAAATAAAAAAAACTAAATAGTAAATAAATGAAAAAAAATTTAAAAATGAATGAAAAAAATTTGATACTATCAGTTTTTTAAAAATAAAAAAAAAATCTCGGAAATACACAATTTCCTAGAATTTTCACGAAATTCTTGGAAATTGTACATTTCCAAGAAATATACCTTCAAAAAATTTTTTTGGGGGCAAGCCCCTCCAAACCCTCGTTCGTGGAACGCCTTCTCGTTGGTAATCCGGCTGCACTGCTACGCGTTCCGCTTCGTTTCCACCTTGTCGTTTTCTCGCATCTTCAAGTACATTACATTAGAGTATACATAAATTAATCGTTCACGTCATGCGTTTACCTTTGGTAATTGCAGACATCTTCGAAATATTTCTTTTGATTTTTTATTTCGAATTAGATAAACAAGTTAATCTTTTTATGTACTAATATTCAATACAAAAACTTTTTCAATTAATTTTAATTAATAATAAGAATGAAATAAATGGTACCGATTAATGAAACTAGATTAATGATAATGAAATTATTTTATTTTTAATGAGAGTTAATGTAATTATTTATTATTAATTACTATTATTATATATTATATATAATATTATTATATAAGTATTATTATTATTAGTTAACTAAATTATTATTAATGTAATAAAAATTTAATGTAAGTTCTTTATTCAATGAGGAAAGGTACGAATGGAAAAGGATGGTAAAACGTTATAATTTTGTTTTTTCCCAATTCTTTATTTATTAATTTATTTTTTTTGCAATATACTTTCTTTTATATTTTCATACATTTTATTTTTTTTTACATTTCATTCATTACTTATAAAATACAATATATTTTCTTTATTATTTGCAAACATTTTTTTTCAATTCAATATAATTCCATTTTTTTCTAATCTAATATCCTTGACTATCATTGGCTGCCTTGGCTGCGTTGGGGGAAGTTCGGCGTTGATTTCCTCAACGTTCAGACAGCTCGAGTATCGCATGCTTGCGATCGATGGGCTACGGCTGTGGTGCAGTGTCGTCGTTGTTGTCATCCTCGGCATTCTCGAGGGCTTCTTCTTCTCTCCTTCCTGACTGGTCGGCTCCTTGAGCGTTTGCTGTGCCGACTACTTCCATTCTTCGTTCCTGTAACAAATAAACAAAATCATAAATATTAATATTAATATATTAAAATTAAATATTAAATATATTTTAAAATTAAATATTAATATATTTAAAATTTATATTAATATACAATTTTAAAATAATCATTATTTTTCTTAACTTACCTCCATCTATTATGTCGAACAATTCGGCAAACTTTACTGCCTGACGAATGGCTTCCGTCATATCCTACACTCTTGGGTACAGCGTTATCCAGTCCGTCACAGAACCTTATCTCCGGTTCACAACAGGGCGTTACAGCCCTTGTAAGCGAGGCTGCGACGATTGAAATTGGTGTCGTCGGTCGTGCATGCTCCTCCTCCTTCTCTTCCTCCCTAACCAAGTCCATCGACTTCAAATATTTGCCCCTTCTTCGGGGAGCCTTGTCTGCAGCAGACAGCTGCTTTCCGGTGTTGTTGCTGTTGTCGTTGCTGCTGCCGTTGCCTGCCGTGCTCACAGCTACCTTCATTTTCAATTTTAATATTATAAAACTTTGAAATTTGAAGACAAATTGTGATGGAAAATCTGACTGCGATTCCGCTTTTATACAGTTTTCCAGTGCCGTTCTTCTATGAGAAAACGTTTCTATTGGTTAAAAAAAATAAAAAAGAAGAACCGCCTTCGTTTACTATATTATGGGAAGGATGGTTCGCCCCTTCTACTTTGATGCAAGAAAATTTTCTTTATTGGTGGTGGAGCACAATACAAGCCCCCTCTACTTACTTGTATGGTAATCGGTTATACTTTTCAGATGAACCAAACAAAAATTTTAACCTTCTGCCTCTCAAAAACGGCAAAGCGTATATTCTTCCTCATTGGTGAAGGAACGCAATTTTTCTCCTCCCTCTCAGACTCGGCGAAGCGTACGTTATTCGTCATTGGTGGAAATTGTATCACTCCATATGCAATAACGAGTTAAACGCGCGCCTAGCAAAGACAAAATTTTTCCCCACAATCGCACGCTATAATCTTTCTAATGACCTGTCTGTCTCGTATGATCTATAATTTTAGGCGGTTTCACGTTCTTCTTTATTCAATTTTCTTGCTCTTTTCCATGCTCCTTCCAAGAAGCAAACCATTTGAAAATAGAACGCTTATATGCTGGTTTCCCAGTCACTCCCTTTGATTTGCAATCGCATTGATGATGTATTCTACCGAATTCGTAAAGATTTAAAGCGAGGGAGTGACAAAGAAAAATAGAAACATCATCTTGGTTACAGTATATCGTATTGTCTCTCGTGTTTGCTATAACGATAGACATTTATTACCATCAACGGAAAGCGCATTATCCTAATTGATGAGTTAACCTCAGTCAGTCTGTCAAGAGGCGCACGTGCTCGCCTCTCGTCAGACCCGCTTTGACATGCTCCTTCCAAGAAGTGTACCTTTTCCAAAATAGAACAACTATACGTTGGTTTCCCGCAGTCACTCCCTTCTTTTCAATCTGCAAGGATGTTATACTCTGTCGAAATCGACAAGATACAAATCTAGAGAGTTACAAAGAAAAAGAAAATTATATTGGTTATAATTATCCTAATTGATGAGTTCATTTCGGTCAGTCTATCAAGAGGTGCATGTGTCTTACACGTGCATCTGCGGCAAGCGCATTATAACGGTAAGCGGATTATACTCATTGACGTGTCATCTTCAGTTGCACAAGTGTTCGCCTCTACTCGGATCCTTTTCCATGCTTTTCCGAGAAGTGGACCTCTTTCAAAATGGACACATATACTCTAGTTTTCCATAGTCGCTCCCTTTTACAATCATATCGATATTATCCTCAATCGAAACTGAGAGGATGCAGGGCGTGGGATCGGCAAAAAAATCGCTTTCAGTATCGGTGCACCTGTTTTCTATAACGATAGACATCCATAACCACTAACTGAATGTGCATTATGACTAGCTATATTTTTAATGCTATCCACGTATGGTCTCATAAAAGAATCACCGAAAATCATCGGTGGTTTGTAGCTAAACGATTTTTTGATATTTATTCTGATTTGTGTTTGTTAAAAACAGATATTAAGTGGTCAGGCCCGCCCCCAGAATGTGTATACGTCAACAAATCTAATATTCAACAAAAATATATTTATATACTTATATACAAATATATTTATATACAATCGGACGAAACAAGGGGGACGGGGACACACGATAGGAACGTAGATGAACAAACACATTCGAACGTTAACCTAATCAAGGCGCGGGCGCGGCGGCCTCGGGCGCGGTAAATCTACCTAATAGCACACTAGGCGGTCATGTACTTGCCTTTGCCGGGTACCGCGGGGCGATCTTGACCATCCTCCGGAACGGGCTGTTGGACCGTCGGGCCGTCGTTCTCTCTTTCTCTCTCCCGCTTGAAACCAGTCAGGCGGGCAGCGGCGGCGGAGTTGTGGAGCTCGCTCTCTCCTGCTGCTCGGCTCCAGTTGGGCAGGCCGTTGGAGATGCTGCTGCTGCTGGGCCGTCGGCTAGTCGATGGTAGTGTTGGAAGAGAGCAGGGGCTCTCTGGCGTGAGGTTGCACACGAGTGCGGTCGTGCAGGCGGCCGCGGCTGCGGCGGTCTTGGTGGTGTAATGGCGGTCGGGGAGCTGATCGCTCTCTCGATGCGAACACTAGCTGCGACGAGAACCATCGGGGCTTGGAACAGAGTGTTCGCGAGGTCCTCTCTGTCTTTGGAATCGTCTCCTGGTTAATGCGTTGCAGCGCACGAGCCACTCACAGTGCGGGGCTGGCAATACTCGTAGGTTAAGACGTAGCTGAGACGAAGTACGGACGTAGTGACAAATGCGTCAGACTGGCACTGTGTCTCGACAGAGAAGAAGGCCTTCGCTTTCTTCTCGTTCAAGAGTCGCGTTGCGCGCGCTCTTTTGGCAGCGTGAATGTACTATTCGTGCTTATGCGCGCACGCGGTTTTTTTTCGCGCGCGCGCGTGAAAGTTTTTCAGCTAATCGTCTCTTCTGGGCCATTTGTGATGATTCACTGACATCATCCTACTTGTTCATATAGAATGGCAGTACTGTCATTATTGGCTGCGAGCCATTACCGAAGGCGCCAGCGACCTGCTGCATAACTTCTGCCATCATATTTGGGTCGGCTGGCTACTCAGTTCTCTGCTGCGCCGTACCTCTCATATCTGTCCTTTCGGACGCCTGTCGTGTCGTCTTCGCCTCAGTGTCCGTAGGAATTTCCCCCTCTCAAGACGATACGTCAGGCGTATAACGTCTTGGGCAATATGCGCATGACAATATGTCGTGTGCATCTCTGCCGCACTGGTAGCAGAAGCGTCTGCTGCGTGGCTGCGGGCAGTCTGAGTAGCGGTGACCCCGTTCGCCGCAGTTCCAGCATGACTGTACTGGAGTTACTTACCTCTTACCCTGAGCAGCGCCATTTCCGTTCGTCGGTAGACGCACGAAATCCTTTAGGCTATATGTGGACTGAGTAGCTGGTATGCACTTCTTGCTACCCAATCCTGGCAGTGGCGTTCTTGGTAGGAGGGGTGGGGTTTTGTGGGAGGGGTGAAGTTCGGAGGTGGCGCTACTGCTAAGTAAATCAGTGCCGGAATGGATTTGGCTGCCATTGGCTTACTGTATGGCTCATGTAGGCTTACTCCTGGTGCAGTTTCCGTGTCTAATTTGAACGGATTGTATTTAGGGCTGTATTCTGTTGACTTACATGTGGGGGTGTTTATTGGGCGCGAGAGGGGCTGAAGGGGTTCATTGTCGACGCAGGTCTTATCGTCACTGGAGGTCTTGTACTTCGATGGTACTATTATTTTCTTCTCGTCCTCTGTGTCGTGAGCGCCTGAGGCTTCTGAGCCAGATGCTTTCCGGCCTGATTTTTGCACTGCGACCGAGCGCATGAACGCGCAGCGGTCGCTTTGGTACGATCTCACCTCGCCATTTTCTGGCGTACTTACGTAGACAATCTTTTCAGCCGGCCTCCGGGCGGGCTGTCTTATTGGGACTGACCTCCGGTGGAATCTTGGTCCTGGTCAAAATGGTGGTGCGCTGATTGAGCGTGTCTGCTCATAGTTACATTCTAGTGCATCTCTTTGTATTCGCACTTTGCACTTAGACGCCTCGAAGGTCCCGTCGTGGGACGCCGCTCCATCGAAGACGTACCCGTCCTTGCCCTCCAACAGCTCATATCTTTGCGCGAAGGGGTTGTATATTAGCTGTTCGTCTTCGCGTCTTGGCTCTTCAGTTGTAACTTTTGTGTTCTTCTTGGCTGTTACCTTTCCTGTCACATCTTGATTTGCTGTTGTGGTAGTTTTACGTCGTTCCAAATGAGGGCCATCGGTGTTGTCGTTGGTGTGGATAGTTTTATGTCGTTCCGGACGGGGGCCTGTACTAGCAGTAGGGGGAGGGTGGTTTTCTTGTAGTTCGATATCGATTAAGCTGGCACGCTCGTGTCCAATAGGGATAGCGTGAACGATGTTTCGCTGGCCGGTATTATGTTCTTCGGCGATATCTCTTTTTCGTCGACCTCTTGGGTCGAGTCGGGACTGAACTGTATCAAGTCCCCTTACCGCTCGTTCAGGCCTTTTGCCAACTCTTTCCCGTCTAACGCATAGGTCGCTTCCCTGGGGATACCCGGACGCGCTTGCACAGCTCGTGCGTTCGCGTTTGTTGGGATCAGATCCCAAGCTACGTTTAGATTGGCGGGTTGATCTTCGGGGGTATAGTTCTCCCCGGGTCTGGTGAGTTTGGGCATATCTTGCCGCCGGAGTCTTCGGCCTCTGCCAATGCCAATGCCTCTCAGCATTGTTCTTCTTGTTGATGCTGGACTCTGTGAAGAAAGTTATGGTTGGATAAGGAGGGTAGTACCTCTTTAAGTCGTATATGTATACCGTCGTCTTTTTCCCGTTGTTCATGTCCTCTACTTCAAATATTACGGGAGAGATTTTCTTGGTTATTCGACAAGGGGCTACGAATTTTGGCGCCAGTTTTGCAGAAAATTTTTCGGGGCCCGATGAAAATACATGGTTGCGTCTGCATACTTTGTCGTTTATGTCGCACGTATTCTGTCTCCGTTTCCGATTATAATATGTCTTGTTTTTCGCCGGCTGCACTCAAGTTTTTCTTGACTATCTCATGGATGGCCGGCAGTCTTTTGACTCGATTTAGCCAGTCGGAGGGCGTTAGTGTCTGCAATTGCGGTGTTACTCCCTGAGTGTTTCTGTACGTCGGCATCTCTCTTTCTCTTCGCTGTCGGCCAAACTTTAGAAATGCCAGCAACACCTGAGTGCTCGCGTGTACGGCGGTAATAACTGCAAACGCGAACTCAGAGAGGTGCAAGTCTCAATTTTTGTGATCATTTCCTATGAAGGTGGTGATCATAGTTTTGATCACGCGGTTAACCCGCTCTACGGGATTTGCCTATGCGTGGTAAGACGCTATGTACTGGTGGATGATGCCCAATTCGCTCAACTTGTTTTTCAACAGGTTGTTGGCGAATTCAGTGCCGTTGTCTGTAATAAGATATTTTGGGCACCCCCACTTGAAGACGATGAGCTCTTCGAGAGCTTTCCGTAGGGGTCGTATTTCTATGTTTTTCGTAAATAAGTCCTCGAATATTAAAAGGTACTTATGTTGCCCTTTGTTGGCGGGGAAGGGCCCCATTATGTCAGCTGCCACGCTGGACCATGGGCCTTCTAAGTTTCGCTGGGCCATCAAGCCTGCCGATGCTCTCTGAGACACCTTATGTATTTGGCATTCGGGGCAGTGCTTGAAATAAGCGTGGATATCTCTACGCATCCCCGGCCAGTAGTAGTGTTGGTTGATTTTGTGCGCGGTCTTTTCGACACCGAAGTGTCCTGATGTTGGAGTGTTGTAACACTTATACAAGACTCGCTCTCTGTCTGTATATGGTATCGTTAGTTTCCAGTCATCGGGACTTTCTATGACTGGGATGCCTATTATGTGAGTGAGCTGATTTGGGCGGTGATTGTATAATTTGTCTCCTCTGACTATCCAATACGGGTATTTCTCTGGATATGTTTGTATGTTTCTCATTTTTTCGTTATACCATTTGTCTCTCTCGATGGTGGTTATCGGAGCGGTGGGGAACTGGGATTGTTGTAGGGGTCTACAGAGAGCAGTTGGTACATGATGTAAGGCATCTTTTCTATGTATGATCTCCACGTTGTACGCTTGAAGTGCCCATCTTGCTAGACGGCCCGTTAGATTCTTGAGGGTGTGTAGCCATTTGAGACTACTATGGTCTGTTATGACCGTGAACTTTTCGCCTAGCAAGTATCCTCTAAATTTCTCCACAGCCCACAAGACAGCTACGCACTCTTTTTCCCTCACTGTATAATTCGACTCTGCCTGATTTAGAGTTCGACTCGCATCTGCTATGGGGTGCTCTTCGCCGCTGCTCTCTTGCCTGAGCACGGCCCCCCAGTGCGTAGCTGCTTGCGTCTGTTTGAAGTGTGTACGCTTTGTTTTCCGTAGGGCGAGCAAACACTGGTGCTTGTGTTAGGAGTATTTTAAGTTTATCAAACGCCTCTTGTTGGGCCGGACTCCAGTGCGATTTGACGTTTTTCTTCAACAATTTGGTGAGTGGTAGTTTTATTTCAGCTAACGCTTTAATAAAACGGGCATACCACCCAACTATTCCTAGAAAGGCCCGCAGCTGTTTTAAATTGGTAGGCCTTGGATAATCGCTGACCGAGCGAACTTTATCCGAATCGGTGCGTATGCCGTTTTCGTCTACTATATAGCCGAGATATTTAACCTCCGGGCAGCAGAACTCGGATTTGTCTTTATTAATTTATAACCCAACCTCTTTGAGGCGGGTGAGCACCGCAATTAGTTTCCGAGTGTGCTGCTCGAACGTCTTAGTGGCGACTATTATGTCGTCCATATAGACGAAAATGGTCGGCTGCCATTCCGGCCCAAAAATAAGGTCCATACCTATTTGAAAACTGGCTGGGGCGTTCATCAGCCCTTATGGTAATCGAGTACTGGAACAAACCCTTCTGTGGGACCGCAAAGGCGGTGATTTCCTTGCTGCCTGGGTCTAAGGGGATCTGATGGTATGCTTGGCTCAGATCTATCTTGGAGAGATACCGAGCATCCCTTAGGTTGTCTAATAAGACATCCATATGAGGCAGCGGATACGCGTCTTTCCTTGTTATGTGGTTCACCGCCCTGTAGTCGATACAGAAACGAATCTTCCCGTCTTTCTTGGGCACAATCACGGGGCAACTACTCCATGCGCTCATGGATGATTCGATAATGCCCTGTGCCAGCAGCCGATCTATTTCGTTGCTTGAGTAACCGGTCTGGAATTCGACGTACCCGTTGTTTGATGAGGGCGGTGCCCTTATACGTCGATGTGATGCGGCTGCATCCGCGCTAGATGTAAAGTTTTGCTCGGTACGGGTATTAGGTCGTACAACACCCGATCAAGCTCCTGTCTTTCTGCTGCATTCAGACAAGCTACGCCATTCACGGCTGCTATGGCGGTGATGGTTTCCAGAGGCACATTATTTTTCGGTGTGTGTGCCATGTGGCGTTTGCGAAGTTGATTGTGACTTTCATTAGGGTGACGATGTCCATCCCTATTATGAGGTCGTATTTTAGTTCTTTTGATACTTTAAATCAGGCCTTGAAGCGTTGGCCATCGATTTGAAGTATCCGATCAAGTTCTCCGTCGTTTTGGCAGAGTTTTTCGTCAGGCATTTGCATGTATGACGTTATCGGTAGGATCGCTGACTCTACCAATTTTCCTGACTCAGGCCCAATATAGGACTTTCGAGCGCCTGGATCTATCAGTGCCGGAAAAATCTTGCTCATTATTTCGATACTGAGGAAGAATCTATTTTCCTCCTCGTGAGTTTGTGCCGTGGGATACGCGCTTGTTACGTCCCTGGCTTTCGGGCATTGCGTTCTGGGGCTATTCTCCCTTGTGCGTGGAGCCGTGTCACGGGGGGTATCAAGGCTGGCTCCGGATACTTGCTCCCCTATGCATTTCCCTACCTGTTGTTCGGGCCACATCGCGTGCAGTTGAGCGTGATGACGTTTCTCTCTGCGTAATTATAGCAATATAATTGCCTCCTGTCTGGGAACCTATCTGCCCAGTGTCCTGTTTTCTTACATGTCCAGCATGGTCTATCGTCATCACGCGAGGTGCTATTACTTCTGTCTCTGTTATATGGTGAGTGCGAGTCGCCATCAGGGGATCGTCTCTCCCTCGAATATGATGTGCGCTCATTCCTGTATCTTTGTCGGTCCGGTGATCATCGGTATTCTGGTGTTCGAGGCCGATCTCGTTGGTTCCTGTCGTAACTATGTTGATCTGGGCGATGATTACGGTGCGGCGGATCCACAGGTGGCTTCGGTAGGGTCAGTTGGGAGTGTATCTATTTCTGTATGGTGATGGGGATCTGTACCTATGAAATGATGGGGTATTCGGTTACGATAGGGTGGTGATCGTGGTCTTGCCGGTAAGGTCTGTTGCCGACTCTTGTTTCGGTCTCGTAGTTCCGGTGATGGCGTGCGTGTGGTTCGAGCTGGTGGGCTATGGCTCCGTGATTTTTGTGCATAGCGTGGGTCTTTCTCGTCCGGCTTTGTTAGTATTGATGCTGACGGTTCGACCAGCGTCAGGTGTTTTTGCGCCTCTGTCGTTCTTTCACTGGCTAGTACGGCTAACCTCGAGCGTCTGCTGTTTCTCTCTGTTGGCGCGCATGCGGCCGTGCTTACTATACAGTCTTCTGCTGGGGGTGGTTCTTTATATCGTCAGGTTAGTTCCTTTTTTAGTTCGAGGCGCTGTCCTAGCAACTGCAGGTCGTCGATCGATTTAAAATCTTCTCGGTCGATTTTGTTCAAGTAGTCGGGGTTTAAATTTCGATATATTCTGTCTAATTGAGACTCGAGGGTGAGCGCCGGTGACATCTTGTCGAGCACTACTCACATTCCTTGTAAATATGAGCTGCTTGGTTACTTCGAACCTTGCGTTCGGTCTCTCAGCTCCTGCTCTAGTCGTAGGGTGTCGTCTATCGGCCTGAATTAGCGACGTAATGCCGACTTGAAGTCGTTGAGTGACCTCCAGGTCTTGTTAATGGGTCGAGCCCATATGCGCGCAGTACCGCTCAGAATGCCCGGAATTAATTTTAGGATTTCGGACGCCGGGATATCGAGATTATCCATTGTCTATTCCAAACGGTCTATAAACTCCTCGACGTCTTCTTTCGTTCCTCCCGAGAACTGTATGCGCCTTTGGCGAAGTAGCTGACCTGTTCGGGTTTCCTTAAGATATGTATTCTCGAAAGGCCAACTGGTGGTATTGTGGAGGCTGCAGGTGACTGGTATAGCGGCGCCTGGTGGTTGCATGGTGGGAAGCTGCCAGCTGGATGTTGCCGCTGGTATTTGTGAGCATGGTCCATGCAGTGGTTCTGAACCCTGTGGCCTCGTTGAGTCAGTTTGGTGTTGTTCGGTCGTTTTGGTTCTCGGCTGTATAGCAGCGGGTGGTGTTTTCCTTTTATTGTTTTCTAGCGCAGTAGAGCTGAGAATTTCTGATATCTGGCTCAGCTCCGATTGACCTTCCGGCCGTTGCAGTTCATCTGCGTCCGCCTACCAGAGTGTTGTCTCGGGACCGAACAGTCGCCGCAGTTCGAAACGGATTAACCGGTTTCTAAGCGTTAACGGGTCACCATCGACGCATATGTGGTTTTTCTTGGCTTCCCAAGTTAGCCGTTCGTATGACATTTCTTCGAAGTGGCTGGTAAGTCTCTCCGTTTCTTCTGTTATTCTTGAGTTGGAGGACTTCACCTCTGTAGTCGGTTGGTGATCCATGTTTTTAGTTAGATGTAATTAATTAGGAAAATTAGTTAATAAATGTTGTTGTTATTGTACTGCTTATTTGTTGACTGTGGCAATAATATTTATTTATTATTGTGTGACTGGACAGGTATGGTTATTACTATGTTTGCTAGTTAAGCTTCAATTTTAATTGTTTGTATTATGGAGAATCCTTATTTTGATTATTAAAAGTAGTTACGCTGATTAAATATTAGCCGTATGATGTAAAATGCCAGAAAGTAAAAAAAATACTGTCCTCTGATGCAAGTTTTGTTCGTTGAATGAGAAGAAAAAAAATCCAATAATTATGTAAATAATCATGGAAATGGCAAGAGCAAATTATAGTATAAAATTTATATTATTATATCATGATAGTATTATTCAATAGATTGCATGATTGTCACTGCAACAATATCATATGTATATTTTAGATGATCTGCCCGGTAAAACATACGCATCTATGAGGTGGTTCTTATTATTTATGATTGTTCAGCTGTGAGGAACAAATTTATGTGTCGAAGCCTGAATTATTAGCAAATAAATATTGACTAAGAGTTCAATTAGTCAGTATTATTATATTTGTTATTTTAAAATTAATTATAATTTCAATTTTAATTTTAGTATCTAAAAAAATCTTGATTTGCTTCTATTACTAGAAATTTCTTTTGTTTTTCTTTTTTACATATATATTAAAATGTTGATTAGTTTATAAAAAAAAATTTTAGTTATATCCAGTTTTAGTCTTAGTTGTGCGTATTTGGTACCTTCTTTTTCTTATAATAAATTTAAAAAAGTTAGTAATTTCCAAAGAAAAGATTTTTATTTATTATAAATAATTAAATATTATTTATTGTCTCTCTTGGTCTAATGGTTAACTGCAGGGGTGATCTTGCATTATAAATATATTTAGATTGGTATTTATATCTTATACGTATATTTATTTTATTTATATTGATATTTTGTATTTATATTTATTTTGGTTACAACTATGTTCTATATTTACATTGGTTTTACTTATATTTATATCTTACGTTTATATTTATTATAGTTGTTTTTATGTTTTATACTGATATTTATTTTATTTATATTTATATCCAATATTTATGTATTTTGATTATATTTATATTTTATAGTTATATTTATTTTGTTTATATTTATGGTTTATATGTTGCTTTATGTCCTTAGTTGTATTTTTTGTGTTGGAGTTATTTATTAGTAAGCGATGATTATCTGTTTTCTTCTAACAGCATTATCTTCAGTAATCTCATTTGCTCATCAATGTCAATGTCGAGTCACTATGGGCGTTATTGAACTGCTTCGCTATTTAAAAAAAACAACTTTTAGTTACACTTCTACTGTTAATTTCAACTATTGATGTAACAGCTGTCAGTATATGATAGTTGTCATCATTATGCGCTGTTATTATTGTTACTGATATTATAAGTCATCAGCAGCTTTTTAATACTGCCACTCGTTTTCCTTTATTGATGCACGCTATTTTTTTTTTTTAAAGAAAGGAAGATTCTATGGCGCTGCAGCTGTCAGCTGGCACAGTGCAAAATAAGGAAGTAAAGTGACGAACCATACCACTACAAATATGTATATATATATAATAGTTTAAGGGACCAGGTTGATTTTAGTATAAGGGACATGAACATTCGGAAGGGGCAACGTTCCACATATACATATAATGGATAATGTTATAAGAATATATACTATGTATTAGTAAATAAATATATGGTATATGTGAAATTGATATGATCAAATGTCGAATAAAGAAAGTAAATATATGCATGTGTAATGAATATATGTCAAATATATGTTATATATATAAATATAAAAGAATACAGAATGAATGTAAGACATATAAATAACAAGATGAAGAAGTAAATGTATAGATACGCATGTATACTGAATATATGTTGAATACGTACGTTATATATATATGTAAGTAAATATAGAATCTAAGTAAGACATATCTGTATTCAGATAGTGAAAATTTATCCTGAAATATTTTTTATGCTAGAAAAGAGGATGGGAATGAGTGGTTTGGTATATAAAGAAAAAACGCAATATTTCGCAAAGTACATATAGATGTTACTTGCTTAGGCGTAAAAACCCTCACGATTTGAGGGAAAAGCCCGAGCAAGTATTATATTTGAGCACTACTATTTATTGAAATCAAAATGAATACAAACGAATTAACTAAAAATACTGTGAAACCTATAGTCAAAGTATAAGAAATTATTAATACTAAATTATAACTATTTCTTATTGGTACCAATAAATGAGACGCATCTTACCGAATAGTAATACTTAATCTATATCTGACGCAAGAACTAATAAAATAATAAAATAAATGAGGGAACAGCCCTCTAAGATTTGTACATTTATTTATCAAAGAGCTTAATTACCCTCGCCTTTAAATAGTTTGATAGCGGAAAAGATAATCGAAGCCGATAGACAAATCCAACCTGCGGCAGAGTACCAAATGTCTTCGATACAGGAGCAGCCCTCACTGCGCAGAAGGAAGGAACAGCCTTGAACTGCCTTTTACAACCTCAGGCACAAAGATCGCGCGTTCGGATCTTGTTCACTTTTTATATATAAATTAACACTTGCGAAACAACAAGAACTTAGCAAATAACAATTTTTACTATCGAACATACATAGTATAACAACGCAATTAATTACAAACGGGAAATACAAATACAAGGGAAAATTACGCGAGGAACAAAGAGCCGTGTCGAACCGACCGATTACTCTCGAAGACACAGTCAATCTGTCTGCGCGCAACGCTCAATCACCGAATCTAGAAGCAACAGCGCCTGCGCAGTTTCCTCGAGTGCGGCGCTCCCGGCGTCAACGAGTGTCTGACTCATCCATATCGCATGATATAAACATCACCAGCACTGAGGAAACATTAAGACCGTATTACACACAAACATACCGCCCGCCTTCGTACGCAGGACGAACATCACTAACAAATTACAATTTTATCATTTGCTCGCAGTACAATTAATTTTAGTCACACTTTTCTTTAAACCGTCGGATATTGATAGCGGGCATAAACGTGCAATGTGTCTTTTTAACAAGCTAGTAGCAGTCTTTACAGTAGCAACACGGACTAGACCATCTGCGCCGAAGTGCACCTCCACAATTCGACCAAGAAGCCATTTTGAGGGCGGATAGCGCTCATCCATAACCAATACTAATTGACCGACGGCAAAGTTTTCGGTTTTGTCCTTCCACTTACCTCTCTCTTGAAGATGCTGTAAGTATTCATTGGACCATCGTTTCCAAAAGTTGTTTCGAATGCGCTGAATCAGCTGGAAACGACTGAGTCTATTCTCCGGTACCTTTCGAGGCTCTTCGTCTGGTATCAACCCGGAAGTTTCGCCAATAAGAAAATGTGCAGGCGTCAGAGCGTGCATGTCATCCATAGAAGATGTCATGGGACAAAGTGGACGTGAATTAAGGCACGCCTCAATTTCTGCCAAAAGGGTCGACAACTCTTCGAAAGTAAGAGTGTGATTACCAATCACTCTTTTCAAGTGGTGCTTCGTTGATTTTATCCCTGCCTCCCAAATACCCCCATAGTGTGGGGAGTTCGGAGGGATACATTTCCAGTCAGTTCCGTCATTTGCAAGAACACAGGCCGTATCTTTGTAAAATACGGATGCCGCATTAAACATCTTTTTCAGCTCTTTATCAGCTCTATGAAAGTTTGTTGCATTGTCGCTAAACAAATTACGACAAAATCCACGTCGGCTCACGAAACGTCTATAGGCTGCTATGAACATTGTTGATGTACAATCACTTACAATTTCCAAGTGAATGGCCCGTGTTACTAAACAAATGAACAGAGCAATGTAGCCCTTAAAAGATTTGTATCCTCGACCCTGAGTGGTGCGCACTTGTATCGGCCCGGCGTAGTCTAGCCCAGTATTTGTAAACGGTCGTGCCGGTGTTAGACGTACGGATGGAAGATCACCCATCAATTGGTGGGCCATACGAGGTTTATTGCGTTGACAAATCACACAATTATAAATTATTGTTTTAATCAAACGTTTTCGGCCTAATATCCATGCATAACGAGATACTATACTGTTAGTGAGTGTAGGTCCACCATGAAGGCAAGCACGATGCGCCTGACGCACAATTAAAACGCTTAGTGCCGAGAGATGCGGTAAAATCGGAGGATTTTTCGGATCATACGACAAATTCGAGTGCGCGAGCCGCCCGCCTACGCGTAATAGACCATCCTGATCTATGATCGAATTGAGTTTTCTAAGCGCACTGCGTTTTGGTAACAATTTACCCCCTTTTAATATATTAATTTCGGTATTGAAAGCTGTGAGCTGTACTAATTTCATGACGGTAATACGGGCTTTAATTAGTTCATCAGTTGTCAAAAACAGAGGAAACGGTTGCACATTAATTTTGCGTCTTCGCAAATTTAATAGGGGGCGTAAGCAGTACGCTACTACACGAAGCAGTCGTGTAAGAGAGGAGAAGCTCGTAATTATCTCCGGTTCAGCCGTCAAATTACGAGAATGTAATATTTTTGTTTTTTCTACCGTTTTTGGCCAACTGTCTGATGGCAATGAGAGCCAGCTTGGACCGTGCCACCATAATTTATGATCTTTCAATTCTGCTGGCTTGGAGCCCCGAGTAGCCACGTCCGCGGGATTTTCCCGCGAAGGTACGTGATTCCAAGTGGCAGGAGGCAGCTCAGTTTGGATATATGAGACTCGATTGGCAACGAATATAGGATCGAACAGACGCGCTATGTTCGATAGTATTGCACGTTTAGTTGAAGCTGAAAACATTGTTTCGAAATCGGCAGTACTAAATTTAAATGCATCATCTCTTTGATTCCAATGAACTCCTAGTGTTTTTACTGTAGTGTCTTTGTCAATGGGCTTTTCGTTTATATTTGAAGCTTGATTTTGCACCGGTAGTAATTTACAATGATTGGCGGCCCATTTATCAAGTTTTATACCTGCGGTTGGAAGTATATTTATCGTTTCATTTTTCTTTGCGATAGCAGCTGGGAGTTCATCTGCTCCAGAGAAAATGTCGCCAACGTACATATTGTGTTCCAAACATTGCGCGCCAAGTGGAAAACGCGATCTCTCATTTTCAGCTAGCTGTAGTAATGTATGGATCGCGAGATACGGCGCGCAAGAAGTACCGTAAGTGACGGTTGTTAATCTGTAATCTACGGGGGTTTCGTTATGTCTAGGAGCCCATAAAATTCTTTGATAGGCCTGGTGGTCTTGTGAAACGCGTATTTGTCGAAACATTTTTACAATGTCTGCTGTAAAAACGTAACGATAAAACCGCCAATTTAGCAATATTAGACTAATATCACTTTGAAGAGCTGGACCGGACATAAGAAATTTACTAAAGCAATGCTTATCACTGGTTAAACGAGATGCATCGAAAACGACGCGCAACTTCAACCTGGACTTTACATAACGTACAACGGCATGATGTGGCAAGTACCATGCGTTGGAATTATTAATTTCGTTTTTAGGAATTCGAGTCATATGGCCAAGACGTTCATATTCGGACATAAATTCGCGATAAGCGTCAGCAAGCAAGGAGTCACGTGCGAGACGTCTGTGCAAGTGAGACAGTGAACCTAACGACATGCTTCGCGTCTCCACCGCCACCGCCGGTAAATCGGATTTTAAAGGAAGGCGTACTGTGAAACGACCTTCTGTATCACGCATATGTGTCTCACAAAAAAGACGCTCGCATGCATCATCTTCGGGTTTGAACTTCGAGTGAGTATTAGGTAATTCCTCGGGATCCCAAAACTGTTGCAATGATTTACTTAAATCATCTGAAATACAATGCATCATTTTTACCGTGGCCTGCGTAGGAAAATCCGCCCGCCGTGACGCGCTCGTTTGAACAGATCCCGATAGAACCCACCCGAGTACGGTATTTTGTGCAATCAAACTCGAATTACAATAACTACGTACTCCTGATCTTAATAATTTCCCGTAAACATCAGCTCCCAAAATCATGTCTATTGAATCCTTTATATAGAATTGCGGATCTGCTAAACATATATTCGCGAATTCGGCTAAGTTTATTTCCATTAAATTACGAGCCGGTAAATGGGACGTTAAGCGAGGGAGCACGAGAGCTTGAACTTCTAAGTTAAAATTGGTGTCTATCATCGATTGCAACGACAGCGCTGTTATTGCTTTTACTGTGCCAGCAGCATTCTCGCCGATTCCGGATAAACAAATATTAGTCGGTTGTTTTGATAGACCGAGTAGTTGCACGATAGATTCGCTAATGAAAGTTGCTTCAGACCCTTGATCAAGAAGCGCACGCACTCACGTCTGCCTGCCACACGGACCACGAATAAACAATTGAGCTGTAGCTAGTACGACCCAACGTTTTCCTTTAAAAATATTAGCCGTAAGCGCCTTTACGTTTTGAAGCTCTATGTTGTCAGATTGTTCGGCCCCTTTATCGCAATTTTTTGTAGGATTTTGCGCTCGTTTAGAATTGAAGTGCAAAAGCGTATGGTGTCTTTCTTTACACGTACTACAACGTCTCGTAGACTTGCAGTCATTGAATTGGTGATCTCCAAAACAATTGAAACATAGTTTTAAACGCCTTATTTCGGACCTACGATCAAATGGAGATTTAGCTTTGAGTTTATAACATCTCCATAACGAATGTAAACCCGAGCAGAGCGCGCACTTCGGGGCTGATTTAAAATCACTTTGCGAATAAAACACCTTTTTTGAAACTGAGCCTTGTTTTACATTATGCGTTTTTTTTTTCAACAACAGTTTCGACTGCAATCATGTTTAAGGTTTGAGAGCGTTTCTCAAGAAATTCAACGAGCTCTGAGAATTTCGGAAAATGTTGCAGCGGTTCAGATTCAGTTGAACTGATTGTCGACCGATCCTCAGCATTCGTGATAATAATTCGGTCTTTCGCACTAAGCTCGGTTTCCCATAATTTTCTCGATTCCGGGTCTAACTTTGCGGCTAAAATATGTGTCAGCCATATATTCCAGTACTCGATCGGCATTTTTAGATTGGATAGCGCGCGAACAATTCGTTGAGCTTCGTCGGCAAATGATCGCAAATGCGTAGCGGATTCTTTTTTTAATACGGGCATGTTTATGATTGCATTTAAGTAATTACTGACTATAAGTCTCGGATTATAAAAACGCTGTTTCAGCGCTTGCCATGTTGTAAGATAATTCGCGTCTGTCGTCGTGACTTCTTTAATTAAATCCGCAGCCGTTCCTGATAAGCAAAGTTTAAGATAGCTTAACTTAGTAGCATCTGTTGCATTTTTAGAATGTACTAAAGAAATAAACAAGTCAGAAAAACTCTCCCAATCCTCATATCTACCTGAAAATTTCCGTAGATTGAGTTTGGGAAGCCTTGCGCTGTCCAATCTAGTATTTAATGCCTCATTATTATTCAAAGCTGTAGCAATCGGAAGAGTAAAATTACTTTCGAAATGAGCTACTCGAGTTAGCAGTTCATCTAATAGATTTTCATATACAGTTTGAAGCCTCGGAAAAACGTTACCGGTAATATAGGGATCAGACTCAGCATCATCTCTAATTACGATCAAAGCGTGCGTGTTTCGAGCCTCCGACCAAATTCGATTAAGAGCATCAATACGCGAATCAACTATATTTTTATTTAGGGAATCTGGATTTTTATCTCTCAACCGTTTAGTCATACGTTCTAGCTCATCTATACGAGCCTGTTGTAATGCTGTCAGTCTTTTAAGAGGCGTAGGAGCCATTTTACTCATAAATAACAGGAACTCTTTAAATAGTCAAAATTATGCACCAAGTTTTTTTTTTTTTTATATTTATATTACTATCATTGTTACGAACAGAATCGAAACTAGATGTAAAAATTAGAATTAAGCCTTCAGCGTTTATAATTTCTAGAATAAAGTTTTATTAATCGATTCCATTCTAGCTATTATTATAATTAGTTCTACGTGAAATGTTTTAATATTGTTTGAATTCAAATTTAAAATAAGATATTTTCTTTATAGCCGATAGTCATGTTATAGTTTATATTATATGTTTATAGTTTAAGAAAGTAGAAGTACAAAGATAAAATTAATTTATGATTTGATTTTTGGAATTATTTAATCTGATACATATCAAAACAATGCGTAATAGTTTTTAAGAAATTTTTATAATATCGCGTTGCCATTATATATATACATAAGTTTAGTATTTCTTTTGTAACTAAATATAGTTATAAATTATATTGCGAGAAATGTTTACTTTTAAGATGGGAAGTAATGTAAATAAAAGATTGATTAATATTGTATTTGCGAGAGAATATATGAGTAAGAAATGTTATGCGATCTCCTCGGACAAAACGGCGCCGCACGAATTATAAAAACTGTTTATAAATGATATGTAAGTACACACGAGATATTGAATAATGCTTAACGAAATCATCGGTTGGCGATTTGAAATCTTATTTTATAAGATATAATTTGAATTTTTGAATTGGACTCAATGAATTAATTTAATTGTGTTTGAATTGAAATTAATTAATTATTGAAGTCAGGATCGCGAGCAAACCTTCGTTAAAGGCCACAAACTGTATACAACTAAGGTATACAATTGATCCGTACCATGACGGGTAAAACCGAAGATTTTCCTAAAAACTGACTTCTATATGATTTACAAATAAGGTGATCAAATATTAGTCGGTTGAAAATCTTGAGATTTTACGAAAGAGGTTTGACTGGTTATGCTTCCATAAAAGCAATTGATCCGTACCATGACGGGTAAAATCGAAGATTTTCCTGAAAACTGATTTTTATATGATTTACAAATAAGGTGATCAAATATTAGTCGGAGGAAAATCTTGAGATTTTACGAAAGAGGTTTGGACGGTGTCAGATTACCACCTCGGGTTCTCTGGCCGTCCGGCTGCGCGAAGTGTTTAGGCTGCGATCGACGAATGGGGCTTATCGCCCGAAATTTGACCCGCGATAAGAAGAAAGTCTATAAAGGGCGCTGTTTGAGCGCAGAAGGCATTATTCGTATCCCGTCTGTACGCTAAGGTGATTGCTATTTATATTTTCTTTTCATTATATATATTAAAATCAATTTAATTAAACACTGTTTTTTAAACCTTTATTGTTTTTAAACCTCCCAGCAGTAGTATATTACAATAATCATATAATACTAACTTTATATATATATGTCATAATACTAAATTAATCAAGCAAAAAATTAGGGTAAAAAAAAAGAAATTAATCAACTATGATAGCTGAAATAAAATCAATGCATGAACATATAGTCTGAAAATCAACTACTTAGATTTGCCTTTTTCTTCCTTTCAAATAAAGCTTCAAACTATGATGCGGGATTGTTTTTTTTTTGTACATTCGAGTCTCACCGTCCAATGTACGATTTAACGATTTAGATAACACGTTTATATATATAAACAAACGCTCAATACATTTAAAATGCGACGCCGTGGACCCAACTAACAGCTTATGTAATATGATCCGGCTCTTTGTCCGTAAACTCGATACTTAGAATTTCGACTTATCTATAAATTTACAAAGACAAACGGAATTTTATAAAGAATATTACAAATACATTATGCAGCTAAATAATATTAATAATACTAATTAGTTAAAAAAAATAGTTATTATGTATAGGTTTTCACACTATTCTACAATTTTGTAAATTAATAATCATTCCATTAGAAAGAAACTTATCCAAATCAATAAACATCAACCACTCTTCCTCACCCGTGGCACCATGAAAATTTATCCTGAAATATTTTTTATGCTAGAAAAGAGGATGCGAATGAGTGGTTTGGTATATAAAGAAAAAACGCAATATTTCGCGAAGTACATATAGATGTTACTTGCTTAGGCGTAAAAACCCTCACGATTTGAGGGAAAAGCCCGAGCAAGTATTATATTTGAGCACTATTATTTATTGAAATCAAAATGAATACAAACGAATTAACTAAAAATACTGTGAAACCTATAGTCAAAATATAAGAAATTATTAATACTAAATTATAACTATTTCTTATTGGTACCAATAAATGAGACGCATTTTACTGAATAGTAATACTTAATCTATATCTGACGCAAGAACTAATAAAATAATAAAATAAATGAGGGAACAGCCCTCTAAGATTTGTACATTTATTTATCAAAGAGCTTAGTTACCCTCGCCTTTAAATAGTTTGATAGCGGAAAAGATAATCGAAGCCGATAGACAAATCCAACCTGCGGCAGAGTACCAAATGTCTTCGATACAGGAGCAGCCCTCACTGCGCAGAAGGAAGGAACAGCCTTGAACTGCCTTTTACAACCTCAGGCACAAAGATTGCGCGTTCGGATCTTGTTCACTTTTTATATATAAATTAACACTTGCGAAACAACAAGAACTTAGCAAATAACAATTTTTACTATCGAACATACATAGTATAACAACGCAATTAATTACAAACGGGAAATACAAATACAAGGGAAAATTACGCGAGGAACAAAGAGCCGTGTCGAACCGACCGATTACTCTCGAAGACACAGTCAATCTGTCTGCGCGCAACGCTCAATCACCGAATCTAGAAGCAATAGCGCCTGCGCAGTTTCCTCGAGTGCGGCACTCCCGGCGTCAACGAGTGTCTGACTCATCCATATCGCATGATATAAACATCACCGGCACTGAGGAAACATAAAGACCGTATTACACACAAACAGATAGTGAATGAAGAAAATATATAATATATATATGCACACGTATGATGAATATATGTCAAATGCGTATACGTAAATGAGTATATAAGCAAGATGCATGTGTATATAATCAGATAAAAGAAAAAAAAAAAATATATATATATATATATATGCACATTTAACAACGGTGTGTTAAATATATATGTTATACATATGTGACTAAATATTAAATGTATGTAAAACAAATATAGTCAGGTACAAAATAAAAGCGAGCTTATACATACATTTACACTGGATATGCATAACATTAGTAGCATGTAACTAATATTAGCATTAATATACCTAAGGTTAAGATGATAAACACAGTAGATAAATACTTGTCGTTATTAAGTAAGCGATTACTTACTGATAATGCTAGAGGTTAATTACCTCTCAGAACAGCTTTTGCACAATGATAATAACATAGACTTATGGTTATTTACCTCCCCTTTTATAATAAGTCAATGAGTTACTAGAACTATTTACCATTTATTCTGCTATTCTGCTAACTGTTTATAATCCTGCTAAAATCTAGATTTGAAATTCTGTGACTTTAATATTACACCTTATTATATGCCAAATCATACAATAACTTGTAATATTATTACATACCTGTCATTATCACTATGTGACTCCTGCTGCCGCATTTTCTGTACGGGGGTTCACGTTAATCGGGAGGGAAGGCAAAAAAGAAAAAGAACATCAAAAAAAAAATGTCTGTGAAATATAATTTATATTTCACAGTTCAGTGGTGCTGTAGCAGCCGCTTGCTGCTACGGCGCATATCTGTACGCGCGGTTCAAAATGGCCATCTGACTACGTAGTCAAGCGGGCATTTCTTTTCTGCTTCTTTTTCTTTCTTTCCACTGGGAATTTTCTTTTCGGTAGGGGTTTTCCAAGGATTTTTCCACGAGCACAATATCCGCGAGCAAAGTATCCGCGAATGAAATATCTACGCGGCGTCTTCTTTCCGCCGAATTCGACGCGTGTGCACTTTTCACGCATGCATGTATGTGTCGCAGGCCTCACGCTATGGGCGCCAAGTCGGCAGGGGAAAAGTAAAGTAAAGAACGCAGATTACGGTGATCACGACGAGCTTCACGCTTTTATTTATTTACATACACTCACACACTCGTTACACTGATACTTCACACGCACGCTATCGGATCACACACACACACTCTCATGCATATGTAAATCCGCGACACTTCCATTCACATTATTTTCGACATTACGAACTACAATCGGACTAAACACGGGGGACGAGGACACACGATAGGGACACAGACGAACAAACACATTCGAACGTTAACCTAATTAAGGCGCAAGCACGACGGCGATGGACGCAACAAACCTACTTAATAGCACACTAACCGGCCATGTACTTGCCTTTGCCGAGTACCGCGGGGCGATCTTGACCTTCTTCCGGAACGGGCTACTGGACGTGGTGGCCGTCGCTCTCTCTCTATCGCTTGACACCAGTCAGGCAAGCAGCGGCGGCGGCGTTGTGGAGCTCGCTCTCTCGCGCTGCTCGGCTCCAGTCAGGCAGGCCGTTGGAGATGCTGATGGTTGGTGGTGTAATGGCGGTCGGGGAGCTGATCGCTCTCCCGATGCGAACACTAGCTGCGACGAGAACCGTCGGGGCTTGGAACAGAGTGTTCGCGAGGTCCTCTCTGTCTTTGGAATCGTCTCCTGGTTAATGCGTTACAGCGCACGAGCCACTCACAGTGCGGGGCTGGCAATACTCGTAGGTTAAGACGTAGCTGAGACGAAGTACGGACGTAGTGACAAATGCGTCAGTCTGGTACCGTGTCTCGACAGAGAAGAAGGCCTTCGCTTCCTTCTCATTCAAGCGTAGCGTTGCGTCGCGCGCGCCCTGTTGGCAGCGCGAATGTACTATTCGTGCACGCGCACGCGGTTTTAAAACGCAGAAACCGCCGATCGGGACGGTTACAATATATATATATATATATATATATATATATATATATATATATATAGATATTATTTATATATATATATATAGATATATATATATATATTTATATATATATATATATATTATTATATATATATATATATATATATATTTATTTATATATATATATATATATATATATATTTATTTATATATATAAATTTTTGTTCATAATCTCATTGTTTTAAGCCGTAATTGCGTTATATAATTTATTTTTTTATAAAACATGATTAATATAAAAATATTTTTTATAAATATTATTTTAATATATGAATCATTTTTTGCGAGGAAAAGCTTTTCAGTATAATTACATATATTATTATGTTCCCCTTCATCACAACCAGAACACTTGACTATTTCAATAAGCTGATTTTTAATTTCGTTATAAAATACTTTTTGTCCTAGTATGTTTCGGAATTTAAAACAGAATTTAAATAGTTTTATTCTTTACATCGTTAAAAATTGAGTAAAGTTTTATTATTTAATATACCAAATGTCTAAATCTAAAATTTATGTTCCTAGAGAAAAGTCCTATTTTCGAAACATAGATGAGGGGTACGCCGTGATTTTATCACCAAGCCATGTACAACCTAAGTTCGCTAGTGAATGTATCTTTTTATAAAATGTTCTATTATATATTTAATTTTAAATAAAGCAAATTTACAAATTGGTTTTTGAACGTAGCATTTTTATTTTTTATAATCATAGTATAATTTTCCTATTGTAATTGAATTTCTAGTTATTTATATTGTTGCAGGTTTAAATTTTAATTGCAATATTTTTTGTAAAAACTAATTAAGAAAAATCAGCTTCCACCATTAAAATCTGAATCCAAAGATCTTGTTCTACTTAACATTCAAAAATAAGAATAATTAAGCATAAATAAATGTTAAAAACCTATTTTTCAAAAAATTGGTTAAGAAATTAATAAAGATTTTTATCGGTCATACAGTCTTTATAATATCATATATTAGTTAAAATAATGACAGTCAGACTGTCCTTGTGGTAAGGTACCTTAAGGTGATGGGGACAGTCAGGTTGTCCTTTATTAACAGAGAATAAGTACTTTTATTTTTTTTTTTTTTTTTTTTTTTTTTTTTTTTTTTATTTTACTTATTATTGTATTTTTATTTTTATTTTTATTTTATTATTAATTATATTTTATTTTTATTTTTAATTTTCTGATACAATTTATTGTAGTAATAAATTTTATTTCAGATTCTACGGGGGTGATAAACATATTTATTAATTTAATTCAATACAGTCGACATAAGTACAATTTATAATTGGTTAATAAATTTAATTAAAAGGTAAAAAAGAAATAACAGAGAAAAATTTAACTAAAAAGTAAAACGTAAAACTATTTCCAGAAAATATTAAATATATGAAAAATATTAAAATATCAAATATAAGAAAAATTATGCTCTATACAGCAAAAAAATCCGATTAAGTTTAGGTGATCTGCAGGTGTCTCCACTAAAAAGATAGATTCAATTTCAGTTAATTATCTTTTCATGTTGCAAAATTCAGAAGGGAATTTATATAAGACACCCCCCCCCCACACACACACACATATACATATATATATATATATATATATATATATATATATATATATATATATATTATATATTTATGGAGCACTGTCAGACAAATGATACTATCTTTATTCGAAAAATTTTTTAAAATTTTGAAATAGAGAAGGTTAAAAACAATTGAAATTTATTTCCATATATTATATAATTTCTATTTTAAATATTTTTTGAAAAGTTCTTCTTTTCCAAAATACGCTTACTTAGAATACAGTAATTTAAAAATAATTTATTACAACAAACAAAAAATGTATTTTAGATGAATGATAAATAATAAATTGATTATTTTTTAAAATTATATAATTTTATATAAAGAATAGTTGAATATATGATAGCCAAAAGAAATCGTCGAGTGTGCCATTATGTTGCACATAATTATCATTTTTATATTCTTAACGCGATAGAATCAATTACAATTTTGATTGACACAAATTATAGATTATAAATACAATTCTAGATTAACAATACAGATTTATAAGATAAAATTTTAAAAACATATATTGAATCCAATAAAAATATAATTCTAAATACAACAGTGCACGACAATCGTGACAAATTCAAATTTATTTTAGATAATATGCAAAACTATGAAAAGTTAATATTTTTATTTACCACTTATGCATTTATAGCATTTCAATAACTAAAACTTATATTTTATAGATAATGCCAACGAATTGAAAATATTGAATTTCTTTATATCTTATAATGATACGTGTAAAGAATGTCAACTTTGTTATCAATGAAATGAAGAAGAAAAATGCCGTAGACTCTTTGCATTCCTGGTACTAAACAGTAAGCAGTGCAATTTTAACGTTATCCTAATAATCTTTCCGCTTCCCAGTATCATCCGTGGATTTAGACGTTTACATGTACAAAGAATAATTAAGAAAAAGGTATAAACTAGGTCGTTATTTCTATCTAGTAAATAATAATTTTATTTCATATGAAAGTTTGAAATACTATACTGCAAGAAATTACTATTTTTAGAATAATACAATATTATGTTATTTGTTTAATAAAGAATAATTGAATATAATACATATACTAACAGTTTGAAAGAATTACAAAATAATAAAGTCTATTGTGAATTGGATTTTGTCATCCTATAAATTACGTATAATAATTAATTATAGAATTGTTTACTTTAAACATACATATATTATTTAGTATCTAAATTTTCGCACGAAAAAAATAATATCATTTAATGTTTTATGATTATTTTTAAATACATGTAAATTTTACTTTGAGTTTATATCAAAACTGATTTACCAATGATCTACACAATTTTATACTGAACTTTGGTTTATGGAATATGCATACACTAAATTATATATATATATATATATATATATATATATATATATATATATATATATATATATATATATATATTCATAAACTTCTTGTGATAAAATGATCACTCGCGATAAGCTACTCCACTACTTATTTCATAAGAATATTATAAAATATAAATTTTGTATGGATCATTTATAATTTTCATTTACAAGTTGGGCTACTACGGCACTGATCAATACTGGAACAATCGATAAAACAGATAGGATTTTTCGTACTTGTGAAGTTCCATAAAATTTCGCAATATATTAAAAAGCAGGCGCTGCAATCAATTTTAACTTCCGTCAGAGGTATGGAACACTCTTAACTAATACGCAGGCCTCTTCCGCGGTTATAAAAACCAATCTCTTTTCTTAGAATGAAACAAAAAAAAATGGCAGGATATGTCGATGAGTGACTAAGTAATACCAAAGAAGATAGACGATTATAGAAGAACGCTTCTGTACAGATAGTTGAATTCAGTCTTTGGGCAATTTTTTGTAGTTGGATTACCTAACCACTGGAAAGCGCAACTGTCACCAGCAGATATATATATATATATTGAAACAGCGTACTTACGCGCTGGTTACCTGCTACTTACTTGCTCGTCGCGCGCTGCGTGCCGGCTGCGCTGGACCTGGAATGGGAGAATACGGGAACGCGAAATGACACGAAGCAGGCTTATGAAATGAACGAATATTTATTTAATTCGCTTTTATTTACAGATAATTCCAACAACGATAAATATACATTATTCTCAGCGCGCGGCGACGACATATCAATGCGGGAGCGAATTCCGCGGGCACGGGGGAATATCAAACAGCTGGTAGTGGGACGGCCATACGAGCATGGCGCGCTTAGTTGCGGGACGCACACTCTCTTTACCATAGCTATACAAAACAATACTTGCCGGGACGTATCATACGCATACATACTTAAAATTATATCATACTTCGTGGGGTTTTTATGCCTATTCAAGGCTTTTCCCCAAGAGCCAATAAACAACATTATTATCGGCTCAATAACCTTGTTTTATTTATTTGACCAAACCTACCTATAATCCATATACAAAATAAGGAAACCTCTCCATGTTTGGCGAGTTTTTCAATGCAACATAGAATTTGGTGCTTCCTGTGAGGTTAATTCACGCGTGTAAGAAACTGTTTTTACGATTAAAGAAAACCATTCTCTTTGTACGCAACCATCAGCATATTCAACAAGCCATCTTCAGAGTCTATTCCACGTGCTGAAGCGATTCGTCCAGTGAAGCTGCCAGATATGATACAGCACGATTACAAACTTATGTTAAGTATTTAACTTTATGCTCAAAAACTCTTTCGCTCGTGTTTAATATTAGATTATCCGCTATATAGAACATTTAAAAATCATTCATTATTATTGCCTTACGTATATATAGGTAGAAAAGATAAAGTTTATGTATAAGTATATTCACACGAGTTAAAAAAAAATATAGCATTTCAAGTAAGTTTGTTTCATTATATGTTAGACGATTATTGATAATTTAACAAATTTTCTATTACGTTTTTTTCAAAATTATAAGAGCTTTAAATTTAACTATTTTAATTTTTTTTCACATAAAGTTTTGCTGTGTTGGAATTATTTATACGTGTTATTTAACTAAAGTCCATTGCATATTTCAATTGCATTTATATATTATGAACATCTTTTATAAGGTAATAATCAATTCGTCCTTATAATATACCTATACATTTCTATGCGTTTCTATACGTTGAAAATTAGTTAAATTGTTGCAAATAAGCGTATACAAAAATCAATTATATATCAGAATAAGTTGTTCATTTTAAATTTATTAAAAATATAGAATACGATCATACATTGCATTTATATATAAGATATATTTTAAATTCTATAAGATCTTGATATTATTAGTTATAAATCTTGAACGCATTATTTAGTTATAGTATTTAATACATATACAATTTGCTTTTTCTCATAATTTTTAACATACAGAAAAGCCGATAATCTTTATCATAATATAAACGACTTTCACTACACATTGTTTATTTAGCGTGCCTTGAAAAGGTGAAATACAATCTCCCTTGTCCCTCGTGCAACTTTTTGACTGCATTGTTTGCTTATATATAAGAGTGTTTGCTTTGAATTCTTATCGCGATATTTTTAAATATATTTTCATTTCCAAGCAATAATTGTTTTCGTTAAATAAATTTCGTTCTGTTCATACAAAAAAACTCAGTTGTAGGAGGTATAATTACAAACGATAAAAATTCTGCAATGTATTGTAAATTAACCGAATTAAAGGAGTAACTAACGGCTGCACTCGCTCGCCGAAAAGACGCTGAGGCTGAAGCGAAGCGAGTGCAAGACGAGCTCAAGAGATCCCAAGAAGAGACCCGTCGGTTAGCGGAGGGTATCCACGGAGATGGCAGCCGATGCAAGGCTAAGAGGCCAGAATCATACTCTGCGACCCGGGTGCAAAGGAGCCAAGCGGCCCTACTGTTGCCCCTGCCGGTAAGGGCAGAGGAAGACCACCGAGTGCCCACTATAAGTCGGACACTGGGTCGGGGGCTCTAACGGCACCTCGTAAAGAAAGTGTGTTGTAGCCCTCGTTAGGGGACTTCTGGTCTTATTATGTACAGGACCCAACTGGACAATGGGACCGGTTCCATTCTGGATATGGTCCCGGACCATAGTTGCTTTTTCTGTGTACAGCCGGATGTCATGAAGGGCATCCATAGGTTGCTCAGGAAAACGCATTGGTTCCTTAATAACTAATTAGGTCATAATTCGGATAAATAACTCTATCGGGATAATATACATTATTTTTATCATTATTTATTTATTCGAAATATTCCTTTCTTTTATTGTTTAATTACATCTTTTCTTTTTGGGTGCAGTCTTTATATGCCTTGGAAAGTGAAATTGGAGGGGAAAAGGAAAACTAGAGTGAGATAGAGATATAAAGGATAACATGCACTACTCGCATACTGTTACAAAACACTAAACAGCTGGTGAAGAAATGATTGCACAAGGCTCGTCAACGTTTGAACCGAGAGAGTAAGGATCTACTATTACGGTGGCAGAGTTACAGGTTCGCAGCGTGACCACAGGCCGATAACTTAAATCGGTCGCCTTACTTCATTCTCTCACCTCATAAATGCAACTCGGCTAGGGCACATATATATATTATTCAAATTGCATAAAACTAAATATATATATATATATAATTCATATTTGTAACATAAAATATTAATTTTTACTTTTATGCAATATTAATAAATAAATAAATAAATAAATAAATATATATATATATATATATATATATATATATATACTGTAACACACATAGAAATTTCTTTATACATTTGTTGGAATGTGAAATTGGAAGGAAAAAGGGAAAATAGAGTGAGATAGAGATATAATGGATAATATAGTTTCATATTTAATATAACATAAAGTGAGTAGTAAAAAGACTTTTCTTTTCGATTATTTACCTTACCTTATAAAGTTTAAATAGCGTATAAAAATATTGTTATATCTTGTTGGATCTCCGCAAACCGGAATGATTAAATATAATTAGGATATTATATTTTGAAGTAAAGGTACACCAGCTTTGAGAATAAATCAAATGTATGCGGCTCATATGCAGAGAAATCCGGGGTGGTATGGATATGAAAAGATGTTTTTTATGGTTTACATAAAAGCTTTATGAGCTCAGAAGTCTCGGCATTGGCGCGGTATAGGCTATACGTTGTGTAATGGGTTTGACGCTGCGAAAAAAAAGCAAGTTTAACATGTCCGAAATTGAATAAATTATCGATAAATTACGAATTAATAATAAAATAAAATTAGAAACAAGTAATAAATTATTAATAAATTATTAATAAATTAAAAAATTATTTTAATAATTTTTTAAAATGTGATTACTCAAAATTCAGAAAAGAAATAGTTACTTTGGGCAAATATTTCGTAGTCAATAGAAAGAAGCATAGTTTATTTAGTAAAACATTAATTTTTTATAATTTAAATTTACAGTTTTAATCTAATTATGAATAATTATTAATATAAAACGAAAGAGATATTCTGAGAATGCAGAATTTTTCTTGTTATAAATTAGATGGAAAATTCTTTACATTAATAAAATTAATTTTATTCAATTAAATTGTACTGAAAATAATCTTCATTTTGCTAACAGCGACAATAACATTTTAAATTAAATAAAAACGTCAGTAAAAAAAATAAATTTTATAACTATTTATAAAAGACTTTATATATATTAAATATCTTGATATTCAAGATATGAAAATTATTTTATAGAAATGCGGAAAGGCGACTCGACTGCTGCAAGAACTAAAAGAAATCTGTTAAAATTTTCAAAATTGTAAACTGACAAGAGTGTTCCTACCAGTTCCTACTAAATATTTTTGCCTATATTGGCTAATACACATTTATGCACACCAAGTTTACGCGCGCTTACTGTAAACCTATTGCACCCCATTTCGAAAACCTATACCACCCCAAAACGAACATCTTTTAAATTTCATTATAAAACTTATTTAATGCACTTCGTTTATAAATTTAATGATAATTATCTCTAAAACATAATGAATCAAATAATAGAATTTCCTTCATTAAAATTTACTAAAATTTTTATTAGCAGATTTTCAAAAATTTATTTATAGTTTATTTACTTAAAAAACTAGTATTTTTTATTCAAATTTTTATCTTCTCTAATAATTGAATATTGTAAAAAATGTTCGTTCATTATATAAACAGAAACAAATATTTTTATTAGAAATTTTACGTAACCCATTTTACTTGACGACCAACTCCACCTCAGGTTACCCTATATTATAGGAATTATAGCATTTGCGACATTATAAGCTGATGTTGGGTTGCTCTTTTTTAATTGCAATATTATTAATAAGTGAAACACCATTTTAATAACTACATTTCATTGTCCTCAATTTTATATTTCTCAAAATAAACATACAAAAAATGACAGCGTTATTATAAGTATGACGTGAAATCGAAGCATGGGAAGAATATATAATTTTGATTTAAAGTAAAAAAATACTTATCAAATTGTGTCTTGGCAAGTAAGAAGTAATATTTGTAAGTTATTCTCTGACAAAGCCAGATGCGAACATAAACAATTTTTGTAATTTGTTGTACTTGCATGAAAACTATGAAGTACTTTTTGCTATAATATGTTTTTGATTTATAACTCTAATTTTATGAGCAAAATGTAAACTTAGAAAGCGCTTGTACCCCGCTTTACACAACATGAGTTTTACTGATTGGGGAGGTAGATCGCTGAGAGATAGACTAGACTGGAGGTTATTCGAAGCTCGAACGCTAATTATTCACATTGTTTTTCTCGATAAATATTATTTTTGGATATAAAAATAAATAGGATATAAAAAAATTATTTCAATAAGGATTACAACATTTCTTTGACAAAGTTTTTTCGAATCTCAAAATTGTTCCATATATAATGGTTTCTATAATTTTTTTATTAATTTAATTTAACAATTTAATCAATTTAATTTATAAAATTAGTTTTTATCATTTAATTTAATAATTAAATTTGAAATTTCATCTGGTCAATTTTTTCCATTATATTTGTAATCAACGACTGAAAATACATACATATGATGTTTTTTATGATTTTCATCCGACATTTTTTTGAATAAATGGCATTTTATATGTTAAAGTGAGAATGATTTAAAAAAAAAAAAAAGAATAAATGTGGCCAATATCTATATAGATATAGGTATCGTTATTGTGTTCACAGCTGATATGTATATAATAATAATAATATCTCGATGTTACACGCTCGCTCACACCGTACCGTAATTTTCGAATTGTATATTTCGTGTATATATATATATTGTAACCGCGTTTGCGAATTACTTACTCACCGTGTGTTGCAGTATGTATATGTGCGTAAGTATGTGTGTGCGTGAGTCATTTCCAACGCACAAACCAGCTCCGACGATAGTTAGATGGGGAGTAAGGATGAACGTGAAGTTGAAGAGAGAATAATGAGACAGACGATTTATTATAAATAGAATATGACCGGTTCTTTATTGATCACACTAATATAATATTGGTAGCTAGTTCGCTACCATAGCGGAATCCGGAACACGCGGCGGAAGAAGCTGGTGGCACTACGCGTCGTCTACGCGGAGGTATGAATTACAAACCAGAGGGGAGGCGATACATGAAGGGAAACGACTGTCCGGGCCGCGTATGGGGAGACGGCGGGCAGGGGAAATCTAAGGTTGCGTGCAAAAAATATTTAAACTACTTGCCGTCGTAGACGACCTGCCGATGATCTTTCTCTCTTTCTTTCTCTCTCACTCTTGCCTGCTCGTCGATGGCCGATGCTGACTTTCTCTTTCTCTTCCCTACTGATGACAAGCCGGGGCTTTCATCCCGGGTGGAAACCCTCTTGGAACGTTGGAGAGTCTGGCAAAGTGGTGACGATAGACCGAAAGCCTCTTCAAATTCGGGGCTGTTGCCGGTGATGATAGAGAAGTTATGTATATGTCTTCACTCGGCAATGGTCGAAGCTGAAGAAGGCAGAGCGTTCGCTCCTTCCCCGTTCCTCGCTTTCTCTGTTCGTCTCACACGCACTGTCGCGACTCGACACGAACATCTCGCGATCGCGTGAGATCATTCAAGGTTTTAAACGATTAATTATCGCAACCGCCGATTTCGGCGGTCACAATGTGTATATATATATATATATATATATATATATATATATATTATAACCCCGAATTCGGGTTATTACTTACTGTTTGCCGGTGCGTGTGCGTGGACGCTTCGATGCCGCCGCTTGAGAACTCCGCTGAAAAAAGGACAGGGAACAGGGAATGATTCACGCGACATACTTCATGAGATTTTAACAATATTAATATTTATTCTCGCATAAAACTACTTTACAAAGGTACACTAGCACATACGCTATGGGCTGATTCCGGGTTTCGCGACGATATGATAATTGTTTACGCGGATACGCGATTACACAAAATACACGGGGATGGGGGACACGGAACAGGACACTTGCTATATATAACACGTGCGAACGATGGTATGGCCGGGAACTATATACTACATGCTACATACACACGAAATAACTTATAAAAGTATAAAATTATGAAACGATATAAACTATAATAGTCTACAGACTACGCACGATATAGGTACATCGATCATACTTAACCGCTAAGCTATACACGCGGGAATCGCGGCGCGCGGGCGTGGCGGTGGGCTAGGAACCTAGCTAAGCACACATATATATGTTATAAAAGAACATAAGGCTACTTGCCGCTGACGACGATGCTATCGCTGGCCTGATGATCGCCGGTGCTTGCTGGCTCTCGCTGCTGCTGCGGCCGCCGCCTGGTGTCAGAGCGGCTGGGTGCGCGCTCTCTCTTTCTCTCTCTCTCACTCACTTGCGTGAATGCGCAAGGACGTGGTGACCGCACCGCTAGCTCTCGCTTCTCGCTGGTGGCTCGCGCGGTTACGTGTGGCAGCGGCTCGTAGCCGCTGATGGCGTCGCTATTCGCGACGTTACACGGACGGCAGCGCATGCGCGCTACCTCGGAATATCACGCTCACGGTCCGGAGCTGCTGCGACGATATCGCCGCGTATCTTTTCCGCTCCTCCGATGTGCTCGCACGAAGTTTACACAAGTGTAAACTCGAAAACCGTCAGCCGCGAAGGACGCTCAAAAGGCGACCTTAAACTTTTCAAGTCGATTCGATGGAAAGCGAAAAGAGAACGATGTTGAAGCGGGACGGATAAAAGGTGCGGCGGACTGTATGAAGATCAAGACGGAAGTGAAGTTCATTTCGAACTTCCTGCCTATTGTTGCGCTTTCAGTGCCCTCGCGACTCACGCGTACTATTTCGCGAACTCACGCGAACACTCGCGGTTTCACACGAGCGCTCTAGCCTACCGCCGCTGTTCGGGCGGTTACAAACTCTCCCTCCCAAATCGCATGTGGGCGCGTGGTCGGGAAGGGGTTTAAATGGTGGCGGTGCACGAGACGCGAACGTTGCGGGCCCATTTAATCGCCGTTTAATACGTGAACATTGTGGGTATGCATTGGGGAACACAGTAGGGGATAATACATAATTTTACGAAATACGGTAGGGGATAATACTTTATTCGACGAAAACACGGTAGGGGATAATATATGATTTGACGAAAACACGGTAGGGGATAATACATGATTTAGGCAAACACGACGACCCTTGGTTTACCCTTCGTATGGGTACTAAAGAGAAACAAAAAAAAGTAATTTGGGATAACGAACAATGAAAAATATGATTACACCCGTTGATGTGGAGTTTGGTAGTCGGTTGCTCGCTGTGACGCGATACAATTCTATTTATTTTCCTATTGCTGCTTCCCTACATCTAATTATAAACTAATCCCTATTCGAACCTATTGCTAACGCAAAACTTATCCTAGAAAAAAGTAAAATATCATTGCGTGAAAAAAGAAAAAAAAAACTATAACTATTGTTAATGTGTATCCTAGCCTAAATATACATAATCAAGTTCCTAATGCTCACTTCTGCATTATTCGGCAAGCATTTCGCTTCCTTTCTTGCGATTCACTTCTTCTTCTTCTGCTTGACACATGTTCGCTGGAAAAAATTTTCGTCGTTAGTGACGTTCCAGTTATCAAGGGTTGGTACAACGTTTGTGGGGTGAGCAAGTAGCCTGGTTACTATGGGAGCCATTGTGCGCTCTTCTAACTAGTGCTGTTGCTTTCGTCCTCACCGGCCGACGCTGTGCCATCACCGTATCTCGGCTGAGGGTTGGCTCTAATATCTTTTTCTTTTTCTTTATCAATTTGCAAGGGCATCCCTTAACACGATTCGCGCTTACTCCATATATATTTTCGATGGGGATATATAGGTACCGTTTCCTCTCGCGGGACGTGGTGGGGTAATCATCGGGATGGCCGTAGGGGAAAACGTTAGGGGTACTAATTCTTCTTTAATTGTTTCCTGTTATACTTCACGGGGTGCGTCATTTATATATATTCCTGTTCGCGCGCCCTTTATATATATGCCCCTGTTCACGGGCCATTTATATCTGTGCCTCTGTTCGCGCCATTTTGTATTTAGTTTATGATGCCCATTTATATTTACTGTATAATTTATTTAGCTGCCTCTGCACGCGCGATTTATGTGTATGCGCCCTTCTCCTATCCTCTCCGGCACTGTATCGTGTCTTCTGCGGCATCGTGGGCACTCAGCAACAGGCGACCTATTTGTTTAAGTAGACTGTCGCTCCCGGCATTATTCTGAGCAGTGGTTGCTGGGCTTCTGCAGCGGCTGCTGCTTGCCTGATGGTTTGCTCCATAATTGACTGCGTAGCTGTCAGCTTCTCGTCTACGTTTACCATGCCTTCTGGCACCTCTATCTCTTTCGACACCTGACGTGTTGTCTTCTCCTGGTCTCTATCGTCCTCCCCCTCCCGAGACGGAACGGCTGGGGTCGACCGCCGCAAGCAGGACGTGCAAGTGCGGACGTCGATGTTCGCTCTGCCACACCTGTAGCAGAATCTCTTGGATCTAGGGCGTGGGCAGGCGGAGTAGCAGTGATCGTCCTCGCCACAGTTTCAGCAGTGCGTTACTGCTGACTCGCCATAGTCCGAACTTTCTGCCCCTGCAGGGCCCGTAAAAGACCGCTTTCGTACACTTCCCAGACCTGGAAGTGGCGTCGTGGGGATTGAAGGGTGGGGCCGTATGGGCGGAATGAAATTAGATGGTGGGGCGATAGGGTAATCCATTAAGCCGGGAATCTTGCTCTGGTTAGTGGGGATAATTGCCTCTATTATTTCTTCTTCCGTTGAGCTGTTCAGACTAGCCACTGGGCTGGTTTCTGTTGTTTCTTTTTCCTATGGTGCGCCATTTATATTTAATTTATAATTTATACACTTTGTGGTCGTATTGCGAACGGGTTAAATCCCTTACTGATTTTTTGTTTGGGGTTGTGGGGTGGTATAACAGTATTTGTAATCTGACGGAATGATGCATTTCTCCTTGATGGTGTCGTGAGCATCGTGTGCGGTTAGGTGGGGTTGTTGCATCTCCGACTACTGTGTCGTGACAGACCGCATGAATGTACATCGGTCACCGCGATATAATCTAATATCACCATGTTCCGGGGTGCTGACATACACTATTTTTTGCACACTTCTAGGTGGGTGTGTCTTTCTGGGAGGTGGTCGTTTGAAAATCCTTGGCCCTGGCCTATATGGTAACGGACTGACCGATCGTATCTGGTTATGTGGGGTTAGCTCCTTTTGTACCCTAACCTTAGTACGACATGGTTCAAGTGGTCCCGTTCTGTACGAGGCCGCTTCTGATAGCCGCCTTCCTCCTCCTTTGCCGGTGTGATATCTTCCAATCTTTGCGGATGTTCTTCGATGACTTCTTCTTTCTTTTCTAGATTTAACTTCTCTCTGAATTCTCCAGGCGTTGTTGTGGTAGATTTAAGTCGTTCCGGACGGGCGCACTGTTGTTGTTGTGCGATTTCCGTAGTTTTACGTCTTTGCGGACGGTCGCAGGGGATGTCATTCCCTGCGTTTGCCGTAGTTTTACGTCTTTGCGGACGGGCGTGCTCATCTTGAGCTAACTCTTCTATATTCTCGGTATTGGGGTGTGGTTGATTTTCGATATCAGTATGGGGTTGGGGTTGGGTTGGATATTCGGGGTCCTCGAGGGTTGGTATACTTGTATCCAATAGCGAGAGGCTGAATGAAGCATCGGCTGTCGGTACAATTTTCATCGCCGGTTCCTCTTCAACGAGCTCCTGCGTTGTATCGGGCCTGAATTGAATTAAGTTCAGCCGCGATTTCTGCACCTCTTCGAGGGCTTCGGTTAATTTCCCCATATCGAGGGTAGTGTCTATGTTACGCCTATGGGAGTTGGTCCCCACATTTCTTTTGGGTCGTACGCGAGGGATGTGGGGATCTGTGGGTTCCCAGGTCTTTTGGCCTGATCGGACATGACCGATCAACGCAGTCCTCTGCCTCGTCCCTTGACTCGGTACATGCTGCTCGCTGTTGGTACCTGTGGATAAATTACTGCTATTAGGTTGGTGATATCTCTTGAGGTCTGATATATGTGCCTTTGTCGTTTTCCCGTCACTCATGTCTTCGATCTCAAATATGACGGGGGATATCTTTTTTGTAATTTTGCAGGGGGGCTACGAATTTTGGAGCCAATTTCGCCGAGAATTGGTCTGGACCTGATGATAGGACATGGTTGCGTCTACACACCATGTCATTTACTTCGAATGTCTCCGGTCGGCGTCCCTTATTATAGTATTTGGCCTGTTTTTGACTTGCGGCGATTTTAGGCGCCCTTTTTTAATCGACCAATCGTGATATAATTCCGGGTGTTTTTGGAGTTCGGCACTTTTTTGCCGGTACCAGTCGCCCATTTCAAGGGTTGTGAGGGTGGCGGTAGAGGACTCGGGGTGTTGAGGGGGCCTTGATAGGGCATCTGGCACGTGGTGAAGTGCCCCCCCTTCTGTGGACGATTTCCATGTTGTAAGCCTGGAGTGCTGTTGCCCACCTAGTTAGAAGTCTTGTTGGGTCCTTTAATGTGTGCAACCACTTAAGGCTGCTGTGGTCCGTTATCACCGTGAACTTCTCGCCGAGTAGGTACCCGCGGAATTTCTCTACTGCCCACAGGACGGCTAAGCACTCCTTTTCGGTGACGGTGTAATTCACCTCCGCTGGTGTCAACGTCCTACTTGCGTATGCAATCGGGTGCTCTTCGCCGTGGTGCTCTTGGCTTAGCACTGCGACTGGGACGTAATTGCTCGCATCGGTTTGCAAGACGTATGGTTTGTTCTGTACGGGGCACGTTAGCACAGGCGCTTGCATCAAAATGATTCTGAGCTTATCGAAAGCTTCCTGTTGCGTTGATCCCCAGTGCCACTGGATGTTTTTCTTTAATAGTTTTGTGAGAGGCAGCTTTATTTCCGCTAAGTTCTTTATGAACCTAGCGTACCACCCGACCATGCCTAGAAAGGCCCTTAATTGTTTCAGGTTGGTAGGCCTTAAATATTCGCTCGCTGGGCGATTTTGTCGGGATCAGTGTGCAGATCGTCCGCGTCTACGATGTACAAAATGTACTTGACCTCCGGGCAGCAAAACTCGGATGTCTCCTTGTTTACCTATGACCCAATTTCGTTCAGGCGGGTGAGTACCGCTTTCACCTCGTGAAGGTGCTGCTCGAAGGTCCTCGTAGCGACGAGAATATCGTCCATATATACGAAGACGTTCGGCTGCCACGCTGGCCCGAAAACTTTCTGCGGGACCGCAAAGGCGGTGACCTCTTTGTTGCTCTCTTCAAGCGGTATCTCATGGTAAGCCTGACTGAGATCTATTTTAGTTACGTACCGCGCATCACCTAAATTATCCAGCAGGACATCCATATGCGAAAGAGGGTATGCGTCCTTTTTAGTGATGGTGTTGACTGCCCGGTAGTCAATGTAAACCCTTATTTTTCCGTTCTTTTTAGGGACTATTACCGCCAGTAGCTCCACGAGCTTTCTGATGGCTCTATGATACCGTCCTCGGGTAGTCGATCGATTTCCGCATGTGCCTGCTGAAGAAGTTTGTCCGGTATTCGTCGGAGACGCTGCTTTATGAGACGGTGCCCTGGGGTGTCAATGAAATGGGGCTGCATGAGTGCCAATTTCAGCCTTCCTATATTTTCCGGTATTAAGTGCTGTAGCACTCGGTCCAGTTCTCATTTGTCTACGTCTTTTAATTGGACTACCCCGTTGACGGCTGCGATAGTCGTAATAGCTTCTGGTGAGTCATGATGCTGTGTGACGAAGTGCTGATGATATTCTTAGGCGTGTGCCACGTAGCGTCCGCAAAATTAATAGTCATTTTTATTGACGTAAGTATATCCATGCCCAGTATCATGGCGTACTTCAAGGAGGCCGACACCTTGAAACAGGCTTGCAGCTGTTGATTGTCTATTGTTAATAACAAATCGACCTCGCCTTCGTCGGGACATACTTTGCCGTCCGGCATCTGCAAAATGAGCGTACTGGTATTATAGCCGTTTTGACCAGTTTGCCTGGACTAGGGCCTACGTAGGATTTTCGAGTGCCAGGGTCGATAAGCGCTTGAAATATTTTCCCCATCAGCTCTATGTTGAGGAAGAATCTATTTTCTTCCACAGGTGCCTTGATGTTGGGGTATGTCTTTGTCACATCCCTGGCTCTGGGGCAGTCATCTTCATCGTTGATGTTAAGTGGAGTCATATCCAAGAGATTATCGAGTTCGACTCCAGTATCCTCGTCCCTTACTCGTTTCCCGAGCTTTTTCGTGGGCTGCAGCGGGGACAGTTCAGTGTAGTGACATTGTTTTCGCCACAGTTGTAGCAATAGATTTTCCGTCTATCAGGGCATCTGTCTGCCCAGTGTCTTCCAGGTCCAGCATGGCCTGTCATCCTCCCGCTGCGGCTCATCTCTGGAACGCCGTACGTTCTCTCGTACCGGGGGAGCGATACTCCCGATCTTGTCTATCAGACGATCGGTATCTATGAGCATCTCTGCCAGGTGATCGGTATTGACGGTCAGGCCTTCTTCTCTGTAATTCTCGATCTTGGCTACGTGGTGGGCTTCGAGAGGGATATCGGTGTCGGTATGACGGGGATGGAGAGGAGTTGCTGGAATCTGATACCGATACAGATAAGGGGTATCTAGGTGATGGGGTGGTCTTCTATGGTAAGGGACGGTGACCGATACCGTGGCGATGGACTTCTTTGTCGCCTGCTCTCTTCTGCTCGTTTTCCAGTTGGTTCCCTGTTGACTATGGGAGGCGGACTTTCTCTTCGGGTATCTTTCCGAGAGTTGTGAGAATGCAATCGTACGAGGTAGCCGCTTGTGTCTGTTGAGGTAGATGGCTCACTTATCGTAACCGTTTTCTTCGGGGCCGTTGTTTTTTCATTATCGATTGCCGCCAATCTCGACCGTCTATTCGCTCTTTCTGACAGAGAGCAGGCCGCAGTGCTCACCATGCATTTGTCTTATGCCGGCGGTTCTTTGTACCGCTTCCTGAGCTCGTTCTTCATTTCGATTTGCTGACCCAGCAATTGCAGCTCGTCGATGGACCGGAAGTCGTTTCCATTAATTTTCTCCAAGTGTGATGGATGCAGGTTTCTGTATATCCTGTCTTTGGCGAGCCATTCTGTTGCTTTTGGTTCGAAAAGCCGCCGCATTTTGAAGCGCAGTAGTCTGTCTTTCAATATAGTTAGATCTTCATCTATTTGCATATGTAGCCGTTCAGCTTCAGTGAGCAGCGCGTCTTTTGGTAGTTTCTCGTAGACGCTGCTTGGTCTTGCTCTCTCCTCATCTATATCATATTTCTTGAGGGAGTTTCATTGTTCCTCGGTGGTGTTCTCAAAAAGGGGATGATACAACGATACAAGTGTAAAATAAAAAAGACGACAACGGTATATATATAATAAAAACGTAAGAACAGCTACTCCACGTGTTCTTGTTTAGGTCTACTCGGAGTAAAACCAAAAAGCGTATTTTTCTAGAGGGCGGTAAAATAGTATTCTCTTCTCTTTCTGGAACTTGCTATTTCCAACAAAACCGTAGAAAATTTTTCTTCTTCCAGTAGATTTGGTAATCGTCTATATGTGTAGAAGAATTAGTTGTTATGTGTAGTAACAGATGAAGTATTTACCGTAGTAGAATTTTCTTCATTATAAAAAAAAGGCAAGCGTAAAAACTGAATTTAATTTTTAATGTAGATAGATAACAAAAGAAAATATTATTATGCTATAATCTTTTTACAAATGTGATTATTTATAAAATTAGTTATGATTGATTAATTAAGTCGTATTAAAAAAATTATTATACTGTGTACTATGGATGCTGATTTATTTATTCATTTATTTTTCTTAAAGTGAAGTAAAAATTTTCAAAGAGAAAAAAAAATTTTTTTAAATTGGTTTATTTTAACTTGAGCATCAATTCCAAATTTGTTGATAAAAATTTTGTTTATAAAAAATTATTTATTATTAACTATTATTATTCTTATTGTTATATTACTATTTTATTCTAAGTTGAAGTATGGTTGTTATCCAAGTTATCTTCACTATGATTATTATTGATCTGTTACTGCAATTGATCTTTACGACCACTTATTTTAGTTACAGTTCTGAGTACAGTATTCCTGACTGACAGTAATAATCCAAATAAGACTTATTGAAAAGAAAGAGAAAAGATAAAACCCTTTTTTTTTAACGAGTTAAATACTAAAAGAAAACACTTCCATAATTTTTTGAGGCAGATTTTCCTTCTTATATAGTGTTCTCCTGTTCATTTATTTATTAATAATTAAAAAGTAATAACACATTAAAAATATAAAAATATAGGTAGTATTTTCTCTCTTTTTTTATTTATGTTTATGTAATTATTATTATATTAATGTCACTTTGTTATGTTAACACGTCTAATTGATGTTCCTATTAGTTTATGTTTTTATATATATTGGTCCTTTCGCTACGTGGTTCCTTGCCTTATTATTAATAGTTTCAGCTATTATACCTACTAAGTTATTTTGTTTTTAGGTTACGTTATTGTTAAGTTGTTATTTATAGTAATTTGTAGTAATAATCACTAATTGCTATGTAGTTTAGCATTCGCCTCTATGTTCGTCGCCATAATCGCGATACCTCTCCCTTTACAGAAGGAGGTATCAAATCTAGGACCATGTCAGGTCGCGCATTGTAAGTAACGTTCAATATAGCCTCAAGAAATGCTGTAAAGATTTCCGGAGTAATTGGTGTCTTCGTGGGTCACCACATATGTAAGGGGATTTGATCTCTGGGCTTCCGAGATAATCCAGATACCTGTCAACATTCCCGCAGGTGGAAGGTGGAGAGCCGCTTTTTGTGCCGGTATGATTTTTGCCCAACTCTCTTGGTCTTTTCAATTTTCTATTAGTCAAATACGGGCTCTTATCAGACACTTGTCACGTCTTAACTCTTACTTTGACATGCGTAGTGGAACTAAAAGTGCCGGCCATAGTATCTCATTACTCCCGGGCCTACTTTCTGGATACATCACACAGCCTTTTCTTTTTAGGATTATACTCTCTCTCTTGGGTGATCAGGGGTTCTGAGTCATAACCATTCTAGCTTTTGAACATGGAGCTGTGTCGAGAGCCTTGAGAGTTTATAGGAAACCCGTCAGTGGGGAGGGCTACTATGAGGCCCGAGAGACTGTATTCCGCATCAGTCCTATTTCACCTCCATTCCATACGGCAAGGTAACAACTCCTAGTTGGAAACATAAATAGGTACGTTACCTTAATTGTCTATTGCAATGACGACCTTTACCTTATATAATAGTAGATTTGACAGTATGATTTGCATTCGACTAAAAACAATTTTTTTAAATTATGTGTAATATGTTGTCATATCACTCTTTATGATACATGAATGCGATTCTAAAAATTAAAAATTAATTAAAAATGAATTTAATATTATTATGAAAAAAATACAGAATTGATGAAATCAAAAGATTTGTGATTAGTGATTATAAAAATTCGAAATTTACAGTGTTTGAAAACAGTCAAGGCAGTTAACAAAGGTGAAAATCTTTTAAGAGTTAGACAATATAATACATGAACACAGAATGTTTCGCTTTTATTGATTCTGAAATAAAAAACAAAGATAACCATGAATCTAAATCCAAAGAACCAAAAATCTAAATCCTCTGTTTTTCATGGGTTATTAAACATTATTTAATAACTTAAAAACTAATAAAAATTCACTTAAAGTTAATTTTATTATTATATTTAGATGTTGATACTGTATACATATATGGTAATGTGTCTAATAAATTCTAAGGCAATCGGTACATCTACACAAGCATCCCACATAAAATGTACATAAGCTATCTAATGTGTGGGCAGTGTTAGATTAATCTAAAGAACAAAAAGGATAATTAAAATCGCAAGGATAAAAAAAAGCAATTAAAATCGTACCTTCTCTAGGATACTAATCCCAAAGTTGGCTATGACCATTCGAATACACTGGCCTGATATTAATAGTTTAAGTTGACTACTTTTAGCTGATTTCAAGATGCCAACTACTATCGAAACTGACTGCTAAGACCGTTAACTGCGCTTTTCATTTATTGATGAAAGTAAAATGAAGTTCAATAAAAAACATAGCCTATGTCTTTCCGAAGATAATATAGAATATATTTTTTGAATTTCAGAGCAATCCGTTCAGTAGTTTTTTTGTCTAATGTGTACAAACAAAAACACGTGTTGTCTTTATAATTAATATGATATGATGATTATAAGCAAAGTTCGTGGAAACATACAAATTACAGTGTAGTGTAGCAAACGATTATTAAATATAATAATAGTAAATATAATAGTATAAATAATTAATTTCTGCAGATAAAAGAGAGCGAATTTTAGTTTCTACCTTTTTGAAGAGGCGGCATTGCAGAAAATATTAATTACCTTACAATAACAGATAAAGTGTTAGGAATCCTGATGTATCGTATATATCAATTAATCTATGACCTATATGACAATTTTTTGTCATAAATTTATTTTTGGTCGCACAATAGTTTAAATCATTCGTGAACGTGACAACGCCAAGCACTCTAAATTTAAAAAAAATTTGGAGGAATTTATTCCCTGATTAATGTAGATCAGAATAAATTTTAGTATTATATAGACGAAAATAAAAAGTTCGTCGGTTTTAAACCTTTCGATTATACGTTCACTGCTCGTCATAACATAACTAATACGATATTATCTAAAAAAATGTCGGATGAAAGTCATAAAAAAATCATATTCATACGTATGCATTTTCAGACGTTAATTACGAATATAATGCTAAAATTTGACCAGACGAAATAAAAAATTTATTTATTATAGAAACTATTGTGTATGGAACATTTTTTTGTTTTGAAAAAACTTTTTCAAAAAAATGTTGTAAACCTTATTGAAACAAATTATATTCTATCCATTTTTACTTTAAAAGTAATAATTATCGAGAAAAACGATATGAATGATGAGCGTTTCGAGCTTCTAGTCAGTTCAAGTATAATACATATCTCAGCGGTCTACCTCCCCATTCAATAAACCTCATTTAGCGTCAAGGGGGGTACAAGCGCTGTTTAATTTTAAATATTGCTCATAAAATTAAGAGTTCTAAAGCAAAAACATATAGAATATAAAAAATTTATTTTTATCAGATCAAAAATTTTCTTTAAAACACTTTTTTGTAAACTAAAAATTGTTTCATTATAATATACTATTGATATTATTCTATACGATGTTCTTTATGGTTTTTATACAAAAATAATAAATAAATTACAAAAATGGTTTACGCTCGCTTTATCGCTTCATTTCATCACAGAATAACATAAAAAAGATACTTGTTACTTAGAAAGAGTCAATTTTTTAATTTTTTTCATTTCAAGTAAAAATGATATATCCCGGGACCTTTTTTACTCAAGACAAGAACACTTTTATATGCTAACAGGCGCGTCTACAGGTTGCAGATAGCGGAACAGCCGAAAGGATGGGGATGGATTGATCAGCCTCGTCTGCCTCTGCTAGTCGCACAATGCAACCGCGGATAATGGAATAAGAAGGAAAAAAAGAGGAAACCCCATGGAGGTTAGCCAAGATAAAGTAATTATCCAGGTGGTAATCATCCAACTGTGAAAGTGGCCGAGCCCGATTCGGATTCTGGGAGGGGCTCATTAATGCTTAAATCAAATACCGCAACTCTGGTTGATCACTTTGCCCCAGAAACATCGATGACAAGTGAAAAGGACAATCCCAACTCCCGATCGGCAATGGAGGTCCGAGGAGTATATTTGGACTACTGCAGGATATGCACATAGACGAAGCTTCCGAAGACGACCTAATGTCACAGGCAAGCAAAGTCGAATCGGCAGATTCCGACGCTGAAAGGGCACTCCTCCAAGAGGATATCGAAGTCAAAAATGAAGAGAGTGGTAAAAAAGATAAGAAACCTGTCAGCGAGCTGAAAGCCAGAGAAGACTATAGGCACGCTGTTAGGTTCCTGAAAAAATAGCAGAAAAGAAGGATGAACTCACCGCAAAAGAGAGAGAAAATTCGTCCGCAAAAACAAGAAAACCATGGAGATGTATGAGAAAAAGTATAAGAGTTCCCCACAGTTAAGAGCCATTAGGGAGGAGGCTTCGACCGTAAAGGACAAATCAACCTCCATAAATGTAAACCAAAAGAAACGACAGCTGTAAAGGGCGGAAGCCGTTATTTCCTCTCCCAAAGTAGAAGGACCCATGACCAGACCTCTCCACAGGGGAAACGGTTAAATGGAGGAGGACAAAAGAGTGGTGAAAAAGCTGAACCCCTCGACAAGCTTCGAGTCGCCAGAGGATTTTCAGACACCGTTATTGATCGAAATATTGTGCTGTAATAGGAAGTCTGCAGACTTCCTAAAGCACAATCACAGCTGCCACTCTGGGCAAATAATATCGGTTTGGATTGCTTCTCCGATAGTTAACGATGAGGTTGTGATGGTAGTAAGGCAGAATAGGAGATTAAATACTCAAAGCTGAAGAATTATCTGTTCGGCACAGAGTAAAAGCGGAAACGGCAAAAATTTTTGTCATCGCCGTAGATGCTAAATCCCGAAGTTCGCTAAGAACCATAAAATGAAGCATCAAGTTTGGGTTGGGAACACTGAAAGTAAGTGTTCGAAATAAAAAGAGGCATGGAAGCGAAACCAGGATTGCGAGTAGTGCAAATTAATTTGTACCACTGTGAAGCAGTGTCAGAGGATCTGATGCTGACACCGACAGAGAAGGATATAGATGTTGCCCTTATACAGGAATCATGACTCTCAGGAGTCAAAATCCGAGGTTTAATGGTGAAAGATTACGAGCTATTGCACTCCCAAATGACAGGTAAGAAAAGAGCATGTATAATAGCAAATAGAGCTTTAAAACTCATGTTGCATTCACAACATAGCGACAATGATATAACGGCAGCCGTACTCGAGCAGTGGAACAACGATCCGCTGATCCTCACATCGTTGTATATGTCGTATAAGGAAGAATCCCCACAGCAAGAGTTCCAAAGCCTGGTGAAGGCGGCAACCGACAAAAGAAACCTGCTAGGAATATGATGTGATGTTAACGATCATCATGTTCAATAGAGAAGCAGTGACATCAGTATAAGAGATAAGTCAATTATGGATTACATACTTTCCACATTCATGTAATTTGTAATAAAGGCAATGTTCTAACTTTTGTGAATAAGGTTAGAGATTATCTTATTGATTTAACATTGGGGATAAACACCGATAGGTTAGCGCTAGAAGATTGGGGAGTATCAACCAAAAACTCCTACTTGGATTTTAGGAGGATACTTTTTACAATAAATCGAGATACCATGCAGAGCAGGATTTTTAGAAACCCTGAAAAAACGGACTGGAAAAAGTTTTCTACACTACTGAGGGAAAGGATGGGCAAAGAGCCGCTAACCCAAACGCCGGGTCTCTCCGACACAGGTAGGGATAGAGAACATAGTTAATAGACTGAGAAATATTCTGGAAAACGCCTTACTTGTATGATGTCCGATAAGAAGAAGCCGTAAAATCACCAAATTATAATGGAGTGCGACCTTAGAAGATTAAGGAAAGAGACAAGAAGGCTCCTGAGCCTTCTTGACCTGAGCCTTAAGCCAGGGAAAAAGATACAGAGAAAATCTGGTCTAAATAAAAAGACAGCTTTAACGAATATAAAAGTAGTATAAGGAAAGCTGAATAGGAATCCATAAAAAGTTTCAGTGGGTCGTTCAAGGGCGTAAATGGAGCATGGAGGCTTAGAAAGATTCTCAAAAAAGAGACAACGGTTCTAAAGAGTATCAGACGACTAAATGATTCATAGACTAAAACGGGGAACGAAACCCTAGAGTTATTAATGAAGGCAAATTTTTCCGGATGTCAGTTACGACGGAAATCGATAAACGGGGACAAATGACGAACAGTAGGGGAGGCAGTGATCAGGAAAAAATTGATATGGACTATAAATTCATTCAGTCCCTACAGATCGGCGGGACCAGATGGCATAATACACATAATGCTACAGAAAACCCAAGACATTATAAAGGACATTCTGATTAAGATCTCGTTGGTTTGTCTAATTTTAGGCTATGTACCGAAGAGATAGAGAGAGGTAAAAGTATCTTTCGTACCTAAATGAGGGGAAAAAAGCCAAAAGAATTCAGTCCAATAAGTTTTTCATCGTTTCTTTTAAAAACACTAGAAAGACCTGATTGATTGCCATATACAGGAAACTACTGACCGCCCCTGAGACAAGGAGTATACCTTAGGGCCATTCCTTGACATAGAGGGTGCTTTCAATAACGTCCGTACAGAATCAGTAAAGAATGCATTAGAGAAGGTTGGAGCTGAACAACTGACCAAAGACTGGGTGATGGAAATGCTGAGAAGTAGAACGATCAACTCAGAAATGGGCGATAGCTCGATAAAGAGAAGAGCCAGTAGGAGTACGTAGCAGAGGGGAGTTATCTCTTCTCTTCTGTGGCTCATAGTGATCAAAAAGATTCTACAAACCCTAGTAGATATGAGAATAAAAGTAAAAAGCGTATGCAGATGACTTGGTGATACTGATCGCGGGAAAAGACTTAACTACGATCAGATACATCATGGAATCAGTACTAATGGAGATTTCCATAGATAAAATCTATTAGATAGAAGTCAGTGATGATCTGCCGGGAGGCACTATCATGGATTCGGATCGGCGCAGTCAGGCACTGATGGGTATTAAAAGCAACTCCGAAGCAGACAGTCATACATGACCATCGATCAAAATGATTAAAAAGAGTATAAACGAGACCATGAAAGCAAAACATAGTGAATGATGGGAGACAAGAAACGACTACCTCATATCCAGGAAGCTATGATCTGCGATTGATGAAACAAGAACTAATGACCTTCTAAGGCACAAAAAAGTAACCGTTGGCATGGTTACAAGAATAATCACGGGACACTATGCAACAGTCGTCAATCTCAAAAGATAGGCGTCTAATGATTCCTGTAGAGAATGCCACACGCAGGAGGAAACAATAACCCATTTGCCATGTCGATTTCCAGCCCTAGCAAGCAACAGGCTTACAATGCTAAGAGAAAGCTTCATGAGGGTCTAGAAGAAGCATCAAGTGTAGATATTGCAATATTAGCTAAAATTCCAAGAGAATGGAAATGTTTCTCTGAGACGAAATTGGATATGGTTCTCACCTTCGATAAATATAGAGAATCGTCATAGGCCTAAGACCATCAAGCACAAGTGCAATGTCCGACTAGGACAGAGCACAAGCCGTTACAACCTAACCTAACTGTAATGAAATATCGAGGAGGTTGTAAAGTAAACCACACCTAGCTGGTCCCACCATATACAGAGCATGAGCTTGGCGCCATGAATATTTGGCTTGGCCGTCGATGATGATGCATGGCCGGGTAGTCCCGATGATTTTCTTCGCTTCGGATTATCGTAACGTATCCACTTTTCATCGCCAGTCACGATACGATGCAGAAAACCCTTTCTTTTATGTCGCTGAAGCAGCTGTTCGCAAGTGAAAAAACGCCGTTCGACGTCTCTCAACTTCAGTTCGTACGGCACCCAATTTCCTTGCTTTTGGATCATTCCCATGGCTTCCAAACGCTTGGAAATGGTTGTTCGGTCAACTCCCAATGCTTCAGCAAGTTCTTCTTACGTTTGACAAGAATCTTCATCAAGCAAAGTCGCCAATTCTCGATCTTCAAAGATTTGCGGCCGCCCGGAACGCTCCTTGTCTTCCACGTCGAAATCACCGCTTTTGAAGCGTCGAAACCATCCGCGAACACTTGAATCATCGACACAACCTTCTCCATAAGCCTCCTGAAGCAATCGATGCGTCTCCGCAGCAGATTTCTTCAAATTGAACCAATAAAGTGAAACTTCCCGCAAATGACGTCGACTCGGCTCAAATTTCGACATTTTCACGATATCAAAAATTTATGATGCGAAAAAATTTTAACTAATGTGTTAGTATGGAATTGTTGACATATGAATAAGCTTTGATTATGACATATGTAACCATTGAATACTCGCACAGTATTGGTGGCGCCATCTCTTACAAAAAACGGGAAAGACTTATTCACACTCCTAATAATTTACATAAGATATATAAAAAATTATTAATGTATTATTTTGAATATAGGAGTATTTATTTATTAATGTGCATAATAAATAAATACTCCTCTATTTCAAATAATTACAACTTTTCGAAAAATAAGATTATTTAACCAAGTTTCTATATCTATACTAGGAAATTTAGAATTTTTCTAAAAGTTTTAAAAATTATATCAAGCAGGCTAATACGAGAGTGGATTGATAAGTTTCCGGCCTGACCAAGAAAAACAACGTTTTTAAGAATTTTTTTTATTTCTCAACACAATCTCCTCCAAGGCTGATACATTTCTCATAGCGGTGTTCTAGTCTAGTAATGCCATCTCTATAGACTGATTCGTCAAGCTTCTCAAAATACCCATTTACAGCTTCGATTTCTTCTTCATTGTCCGCAAATCTCTTACCGCCAAGCCCTTTTCCGAGGTTAAGAAACAGATAATATTGATTCGGGGCTAGGTCTGAAGAGTAGGGAGGGTGCGGCATCAATTCAAGCTTCAGATCGTTGATTATAACCATCGCAACGATTAACGTGTGCGCTAGTGCGTCATCGTGATGAAACAAGATTTTCTTCTTCGCCAGATGAGGTCGCTTAATTATCACTTCGTAGCTCAAACGTTGCAATAAGTCTGCGTAGTATTGACCAGTGATAGTTTTACCCTTTTCAAGGAAAAAGTAAAAAAGTAAAAAGTAAAAATGTAAAAGTAAAAAGGTAAAAGTAAAAAAATAAAAAGTAAAAATGTAAAAGTAAAAAGGTAAAAGTAAAAAAGTAACCATAACCTTGTTCGCCGGAAAAATTGTTTTTGTCTTCTTTGGAGTTGTTCCCCTGATCCAATCCACTATTTAAACTGTTGTTTGGTTTCAGAAGTGTACTAGTGAACCCAAGTTTCGTCAATGGTTACGAATCGACGCAAAACTTCGCTTGGATTACGCTTATACAACGCCAAATTGGCGGTCGAAATGTTCTTTCGAATTAATTTTTGGTCGACTGTTAGCAAACACGGCACCCATCTTGAGCAGAGCTTTTCCATATACAAATGTTAGTGCAAAATATTTTGTACACATTCATATGGCATCTTACAGGTCTCAGCTATCTCACGCACTTTTAATCTGCGGCCTTTCAGCATTATTTGATGGATTTTTTCGATCATATCTGGAGTTGTGACCACAATGGGGCGTCCTGAGCGAGGCTCAACAGAGGTTCACAATCGACCCTTTTTAAACTCGAAAACTCACTGCTTAACGGTTGAATATGATAGGGAAGATGTCCCCAGTGTTGAATCCATCTCTTCTTTAATTTTCTTCGGCGTGAACCCCTTCAAATAAAAGTATATGATGACAGCACGATTTTCCAGCTTTTCCATTTTTACGAAAAACACAGAGGCGTCTTGTTCAGCGTGCTCTCAAACCTAAACTAACATGGCGATCGAACTGAAACTATAGCTATAAGCTATCTAAGGATGGTACTATAGAACGCCACCTCAAGGTAGGCCTAGTGGAGCCATCTCTTGGTCGGGCCGGAAACTTATCAATCAGTCCTCGTATTACAATAAGAGTTTGTACCTTAAAATGATTATGTATGTAATATATAATAATGATACGCCTGCGTGTAAAAAAATTTGAGTATTTAAATATTACTGCTGATACTCATATCTATTTACATATATAGTACTTGATGACATAAACATTGATTTCAAGAATTTCTTTACTTTAAATTATAAATTATGGAATATAATTCTGAAATGTCATTTTCTTACTACTTGAGGATATAACTTCTTTTAGAATGCCATATTTACGTGTGACTGTGAAGTATAATAGGGAAAAAATTTCATGTATATAAATACGAAAGGGATTTTTATATTGTATTTTAATCGGCGACGAGAATGGTTTCACTACAATATACTACACTTGATCGAAATTCACAGTTCCCAGGTCTTGTTTGCATTTGGTAGGATCAGCTTGATGTCGTGTATTATGATTTGTTGAAACCGAGTTGAACCATCATAGAGGATGGGTATCAAATGCAATTAATGCACTTAAGTCGGGAATTAAAAGAGGAACAGCAACAGGGCCAATAGAGACATGATAAATTATTCTATAACATGACAATGCTCAGCCACATGTCGCAAAACCCGTCTAGGCATACTTGAGAACCCTAAAATGGGAAGTATTATCCCACCCGCCGTACTCTACATTATTATATCTATAATATGTACAGAGATTGCTACTTCTGACTACCATTTGTTCCGATAGGTGGCACATGGTCTAGTTAACCAGCATTTTCAATTTTATGAAGAAGTCAAAGAATGGATCGATTCGTGGATCCCCATAAAAGACGTATTTTTTTTGAGATGGTATTCGAAAATTGCTGAAAATATGGCAAAAAGTACTGGCTTTTAACGGATAGTACTTTGAACCATAAAAAGGTAATCTTTTTTAAGCATTTAAACATTACATTGCTTTTGTAATAAGATTGATATTTTTGTTTATTTGAAAAAAGTGACAATGTATGTAAAAATGCATAAAATATAATATTGTGCCATGCGTACACAATCTTATTTGTAATTCCGCAGCTGAGGGTCGCACTAGATGCCGCCGTGTGTAACCCCCCCTCCCCCCCCACCTTTTCAAAATTTCAGGAGACTCGCGGCGCGCACCAGTCTCTCTCGATGGCCACAGGTGCGAGGAAAGAAACGGAAAAAAGGGAATGGTCTGAATTATAGAAAAAGGAAAGAAAGAAAGAGAAAAGGAGAGAAGTAAAAAGGTGAAAGACTGGGGTAAAAAGACGAAGGAGTGAGAGCGAAGAGGTTGTGACGAAGAGAAAAAGAAGTGCAGTAGAGTGAAGAATAGAGAGAGAGAGAGAGAGAGAGAGAGAGAGAGAGAGAGAGAGAGCAGAAAGCGAGAGAGTGGAGTGAAAGAGAGAAGAGTAGAACAAAGGCGAGAAGGTGAGAGAAGAGGCGAAAGAGGAGAACAAGAGTAGAGTGGAATAGAAATAATAATAATAAGGATAATATAATATTATAATAAAGATACAACAAAACAAATAAGAGTGTGCTATAGAAAAAAGGTGAAGAGAGAAAAGGAAGAGAAGGAGAGGAGAAGTATAGAGAGTAATAAAAGAGGCGAACGAGAGGTACAGATAGAGTAAATGAGAAGCCGGACGCGGAAGAAGAAAGAAAAGGACACTAAAGCGAAAAGGAGGAAGGTGACGACTCCGTATTCTGATGTCGGACCCATGGTGCTCTGCCAACACTTTCCACTGACAGCTCACCGGAGTCATCACCACCCTCCGCAGATTATAGAAATTAGTGCGCGTCGATCGTGGGATTTCTCGTATATTATTCTTCCCACCCCGGGTGGATGCGATGGGACGGTGACGACGGTACTCTGGTCACGTCGGGTGCGACCTTACTGTGAAATAAAATTTTTTGTTGGTGTTTATAGAATAAAATATAAGAAAATGAATCGACCGCTATATGTTTTTTTCTGTGGATTTTCCGCCCGTATATTCCCACTTCCATGTGTGCGTCTCTCTTTGTTTTTTATTTTGTGTATAATATTTTCTCTTACGGATTGGCGAAGCTTCTACCGAGACCTGCCGAGGTAAGTAAAGCAGAAACAAATTGTTTGTGTGCGCGAAATAAATTTTAAAAATAATTAAATAAATTATTCAATAATTTGGCGTACCACAATATATATTATACTACTGTGAACAAATATGAGTAAGATTTTATTTATAACTTTTAAATCTTTATTTATTCTTCTAAATCTAATTCATTCCCCTCAAGATAATCATCCCCGGATGCAATGCACCAGGCCAACGCTTTTTCCAATTTTCAAAACATTTTTTATACTCATATTCCGGAATGGCCATCAGTTCCTTCGTCGATTCGGCTTTTATTTCTTCAATCGAATCAAAACCATGTCCTCGAAGTCGTCTTTTGAGTTTGCTGAACAGCCAGAAGTCACATGGTGCTAAATCAGGCAAGTATGGTGGTTGTAGACCGATATTAGTTGCATTTTTGGCGAAATGTTCACGTAAAATCAATGCAGTGTGAGCTAATGCATTGTCGTGATGCAAAAATCCAGAGTTGTCTGTCCATAGATCTGGCTTTTTGAGACGAATAGCTTCGCGCAAATGACGCATAATACTCATATAATATTCTTTATTAATCGTTTGGCCAGTTGAAAGGAATTCATAATGCACCACACCACCATAATCGAAGAAAACAGTGAGCATAGCCTTGTTTTTTGAGAGATTTTGGCATGATTTTTTCGGTCTCTGCTCTCTTTTGGCATGATATTCGCTCGATTGATCGGTTGTTTCTGAATCGTAAGCGTAGATCCAAGTTCTCATCTCCTGTTATTATGCATTCCATCTTGTCCCGATAGTCCGAAAGCATCATTTCACAGACCTCCATGCGACGCTGTTTTTCCATAAAACACAAGCATAACTATATAACAAATGAAGGTAATTGCGTAGAATTGGGCACAGATAACTTGGGCAGTAAAACAATAATAATAAATAAAAATAATATAAAAAACCAACTTAAGAATAAAAGCATTTGTCCGAATCGATAAACCCGGGAAGTTTCAATTGAAAAGTTTTACTTATATCTGTACACAGTAGTACATATATCATACGCATATAATTATGGGATTGTTGATACAAAAACTTCATTGTTTGCCATCATTGTTTATGCGTAATTTGAAAATGAAATATAGTCTACGTTCTTCCAAAGTTGATATAGAATATAAGTTTCGAATTTCAGAGTAATCGGTGTAATATCTCTTTTATTTAACGTGCACAAACAAAAATAAGCTTTCTCTTTCTAAATTAACGACCGTCCCCATGTGGGCTATAATTTAACCGATTTATTAAATACTGAAAAAATTAAAATGTTTTAATCGGTGTAGGACTCTTATATTTGTAGAGGTCCCTGTACATGTTACTTGTTCGGTAATTTGGTACTGCTCTGAGGACTAACATATTATAAATATTTACAAGTATTAAATATGCTAATTTTTGAATGAGATTTTTTACACTGATCTTAGAAACTTGCATAAGGAAAACTACTATAATATTTTTTTTTAATGTTATTAAAGTTGCTCTATTTACGATTCCAAATACCGGTGATAATCAGCGACAATAATATTTAGTTACAATAAATAAATTTTTTAATTTGCATTAAATTAGCTGAAATTTCTAAAATATATGTACAAACGACACATTCAGACCATTGTATAATATTTGAATAAATTTATTTTTGTTTGTAAAAAACATAAAAAATTTGAAATATATTTACATTGACCACCTATCGAATTCCGAAATAGTTAAATAATGTTACTATAGCTGAATATTACTGTGAGTAAATTTTGTTTAATTACTATATATATTTATTTTTGTTATATAATTTAATAAATATATTTGAAGTGTAGTAACTAAGTTTAAAATTTTTTTTATTTATTTTGCGTTATTTTTATTTATTAATTTTAGAAAGTATATTTTAAATTTAGATAAATTTAGAAACTCTATCCTGTATGTATCGCTTACTTTTCTGTTAATCCTTCTTCTTCAATTTTTCAATTATTTTTTCTTCTAATATGCTATTTTAAATGAATCTATTTGTAAATTAATGTTAGCTGAAAGTAACGTTTCTTATATTAGAATAAAATAAAAATATATTTTTATTACTATAATAAATATTAATGCGTTCAAGAAATAATAGTTAAATATATTTTATATAATAAATTGAATATAATATATTTTACATATATAAATTATTTTTACATTGTAAACCCGCACACAGTCGTGCACGGTTATGGTTACGAACTTATCGTGTCGTGCTTGATCGTTGTGGCACCGTCATGGGGAGCTAATCATTAAAAGAGAAAGACAGGAAGGACTGAGATCTGGTTATACGGACGGAATAAATAACAACGCGGCGTTTAGATAACAACACGGTAAAAATTTATTAGAACGAGTGATACATATAAAATGTACCAGCTCAGAGCGAGTTCCGTGGTACGCTAATACAAATGTTACACAAAATTGGCGATGGACAATGGGGAACGCGAGAAAAACCTACGGTGGCGTTGCGCAAGGTTCCCGAGTACGCGGGGACGGGGCCTGCAATCTAATTTAAGTACTACGAAACCACTTGCTTTTGTAGCTAGTGTAGGTGCGTCGCCACTGCGTCGTCCTCGCATTGGCTCCCTATCTCTCTTGTTCTCACAGGGCTGCCGTTGCTGATGGCCGTCGCCTCACCTCGCAAACAGACCTGGCACAAGTGTACCGGTAGGGATCTGGCGGCTGGGCGTCAATCTTTCTCATTCGCTTGTTGGTGTTCTTCTGGCTCTTAGCGCAGGTGTCGTCGCCTCTCAAAGTTCAGAGTTGATGATATTCGATGGAACAAACGGGATAGCTTCTTCACTTTCACTTTTCTTCATAGCGCTTAACGCGCACATTCGCGGCTTTTCGCGGCGGCTGAACTTTTACGCGTACGCTCATAGGTTTTCCGAAATGCACGATAAATTTAATAAAACTCGCAGAGAGGTAATACTCTGCGATTGAGAAGGGAGATATTTGACAACCTAATACTACTCTATAGTCTTATGCTATCTTAGTCTACGCTTAGTGTATGAATATTCCTATTATTACCTTACTCTAATGATTCTATTCTGTCCTAATCTCTAACTATTTCTATAATTCTATCACGGGATGCTTCAAGTGGGCCCGTCTTGGGGAAAGCCTCACTGTTAGAGGCATAGCCCACTACAATCTGTTCCCTTAGGTCCTTGTATCTCTGTCGGAATTTCAGTCGAAGTACGTCGCAGTTCAGGGTGGGATGAAATGTTCAATTCAGTAAGGTATGGATGTGAGAGCGCGTACATATTTTGGACTTCAAGGAAGATTACGCCTATGTCCAATAAGGACAATGGGAATGGAGCGTCGCTGGCCGGGGATAGGTTCTTCGACTCTTTCTCTTCTTTGACGATATCCTGGGTATAGTCTGGACTGAATTCTATCAGATCCGTCTGCGTCGTTTCTGCCTCTATTTTCTCTAAGGCTTTGACTAATTTTATTACGTCATGGGCTTGCGTTGAAATGGCGGGTTTTGTGCAGGTGTATTTACGCTACTGACGTGGTTACGTTCATAGGGGCTAGCCCGCCCGCTTCTCCGTGGTCCAAGATTCGACTCGTTGTCGGTCGATGCAGTTCTCGACTGCTTCCTACTATTTTTTTCCATAATCTGTGCTCGAATATGTAAGAGAAGTTTGAGAAGTCTTAGGAGGATTATATCTTTTCATATCAGAGATATATGCTCTCATCCTTCTACTGTCGTAAATTACCGAGGAGATTTTTCTAACTATACAACATGTGACTATCAATTTTGGTATCGACTTGGCCGAAAATTTGGCAGGACCCGATGGCAGGACATGATTTCTTCGACAGAGCATGTCGTTAGTCTCAAAAATTTTTTCTCTTGTATTTTTGTTGTACTAATGTGCTTGCTTCTTATTAGCAGCGCATAAATTACATTTTACTAATTCGTAGATGGCTGTTAGCCTTTCAACGCGGATTTGCCAGTCTGCAATAGTTAATGACTGAGTTAGTTTTCTAACGTCACAGGTATGTTATAGATTCGGCATTTCTCTGAGGTTTCTGCCGAAATTCAGGAATGTTGGTGATGCTCGCGTATTTGCGTGAATCAATGTATTTATGGTGACTTGTAGTTTGGGTAGGTGAATATTCCATCCCTTATGGTCCTCCTTGATGAAAATCGAAATCATTGCTTTGAATGTTCGATTCATCAGTTCTACAATCAAGTCTTTCCGACAACCCCATTTAACAACGATCAGTTCTTCAAATGTTTTTATTGTTGTTTAGCCAGTTTCCTTGCAGAGTGGTCGTATTTCTATATACTTGAAAAGCAGGTCGTCTTTTATACGCCAATCGGGGTATTTTTCTGGATATTTTCGTATCTCTTTTTAAGGACCATTTATCTGGCTCTACGGTGGTATGAGGTGCGGCAGGTGTTTGGTCGGTGGTGAGTGAGCGTGATAATGCATCAAATATTTGGTACAGAGCGCCTTCCCGTGGGAGTTTTGAGTGTATACAGTCATTTTAAACTGCTGTCATTCAGAGTACTGCTAAGCATTCTTTCTCGTTGACTGTGTGGTTCTGTTTTTTTTTGTGTCATAACCCTGCTTACATAAGCAATTGAGTGTTCTTTATCTTCTATGTCCTGACTGAGTATAGCCACGAGAGCGTAACTGCTCACATTTATTTACAGTACGTATGGTTTGTTCTACGTTGGCTATGCTAGTACGGGTGCTTGGATTAACAATATTTTAAGCTTGTTGAAAGCGTCTTCCTGTGGTTTGTCTCAATGCTTTTTTATGTTTTTCTTTAGCAGCTTTGTAAGCGGTACCTTGATTTCCGCTAGTAATTTTACCAAGCGGGCGTATCACCCAACCATTCCACGGAAGCTCTTAACTGTTTGATATTAATTGGCACGAGATAGCTTGTCACGGACCTGATTTTGTCTGGATCTATGCACATTCCATCTTTGTCTACGATAAACTACAGATGTTTCACTTCTGGACAGCAAAACTCAGATTTTTCTTTATGGATTCGAAGGCTAACCTCGTTGAGACGGACCAGGATCATCGCTAACTGCTGAGTATAATCCTTGAAAGTATTAGTAGCGATAATGATATTGTTCATGTAGACGAACACGGTTGGCTGCCATTGAAGCCAAAGATGAGATCCATACCTCTTCGAAAGCTTACTTGGACGTTGGTAAGCCCATAAGGTAGTGAAGTATATTGGAGTAGTCCTTTTTGTGGGACTGAAAAGGCGGTTATCTCTTTGCTGCTTTCATCTAAAGGAATCTGATGATAGGCTTGACTTGAATCTATCTTAGATAGATACGATGCGTCTCTCAGATTATCGAGTAAGACGTCCATTCGTGGCAGCGGGTAAGCGTCTTTCTTCGTAACTTGGTTTACCGCTTTGTAGTTTATGCACAAACGGATCTTGCTCTCATTTTTTTGGTACTATAACAGGGTAAATACTCCACGCAGTTACTCACGGCTCTATTGTACATTCTACCAGCAGTCGGTCGATTTCCTCGTTTGCCTATTTCAGCAGCTTATCGACTATGGGACGGAGACGTTATTTGATAAGGCGGTGCCCTTGTACGTCTATCCGATGCGGCTACATCTGCGATAGCTGGAGCGTTTCGCTCGGCATGAATGTTAGCACGTCGAGTACTCGATCGAGCTTGGATCTCTCTGATATATTCACTATGGCAACGCCCATGATCGCTGCAGTCGCCGTAATTGTTTCGTGGTATTGGTTTTTCTGGGTCGTGAAGTCCCTTGTTATTTTTCGTGGCGTATGTCAAGTAGCATCTGCGCACTTTATAGTGATTTTCATTTTGGTTAAGATATCCATGCAAATAATTATGACATATTGGAGAATTTTTGCTATTTTCAAGAGGGTTTTTATCTGTTGATGGTCAACACAAAGTAGCAGGTCCACCTTTCCATCAGTGGAGCAGAGTTCCCCATCAGGCATCTGCATTCTGGGTCGTGAAGTCTCTTGTTATTTTTCGTGGCGTATGCCAAATAGCATCTGCGAACTTTATAGTGATTTTCATTTTGGTTAAGATATCCATGCAAATAATTATGACATATTGGAGGGTTTTTGCTACTTTCAAGCGGGTTTTTATCTGTCGATGGTCAACACAAAGTAGCAAGTCCATCTTTCCATCACTGGAGCAGAGTTCCCCATCAGGCAACTGCATATACGAAATTACTGGAATAATATCTGATTTGGTCAGCTGGCCCGGACCGAAACCCACATATGACTTTCAAGCACCTACATCGATGATTGCCGGGAATATTTTTCCCATCAATTTAATATTTATGAACAAGCAATTTTCGTCTTCATCATTCGTTGTGCTGGAGTGCGTGGTTGACACGTCACTGTCCTTGGAGCATTTTCGATCAGTAGTGCAATTTGAGATGTATGGAGACGTTTAACTAGATCGACTCCATCTTCCTATCTTCTTATGTGCTTCCCGAGGTATTAGAGAGACCGCAGCACGGACAGTGTCTTGCCGTAACATCTAGTTCTCCACAATATAATAATAGAGACGTTTTCTATCCGGGCATCTGTCTGTCCAATACCCTGGCCTCTTGCATGTCCAGCAGGTCTTTTCATCATCGCGCTGTGGTCTACTGTCGCTTCTTGGTCTAAGTAAGTCGTAGCGTCGGTTGCTGTAACGTGTCACCGACGCATTTCGATCTCTTTCTCTATCCGGTGTTTGTAGTCGGGGATGTCGGTTTTGATCATGACCACTTCTGTGTGGTGATTGGATGCGGGAAGTTTTACGAGGGGGGTAGATGGCTAGGGAATTTCGATCTTACCTATTCGGTGAATAACTGTGATTTTGGTAGGATGATGGGAATTGTTGTCTTAAAGAGAATAGTAGCGGTGGTGGGTATGTAGGTAGGGGTCACGATGATCGATATCTGTGTGATGGTGACGAAGAGATATATCTCAACAACGTGCTTCGGTTTCGTCTGAAGCTTCTTTTTCTTCGTTCGGGAGATATACTCTGTCGACACGAATCGTGATTGTTACTCATCTTTAGTCGCGATTATGTGTTTTTTATCTGCGTGTTTTCCCAAAATTGACGCCGATGGTTCTATGAGGGTCACCTGTTTCTGCGTGACTTTTGTTTTATCACTGTCTAATGCCGTCAGCCTAAAACGTCTTCTGGTTCTTCCTGACAAAGGGCAAGCTGCCGTACTTACCATGCACTGAGTGAAAGTGGTTCCTTATAGGGGCGCTTCAATGCTCTTTTGAGCTCCATTTGTTGAGAAATGAGCTTCACACGATCGATCGGACTAAACTCATCTCGATCAATCTTGTCTATAAAGTCGGGGTGTAAATTCAAAAAGATCCTGTCGAGTTGTGTAGTTCTGAGGACATTTTGTTTAACAAAACTCACATTTCTCTGAGGTATGAGTATTTTGTACCTTAGTTTCTCCTCTAAATGTAAAGAATGATCAATAGATCAGAACTGTCGATGTAACATGGATTTTAAAGCTCTTAATGTTTGACAACAGAGTATTCCGAAGATGAGTTTTAAAATGTCTGCTTCGGGAATGTTTAAACTTTCTTCTGTTTTTTCTAATCTTTTCATGAAAGCATCCATGTCTTCTGCTGGTACTCCTGGAAATTTTACGCTTCACTGGCGTAGAAGCTGGGCTGTTCTGATTTCTTTTAACTACGTATTATCGAATGTCTTGTTCTTAGTGTTTGATCGCACGTCAAGGTCGGGTACGTTGGATGATCTTGGTTCCTTGCATTGGTAATATGTTATGCATGCACGCGTACGACATCACCGCATACTTTGCAGCATTACTGGATTGTAGCATAGCTTGCTGCACGTATGTCCACGCTCCTGGTGGAAATAGCCAGTTGCTAATAACTGTTGCAGAAGTCTTGCTGTTCACAGCAATTTCTGTGCTGTACGCGGGTGGCGACAGCCATAGTCCAAGATGGTATCCTGGAAACGGGAAGGTTAGCCAGGGAAGCACTGTGGTGACAGTTTTTGCGGCCCTTCTTGGTTTTCTTTCTTTTTCGAAGGTGCTTGTTGTTCTTTCAGTGTTTGTGTTTGTTGATTCGTGGCTCGTTGGTTGAATTCCGTAGAATGTAATATCTCCGTGATCTCCTTGAGAGGAACTGGTCCGGTCGAACGGCTTCTTCTTCTGTGATAACATTTGTCGCCTGAGGAACCCCCCATTGTTATTGTTTTAATTTGTTTTTTAGCTTAATTATTGTTTGTTTAATTTTTTTCAAATTTATAAAACTTAGTGACTAGGCTTAGTATAATACTAAGGCTTATAATCAATTAAAATAAAGAGAAACCGATGCTGCTTAAAAATACATCAGTATTATCTCTTCCTTTTGACTAGATTTTTGAACCTATATACTTTTCGATAATCTAAATAAATAATTAGATTTATTTACAAGGTGGTTTATTCTTCTCCTCTTTTTCAATAAAAGAATATTGTTTATTTATTTTTTCAAAAAATAATATTAAAGTTATTATATGTTTATCAAAAAAATTATTAATAATTATTTATTCATTATTCCTTTTAATTTCTGTTGATTGAGGCCTACGATGGCTCGATCGCTAGAGCGAAGGACTAGTAACTCGGTGATCCGAGTTCAAATCCCGGTCTCGGCCGATTGATACAGGCACTGCTGTAATTATTTATATGTGCTTTGTTTACAAACACATCGTAGACCTCCGTCGCTGATTAGCACCGATAATTGGAAGCATAAATAAAGCGACGTTAAATTACATAAAAAAAAAAAAAATTTCTGTCGATTCCTTATATCTGTAAGTGAAGGTAAAATGGAAAATCCAAAAGAGAAAAAAAGTCTTAGTTTCGTTAAGTAATAGGTTTGTTTTATTATTTATTTATTCATTGTTGTTAATAATTAATTTATTATGTAATAGTATGGTTTAACTTTTTAAAGACTGTTGGTGAACGCGTCCTTCCTATTTTAGAAAAAATTTTATTCTTATTTTTATTACGATTATTATTAATAAATTATATTTATAAATAAACAAATAGTTAATTAGTCAATTTTTCTAATAATCAAACAGTCAACAATCGTCCTCTGAAGAAAATCAAACTAGTAATAAAGCACATGAAAAATAAATTGATTAATGCTAGCTATGGATAAACCTCCGAATTGATGACAGTTTAGTCTTATAGAAGGCTAGGTTGAAATAGAAAAAATGTTTGCTTTTAATAAGAAATTGATTTATCGTCAAAATTTTCGAACTTGTAGATTTCAATACTGGATTTTTACTTTCGTTCACTATTTATGTTGGAGCAGATACTACTTAAAACAGATATATTTAGGAGTATTAGTAGACATAGTAGCACATTTCATTAATCCGTATTTGAATAACGGTTACATTTTATTTATCGACAACTAGTATTTATTTCCTCTGCTTGCAGCATTTTCGCATGATAAAGATACAGGAGTATGTAGAATAGTCAGAAAAGGTATGCCTCAATTCAAAGCTAAATCGAGAACAGACGAAATCAAAGCAGCTCAGAGTAGCATGGTGATCAAATGACCGCATAAAAAGAAGTTTATATACTTACTACTGTTCACAAAACATAATACTTTCCAATTAGCCATATAGAACCATGTAGTATTATAGAACCAGGCATTATAAAACCACATTGTATACATAATTATAATAAGGATATCGGAGGTATCGGTAATATAGACAGAAAATTATCTCTAAAAGAGTGCATAAGAAACATGATGAAAAGGTATAGGAAAGATTTTTTCTATTTCATTGGTTTAATGATATCAAATTTTCATATTCTATTTCAAAAGAAAACGGAAAGAAACGTGCCATTTTCAGATTTTCTATTACGTCTAGACAAATCTATCTTGATATTTATTTATTCAATTCAAATCTATGGCTCATTTTTCTTCGAAAGATTTGAGATTGAAAAATCATTTTTCGATTCTTTATTTTCAGACAAATTTTTTCTTAAAAACATTGTTCAACGAAATAGGAAAGAATCAGTACCAAAATTCCATAATAAGCTCAATGTATGTATAACTCCCAGCTTTGAATTTTATCAAATGACGGAAACTCTACCATACATCTCAACTTGTCAAATAAAAAGACAAAATTATATAAAAAAAGAAAACATTTTTCAAATTGAATATAGATTACAAAATAAAAAAGATGAACAACTAATAGTAAAAAACAGATAAAAGAAAAAGAAAATGCACCGTTTCTACGTCCACGTTGTCACTGCCAGGTAATGCTCAATGGATTTTATATGAAGTAATAGGTTGTCAAATATCTCCCTTCCGCTTTTTTGCTCTTCATTTAATGTTTTATAAAAAGTGTTACAGTGGTCGAATTTACTTCAAATATGTGCAGTTTTGTTCGATAATCTATTTGCTTCTAGACGGCAATTTCATAATACCTCTCTCGTAGAAACTCCTCTCCATATTAGCGAAGAACTCGGACAGACAATTTTAACAAGCCTCTTTTGAGTTCAATTTTACATCACCAAGGACGGTCGACATGGACAGGAACAGTTGGTAATCACTTGGCGCTATGTCCGTGCTATATGGTGGATGCGATAAAACCACCATCCTAAGTCCCGTAGCTTCTGACGAGTCATCAACGAAATGTATGGTCTGGCGTTGTCCTGGTGGAACTCTACATCCTTCCTGTTGGCCAATTGTGGACACTTCTGGTCGATAGCCTGCTTCAAGTGGTACAGTTGTTCACAGTAGGTGGTAGAATTAAGCGTCCGGCCATATGGGAGCAGCTCATAGTGAATGATTCCCTTCCAATCCCACCAAACACACGGCAAAACCTGGCCGTCAATCCCGGCTTAGCCACTATTTGGGACGATCCACCGGCCTTGGACCACGACAGTTTTCGCTTGATATTGTCGTATGTGATCCATTTTTCGTCGCCAGTCACCATCTGCTTCAAAAATGGGTCGAGTTCATTCCGTTTCAGCAGCATATCGCAGGCGTTGATTCGGTCCAGAAGGTTTTTTTGCGTCAAATCATGCGACACCCAAACATCAAGCTTTTTTGTATCTAGCCATCTGCACATGGTTTAAAATGGTTTGGTGACTAACTCTCATCTCCTGGGAGATGTTACGAGATGCCACATGCGGCTCTAACTCGATAAATTCCATGATTTGATCGGTATTTGTCGCAACAGGTTTTCCGCCGGCTGGCTTATCCATGGCGTCGTTTTCACCGGCTCTAAATCGTCAAAACCATTCCTCTTTGGTTTAAAGTGATAGTGTGCCATCTCCCAAAACACTATTAATCTCACGGAACGTTTTTCTAGCGGATTTGCCTTTAACGAAGAAAGGAAAACTTGAAAATAGCGCGAATTTCGGCGTTAGTAAACTCCATGTTTACACGTCTATAACTTTTGAACGCAATATCCAAACTAATCATGCATAGCGTCGTCTTGTACGTTATGTCAAGACCTTTCTAATGATGTATAGTATTGCCAGATACGAGCTCTGTAGCGCTTAGTACATAGCCGCGAAATTCATAAGACAAAAAGGCGAAAGGGAGATATTTGATAACCTCATATATATATATATATATATATATATATATATATATATATACTAGCATTCCCCGTCTTGGCTTCGCCCGAGATAATAATTTAACCGATTTTATAAGCAATTCAATAATATATAAGTAACAAGTACTTTATACATAAAAATCTATATTACTATAAATAATTGACAGTAATTTACCTATCGTCGCTGCTGTATATACAGTATGTATATACAGAATGTATAACCGTATTTAAAACACACACGTATACATAATACATACGGCTTCTATGAGGAAAATTGTACTTTTGAGTTCGAGCGGTAAAAAAATATGTTCGTAATATAGAACATGTCTCGGGACGACTGCTATAGAGAGTTTTTTGTTTGCAAGGTAGTTTACGACGTCCAGGTATTCCAGGACGACTTTTACTGGGAGTGTGCGTGTTCGAACGATAGAAAATGAATCTCTTTATAGAAGTATCTTAAACACTCCCCGTCGAAGTCGTTCCAAAACATCCCGACATCTGATCCCACTATCCAAACACGAAACTCTTCATAGAAGTCGTCCCGTCATACCTGGACATCGTCTTCTACCGTCCGAACAGACAACTCCCTCTAGAAGTCGTCCCATCATATCTGGACATCGTCTTCTACCGTCCGAACACGAAATTCCCTGTAGAAGTCGTCCCGTCATACCTGGACATCGTCTTCTACCGTACGAACACGAAATTCCCCGTGGAAGTAGTCCCGTCCTACCTGGACATCGTTTTCTACCGTCCGAACACGAAATTCCCCGTAGAAGTCGTGCCGAAGCGCTTGGACATCTTATCCCACTATCCAAACACGCAACTCCCCATAGAAGTCGTTCAGAGACATCTGGACATCGTCTTCTACCGTCCGAACACGAAATTCTCCATGGAAATCGTCCCGTCATACCTGGACATCGTCTTCTACCAAGTAAACACGGTACTCCGCGTAGAAATCGTCCCGACGTACCTGAACATCGTTTCCTACCAACTAAACACGATACTCCCCGTAGAAGTCGTTCGGAAAGACCTAGATATCGTATTTTACCGTCCATACACGAATCTTCCCATAGAAGTTGATTTCCTCATACTTGGACGTCGTTTTCTATCAACTAAATACAATATTCCCCGTAGAAATCGCCTAGATACACCTGGACATTGCATTCTATCATCCGAACACACAACTGCCTATAGAAATCGGCTTGAGGCAACGGAATGTCGTAATCAACCGCCCGTACACGCCAATACAATATTTCTCAGTAGAAACCGTATTTAAAATGTGTATATATCTTATATATAATATAATATACAGACTAAAACAATTGAATTGTACTTCTGTCGACTGCCCATATACAAATTAATAAATATTTTTTATTGGTCTTACAGTCCAATCAATTTCAACCAAAAATAAAATAAAATAAAAATAAAAATAAAAATAAAATAAAAATAAAAACTAAAAAATAAAAAATAAAAATAACAATAAAAAATAAAAAATAAGAAATACAAATAATAAATAATAAAAATAAAAAATAAAAATTAAAAATAAAAATTAAATTAAAAATTAAATTAAAATGATAATGACAGTCAGACTGTCCTTGTTTATATTCACCCCCGTAGACTAATCTGAAAATAAAATATTAGCTGAAAAAATTCTTTGTTAGTAAAGTGCAGTCTGACTGTCCCCAACACCCTTACCTAATTGAAGACTTGTCCAACGTTTCGAGCTCGCTACGGCTCCTCATCAGGGACTAATCTAAACCTTATATTCTAATCTATATATACTCATCCCCACCACCAAATTTCGTAAATTAAATATAAATTCCCCCTCTACACAAATTGTCCAAAACCAATCAATTTAATAAGGAATGATAAACACTGTCCAATCTACCAGACTCTAACATTAAATTCACATTATTTCGATTCTTGGAAATGTGAATACTTTCAAGACTCTCCCGTTTATACTTATTATTAATACCATATTCCAAAATATCCACATTCACAAAATCAAAAGAATGTAAAAACTTTAAACAATGCTCTTTTAAACCAGAAGTAATATGTGAGCTACGTAAACTATATTTATGCTCATAAATTCTCTTTTTTAAATATCTACCTGTTTGTCCAATATAGTATTTATCACAATCCATGCAATTAATCTTGTAAACAACTCCTGATTTTAAGCATAAATCATCCTTATCTTTGCAATTATTAAACAATCTACTTAAATTATTGCGATTTTTAAAGAAAATTTGAATGTTATATTTCCGAAAATTTCTTTTTATTCTTTCAGATAATCCTCGAACATATGGTAAGACAATAATTTTGCCTCCGTTAAAATCAATTCCTGCACTATGTCTATTTTCGGTATTATAAATTTCAAACAATCTCTCAGCAATCAATCTATTAATAAATTGAATTGGATAGCCATTATTAATAAAAGTCTCTCTTACTATCTGTAAATTATTTTGTCTAAAATCTTTATGTGACAATTTAATTGCTCTGTCAATGACACCCCTCAATGCCCCAATTTTGTTTCCGAATTGGTGGTGTGAATTAAAATCTAAAAACCTACCTGACCAAGTAGGCTTTCTGTACCAATTAAGTTTTACCTTATTATTACTACATCTAATCACATTAACGTCCAAAAAACTTAACTGACTATTTACTTCAACCTCCCTTGTAAATTTAATTCTGTCATGTACAGAATTGAAAACATCCACCATTTCATCCACAAAAACTTCTGGAACAATTGTAAAGATATCATCAACATATCTCTTAAATATCATTGGTTCAAAAAGCAATTTTGACAAGGCTATACTTTCCAACTTTTCCATAACTAAATTAGCTATAACCGGTGACAAAGGCGACCCCATTGGACATCCGTATTTTTGTTCATAAAATTTATTATCAAATGAAAAAATTGTGTTATTAAAAACCAAATTAATTGCTTTAATAAATTCATTCATTGTCAATTTTGTATGCAAATTAATTTCATTCCACTTTTCCTGTATAATATCATTTAACAACTCTAAAGGTACATTTGTAAACAAAGATACTACATCCAATGAAATCATCTTGTAGTTTTTCGGAATAACAATATCTTTCATTTCATTGTAAAAACACCAACTATCCTTAATGTAAGAACTAGTTCTTCCAACTATCTTAACCAATATATTAGACAAAAATCTAGCAATATTATAAGTTGGGAAACCTATGGAAGATATTATTATTCTAAATGTCAGATTTTCTTTATGAATCTTGGGAAGCCCATAACATTTTGCCACAGTTCCATTTTCACATTTTAAATACTTATATGTAGTATCATTTATATATTCATTTCTTTTCCAATTATTTAATAACTCTTTCAAATTATTTTGTAGCTTAATGATATGTGGATTACCAATCTTCAATTAAGTACTATCATCATTTAATATATTATTTATACAATTTATGTAATCAATTTTATTGGAAGCTACAGTTACATTACCTTTGTCGGCCTTTTGGAAGATTATATTAGGGTTATTTTTCAAAAAATTCTTCGCGGTAATCAAATCATGTATAAAATTACTATTTAAAAAATTATCAAATTTATTTTCTCTTTTAAAATTACTAATGACATTAACCAAAGATGCCCTACATTCCTTTTTTACTTCATCATTTAAACCAAAAAGATTACTTTCAACCTCTGCGATGATTTCTTTGATCGGGAGATTACTTTTACAATATAATATTCCATGTTTGGCACCTTTAGACATGATGTTTATTACTTCATTTGGTATCTCCTTGTCAGTTAGATTCTTAAACCAATTTTTATTGTTTGCATTGTTAAATTGATAGCTTTGAAATTGTTTTTTATTTCTTAAACATTCAAATTTCCTTTTTAGTGTTTGTCTATTAATATATTTTGTCTTAATAAAATGTTTGTTTTGACCAAGAAAAAATTCATGTAATTCATTTCTTTCTATATTTTGATATAAATAATGTTTAATCTTTAATAAATATCTATTTAAGGAATGAATCTGAATATGTAAATCTCTAATTTCTAAATTAAGTAATTTATTTTTGAAAAAGAAAATATTTTTCTTTAGATCATAACAAACATTATTACTATAAACCTGCAAAAAATATTCATCATGAAATCTATTATTAATGTGTACCGGAAATATATTTGATTTCTTGCATCTAATAAGGAATGTAAGTTTTTCTTTAAGAATTACAACTTTTAAATTCATTTTAATCCATTTTGAACAATAATCTTTAATAGTACTACCATATTTACAATAAATTTCTCTAAAATAAATCATGACATACCCCTTAATTTAAGTTAAATAGACCTTCTATTTTAAAACAATTGAATTGTACTTCTGTCGACTGCCCATATACAAATTAATAAATATTTTTTATTGGTCTTACAGTCCAATCAATTTCAACCAAAAATAAAATAAAATAAAAATAAAAATAAAAATAAAATAAAAATAAAAACTAAAAAATAAAAAATAAAAATAACAATAAAAAATAAAAAATAAGAAATACAAATAATAAATAATAAAAATAAAAAATAAAAATTAAAAATAAAAATTAAATTAAAAATTAAATTAAAATGATAATGACAGTCAGACTGTCCTTGTTTATATTCACCCCCGTAGACTAATCTGAAAATAAAATATTAGCTGAAAAAATTCTTTGTTAGTAAAGTGCAGTCTGACTGTCCCCAACACCCTTACCTAATTGAAGACTTGTCCAACGTTTCGAGCTCGCTACGGCTCCTCATCAAAAAAAAAAAAAAAAAAAAAAAAAAAAAAAAAAAAAAAAAAAAAAAAAAAAAAAAAAAAAAAAAAAGGAATGTAGGGCATCTTTGGTTAATGTCATTAGTAATTTTAAAAGAGAAAATAAATTTGATAATTTTTTAAATAGTAATTTTATACATGATTTGATTACCGCGAAGAATTTTTTGAAAAATAACCCTAATATAATCTTCCAAAAGGCCGACAAAGGTAATGTAACTGTAGCTTCCAATAAAATTGATTACATAAATTGTATAAATAATATATTAAATGATGATAGTACTTAATTGAAGATTGGTAATCCACATATCATTAAGCTACAAAATAATTTGAAAGAGTTATTAAATAATTGGAAAAGAAATGAATATATAAATGATACTACATATAAGTATTTAAAATGTGAAAATGGAACTGTGGCAAAATGTTATGGGCTTCCCAAGATTCATAAAGAAAATCTGACATTTAGAATAATAATATCTTCCATAGGTTTCCCAACTTATAATATTGCTAGATTTTTGTCTAATATATTGGTTAAGATAGTTGGAAGAACTAGTTCTTACATTAAGGATAGTTGGTGTTTTTACAATGAAATGAAAGATATTGTTATTCCGAAAAACTACAAGATGATTTCATTGGATGTAGTATCTTTGTTTACAAATGTACCTTTAGAGTTGTTAAATGATATTATACAGGAAAAGTTGAATGAAATTAATTTGCATACAAAATTGACAATGAATGAATTTATTAAAGCAATTAATTTGGTTTTTAATAACACAATTTTTTCATTTGATAATAAATTTTATGAACAAAAATACGGATGTCCAATGGGGTCGCCTTTGTCACCGGTTATAGCTAATTTAGTTATGGAAAAGTTGGAAAGTATAGCCTTGTCAAAATTGCTTTTTGAACCAATGATATTTAAGAGATATGTTGATGATATCTTTACAATTGTTCCAGAAGTTTTTGTGGATGAAATGGTGGATGTTTTCAATTCTGTACATGACAGAATTAAATTTACAAGGGAGGTTGAAGTAAATAGTCAGTTAAGTTTTTTGGACGTTAATGTGATTAGATGTAGTAATAATAAGGTAAAACTTAATTGGTACAGAAAGCCTACTTGGTCAGGTAGGTTTTTAGATTTTAATTCACACCACCAATTCGGAAACAAAATTGGGGCATTGAGGGGTGTCATTGACAGAGCAATTAAATTGTCACATAAAGATTTTAGACAAAATAATTTACAGATAGTAAGAGAGACTTTTATTAATAATGGCTATCCAATTCAATTTATTAATAGATTGATTGCTGAGAGATTGTTTGAAATTTATAATACCGAAAATAGACATAGTGCAGGAATTGATTTTAACGGAGGCAAAATTATTGTCTTACCATATGTTCGAGGATTATCTGAAAGAATAAAAAGAAATTTTCGGAAATATAACATTCAAATTTTCTTTAAAAATCGCAATAATTTAAGTAGATTGTTTAATAATTGCAAAGATAAGGATGATTTATGCTTAAAATCAGGAGTTGTTTACAAGATTAATTGCATGGATTGTGATAAATACTATATTGGACAAACAGGTAGATATTTAAAAAAGAGAATTTATGAGCATAAATATAGTTTACGTAGCTCACATATTACTTCTGGTTTAAAAGAGCATTGTTTAAAGTTTTTACATTCTTTTGATTTTGTGAATGTGGATATTTTGGAATATGGTATTAATAATAAGTATAAACGGGAGAGTCTTGAAAGTATTCACATTTCCAAGAATCGAAATAATGTGAATTTAATGTTAGAGTCTGGTAGATTGGACAGTGTTTATCATTCCTTATTAAATTGATTGGTTTTGGACAATTTGTGTAGAGGGGGAATTTATATTTAATTTACGAAATTTGGTGGTGGGGATGAGTATATATAGATTAGAATATAAGGTTTAGATTAGTCCCTGATGAGGAGCCGTAGCGAGCTCGAAACGTTGGACAAGTCTTCAATTAGGTAAGGGTGTTGGGGACAGTCAGACTGCACTTTACTAACAAAGAATTTTTTCAGCTAATATTTTATTTTCAGATTAGTCTACGGGGGTGAATATAAACAAGGACAGTCTGACTGTCATTATCATTTTAATTTAATTTTTAATTTAATTTTTATTTTTAATTTTTATTTTTTATTTTTATTATTTATTATTTGTATTTCTTATTTTTTATTTTTTATTGTTATTTTTATTTTTTATTTTTTAGTTTTTATTTTTATTTTATTTTTATTTTTATTTTTATTTTATTTTATTTTTGGTTGAAATTGATTGGACTGTAAGACCAATAAAAAATATTTATTAATTTGTATATGGGCAGTCGACAGAAGTACAATTCAATTGTTTTAAAATAGAAGGTCTATTTAACTTAAATTAAGGGGTATGTCATGATTTATTTTAGAGAAATTTATTGTAAATATGGTAGTACTATTAAAGATTATTGTTCAAAATGGATTAAAATGAATTTAAAAGTTGTAATTCTTAAAGAAAAACTTACATTCCTTATTAGATGCAAGAAATCAAATATATTTCCGGTACACATTAATAATAGATTTCATGATGAATATTTTTTGCAGGTTTATAGTAATAATGTTTGTTATGATCTAAAGAAAAATATTTTCTTTTTCAAAAATAAATTACTTAATTTAGAAATTAGAGATTTACATATTCAGATTCATTCCTTAAATAGATATTTATTAAAGATTAAACATTATTTATATCAAAATATAGAAAGAAATGAATTACATGAATTTTTTCTTGGTCAAAACAAACATTTTATTAAGACAAAATATATTAATAGACAAACACTAAAAAGGAAATTTGAATGTTTAAGAAATAAAAAACAATTTCAAAGCTATCAATTTAACAATGCAAACAATAAAAATTGGTTTAAGAATCTAACTGACAAGGAGATACCAAATGAAGTAATAAACATCATGTCTAAAGGTGCCAAACATGGAATATTATATTGTAAAAGTAATCTCCCGATCAAAGAAATCATCGCGGAGGTTGAAAGTAATCTTTTTGGTTTAAATGATGAAGTAAAAAAGGAATGTAGGGCATCTTTGGTTAATGTCATTAGTAATTTTAAAAGAGAAAATAAATTTGATAATTTTTTAAATAGTAATTTTATACATGATTTGATTACCGCGAAGAATTTTTTGAAAAATAACCCTAATATAATCTTCCAAAAGGCCGACAAAGGTAATGTAACTGTAGCTTCCAATAAAATTGATTACATAAATTGTATAAATAATATATTAAATGATGATAGTACTTAATTGAAGATTGGTAATCCACATATCATTAAGCTACAAAATAATTTGAAAGAGTTATTAAATAATTGGAAAAGAAATGAATATATAAATGATACTACATATAAGTATTTAAAATGTGAAAATGGAACTGTGGCAAAATGTTATGGGCTTCCCAAGATTCATAAAGAAAATCTGACATTTAGAATAATAATATCTTCCATAGGTTTCCCAACTTATAATATTGCTAGATTTTTGTCTAATATATTGGTTAAGATAGTTGGAAGAACTAGTTCTTACATTAAGGATAGTTGGTGTTTTTACAATGAAATGAAAGATATTGTTATTCCGAAAAACTACAAGATGATTTCATTGGATGTAGTATCTTTGTTTACAAATGTACCTTTAGAGTTGTTAAATGATATTATACAGGAAAAGTGGAATGAAATTAATTTGCATACAAAATTGACAATGAATGAATTTATTAAAGCAATTAATTTGGTTTTTAATAACACAATTTTTTCATTTGATAATAAATTTTATGAACAAAAATACGGATGTCCAATGGGGTCGCCTTTGTCACCGGTTATAGCTAATTTAGTTATGGAAAAGTTGGAAAGTATAGCCTTGTCAAAATTGCTTTTTGAACCAATGATATTTAAGAGATATGTTGATGATATCTTTACAATTGTTCCAGAAGTTTTTGTGGATGAAATGGTGGATGTTTTCAATTCTGTACATGACAGAATTAAATTTACAAGGGAGGTTGAAGTAAATAGTCAGTTAAGTTTTTTGGACGTTAATGTGATTAGATGTAGTAATAATAAGGTAAAACTTAATTGGTACAGAAAGCCTACTTGGTCAGGTAGGTTTTTAGATTTTAATTCACACCACCAATTCGGAAACAAAATTGGGGCATTGAGGGGTGTCATTGACAGAGCAATTAAATTGTCACATAAAGATTTTAGACAAAATAATTTACAGATAGTAAGAGAGACTTTTATTAATAATGGCTATCCAATTCAATTTATTAATAGATTGATTGCTGAGAGATTGTTTGAAATTTATAATACCGAAAATAGACATAGTGCAGGAATTGATTTTAACGGAGGCAAAATTATTGTCTTACCATATGTTCGAGGATTATCTGAAAGAATAAAAAGAAATTTTCGGAAATATAACATTCAAATTTTCTTTAAAAATCGCAATAATTTAAGTAGATTGTTTAATAATTGCAAAGATAAGGATGATTTATGCTTAAAATCAGGAGTTGTTTACAAGATTAATTGCATGGATTGTGATAAATACTATATTGGACAAACAGGTAGATATTTAAAAAAGAGAATTTATGAGCATAAATATAGTTTACGTAGCTCACATATTACTTCTGGTTTAAAAGAGCATTGTTTAAAGTTTTTACATTCTTTTGATTTTGTGAATGTGGATATTTTGGAATATGGTATTAATAATAAGTATAAACGGGAGAGTCTTGAAAGTATTCACATTTCCAAGAATCGAAATAATGTGAATTTAATGTTAGAGTCTGGTAGATTGGACAGTGTTTATCATTCCTTATTAAATTGATTGGTTTTGGACAATTTGTGTAGAGGGGGAATTTATATTTAATTTACGAAATTTGGTGGTGGGGATGAGTATATATAGATTAGAATATAAGGTTTAGATTAGTCCCTGATGAGGAGCCGTAGCGAGCTCGAAACGTTGGACAAGTCTTCAATTAGGTAAGGGTGTTGGGGACAGTCAGACTGCACTTTACTAACAAAGAATTTTTTCAGCTAATATTTTATTTTCAGATTAGTCTACGGGGGTGAATATAAACAAGGACAGTCTGACTGTCATTATCATTTTAATTTAATTTTTAATTTAATTTTTATTTTTAATTTTTATTTTTTATTTTTATTATTTATTATTTGTATTTCTTATTTTTTATTTTTTATTGTTATTTTTATTTTTTATTTTTTAGTTTTTATTTTTATTTTATTTTTATTTTTATTTTTATTTTATTTTATTTTTGGTTGAAATTGATTGGACTGTAAGACCAATAAAAAATATTTATTAATTAATATACAGACTATATGTGTGTGTGTGTGTGTGTGTGTGTGTGTGTGTCTATACATTATATACTATATATATATATATATATATATATATATCGTCACTTCTGCATAAAAAGACAATATCCCTTGTCTACTTAGAAAATATGCTATTCGCCATACCATTTTGCTTACATTTCAGTTGGCATCACTACAAAAATATTCACGGTATTTAATTGAAAAAATGAAAATATATGAAATATGTAATATATATTGTATGTATATTATATTGTACATATTATATATACACATTTTAAATACGGTTTCTACTGAGAAATATTGCATTGGCGTGTACAGGCGGTTGATTACGATATCCCGTTGCTTCAAGACGATTTATATAACCAATTGTGTGTTCGGATGATAGAATGCGATGTCCAGGTGTCTCTGAGCGATTTCTATGGGGAATATTGTATTTAGTTGATAGAAACAGATGTCCAGGTATGAGGAAATTAACTTCTATGCGAAGATTCGTGTTCAAACGGTACTCTTTCCGAACGACTTCTACGGGGAGTATCGTGTTTAGTCGTTAAGAAGCGATGCTAGCTTTCTCGGGACGACTTCTATTGGGACTATCGTGTTTAGTTGGTAGGAAACGATGTTTAGGTATGTCGGGACAACTTCTACGGGGAGTTTTGTGTTCGTATGGTAGAAGACGATGTCCAGGTATAACGGGACGATTTCTACGATGGGTATCGTGTTTAGTTGATAGGAAACGAAGTACAGGTATGTCGGGTCAACTTCTACGGGGAATTTCGTGTTCGGATGATAGAATGTGATTTTCAGATTATTTCGAACGACTTCTACGGGGAGTGTCGTATATAGTGGAAAACAATGTCCAGGTATGTCAATACGATCTCTATGAAGAAATTAGTATTCTATCATTGGAACACGCATACTCCCAGTAAGAGTTGTCTCGGGATAACTGGAAATTGTATTCTACTTCTCCAACACAAAACTCTCTATAGCAGTTGTCTCGAGACATTTCCTATAGTCCGAACATGATACTCTCTGTAAACGTCGTCTCGAGACACTTGAACATCTTTTTCTACCGCTCGAACTCGAAAGTAGAATTTTCTCCATCGAAGCCGTATTGAATATGCATATATATATATATATATATATATATATATATATATATATATATATATATATATATATATATTGTATAAAATGATCGGCAAAACATCAACTTTTTGAAGTGGACGCTGCTTGGAAGCAGCTTTTTAGACAGAAGCGGCAATAGGTAAATTACGGTCAATTATTTATAGAAACATAGATTTTTATATATAGAGTACTTTTTACTGAAATATTATTGAATTTTTTATGAAATCGGTTAAATTATTATCTCGGCGAAGCCGAGAGGGGGGACGCTATTTTATAAATATATATATATACGAATATATTCTCCAGCAAATTGTGAGAGATATTGTGCATCGATGGCGAATCCAGCTCAAAAGGCCAAAGAATAGTTATGGCATTTCGTTGTTTGAAAGTATATAAAACATAAAAGACTTCAACATATTACGAGAACAATATTGTAAAGTAAGAACGATCTACAAGAATAAAAAAAATGATATATTAACATGCAAAAAAGAACTGTATTTAAAAACAGGCTGATAAGACACTAATAAATCGTAACTAAGCTCAGAATCATGATTTAGTTATAGATATCAGTGTTCAAACTTCATTGCTAGTAGAAAACTAAGACATAAAAGCTAGTCCCTTTTTTCTAGTTACAAATTTCCTAAAATAAATGGTCTCCAAAATAGAAAATATAACTATTAATTAGATGACTATTTTTTGTAGAAACACAAATATTCTTTTCGTGTAAGGAAAAGAGACACATATCAAAACATTGTATGTTTAAATTGATACTCAGAAAATTGTAAACAAAGCAACTATGCTTATGCAGTAAGGTTGGGAAAATAATAAACGGTATACACGGGCCCGAACTATGCTCTGCTGAATCTATATTAAACAGTAAGCCACTCAGATACACATTTCATACAGTGTTCAAGCGTGTCTACTTAACTACTGATAAATCAATAACTAACAGGAAAGACGATTCTCCTCCTCAAAGTATCCTAAAAGAAACTTATTATTTAAAAGCAAAATTTTTATCAGTCAGATAGAAAAAGCAAAAAATATCAGTAAAGTAAATAAATTAAATAAAAATAAAAGTAAAGCTATTATGGAAGAAATTAAGAAACAGCTTATCCCGATTAAGAATATAATTATGCAATAATTATAAAAGAATATCATTGATGAAAATACAAAAATCTTTCCGCTATATTATGAAAAGTTTTTTTCGAAACGAACATAGAAAATATTTAAACTGTTTTGATAAAAAATAAAATCACTGCACAAAACAAGAAACTAACTAAATAAAAGAAGACAGACAAAAACATTAAAAAGGAAAGTAATAAACCACCACGCCAAATAATCTTACTTTAAGACGCTCAAACATTGTTCATAATTTAAAAATATTATATTGAAATGTAAGAAGTCTGAATGTTTGTAGAAAAAAAGAAATTGAAATGTATTTAAAAGAATTTGGGATCCTCTTCTTTGTTAAAACTTGGCTAATAGAAACGGATTTAATCAGATTTTTAGGATTGTCAATATACCACAACGTAAGACGAAAGTGTATCAAGGGAAGGCGAGATAAGAATTTATTACATTGAAATATTTCATTTGAATAGTTCTTACGAATCAATTGATCTTTATGAAATTATTATAAAGCATACTAACTATGATTTAAAGCTAATCATTCGTTACAGAACTCAATTTAATTACATATAGTATAACCAGAAATTAGAACTCAATTCTTTTCGGAGACAATACACATTATACACACTGAAATTGTTATAATACAGATAAAATAAAATAGTTATAAATTATTAAAATCTATTGAACTTGCCGACTTTATATTTGCATAATGAAAACAATGTTTCTCATAAATATGAATAATAATAAAAAATTTAATATAGGTTTAAATCATCTTTTTCAATTTGTGACAAGATAAATGTCAAAGCCTGTAAGAAAATCTGTAGTAACATTATCCGCTGTTTATAGAAATTCATTTAACTAAAAGTTTCTATTTAAAAAAAATTTTCAAGTTCCAAACATCTAAAATAAATATGTGACATTGTAGTTCCTTACTAAGTAATAATTTGTATTACTTTCTTTGTAATGAATATGGGTTTTTGCTAGTCAAAAAAAATTATTTTTTATAAAAATATCAATATTCCGGCTTTCTGGTTAACTTAATAAACTATACAAAATGTTGCGTATTAGCAAAAAATAAACTAGAAAAAATATAAAAAAAAAGAAAATTTTGGCTCGTTTGGAAAATCACTGATTTTTGTATCAATATTAACAATATCTGGAGTAACTGTAAAATTTTTAAAAATAAGTGGAAAAAAATTGCTCAATAACATCAAGTCACTAAGCAAGTTGGCTCCATTAAGTAAATCTAATAGCACTAATGGCCCCATTCTTAAATGCTTAACTAACAACTTCTATTGGATTCCTTCGAATTTAATGAATTTAATGTAGCTCTAGACTCAAAAATAGTTTTAATAAATCCAGGCATAGACGTTATCGATTTTAAACTTATACAAGGCCTTCCGACAGAAATTAAATTAGTTTTAGTAGCTTATTTTAATCTGATCCAGATTTCAAAATTATGTTGACCTTATTCTAAAAAGTGATGGCATAAACTAGCGATCAATCACATTAACATCTTGCCTCCGTTACTTATTTAAAAATTTGATAAAAAATGGTCTTCAGCGGTGGATTGAGCGTAATAATATTTTTCCAAATAGTCAAATCAGCTTTAAAGGCAAATCCTGTTTAGATAATGTTTCTGAACTCTTCCTTGCTAATATAAAGCTTTTTAAAGCTATTAAATATAATTATTATATAATATAAATATAATATTATCATAATATAAAACTTTTATATTGTAGAATAAACACAAGTTTTAGAAGTATTCTTGGGTGTTGAAGCTGTACTCTATAGTGTATATATTTATGCTTTAATAAAAACAACTTACAGAAATTATTCGCGTTCGTAACTTAGTTTACTTTGTAGCATTCATAGCTTAAAATAGTATATAATTTTCTGACATCAACTTAGAAAAGCCTAGAATTGTAAATCAAGAGAAATTCCCTAAGGTGGAGTTTTCAGGCCATTTCTGTACAGTGCATTAGTATTCAATATATATATATATATATTATAACCCCGAAATCGGGTTATACTTACTATTCACTTACGTGTGTGTGTGTGTGGACTCTTCCACGCTGCTGGCCGTGCACTCCACTGAAAGGGGACGGGGAACGGAGAATGAACCACGCGAGTGAATTTATTAGATTATTACAATATTACTGTTTATTTGTACAAACCGACTATTTACAACGATGAATCAATACATATGCTTAATCCTGAGTGCGGGTTCCGCGACACTACATCAAATATTTAGTCAATCATGCACTCCTTTAACATCTACGGGGACGGGGGAAACGGAACGGGACGCTTTTGACGAAACACGTGGGAACAACGGTATTACACTACGCATTAAATGCTAACGGACAATTTGTGCTCGAACGCATTCACGGCGATACAATGCGATACACGGAATTAAAAACTAATCGCTAAGCTACGCGCGATAAATACATATTTTACGGCTAAACCGCGAAGCTATGCCGTCGGCAGATCGCGGCGCGCGGATGCGACGGCGGGTCAGGACCTAGCTATATGCACACCTGAATGAAATAACAAAAGCAAAAGCTACTTGCCGCCGACGACGATGATGCTGTCGCTGGCGCTCGCTGGTGCTGTCGCTGACGCCCGCTGATGTCGTCGCTGGCGCTCACTGGCGCGGTCGCTGGCGCTCGCTGGTGCGGTCGCTCGCTGGTGCGGTCGCTGTCGCTCGCCGGTGCGGTCGCTGTCGCTCGCTGGTGCGGTCGCTGTCGCTCGCCGGTGCGGTCGCTGTCGCTCGCTGGTGCGGTCGCTGCTGTCTGGGCAACCGGGCGCGCGCTCTCTCTCTCGCTCCTAGCTGCTGGCTCGCGCGGCTGCGCGTGGCGGCGGCTCGTAGCCGCTGATGGCGTCGCTGGTTCACAACGGCACGCGTATGGCAACGCGCACACGCCTCCTCAAGGCTTCCGCTCACAGTCCGGGGCTGATACGAGGACGTCGCCGCGTGTCCTCTCCTCGTCGATGCCGATGCCTTCGCACGGAGTTTGCGCGAGGGCAAACTTACTACGCGTTCCCGCGAAAGGTGCAAAACTGCAACCTCACTTCACGTTTCACGATGCGATCGTGAACGAACAAAACTACTGTATTCTAACGCGGGACAAAATGAAGGTGCGTCGGGGACGAAAAGGAAAAAGAAATGCGACGGAGAACCAACTCGAGAACTCGAATTGACGAAGGTCAAGACAAGAATGCGAAGTTCGTTCCGAACTTCTTACTTCCTACAGCGCTTCCAGCGCCCTCGCGGCTCGCGCGTATTGTTTCGCGGGCACGCCCGAACACTCGCGGTTTCGCACGAGCGCTCTCACCTACAGCCGCCATTCGGGCGGTTACAAACTCCCCCTCCCAAACCGCAGGGGGGGCGCGTGATCGCGAAAGGTTGTGCAGGGTGTCCGTAAGCGAGACGCGAACGTCGTATATGTACTTCGGGTAACATAGTGGGGATTAACACCGAGGTTCAAATACATATGGTAAGGGATCATACATTCTTTGACAAAAACACGGTAGGGGGACAATACATGATTTGGGCAAAAGAAAAAAAAACGACGACCATGGGTTTACCCTTCGCATGGGTATAAACGAGAAACAAGAGAAAAAGTAATTTGTGGTAACGAAAACGAAAAATGTGATTGCACCCGCTGGTGCAGCGCTTGGTCGTCGGTGGCTCGCTATGGCTCGATATAATTCTATTTGTTATTCCTATTACTACTTCCCTACGTCTAATTATAAACTAAACCCTATTCTAACCTATTGCTAACGGGACTTATCCTAGAGAAATATAGATTATTATTATTAGGTGACGAAAGAAAAAAACTATAACTAATATTAATATAAATCCTGTCCTAGCTACCTAGTCAGGTTTCTAACGCTCGCTTCTGTGTTTTTCTTGCAATCATTTCGCTTTCTTTCTTGCGATTCTCTTCTTCTTCTTCGGCTTGTTGCCAGTTCGCTGGAAAAATAGTCGTTGTTAGTGACGTTCCTATTATCGGGGTTGGTACAGTGTTGGTGGGGCGAGCAAGTAGCTTGGTTACTATGGGAGCCATTGTGCGCTCTTCTAACTGGTGCTATTGCTTTTGTCCTCACCCACCGACGCTGTGCCATCAGTGTATCTCGGCTGAGGGGTTGGCTCTAATATCCCTTTCTTTTTCAATTTTCCAGGTCATCCCTTAACACGATTCGCGCTCACTCCATATATATTTTCCATGGGGATATATGGGTACCGTTTCCTCTCTTGGGACGTGGTGGGGGAATCATGGGGATGGCCGTACGGGAAAAACGATAGGGGTGCTACTTCTTCCATTTCTGCGTTGGGCATTATTCGAGATGTCAACGTTTTTATGCTTGCGCCTTTCTATATACTCTCGCAATACATCATGTATCGTTGCTCTGCCCAGGTTCACGGGGCGTCATTTTATAGATTGGCTCTTGTTTGCGCCATTTTATATGCTTCTTATATAGACTGCGCCATATTATAGGGGTTTGCTCCTGTCCACGCCCTCTATATATATTTGCTTCTGTTTGCGCCAGTTATATCTGAGCTTACTCCGGTTTGCGCCATTTTATACGCAGGGTCATTTTATGCGCACATGCTCCTATTTCCGCCGTTTTGTGTATCGTTTATACATATGTACTTTTCTTTGTGCCATTTATGCGTCATTTATACATATGTACTCCTATTTGCGCGCCATTTTAATATGTGCGTGCGCCTATTCACGCGCCATTTGAATACTTATGTACACCTCTTCGCGCCATTTATATTTATATTTAGTCTCATCTCTTCGCGCCATTTTATATTTGTATTTGGTTTCATCTCTTCGCGCCATTTTAATACTTATGTACATCTCTTCGCGCCATTTATGTACCCGTGCCACTCATACTTTCTGCACTTTTACGCCTCTGGGCTGGGCATTATTTATGTCGGTGCCCCTCTATCACCTCCAGCCCTGTATCATGTCCTTCTGCGGTAGCGTGGGCACTCAGCAACAGGCGATCTACTTGTTTAAATAAACAGTCGCCCCCGGCATTATAATGAGTAATGGTTGCTGAGCTCCCGCGGCGGCTGCCGCTTGCCTAATGGTTTGCTCCATCATTGGCGGTATTGACATAGGCGCTCCCGTCACCTCCTCATTCACGTTCGCCATCCCTAGTGGCTCCACCAAGTCTTCTGACACCTGACGTGTCGTCTTCTCTACCCGTCTAACGTCCTCCCCCTCCCAAGACGGAACGGCAGGGGTCGGCTTCCGGCAGGACGTGCACATGCTAACGTCAATGCCGGCCCTGCCACACCTATAACAAAATCTCCTTGATCTGGGGTGTGGGCAGGCGTTGTAGCGGTGACCGACCTCGCTACAATTCCAGCAGTTTGTTACTGCTGCCTCGCCATGGTCCGAACCTTCAGCTCCTGCTGGGTCCGTGAAGGACCTATTGCGCATGCTTCCGAGACCCGGAAGTGGCGTTGTAGGGATTGAAGGGTGGGGCCGTATGGGCGGGATAAAGTTGGGGGGTGGTGCGATAAGGGTGTCCATCAAGCCTGGGAGTTTCTTGCTGCCTTTGGTGACAATTGCCTCTATGATTACTTCTTCTTCTGAATTGTTCAGGCTCGCCACTGGGCTTGTTTCTATTTCTTTACTCTCCGGTGGTGGTATTGTGAATGGGTTAACCCTTTTCTTGCTTTCATTGTTTTGTTTCGGGTTATGGGTTGGGGCGACGGTATGTGGGTACGGTATGGGGGTATTTCCTTGCTGTGGGGCGATTTGGGGGGATTCTGCGATAACATCGTTTGTTGCCTTCCTGTATTTGGTCGGAATGATGTATCTCTCCTTAGTAGTGGCGTGAGCATCATGTGCGGTTGGATGGGGTTGCATGTCCGACTGTTGTGTTGCGATAGACCGCATGAACGCACATCGGTCTCCGCGATATAGTCGAACGTCTCCATGTTCCGGGGTGCTCACATATACTACTTTCTCCACATTTTTAGGTGCGTGTGGCTTTTTGGGAGGATGTCGCTTAAGAATCCTTGGCCCTGGCCTATATGGTAACGGGCTGACCGAACGTATTTGGTCGTGCGGGGTAAAATCTTTCTGTACCCGGACCTTTGTACGTGACGGTTCTAATGGACCCGTATTGTATGAGGCTGCTTCGGAAATGTATCCATCTTCCTCCTCATTTGCCGGTTCTCTACCTTCTACCTTCTGTTGATGTTCTGTGTCTTCATTTTGCTGGGCGTGTTCTTCTTGAGTTTCCGTAGTTTCTCGTCTTTGCGGACGGTCGCACTCTTGTTGTTGTGCGTCTTTCGTAGTTTTACGTCTTTGCGGACGCACGCAGAAGGTGTTGTTTTCCTCTTCTGCTTGTTTCATAGTTTTACGTCGTTGCGGACGATCGCAGGAGGTGGCGTTCTCCTCTGCATCTATCGTAGTTTTACGTCTTTGCGGACGATCGCAGAAGGTGTTGTTTTCCTCTTCTGCTTGTTTCGTAGTTTTACGTCGTTGCGGACGATCGCACTCATCTTGAGTTACCTCCTCTAAATATTCTGTATTGGGGCATGGGACGTTGTCGGTAATGGTTTGGGTTTGGGGTTGGGTGGGACTTTCGGGGTCCTCGGGGGTCGGTATGCTTGTGTCCAATAGCGAGGGGGCGAATGATGCTTCCGCTATTGGTATAGTTAGCATCGCCGCTTCCTCTTCGACGCACTCCTGTGTTGCATTGGGACTGAACTGAATTAAATTCAGTCGCGATTTCCGTACCTCTTCGAGGGCCTCGCTTACTTTCCCCATATCGATAGTAGTATTGAAGCGGTTGGGGGAACCTCTGCGTATATGCACCGTTGGTGCGGTTACGCTTCTGGACGTTAACCCCCACATTTCTTCTGGGTCGTACGCGAGGGATGGGGGGATTTGTTCGTCCCCAGGTCTCTTGGACTGATCGGACATGACCGATCGACGCAGTCCTCTGCCTCGTCCGTTTACTCGGTACATGTTGCTGCTCGTTGTTGATACCTGTGGATAAATTACTGCTATTAGGTTGGTGATATCTCTTGAGGTCTGATATATGTGCCTTTGTCGTTTTCCCGTCATTCATGTCTTTGATCTCGAATACGACGGGGGATATCTTTTTCGTAATTTTACAGGGAGCTACAAATTTTGGGGCCAATTTCGCTGAGAATTGGCTGGGACCGGACGACAGAACATGGTTGCGTCGACATACCATATCGTTTACCTCAAATGTTTCCGCTCGACGACCCTTGTTATAATATTTGGCCTGTTTTTGACTTGCGGCGCTCAGATGTTTTCTTATGAGATTGTGGATGGCGGGCAATCTTTTCATGCGATTTTGCCATTCCTGTGGTGTTAATGTTTGCACCTGCAGCGTTGAATCTTGAGACTGACGATACGTCGGCATTTCTCGGGGATTCCGGCCGAAATTTAAAAATGCCGGCGATGTCTGGGTGCTAGCGTGCACTGCTGTGTTCACTGCAAATGCCAACTCTGGGAGGTGGATGTCCCAGTTTTTATGGTCGTTTTGGACAAAAATCGCGATCATGGTTTTGATGACCTTGTTTACTCTTTCTACAGGGTTGGCCTGTGCGTGGTACGGCGCAATAAATTGGTGTACTATACCCAATTCTCCGAGTTTGGTCTTTAGCCAGTTGTTGGCAAACTCGGTACCATTATCCGAAATTAGGTATTTCGGGCAACCCCACTTGAAGATGATCTGCTCTTCTAGTGCCCGTGTGATCGCTTGGCCATTGGCTTTTCGCAATGGACGTATCTCGATGTATTTGGTGAAAAGGTCTTGGAACACCAAGAGATACTTATGTTGTCCCTTGCTGGTCGGGAACGGGCCCATGATATCTGCGGCTACACTGCTCCAGGGACCTTCGATGTTTCGTTGGGACATCAAGCCCGTGGGTCCTCTCTGCGACACTTTGTGTATTTGACACTCAGGGCAGTGTTTCACATGTTTGTGTATGTCTCTTTTCATACCTGGCCAGTAGTACTGCTGGCCGACTTTGTGAGTGGTTTTATCCACTCCAAAGTGCCCTGAGGTCAGAGTGTTATGACACTCATGGAGGACGCGCTCTCTGTCGTTAGAGGGTACCACGAGCTTCCAGTCGTCCTGGTCGTGGCCTAGAGCTTTCGTAATGTCATTTGGCCGATGTTTATACAACCGTCCCTCTTTGATCGACCAATCGGGATATAACTCCGGATGTTTTTGGATCTCGGCGCTTTTCTGGCGGTACCAATCGTCCATTTCAAGGGTGGTGAGAGTTGCGGTAGAGGACTCTGGGTGTTGAGGGGGCCTTGATAGGGCATCTGGCACATGATGTAGTGCTCCCTTTCTGTGGACGATTTCCATGTTGTACGCTTGGAGTGCTATTGCCCATCTAGCTAAACGTCCTGTGGGGTCTTTCAATGTATGTAACCACTTAAGGCTACTGTGGTCAGTTATCACCGTAAACTTTTCGCCGAGTAAATACCCGCGGAATTTTTCTACGGCCCATAGGACGGCTAGGCACTCCTTCTCGGTGACGGTATAATTTGTCTCAGCTGGTGTCAGTGTCCTGCTTGCGTAAGCAATCGGGTGCTCTTCGCCGTGGTGGTCTTGGCTTAGCACTGCTCCTAGAGCGTAATTGCTCGCATCGGTTTGCAAGACATACGGTTGATTCTGCACGGGGCGCGCTAGTACAGGCGCTTGCGTCAACAGGATTCTGAGCTTGTCGAAAGCTTCCTGTTGCGCTCCTCCCCAGTGCCACTGGATGTTTTTTTTCAATAGTTTGGTGAGAGGCAGCTTGATCTCCGCTAAGTCCTTTATGAATCTAGCGTACCACCCGACCATACCTAGAAAGGCCCTCAATTGTCGCAGGTTGGTAGGCCTTGGGTATTCGCTTACTGGGCGAATTTTGTCGGGGTCAGTGTGCAGACCGTCCGCGTCTACGATGTACCCTAGGTACTTGACCTCCGGGCAGCAAAACTCGGATTTCTCCTTGTTTATCTGTAGGCCTATCTCGTTCAAGCGGGCGAGGACCGCTTTCACCTCACGAAGGTGCTGCTCGAAGGTCTTCGTAGCGACGATAATATCGTCCATATACACGAAGACATTCGGTTGCCACGCTGGCCCGAAAACAAGGTCCATACCTCGCTGGAAGGTGGCCGGGGCGTTCGTTAGCCCATAAGGTAGTCTTGTATATTGAAAGAGGCCTTTCTGCGGGACCGCAAAGGCGGTGACCTCTTTACTGCTCTCTTCAAGCGGTATCTGGTGGTAGGCCTGACTAAGATCTATTTTAGTCAGGTACCGCGCGTCACGTAAATTGTCCAGCAGGACATCCATATGCGGAAGAGGGTATGCGTCCTTCTTAGTAATGGCGTTGACTGCCCGGTAGTCAATGCAGAACCTTATTTTTCCGTCCTTTTTAGGGACGATTACCGGGCAGCTGCTCCACGAGCTTTCTGACGGTTCTATGATACCCTCCTCGAGCAATCGGTCAATTTCCGCATGAGCCTGCTGGAGGAGTTTATCCGGTATTCGCCGGAGACGCTGTTTTATGGGACGGTGCCCCTGGGTGTCAATATAATGTGGCTGCATGCGTGCCAATTTCAGCGTTCCGGTTTTTTCCGGTATAAGGTGCCGTAGCACTCGGTCCATTGCTTTTCTCTCCGTGTCTTTTAGTTGTGCTACCCCGTTAACGGCTGCAATGGCCGTGATAGCTTCAGGTGAGTCACGGTGTTGGGTGACGAAACGCCTGATGATTTTCTTAGGCGTGTGCCACGTAGCGTCTGCAAAGTTGATGGTCATCTTTAGCGACGAAAGTATGTCCATACCAAGGATCATGGCGTATTTCAAGGAGGCCGATACTTTGAAGCGGGCTTTAAGCCGTTGGTTGTCGATCGTTAGTGACAGATCGACCTCGCCTTCGTCAGGACATACCTTGCCGTCCGGCATCTGCATATAGGAGCGCACTGGTATAATAGCTGACTTTACCAGTTTGCCGGGACCGGGGCCTACGTAGGATTTCCGAGCGCCAGGATCGATCAGCGCTGGGAAAATCTTCCCCATCAGCTCAATGTTGAGGAAGAATCTGTTTTCTTCCTCGGGTGCCTTGATGTTGGGATGTATGTGAGTTACATCCCTGGCTTTGGGGCAGTCGTATTCGTCGTCTGAGATATTTGGAGTCGTGTTGTAGGGATTCTCGAGTTCGACTCCAGCATCCTCGTCCCTTACTCGTTTCCCGAGCTCTTCCGTGGGCTGCAGCGGGGACAATTCAATGTCGTGACATTGTTCTCGCCACAATTATAACAGTAGACTTTCCGTCTATCCGGGCATCTGTCTGCCCAGTGCCCTGGTTTCTTGCAGGTCCAACAGGGCCTGTCGTCCTCGCGCTGCGGTCCATTTCTAGAACGTCGTCCGTTCTCTCGTGTCGGGGAACGATATTCCTGGTCTCGTCTGTCGGGCGATCTGTACGAGTGGTACTTATGATCGTCTCTGTTAGGCGATCGGTATTGTCGGTCAGGTGTTCTCCTTCTCGGTGAATCATGGTCTCGGTCACGTGGGGGACTTCGCGAGGGGTATTTGTGTCGGTATGGTGGTGATGGAGAGGGATTGCTTGGACGTGATGCCGATACCGGTGAGGGGTATCTGGGTGAGGGGGGTGGTCTTCTATGGTAGGGGGACGGTGACCGATACCGTGGCGATGGACTTCTTTGTCGCCTGTTCCCTTCTGTTCGTTTTGCCATTGTTTCCCTGTTGACTATTTGGGACGGACTGTCTCTTCGGGTGTCTCTCCGTGAGTTGTGGGAATACGATCGTACACTGTCGCTCCTAGTGTCTGTTGAGACGGATGGTTCACTTATCGTAACCGTTTTCTTCGGGGCCGTGTTTTTATCGTTGTCGATTGCCGCCAGTCTCGATCGTCTGTTCGCCCTTTCCGACGGAGAGCAGGCCGCGGTACTCACCATGCATTCGTCTTGTGCCGGTGGCTCTTTATATCGTTTTGTGAGCTCGCTTTTCAGCTCAATTTGCTGGCCCAGCAATTGCAGCTCGTCGATGGACTGGAACTCGTTTCTATTGATTTTTTCCATGTATGATGGATGCAGGTTTCTATATATCCTGTCGAGCTGTGCTTCCAGTGTCAGTGCAGGTGCCATTTTATCTAGCAGGACACGTATGCCTCTGAGGTAAGAGCCAATGGGCTCTTTTGAGCCTTGCGTTCTGTCACGCAATTCCTCTTCTAGGCGTAGAGTATAGTCGATAGGCCTGAATTGACGGCGCAGCGCTGCCTTGAACTCTTCCAGGGTACGCCATTGCTTATATAAGGGTCTGGCCCAGATTCGGGCTGAGCCGCCCAGTATCCCTGGAATTAGTTTCAAAATGTCAGCCGCTGGGATGTCGAGACTGTTTATCGTCTCTTCCATCCTATCAATAAATTCTTCTACGTCTTCGCGAGGGGCTCCAGTGAACTGCACCTTCCACTGGCGTAGCAATTGCCCAGTCCGTGTCTCCTTCAGATAGGTGTTCTCGAAGGGTCGACTGGTGTTCATGTGACTAGAGGTTGTCGGTGCCGCATTGGGCGTGGGCTGCGCTCCAGCTGTTGTGCAGGGCGTACCCGTGTGTGGCATCGCGGCGAACTGTTGGAACAGTGCCGGATGGGCGAATGGCCATCCTCCAGGCAGAGGTTGCCAGCTGTTGGCAGCAGCGGGGAGATGATTAACTCCCGTGGTGTTCGTGCTATGCAACGGTGGTGACGGCCATGGTCCGTACGGGTATCCCGTATATGGGGTGTTATTCGACCAGATGGGTGCCATAGTGGCAACATGGGGTTCGATGGAGCTTTTGTTTTCCGCATTATTGATGTTAGCTGTTTCATGATCTATATGATCGAGTGCGGTGGAACTCAGGACCTTTGATAGTTCCGTTATATCTCCGTCTGTCTGTCTCGCTTCATCCTTTTCGGCGTGCCATTCTGCGGCTGTTGGTCCGAACAGCCGCCGCATTTCGAAGCGCAGTAATCTGTCTCTTACTGTAGTTAAATTCTCATCTACTTGTAGGTGTTTCTGTTGGGCTTCTGTGAGCAACGCATCCTTTTGCAATTGTTCGTAAACGTTGCTAAGTCTTGCTCTTTCCTCATCTATCTCACTCCTGGTTTCTTGAGGGAGCTCCATTATTCCTAGGTGGGGGTTGTGAAAGGGGGACGATACACGCTATGGATGTAAAATAATAAAGACGACACGGTAGATATATAATAAAAATTTAAGAACAGCTGTTCGATGTGTTCTTGTTTATATGTGCTTGAGGTAAAATTTAAAAGCGTATTTTTTTTCTAGCCGGAGGTAAAATCGTACTCTTTTCTCTCTCTGGACCTTACTATTTCCAACCAAATTGTAGCAAATCTTTCTCTTTCCAGTATATTCTGTACTCGTCTATATGCGTAGTAGTGGACTAAGTAGTTACCCTAGTAAAATTTTCTTGATTATAAAGAGAATGCTAAATGCATGAACTGGACTTGAATTTTAACGTAAGTAGATAATAATAAAAGGAATGTTATTATGTTGTAATCCTCCTTTTTTTTTCTTCAGGTGTGATTATTTATGAGATTGGTTATAATCCTTTTTTTTTTCAAAGAAAATAATTTCTTTTTTCTGTGTGCTGATTTATATATACCAATAAAAAAAATTTTCTAAAGGTAAAGTAAAAAAAAAAATTTTTTTTTTTGTAGTAAAAAAAAAATTTTTTAAGACTGATTTAATTTAGATGTGGAACAGTAGTTCCGAATTTGTTGATAGAGAGGAAAAAAAAAAATTGTTTACCAAAATTTATTTATTGATGGTTGCTATTATCATTCTTATTATGTTACTATTATTATTATTATTGGTATTATGATTATTATTGTTATTATTGTTGTTGTTATTATTGTTATTATTGAAATTATGTTATATTGAATTGAATTGTTGTTATCCCAGTTACCTTGACCAAGGTTGTTATTTGTCCAGTACTGCAGTTATTCTTAGCTACACCTATTTTAGAGTGCAGTATTCCTGGCTGACAGTAGTTGATTCAATTAAGACTTATTGAATTGGAAAAAAAAAAGTAGAGTCCTCCTGTTGCTTTATTTATCAATAATTAAAAAAAAGTAATATCACACTAAAAATACATATATAAAACAAAATGTATATAGACAGTATATTTTCTCTCCCCTTGTTTTTTTTTTTTTTTCACAGAAAATACTTATTTATGTTTGTTTAGTTATAATTATTATATTATTTGTCAATGCTAAAAAGTTTACTTGGTTTTATTTACACGTCTAGTTTAAGTTTACTATTGTTATTAATTATATCCACTCATTTGTCCTTAAAAGAAAAGGTATCCAATTGTTCGTTAATGTTTCCTTCGGTTTTTTTGTTATTTCATTTATATTGGTCCTCTCGTTATGTGGTTTCCTGTCTTGTTATTACTACTTTCAGCTACTATACTTACTTGGTTATTATATTTTTAGTTGGTTTGTTGTTAAGTTGTTATTTATGATAGATGGTGGTAATAATCTTCAACTGGATTAATATATTTATTGCATTATTTTGTATTCCATTATAAAGCTATTTTACTGTAGTGGTGTCGATATCACATCTATACTAATCATTCTGCTTACTATTATTTAATGTTATTTGAGGTTATTTATTATTTTTAAATTATTATTTAGCAGTTTAATATTTAGCAGCTGAAAATAAAAGAATACTCACAGTATTAAGAGGTTATTGTAATTAAGCGTGTGATTTCCTCCTTATATTTTCAGTTAAGTTTGTTTGTATATATATCCCTAGCACTATTTGTCCTTAATTTTCATAAAAATGGTTTAAAATTAATTTCTACTATTGAAGTGGATATTCACATCTACCTTCACTTCATAAAATTGAGAAAATTCAATTCCTTCATGGTAATTGTTTTCTTTCAAAATTCCCCCTGTGCATCTATATGTCAAACATATAGGTTATACCTGTCAGAAGGAAGAGAGAGAGAGAAAGAAAATCTTCTGCTACTTGAGCCCCTCTCTTTATGAAGTATTTGTATTTAATAAAGTATTTTAAGCTATAATTGTAGTAATCGATAATAAAAAAAAGAAGCAATATCGATAGCAATGGGGAAAAGTGTCCTGTATACACTGAGTGTGGTGTCTTATAATGACAAAGTCTTATAATGCTGATAATTTCCTTGATCTTTTCTAGTCTCCAACTTGATATATATGTGCTATTTCTTCTGAGTATATCGATGAAGTATATATTTAAGAATAAACTATCTTCTATGTGTAGCGAGGGTCATATGTGGTATTGTAAAATAGTATAAAAGGTGCAGGGACGATACGATATTCATGTGCTTTTGCACATAATAAGAGAGGAAACGATATGCATATATGATATATTATATAACAAGTTAATAAAAATTTAGGGACATGAGTGGCGAGAAAGGACATACATAATATCAAAAATCAGTTAAATGTATATGAGATATATATATGGAGCATAGGAGAAATATTGTATAAAGTCAAATGCAATATTAGTAATTTAAAATAAAATGTAAATAATACATGGATTATATAGAAATTATATAGAAAGAATTTAGATTCGAATAACTGACAATGTATGTAAAGATTTTCAGAAAAGGCTATTTATTTTGCATGTAAACACACTAAGTTTAAGAGGTATTTGACCTCGACCTTGTACTTTTATTTATGTAATTACTAAATTTATCCTTTACTGTGCTGTTATTTCAATTTTGAAATACCAGCATATTTCTCAAGAAAAAGAGAAAGTTGTTCTCTTTTGTGTGTTTACATTTCAGTCAACAAATAGCGCATTTTGCTAATATAAATGAAATTATAAGTAAAATTATAATTATACTGTTACTTATACTTTCATTATTATAAATACATATATATATTCATGTAAAATACAATATCAATAAGTACATGCAAAATTTATATGAGTATAAAATTAAGAGAAACTATTTTCTATATAACACCTTGCTTGACTTTACTCAATATACATAGGGGGGGATAACGAGAAGGCATTTATGTACATTAGTTTTAGCCCGATAATTTAATTAATTAATTATAAATTGTTAATTAATATATTAGTACCTAGACGTGACGAAAGGGGAAAAAGGGGAGAAGCATCTAATCATAAAAATTTGTCAGTAAAAATTTCTGACACATTTATGCTATTGCGCATTCTTCTGCGCACACTTGTGGCTGCAATCGTCGCCTGTCCGTGTGTGCACTTGTACGTGTATTGCGTACTTTTTCTTCGTGCAGCTAGGCTAAAGGGGATCGGAAAAAAGAGTGAGTGCACGATGTGGCTCTTCTACGAGGCTTCAGGATCACTTTTGTCGCGGGCCCCACGTTCTGGGCGCCATTTTATAACCCCGAAATCGGGTTATACTTACTATTCACTTACGTGTGTGTGTGTGTGGACTCTTCCACGCTGCTGGCCGTGCACTCCACTGAAAGGGGACGGGGAACGGAGAATGAACCACGCGAGTGAATTTATTAGATTATTACAATATTACTGTTTATTTGTACAAACCGACTATTTACAACGATGAATCAATACATATGCTTAATCCTGAGTGCGGGTTCCGCGACACTACATCAAATATTTAGTCAATCATGCACTCCTTTAACATCTACGGGGACGGGGGAAACGGAACGGGACGCTTTTGACGAAACACGTGGGAACAACGGTATTACACTACGCATTAAATGCTAACGGACAATTTGTGCTCGAACGCATTCACGGCGATACAATGCGATACACGGAATTAAAAACTAATCGCTAAGCTACGCGCGATAAATACATATTTTACGGCTAAACCGCGAAGCTATGCCGTCGGCAGATCGCGGCGCGCGGATGCGACGGCGGGTCAGGACCTAGCTATATGCGCACCTGAATGAAATAACAAAAGCAAAAGCTACTTGCCGCCGACGACGATGATGCTGTCGCTGGCGCTCGCTGGTGCTGTCGCTGACGCCCGTTGATGTCGTCGCTGGCGCTCACTGGCGCGGTCGCTGGCGCTCGCTGGTGCGGTCGCGGTCGCTCGCTGGTGCGGTCGCTGTCGCTCGCGGTGCGGTCGCTGTCGCTCGCTGGTGCGGTCGCTGTCGCTCGCCGGTGCGGTCGCTGTCGCTCGCCGGTGCGGTCGCTGTCGCTCGCTGGTGCGGTCGCTGCTGTCTGGGCAACCGGGCGCGCGCTCTCTCTCTCGCTCCTAGCTGCTGGCTCGCGCGGCTGCGCGTGGCGGCGGCTCGTAGCCGCTGATGGCGTCGCTGGTTCACAACGGCACGCGTATGGCAACGCGCACACGCCTCCTCAAGGCTTCCGCTCACAGTCCGGGGCTGATACGAGGACGTCGCCGCGTGTCCTCTCCTCGTCGATGCCGATGCCTTCGCACGGAGTTTGCGCGAGGGCAAACTTACTACGCGTTCCCGCGAAAGGTGCAAAACTGCAACCTCACTTCACGTTTCACGATGCGATCGTGAACGAACAAAACTACTGTATTCTAACGCGGGACAAAATGAAGGTGCGTCGGGGACGAAAAGGAAAAAGAAATGCGACGGAGAACCAACTCGAGAACTCGAATTGACGAAGGTCAAGACAAGAATGCGAAGTTCGTTCCGAACTTCTTACTTCCTACAGCGCTTCCAGCGCCCTCGCGGCTCGCGCGTATTGTTTCGCGGGCACGCCCGAACACTCGCGGTTTCGCACGAGCGCTCTCACCTACAGCCGCCATTCGGGCGGTTACAATATATATATATATATATATATATATATATAATAACGTAAATAAATCTGACTGTCCCCACCACTTTATTTTCTCCTTTGGTATCCGACGTTCCGAACCGCTTTGGTTCATCATCAGAAACTAAACTGAGTTTAGTTCCTAGAGAAAAATTTAGTTCCTAGAACTAAACTAGCTTAGTTCCTGAGGATAAACCGAAGTGGTTCGAAACGTCGGATACCAAAGGAGAAAATAAGGTGGTAGGGGCAGTCAGGTTGTTCTTTACTAACATAGAATATAGTTTATGATTTTTATTATTTTTATTTTATGTTCTTATTCTTATTTTTTAATCTAATTTATTTTTTGTAATAAAGTTTATTTCAGATTCTTCGAGCATGATAATAAACAAGGACAGTCTAACAGTCGTTATATTAGTTAATGTATTATATTATAAAGACTGTAAGACTAATAAAAATATTTGTTAATTTAACTAATAATACAAATATCTAAACGATATTTTCACGGATCTGTTTCAATTCTTTAAAGAATACTTACTAAAATACATTCAAAAATATCTTATTAACTCTTCACATAAAACAGGTACAAACTACTTTCAACTATTCTACAACGAAAATAACTAGCCATGGTTTTAGAAATTTAAATTTAAAAAAATCGATACCAATAATTAATTGAATAAGAAAGAATCATTTTAATTTAAATATTTTGTTAGCCAAAGTAAACATAATATAAAAAAGTATAAACATATATTTAGCTTAAAACTTAAAGATATAAACAAAGCTTATTTTATAAATATTAGGAGGTGAACGTAGTTACCGAGTTTATTTTAACGAAATACGGACATTTATGATGGAAAATGGATATACATTAGCTTAATCAAAATATTTTCCGCCATTTTCTACTACTTTTTCCCATTTTTCTGGCAATATGGCGATGCCGTGGCGAAAGAACGATGGCGATTATAGCTAAGATAATAGCAATTCGACCGTATTAGCAATATAAATATAAAATGCGATACTAGCGTTAAGGCAGAGTTAAAACGGTAAAAAAAGCATCATGGTGTTCTCTGTACATCATTGAAACGATTTTAGAAAGGAAGATTGCTGTACAGAATTTCACTTTTTATAGAAATATGAACACTAATTTAAATTTTTACTGTATGCCTAAACCTGAAACTGTTAAAATTTATTTTATGATATTGAAATGGTAAATAATCATAAAGAGTGGATCAAAATAATAAAAATTAAATACGATAAGAAAACAGTTATTTATGGCGGTAATGATAGTCATCGTTCCAAAGAAAATACATGAACAATGACCAAGAGAATAAAGAAATAAATTTTAAAATACAAAATAAATCATTAAGTGAATCTATTATATATTATATATTAATTATATTATATTATGTTATCAGGTATGTGAATAAGTCTTTCCCGTTTTTTTTCAAATTTTGAGCCTTTATTGTGAAAAAATGGTTACAAATGAATTATTGAAAGTATTGGCCATCGCTAGCAACAACTTTTTCCCATCTTTCTGGCAACATACGAATCCCGTTGCATAAAAATTCGACCGGTTTGGCCTCTATCCAGTCATCCACCCATTTTTTGGCTTCCTCGTAGGAATGGAAGTGCTGGTCAGCCAGGCCATGCGTCATCGATCTGAAGAGATGGTAATCAGACGGAGCAACGTCTGGACTATACGGCGGGTGGGGTAGGACTTCCCATTTGAGCGTTTCTAAGTATGTTTTCACCGGCGGTGCAACATGTGGGCGAGCATTGTCATGTTGCAAAATAACTTTGTCGTGCCTGTTGGAGTATTGTGGCCGTTTTTCTCGCAGTGCGCGGCTCAAACGCATCAATTGTCGTCGATAGACCTCGCCAGTGATCCTTTCATTCGGTTTCAGAAGCTCATAGTAAACCACACCTATCTGGTCCCACCATATACAGAGCATGAGCTTGGCGCCATGAATATTTGGCTTGGCCGTCGATGATGATGCATGGCCGGGTAGTCCCCATGATTTTCTTCGCTTTGGATTATCGTAACGTATCCACTTTTCATCGCCAGTCACGATACGATGCAGAAAACCCTTTCTTTTATGTCGCTGAAGCAGCTGTTCGCAAGTGAAAAAACGCCGTTCGACGTCTCTCAGCTTCAGTTCGTACGGCACCCAATTTCCTTGCTTTTGGATCATTCCCATTGCTTTCAAACGCTTGGAAATGGTTGTTCGGTCAACTCCCAATGCTTCAGCAACTTCTTCTTGCGTTTGACAAGAATCTTCATCAAGCAAAGTCGCCAATTCTCGATCTTCAAAGATTTGCGGCCGCCCGGAACGCTCCTTGTCTTCCACGTCGAAATCACCGCTTTTGAAGCGTCGAAACCATCCGCGAACACTTGAATCATCAACACAACCTTCTCCATAAGCCTCCTGAAGCAATCGATGCGTCTCGGCAGCAGATTTCTTCAAATTGAACCAATAAAGTGAAACTTCCCGCAAATGACGTCGACTCGGCTCAAATTTCGACATTTTTACGATATCAAAAATTTATGATGCGAAAAAATTTTAACTAATGTGTTAGAATGGAATTGTTGACATATGAATAAGCTTTGATTATGACATATGTAACCATTGAATACTCGCACAGTATTGGTGGCGCCATCTCTTACAAAAAACGGGAAAGACTTATTCACACTCCTAATATATTATTATTATATATTATATAATAAATCATTAAATAAATCTATTTTCAAAATCATTTGTATTTAATTTCATTTTTTATTATATGATGTGCTTAATTAAAAGTAAAGAAAACAATTTGATAAGAAAAGCAATACACTAGGTGTGATAAAAAATTAAGGTGATCTTCATAAAGGTCGCCTTCAAAATAATCCCGCTCAGATCTAATACACTTGTGCTAGCCCTTTTTTAAATCTTCAAAGCATTTCTGATAAGCACTTTTTGGTATAGCCTTAAGCTCTTCCAGCAATGCAGTCTTTATCTGTTCAATCGTAGTAAAATGCGATTCTTTCTTGGTCCTTTTCAGTTTTGCAAACAGGACAAACGGTGACCAATGCATGATTACGGTGTTGTTATTAGCCAAAAAATTACGAACAATCAATGACTTGTGAGCTGCCGCATTATCGTGGTGCAATAATCATAACTGGTTTTCCACAATTTCGGACGTTTTTTTACGTATTGCTTCATGTAAACAGCATAGAACTTTAAGGTAATACTTCCCATTCACTACATAACCTTGTGATAAGACCTCCTGATGCAATACGCCATAATAATCCAAGAAAAGAGTTAGAAAAACCTTGACATTTGATCGAATTTGGCGTGTTTTTTCGGGTCTTGATGATCATAATGTTTCCACTCGAATGCTTGAGCCTCATTTTCTATGTTACAACCATATAATCTTATTTCATTACCTGTCATGATACTTTTGAGTAAAGCTGAGTCATTGTTGGTTTCATTTAACAGCTCCTGAGCGATACGAACGCGGCATTTAGTTTGCTCAAAATTTAGTAAGCTCGAAACAAACTTTGCTCATACACGTTTCATGTCCCAAAGCTCCGTAAAATTGCTTGGCACGAACCAATCGAGATGCCGATATCATCAGCAACTTTTCTTACAATAATTCGACGATTCCTCGACACTATGTTCTTCACTTTTTAAACGTTTTCGTCAGTTGTTGGCATGATGTACCGTTTATAGCGAGTTTCGTAACTGGAGTCTTCTCGGGCTTCTGGGAAAAGATTGTGCCATTTGTAAAATGTTTTTTTACATCGTTTAGATTCACCGTATGCCACTGTCAATAGTTCAAGTATTTTGAAACACTTTATTCCGTTTGTACATAAAATTTAATAAAATTTTTGGATACATTTTTGTCAATAGCAAGAAATTGCCAAACAAGCAAAACACGACTAACCTTTAACCTCTCGCAATCAAACTAAAAATGCTACATATCTAAAATTATGGACAGATAAAAAAATAAAAGAAAATTCAATATCGAATGTACGCAGTCTGCGAAATTTGAAAAGTCACCTGACCTTTTGACTACACCTCGTATATTTATTAATATAGTATACATCAAGTATATTAGAAGAAAGTATATACAGAAAAACTCGTCTGGTGTGAATAGATGCATACGAACAGGTGACGAGTCGAACTCAGCGTCAGTAGATACAGTATATTCTCGGTATGTTATTCTTAAAATAACAGAATAATTTGCCGATACGTTTATTTAGTGATAGCGCAATTTCTATTAAATATATAATTGGTCAATTTTCCTTTATGGAGCTATATAGCCCATTATGGAACTGTTTCTGATGCTACTGGCCGGCTACTGGACTACACAACAAGAGTAATAATATATATAATACATATAAACGATGATAAAAAAGTAGAGTAACAGTACATTGAACAATTCTGTTTTATTTGTAGTTCTATTATAATTTTTCAAGTGTTTATATATTATTGTTAGTTAGATAATATATTTTGTATTTTGTATTATATATATATATATATATATATATATATATATATATATATATATATATATATATATATATATTTAATTATCAAACGATTAAATTAGTAGAAAAAATAAAATGCTATATGCATTCTAAAATATAATTTTGAATAATGTTTAGATTAAAAATAAAAGTACATGATTATATTGTAATAGAATTTTTCTGAATATCTATAATATAATGATTGCATTTTAAACAAATACAAATTATCATAAATAAAGGTGCTATATTTCCGGAAGAGAAGCTGAAGCGAGCTCAAAACGTTGGACCACATACAAGATGATTTAGCAGATCAGTTGCTATAGGATGTAGTCAAATATTTCTTTGCTAATTTGAAGATTTTTCAGCATAATAATGTTTTATTTCAGATTAATGGACACGGGTGATTATAAACAAGGACAATTTAATTGTCATTATAATTATAATTATTTATATTTATTGATATTATTATATTATTATTTATTTATTTTACATGTATTTATATTTATTTATATTTGTTTAAAATTCAATCATTCTAATTATAATATTATATATATTTTTTTATTCTATTTAATAAGACTGTAAGACCAATAAAAATATTTATTAGTTTATTTTTGAAATCGTAAAATGTGAAAAGGAAAAACTAATAAATAGCATCAGTAACGATGATATATTTAAATTTAATGCACAGAAATATACTAGTCTATATAACAATACAAACTTTAAAGTATAAAATAACGTGAAAAGTTTAAATAACGAGCTTTTAATGTACTTGCGATGAAATATGCATACAAATTGTGAATGTATATGAAATTTTATAAGTATTTTTGATTTTTTAAGCTACCAGATTGTATACCAGTAGATGTGTATGGAACGAATACTACTTATATCGGTCAGCTGTTCTTACTCGTTTATCATATGTTAAACACAACTCCGATAGAGTCAGCCAGTAGCGTCAGAAATCGTGACAGGACGGCAACTAGGTCCATAACGGAAAAGTGACCGTTTAAATATAAAATCCAAATTGCGTTATTGCTAAATGTATGTACTGGCAACTTACTGTTTTATTTTCGCAACATGCTCTCAACATATTGTGCAAAGCCTGAAATGCGCAGTTGATGAGCAGAATACTCGTATTTGTAATTATATTAATAATTATATATTTCGAACACAATTACTTATGTCACATTTATTTCTATTTTAATATGCTATGGGATTATAAAATATAGTACAATATATTTTTAGTATAAAGACATATTTTTTAATTAAAAAAATCAGTTCACTCCATATATATTATGCACTCAGAACTATCTTAACGACCACGGCTGCAATTTCTGCCTTGATGCAGTTGCACTTTCGTATATGCGGTGGCCGTTTTCTTTACCAATATGATCATCTCTTTCTGACGATGATATTCGAAAAAAATCTAAAAATAGAATATGCTGTGCATCAAAAACATATTTTAAAATAATATTGTTGAAAAGTATGTATTATGAGTGATATTCACGTATCTTGATGTTAACGGTTTTCCCTCCTTACAGTAATAAACCTTTCTAACCTTCTCAGGGTTATTAAGAAAGATACCACCTTTTGTCTTTTCCATTTTGACGCCAAACTGTAATAAAATATTAGGGAAGGGATAATCCTTATGTATATGTAGTGTACATTTTTCGTACCTTGGAATACGGAAAATGCCGAAAATGTAGTTAGTCGAGCGAGAGCCTTTCGAGGAGTAACTGCGTTACTCGAGGCATCGTGAGTATTCATTTGTATTCATTGTATTAATTTTTTTTCTTATTTAATAAATACTGTATATATCTGGAATCGATTAAACTTATTTTACTTACTCCTAAGCAAAGAAGTTTAATAGGTTATCGGCCCAGAATGTTGCCATTGTGCCTACAGTATTTGATTAATAAGCCTATGTAAAGTGAATATAAGTTCTGAATATTACCGAAACTCTAAACAGAAGTGATAGTGTTTTCTTTTGATTGATTCACGATGGCTGAAAAAGAGATTGACGAACTCACAAAATTAGATGGCACGAATTATTCCATGTAGAAATTTGGACTGTCTATCAAAAAAAATTAGCAAAAGAATTGTTCGAGTATGTGAGTGGTACAGAGAGACAACCCGACGAAGAAAAAATAAAGGAATTGGGAGATTACAGAAAGAAATCATCGCAAGCAACAATGATTATTCTCTGTTCAGTAAATAGAAATTTACACTGTAATCTCGTTAACTGCTCTGCACCGAAAGAAATGTGTGATAAAATCGCGCAATTGTATGGCGATACAAGCGTCGATGCTAAACAAACTGCTTGGCAGCAGTTCTATGCATTCCGCATAGATGATCAAGATCGTATAGCAGAACAGTTAGAAAAATTTGAACTTTTTTGCAAAAAGCTTGAAGATGCAGGTGAAAAACCTTCGGAGTCATCTGTAATGACAAAACTGTTGGATAGCTTACCCGAAAAATTTGAAATTTTTAATGATGCGTGGGACTGCACTCCTGAGCAAGATCAAACAAAAGCCAATCTAATTGCCCGATTGATTAAAGCCAATAAACGATCTATTGAGAAGCAAACTACGGTACTTGCACTTCAAGTACAGCGAACCTCATTTAACAGTGCAACGAAAAAGAAACGCTATAAAAAGGACATTGAAAAACTGAAAAAACGAACGCATTGCGGAAAGTATAAAGAGAAAGGCCACTGGGTGCGCGAGTGTCCTAATAGACAAACAGAACACAATATAAAATTCGACAACGCAGCAAAAAAGGCATCCGCGCTTGTTTGCAACATTATTGCAATATACCAATGCACTGATGAAATTCGACGTACTGTATGGATTGCAGACTCAGGTGCTGGAATGCACATAACGTTCCAAAAGGAAAATTTTTCTTTTTTACATGCAAATTCAAATGTCCAAATGGTAAGAATAGCGGATGATCGCACCATTTTGGCATCAGGCATTGGTACTATAGTAATACAAGAAAAACTTGAAGGTGTATTATACGAGCGCGAATACGGCTCTGGCGAAAAATTGCATACAGATGTGTGCGACTTCGTAAATATATATTTTAGTGCTCAAGAATAAGAGCACAAGCTTTAGGAAAGTGTATTTTTTGCGCCATATGTCAGAAGTGTATAGCTGCCTTAAGGAATTTGAAGCATTCGTCATCAGACAGACAGAATCGAAAATAAAAGTTTTAAGATTCGACAACGGGACGGAATATACCTGCGATAAGTTGCAACGTTTACTGAAAGAAAGGAGGATAATCGATGAACGCTCGTCTCCTTATATTCACAAACAGAATGGACGCACTGAACGTGAAATCCGCACGCTAGTTGAGAGCGCATGTTCTATGCTGCATGCAAAGGGCGTAGATATTTATTTCTGACCAAAAGTAATAAATACAACATGCTACATTCTAAATCGGATAATTTTAAAACTGGGACAACTAATTACTCCGTTTGAAAAATGGTTCAAACGCAAACCTACAATAAAACACTTAAAAGTGTTCGGCGCGGTAGCTTATTTAAATATACAGAAAGAAAAGCGACATAAATTTGATAGTAAAAGTAAGCCGACCATTATTATAGGATACGATGGTGAATCGACGAATTACAGACTCTGGGATTGTATTTCTAAAACGATTTATATCAGCAGCGATGTAAAGTTTGAAGAGAGTATATATCCAAAGATGTACATGGAGGCAAAGTCTGATACGGTTGTACTTGATTTTAGCTTTAAAGAAGACGAGCATATTAGTGAACAGCAAATTCCAATTGATGAAAGTTTCAGCATACAAGAAGAAGATAAGGAGTAAGAAAATCAGCTGATAGATCCAGTGGACGCTGATATCGAACCAATAGGCGACGATGATAACGTATCAGAAGATCGACGTTTACGTGATAGAAGCAAAATAGCAGCGCCTGATGGTGTACCTATTGCGTTTTTGGCTGATACTGTCCGTTAACGTATAAGGAAGCTACATCTAGTGATTGCACCTCTAAATGGAAAAATGCTATGGAAGAAGAAATGCAAGTTTTAAAAGAGAACAATACTTGGAGCTTAGTCACCCTTCCACCAGATAAACGTGCAATAGGGTGCAATAGGGTCTTTAATTTAAAAGGTGATGCAGCTGACAATATAAAGCGATATAAAGCAAAACTCGTTGCGAAGAGATTTCGTCAACGAGAAGGTATTGATTATTTTGACACGTTTGCCCCCGTAATCCGCTACGAATCAATTAGAATTTTTTTGGCCATAGCAGCAAAAGAAGATTATGAAATTCGACGTCAAAACAGCATTTCTCTATGGGGATCTTCACGAAGATATTTACTTGAAGTAACCTCTAGGATACACAAATGAGAGGCAACCGACGGCAGTCCTCAAACTACACCGCAGCCTGTACGGATTGAAACAGTCTCCCAGATGCTGGAATAAGAAATTCACGAGATTCCTAGCAGAATTCAATCTCATGAATATCACAAGTGATAAGTGTGTGTTTGTGGGTACAGTGGAAAATTTTAAAATGTATTTGGCCGTGTATGTCGATGATGGCTTAATAATGAGTGAAAGTATGAAAGGGATTGAGAGTGTGTTGAATTATTTGAAACATAATTTTAAAATTACTGTTGACTGTACGAACGAATTTCTAGGATTCGAAATTAAACGCGATCGCAAGAACCGAATGCTAAAACTTTGTCAATCTGGTTACATTAGTAAAGTGTTAGAAAAATTTAACATGATTGATGCAAATTCATCGAGTGTGCCTACATAATCAAATTTGATTTTGAAAAAGAGTGTTTATCTATATGACGGTAAAATACCATATCGTGAGGATATAGGTTTCTTGTTATTTGCTGCACGAGTCAGTCGTCCAGATATCGAATATGCTGTTAATTACGAAAGTCAATTCTTAAGTTGTTTGAATGAGAGCCATTGGCAAGCAGTAAAGAAAATAACGAGGTATTTGAGTGGCACGCATGATTACGGCATAGTCTACAGAAACAGTGGGGGTTCGTTCGATCTTTTCGGATTTACAGATGCTGACTATGCTGGGTGTACTAAAACGCGTAGATCAATAAGCGGGTTTGTTTTCTTTTTAAATGGTGTGCCAATATTTTGGTCTAGCCAATTGCAAAAGGTTGTTTCTATATCAACAGCAAAATCTGTATATATAGCTTTATTTTATGGCGTTCAAGGAGCCGTTTGGTTACGCCGCATAATCAATAAATTAAATATTCAAAGTAAAAGTACACTTATATATGTCGATAACCAAGTGGCCATAAATATTGCAGGCAATTCTGAAGATCACAAGCGCTCAACGCATATTGACGTTAAATATCATTTTATTTGGGATGTCGTAAATCGCGAAGAAGTAATAACTAAATATATACGATCAAGCGAACAATTAGCTGATTTATTAACAAAGCCTTTGCCAAAATAGCAGTTTTGTTACTTGACATCAAAATTAAATGTAATCGGCCACTCAAAATAAGTGGGAGTGTTGAAAAGTATGTATTATGAGTGATATTCACGTTTCTTGATGTTAACGGTTTTCCCTCCTTACAGCAATAGACATTTCTAACCTTCTCAGGGTCATTAAGATACCACCTTTTGTCTTTTCCATTTTGTCGCCAAACTGCAATAAAATATTAGGGAAGGGATAATCCTTATGCATATGTAGTGTACATTTTCCGTACCTTGGAATACGAAAAATGCCGAAAATGTAGTTAGTCGAGCGAGAACCTTTCGAGGAGTAACTACATTACTCGAGGCATCGTGAGTGTTCATTTAAATTCATTGTATTCATTTGTTTTCTTATTTAATAAATACTGTATATATCTGGAATCGATTAAACTTATTTTACTTACGCCTAAGCAAAAAAGTTTAATAAATATAAATAAAAAATCATTTTTTTCCTTGCATGGATGTTAAGCAACAGAATGAAATGGTCATATAGGATCAAATATTATCGCAAAGCCTGCTCACGGTTATCGTGGCTACAATATAAACTCGTATAACTTACTTTGAAACTTATTATAAGACCTTTAACTGCAAGTAAAAATTTACGCCGGTTTTAACGATCTTGCATGTGCTGTGATTGGCTGATCAAACATAGACCCTAACTTGTGACATTTTATTCGGATGGTGGGTCTTGTCGGAAACGCTTGTAAAATACTAAGCAGTGGACATTCTTAAGAAGGTTCCTTCCACAAAAGTTACGTAAGCAAAAATATTTCTTATTAAAAAAGTTCCATAAATCTTATAGTATCTATTGAATTTTTATTAAATAGATTAGGTGGAATATTAAAATAAAGATATACGAAATAATCTTTTAATATGACTTTTACTTCAAATGAGAAAAGAAAAGACGCCTGTTCAAACGAAAGGACGGCAGAAAACTGACTACAGTTCTCGAAATTGAAAATTCTGCAAGCCTTTGTGACAAGCTTATAACCTATAAAAAAACTTCAGGCATCTAAACAATAAACTCTAAACAATAAATCATTTGCTGCGCAGGACAGCAAAGACGCAGACCGTAATAACACCAAGTGGAGATATCTGTTTACATACCTTTTACGATACTGTCCAATATTTAGTTTCAAGTATTTTTTGCTTTATTAATTATAGAAGGCTAAAATAATCTAACAGTATCCTTATTTTATGAATTTTACTTTTAGATGTTTGAGAAATTCGAGTTTAGAAATATGACTATTTGGAGACTCATATAGCTTGTATGAAAAACGAAAAAAATTCCGAAGAAAATTATTTCGTGTAAAGTTTAGAAGCAATTGCCATGAGCAAAAAATAATGGATGGAGACGTCTAAGTTTCCTCCATACGACAACCTCTTTCGATTTATTTGATTACGTGCAAAATCTAGAAATATTCTCATGTAAGTAAAAAAGTTTTGGTTATACTGTATGTTGAATAAAAATCAGAACAGGAAGTTATATTTTTTAATATAGATAAAGAAAAAAGTCTTCGAAAAATAAAAATTTTTAATTTCTTTTTGAGAATTATTTTTTAATAAAAGTTGAATGCTATCTATATACAAAATGATTCATTTTAAATAACGGGTAGGAATAGTTCGGACGGTAAACATTTTGGAAGAAAACTGTTTATATAAAAGTTGTAGGGTACAAAAGGGGATAGTTGATGGTGGCCTTGATCTTAAAATAGAAGTTGGTATTCAAGGTTGTTTCAAGGTAAACTTGGTTTTATCAGACACGCAGTATATATTTCTTGTAATACTAATTTTCAGGCTACTTTAATGTTAATAAATTAATTAATATCGTTTAAAAATTTTTGAAATACTAAATCAAATCAAGATATTATTTCCAATAAATGAAATATCAGAAAATTACATACCATATATAACTTTCTTGTGTTTATTTCATTTTTCTCAAAATTGGCTCTTTCTACCTAGTGTACGTCGTCACATATTTCTCCATTCTTTTTTACTGTCAAAAATATTCTCACTTATTTTGAAAATTAAATTAATAATATATCAATTAATAATTCGAATTTTGCAGTGTTCGCTCACATACTTACTTGTGCGTGTGTGTGTGTGTGTGTGTGTGTGTGTGTAATTCTGAATTTTACTATAGAACGTTGTTTGAAAAAATAATCAACTGAATGCCTGTCTATATTTATTTATAAAAAACTAATAAATACAATTATAATATTTCTACTAAAATCTTGAACGAAAATAATATTTCGATTTTTATTCCCAAAATTCATTTGGCTTACAATAAATAAAATTTAGTATTTCTCTAAATATCATGAAATTTGTTTTACAAATTATTTGTGCTGATTTGTGGGAGATATTATTATGTATGGTGTTTTCTGCGAGCTGCAGCGCTTCTGTGTTTGAATTGGAAAATGCGGAGAGAAACAGAGAGAGAGAGAGAGAGAGAGAGAGAGAGAGAGAGAGAGAGAGAGAGAGAGAGAGAGAGAGAGAGAGGGCGAGAGAGAGGAGTACAAAAATAACAGATATTGAAATGATGCTCCTATATCTCATATTTCAATTATTAAATGCTTATTTCTATATAGACTTAAAAAAATAAAAATTAAAACTTCTGGATTTGATCTCTACGATAAATATAGAACGATCAGTGTGTCGCGTGATTTTTTTCAAATATTTTATGTAATCACTATTTTGTTGGAATTATTTTTTGTTGTTGTAGGAACTTAGTATTACATACTCAACATGTGTTTAAAATAATAGAAATATTATGTAAATCTGGATCATAAATGTTTACTTATCACTATGATTATAAATTAATCATTGAATTTTTCATCTTTACACAAGCGCTTAACGAATCTGGTTCCAAAGTTCAACGTGACAACAGTAAACTATTTTGTCGAGCTATTTGCAGATTAATGTAAAAATGTAAAGTGATCAAGTTCGCGAATCTCGTTTTGAACAAACATCACACGGCCATAAATCTTTCAACGCTAAAAGGTCTTTAGTTTGCCTCAAAGAATCGCTATTTATTATCTTTACGTACAAAGTCGCGTCGTATTGTACTGCAAAAGAAATTTGGAAGGGAATAAAAGTTTATCTTTGAATTGTATTTATACATAAAAGCCGCGTATTGCACTTAACCAAAACAGAAAGACTTTTGTCAGAAGAGGCCTGCTTTTTGATTTGCTTTAGTAAGACCGAGAAAGAACGATGAGTTGTGAGAAGATGAGCAGGAGGAAACTTACGATGCCCGCGAGTAGAAGGCCAAGAGATGCAGTAGAGCTTTTTTTTTTGATTGGTAGCTTCCTTTTGGATTCGTTTCTCATTTATCTCCGTCTGCCTCTTTTCTCGAGCACGTGAACACAAGTTTCTTTTGTTTTACCATTTTTTACTGACCCTTGCAGTCATCTCCGCCTTCTCTCTAGGCTTTTCTTATTTTCTTCTGATCCTCTTCTTTGCCTTCTGCCTCCTTCACTTCCATTGCTCCCTTTTACAGCGCCTCTCCCTTCCACTCGCTGCTTACTTTTTCTTTATTATTTACTTTCTGCATATCTTTTTCGTATTCCCGCCTCTTTTTCTTCTTTTTTATTTCGCTTTAACTCTTTCGTCTCAGTTTTTCTCCTATATGCGAACTAACATGGCGGTTTGTGCATTCACCGTCGTGTGATTGACGCTTCAGCATCCATTAAACTCAGAATTCTCGCTTTCTCCCGCTCCATCTGCCTCTACAGTGTCGTCTACCTCCCTCTCCTTCTTACATGAGTAAATTTATTTTTTTGCATTGAATTAAACCAGTTCTTCTGGATATAATAAGTTTAAAAAAATCAATTGCCACGAAGATTACATTTAAGGGATTTATTGTCAAAATCGTTAAACAATAAATTATTTTAAAAGTGAAATTTTTTTGTAGATTTAGATAAATGTTTTTGAAATTAAATAAATGGTTTATTAGTATACTATTATCATTTTTTTCATTTCAAAAAACACAATTTTTCTTTTAAGAAATGCGATTCTTCATTTTTAAAACTTTATTTGAATGAAATAAATAGTTTTTAAAAACACAATGCTGTAAATATCTTATAGTTCAACAAATTATAAAGAGGAACTGTAGTATTTGAACTTATTACGCAGTCATTTTCGTAATCTTGAACTATGTAAGATATTAAGCGTAAATTATATATTTTATTGTAATTAAGAATATATATATATATATATATATATATATATATATATATATATATATATATATATATTGTAATGTACACAATGCGGCGCACCTCAATTTCAAATAGAAGCACTGCTGTATCGTTCTAATTTTACAAATAATTATAACTGTTCGAGACGCTTTGTATAGCAATCAATAGAATCGTGCGTTCTATACGGATGGAAAGGGAAAGCGTGAATCCACTTAGCGAGTAAATTTTAAAACATTTTTTATTTTTAATTAAGGAGTTATTACAATTAATAATATGTTTATTACATTAAATTTAATGTTTTCAAGAAAATTAATTTATTAAATTTTACTTTCTGATTTAGTAAATTTAAATAAATTTTACAAACACATCGTAGACCTCCGTCGCTGATTAGCACCGATATTTGGAAGCATAAATAGAGCGACGTTAAATAACATAAAAAAAAAAAAAAAAATTTAAATAAATTCTTTTTATATAATTAATAATAGTTTTTTAAATTACAAAATATCGTTTTAACTGAATCAGTTAATATATTTATGTATTTTTTAAAAAAAATGAAAAATAGTTGTTTGTATTGAACTAATATTTCGTGATTTCAATTTAAACAAATGCATTTATTTGAAACTAGCTTTCTCCGTCTCAAGTGAATTATTTCACAGTTCAATAACATCTATATAAAAAATACTTTATACAGAAATCGATATTTGTATAGTTAATTTTATCTATCCTTGCATCTATATGAAAAGGTGCTATCTTAGTGTCCGCTTCAATAAAGTGTTAGTTTGCAGACAATATTTGCGTCGATTTGAGTTGGCACAACTAACTAATTATTGAAGGTATTTAATTTAAAATACGAAAATATATGATAGATATATATATATATATATATATATATATATATATATTAAGGTCTGTTTCAAAAGTTCCGAGACCTATAAAAGAAAAACTTTTAGAGACATTTAAAACAATTTAAAACAAAGTTTAGTGCGTTCGAACAGCATTGCAAATGACTTTTTCATGTCGTTCACCGAAATTATTTTCAAAATGACGGTGGTTGTCTTTCGGATGCCTTCGACGTTCCTGTAACGCTTTCGTTTGATGATCAAATGCAATTTACCGTATAAGTAGAAGCCACATAGAATTAACACATCTTTTTAGTGTATATCTCTCAGCGGTATAAAAATCTAAATGTTTCTAAATGTTTAAATTTTTCATGTAGTTCGTCTACCGTATATTAATTTCACAATAATATTTTATATCAGGTATGTGAATAAGTCTTTCCCGTTTTTTTTCAAATTTTGAGCCTTTATTGTGAAAAAATGGTTACAAATGAATTATTGAAAGTATTGGCCATCGCTAGCTACAACTTTTTCCCATCTTTCTGGCAACATACGAATCCCGTTGCGAAAAAATTCGACCGGTTTGGCCTCTATCCAGTCATCCACCCATTTTTTGGCTTCCTCGTAGGAATGGAAGTGCTGGTCAGCCAGGCCATGCGTCATCGATCTGAAGAGATGGTAATCAGACAGAGCAACGTCTGGACTATACGGCGGGTGGGGTAGGACTTCCCATTTGAGCGTTTCTAAGTATATTTTCACCGGCGGTGCAACATGTGGGCGAGCATTGTCATGTTGCAAAATAACTTTGTCGTGCCTGTTGGAGTATTGTGGCCGTTTTTCTCGCAGTGCGCGGCTCAAACGCATCAATTGTCGTCGATAGACCTCGCCAGTGATCCTTTCATTCGGTTTCAGAAGCTCATAGTAAACCACACCTAGCTGGTCCCACCATATACAGAGCATGAGCTTGGCGCCATGAATATTTGGCTTGGCCGTCGATGATGATGCATGGCCGGGTAGTCCCGATGATTTTCTTCGCTTCGGATTATCGTAACGTATCCACTTTTCATCGCCAGTCACGATACGATGCAGAAAACCCTTTCTTTTATGTCGCTGAAGCAGCTGTTCGCAAGTGAAAAAACGCCGTTCGACGTCTCTCAACTTCAGTTCGTACGGCACCCAATTTCCTTGCTTTTGGATCATTCCCATGGCTTCCAAACGCTTGGAAATGGTTGTTCGGTCAACTCCCAATGCTTCAGCAAGTTCTTCTTACGTTTGACAAGAATCTTCATCAAGCAAAGTCGCCAATTCTCGATCTTCAAAGATTTGCGGCCGCCCGGAACGCTCCTTGTCTTTCACGTCGAAATCACCGCTTTTGAAGCGTCGAAACCATCCGCGAACACTTGAATCATCGACACAACCTTCTCCATAAGCCTCCTGAAGCAATCGATGCGTCTCCGCAGCAGATTTCTTCAAATTGAACCAATAAAGTGAAACTTCCCGCAAATGACGTCGACTCGGCTCAAATTTCGACATTTTCACGATATCAAAAATTTATGATGCGAAAAAATTTTAACTAATGTGTTAGTATGGAATTGTTGACATATGAATAAGCTTTGATTATGACATATGTAACCATTGAATACTCGCACAGTATTGGTGGCGCCATCTCTTACAAAAAACGGGAAAGACTTATTCACACTCCTAATATATAAAAGTAGATTCATTTAATAATCAGAAATTTCACAACTCATATATCATATACTTCAAAATAACAACGAACATGATAAACAAACTTTCACAGTTGTATAGTTGCTGAACAATTGATTTTCCAAATTCATAATTTAAATACTTTTATGAAGCTAAAAAAGTAGACGACAGAAAGGTTAAAAAATTTGTCATTGCAACGCAGAGTTAATAATGAGGTTTTTATAAGCGAGAAAGCAGAATCCTTTAATTAAAGACAAAATACAGTAATTGTGCTTAATGCTTTATTGAAACAAAATTCATAAAATAAATGTAAGATATTGAAAGAATGATATATAGAAGAAAAATTTGATTTAGGTTTAAAGTTCAATTACATTTATTTATTGTTTCCATTATATTTAAAGAAAATTTAATGTTTTTCACAACTTTCTTAGAATATATAATTTAATATAATATAATAATATCATTATAATACTTGCTCAATCATAATAAATAGAATAAATACAAGGTTTCATATTTATGTTTCACTTAAAAATTAGTTTTTAATATTATTTTTGGTTATCCTTTATAATAACTTTAATAATGCAGATTCTTTTTCATTTTTTAAAAGTTTCTTTTAAATAAGGAATTTTTTCTTTGAAAAATTTTTGTAATATGTGACGAGATATATAACTATTTTTAAAGAATGAAATTTTTCAATTTTATTTTTTATATTTTTTCATTATTTTTAATGTAATAGACGTTATAGTATGGCTTCTGATAGCTTAATAAATCTGTTTCTTTAATAATACACAAATTGTTTTAAAATTTCTATATTTCGTGAAGTCTAAAAGTGTAAAAGTGAGCACAAACTTTACTTTCTATTCAGCGAATTATTTCTACAAACTTAAAAGTACATTACCATTACCAATAGTAGATTAAAGTTATCAACGAATAAATTTGGTTTAATTAATACTTTTAAAATTTGTTAAATAAAATTAACCAATTTTTTAAATCTATAGTATCAATTTTTTATTATGTAAATACAATTGACTAAAAAAATTATTCTATCTTCATGATCTTCGTATTAGAGTTGCTATCTGTAAAATCAGGAATGTTTTGCATGAACTTGAGTTGTATATACATTTTAGACAGTTGCAAATAGTTTTTTTCGATGCGCACCAATATTTGTTATCCAATGAGTAATGCTCATTCTGCTGTCAGTAGCGGAATATGGAAATGGAGAAAACGGGTGGAGATTTTGAGTGTAATCTGATGAATAATGGGAGAACTCTATTGACCAGGAAAAGATTTAGTTGTTTATTTGAAGGTATAATCGACAACATACGTACGCTTTTTATGATTTAGAAATTACGATCAGAGCTAACAATTTACAAAGCCTCCCATAATTTATTAGACACATTACGATATTTATATAGATTTTGAAAATCTGAACAAAAGTGTGATGAAAGAAACTAATACGATCGCACGAAAATAAAGTATATCGTCAATTTATATATTAAAAAGTACTAATCATGTCAACTTATAGGAAATTGATCTCGAAAAACCCAATAGAGTATGTTAGATTATATTATCTAGCAAATCTACTTTAAGTAACTAATCCTATCGTTAATTAGGTAGAATTAAATTTAACGTACTCTAAATTTATATAAATAGAGCGAAAATTATCATAGAAGAACTGTTCTCTCTGTGCCCACGTCCTGAAAGAAGCATAGTAAGAACACACACAAACCACCACTCAAATCCTGGCTCCTGGAACAACCTTTGCTTCAGCATTGGGCTAAAGAATAAGCTGAAAAGTGTTTGCCTTATAGGCAGAGCGCCCTCTGAATCAAGTAAGGGATTATCCATGTTTCGAAACGAAAACCGCCGCTGATATTCCTTCAAATTTAGCTTAAATTTAATCTATTTTTCTGTAGGGGAACCTGGGGTGGTATGGGTATGAAAATTTTCAGAGGATTTGTATGATTTATATAAGTTTTACCAAAGGTTGTCAATCGGATAAATAGTTAAAATAAAGCTTCAACAAGTAAATGAATACAAAAAACGTAGGAAAAATACATTATTTTCAATATAGAAAAGCATTTTATGTAACAGTCTCAGAAAACCCATTCCGCCCCAACTTTGGGGCGGTATGGGCCAGGCATTGGAGCGGTATGGGGCATACGTTTTGTAATGGGTTTCACGCTGTAGGAATAAAGCAAGTTTAAGATGTCAAAAATTGAATAAATTATTAATACATTACAATTTAATTATAAAATACAATTACAAACAGTTAATAAATTATTAAAAAATTATTAATAAATTTAAAAATTACTTTAGTTAGTTACTTTGGGTAAATATTTCATAGCCAACAGAAAGAAACATTTCATTTTATGAACCATTAATTTTTTAATAATTAAACTTGAAAAAGTTGTTTGTTCTTATTTTTATAATTAAACTTTAAAAAGTTGTTTAATCTGACTATGAATAAAATAATTATTATTATAAAACAGAAGAGATATTGTGAGAATCCAGAATATGTTTTATTTAATTTATTGTATTGTTTAATTTAATGTATTGTATTATAAATGACATGGATAATTCTTTACATTAATAACAACAACAATAACATTTCATAAGCTAACTAAAAACAGCAATAGAAAAAATAAATGTTATAACAGTTAATAAAAATCTTTGTGTATAATTAAATATCATAAATTAATAAATTTAATAATTTTTATAAATATATATAAAACTGTTATAACGTACAAAATATGTTGTAAAAATATGCATAAAAAAAATCAATTTACACTAAATGTATATACACTAAAAGGAGAGATATGAAAATTAATTTATATCAAGGAGGAAAAGCGAAGTAACTGTTGCGAGATCTAAAAGAATACTGTCAAAATTTTCAAATTTTAAACAGACAAGAGTGTCCCGTCTGGAAATTCATTCTCGAATCTAACTAGTATCGGGTAAGTTCCCGTGTGGAAATTCATTCTCGAATCTAACTAGTATCGGGTAAGTTTTCCTGATTAAATGTTCGGATCCAGAAGGGAAATCTAGTCTGATCCTAGTTCCGATTTGTACCACTTTTAATAGCATTTTTAATAGGGAACGAGCTTAGATTTTGGTAGGTATACCAAGCTGGAAACTAGACAAAATCTAGTCAGAAAATCTAGAAATTAAGCCAGTAATAAATTATTTTAATTTTGTTTCCTCGATTAAGTGAATAATTTTTTAACTCTTTAATATTTATTTATTTAAACTAAAAAAATATATTTACGTATTTAGGTGACGCACACCATTAATTAGAATTTATAAATTATTTTCTATATGCATTACTACGTATTACGATTTACAATTAATAATTAATAATTATTAATATATTTTTTTTACACTAATTATTGTAAATTTTAATGTTAAGCACCTTTGTTGAACGAATAAATTATTTTATCTCAATGAAAAAAATTCCGACTTCCGTTGAGCATCGCGAACCCACGACCCTACGATTCGCAAGCTAACGCATTATGCACTATGCTAAAACGCAATATGGGATTACTATACTATATTTTGCATATGACCGTACAGCACTTAAGACCATATAATAATATTTTATAAAGACAAGATAATACATACATAGTAAATCAATTTTTTAAATTCTTTCCCATGTTGGAAAGATCTGCGGGTATTTATATATATATATATATATATATATATATATATATATATATATATATAAAAATGAATATGCGCGCGCACACACATGCACACACACACACACACACACACACACACACACACACACACACACACACACACACACACACACCCAGTGTGGAGTTTTGTTGCTTTCTCCCATCTGGCGCCTCCCCAGGTTGCGGATAGGGGATGGCTCGCTACAATTTGTAGAGGGCACTGAGGAAATAAAATACTCAGGGTGGACAGAAAAAGCTAATAGGGAGGGCCTCCCGAACTTAAGGCGAATTATGACTAATGTTTGGTATAAACAAGGATATACCCCAGGGAGTAACTCCGGCAAGACCGGTCAATCTCCTCACCGATTTCGATAGAGTGCAAGCCTCTATGGTCGATGATAGCCTCTCGGATTCTGGGGAGGGCAAATCAAACATAATCATAGATAGTACACTGGGTACTAAAGGAGATGTCATGAAAGAGCCCGCACCCATCGTGATACGTTTAATAGTTTATTTAAAGAAGCACAAAGAACGCTTGTCAAGGCCATTAAGGCAAGCAAGCGTCGATGCTGGCTTGAACTGAGTGCAGAGGCCAACAATGACTTATGGGGATGACCATACAAAACAGTCATGGCACGATTGAGTAGGGCACCAATACAACCCACTAGCACGGTATTGATTGATAAGATTGTTTCCGCTCTCATTCCCAATGACACCCATGAGACTGTATTGCGCACGCAACACTCGGACGATATACCTCCTATAACAGAAATGGAGCTACATAATGCTTACACTAAGACTAGAGACAATGCTGCCCCTGACCCTGATGGTATCCCTAATGCGGCAGTTAAGTTGGCGACACAGAAGAATCCAGCTATATTTCTAAAAGTATATAATGCTTGTCTTCTTGAGGGTATTTTTCCTGATTGCTGGAAAACTCAAAGGTTAGTCCTGTTACCTAAGGGCAATAAGCCACTTGATGATCCTTCATCATACAGGCCATTGTGTATGCTCGACACGGTAGGTAAAATATTTGAAAAAATAATATGTAGCCGACTGGAAGCATTCACTGAAGGATTGCACGGCTTATCCTCACGCCAATTTGGATTTCGGAACTGTGTACCGCAAGAAATGCAATTAGTGGTAAGAGATGGAAAGGTGGCACTAAACAGTATTGTGCCATTGTCGCTCTAGATGTCAAGAATGCCTTTAATTCAGCGCGCTGGTCTTCTATTATGAGTTCTCTTAAAGAGTTCGGAGTACCTGGTTATTTAAAGAATGTTGTGGCCAGCTACTTTGAGAATAGGATAATATTATACCGAACGGATGCAGGCATTGTATCGCATAAGGTTACTGCGGGAGTCCCCCAGGGCTCAGTTATGGGACCTATATTATGGAATATTATGTATGATGGCGTGTTGAGGATTCCACAACCGCCTGGTTCAATAACAGTAGGGTACGCCGACGATATCGCTCTAGTAGTGACGGCAAAGACCCTTGATGAACTTACTGAAAATGCCAATGAGGCAATTAGCAACATCAGTACACGGATTAAGACGGCTGGTCTACAATTAGCGGAGCACAAGACAGAAGTAGTTCTTGTCAGCAGTCGTAAGAAGGTAGATAGTATTACTCTTAAAGTTGATAGCTGCCGCATTAGTTCTGCGCCATCTTTACGATACTTGGGTGTCCAGCTTGATGCCAGGTTAAACTTCAAAGAACATCTAAAGATATCTGGCGAAAAAGCGCAACGAGCTTCAGCTGCCTTGTGTCGGCTCATGCCTAACATTGGTGGCCCACGTCCAACCCAGAGGAAACTATTAGCTTATGTTGTTAATTCTGTCAGCATGTATGCAACACCAATCTGGTATCATGCATGCGGAATTAAATCGTATTGTGAGTTGGCCATTGCGACCCGTCGTCGCTCCTGTATACGTATTATTAGTGGTTACAGGACGGTATCCACCGATGCTGCTGAGGTACTTGCCGGAATTCTTCCTTTCGATTTAGCTGCAGATGAACTGGCTAGGCTGCATAACATATGTAAGGCCGCAGTGGATTCTCTACATGGTGCTAAAAACGTGGAACGTCATCGTTCTATAGAAATATGGCAAAAACGATGGACCGACTCTAGCAAAGGCCGATGGAATTATCGTATCCTTCCAGACATACACAGATGGATCAACAGGAAACACGGGGAATTAGATTTCCACCTAACTCAGTTGCTGACTGGACATGGTTGTTTTAGGTCCTATTTCCACCGCTTTCACCTGGATAATAATGATCTCTGCCCCATCTGTCCGACTTTGGTCGAGGATGCCGAGCATATATTAGTGAGCTGCCCTCGTTTTAGAACACAACGTGAGCACTTGATGAACATCATCAATAAGCCAATAAGACCAGAGAGCATCCTATCAATAATGCTGGAATCTTCTGAAAACTGGAAGGCAGTAGCCAGTTTCGCAAAAGAGGTGATGACCAAACTTAGATATGCCGATAGAACTAGGCGAATGGCCCAGGATGAACCAGGCTAACTGATCCTATTTTAAGATACAGAGGACGAACACCGAACCCCTGATCACCTGTGTGGATGGGGGACGTAAGATAGTGTCATAAGAAGAGGAGTCGTATAGGCTAAGTAACAGCCCCGCCGAAGTAATATTCCCGGATAGTCCCAGCGGGATGCTGGTTTCGAGAGGCCATTAGTGCAGAGCTTGCTCTATCTACGCCTAATAAAAAAAAAAAAAAAAAAAAAAAAAAAAAAAAAAAAAATATGGCATATATGGTCTTGACTACAAAAAACATCGTTTTTTCCAATATTAGAAAAAGTTGAGGAAATCTAACTAGAATCAAAATAGAAAGGCTAACCATTTCCTTACTTCTCTTACTATGCAAATCCCACCTAGATAAACGTGAGTTTTTCCAAAATAGGGAGAAGTTAAGGAAATCTAACTAAAACCAAGATAGAAATCCTAATCATTTCCTTAAGTTTTCTGCTTGTAAAATTTTGACTATAAAAAACACGTATTTCTTTCAAGAATCGATAAAAGATAAGGAAATCTGAATAAAGTCGAGAAAGTAATAATTAATATAAGATGATTATTAGATGATCGAAGGGAAATCTAACTCGGATCTGGCGAGATTTACCTACATCAGGAAATCATCAGTAATACTGACTAGGATCTAGCCCGAACTAGGGATATGCCGAGTATATTTCTGCACGGGACGTAGACGCACTTTTTGTCTCTTTAAAAATTATATATCATTTAGAAAAAAAAAAATTCACAGATCTTGTGCATCCTAATAAAAAGCCCTTAATTGGTACCGTAAAAAATTTTCCATACCCTTAAAGTAAATATTCTTGCTTATACTGGCGAATGCGCGTGCACGCACCATGTGTGCGCACACTGAACGTAGACCCATTGCGCCCCATTTCGAAAACCCATACCGTCCCAATATGAACATTTTTCAAATTTAATTATAAAACATATTTAATAAATTTTATTAATAAATTTAAGGCATACTAATTATTCCTAAGAACATTATGAATCAGATGATAGTAATTACAAATGAATAAAATCTTATATAAATAGTTGTTTCGTCGATTAAAGTTTACAAAAAATTTTTATTTTTACTAGCTTATTTTCAAGAATTTTTTAATAGTTTATTTATTTAAAAAACTAGTATTTTTTCTTGAAATTCTAATCTTCTCTAATATTTGCACATTATAAAAAAATTTCGCTCGTTTAAACAATTATTTTTATTAAAAATTTTAAATGACGCATTTTACACCATGCTCCATTCCACCCCAGGTTCCCCTATATAGGTCCATAATGGAAAAGTTTCCCTTCTACATATTGTCCCTTTTATATATGCCAAATGTAGGTACTAGCATCTTACGGTATTATTTTCATAACATACTGTCTGAGTGGAATAGCTACTGGCGTGGGAAGTGCATTGACCTGTGTATTTTTTCATAGTATAATTTTTTCAGGGAGAGGAGCCCGCCTTGCTCCTGAAGAAATTCATTACCGATGACACTTCTAAGCGGCAGCCTTCATTTTGGATACTGAAGACGATGTATTTATTTCAGAGAATATTCTGCCTTTCAGTAATCCATTTCCCTGATTTTCAGCAAGTAATAGAATCTATTGTATCTAACAGTGGGAATTTTCCAGGATTCAGGAGTCCTGTTTATTTATGAATTTAAGGGGAATTTTTTCCTTATCTATTTTCTATTGTATATATTGTCTTATTATATTTAGACACCTTAATCTTTCGTCAAGTTCGATGATGTTCGATCAATATAATATTTCCTAAAAACTTTCTTCTCGTGTTCTTTTTATATTGACGTGTATGGATACTTATATTTTATAATTAATAATGCTATTTCGTAACATATACGCGATACATTTTTACAAAAGCCAAATCATTTTACGTAATTCTACCTTAAAAATAAAACAATTAAATATTTATTAAACAAAAATACAAAAGAATTTTAGAATTGTTGATTTTTGTTACTGTATGTAATTTGTAAAGTAAAATTTCGGAGTTTACATGTTCAATAACAATTGTCTATACTATATCTGCGGAATAATGATAAAATCAAATATTCTGTAAAATTGTACAAATAAGTGAATATTAGTATAAACTATAATGTAAAATACAATATATTATTATATTTATAAAAAGTTCGAAGGTTGTATAATTATTTTTCTTCTTTGGAAAATGTTTTAGTAAAATATAAATGTAAACTAGAGTATTTATAATAAATATAAAAAAAAGAATTAAATTTTTTTATGGTTAAATATAATATCTTATTACGTTTCAAAAATAACTTTTATATTCCTGATATGATTTTGGATACAATATAAAATTCTGTACCCGATCCTGGTAATAATGTTCTTAGAACAATATCTAGGTTTTAAATATGCTATACTTTTTTCTATTTCATCAGAAATACATGCTTAATCTTTAAAGGATATCTACAGCAAGTTAACGTTTCAGCTTTTAAGCGAGTAAATCTCATAATAAGTTTTTTAATGTTATTTAACGTTGAATTTTTAAATAAAGCACTTGAAAATTATTATAATAAAATTATTATAAGCGAAGTTTATGTCAATCGTTTGAGACCGGAATTTTAACTCTGATCTACAAGTTACTAATTTTTTCTATCTAGCCATCGAATCATTCTAGATCTCAGCCTCATAATATTATTTATATAAATTAAGAATCTAATAATTTTCTTGATAACTAAAATGTATTAAGATTAAAATAAATTATAATAAATTCCTAAAAACAATTTTTAATAAAAATAACAAATTTAGACGATTTGAATGTTTTTTCTATATCATGAACTATCTCTATGATGTATTTTATAATTATTTTTATAAAATATTTTTCTAAGATAATCAGGAATATATTTAAAAAATAACATTACATAAGGAAATAAAAAACGAAATTACTTAATGATAATATAGCTTAAATTAATATTGGACTGATTTAGATACGTTTGGCACGGGAACATCAAAACTCAGACAGTGGGTCTCTCTCTCTCTCTCTCTCTCTCTCTCTCTCTCTCTCTCTCGACCTTAAATGAGTCAGCAGACGTTATGGCACTGTTACATAAATATTAGTACTCTAAGTATAGATGAGGCTACTTCAATAGATGATGTTATGGTAGAAACAAATTGATGCTATTTGTCCAAAGTCGGTGACAGCTAAAAATGTGTGACTTAGAGTTTTATACTGCAATACATACGCAGCTACAATTTTATTTTCTATCAGGTCGAAAAATAAATTTTTGAAGGTATCAAGGTTGATGAGTGGCCAATTGTCGAGTTTGGCAGCGAGAAAATAGCCGTCTTAGGCATCATGAGATTGGGCATCAGATAAAGGACTTTAAAAGCCTAGTAGACAAATCAAGACTATAGTTTAAAAGCTGTAAGAAGGGGCTTATGGCCAGATCTTACAGACAGTGATAAATAAATTATAGAAGAGTTGGAAATAACAAAGAATAATGTCTAAGGTTAATCGATTAAATTTTAAACATTACTAAGCTGCACAGAACCTCTGGTTTAATCCGATGTAAGAGGAGAAAGCTTATTTTTTCTTTCAGCGAGTAGTGTAGAGATCTCCATAATCGAAGTTGCGTTTATGGACATTATTACATCACTAGTGGATGGCAGATTGAATAACTGTTGAACTCGATATAGCCTAAAAATGCTACTCCCAACCATGTTTCTCTAACATTAAGATCGGTAGTATTCGATCATATAATTATTATTTACGATCTATTGATACAACTGATACGTTCAAAAGCATACTTTTGCATACAGTTGAAAATATGAAAACTTCAGATTATTTGTTAAAATCGAAGGGCTTTAATCTTTAAGGAGTCGGGTTTTGAGGTTTCGAAACCTCCTTTGAAAGTGCCCAATTTCATATCTTGTATCATCCGTCAACTATGTACAATGGTTCTATCATGGACCGAGCCGATATATCGGCTCTCCTGTCCTGGAAGGTCATAAAAAATGTTTATTTCGTTAAAATGGAAATAAAATCATATTCTCAGGTTTTGAGACGTGCCGCAACCAAATCTGGAGTCTGATCGGTCATAACTGCTCATAATCACGGTCATTCGAGGTCAGACAAGGTCACTTCAAGGTCAAATGCAGAAAGTATCATATATATTCTAACAAAAATTATATCTAAGAGTATCCCGAGGTGCTACATCTGAATCTGATGATATATATGTTTCTAGCAAAAAGTATTTCTGTAATTTTATTGACAAACTACTTTCACGAGAATAGATTCAGAAATTGATTTGAATAATGATATTGATAGAAATGCGATTGGTTGAATGAGAAAATTCGGTTTCAAGCACTCTCAAAACCTAAAAACCAATTTTAAATGTTTCCCTGGGAATATTCTCAATCTGACCTTGAAGAAATCTTCATCTTTCTTATTGTTTGAGGTCAAAATGACGTAAAACCAGAACTCAGTGACTCCAAAAAATAAAGATATATCTTTTGCAATGATTCAAACCATATTGCTAGGTTTGACCTTCAAATGACCTTCATTGACCGTGACTCTGAAGCGATAAGATCAAACCAACATCAGATACGAACTTAGCGCATCAATTTACTTAAGGATAAAGAGTTATCCTAGCATTATGTTTTTGAGCCGATATATCGGCTTTCTGGCCCTTGACAAGTTAGAGCGCGGAACCTGAACAACCTATATCCACGAAGATACAATATCGATCATAGATCTGAACTTCGTCGATGCTAATTTTATAGGAAAAAAGTTGAAATGAACAGTGAGCACTGATATACTGGCTGTGATCATGAAACGCTAAAGTATCGGTTTTAAAGCATCAAAATACTAGCGAACAGTAATCGGTACAAACGAACAGAGAAATAGATACCCAAAACATTAGATTATTAAGAATTACTCTGTGAATTACAGGACATATTATTGCCGTTAGAACAGACGAAGAAAATTTCTGGATTCTCTCATGAGCAGTGACGGAGACTTGTCATATTTCGATGATCGGGAAATTTAACCCTTGTGGTAGCTTACCTATTTACTGGTGCAATAAAAATGTTGTAACCGATCGATATTTGTGCTTATGAACTAAAAGGTTATATTAGCATATAATCAAGAGGCTATTTGTAATAAAAAGAAAAAATAAATTAGATATCAGATTAAAAACAAAAAATAAAAGCTACTATTAAAATTTCCAAGAAAAGATTTTGATAGGATTTTTCACAAAAGTAATCAATTAATCAGAATTTACTACAATTCAACCTTTCTTATACAAGCGGCTCACCGTTTCCTTCCAGAAGGCAAAGAAAGAGCTGCTGCCACTTGTGTTCATGTAAAAGCACCCCATTATGTAACTATACAGGTGATAAATATATATGGCTTCTAAGATTTCCATTCGAAAATTACTAGATTTGCACGGTTTTCTTGGACTGATAATGGAAAGCGTTACTTTAAATATTTTTCAAATTTTAAAGAATTACTCATTTTTTTTATTCAGAAACGAATTTTTCCGATACAGTGAAAATGACATAGATCGGTTCTTTTTGTTAAAAGGAATAAGCCCTCATACTACTCATCTTTCTATCGACTTTATCATATGCTCAGCATAACTTGAAAAATTCTAGGAGAAATATAAATATCAGACTAGAGGCTATTATGAAAGTCCAAATGCATGCAAGGAATTTTTATATTTATATAGGCTATAAAGGTGTATCGGACTATTTTTATGAGGACTATTTTTGTCGGACTATTTTTATTCTAATGTCGTATACAGATGGTAATATAATATCTTCGGGTGTATCGGGCACATCTCTAAGGGATTTTGCGTATTAGGATGGTAAAACACGTTATTCAGTTATATTCAAAGGATTTTTAATTTTTAAGGAAATTTTCGTATTAGGACAGTGAAATATGATGATCAGTTATAATCGGATCACTTCTGTAAAGAGTTTCGTGTTCGAATGATGCTATAGGATGTCCAGATAAATTTAGTCCTCCAATATCGACTATATGATGTCTAAATATACTCAAATAATTTCGATAAAAGGTTTTATAGCGAAAAACTTTTTGTTAGGATTATAAAAAAAATGTTTCAACTTAAATTTATAGACCATTCCAAAAATAATATATTTCATTATTGGTTCGGAAATTAATTATTTAGCTCATGGAATACTTTAAGACCGAGTTAAGTGAGGGAAGTTCGTTTAAGTACCTTAACTTTAATTGAAGTTAAGCCCGCCCAATCGACGCCATGGTTATGCTCTGCATATGGTGGGATTAAAAGGGTGTCTGTTGCGGAGGCTTATGACTTCTAATTAAATTTAGTGGGAGTGGACCATTGGGTGTAATACGTAAATAAATAAGTAAATAAATAATTAATACTAGATTCAAGTTTATTAAATAAACGCACGAGGCATAAAAACCTCCATTCGGCGAGTGGAGGAAAAGGCCGATAATATAAATCTTATGGATTAGTTACATAAAGGTTTCTATAATTATAAATCTGCGATAGCTAGGCGCGCGTGAAAGAACGTAAAATTTAAGTCACACAATGCTATAAATAATGCGCTTACCACACACAACCCTCATAAATACGAAGTGCTGCCGCGCAAGATTATACCACTGTGAGCTCGTGTGGTGGGTGAGGTTCGATGGGGGGAAGAGTGCTCCGCTGACATCTCCGCTGACTCCTGCTGCTCTGAGCTGTAGCCCTGACGTCTCCGGCACGGGTACAGCCCTTGCCGCAAAACTCAGCCACTGGGCAGAACACAATGCTCCGCTGGGAAGCTCCTTGGTTTTCTGCTCCTACATTGAGCAGTTGCCACAAGGCCAAAGCGCCCTGCCCCGCAAATACTTCCTTAATTTGCGCGCGCGCACGTACGCAGATATATATGCACACTATCGTTTCCACTCGGATGTTACGATAAGTATTACGATTGTGGACAAGTTTAATTCAATAATTGGAGAACTAGAACGACAATATTGAATGGAGAAAAAATAAGAGCGGTTTGCGCGACTTTAACATAACCAAACCAAATCGTTCGGAGACAGAAAGGAATAAATATTTTTCTCTATGTTCAGTGTTTGGTATCGGAGAAAGCATGGGGAATCTACCTGGGTACGTCGAGATCGTCCTTGGTTCCCAATATACGTTAATTTATGGCTGATTACCCAGATTACCCAGGCGATATTTATTTGAAGGGCGAACAAGCGCACGACGCCGTCATCTACAGACCATCCGGCTTTGGTTGTAAACGTTTCTTTTTTGGGCAATGTCTCGTATCCAAACAGTGTTATATACTACAAATTACTTCTGAGTGGTTAATCAAAGGCAAATGGTATCGAACCTAATTTATTTGTTTGAAACGAATATTACAGGAAAAACGATTAGAATATAAGACCAGGCACAGGTCCATCATTTTTCATCACGATAACGCTGGGTCATATATTGCGACTTCCGTCAGAAACTATTTGGATAATAGTGGATGGGAAATGCTGCCTCACCCGCTCTACAGTCCAAACTTGGCATCATCTGACTAGCACTTTTGTCGATCAATGCAGAACGGTCTTACGGGAACACGCATCAGTATATTAAAGGGACTCAAAAATTGGCTAAGCTAAAAAGTTATAACTTCTGATGAACGGTGCTTTGTCTAAGGGATATGTTTCCTTGTTTTTATAATAAAACTACATATTTTGTGGAAAAAATCGCTGAAACTTACTTGTACATCCAATAGAAATATACAAAAACAAAATTATTTTAAATAGATTAAAATATATGATAAAGTATGGTGACAAAATATATTTAAAATATGGTTTAGATGTATTAAATCTATTAACTATTGTCGATACAAGTTCAATTAAATTTAAAAAAATCAAAAATAAAAAATACTTATAAAAGAAGTTTCTTGATACAATTAAAAAGTTGTCCATGGCATCTCTTAAAATTCGTGAAATTCTCATTTAATATTCAAGCATTTCAATTGTGTTATATCTGCAAATATATATTGTATCTTAGTGATGCCTTTAGCTTCTCAAAAGAAAATATAGAAATAATTTTTATTTTATGTATTGTATTAATTTATGAACTATTTATGCATTAATTATTCACGTAGAATTGTACCAATGCTGTCATATTCATGAGCTACTTTTATTCAGATCAAGTCATTTTTCGATACACTCAAAAAGGTAAAACAATCATTGAGAATCCCTTTGATATTCCGAGTAGAAATCATTTCAGGCATGCGTGGCATAAAACTTAAGCGGGAGACAGGTACCTGTATAGGCCCTGAATCAGATGTGTACCCATTGGCGAATCAGAGTCTGTATAGGGTACCAGCAAATCCGATTAATAGTGCCTCCGATAATCAGTGTACTATAAACTATTTCCTTTTAATACGAATATATAATATTGATATTCATATTTAATATAAATGTATAATATTTTATTATGAAAATTTAATATGAATATCGAATATTTTGTATTGAATATTTATTTAGGAGAATCAGTGATTATCACATAGAAAAACTGTACCTTACCTATTTTATCTAATATAAAAAAACTTTTATTCCTCCTACATATCTAATTATTTACATTATGCATACTGTATTGAACATAAAAATAAGGTTAGTTTATGCTACAAATGCAGCTGTTCAATGTAATCTAGGCAAATTTTTGCAGTTCCTGACTGCTCTATAGATTCCTACTCGGAATAGAGTCTCTTTTCAAAGATTTTCAAATGTTGCAGGATAAAAAAAACAAGAATAAAAAATATTTAGAGTTTTAAAAAATCAAAAGGTACGAACTTTTTAGATTTGTGAAGGACTAAAAGTTATATATAGGCTATATTAGTCAAATTTGAATGCGATCTACTCAGCAGGTTGGTAGCAACACATTTTCTAACAATTTTGATAGAGATTATTATCTTAATGCAACTTTGTTATAGAAGATAAAAAGCTAGACTAAGTCCGGTTCCAATACATTTATAAATAAAATGAAAGTATTTTATTATTATATTTTACGTTGTAATTATATTTCTTCAGCATGATACTAATTAACGAGGGATGTCTAAGAAGTGTTTCTAAATAAATCGATCCAAATTTTTACAGACCTCATTGTACTGAAACGTGAATCTTATGGAATATCTTACTGGAACTGAATGTTAAAATACAAGTCGTAAGTCTTTCTCTATTCAAAATCTCTGATAAATATGCTAATATATAAACATATATGTCAATTATAGACTAAATATATTATGGTAGTATAGAATAAGTATATTATTAATTTATCACCAGTGTGGAAGCTTGTGAAACAGTTTACTATCGAGTGAAGTTTGGAAGGTTAATTTTACTGGTAAATTTTTAGGTAGAGGTAAATAATTAATTTGCACATTTATAGTGTTGAAAAACAATTTATTTATTGATAGCCCGATAGTTATGCTAATATTGTGATTTTCAGGTTGCCGTGCTGTAAAAACAATATTTTACGGGTACAAATAGGAAAGAACAGACTTTAAGCTATATTCGTGAATTTGAACATTTTGAAAGTTGGATTTAGAAGCACCTAGAACATATATACACGTGATAAGTTTTTAAAATCGAAATAATTCATAGCTATTTCTAAAATTTTCTTTAGTCTCTGAGGATAATTCTAATGTAGGCATATAAAAATTCAAAAAGGAAAATCCAATATGGCTGACTTTGTAATCTGCTAATGCTCAAAAAGACATTCTGTGTAAAAATATTTTCGATATATCCCCTATATAAACTAGATTTTAGTTATCAATACCGCTCATATCCTTATATATATAGGTAATAGCTCATTAGATCCAATGAGGATTCCCCTATAATTATCGCATTTCTATAATATTCTATATATTACTTTATTGACTCTAGGCACATTTATTTAACTCTTCCCCATGTAGGAAAGAACTTGGAGTTTTCTAGACATCGTTATATTTTCTTTTGATTATTCAATAAATAGAAATTATATTTTGAACCTACTTAAATCTCCTTTCTTTTATCTTATATAAGGAGAACTTAGGATCTTGTTACAATCCTAAAAATTATTCTATGGTCAGCGTCTTATCTAATGTGGAGATGTTTATGTATAAGAGATGTTAAAAAAGTAAGTTTCCGTATGTTCGGAAAAATATGAAACACGAGTTTTAGCTTATTAAACTATTTTTTACTCTTAACCTATTTTAGACATAGTCACTTTGGACTTCGATACATTTTTCGTAACTGTTCATAAGATTAAAAAAACGTTCCTTAAAAATGGCGTGCCCTGTTTTTGGATCCACGATTTAAAGACTTTTTCGATTTCGTCATTTGAATCGAAGTGCTAGCCACCCAAACTTTCTTTTTTACCTTTGGGAAAAGAAAAAAGTCGCTTGGTAGTATTCCGAGAACTAAGAGTATGCTCGGTGGTCGGAAATTTTCTATTTGAATTTTTGAAATAAGGCTTGTGCTTTTTTGGCAGAATGAAACAGAGCGTTTTCATGAAAATGCAAAAGTTTTTTGATAATTTTCTACGGCGTTTCCGTTTAATGACATTTCTGAATTTCTCTAGAACTTCATAATATCTATCTGCATTAATAATAGTAGCTGTCTAAAGAAATCGACCAATAAAACATCTAACTCGCCGTTGTGCTGCTCAATACTTAATGTTGCTATTTTTCTGTTCCTCGTGATGGTGGCCGCTGACGATGAGTCCCTGCCTGATCTACCCATGATCCTCTCCTGGTACCTCCCTTCGCCTTCCCTGGTCTAACTCCACAATCCGTCCTTTCATCTCGTTTTCCGGGCATTGTCTCACCGATATCCGTCCTGATCTCCGACAGACAAGCCGTGGGGCCACGACGGCTATCAGCCGCTGCGTGATTTCTCCCGCTATCGAGGGGTCTCGTCGCGGTTCCCTTGATAGTGTCGCTGTCGCGGTCGCGCGTTCCGGACCGCGGGAAACCGTGGGACTTCCCACCATAGTCCGCAGTTGCAACAGTACGTCGCAACTACGGGTCGGCGTCAGTCTCGACGTGCCTGTCCCCCCTGCCAGTAGTTATAGCAGCTCCGCCGGGGCGTGTCCACCTCGGGCCGCGTCAATATCCGCTCTAAGCCGTCGAATAGTACTCTCGCCAAGTGGAAGTATCTCTCTCCATAAGGCTGCTCCGGGCGGTGATCGGTGGTGAGCTCCACGTCCCTCCGCGACAGCGTGGCCCGGCTCACGACGGTATCGACGTCTAAGGAGGACAATGATCGTGAATAGTCCGTCTCGCTGCCCCGGAATGAGGGTAGAGCCCTCTCCGAGGCCCAGGATGACCCGTGAATAGGCTAGAACTCGGGGAATGGCCAGTGGCCTCCCCGAGCTTGAACGACCGGTGGTCGCTCGGCTTCCCTCCTGAGACCCGAGCGACGAACTCGGAACATTTGGCTCATTTTCTGCAAAGACAAGGTAAAGGATGTACGGTGCTACCACTGGTTTAGGCAATTAAGGGAGAAAAAGGGGGAGGAACTCTGGTCCACGACTCGAAGGGCCAGAACTGGAACTCACGGTTTCACGAGGGGGAGGGACGTACCGTTTTAGTGCCGACACGTGCATCTTCGCATTACGTCGACTCGAGCCCATCTCGAGTACGTAAATATCATAAAGTACGTAGATATCCTAAAGGGGCCCGCGTACTTATGAGCCAACTTAGAAGTGAAACCTTGGGTTCCACTCGACAGCACGCGCACCCTGTATAGCACTTGGTCCCACACGCTGAATTCTACGTCCCGTCTACCCCAATTGTAGTAACGCTCTTGAGTGGTCCTAACGCCGGTGAGTCCTTATTTGAAGCCTGGTTCGCCGTGTTCATGGTTTGTCAGAGCTCGTGTAGATGCAGGTCTCAATTCTGGTCGTCCAGTCCTACGCATATCGAGTTTATCCGATTACTCCGCTCTGCCGGATTGACCTGCAGGTGGTATTGCGGCGTTGTAACGTGCTTCACGCCATACGCTGCTAATATCCCCTTCAGTGTGTGGTTGTCGAATTCGGTCCCGTTGTCGCTCAAGAAGTAATCCGGTGTATTCCACCTGAACAATACTAACTCCTCGAAAGCCCTGACCACAGCCTTGCCGTCGGCCCTCTTCAATGTCTTCAGCTCGACCCACCGGGAATCAAGTCCTGGAACACTAGTGTGTATTTGTATTGCCCCTTACTCGGAGGAAGTTCGACGACATCGGCAGCCACCACGACTCAAGGTCTCTTCACAATGCGATAACCCATCAGTCCACGCGGTCCTTGTTTGCGCTGGATTATGCAGCTGGTACTCAGGACACTCGTGAACGTAAGTATTGGTGTTGTGGAAAATTCCGGGCAAGTCGTAGTCTCTTGTAATCCTCTCGTAAGTCTTTTTGACACCCAGGTGACCAGCTGACTGTTCTTTGTGAGCCTCACGCAACACCCTACCTCTGTGGTCTACCGGTACTACAAGTTTCCAATTATCTCGGTCTTCTACCACATTCTCCAAAATCACGTCTACTCTCCGCCTATACAGCATACCATCACATATACCCCAACCCACTGCGCCTAAGATTAGATGTGGCGGCTGAGGATGCGGCGATGCTTCGCCCACGTGCAGTCTCTGATGTCTCCTCTTGAATCAGTGTTTGTCGTCGACACTGAATGCTCGGCAGATGCAGCTAGTGCGTTACGCCTTCTCCTTGGTGTCGGTATATATAATTGCTCCACGTATGGTGCAACCATATAGCGACCGTGGGGGGTAGCTGACTAGCGAAAAGGTGCGTCCGCTCGACTCTGCTCATGCGGAGTTTCTCTCTCGAGTGCTCGGTTTTCACCTTGCGCATACGCGTCGCGTCGCATCGATCGAACGTTCGCAGTGATCGATATCTCGATCGATTTCAAGTTTTACTTCTACCATCGCGAAACGATCGTTATAATATATATATATATATATATATATATATATATGTGTGTGTGTGTGTGTGTGTATGTATGTAAAAATACTCTATATATAAATCTATATTCCTAGAGATAATTTTACCTATAGTCGCTTCCATACATGCTCTCTTTCCATAAAAGTGATGCCGAGGTACCTGGACATCATATTCTAATGACCGAATACGAAACTCCCCATAGAAGTCGCCATAAGACACCCGGACATCGTATTCTGCTGCCCTAACATGAACCTCCCCCTAGAAGTGGTCCCAAGACACCTGATCATCATGTTCTATTATTTAAATACAAAATCTCCGTGAAAGTTATTTGGGTATACCAGGATAACGTAGTCTACGCGAAACTTTACGTAGAAGCGGTCCTGAGAAATCTGGACAACATGTTCTACCGTAGAAACTGCAAACTTCCTGTAGAAGTGTTTTCGAAACATCCTTTCAAATTTCTTTATTATTTATCAAATTTTCTATTTAATAATTTAATTCCCGAAATATAAAACCTAAGCATTTCCATACAGAAGCGTATGTATGATATAGGTATATTTATGTTTTGTATATTTTCGTATTTTAAATTCAATACCATGAATATTTAGTTAGTGATACACACTTAAAGTGAACAAAAAAATAATTTGCGAAATAGTACATTTTCCAGCGGACGATCGGATATTTGTTTTTAATAGAGAAGCGACGATATATACATTGTTTTGCAATTATTGGTAAAGTAATTTTTTTTATTTTGTTATCTTTGTTTTTATTTAATTTGAATAAAACGTAGTCTATGTTACACAACAAATAATATAGAATATTCATTTCCAATTTTAGATCAATCGAGTCAGTAGTTTTTTTTGTTTAATGTATAACAAACAAAAACGCAATTTGTCTTTATAAATTAGTATTAGGAGTGTGAATAAGTCTTTCCCGTTTTTTGTAAGAGATGGCGCCACCAATACTGTGCGAGTATTCAATGGTTACATATGTCATAATCAAAGCTTATTCATATGTCAACAATTCCATACTAACACATTAGTTAAAATTTTTTCGCATCATAAATTTTTGATATCGTGAAAATGTCGAAATTTGAGCCGAGTCGACGTCATTTGCGGGAAGTTTCACTTTATTGGTTCAATTTGAAGAAATCTGCTGCGGAGACGCATCGATTGCTTCAGGAGGCTTATGGAGAAGGTTGTGTCGATGATTCAAGTGTTCGCGGATGGTTTCGACGCTTCAAAAGCGGTGATTTCGACGTGGAAGACAAGGAGCGTTCCGGGCGGCCGCAAATCTTTGAAGATCGAGAATTGGCGACTTTGCTTGATGAAGATTCTTGTCAAACGCAAGAAGAAGCATTGCGAGTTGCCTTGGGAAGCATTGGGAGTTGACCGAACAACCATTTCCAAGCGTTTGAAAGCCATGGGAATGATCCAAAAGCAAGGAAATTTGGTGCCGTACGAACTGAAGCTGAGAGACGTCGAACGGCGTTTTTTCACTTGCGAACAGCTGCTTCAGCGACATAAAAGAAAGGGTTTTCTGCATCGTATCGTGACTGGCGATGAAAAGTGGATACGTTACGATAATCCGAAGCGAAGAAAATCATGGGGACTACCCGGCCATGCATCATCATCGACGGCCAAGCCAAATATTCATGGCGCCAAGCTCATGCTCTGTATATGGTGGGACCAGATAGGTGTGGTTTACTATGAGCTTCTGAAACCGAATGAAAGGATCACAGGCGAGGTCTATCGACGACAATTGATGCGTTTGAGCCGCGCACTGCGAGAAAAACGGCCACAATACTCCGACAGGCACGACAAAGTTATTTTGCAACATGACAATGCTCGCCCACATGTTGCACCGCCGGTGAAAACATACTTAGAAACGCTCAAATGGGAAGTCCTACCCCACCCGCCGTATAGTCCAGACGTTGCTCCATCTGATTACCATCTCTTCAGATCGATGACGCATGGCCTGGCTGACCAGCACTTCCATTCCTACGAGGAAGCCAAAAAATGGGTGGATGACTGGATAGAGGCCAAACCGGTCGAATTTTTTCGCAACGGGATTCGTATGTTGCCAGAAAGATGGGAAAAAGTTGTAGCTAGCGATGGCCAATACTTTCAATAATTCATTTGTAACCATTTTTTCACAATAAAGGCTCAAAATTTGAAAAAAAGCGGGAAAGACTTATTCACATACCTGATACTAATATGATAATGCCATATAATCACATTATATGGACAAGACAGTGAGAGAGACCGAGAGAGAGAGAGAAAGAGAGAAAGAATTAGAATTAGAATTTAGAATTAGAATTGTATTTATTAGAGCCTAAGGACTCGTGATCCTTCATAGGCCAGCATAGCAATATTACAATAATAGTCAAGCTATATATCATAACACAAATTAGTCATAATTTCAATATTACACATATAACAACACTTTCTAACAATATAAATATAAAAATATAATAATATAAATGTATAAAAGTAAAATATAATAACAGAAAAAAAACAAATAATAATAATAATAATATTAGATTACTTAGGATGTGCTTATGTGTATCATAAATCAATTACTAAGATAACGTTTTCTATAGAATTAAATCAGCGCAGGCTTAAAAGCAGAGGTTTTATAGGAAGATCTTATATGTGCTGGTATCTCATTCCACAAACGTGAAGCAGCAATGGTGAATGAGAACATATTGCGTGATAATCGTGCCCTATTAATAAATAGGTCAATGTCAACATCACGGAGCGAACCTAAACTGATACTTTTTTAAATTTTAGCTTATTATAAATATAAAGTGGTTCACCGTGTCTCAGTACAGATGCCAGTAGCATAACGGTAAGGTACTCTCTACGTAGATTATAGGGTAAAATTCCTAGGGTGCTGTGAGCGGAGGAAATATGATCGGATTTTTTACGGTCTAAGGCAAACCGAATTGGAGCGTTCTTACAGCGATGTAACTTCAACATTAGTTCAGAGAGAGAGAGAGAGAGAGAGAGAGAGAGAGAGAGAGAGAGAGAGAGAGAGAGAGAGAGAGAGAGAGAGAGAGAGAGAGAAATTTTCCTACTTAAGAAAAAATTAAAATATAAATCATATATTTAATAGCAAGCAAAAATTAATTTAAATTATGCACGTATATATTTTCTTTCTTCAAATATTACAAAAAAGAATGCAATAAATAATTGTATACTATTTTTTGTAATATTTTAGATTTTTTCATTATGGTATCTATCATCAGAATTATATCATATCATATCATATCAGCCGAATTTATAAAGGCAAAGCGTCTTTTTGTTTGTACACAATAAACAAAAAAATTACTGAAGCGATTACTCTGAAATTCAAAATATATATTCTATATTATCTTCCGAAGGAAATAGGTTATGTTTTGTATTCCAACTGATCTTACTTTCATCAACAAATTATGCCCGCATACATTAGAAGCGGCGTATTCGAATTAGGTGAGGATAATCAACTTCGGGGGCACTTCGGTGTCGACTGCGCATATCGTGCGCGTGGGTTTTTAGCGATCTTAGAAGTTTATTTCAACCCGTGACCAGTAGGTGATAGCGACTTGAATTATGTCGAATGTCAACTCAAAGTAGTCAGCCTAAACTGTTAATATCAGACCAGCTCATTTGAATAGTGGTCAAATCCAATTTTGGGACAAGTATCCTACAGGTGTGATTTTTGTCGGTATGATCCTTTTTGTTCTTTAGCTTAATCTGACACTACCGACACCTTGGATGGCTTTTGTAAATGTTAATTTTTTTATCTAAGAAAGTCGCTCTCTCTCTCTCTCCCACTCTAAATCACTTCTCTTATAAGATGGTTTTATGCCAAATCATACTAATAATAATTTCTGAAAACAAATTATGGTTTTGTTTTTACACGTTAAACAAAACAACTATTAAACCGACTGCTGTGAAATTCGAAATATATATTCTATATTATCTTTTGAGTTATACAAAATTTTTCTTTTTCAAATATCAAAAAAGATTATACTATTGTGAAAAAATATGAATAAGACTTTTCAATTCAAACTTCCCGGGTTTATCGACTCGGACTTTACTTATGCTAAATCATACTGAATATAGTTTGTGACGACAAATTATATTTTTGTTTTTATACGTTATATTAACTTCAGAATTGTAATAAGAGACTATGTTCTTTTAGTTTGAACAAAAGAAATGATGACAAAGGTTCTTTACCATAACCTTAAAACTATGTGTGTATATATATAATACACATTTTAAATATGATTTCTACTGAGAAATATTGTATTGACGTGTACGGGTGGATGATTACGATATCCGGTTGTCTCAAGACGATTTCTATAGGCAGTTGTATGTTCGGATGATAGAATGCGATTCCCAGGTGTTTTGGAACAACTTCTACGGGGAATTTCGTGTTCGGACGGTATAAGACGATGTCCCGGTATGGCAGGACGACTTCTATGAAGAGATTCATATTCTATCATTCGAACACGCGCTCTCTCAGTAAGAATCGTCCCAGGATACCTGGACATTGTATTCTAACTCTTGAACACAAAATCTCTATAGCAATCGTCTCGAGATATTTCCTGTAGTCCGAACATGATACTCTCTGTAAACGCCGTCACGAGACACTTGGGCATCTTCTTTTACCGCTCGAACTCGAAAGTACAATTTTCTCCATTGAAGCCATATTTAATATACATATATATTGTATAAAATGATCGGCAAAATATGAACTTTTTGAAGTGGACGCTACATGGAAGCAGCTTTTTATACAGAAGCGACGACAGGTAAATTACGTTCAATTATTTATAGAAATATAGATTTGTATATATAGAGTACTTTTTACTTAGATATTATTGAATTGTTTATGAAATCGATTAAATTTAAATTATTATCTCGGGCAAAGGCGAGACGGGGGATGTTGTATATATATATATATATATATATATATATATATATATATATATATATATATATATATATATATATATATATAAAATTCAAGATGCCACCTACTTGCCGCTGGTCGAACTGACTGCTAAGACCGTTACAAGTTAACTGTACAAGCAAACCATACTACTTTACTACGCGCACGATATGTAGAGTCGACGGTGAACTCAGTATATTATCCAGACCAAATTATAACACGGCACTTATAATGTTTGCATACATAATTTATTGATGAAAATAAAATAATTTTCATAAGAAACCAAGCCTGTGTTTTTCCGAAAATAGTACAGAATATATGTTTTGAATTTCAGAATAATCGGTACAGTAGTTTTTTTTGTTTCTTTCCTTGAACAAACAAAATAACGCTTTGCTTTATAATTTAGTATAATGTCATAGTTATAATTATAATAACATTCAGACTGTTGTTCATTGGTAATTACCATCAAAAAGTCTAAAATATTAAAGTCACTAATAAAAATTTATAAAAATAAAAATAATAAATATACTAATTAATTATAAATTATACTTATGTAGATTCTTGTAAATTAAATTAATAAATATTTTTATTAGCCTTTATACTATAATGTATTATAGTAATATAATATGTTTGTTTATAAGATATGCATATAACACACTATGCTTTTTTATAATTGCCTCCGTAAAATCTGAAGTCGAAATTACTACTTTAAAAAATAAATAAAATTATATATAATTAACTGGAATTAAAAATTAAAATAAAAAATAAAATAAATTAATCTATAAACTATGCCAGTAAAAGACTATCTGGCTGCCCCTACCAAGTAAATTTATCTTTGATATATTCCGACATTTCCAGTCGCTCCGATTCATCTTCAGAATCTAAACTAAATTAAAAATCTAGTATGCCTCTATATATATGCCACCCCCACCCCATTAAAATAATTTCTATAATATTAGGTTGTCAAATATTTCCCATCCGTTTTTCTGCTCTTCATTCAATGCTTTATACGTGTTACATTGGTCGGATTTACTTTAAAGCGCCGTTTTGTTTGATAATCTGTTTCCATCTAGACGGGAACTTCATAATACCCCTCTTGTAGAAACCCCTCTCCTTATTTGCGAAGAACTCGGACAGCCACTTTTCACAAGCCTCTTTTAGTCCAACTTTACACCACCAAGGGCGTTCAACATGGACAGGAACAGGTTGTAATCACTTGGCGCTATGTTCGGGCTATATGATGGATGCGATAAAACCTCCCATCCGAACTCCCGTAGCTTCTGACGAGTCATCAACGAAGTGTGTGATCTGGCGTTGTACTGGTGGAATACTATACCCTTCCTGTTGGCCAATTGTGGACGCTTCTGGTCGATAGCCTGCTTCAAGCGATCCAGTTGTTCACAATAGATGTCAGAGTTAAGTGTCTGGCCATATAGGAGCAGCTCATAGTGGATGATTCCCTTCCAATCCCACCAAATACACAGCAAAATCTTCCTGGGCGTCAATCCCGGCTTGGCCACTGTTTGGGACGGTGCAACGGCCTTGGATCACGACCATTTTCGCTTTATATTGTTGTATGTCATCCATTTTTTGTCACCAGTCACTATCCGCTTCAAAAATGGGTCGAGTTCGTTCAGTTCTAACTCATTAAATTCCATGATTTGATCGATATTCGTCGTCGCAGGTCTGTCGCCGGCTGGCTTATGCATGGTGTCGTTTTCACCGGCTCTGAATCGTCGAAACCATTCTTCTGCGGTTTGAAGTGATAGTGTGCCATCCTCCAAAAACACCATTAATCTCACGGAACGTTTCTCTAGCATATTTGCCTTTGATGAAGGAAAACATTAAAATAGCGCGAATTTCGGCGTTAGTGAACTCCTTGTTTACACGTGAATAACTTTTGAACGCAATATTCAAACTAATCATGCATAGCGTCGTTTTGTACATTATGTCCAGACCTTTCAAATGATGTAGAGTATGGCCAGATGCGATCTCTGTAGCGCTTTGTACATAGTTGCGAAATTCATAAGAAAAAAAGGCGGAAGGCAGATATTTGACAATCTACAACTTACAGAATCCTTACGCGACTTTATTTTAAATGTAAAACAAACTTTTATGTTATTACATAATTTTATATAAATAAAGAATAATAAGAGTTATCCAATTTACTTGACTAATACCAATTTATTTGCGGTATTATAATTTTTCAAACTATGAATACCTTTAAGATTTTCCCTTTCATATCTATCAAAAATATAATAAATCTAAACTATGTTCTTGAAGTACCTTTTACCATTTGCACTTTGGTAAAGGATACTGATATTTATATATATTCATTTTCAAATGTTTATGGGTTTGATTGAATAATATTTTTCGCAATCCTTACATTTAATCTTATAAACTTCTCCAGCTTTTAAATATTTATCATCATTATGTTTACATTTGTTAAATAATAAATGTTAAATAAATTATGTTATTATTATTTTCCAAGTAAACTTGAGTATTATGTTAATATAGATCTTCGCCATACCAGACCAGATATATATATATATATATATATATATATATATATATATATGCCTCGATGTGTGATCGATTAATGTCGAAATTTTGATTTGCCTCAAGTAAGGATGAAGTTTTTTAAGGATGAAGTTTTTTTTTATTTTTCTATGGAAAAAGTGAAATTTCAAAAATTCTATTTCGCCAACCCTCTAAGGATGAATTTTCACTCCCTCTTCTATTTATAGTTTCTAAGAGGGTAGATGAATAAGTTTCCGACCTGATCAAGAGATGGTGCCACTAGGCCTACTTTGAGTTGGTGTTCTATAGTACAATCCTTAGATAGCTTGTAGCTATAGTTTCAGTCCGATCTCCATGTTAGTTTAGGTTTGAGAGCACGCTGAACAAGACGCCTCTGTGTTTTTCGTAAAAATGGAAAAGCTGTAAAATCGTACTGTCATCAAATACTTTTATTTGAAGGAGTTCATGCCGAAGGAAATTAAAGAAGAGATGGACTCAACACTGGAGACATCCTCCCGATCATATTCAACCGTTAAGCAGTGGATTGCCGAGTTTAAAAAGGGTCGTGTGAGCACCTCTGATGAACCTCGCTCAGGACGTCCCATTGAGGTCACAACTCCAGATATGATCGAAAAAATCCATCAAATAGTGCTGAAAGACCGCAGATTAAAAGTGCGTAAGATATCTGGGGCCTATAAGATGTCATATAAACGTGTACAAAATATTTTCAACCAACATTTGTATGAATGTTTGTGAATGGTGAATCTGTGAATCAGCGGATAAGTAATTCGAGGAAGCTATGATACATATTGAGCGAAGTCTCACTCAGGTGGCCTAGGTGAGGCACGTCGAAAAGACTCCGTTGTGAGAGCCTGGCGATTGCCTGATTACGTACACGGTACGAGGGCTGCACTCGTTCCTAAGACGTTTACTTAGGCTTGTTCCAGTTCTGAATAGGGGACCTACCTGATGGGCGACACACAACGGCACTATATAAGAAGTAAATGCACGGTGAGATTGTGTACACTGTGTGCCTAAGCAATACGAGTATGTATGTATAAATGTGTATAGTTTCTACGTTCTATATTTATCAATTATAATCGCGCTGTAGTATTATTACTGTGGTGTTCTAGGAGGGTGATGGGGACTGGTAACGAGGGGATGGTGGAGGTTTTCGGTGTCTGGGGGATAGTGAGTGACGTCTGGGTGGCGTCCTCGACCTGTCCTCGGTTCTTCGCGGTGACGAGTCTCTGTTGTCGCAGGGAGCTCGACTGTAAATTCTTCTGGGCTCCTGTCGGTTGTTGTGCTGATGTGGTTCTTCTTTGTCGCGTCTGGTTAATATCGAGACTGATGGCTCCTCTACGATCACGGTTTTTTTGTTGGTACATGATTTATCATTTTCGATGGCTGTTAACCTAGAGCGTTTGCTCGTTCTTTCTGATGCGGACCATTCTGCTGTACTTACCATGCAAACCTCTACAGGTGGTGGCTCTTTATATCTCCGTGTGAGCTCTTTTTTCAATTCTATCTGCTGCCCTATCAGTTGCAGCTCATCTATTGATTTGAAATCACCTCTATCGATTTTATCTATGTACGAAGGGTGTAAGTTTCGGTAGATTCGATCCAGTTGTGTTTCGAGGACTAGCGCGGGCGCTATCTTATCGATCAAGACGCGTATGCCCCGGAGATACGACCCTATTGGTTCTTTAGAACGTTGTGTTCGATCGCGTAGCTCCTCCTCTAATCGTAACGTGTAGTCAATTGGTCTAAATTGAAGGCGCAAAGCGGTTTTGAACTCCTCTAACGTGCGCCAATTTTTGTAGAGGGGTTTGGCCCAGATTTGTGCTGCTCCACTCAGGATCTCGGGGATCAGTTTTAATATATCCGTTGCTGGGATGCCCAGATTATTCATTCCTCAAATTCCCGAGGAGCTCCCGTAAATTGTACGTGCCACTGTCATAATAACTGTCCAGCGCGCGTTTTCTTCAAGTAAATATTCTCGAACGATCTATTCGAAATGATCTGTCTAATTTTTAAGGGGCGTGACTGCACTTCTGGCGGTAAAGTCGGTGGGTTTCTGTACGTTGTGCTGCGGTAGTAGTGCTGGATGTTGATATGGCCGCCTGCTTGGCATATACGGCCAGCTGTTTGCTGTGACTGGAGGAATTTCCATATTTCCTGCCAAATCCGCGTTGTGGTCGGGTGGCAGTATCCCCGGCCTGGGGAAAAATCGAGGTCCCGCGGCTATTTGTTGTGGGGGCAGCCCCAGAGGTATCGTAGAGATTGTACGAGATGGTCCCGTCGAGTTGTTATCACCTTCTTGGATGCTTGGCTGTTTTGAGGGGCCATCGGGCGTCTGTAACGAGTGATCTACCTCGAGAGCTGTCGAGCTCAAGGCATCTGAAATTTCGGTGATATCGGGGTGATCCTGTCCAGGCTTTTTATCCTGTTCCCACATGGAGTCAGTCGTTTCTCGCTGGTCCATATCAAGTAAGTCAATCGAGGTGTACAGATATAATTCTGTAAACTCTGGGGAATCCTTTTTCTATTCTTTATCAGAAAACGATAATCAGTATGATGTGCTTAAAATGAGGTTATTATACTAGTAATAACGTCCGATGATTGTGTCTATTCCGCAAACGTCTCGTCTATCTGTTTATAGCACCTGTATTTTAGATGTTAATGTCTTAAACTATGTTTAACATCTTTTTATAGAAGTTACTATATAAAGGTTTTTTTTCTCTATAAATTGCTTATAAATAACGTAGTAGATAATAAATATGGTAGATAAATAAAGCTAGTAAATTTTCGTTTATTTATATATATTTTTTTTGATATGCTGCATTCAGCAATCTTTACTAAAAATTTTTATTTATTTATTCTAAAATTTTAGTTTATTCTAATTATTTATTATCACCATATTTTGTAATGTCGTTTTTTATATAATACTATCGTTATTAAATGATATGAGTGCTATTATTTAATATTAATGTTGTTGTATTCTCTTATAATTATAATATATTTAGCAATTTACTACAAAAAATCATCTAATTATTCTAATATTTTAGGTTATTTATTTGTTTATTATTATTATAATATTACGTAATGAAGTAATAAAATAATATTAGCGTTATTATTATCAGATGCTGTTAGTACTATTTTATAAAATTATTATTATGGAATAATTATATTAATTTTATGGTAACATTAATATTAGATATTATTAGTATTATCTCATAACATTATCTTCAGCTCCTCCGGTTATTTTTCTATATCTTTAATATTATTATTATTTTGATGTTATTGTATAATAATGTTATTATTATATAATATTCTTGTTCTGAATGTTCTCCTATTCTGGTTTACTTCTACTAAATTATGCAGTTGTATTAATACTTATGTTCATGTTAACAATTTATGTTAAAATTATGTTAACATTATGATACGTGTATGTCAATAATTATCCTTCGCAACGTATAGCTTATTCCTTTAATTGCGTTAGTTATTAATAATTCAACGTTATTATGTTAATAACTAGGATGTATTGTTCGGTACTATTGTATAGCCCTTGTACTATTGTATATTGTATATCATAAAAAAAGTGTTTCACTATCTCATAGTTTAATTTATTAATTACTTTTTGTTGTTTTAAAATTGTTATTACTAACTATGCTAATTATGTGCTTATAAGTTATACTAATATATTTAATACTTATACTGTAGTGTGTTGGTTGTTGATATATCCAATATTATCTATTTATCCCTAATGTTGATATTATTATTTATCTATATTATCTTCACTATTTTTTGACAGTGATGGTATTATGATTCCTAATCCACCACTCTTGTTGTAGATTAGAAGCGTTTGATCTGGTCGTATATAGCTAATTATCTTAACATTTCTATATTTTTCATGTTCTCGTCATTTTTATTATTTATTCATACCGTTAACATTATTTTATATTGCTCGTCTAATTAAGTTTGTATCTTTTATATTAAAATGATTTACCAACAATTTTATAGTAATTTATATTATATCCTGCTGAGAAAGAATTTTCAGATATACTTTATATCCAGTCATATGATTGTTTAAAGATGAATATATTGATCATGTGTTCGATCCCATCTATTGATGCCTGTGGTTCATGTTGCTATTTATCTCTATTTGATCGTACTTATCTATTTTATTTTATGCGTAAAATATTTTATTTTTATGTTTAGATTATTTATTATTATTTTTATTATTGAATAAACAATGCCTAGTATATGTTTATTTATTATTCATTTATTTTAATAGAATTGTATATCTGTATTATTTCTCCTTATGTGTTGTGGTTAAATGTGTTACCCACATCTAGTTCAATAAAAAAAATAAGAAATCATAGAAAAGAGAAGGTCTATGTAATTAAATATTGATAGTGTTCTTTATGATATTTATTATCACTGTTATTCAGTTGCGTATATTTTTCTTATTATTTATAAAAGTATCGACCTTTAGTATTTACTGCTCTATTATTACATTTGTTCCAGGTTACCATGAAATTATGACTATGTTTGAAATAGTTTATGTTTCAGTAGACTTCATCAGACTTGTATGTATGAAGCATCATAATACCAAATTTTCAAGCTTGAAAAAAAGGAGAATGAACTCAAAGAAAAAATTATTACTTGTTTATGAATTATTTATAAATAAATCATAATTTATTTATACCTCACAAAGGTTTTATAACTGGTAACTACTATTTGGTTTAATAAATAGCGTCATTATCTTCACTCTCTTTTTCAATTGAATTTCACTGTTTGTTTATTGTCACTGTTAATTATCAGGTATGTGAATAAGTCTTTTCCGTTTTTTTTTTTCATATTTTGAGCCTTTATTGTGAAAAAATGGTTACAAATGAATTATTGAAAGTATTGGCCATCGCTAGCTACAACTTTTTCCCATCTTTCTGGCAACATACGAATCCCGTTGCGAAAAAATTCGACCGGTTTGGCCTCTATCCAGTCATCCACCCATTTTTTGGCTTCCTCGTAGGAATGGAAGTGCTGGTCAGCCAGGCCATGCGTCATCGATCTGAAGAGATGGTAATCAGACGGAGCAGCGTCTGGACTATACGGCGGGTGGGGTAGGACTTCCCATTTGAGCGTTTCTAAGTATGTTTTCACCGGCGGTGCAACATGTGGGCGAGCATTGTCATGTTGCAAAATAACTTTGTCGTGCCTGTCGGAGTATTGTGGCCGTTTTTCTCGCAGTGCGCGGCTCAAATGCATCAATTGTTGTCGATAGACCTCGCCTGTGATCCTTTCATTTGGTTTCAGAAGCTCATAGTAAACCACACCTAGCTGGTCCCACTATATACAGAGCATGAGCTTGGCGCCATGAATATTTGGCTTGGCCGTCGATGATGATGCATGGCCGGGTAGTGCCCATGATTTTCTTCGCTTCGGATTATCGTAACGTATCCACTTTTCATCGCCAGTCACGATACGATGCAGAAAACCCTTTCTTTTATGTCGCTGAAGCAGCTGTTCGCAAGTGAAAAAACGCCGTTCGACGTCTCTCAGCTTCAGTTCGTACGGCACCCAATTTCCTTGCTTTTGGATCATTCCCATTGCTTTCAAACGCTTGGAAATGGTTGTTCGGTCAACTCCCAATGCTTCAGCAACTTCTTCTTGCGTTTAACAAGAATCTTCATCAAGCAAAGTCGCCAATTCTCGATCTTCAAAGATTTGCGGCCGCCCGGAACGCTCCTTGTCTTCCACGTCGAAATCACCGCTTTTGAAGCGTCGAAACCATCCGCGAACACTTGCATCATCGACACAACCTTCTCCATAAGCCTCCTGAAGCAATCGATGCGTCTCGGCAGCAGATTTCTTCAAATTGAACCAATAAAGTGAAACTTCCCGCAAATGACGTCGACTCGGCTCAAATTTCGACATTTTCACGATATCAAAAATGTATGATGCGAAAAAATTTTAACTAATGTGTTAGTATGGAATTGTTGACATATGAATAAGCTTTGATTATGACATATGTAATCATTGAATACTCGCACAGTATTGGTGGCGCCATCTCTTACAGAAAACGGGAAAGACTTATTCACACTCCTAATAATTATTATTAATTTAATTATGGTTCTTGTTTTTCGAAAAGGTAGAAAAGAAAAAGGGGAAAAATTGTCCTCCTGTTTACTACAAGTCTACTTTTAGTTATTGATATCGGTGTGTTACTTTCATCAATAACTTTATTTTTGAAAAATTGGAAGCTATTGCCCGATCAGCGGGAAATTTTTTTTCACCAATGGTGTGGTGATTTCCAACCAGGTATGCTTTTCAAATTGCTAAAATATTTACTCCTTCTGTATAAGAGGAATCTGTTATAATTCTCAGCGCCGGTGTTAATGTACGATATGGCTGTTCATGTATATGTGTGATTTAAAGGGAGCTGACATTGGGCCTGTTGACTAATATATTTTATATATTAATTTCTAACAGCTACAGAGGGGGCTAGTCCTCTCAAAGGGTCTAAACGATATGAATTGAAAAAGAGCCGATGCCAACTTGATAACATATTAAAATATAAAGGACAACATACATGTGGGAAAACAGATATATAAATTTATATATATTATTATAACATTTCATATACATACGTTAGATGTATATGATATAAATTATATTCATGAACTTATATATTATTTATTATCCCAAGACACTGTTTGTGCTTGAGAAAAAAACACAGCAAGAATTCCAGGGATCTAAGGTAAACACCGGTAATTGTTTCCAGGTGTCATTATTAGCTATTTTCTCTCTCTCCCTACCTTTGACATTGAGAGAGCTTAAATATTTGTTGCTGAGCTACTTTTTAACAATATAAGTAATAGTGAATAATATTATGGATCATGCATATATAGAATAGAATATATTTTTGTCGCTTTAATATTAGCTTGTCTCTATGCAGTAGTTGTGTAAAAGAAAAAGCAAGGACGACACCATAAGGCTATTAAATTTATTAACAATATGGGGAAAAGGGGATCATAGCATTGTTATAAATAAAGGTTATAGAGCACAGCATAATGTTAGTTGCTGTAATCTGGTTAGACGCGTTTTTTGAGCTCGGCGGGTTTCCTTTGTCGAGCCTTTGTCGGTCTTGGCAATACAGAATGCCTCCACTAGGACGATTGTGCCTTAGTTTCGACATCATATACGTAAACCCATGTTTTGTCACCAGTTATAACACGTTTTAGTATTTCTGCTTCGTTAGTAACTTCATTTAATGACTCCTGAGCAACTTCCATTCGCTGCTGTTTTTGTTCGAAATTCAACAATTTTGGAACAAATTTTGCTGCCACACGTTACTATCGAAAACATCCAAAAAAATTCCAAGGAATGAACCAACTGATATGCCAACATCATTAGCGACTTCTCTAATTTGATTCGGCGATCGTTCATAACCATTTCTTTCACTCTTTTCACGTTTTCATCGGTTGTTGATGTGCTTCAGCGTCCGGGTCATTCGTCATCTTCAACGTTTTCGCGCCCATCTTGGAAACGCTTATACAACTTGTAAATCGTTGCTATATTTATAGCAGACTCAACATATATATTTGGTAATATTTTACAAACTTCACTAAACTTTATTTCATTTTTTACGCAAAATTGAATACAAATTCTTTGCTTCATTCTTTGCTCCAACAAACGAATACGTCTAACCTTAGCGGGTGCCACTTAAAAAGTAAGTTTATATACTACAGGGGCATGCATACCAACATAATAAAAAAATTTTTTATATAGGCAGACTCTCCAAGCCCGCGAAATTTAAAAATTCTCGTTACTTTTTGAACACATCTCGTATATATATATAAATATATATATATATATATATATGTGTGTGTGAGTGTGTGAAGCCGAGTAATGAGTGAGTGGATGAATTTTACAGGCTGTGAAAGGCACGGGCGCGACTGGAACTGCTAGCTCGTGTGCAGCGGAGTAAGGGCCTGCTGTGCGTCATCATCTTGCGCTGGGTCCTGTAAATGGACATCTTCCTAAATATAAAAATATGGGCGCCACGTTTCCTGAGGAGCCCTTTCATAAGGGTAATCGGGTCGCGAGAGTGAACCACGGATCGGTATTCCGGTATTGGGCGGGGATGACATGTGCGAGGACTCTGGGTGGGGACATCCTCAACTGCTAACAACACTTATATAAGCATAACCTAATTCACTCACTTCACAATTTTTGCCACCCACGCTTCTGCTCCCTAAACTAGGGTGGAGTGGAAGGGGGCGGGCTCCTTCCTGATCTGTAAGGGGGACCCATAACGCTTGCGTCGCTCATTAATTGATGTAGATCAAATCTTCTCGCCTAATTGAGATTCCCCCTTGGCTTTAGTCAGGGATGTAAAAGAGGCTCCAAACGGAGGTAAAGACGTTCCATCGTGCTTGCCGAGCCGTGCATGCCTGGAAACTACCAAAGAGAGATCCTGGGTGGGGAGACCAGCATCAGTCATTCAGCATTGGCGAGTGCGTACTAGCTCGTGATATCTGTCGAAAACTCTCTAAAGACTGGCACACCTTATTGTTGGGGTATGAAGCTTGAGAGAGCGGAGGTGGGCTAGCGTGACGAGGCGTGTTATATTTTTTGGCTCTGTAAAAGAGCCTTACAGGAAAGTCCAAGCCAGAATGACTCTTTCAGGCAAGTGTTTGGGAGTCATTTTTTTTGCAAGCTCCAAGGGTCCATGGAGGCCGGCCACGTGGAGGGACGACAACAACAGAAAGAAAAATGGACAATATTAAAAACAAAGAAGGAAGCATAAGAAAGTTTAAGAAACAGGAGACGGACTAGAAGAGTACGAAGGTGAACAGCCTGGATGTCTGCCGTACGGTCAGTAATAGTCCAACTGATAGCGTTGCTGGTGCAACCAGCCATAGCAGCAGTGCGGACGCTGAGACCGGACGAATAGGGACGGTAAGTCATGAATATAATCATGAAAAAGTGCTCATTGACTCTATTTGGTTAAAATGATGATGGAGTCAATGAGAAAAAAAGTGAAAAAAATATAATGCAGGAGAGGCTACAGGCTTTACAAAGCCAATTTGAGGAGCTGGTGTGCATAATGCGACATAAATCTAGGCGCCCACACACTCCTGAGGCTGCCCAGACTAATGAGGCCCAGAAGAGGCATACATCTAGCACTTCGCGCTCTGACCCCCAAGACTACCTTGGAGATCAGAGACGTGGACGGCTTCGTGACACTCGACGAAGTGAAGACAGCCCTCCTTGGCATCTTGCAGGAATATCTCGACCCCCTCGAGGTGAGGCTCACGAGGGAGAACAAAGTCGGCGAACGACTAGCCCTCGTGAACCTCTCTGAGAAGGCTAGCCAGTGGTTGCCATCGGGTCCTTTGCGACTTGCGGCGGCATATCCAAGTGACGCGCTGTTACAGATGTCTCGGCTATACGTCGACCTTTCGGAGACCTGGATACAGGGAGATCATCCCTGACATATCCTTCGTGACGTAGATTCTGGTCACACGCGTGTGGGGCTGGCGGGTGATCGAAGACTATACAGCCAGTGATCACCAATACATCACCTTCCGCGTTGGTTATGTCACGCCAATCAGGGTGACGGTTGAACATCGCTCAGCCAAATGGATCGTCGCGAGGAGTTTTCCCAGGCGCTAAAACGCGGACAGCGCCTTCTGTTTAAATTACCAAGGAGCGCAACGCTTTGCGAGTGCACGACAGAGAGCACGGAAGTTACTGGGTGTACAAATAAGTTTCCGCCGTATTTTTATAAAGAATTAAGAATTTATTGTAAAAAAGGTATAAATAATGTCATTCAAAATATTGCGCATCAGTTTCTACTACTTTTGACCATCTTTCCGTCAACAAGTGGATACCCCGTCTAAAAATTTCTCGTCTTTTGAGTCGACTCATTTCTACAATTCCTCGTAAGAAGTGAAGTGCTGCTCAGCCAGACCATGAATCATCGATCGGAATAGGTAGTAGTCTGAAGGAGCAATGTGTGGTGAATACGCCGGCTTGGGTAGGACCTCCCAATTCAGTGCTTCTAACATTTCCTTTACGATTTTTGCATGTCATGTAGAAAAATTACTTTATCGTGCCTTTTGTCATATTGTGGACGTTTAATCTTCAATGCTCAGCTCAATTACATCAGCTGTTGTTGGTAATGTTCCCCGGTGACGGTTCGATTTGTTGGAGTAGTTCGTAATAGATTACTCCAAGCTGATCTCACCAAATGCAGAGCATTGGCTTTTTGCCATGAATGTTTGGCTTAGTCATCGAAGTAGAGGCATGTCCAGGCTTACCCCACGACTTTCTGCGCTTTGGGTTATCGAAGTTAATCCACTGTTCATCTCCCGTCACGATTCGATGTCGAAATCCTTTGCGATTTTGCCTTTTGAGCAATTGTTTGCAATCTAATAAGCGACGCTCGTCGCCTCTTAGTTTCAGTTTATAAGGAACCCAATATCCTTGCTTTTGGACCATACCCAGGGTTTGGAGACGTTGTGAAATAGCTTGCTGAGTCACTCCTAACTCTTGTACAAGTTCTATTTGTATTTGGCATGGATCCTCCTCCAGTATAGCTTCCAATTCTGTGTTACACTTTAGGCCTTCAACAGCGTGTTTTATGCTCCACTTCAAAATGACCACTTTTAAATTTTTGGAACCGTCAAGCCTGCAAGTAAGCGATGTCGAAGAAATTCGCGTCGTGCTCGCCGTCCGACTTATTGACGGACGGACGAAATCGCGGAATTGCGGCGGCAATGGCCGCGGCTATGCCGCGTAGCCCAAAGAGCTCAATGGCGCGATCGCGATGCCGCTCATAGGATGCCCAACATCTAACGACGAAGAAGACTCTAAATGGAGCCATCAAAGCTAGTAAACACTGGAAAAAGCTAGGAGAAGATCTGAAAGATCTATGGGGTTTGGGTTATACCCTATTCCCCACTCATCCCAAACGAGAGGATGCGCTACTGCCTCGCGAGGGCCATGAGGCACCGCCCTTCACATGGGCGAAGATAGTGAGAATAGTGCACTCTCTGAAGAAAAACAAGGAACCAAGATCCGACAGACTTCCGGCGGAAGTTTTGAAAGCGGAGATCAAACTAGAGCACCTCCTGAGAGCAGTAAAAGGAACCAAAGCAGCGCATTGGCTGAATAGAGGGTTTTGGACTGGGACAAGAATGGTATATGTGGATGGGCATATCCCCTGGGCGACTATAGCAGTCCTGAATCCCGAGGTAACCGTGCTAAAACTAATGCACCTCATAAATGCACACTTCGCAGTAGCGGAGTTGAGGTTGCGTTCTTTGTCGATGTATGTGATCAGTGGATACTACGACCGGCTGAGGCTTACTAAATACCGGCTGCAAGCAGGTAAGATCTCCATATAGGAAGTTGCTTGCAACGTATGAATGATAGTACGTTTACGACGGACAGGATGAGCACTGCTACGGCAGTACTAAATAGCTTGTTCGCTCCAGACAATATACAGGATAAAATACAAGAGCAAAAATATATGAGGTACTTGACCAACACCCACCCGCTCGTGGGGGCAGAGGGTGTATTTAATCGCGTTGCGTTGGAACAGGTCTTGGCCAAGATGAAGTTGGTTAAGGCCCCTGGCCATGAGGTTCGACTTGGCCATTATTCGAACAGCACTGCCGACCATCAGACACGACTTGATCATTATATATAACTCGTGCGTGACGTTTTCGTTCTTCGTCAATGAGTGCAAAGTTGGTCAAGTCATTGCGACGGCCAAGAACATGGCCGCGCAAATTCATTTCGAACAACATGTAAATTCACTACACAGATATACCGCGCATAAACAAAAAGAAATGAAAGTTATTCTTGCAAACTATTATTACATCTATTTTCGTGGATGTATCTATATATATCTACGAAATTAGATGTATAACAGATTAATAATTTATTAAATATTGTATATTTGAGGTACAAAGATAAAATTAAATCAAAACTACTACATACTAGGGGGACAGGAACTTTACATGGCGCCCAAACAGGGACTAGTATAAATAAATCCGTAAAATTTACATTTGAATAAAATTTATTATTTCTGAAATTACAGAATAATTTCTTTAAACGGAAATTTTAGAATCATTTTACAAAAACTGCACTTTTTCGATCTGTGTGAAAAGAGCCTAGTGGTGTGCTGAGCGACTAGGTGCTAAGGCGTGTTGAGCCGAAGTACGAAGTAACACACATCGAAATTATAATAAAATTGATCGTTTTGAAAATAGTAAACTGACTTAATAGTTTTCTAAGTAGATAAAATAAAAGGAAATTATTTTTTCCATTTCAGAAAAATTTTTAAAAAATATTACACAGTATATTTTTTGTATTTACAAATAAAATTAAAATCTGGCTAAAATGGCAAAACCACGAGTAAGCTGGATCTATAAATTAACGAAAGAGCAAATCAAACGAGAACTTGTTATAAATAATTAACCTATAGACGGTACAAAAGCGTATTTGCGACAAAATTTAATCTCATATGTACGGGCTCACCCGGAGCTCTTTTCCGACAAATCAGAAGACGAAAAAGACTTCAACGAAGATCTGAATCGAAACCAAGATCTAGAAGAAATTGCGGAAGAATTTCGTCAACTACGTCTGCAGCTCCTGAATCAACAAGTAGTTGCATCAACGTCCAATCCAGTCGTGGTACACCCAGCTGCGAACACACCTTATAACACGCCGCCTGCTACTGTGTACGTACAGCAACCATCGGCTGCACAAGAAAATGTCAATTAATGGACCAAATGAGAAAGTCGAATTGTCATTTTGATGGCAAAAACTTACATTCCTTTCTCGAAAGGATCCACGAGTTACAGAGAGCATATAACTTATCCGATCAACAAATTCTGAATGGATTCCCAGACTTATCGAGAAGTGATGCTCAATTGTGGCATAGGAATTATGCTTCCAATTTTAAAACGTTTTCGGAATTATAAGAAGGACTAAGAAAATTTTATCTGTCGCCAAGTGAACGCCGTCATCTAGACAGACAGATTCATAACAGAATACAGGAATCTAGTGAGGACATCCGTGCATTCGATAACTCATCGATTACACTAATGAGACGTCGAGGAGGATTTACAGAGGAGCCAAAAACAGAAACAATGTATTACAACATGCTCGCCGAATGTCGTCTTCATATACGCCGTGACGATGTTGCGTCTGCCTCCGACATAGTACAGTTAGTGGAGGAATACATAGAAACCAAAAAACAGTGTAAAAAACAGCAAAATGCGTATAGTCATGCAGCTGTACATACCACCGAACCGCACAACAGAAAACACGAAGTTCGAAAATACAACAAAAGAATATCTACTGTGTACGACAGAAATAAGTGTTGCTGGAGGTGCAAACAGACGGGCCATGACCGTTTTAAATGCACAAATCAACAGAAGATTTTTTGTTCGTACTGCGGTCGTGATAAGTGTCATCCACCGGGAAACGCCAGGAGGGCCGAGCACACACCGAATCCAGCTCGGCCCCTCAACAACAACTGAATAAAGAAACAAATAACCTCCACTTTCTAAAGGTTATGATTGGCGATTATGGAGTACTAGCACTCGTAGATACTGGTTCAGTAAGCTCATACGTAAGCGAGCAGCTGAGCGTAACGTGCATGAAATATGGATGGCATAGTGAACCTAGCAACCGCATGGCAGTACTAGCCAACGATTCCGAAATTAATCTCGGGAAATATGTATCCGGACCGATTTATGTACAAGGAGTACGCATCCAACAAAGATTTTTAGTTATGAAAGGATTAAGTCAACCTATGCTATTAGGTATGGATGCACTCGAAAAACTAGAAATAAGAATAACACTAAACAACTTCGAAATTACAAAGTTGTGTACCTGTCAAAAACATCAGGTTTGTACAGTCGAAACACCCAGAGTACTTAAAAATCTCAGTATCGCCGAGGAGAAAGAATTAACAGTTTTCCTAAAACAAGAAATGGACAAATTTCAATATATTAAAGGTCCAACTCCTCTCCTGCAACACGAAGTCGTGTTAGAGGAGAAAGCTCCTATTAAACAGAAATATCGACCGAGGAATCCAGCCATGCAAAAGATTGTGAACAAAGAAGTCGATAAAATGCTTGCAGAAAATGTAATTCAACCATCCAATAGTCCTTGGAGTTGACCGGTAGTAATATTAAAGAAAAAAGATAGAAAAGAGCGATTCTGTGTGGACTTTAGAAAGGTAAATAAAGTTACGAAAAAGGACGCCTACCCGTTACTACAAATTAATGCTACACTAGACAAATTACGAGGAGCTCAATATCTATCGACATTGGATCTAAGGAATGGATATTGGCAAGTAGCATTAACACCGGAAAGCCGCCCTATCACTGTCTTTACCGTCGCCGGAAAAGGACTGTACGAATTCAACGTAATGCCGTTCGGCTTGCATTCAGCACCGGCTACGTTTCAAAGACTACTAAACAGAGTGATCACTCCAGAGATGGCACCTTATGCATTTGCCTATCTCGACGATGTCGTGGTAGTATCGTCTACATTCGAGGAGCATTTGGAAAAATTAAAAGAAGTTTTCGGCCGTTTAAGAATAGTGAAATTAAAGCCAAATCCAGAGAAATGCCATTTCGCCCGAGCAAGTCTAAAATATTTAGAACATATTGTAGACAGAAATGTCTACAAACCGATCCGGAGAAAGTAACTGCTGTACTTAATTTAGCACCACCGAGAAACATGAAAGAAATCCAACGGTTCATGGGTCTAATATCATGGTATAGAAGGTTCTTGAAGGATATCTCGAATGTTGCCGCACCGCTACACAGTTTAACTAGGAAAAAAGCTATGTGGAACTGGGGAGAAGCAGAGCAAGAAGAGTTCAACAAAATTAAGCAACTTCTCACAAACGCACCCGTCCTTTCCTGTCCAGACTGGAGCCGTCCATTTAACCTGCAAATGGATGCCAGTAAAGAAGGACTGGGGGCAGCGCTTACACAAGCGTATGAGAATAGCGAAAGAGTTATCGCTTTTGCTAGTAGAACGCTGACTCCCGCCGAAAAAAATTATTCCGCCACATAGCTTGAATGCCTATCCATTAAATGGAGCGTGTGTAAATTTCGTGATTATCTGGATGGATACCATTTTATAGTATTAACAGACCATCAATCGTTAAAATAGCTCAATAACATTGAAAATCCGTCTGGACGTCTAGCTCGATGGGTACTTGAATTGAGCCAATACGATTTTGAAATAAAATATCGTCCAGGAACAGATAACTTACTTGCGGACACACTGTCGCGACAGCCGGTAGCAGTTGGAGCCACCGAGATGAAAACAGAAGATTGATATGAAAAAACATACAAAAATGTGAATAGTGATCCCGGCAACTATCCAGACTTTTGTATAAAAAATGGCCGACTTTAACAGACTTAACTGACAGTCAAACAGCAAGTCATCCTACGTTTTGGATGCCCGAAAATTATAATTTCCGATAATGGGAGAAAATTCGTCTCAAAAGAATTTACGGAAATGCTCTCCAAATCCGGAATAGCTCACCGAAAAACGCCACCGTACACGCCACAGTGTAATCCTGTAGAACGAGCGAACAAAGTAGTTAAAACCATGGTTTCTCAGTACATACAGAAAAATCACCGAACATGGGATTGCTACCTACACGAGCTACAGTTCGTATATAATACCGCTACGTCCGAAACGACGGGTTTTACACCCGCTTACATAAATTTTGGAAGAGAATTAAGAGCACCCGGGTCTCTTGTCCAACAATTCAATCAAAAATGTAATAATACAGCCGAGAATCGCATCAAAAAGATACAAGAAATAATAAAACTCGTACAGAGCCAACTAGCTCGAAGTTATCAAAAACAAAAATATTATTATGATCAAAAACGTCGAAAATGGATCCTGGAAATCGGCGATTGCGTCTATAAACGATCACACGATTTATTGAATAAAATAGACGCATTCAATGCTAAACTAGCTCCAAAATACCTGGGTCCGTATACTATCTTCAGGAAGATATCGCCGGTTATATATGACCTAAAAGATAATAAAGGACGAATTATTAAACACATACATATAAAAGATCTACGTGAAAAATAGAATAATCAAGATAATATACCACCGTGAAACCACTATATAAGGGCCGTCCCGAGGCCCCAGAGCTCTGGAAGTTAGTGTACCAATCAGGTGTTATGGACTCCAATTCCATGCCCTGATTAACACTGGGGCACTAATGACCACAGCGTCAGCGGAGATAGGCAGAATCCTGGAAAGACGAGGAGCTCGTAGGGTATATGGAGAGACAGTCCTGCATCTAAACCGGGATCCACTATATACAACGAACTCCGTGAACATCATCTACACGTATACCTTAGGGATGGAATACACCTGGAAAAATAAAATTAAGATGAGTAATTTTGCCATAATACCGGAACAACCTGTAGATATAATCTTCGATATGAGCGAAATCTCTAAGATCGGCTACAGATTCCTCTGGCAAACAAGGAGTCCAGCAGCTCAGGAAAGGCGTAGAGAACGTAGACGTCATCACCGAAGAGAACAACGAAGAGCTATCGGAAGAATAGAAGATGAAGGCATCTACAGCGCCATCGAGTCCGAAGATCCTAGCACCGACAGCGATTACCACTGTAAGAGAAAAGAAATATATAAATATTTTTTTTATATTGATATATTATGTTTGTATAAGTATAAATTATATAATGGATAAATTATATTTATTTATATTATTTATATTGTTATAAATGTATTATACTTATTATATATTTCGCATAAATATATAAAATAAATAGATGTAAAAAAAATATAATAAATGAATTTATTTTTTTTAATTCTTAAAATTTAATAAATATTTTATAAATTCATTTATTTTTCCGATTATTTATACTTGTGCCGCAATATCGACATTACAAAAGTCGACCGACGATAAATGTTTATATATATTAAGAGCGAACAGGGTTGATGCCCTCTTAAGGAAAATAGAAAATTAACCCCCGAAAGGTTAAATCAAAATTAAAATTTATCTTACCGTCCAGTCATAGTTTAACAGTTCGTGCAAAAATATCGTTAAAAATTTATCAAACTAAATTTTTTTTTGTTGTTTAAAAAAAACAATGTTTAAAAAACAATTAACCCGGGCACAACGCGACCTGATCGTCGCCAAGCAGGAGTTAAACAAGATCCCAAGGATACCTGTGCGTCCGCGCATATTGGTACCTCCAGCACGCCGCCTCGTCTGCAGGTGGAAGGTCGACGGTTACCTACAATTCCAGAGGTCGAGTCGAAACCTGCAGCCGTCCCAACACCACCACAGGAGGACGTGCCTCCAGCCGACGGCAAGCAGCCTGCGCTACCAACCAATGCCCGAACATCCGGGCCAGCACGATCGGCACCACCAGTGCACCCTGCAGAGCACACCGCCCCGCTCGGACTGCCATCGATTCCCGCGCCAGAGTACAGGCCGCACGGCCTGACCCCGACGGACGACGCGCGCTCATGGCGCGCGTTTATTTATGATGATGAAGCTACCTTGTTCTTCCGTCTGGGAGCCGTGCGGCATCATCAATGGATCGGGAACCGACGGTTCCACATGCGGTTGGACCAGAAAACGGGACATGTGCGTTGCATCACATGCTCCGAAAAAAAATTATGTATGTACACAAATTTTGTTATATACACACATTTTTTTTAACACATATTTTTTTTACACACAAAATATTACACATTTTTTATTACACTAAGAACTAACACAAATTTATTTTTACACTACACACACGCGCCGCGCTCCCGAAAAAGGAGGGAGATGCGACGGATAAAACCATGGCCGCGCAAATTGATTTCGAACAACACGTAAATTCACTACACACATATACCACGCATACACAAAAATAAATGAAAGTTATTCTTGCAAACTATTATTACATCTATTTTCGTGGATGTACCTGTATATATCTACAAAATTAGATGTATAACAGATTAATAATTTATTAAATATTGTATATTTGAGGTACAAAGATAAAATTAAATCAAAACTACTATATATTATATTAAATAGCACGCGGTAAACATACCGAAAACGGGCCAAGATCGCGACGACTACTGAAGAAGGTAGTCGACGCAACTGCCGAAAATCGAACAAGTAGAGAGAGAACATAATATCTAGTCTCTCTCTCTACTACTAAGCTTAAGTCCGAAGTATGCCATAGAGGGGATACACTGCGCACGGCAAGAGAGAGCGCGTCAAGTGTATTAGACCGATGGCCGCTATCCCCTCTAATACGCGCCGCACATACACTAACGTACACTCTCGTCGAACAGCGTGCGCCAGCAGCGAATACTGCGGTAGGCGAACGCGCAAGCCTTATACTGGCGCGCGCATTGCAGTATATATAGGGGGTATTCGAAAACGAATTCACCCGCTGTATTTACTTAAAATAATTAAATAAAAATATAAATTGTACTTAACATATATAGATATATATGTACACACACACACACACACACACACACACACACACACACACACACACACACACACACACACACACATATATATATATATATATACATGTATACATACATGTATATGTGCGTATATACTATTATACGTGTATACAATCACTCCACGCTTCACAGAGGCTGTAAATATAAAGAATAAATTGTAAATAATAATTATTATGATTATTATTAAATATTATTATTATTAAACAGCATTATTATTAATATAATTATCATAATTCGGCGGCTTGTCCGAAATTGAACGAGCGGTATTTCGCTATATAAAGGCCTGCAAAAGGCAAAATCAAGAGCTTGATCAAAATCAAAACCCCGAAGTTGATTCACAAGAACTCTCCCCGGAGCTAAAAACCTATCCAGAGCTCAATAAACTCCTTCTTGAAAATCCTGTCCGAAACTATTAGTTTGATATCCCGCCTAGTCAATTTTCCCTTAACTCTTGATCCTGGTTGCGAGGCGCTCCTCAAAAGACCAACGGAGTTAAGCTTACCCTGTTTTATCCTATTTTAGAATCTACCTGTCACGTTTCGTAAATTCCCCGCGTGGAAAATAACACCGGGTATACGTGCGTTAAATAGCGCCGGATATTATACACATCGCGGAAAATAACGCAAAATTAGTTTAACTAATCATATAGATCTAGTTTATATATTACCTTTTATTAATTATATTGTTTATAATTTATCTGTTTCAGAACACCTTGTAAATAGAAGAAGGTTGTTTGAATAAATTCATCTTTATTTTTTGTTATCTAAAAATATACTGTGTTCTTGTATAATTATTTTCCTGATCCGCCGTCCGATCCCGAAATACTTCTTCCCGTCTCAAACTACCCTAGGAAAATACCACGTTTGTTATCCCGAGGGGGATAGGAACGTTACATCGACACAATCCGAAAGAGTGAAGACAAAGAACCTGAGGACCACGCGCCCTACAGGCCCATTTGCCTGTTGCCAATACAGCTTTCAAGGGCTTTGTCTATTGACAAAACCCTTGAACATTGAATACTGAACAGATTAAACAAGATGATAGAAACAAGGTTATCTCCAAGACAATATGGCTTTAGGAGAGGGCGAACCACTGAGGACGCCATAGTTCAGTTGCATAGGTCTGTGAGTGAATCGAGTAGAAAATATGTTGTAGCAATTTTCCTGGACATAAACGGCGCCTTTGACAAGGTCTGCTGGCTCGCTGTATTAACGGCATTCAAAAGCAAAATGCGTCCCAGTGGTCTCTATAAACTAATAAGAGGTTATTTGAAGGGCCGTTAAGACCTCATACGAGATGGCTTTGAGGAAGTACAACTTGGGATCAGTAAGGGATGCCCTCAGGGATCTGTACTGGGTTCAACTCTGTGGAACCTTATCTTTGATCCTCTTCTTTGGTAGCTCTCAAAACTAAGGTGTGAAGTTATTGCCTATGCTGACGACATCGTGCTCCTAGTCAAGGGAGACTCACCTAGAGAGATCGAAAGGATAGGCGAAAGTTACATTGAAGCAGTGGAATCCTGGTGCCGCCTCAATAAAATGAGACTAGCCTCTCATAAATATGGAATGTTGATCTTAAAAGGCCACCTTCACCCGAATGTCCCTCCTCTGATTAAAATCGGCAGCTTGAGGATGAAGAGATTAGAAAGCGTGAAACACCTTGAAATCCACTTCGGCCAACATTTGAAAATCGGCTGCCATTTGAAAGCGGTACAATCCAAATGTGTGAATTTGTTTAACAAGATGGGACGCCTGGCATGATAGAAATTGGACTTTAAATTTAAGGCGCTTAGTACTATCTATACCGGGCTGTTCACACCTATCGCTGTTTATGCAGCGGCAGGTTGGCATGATTTGATGTATGTTGAGCAGTAACGCAAGTTGGCAAGTACTCAAAGACACGCGCTTATTAGAGTCACTGATGCATACAGTGACTCTAATAAGTATGTATTCCGGGGAACCGGTCCCCGGAATACATAAAGGATTTTTCTCCTCCTCTATAAAAATTATTATTATTATTATTATTATTATTATTATTATTATTATTTATATTTCCAATCATTATGTATCATTTATGCAAATATTTTTTGGTGCCCCGGGTGAGGAATGTGTATTAAGGTGAAAGTTAACCGTATACGAACTTAAAAAATTTAACGAAAAAGGTCATTTGGCGATTGGTCAGTTATTGCAAAAGGGTCATTGTCATACTGGGTCGAGAACTTGTGTTTTCATAACAATTATTACGTATATACTGTAACTCGTCCGTATTATGCGCATAAATTTATTATATTAGTATATTTATATAATTAATCTACATTTTAGAATTTAGTGTGCGATTATTCATAGTTATTTAAACGCGTTAGATATGTTATTGCGAGTACGATAAATTTCTGTAGCTTCAGCATATAGATATATTATTTGAGAATCAAAATGCGATCTGCCGCCTTTAAAAAGTTTATGAGTATGCAAAATGCGCGTTTATCTGAAATTAAGTTGATAAATGCTCGAATGAAGTAAAAATCACATGACATATTAAATTCTACTATTCTTACATCACAAGTAGAAGCATTGCGAATAACGCATGCCGAGATAATTTCTGGTGACATAGCCGAGACCGATAATTATATAAGAAGTAACGTTTTCGCCAATCTGCAGGTAGCTTACGAGGACGTATTAGATTATCTTTTAACCTTATCCGCTGAGTTTGAGAGAGGAGTGTTTATTTTTATGAATCATTAGATTTTATGAAAATATGCAACACTCGATGGTACGTCCGGCTCAACTACCCAAGTTAAACTTACCAACCTTTTCTAGCAAGTATGAAGACTGGGACAGCTTCAGCGATTTGCTTACATCTCTATTACACAATGCATCACGCGTAGATAATACAACTAAACTGCATTATCTCAAGTCACACCTACCGGTTCCGCAGCTGATTTGGTAAAACACGTCGCCACTACTAGTGCAAATTCTAAGTCAACGTAGCAGGCGCGTTTCTACAATCCGCGTGTAATCGTTTCTAATCATATAAACGCATTACTAAATATGCCTCAGCTAAAACGCGAATTGACTTCGGAATTAAGAAAATTTGCCGACGAATCCAAACGCATAGTTCGCGCACTAACAAATTTGAAAACGCCAGTCGAACATTGGGACATTTGGTTAGTACATATAATAAGCTCGCGATTGGATACGGAATCGCTCAAGTATTGGGAATCCGAGCTAAGTGCTAAGATTCAAACGCCGGAGGCTAGTGTAACATCTGACGGCGTAATTTCAGCGTATTTATCTGATTTCCCGACGTTTATAGAGTTGTCTAAATTTTTGGAAAATTGTGCGGATGTGCTAAGTATGGTTAGTGACAATATTGAATATAAATTGAAGAAGCGGACACATTCCATTAGTAATAAACCGCTTCCAGGAGCACGAAAGGTTTTTCATGCGAGCCATCGCCAAGCATTGAAAAACGACAAGCATAAATAACCGTTGGATCCCGGATTGCACTCCCTTGGTAAGTGTTCCGCGTTTCTTATAAAAACTCCGTATGCTCGGCGCGCTGACGTCTGGCACTGTCGCCTGCGCTACAACTGCTTAGGCCACAACAAATTCAGGGATTGTTCATCAAATAATCTTTGCAATATGTGTCGCGAGAAACACCACCCGCTCATCCATCTCGGGCCGACAACACCCCCGCAAATAGCTTTTTCTGCCGTCGGCCATAAATCCCAAGAAGAAAAGCCTTCGGCCTCGGCAGCTGTGGACATCTATACGGCGAATATTTCTGTTTCTAAATGATCTGTTGTGCTCGCTACTGTACAGTAAATATAGTGGGCCCCCATGGGATCCACGCTCGGACGCGAGTACTATTAGATCAGCGATCGGAAAGTTGCTTTGTGAGTGAAGCGATATTCCAGTTACTCGGTTTTCCCAAGCAACGAGTAAAACTTCCATTGTCTGTAGTAGGAGGCAATGCTGTCAAATCCACCCACGCAAAAACTAATTTAAACGCGCAATCAATTATAGATCCGATGTATAGTATAAGCCTAGAAGCCCTTGTTTTACCGCGATTTACATCGCAATTACCGTCACGCAAATGACTAAATTTTTATCTAAGTCAGTTTGGAAATAAAGTTTTAGCTGAGCTGCAATTTTATGTACCCGATAATGTAGATATGATCTTATATGGTGTCGATGTTTACGCTCATTGCTGCGTCACAGATTACGGCACTTTGTAAATTCTCAATTCCTCGCACAAGATACAGCATTGGGCTGGATTCTCTCCGATTCTATGGAAAATGTTGCGTCATGGCGGGCGGTGCAAACATCTGAAACCCCTATGAATGCACTGCATAGCACGCCTCGCGATGCTCTCCAAGAATGGTTAGAAAAATTTTGGACGCTCGAAGAGTTGCCGCAGACTGATGCTTGTTTAACACCGGATGAACAGTTTTGCAAGAAACAATTCACCGATACCCACACAAGAGCTCCGGACGGTAGATATATTGTTAGGCCACCGCTAAAGCCTGATCTACCTGTTGTAAGAAATGAAACGCGACGAATATCCCTCTCCTCTCTGAATTACATTTATCGCCGTTTTATCAACACCCGAGGACTTCGACCTGAAGGCTAATGTAATACGATCTTTGGTGTTACTTTAGCCCCGATTCGCTGACGAGATCTTTCGCGCACTGGACTCAGCCACCTGTAGCGTCACAAGTTTTGCATATAAAAGTAGACTCTAATGATATAGAAATTTTATCGCGATTTTCGAGCCTAATAAAACTTATGAGAGTGGTTTTCTATTGCATGCGACCCTTAGTTAATTTAAGCAGGCGCAATAAAAACCTCGAACCTCCTCAATCATCTCTCACCGCGTCTGAACTTTTCAATACTCGAACGTGCGTTATACGTATGGTGCAGTTTAAGACATTCGAAAATGAATTTAAATGATTAAACGCGAAAAAGTGCGTATCTAAAGGTAGCCCTTTATCGAAGCTAAATCCATTATTTGATAAAGAAGATCGAATTTTAGCCGCGGTTAGCCCACCAACGAGAAACCTATCTGCGTCCCGAGTGCCCCCGCTTGACCTTTTACCACGTCATGTATAAATTACGCCGGCCCAGGTATGTTGACGTTCGAGGAATCACAACAGTATTAGCGCAAATTGAGGCATGTTGAAATTTGCGACCAAGATGCCTATCACATCCGATACTGATGACCTGCACGTGTTAACACCTTCCCACTTTCTTATAGGAGAGACGTCAGGGTTTGTACCGGATAAAGAACCCCCAACTGTGCCGGAGAATCGGTTAAGCCGTTTCCAATTAATGCAGAGGATACAGAATTAATTTTGGAAGCGCTGGTCCGACGAGCACCTTCAGCATTTGCAAGAGAGGCAAAAATGGAGACAGTTCACGGAGACCTTTGCGGTCGGCCATCTCGTAATCCTCAGAGATGGAAGATATTCGCCGGCAAAATGGTTTATAGGACGAGTCATCGCTACTCACCCTAAACCCGATGGCCAGGTGCCAGTAGTTACTGTTAAAACTGCGTCTCATACTTTTAGAAGGCACATCGCGCACCTTTGCCCACTGTTTATAGAAGCTGACAGTATTAATATAAACGACTAAAGACTTTTATATATGCAGAACATTCGGATATATGTAATGTACCGAAGCCGGACGGAATGTTTACGATTTAGTACTTTAAATTAACAGGATGTGCCTCATATGTATATATTATGCCTCGTATAATATATATATATATATATATATATATATAGATATATATATATATAATCACTTGCTTGGTTCATTGAGCACGTACAATGGTACGCATTTCCGAAACCGTATACTCCTCGGCCTTTACAACCATTCGGAGCGCTAGGGACCGAATCATCTGCGAAGCGACTGTATTTATGACACCTCTTGAACTTGTATATATATATATATATATATATATATATCGTGACGGGGACCGCAAGCACTGCGTGCGCTTGCTTTCCCCGTCCCGTTGCTCTCTCTCTAGCCGTAGCCTGTAAATATGAATTTGTATATTTGCATGTATAGATGTTTATCTGTTACAGGCCGACGCACAACTACACCGGCGGAGAGGTAAGTGAGAGAGAGAGAGAGAGCGGGGAGTGGGGAGAGACGGTCGCGCGCGCGAAGAATTAGACAGAGAGAAAGCCGCGAGCTTTTGACACGCGTTTTAGCCGGCTTTTCGCTCCACGCGCTTTGTTTTTTGCTGTTACGGTGTCGTCGTCTACGGGAACACGCTTCGTGCTCCACGTGTTCCCCCTCGCTACGTACCTCTTCTTCGGGGAGTGTACACTACCGGACGCGCGTGTTTGTGCCACGGCATTGCGTGTGTGTGTAGTGCACACGCGCTGAGGACGAGCCCGAGCGGACGAACTTGTCGCCCGACCCCGGCTCCGCGGAATAACCGCCCCATCCCGGGGTTTCCGGACTGCGAAGTCGCCGCCTCTCCCGGTGAAGAAAGGTGCTGCTGCTGAACGAGGACGTGCTGCAGGGTCAACGAGCTCCGACTCGCTGTAAGTGGCAGCCCCTTGTCTCTCTCTCTCTCTCTCTCTCTCTCTTCCCTAGCTCCGCGCGCGCTGTCGCCTCGGCGACCCTCGGTCTGCGCTCGACGCGCCTTAGTGCGCCCGTCGTGTAAACCCGCGAGACATTAAAGCGCATTTAATTTGACCTTTTGTCTTCTTATTCCGTGCAAATCCTGCATGCGAGTCTTCGCCCTTCGCGAACCGCCCCTCTCCTTTGCCGAATTTATTCGGGGCTAAGCCCAGCCGGGCACACCTTTTGCAACGGCCGTGCCCGCCGTCCTCGTGTTCGAGGCGGACACGCGCACCGTTACATGGCGCCCAACGCGATCTCGGGATCGCACTTGATATAGGAATATATTTACATTTATGCATATGTAATTATATATGCTATTATGTATTTTATTATATACTCTATTGCATATATATATTTTATAATATATATGGCATAATATATTGTATTATATTTAGTGCCCCGGCGAATATTCGCAAGTGACGCGGATGTGCGGAAATAATTTAATAATTGTATTATATCGAAAATTGTGATATTACAGAGTGCGAACGCACAGCACATCTCGAGTGTAAACACTCTCGAAGTCGGCCAAGGCCAACAGCAATTCGGCGAAAGCGGCTGAAAAGTAGCACAAATGAAACATAATACCGAATACGGTAATATAATATTTGTACAGTTTTTCAAGCAAAACTAATTTTAAGTTAAATACACACATGTACATTAATTTATATAATACTGATATATATATTAATTAGATGTAACTTCAAAATTTAGCTTAAATTAAATATGTGAATTTCATCTAAGACTAAAATTAATCAATAATTAATTTTTAAGATAGCGTAATATGAAAATATAACTGATATAAATAGATTCACATTCGCCATTATAATATAATAATAAATTTTCGCCGTTACAGGCATAAGGAAGATTTAGTGTAAATTAAATATAATTAAAAGTTCTCTTCTTTACACATAATCGACTATAAATAGCGAAGTCAGCGATCTGTGTATATTCACATACACACACCACCGCGACTCTACGCTGTACATACAGTGTACAGGCGACTACCGCAAATTTTTCTTTGCTCGCAATTTAATTTGATCAAAATTGATTGTTCCCTTTATTCTTTTCGCTTTCTGATCTTCATTTTGATATTGTTATATCTGTAATATTTTTGCAGTATAATTTTTTTCCCTTTCTTTCAAAAATACAAAAACAAAATTTGTCTTTTTTTTTTTTTGAAAACTGAAAAATAAAAATTTTTTTAGAAGTTATAAAAGGACTGAAAATAAACTATATTTTTATTTTTTTTGTTTTTTTTTTTGTTTTTTTTTTTTTTTTTTTGTATTTTTGTATTTTTTTTACATTTTTTGAAAAATACAAAAAGTAAAAACTATTACAGTTTCAAAATAATTTTTTTTGGAAAATCGAGAATTCGAAAACCAAAATAAGAATTTTGGGAAAATTTTTGGTAAATTTTTTTGAAAATTTTTGAAAATTGTTGAATTTTTTTTCTCTTATATTTTCTGGTTTTTTTGCGTCAGTCGCCCCTAATTTTTGCGTTTTCGCCCTCGCACTCCACTATCTCTTGAAATTGCCGGCTTTTAATTATTTAATTAAAAGCTTTGGCTGTAACGTTCCATTTTTCTCACGTTGTATTTTTTTTTCTTTTTCCGTTTGTTCGTTTGTCTTCTTCTAATTTCAACTGAAGAAATAAAAGATGGCAAATCCGCCAAACGAATTTAACGACTGGCTTCAAAGCCTATGTGAGGAAGAAACAAACATAATTACAGCGGAACTAGAATTAAAAAATGAGGGTTCCCCATTTCAAAGGGCTGCCAGGCTATACCACAGACTGGCAGGAAATTATAGGAGACTTTGTGGAATGCGAGAGTGACAATGATATTATAAAAACACGCGCGCGCAGAGATAAAAATCTGTTAAAGATAATCATCACCTCGACAATGCGCGACGCAACAAAGACATATATTTTGGATCGAATGGAAGCGACGTACGCCGAACAAGCGGATGAATCAGCTGACATACAGCAGGCTCGGGAAGTTCATCTGAGCACAGACCAAAGAAATAACACAGCAGCTGTCGATCACCAAATACAAAATCTGATCGACTTCAATTTGGCTGAGATAAACAGGCATGAACCGCTCGCATGGAGCACTGCCAACGAATCGCCGATTCAGGCAGCCACCACGAGCGTGACTACGCCTCCCGACTCGTGTGTCACGAATGACATCACACGTCAGGCGCAAGTCGCATCTCATACGACGAATACAACAGTCGAGCCTCAACTTACTGACCTCGAAAACAATGTAAACCTTCATCAGGGATTACATAGCCTGCAAAATCTGCTGCAAACTTGGATGCAACACCAAAACTGCACTGTCCAAGATTTGCAGCAGAGACAAAGTGAGATGCACGCTACGCTAGCTAGCATTCAGCAACAGCTGCAGAAATCGGCGTGACGCGACCGTGTCACTTTCCAAGACACGTACGATCTGCAATACTTGGAAAGTGACAAAAACCTCAACAGTAATAGGTTTGTAGGGTCGACCAACGAACCTACGTTTTCGGCTCCTTGCCACCCTCGATACCAAGGGCCTGGAAGGGGGGGGGGCATCACATGGATCGAGATGTGATGAGCTCGCCCGCGAATATTACGCGATCAACGCTGTCAAGCACGTTGGCCCAGCGCACGGATATTGGTAAGACCGTGCGCCAATGGAAAATTAGATTCAATGGTGCCAAGGGGAAGAGCGTAGAAGAATTTCTGCAGAGGATCGCGGAATGTCGCAGGTTGACACCGCTCACGGACAAGGAAATGCTCAATGCCATGACGGAGCTCCTCGACGGTGTCGCCCTGCATTGGTACCGTCTATCCCGGAAAGACTGGACCACGTGGCAAGAGTTCTGCCACGCAGCCCGGAGCTGCTACGGCGTCGATCGACGCTTCCAAGCTGAGCTAATCAGCGAAGCGCAGCGGCGTACGCAGGCGAAGCGCGAGCCAACACGTGACTACGTGTTTTGTTTGTTAACGATTCTCAATCGGTTCGAAGAACCATGGTCGGACGACAAACAACTCGCCCTGATCTACCGTAATCTACTCCCGGAGATACAGAAGTTGGTTCCGCGGGAGAAGATTACAAGCCTCAATCGGCTAATCGAGCTTGCTCGAGAGGTCGAATGCGTCCTCGATGCGGGGCGAAATTATAAGCCACCGCCGTCACCCGAGGACTGCATAATGCCCGAAGTGGCCTTCCATGCGGCAGACACGTCTTGAACGCGCCCGAAACCAAGGATCGCGGCCGTGGACGTGAAGCCGCCCAACTTCAAATCTCTGGTGCGAGAAGTTTTGCAAGAGACTGGCTTTAGAGCCACCTCACCTGATTTAGAGGCGCCAGGCGTCGCAGCCCTTATCCCGAAGAGGAGCGATCGCGACTCACGCCCGAGGTCGCCGCGTACAGGAAAGACAAGAGCGTCGACCTCACCTAAGTCGGAGAGGAAGCCCTCCTTCAAAGGAAAGCTGGTGCGCGAGCCCCTCAGTGACAAGAACAAAGGTCGGACAGCAGGTCCTGATCCGCGGTTCTTGTGCTGGGGCTGTAGTTGGCCTGGCCACACCTTGCGCAGCTGTCCCGAGTGTTCGGGAAATGCGAAAAAGGGCGAGTAATTGAGGTCCAACTCGTCCCTAGGCTCCGTGAGACCTCTGAAGATCAGCATGCAGCTGCGAGGACACAGGGTAATTATGATTGCCCCTTCCTGTCTGTAAAGGAGGAGCATCACGACCGTGACTCCGCTGACTCAGCCACAAGTGTCGACCCCGATCGGTATTCACGATGGTGGGTACAGGTAGGCATAGGCGAGTTTCGCATTCATGCACTGCTTGATGCAGGGGCTGCTCGTACAGCTCTCGGAGCAATCGGCCTGTAGATTGCATCCGCCCTCGGTCGTCTAATTCGACCCTTTCCTGGATCTGGCGCTCGACTCGCCACGGGAAAAATTGAGCCGATAATAGGCCAGGTGGCCCTTCCGTTTGCCATAGCAGACGTAGAAATGGGGCTAGACGTCATCATAATTCCAGACTTGGAAAATGACGGTCTGCTCGGTGCAGACTTCTACCGTGCCTTCAATGCGGTCATCCACCCGCGCGACAACACCATGTCGATCGAGGGTGCTGCGGATTTCGTTCCGTTACAACTCTGCACCGTCTCAGTTACCTCGGCGTATTCGCTTGCCTTTATAGGCTTGGCCGATATTGACGATAGTCAACGTCGAGCTCTCGAGGAACTCCTCGACCGGATGCTGCCTCCGGCTGATCAGCCTCTGGGCTGCACGCATCTGACCGACCACGTGATCGATGTCAGCGATGCTAAGCCGATTAAGCAGCATTATTATTCGGTCTCTCAGAAGATAGAGCTGGAAATGCATGCGCAAGTTCGCAAGATGCTTGATCAGGGCGTAATTTGCAGATCAACCAGCGAATGGTCTAGCCCCGCCGTGATGGTTCGCAAGAGCGATGGGAGCTACCGATTCTGTGTGGACTATCGCAAATTGAATTCCGTGTCCAAGGTCAGCGCGTACCCGATTCCTTACATGGACGTAATCTTACGGAAACTGAGAAATGCGCGATACATCTCCACACTGGACCTCAGCAGCGCCTACCATCAGGTCCCTCTTCGTGAGGAATCGCGACACCTCTCTGCCTTCACGGTTCCAGGCATGGGGTTATTCGAATGGATCCGTATGCCATATGGTGTCGCCGGTGGCCCCGACACCTTTTAGCAGTTAAGCGACAAGCTGATCGGCCCTGAAATGGAGCCGGTGGCCTTCGCCTACCTCGATGATGTGATCATCGCTACAGAGAGCTTTGACGAGCACCTCAGGTGGCTCGAACATATCCTGCGACGGAATTCCGATGCCGACTTGACCATCAATCGGCAGAAGAGTAAATTCGGACTCGCGGAGGTACGGTTCCTCGGCGTCCTCGTGGATCGTGACGGTTTTCGACCCGATCCGAATAAGATTGCACCAATCTTGACTTACGCCGCACCAAAGAACCTGAAGCAGCTCCGTAGGTTTTTAGGCCTTGCGTCCTGGTATCGCAAGTTCTTAGAGAACTTCGCAACGCTTGCTGAGCCTCTCACCCGATTAACCAAGAAGAACATCAAGTACCATTGGGGAGAAGTGCAACAGCAAGCCTTCGAACAAATCCGGGCGCTCGTCGCATCTGCACCCGTCCTTTCTCGACCGTCGTTTGGAGAGACGTTCGTTATCCAGACGGATGCCAGCGACTCGGGACTAGGCGCCGTGCTCATGCAAGCAGTTGAGGGCGTAGAGCGCGTGCTCTCCTACACTATCCGCATGATGACTGCGGCTGAGCGTAATTATTCGGTCACCGAACGTGAGTGCCTCGCCGTGCTATGGGCTGTGCGTAAACTCCGCCCGTACGTCGACGGCTATCACTTCCAGGTGATAACCGATCACAGCAGCCTTCGTTGGTTGCACTCATTGCGCAACCCCACGGGCAGACTCGCCCGTTGGGCCTTGGAATTGCAGGGATATGACTACGAAGTCATCCATCGGAAAGGTACCTCGAATTGCGTACCAGACGCCCTCTCTCGTTTGTACGAAGACGAGCCGATCTGCGAAGTCGCCTCCCTCGGCGTCACCGATGTGCAAGATCCCTGGTATTTGCGCCTTCGTAAGAAAGTGGTGAGCGATCCGACCAACCTCCCATGGTGGAAAGTCGTTGGACAGCGACTATACTACTACCGTCCCGATCCTGCCGTCGAAGATTTAGTAGATGACCAGGATGCGTGGAAGTTAGTCGTGCCTAAAGAAGATCGTCGTACCGTTCTTCATGAATGTCATGAGGAGCCCACAGCTGGTCATTTCGGACGCCATAAAACGTATGACCGTATTGCACGATCATACTATTGGCCATCAATGCACAAAGATGTGACACAATTTGTCCGTGACTGCACCGTGTGTCAACAATGTAAGGTGCAGCAGGCTGCACCAGCTGGTCTGATGGGCCATCGAACGGTCACCCGCCCTTGGGAAATAGTAGCTGGAGATGTGATGGGTCCATTTCCACGATCTACCCAGGGATACGAGTATTTGCTCGTCTTCATGGATCTATTCACTCGCTGGGTAGAGTGTATCCCCATCCGAAAGGCGAATGCACAAACGATTCGCCGCGAGTTGAAAGATCGCGTATTTTTACGCTATGGTACGCCCGAAGTATTCCTATCGGAGAATGGCACCGAATTTCGTAATAAAATCATTGAGAAATTCCTTGCGGAGCTTGGGGTGGAGCATTCCACGATACCTCCTTATCACGCCCAAACCAATCCGGTAGAGAGGGTCAATAGGACTCTGAAGACCGCGATAATCGCCTTCATTGAGGAGTCTCACAGTACTTGGGATGCGCACATCGCCGAGCTGATGTTCGCGTACAATACATCCGTACAAGACTCCATTGGCGTAAGTCCGGCCTTCCTTAACACGGGTCGTCACCCCTCAGCACCTGGCACACATCGTCGCCAGGAGGAGCAGCGCGCACAGATCGCGCAAGAAGAGGCTGCTCTACAACATTGGAAAGAGCGCATGGAGAAATTATCTGATCTCCATCTAAAGGCAGCGGAAAACTCGCAGAAAGCGCAGGCAAAGCAAGCTCGCTATTATAATGCGAGACGTCGCGACGTGCATTACGCGATTGGCGATCGCGTATGGCGGCGAAATCGCATCCTCTCCTCAGGCGTACAGGGCGTCAGCGCCAATCTGGCCCCGAAATTCGACGGGCCCTTTACCATCATGGAGAAACTCGGCACGAATGTCTATCGACTGATCGACTCTACGGGAAGAGATGCTCGTAAGCATCACGTCGCCGATCTGAAGCCCTACCATCGAGATCACGACCCCAAATATGATAGCAGTTCCGACATGGAAGAGCCTTCGGGCGAAAAGCGTGACTGCGATGCGTCGAATTGTAATGTCGAGGCGAGCGAGCGAATCCGCATTGTAACATTACTGGTGAGCGTACGGCGCCCCGACGACGCGCCTCATTGTAATTCCGATACGAGCGTACGAAGCGACACCTTTGTCTTCTTATTCCGTGCAAATCCTGCATGCGAGCCTTCGCCCTTCGCGAACCGCCCCTCTCCTTTGCCGAATTCATTCGGGGCTAAGCCCAGCCGGGCACACCTTTTGCAACGGCGGTGCCCGCCGTCCCCGTGTTCGAGGCGGACACGCGCAACGTTACAATATATATATATATATATATATATATATATATAATTTCGGTCCCTGATTTAGCCAGGTCGGAAAATGAAAACGATTTATATTTTCTTCACACAGCTCTATCTCGTTTATTTTACGAATTACGATGACGCTGGCTCGTGCTCTCTCTCCTCTCTCCTTCTCTCTCTCTCCTTCTCACTCCTTCTCTCTCTATCTCTCTCTCTCTCTCTCTTTCTCATCTTTTCTTAATTCCGAGGAAGAATGCAGATTTTCCCATCGTGAAAAGGGCATTATGTCCTCGACATTCGAACCGTTCACAACGACTTCCCGTGCTAATTTGTACTATTTTATCCGTACTTCATTCTAATAGGAAGTTGATGTTCGTTACTATAGTTCACGCGTATCACATTACACTAGGTCGCTTACATGTTTTTGCTATGAACTGTGTGCTGTTTGTGAGTGTCGTGTGCATCGAAAACTTTATAGTAGTATTAATATCGACAAGTATACGTTCATACATATGCATTGTGCATATTTTGCGACGCAGCTGAAAATCGTAGAACTGTGGCAGTTAGGCGCGCTGTCTGCTAGAGTGAATTGATGAACTTGGCAATCAGGCATTGTTGAGATTCACCCCTGTGCGTATCTCTGAGGGACTTCTCGATCGGCTTTCGGACCCGTTTGCTACCATACGTGTCAAGGATTGTCCGCGATTCCTAAGAAGTTAGGAGTCACCACGTTGCGTAGGAGGATTGGCAAAAGATTCCTTTCAATTTAGCCCTATCTCTAACGCGTCAGGATTTACTTGGTAAAAGAGCTCTCGAAACTTATTATAGTTATAAATGACCTTTTACTTGCACGCATGCATTATTCTTTCTATAAGTTCATATATCTTTCTAATCTATTGTACTACTTTTGGTTAATATAAAGACACAAATATTTTATGTTAATTGTACGATTGTTCCTCCACTTATTGAGTCAAGGTTTTTTATGACATTTTATTTCTATAATTAAATGTAATATATAGCGTAATTAAATTAGTAGTAGTAGTAGTAGTAGTAGAGTAGTAGTAGTATAGTAGTAGTATAGTAGTAGTAGTATAGTAGTAGTAGTAGTAGTAGTAGTAGTAGTAGTAGTAGTAGTAGTAGTAGGGGTAGTAGTATAGTAGTAGTAAGTAGTAGTCGTAGTAGTAGTAGTAAGTGTAGTAGTAGTATAGTAGTAGTAGTAGTAGTAGTAGTAGTAGTAGTAGTAGTAGTAGTAGTAGTAGTAGTAGTAGTAGTAGTAGTAGTAGTCATTACGCAAACAGCTGTGAGGGAGACCCAAAATTAAGTAGAGGAGTTTTCTCCTGGTTCTCTCAACTCTCCAGAGATTCCACGAAGGGTCCCATTTTACATTTTTTTCTAACTTACTCTATTGTTAGTTTTTTTTGTTTATTAATGTTAATTTCGTTAATTGAATAATGTTATTTTATCTTATCAATAAAGGTTGTTTATAATATGTATTAGTATGCCTTAAGTCATTAGATATATAATAATAATAACGCTTTTATAATTCATTGTTTAACGAATATTATTATAATATTGTTTCCATTAAAACTATAATTAAAATGTATAATAGAAAAGGTTAATATTATATGTTCATGGGTAATATATAATTTCCAATAACACATACCAAATCAAGTTAAATATTATTGCATAATATGTAAATGCATTTCGTTTATTGAATGAAATTTATGTAATCAATTATTTAGCAAGCAACATGACTGCAATTTAATTATAATAATGCAATTTATATATAATAATAATTATATATCTAAATAAAACAATATCTAGAACGGATACGTATTAATTGATAAATATATACTATTAGGAGTGTGAATTATACGTGCGGTCCGCTTCACCTGCCCGAAAAGGTTCGAAAGGCCGGGACCGACGGTCATCAGTTCCAGCTTGAGAGCAACAACAGTAGAGTGCAGATCACATACTACATTATATCTATTTACTTCACTTTGTATTTTATACTGTTTTTATTATTAGGAGTGTGAATAAGTCTTTCCCGTTTTTTGTAAGAGATGGCGCCACCAATACTGTGCGAGTATTCAATGGTTACATATGTCATAATCAAAGCTTATTCATATGTCAACAATTCCATACTAACACATTAGTTAAAATTTTTTCGCATCATAAATTTTTGATATCGTGAAAATGTCGAAATTTGAGCCGAGTCGATGTCATTTGCGGGAAGTTTCACTTTATTGGTTCAATTTGAAGAAATCTGCTGCCGAGACGCATCGATTGCTTCAGGAGGCTTATGGAGAAGGTTGTGTCGATGATTCAAGTGTTCGCGGATGGTTTCGACGCTTCAAAAGCGGTGATTTCGACGTGGAAGACAAGGAGCGTTCCGGGCGGCCACAAATCTTTGAAGATCGAGAATTGGCGACTTTGCTTGATGAAGATTCTTGTCAAACGCAAGAAGAACTTGCTGAAGCATTGGGAGTTGACCGAACAACCATTTCCAAGCGTTTAAAAGCCATGGGAATGATCCAAAAGCAAGGAAATTGGGTGCCGTACGAACTGAAGCTGAGAGACGTCGAACGGCGTTTTTTCACTTGCGAACAGCTGCTTCAGCGACATAAAAGAAAGGGTTTTCTGCATCGTATCGTGACTGGCGATGAAAAGTGGATACGTTACGATAATCCGAAGCGAAGAAAATCATGGGGACTACCCGGCCATGCATCATCATCGACGGCCAAGCCAAATATTCATGGCGCCAAGCTCATGCTCTGTATATGGTGGGACCAGATAGGTGTGGTTTACTATGAGCTTCTGAAACCGAATGAAAGGATCACAGGCGAGGTCTATCGACGACAATTGATGCGTTTGAGCCGCGCACTGCGAGAAAAACGGCCACAATACTCCGACAGGCACGACAAAGTTATTTTGCAACATGACAATGCTCGCCCACATGTTGCACCGCCGGTGAAAACATACTTAGAAACGCTCAAATGGGAAGTCCTACCCCACCCGTCGTATAGTCCAGACGTTGCTCCGTCTGATTACCATCTCTTCAGATCGATGACGCATGGCCTGGCTGACCAGCACTTCCATTCCTACGAGGAAGCCAAAAAATGGGTGGATGACTGGATAGAGGCCAAACCGGTCGAATTTTTTCGCAACGGGATTCGTATGTTGCCAGAAAGATGGGAAAAAGTTGTAGCTAGCGATGGCCAATACTTTCAATAATTCATTTGTAACCATTTTTTCACAATAAAGGCTCAAAATTTGAAAAAAAAACGGGAAAGACTTATTCACATACCTGATATTTTTATTCATTATTTAATAAATCAAGAAATAATAAATGCATATAAATATTTATTCACTAACATAATTAATTATTATTAATTAATAATTTATTGTTAATTACTTGTATTTAATCTTAGCGCTGTAATAATAATAATTTTAATAATAATAGTAGTGTTAAATAATAATACTAGCAATAGGGTTAGTGGTTATCGAAATAAAATATTAATAATACCAACAATATTATCAAATTTTATTAAGACTGATTTAGAAAAGAAAAGCTGTAAATATCGCCATATCTAATTATTACATGAAGTAATAAGGATTTTCCGAATTTTGTAGTATAATTAGTTAAATATTGGTAATCTCAAATATAGTATTATTATTAATTTAATATTGGCAATGTTATTTGTTCATTAAATTTAATTCCTACGTTTGTACAGTGACAGTCGTTTCAAGGTTCTATGTTTTCACCAAATTGTAATTTTTGGGACGGTTTTATAATCAACCTCTGCTTATAACCAATGCTTTGCGTAAGATATGTTAACGCGCACTTCATATATTTTCCGGAATATATGCTCTAATATCTTAAATGATTTTTTTCATGCATTATACCGATGTAGATACAATAATTAAAGAAATAATCTGCAAAAATGTATAATATATAACATAAGTAAGATATAAGTTTTGAACATAATTTAAGGTAAAGTTGGAAAATTAACGTTAATTAACTCTGATCTCGATCAATGCAGAACGCTCTTACGGACATACGCTTCAGTACAATAGAGGGAATCAAAAATTGGCTCGATGCGTTCTTGAGTTTGAAAGAAGAGAAATTTTTTTGGTCCGGAATTGATCAATTGCCACAAAGTTATAGCTTTCGAGGGACGCTACTTTGAATAGAGCATATATAAAAATGTTTTCTTAATAAAACTTCACATTTTGGAGAAAAAACTCTGGTAACTTACTTGTACACTCAATATATACTGTATTGAGATATATGTTAAAATAATAAATATTTTTTCTTACAGTCTTTATACTATAATGTATTCTATGTTAACAAAGGAGTAGTATGATGAATTTTTCATTTTAATTTAATCCTTGAAGATGAAACATAGCGATTCGAAACGTCTGACATCGAATTGAAATTTAAGGTGGTGGGGGTTAGTCAGGTGGTGCTTTCCTAACATACAATATAGTTTATTTTTTTATTTATTATTATTTTTATTATTTTTGATTTTTAATCTAACTTAATTTAATTTTATTTTATTTTATGAATTTAGTTCCTGAGGATGAAACGTATCAGGTTCGAAACATCGGATACCAAGGTGATTCTAAATTTATGGAGGTGGAGGCAGTCAGGTTGTCCTTTACTAACATAGAATATTGCTTTTATTATTTTTATTTTTATTGTATTTTATTTGTTATTTTATTTTTATTTTTATTTTATTATTAATTTTATTTTTATTTTTATTTGTAATTTTTAATATAATTCATTATAGTAAAAAGTTTTATTTCAGATTTTACAGAGATGAACATAAACAAGGACAGTCTCAGTATCATTATTTTAGTTAATATATTATATTATAAAGACTTTAAGATCAATAAAAATATTTATTAATGTAATTTAACTGGACTTACTTATAAAAGTATGCATTGATAATTAGGAATTCTAAAGACATCGATGTTATTAGTCTGGACCATAAGTAAATCTAATCATTTTATGTTAAAGTTATAAATAAGTGAGTGCATGAGTACACTTTTAATAAACAATTTTTTTATTGAATAATAATAGGTAATTATTTCGATACTTACACGCATTGGTGCTCATACATATTTACATATACTTGACTACATAAAAATTGAGTTCAATACTTTCTTTTGTTTAAATTAGAAATATTTACAAATAATAAAACTATATCGCACGTTTATATGTAATTGACTGAGAATTATAATTAAGAAAACATTTTATTTATATAAATAAATACAATACATTCATTATATTGATAATGTATTAAATTCAAGAGAAATTTCAAATGATAAGGAATTTGAATATACCATACTTTTTTATATTATCGTAAAAAGTAATTTTAAAGACATATAATGTACGAGTTATCGTTATTAAATAACGAGACTGATGATATACAACGTTTTATTTTGATATTATATCACTCCATACGAATCTTCTATTGTTTGAAATAGTGCTGCAAGTCTTTTTTATAAATTTCTTTAGTATAAAATATAATTTAATACATTCACATCTTCTTGCTTTTAATACAGGTTTCACTTTTGTAAAGAGATAAAAGTTGCACAATACTTAATCTGCTGTACCAGATGGATAGTGCAACACTGGGATATTGTACTGAGGAATGATCCAGCGTATTGTTTTGATGACGATAACAGAACTTATCCTTTTCCAATTCAAATCCTTTTTTCTTATTTTTTCATAAAGTATAGTAAGAACATGAAGATAGTAATTTTAGCTAACAGTTTAGCTTTGGGAATCCATGGGAATCCTTCGGAATGTATTGACGCTTCTTGTTGCTCAAATGAAAATTTTAGGCATTAGGTTTGTACACACACTTTCGCATGTTAAAATCTTTATGTAAAATCTGTTGCATGCATTCTTTGTCGATTTTTATACATTCAGGAATCGTGCCAATACTGAACCGACAGTCAAATAGAACACAATTACTATTTTTTTCGATATTTTCATTCGTTTTCGACGTGGAAGGCAACTGGAACATTAATCATCTTCAACATCTTCTCAGCTATCTTAAAAACATTTCAACCATTAAAATACTCGTAAGCGCGATAAACATTAATTGCTATACAATTGTTTTAATATATTATAAGTTTTAGTTTTTTCAAGTTTAATGTGAAATTTTACAACAATCCGTTGCTCTATTGTTACATCGATGATTTATCCGGCAAAACAAAAAGGCAGCCTCTATACAAATGAAAACGAATGCCAGATTCATTTATGTACAGAGACGGTAGGCATCGCATTCGAAAGAGTAGGCTTCAGGTTAAGAGTGCTTCATACTGCGACCCCAGTGCCACGATGAACTATTCAAACGGAAATGAAAATGTGCAAATCGTAGATTTTTGTTTGCATTCTCATTTACGTTTTACAATGTTGGAATAAATTTTATCTGAATCTCAAAAAAATTCTACAAGCTAGATAACTCTTACTGCTTTTATAATGTTTTTCAAAGTTAGTGGAAACAAATAAGAAAATTTGTATTTCAATGTCATCTGCACCATAGAAATCGCCGCTATGCAGTAACGCCAAATAACAAATATTATAAATTTTATATGTAAAGTACAGATCAAACGTAGGTCAATCTGGATGTAGAATGAAATAATGAATCGAATGAACTGTGTTTCATCTTTCTATCCATAGAATTGAGAGAGTAAAACGAACCCTACGATTTTATTACGATTATAATGCAAGTTGTCAATTTTGTAGATAAAAAAGTGAGAATTTTAATTTCTGATTTTTTGAATAGGTGTTTTTGGGAAAAATATTCAAGGCTATATATATATATATATATATATATATATATATATATATATATATATATGAATGCAATATATATAGGAATACAATACGGAATATATAGGAATGCAATACGGAAATTTGTGAGGTGCGAGACGTATGAGCTTGAACCAATAGATTAATGAAAATATAATAGGAAAGTAATTGTTCTTAAATGAATATTTTCCTAACCTGATATATACAATGATGTATATATATAATATTGGTGTAAGCCAAAATGTTATTGTTTACGCAGATTTAATATTTCTATGTACGTTAAAAAAATTTTTATTAAATAAATCATTATTTATGACAACTAAAATCCATGAGAAGTCTCTCAAATTTTAAAAATGTCTATTTAGCTGTTTTGCAGGATAGGCTTTTAGTTAAATTTTTAAAACTCTTTTGTATAGACAGAAATAAGAGTTTTGAGTGTTCACATATGCAATTGATGCATTTTAATTGTTATTTCGGTACGCACCCCTATCAGATCAAATGGATATGAAAAAGCAGCGTGGAAAGAATACGAGGGTGGATTGATAAGTTTCCGGTCTGACCAAGAAAAACAACGTTTAAAAAATTTTTTTTTTTTATTTCTCAACATAATCTCCTCCAAGGCTGATACATTTCTGATAGTGGTGTTCTAGTCTAGTAATGCCATCTCTATAGACTGATTCGTCAAGCTCCTCAAAATACCCATTTACACCTTTAACTACTTCTTCCTTGGCCGCAAATCTCTTACTGCCAAGCCATTTTTGAGGTTAGGAAATACATAATAGTCACTCGGGGCTGGGTCTGGAGAGTAGGGAGGGTGCGGCATCAATTTAAGCTTCAGATCGTTGATTTTAGCCATCGCAATGATTGACGTGTGCGCTGGTGCGTTATCGTGGTGAAACAAGATTTTTTTCTTCGCCAGATGAGCTCGTTTAATTTTCACTTCGTGGCTCAAGCGTTGCAATAACTCTGCGTAGTATTGACCAGTGAAATTTTTATCCTTTTCAAGGTATTCAATGTATATAATACCTCTTGCATCTCACAAAACAGTAGCCATAACCTTGTTCGCCGAAAAAATTGTTTTTGCCTTCTTTGGAGTTGGTTCGCTTGGTCCAATCCACTGTTTAGACTGTTTCACTAAGTGTTTAACGTAGAATCTGTTAATAATAAGATTAAACAGTTTTCATATAAACTTGTTGTAAGAAAACAGTTACAGATTCAAATGTTTAGTTAATATTTGATATATATATATATATATATATATATATATATATATATATATATATATCAAATATTCAACAAAAATTTAACAGTATAAAAATATATTTTAAAATAAAATTTTTACAATTTTAACGAATATTATTTTTACTAAATATATAAATATTATATATCTATATAAATATTAAGTAGTATAATTTATTAAATCAAAATATATTTTTGTACTGTTTAATTTTTGTTCAGTATTTCATAAATGGTAATTTTTTGGAATACATATTTCAAATCAAATAGATTTATTATTCAAAATGAGTATATATATTACCACCAATAATATCATGGTATATAATACAAAAATATTTTTTGTAAAATGTTATATATAAAAACATATCTTATTTGAATAATTATTATATAGGGCATAATAGCCATTACATTTAGGAGCCGTACTTCCTCCTTCTGTAAAATTTAATCCTATTAAATACACAACCATACTCTTTTAATAATTTAACCAGCTCGCTTTCTTAGATAATGGTGATTTTATACTTTTTAGTTAAAGTAAAAATTTTATATTCTTCCCATGCTTATTTTTTACTACTTTGCACATTAGAAACATTCGAACTAAAAAAAATAGCTTCCTTGATTACACCAACATCAAATTATATATATATTCTAACCGTGCAAACTGTCGGTTCCGTATATTATTTGAAAACCGAGCGATTACGCGGGTGCAAGAAAGGTATGGTATGTGCCGAAAGAGTGCGCGCGGAGCGCAGCGAGTGAGAAGATCAAGAAAGGCAGCAAGAGATGCTTTCTTCGCACTCTACCCGTCGGACAGAGCGGTCGAGATTTTACAGACAGTATCTTTAGCCTTTCGTCACAGCATTCAGCCCCGATCAGTGTGAGGCCATCCAACAACTATACTCGCGGTCTGAGTATTTCGAATTCTCTCCCGGTCACGCCCATCCCGATCCACCCCGTGAGGGCCACCGCGAGTGCAGCACGCGCCACAGCGAGAGGACACCGCGCGAGCCCGCAACAGCGTGAGAGAGAGAGAGAGAGAGAGCGAGAGGACGACGCGCAAGTCGCGCGTGCCAATAGCGAGAGAGAGAGAGAGAGAGCGAGAGAACGCCGCGCAAGCCGTGTGCGCCAACAGAGGACGTCATCGACAGCATCTGCGTCAGCTCAGGGCAAGTAGTGTAATCTTATAATATGAATAATATGTTCACGTCCGCCGTCGCTGGCGTTGTAGATTTGTGGACCTCTGCCAGCTGCGTGTAACCACCCCGCGTCCCTTTTCCCCGTCCCCCGCGTGCGCGGTAATTACGTATCTCGCGGATAACGATGATGTCGCGGAACCCGCTCGCGGTAAGTAACCGTGCGTATATCCCTGGAGTAATTTATATGTATTCGTTGAATGAATAAAGATTGTACAGTACGCTCCTATAAGTTCATGCTTTCTTCTTTCCACATCACTTTTCCCGAGCATAATTCTAGCTGTCCCAGAAGATAGCGCCGAACGAGATAAGGGTGTGTACCCGATAGCAAGTAACCAGGTAAGGATACATGCAAGTGTGTATATATAGGTTACAATATATATATATATATATATATATATATATATATATATATATATATATATGTATATATATATATTAGGTTGTCAAATATCTTCCTTCCGCTTTTTTGTTCTTTATTCAATGTTTTATAAAGAGTGTTACAGTGACCGAATTTACTTCAAATATAATATATTTATATCAAATTTACTTCAAAGTAGAAACCCCTCTCCTTATTTGCGAAAAACTCGAAATATTATAATTAGATTATAAGTAGATAAGCTTTAGATTATAAGTGGAGACAGCCATTTTTCACAAGACTCTAGAGTCCAACTTTACACCACCAATGGCATTCGACATGAACAGGAACACGTGGTAATCACTTGGCGCTATGTCTGGGCTATATGGTGGATGCGATAAAACATCCCATCCAAACTCCCGTAGATCTGACGAGTCATCAACGAAGTGTGTGGTCTGGCGTTGTCCTGGTAGAATACTACACCCTTCCTGTTGGCCAATTGTGGACGTTTCTGGTCGATAGCCTGCTTCAAGCGGTCCAGTTGTTCACAATAGATGATAGAATTAAGCGTCTGGCTATATAGGAGCAGCTCACAGTGGATGATTCCCTTCCAATCCCACCAAGCACACAGCAAAATCTTCGTGACCGTCAATCCCGGCTTGGCCCCTGTTTGGGACGGTCGACCGGCCTTGGGTTAAGACCGTTTTTGCTTGATATTGTCGTATGCGATCCATTTTTCGTCGCCAGTCACCATCCGTTTCAAAAATGGGTCTAGTTCGTTCCGTTTCAGCAGCACATCGCAGGCGTTGATTCGGTTCAGAAGGTTTTTTTGCGTGAAATCATGCGACACCCAAACATCAAGTTTTTTTTGTATCCAGCCATCTGTACATGGTTTAAAATGGTTTGATCACTAACTCTCATCTCCTGGTCGATTTCACGAGATGCCACGTGCCGGTCTAACTCAATAAATTCCATGATTTGATCGATATTCGTCGTCACAGGTCTTCCGCCAGCTGGCTTATTCATTGTGTCATTTTCACCGGCTCTGAATCGTCGAAACCATTCTTTTGCGGTTCGATGTCATAGCATGCCATCGCCCAAAACACCAGTTATCTTACGGAACGTTTCTCTAGCGGATTTGCCTTTGACGAAGGAAAACTTTAAAATAGCGCGAATTTCGGCGTTAGTGAACTCCATTTTTACACGTCTATATCTTTTGAACGCAATATCAAAACTAAGCATGCATAGCGTCGTTTTGCACGTTATGTCAAGACCTTTCAAATGATGTGTACTATTGCCAGATACGAGCTCTGTAGCGCTTTGTACATAACTGCGAAATTCATAAGACAAAAAGGCGGAAGGGAATATTTGACAACCTAATATATATATATATATATATGAAGAAGAACTGAGTTTCCGACCTTTTTTAACGGAAAATGGACATTTATGATGGAAAATGAATACACGTTTGCTTAATCAAAATATTTTCCCTGATTTTCTTCTACTTTTTGCCATCTTTCTGACAATATGGCGATACCCTGGTGAAAGAACGATGGCGCTTTCGAGGCGATATATATACAAACCATCGGATATGAAGGTAGTTAAATAACATAAATTAACTATTGGTTTGCACAAAAAAGTTTAAATTCAGTAAAAAAAAAGTCTGGCTCAAATAGACTCGACTTGCTAAACAAAGCGCTGAGAAGAAAAATTTGATCAGCGTTATAAATTATCTTGTGCATTACTTTAAAATTACTTTAGACAAAAGTATAAAATAAGGCAAGTATTGGTGTATTAGATTTTCTATTCATTTAAAAGCTCTTCTCTATAATATATTCCATTAATAAAATGAAAATTGTGCCCTATTTATATTTCATAGTCAATTACACATAAATATGGGATTCTTAAAAATAAGTGAAATCTCTTTAAAATTATTCTATACAAAAGTATAAAATAAGGCAAATATGGTGTATTGGACATTCTAATCATTTAAAAGCTCTTCTCTATAAGTATTGTATTTATATAAATGATATTTTTTCCTATTTAGACTTCACGTAAATATTCTTTATTCTTAAAAAAAAGTTATACCCTAAGGTGGTAATAAAATGACATTTCAGGATTATATTCAATTGCTTTTAATTTAAATAGAAGAAAGTATTGAAATCAATTTATACATAGTCAAGTATATGAAAATATACCTGAATACCAATTCATGTAAGTTTCAATATTATTGAAACTCGCCGATTTATAACGTGGGAATACGTATGAAAATGTAATTTAAAAATTCTTTTGACATGTACTTGTGGGCCCGTCTTTAAAAAGTTTTTTGCGAAACAAGCATCATAGTCCACCACCGTGGAGCAAGTATCATTGCACTGATACAAACATATGTAAATGCATACATACATATATACATACATGCGCATATGCATATATATATATATATATATATATATATATATATATATATATATATATATATATAAGATTTTAGATCAGCTGTTCGACATCTGCAAAGAAATTCGGCTTAGATTTTTGGGATTAGGAGCCGCCTAATTCGACGAATCATGTCCTTTATATGCTTATAAAAGAGTAAGCGCTCATGTGCAGTCTGTCTAATCGAATATTATGTAATGTTGCCGCTACTTTGCTACACGATCTCGGTATAATCAGGTATAATGTTGGACGCTGGCTTTTATAGATTCTTTAGCTGTCAACGCAATAATACACAGGTTGCACGGCGGTGGACCGTGATATAATCTAAATAATCCACAGATGCTATAAGATTAATTAAAAATAATGGTGAACTAAAATTGCATTTTATTAATAATTGAAAATAAAGGTTTATTGAATATATATTTTATTAAAAAATAAAAATTAATTATTAATTATGAATGGAACATTAAAAAATATCTCGACGCTGATAAAATTTTTTAAATAAATTTATTCAATGAAATGTACAGCCTCCAAAATAGACCATTACCTCTTCGCCCCCCCCCCCTAGCATGGGACATGACAGTGGGGTATGAATGAACATAAAAAATTACAGTTGAATAAAATGATATTTCATAAATATTTCAGTTTAGACTAAATTAAAGAAGGTGTTGATATATACCTATGTCAAGTATATGTAAAAATAACAATTATAATCTTGTATAGTATATATAAAATAATATGAAAATTCTAATCAATTATCACATCCACATTGGTAAAACAATCGTAAGTACTGAATTATCGATATAAGATTCATCATATTCTTCGTTGAAGATTTTTTCCAATTTGAACAAATTAAAGATTTTCATGTCTCTTCAGAATTCTACCAAACGCAAAAACAACAACAATTCTCTTATTATCAAGTGGCGCGATAGCGCCACGAAGGCGAGTTTTTACTTCTAAATTGAGATTTAGAAATTATAGTATTTACTTCTAAATTGAGATTTCGAATTTTTAATCTAAGAAAAAAGTTATTTATCACTTCTTCATCGATAATTTTCCAAAGCTTATCTACTTATGATCTAATGAATCGTTTTCGACCGGTATTTTTAGCTAAAAAGCAGTCTTTAATAGAAAACTCCGTGTGTGGCTATAAAATTTATAATATTATAACAAATTCATGATCGAATCTAACTAGTCTCGGGTTATAGTTTTTCTTATTAAATGTTGGGATCCAGAAGGGAAATCTAGTATGCTCCTAGTTCCGATTTGTCCCACTTTTATTGGTATTTTAAACAGGGAACGAGCTTAGATTTTGGTATACCAAATTAGAAACTAGACAAAATCTAGCCAGAAAATCTAAAAATTAAGATGATTTATAAATTATTCTAATTTTGTTTCCTCGATCAAGTGAATAATTTTTTTACTGGGAACAATGAATAATTTGTTCATTTACAATTAACAATTAATAATTATTAATATATTTTTTATACACTAATTATTGTAAATTGTAATGTTAAGCACCTAATTTGAACGTACAAATTATTTTATTTCGATGAAAAAAATCCCGGCCTCCGACGAGTATCGAACCCACGACCCTACGATTCGCAAGCTAACGCCATTATACACTATGCTAAAACGCAATATGCGATTATTATACTATACTTTGCATATAACCGTACAACACTTAAGATCATTTAATAATTTTATAAACACAAGATAAACCATATATCAAATCAATTTTTTAAATTCTTTTCCATGTTAGATAGGTATGCGGATTTATATATATACTAGCATCCCCTGTCTCGACTTCCCCCGAGATAATAGTTTAACTGATTTCTTAAACCATTCAATAATATTTAAGTAAAAAGTACTATATATATATATAGATATATATATATATATATATATATATATATATATATATATAAATCTATATTACTATAATTAATTGACTGTAATTTACCTATCGTCGCTTCTGTATATAAAGTATGCATATACAGAATGTACAACCGTATTTAATATACATATATAAGCATATTAAATACGGCTTTTATGGAAAAAATTATATTTTCGAGTTCGAGTGGCAAAAAACGATGTCCAAATGTCTCGAGATGATGTTTAAGGAGAGTATTATGTTCGGACTATAGGACATATCTCAGAACGAATGCTATAGAGAGGTTTGTGTTGGGAAGATAGAATACGATGTCCCGACATACCTGGACATTGTTTCCCACCAACTATACACGACACTCTTCGTAGAAGTCGTCCCAAAACACCTGAAAATCGTATTCTACAGTTCCAACACGAATCTTCCCATAGAAGTCGTTTCTATATACCTGAATATCGTTTTCTATCAACTAAATACAATACTCCCCGTAGAAATCGTCCAGACACACCTGGACATCACGTTCTATCATTCAAACACAAAGCTGCTTGCAGAAATCATTCTGAGGGGATATCGTGTTCAACCGCCGGTACACACTAATACAATATTTCTCAGTAGAAACCGCATTTAAACTATATATATATATATATATATATATATATATATATATATATATATATGTATATTATATTTCCGTTTTTCAATTAAATACCATGAATATTTTAGTAGTGGTACCAACTGAAATTCAAGCAAAATGTTAGTAGGCGAGTAGCGTATATTTCAAACTAAAAAAACATAGTCTATTGTCAATTTTGAAATTAATATAACGTATAATAACAAACATATAATTTGGCATACAAAACCATTTTATAAGAGAAGACAGAGAAAGAGAGAGAGAGAAAGAAAGAGAGAGAGAGAGAGAGAGAGAGAGAGAGAGAGAGAGAGAGAGAGAGAGAGAGAGATTTTCCCACGTAAGAGAAAATAAAATTTACAAAAATCAAAAGATGTCCATAAGCCATATCCCGAACTAGGGATATGTCGAGTATATTTCTGCACGGGCAAATATGATATATGTAAAATGAAAATTAAATTTTATGAATAGTACTTATTAAAAATAAAAACAATGAAAGGTAGTTTATTCATATTAAATTATCGGTAAAAACGAGTCTGACCGTATAATGATCCCTTATGTAAATAAAATTATTTTTTTGAAAAATATTTTTTGAATCTAGTAACATCAGATTATTTTAAATTATTGATACAATTTACTGCATTATAATTATTTTATTGAAAGATTATTTATCGAACTAGACAATTCATTCACTAATTAATATAATATAATATTGTAGATATGATATTCTGTAAAGAATACAAATAGTTAAATACACATTTAGTAATTAGATATATTGTTTCTTACTTATTATTAATAAATAATAAATTAATGCTAAAACATTAATTAGTTAACAATATATAATTATATTTTTAACTAATTACATTTATATACTTCAAAATTTAAAGGTACTTTTGAATATTTTATCAAATTTCTCTATTTCAGTACTTTGTGAAACAAAAACTTTCTTATAATATTATTTCTATATTTTGAAATCATTTCCTTATAATATATATGTTTAGTGCAAAATATCGTGAAAATGTTTTTTTTTTAATTTCATCACTTTTACCCGATCTATTAAATTTGTCTAAATGTTTTATTACACTTTACAAAGTTGTTTAAATTGTATAAATAGTTATTTACTTCATTTTTATTTTATATAGGTATAATATATATCCAAACAATTTTACGAATCAGATAATACTCTATCAAATAAAACAAAATACAAAAAGTAATACCTTCATTGTAAATTTGTAAGTGTGTGCATTAAAGGAGACTTTCACATTATCAGTTACCAGTTTTAGTGCACTGTTAAGATTCATTATGTAACTTTTGCTCAATTCATTACTCAAAATTTCTTAGATTAGAACTACCATTTTGAATTGCATAAGATATGCTTATAAAATAAATTAAAATTAAAAATTTTACTTATGTCGACTGTTCCGAATTAAATCCATAAATATTTTTATCGGTCTTAAAGTCTTTATAATATAACTAGCATCCCCCGTCTCGGCTTCACTCGAGATAATAATTTAAACGATTTCATAAACAATCCAATAATATCTAAGTAAAAAATACTTTTTATATAAAAATCTATATTACTATAAATAATTGACCGTAATTTATCTATCATCGCTTCTGTATAAAATTCTGCTTCAATGTAGCGTCCACTTCAAAAAGTTGATATTTTGCCGACCATTTTATACAACATACGCACAAACGCGCGCGCGCGCACACACACACGCACACACATTACATACAACTTCTATGGGAAAAATTGTACTTTCGAGTTCGAGCGGTAGAAAAAGATGTCCAAGTGTCTCGAGAGTACGGAGAATATCATCTTCGGGCGATAGAATATGTCTCGGGACGACTCTTACTGGGAGTGTACGTGTTTGAATTATAGAATATGAATCTCTTCATAGAAGTCGTACTGACATGCATGGACATTGTTGCCCACCAACTATACACGACACTCCCCGTGGAAGTCGTTCCAAATCATCTGGAAATCACATTCTATCATCCGAACACGAAACTCCCCGTAGATGTTGACGATCAACTAAACACGATAGTCCCAGTAGAAGTCGTTCCGAGAAAGCTAGACATCGCTTCCTAACGATTAAACACAATACTCCCCGTATAAGTTGTTCGAAAAGACCTAGATATCGTATTTTGCCGTCCCAACAGGAATCTTCCCATAGAAGTTGATTTTCTCATACCTGGACGTTGTTTTCTAGCAACTAAATACAATATTCCCCGTAGAAATCGCCCAGAGACACATAGATATTGCATTCTATCATCCAAACACACAACTGCCTATAGAAATCGTATATACCCGTTTTTTAAATTGAATACCATGAATATTTTAGTAGTGGTGCTAACTAAATTCGATCAAAATGTTGGTATGCGAATAGCATATTTTTTAAGCCGACAATGGTTATTGCCATTTTATATATTATTATATATTTTTTATATATTTTTATATATTTTATACTTTTATACTTTTATATATTTTATACTTTTATACTTTTATATATTTTATACTTTTATACTTTTATATATTTTATACTTTTATACTTTTATATATTTTATACTTTTATATATTTTATATATTAATATACATAGTTTCGCGATTGTTGATAAAGAACCCTATTTTGCTATCATTTCTTTTGTTCAAACTAAAAAAAGTCTTTTGTCACAATTTTGCAGTTAACATAATGAATAAAAAGAAAAATATAATTTGGCATACAGAACCATTTTATAAGAGAAGGAGAAAGAAAGACAAAGAGACAGAGAGAGAGAGAGAGAGAGAGAGAGAGAGAGAGAGAGAGAGAGAGAGAGAGAGAGAGAGAGAGAGAGAGTGAGAGAGCGAGAGAGGGGGGGAGACAGACAGATTTCCCCACGTAAGAGAAAATAAAATTTACAAAAATAAGATATCCATAAGGTGCGAGAGTAATGTCAGATTAACCTGAAGAACAAAAAGGGTAATACCGACTAACGTCACACCTTCTTTAGGATACAAATTCCAAAGTTTGGATATGAAGATTCGTTTGAGCTAGCCTGGTATTAATACTTTAAGCGAACTACTTTGAGTTGATGTTCGTGATTCAAGACACCACCTAGTAGTCGCTGATGAAACTGATTATTAAAACCATTAACATAATTTATTGATGAAAGTAAAATGATTTTCAATAAAAAATATAGTCGATGTCCTTCACAAGATAATATAGAATCTATATGTCAAATTTCAGAACAATCGGTTCAGTAGTTTTTTCGGTTATCGTGTACAAACAAAAACACGCTTTGTCTTTATAAATTAGTATAATATGATATGGTATGATATGAAATATAGTGTGATATGATATATGATATATTAACTAAAATACTGACAGTCAGATTGTCCTTGTTTATAGTCATCCCCGAAGAATCTGAAATAGAACTTATTACTACCATAAATTATATTAAAAATTAAAGATAAAAATAAAATTATTGATAAAATAAAATAAAAATAAAATTAATAAATAAAATAAAACTAATAAAAACAATATTCTATGTTATTAAAGAACAACCTCACTACCGACATCACCGTAAATTTAATTTCACCTTTGGTGTCCAACGTTTCGAACCGATACGGTTCATTCTCAGGAACTAAACTAAAATAAAAAACCCAGAATGCTACATTATATACCCTATTCGCACTCTAAATTTATTGGTATAACTCTTTTATATTTATTTTTAATACCTTGCTCTAAAATATCTACATTTGCAAAATCCAAAGAATGTAACAAGTCTAAATTATGTTCTTTTAGCCTGCATGTACCATTCATGCTACGTAACTTATACTGATGCTCATATATTCTTTGTTTTAGATATCTTCCCGTTTATCAAATATAATATTTATTACAATCTTTACAATTTATTTTGTATACTACTCCTGCTTTGAAACATTTATCATCCTTATCTTCACAATTATTAAATACTTTTCTTATATTACGAGGGTGGTCCCAGAAGTACCTGACTGACTTAGAGGTGGTGGTAGTTGCTCAAAAAATACCACTGTATTAGAAAGTACACAATCTACAAAGCATATGTCTCAAGTTTGAAAACGCCATGATGTTTAGTATTTGTTTGACAACCATCAATAATGAACGTTTTCATAAGCATGGAAAAAATTGGTATGGTTATGTGATACAAAACTTTTATTTGAAAAGCCTCAGCCCAGCCAATATAAAAGCTGAACTAGACTCTACTCTGGATGAGACTGCTCCTTCGTTTGCAACAGTAAAATATTGGGTAGCAGAGTTTCAACGAGGCCGTACGAGCTACCAAGACGAGCATGGCAGTGGTCGACTAAACGAGGTACCTGACGACTTCAGAAATGTTGAAGAAAATCCACAAAGCGGTACTGGATGATGGTCAACTGAAAATGCGCGAGGTAGCCGACATGGTAGGCATTTCAAAAAAAGCTGTACATCGCATATTAACTGAAAATTTGGAGATGACAAACCTGTGCGCAAGATGGGTGCCGCGTTTGCTCACAATGGAACAAAAATAGTATCGTGAAGATGTTTCAGTTGAGTGTTTGGCAATGTTTCGCAAGAATAAAGCCGAATTTTTGCGCCGTTTCATAACCATGGATGAAACATGAGTCCACCACTTCACACCCGAAATAAAAGAACAATCAAAACAATGGACTCAAAAAGGAGAACCGGCTCCAAAGAAGGCAAAGACTGTTCCATCTGCAGGCAAGGTTATGGCGTCGGTTTTTTGGGATGCGTGTAGGATAATTTTCATTGACTATCTTGCAAAAGGAAAAGCTATCAACAGCGAGTATTATGCGAACTTATTGCAACGTTTGAGCGAAAAAATCAAGCGAAAACGGCCGCATTTGGCTAACAAGAAAATGCTGTTCCATCAAGACAATGCATCAGCTCACACATTCATTATTGCAATCGTCAAAATTAATGAATTAAAGTTTGAATTGCTACCTCATGTACCCTATTCGCCAGATTTAGTTCCCTCGGATTATTTTCTGTTTCCAGACTTGAAAAAATGGCTCGCTGTTCAAAGATTTTCCAACAATGAAGAGGTGATATCGGCAGTTCATGGCTATTATGAGGAGCTTGACAATTCTTATTATAAAAAGGGTATCGAACTTATTGAACATCGCTTGGAAAAGTGTATAGAGCTGAAAGGAGATTATGTTGAAAAATAAATATATTGTTTTCCAAAATTTTTGAGTTTTATTTGTTGGGTCAGGTACTTTTGGGACCACCCTCGTATTATTGTTTCTAAAGTAATCTTGAATATTATGCTTCTTGAATACGCCTCTAATTCTTTTCGGTAACCGCTTGTAATCGTGGTAATACCACGATTCTATTATTATTCCCCCTTTTTTGCACATTACGTTCTTTAGTATTAATAGAAATCTGATCCACTCTTTCGGCAATAATTATATCTATAAAGCCTATTAGATAATCATTATTAATGATTATTTCTTTAACTAATTTTAAATTATCCCTTCTCAAATCTTTGTGTAACGATTTGATTGCTATGTCGATGACTTCTTTTATAGTACCTATCTTGTTTCCGAATAGATGGTGTGAGTTAAAATTTAATAACCTACCTGACCATATATGATTTCTTTACCAATTTAATTTCCCTCTGTTTTTACTAACTCTAATAACATTGACATCCAAAAAACTTAATTTATTGTTTAATTCTATTACTTTTGTATATTTAATTCTATCATGGATGGAATTAAAAACATCCACCATTTTGTCTACACACCTTTCTCGTACAATTGTAAAGATGTTATCAACTTTTAATGTTTCAAACTCTTAAAAATATTCATATTTTGAAGAATCGCAATAATGAAAATTTAATGTTAAAGTCAATTGGACAACACTTAGCATTCTTTATTAATATAAAATTTGTATTTCGCATTTAAGTCAAGAAGGTGGGGTTCCTGTAAATATTATACCAATAGATTTGGAGTGGGGATGGGGTATATAAAGTAGTCTGCTGGGTTTTTCATTTTAGTTTAATTCCTGAGGATGAACCGTAGCGGTTCGAAGCGTCGAATACCAAAGGTGAATTTAAATTGGTGTTTTAATTCCTTTACTTACATAGAATATTTTTTTATTATTTTTATTTTATTTTATTATTAATTGTATTTTTATTCTATTTTATTATTATTAATTTTATTTTATTTTATTATCAATTTTATTTTTATTTTTTAATTTTTAATATAATTTATTGTAGTAATAAGTTCTTTTTCAGATTCTTCGGGGGTGACTATAAACAAGGACAGTTTGACTGTCATTATTTTGGTTAATATATTATATAACTGTAAGATTAATAAAAATATTTATTGATAACAAATACATTATCTTGCTATGTAATTATAAAAAAAAATTTCTATATTTTTTAACAATAAATAATGAAGATACTATAAGATTAACTTATCGCTAATGATTTTTTCTCTAGAGCCATTTATTATTTTAATATATTTTTATTTAAACATCACATACAAGGAAATTAATCAATAGTTTGCGAACTTGGACGCTATTACTGAAAATCATAAACATGTAAAAAAGGGAGAGAGGGGAAAGGGTTAAAGTACTTTATTAGTCGGTATACTTGCAGAGTGAGCGGAGTCATCGTTTTTTGTGCACGAAGATAAAGCTCCGCGATATTAGCAATGTCTAGAAATATATCACCCAAATGGAAATAGAAGCTAACGAGGCACTCGGAGAGAAATCAGGTAGTCTTCTAGCTCTGCATGTATCTTGATTCTTCGTGAGCAAGCTTCATGTACGGACTGAGGGTGCCAAGCTGCGCTGGAACAACGCAAGATAAGATGACAAAAGGCGACGTCGATTCATTCGTAAGTGCGATACTCAGCAAACTGCCATGGCATCTTGGACACTGCTTACATGCATGCACAAGTGTGGAGTTGGTGAGTTTGAGAGTCAGTTCAAACTGATGCAACTGCGAACAAGCGACGAAGAAAGAGTTATATTTGCACACTGGCTCTGCTTCAATCAGGTTACCCACCTCTGTCTCTGCCTCGTCGAGTCGTTGTCTTCTGTTTTCATCGCAAAGAGCAGGCCTTTTTGTTGCGAGCTCGTGCGATGGGAGGCGCAAAGAGCAAAGCCACCAGCCAATCGGAGACCAGAGGGTGGACGCCTCCTCTTTGAACAGGATGAGCAGACGGCACGGGTATACGAAAAGATACTCCAGGCTACTACAGACGGCAAACCTCTTTCCCTACCGCCCCTTCTCTCATTCCCTCTCAGACTGCTTTGACTCACACTCGTGCACTCACAGACGTTGACGAGAAGTAGCTATACTGAATATTAGTCGCTACTTCTCTCCGCTTATCGTTTGCAAATTAAAGCCAAGTAAGCTTTCAATTTTACACATTTATTTTCTGTATAGCGCTGGATTCTTATCACTATCTATTTGAAATTGTAGATAATATTGATTAATATAAGGAATAATATAATTTTATCTAATCACCTACAAGTTAAAATGGTTTGTTTCATTTATGAAGCAACTTTTTCTTGTGCATACTAAAAATGTATATTAAGTAATTTTGAAGTTTTCAAATAACTTGTCCGCTTTGATGAGTTAAAATAGATATTTTACATAGATAAAACGAAAAAGCTCTTTTAAGCATTTATAAAAATTAATAATTTTATATATTACATTGCGAATTGTAATAAATTATATATATATATATATATAAAATAAATAATTACAATGAAATCAACTCAATATCAACAATAAATATTTACAAAAATACATTTAAAAGAAAAGATCGTTTAAATATCAGAAAACTATTTATTAAATTCCAAGTACATGCATTAAAATCAATTTTTTTAATTAATAAAAATTTCTGTATTTTATAGCATTGAAATCTAATACAATATGATATGTGGTTTAATTTGCATTAACTTGGATATAATTGTTTATAGATATAATTTGTTTATAGTGACACATCCATAAAGCTCCAGCCTGACAAAATCCTTTTAACTTAAATTAACAGAACAAAATATGTTTTATCGGTAAATTTGAAACCTATAAAAAGCTAAACACACAAAATAATTTTGAAATTAACATTGATCTATTTATACCTGTGATTTATCGGATGTAGAATTTAGAAAACTTAAATAGTATTTTGTCTTTTTCAATTTATAAAACTTTATTTTTAATAATTTTTATCAATTCATTATATATATATAGATATATATATATATATATATATATATATATATATATATATATATATATGTATATTTTTTTTTCTAATAGATAAATGTAAATATACCATCTTTATTTCTATTTTATTTGATTTTCAATTATCAAAACTTTTATAGGTTAAATATATTTAATAAATTTAATCTAATAATGCTTTCTAATAATGAGATTCGTTTTGAAATTCTTTAATTAAATTATCATGAACCAGCATATTACTAGTGTTTTAAAACTTTCGCAAACAGAAACCAGCTTCTATACTTAAATTATACTATAAATATTTATAGCTTACAATAATAATTAATAAGAATTATAACCCGTGAAGAAATCTATTAGTAATTATAGTCGGATAATGCCAAGGAATCCCTTTATTTAACGAGTTTTCAATCTTGATTCATGGCCGGATACCTAACAGATATGTCCCATTGTAGTGTTTAGTCCCATTCAATTTAGTCCCACAAGTAGAACTAAATTGTCGAAATGTTGCAAAGATTGAGAAATAGATATTTGATAATCATATTCAAAACTGGAAAAAATACTGATTACAAGTAAATTTAATTGATAAAAATCGGATAAAATAATCTTATAGGTCTTATGCAATACCTTCATAATTATTTTATACGATTTTATATGTAACTCGAGCCCAAACCATCCGATTTTTACCGGATTATCCGGAGTGGGCTGTTTTAAAAAAGGATAGTTGGACAAAAAATATGGAAAGGGGCCATTGTAGACAAAGAAATATAATCTTTATTTACAAGACGTGTGAACCTCGTTTCGTCAAAGCGTCCGTATGTCCAAGCAGTTAAGCGAGCGTTGACAATGGATAGGAAAAATAACAACTACTGGTCTTTGCTGTGTTCGCTCGACTTCGCCTCGTTTCCGCAGGCAATGACCTACTTCTCTGAGCCTTAATTGGCTCACAGACATGGGCTCGTACTGCAAAAACTATAAAAATGGACCTACACGAATATTAATATTTAAACATAACTTTACACATAAGTCTTATACTAATTTTTTATTCTTATTTTACAATTAGATGTTTGAATTCGATTTAAAAAATGTTGACCTAACTTAGTATCGAGAACCCACGACCCTACAATTAATAAGCAAACACATTGTGAACTAGGCTAACGCAGTATGTACGCCAGATGTATAATACACCTTATGATATACTTGAACAATATATAAATATGCAAGATAAACCCATCATATATATATATATATATATATATATATATATATATATATAACTTGATTTAAATGTTGATATACCATTAATATTTATTTGTAAAAATTTTTTATTGTTTTTATGAAGTTTTAGATTGAGTGATTCACTTAAATTCTTTGCTAGCCCATAATATATATTCCATCACTTCATTTATTCTTGCAGTTTTTTTTTTTATTTCGTCTTTGTTAGACAGATAGACATAATTAGGCACTGCTGCTGGATTTTCTGTTTGTTCATTTCGTTTCTTTCTTTTGAAATTTCTTTCATATCATTCATTGTTTCAGTCACATGTATGCATGTGACTGAAACTATAGTATACATATATAGATAATTTAAATATTCTGCATCATGTTAAGAAATTTATATGTGAATTCACGGTATGCCGACCATCCTCAAATATTTGTCAGGTTGGAAAAATATAAAACCACAGATATTCAACTCCTATAGATTGCATATAAATAATAAAATAAAATTTATTTGTACTCTTTTGATGAATTTCATTGCCTAATCCTATAATATGAGCTTCAAATGATGAAAATATTTCATGTCTCCTATGACCAGAAAAATAACACAACCTAGTAAAAGATTTTTTCGATCACCCTTCATTCTTTCTTTGTCTTTCTTAAGAAATTAGCTATACACTGAGCGCAAAGAAACGTTAGCATTACTTGAGTAACTTTGGTAAAATGCTTCTCGAACCAGAAATAATAAGGAGAGATTGCCAATGCCATATACGAAAGGCTCGACGATTTTCGAGTGCCGGGAACGTGCGTCCTTAATAGGGCCAACTGCTACACTAACGCGCCAATACGACGTCAGAGTTAGGTTAGCATAAATTAGTGTGCACATTTGTATTAAATTTAAATATTATGTATTATAGAAAACTCTGAATCTCTACAATAACTTATGTATGTAACAAGTAAACAGCGCAACTTGAAATATAAACAAAGAGTCCTAGAAAATATTTTCAGCGCTGCTGTGTATGTTTTTGATTTTTGCTATAAGGTTAGTCAGTCGAGAATAAGAGCTTTCAGCATAAAGTCACGTCAAGACTTACATATATACACCATCTGATTAAATTTGACCCGGACTGGTGTCTTTAAACTCCGCGCATAAACTGAATCGGTATAATTTTTTTTCCTATATTGGTACTACCTTTCTTGATGTCCGTGTGAAATTTGCGCGCCATATCTCTATTAGTGTGTGTTTACGATACTGTTTGTTTACGACGCAAAATGTTTGTTTGTCTGGCGATATTGACTATGGACTCATGGTGCATTCCTCGAAGCGGATTTTTGAGTTTCGGAAAGAGAAAAAAGTCACAGGGAGCTAAATCTGGCGAATACGATGACTGAGCGATGACTTTTATTTCGTGTTTAGCCAAAAAATCAGACACAATTATGCTGAAATTTGCCGGCGCACTATCGTGGTGAAAAAACCGTGAATTATCCATGGCCTCATCAACTAATTTAGCTACAAGAATTTCAAACTGCTTGTCCGTCAAGCTTGGAGGAGCATATACAATAAAGACGTATATTTCTTGTATTTTAGCCCAGGATATCAATTCGCTCCGATGACTAGATTGCTTTAGTACATGCCGATTTTGACCAATCCAGAGGGCCGTTCTATTACTTGTATCACTTATCCAGCGCTGTGGTCTATTCCTGTCACAATATGGTTCGGAGATTACAGCAATGTCTATTCTTAGCTACTTTATTGTCTGTTTCAGCAGGTCATGGGCCGCTACGCAATGGTTAGTATTCAGTTGGAGTATTCTCATGTTTTATGTCTGTTTCAAAACTCCACAGTGATTGGGCACTTATAGCTGTATGCTGGATGGTTAATCTCCTTTTTTCCTCCACATTTACAGAGTAAACAGCAGGGCTCGTTTAAACAGAGCTTGGATAGATGGTCTTTTCCTCCACTGTGCCTGCAAAGATTAGTTCTGTCAGGGCCCGAGCACACGGCCGCTAAATGGCCAGTCTGCGAACACTTGAAGCAACGCCTTATTTCTGTTTTTTTTTTCGAACTCTGCAGCTGATGCGAACATGCCCTGCACGTAGTAACTCAGCTGCGTGGCTGTATGGTACAGACACCACCGCCGTCTGAGTACCCCATAAGCTTGCCAAAAGGAAGGAGCGATTAGCATGTTGGTTTCCTCTAGTTCGAGGTGTGATTGCAGAGTCTCTAAGACTTCATCCTTTGTAGTAACCTCATCTATATCTGTAAACTCCAATGTAATAAGATTAGTCAGGACCTAAGTGGATGCGCTATGGCCAACCTTAGTTTCAACAATGCGAGCCAACTCATGTGCATTTTTGGTTGTCGATGTAACTAAAGTACAAGGGCACCGCTTGCATTTCTACGTATCCTGTTGACTTCATTCTTCACATGAGATAACTCCGGGTCATTCTTTATTTGGCCCAGTACCTCTGTATATGTAATTCCTTCATTGGCCTTAATCTAGATGGAATTAGGTCTATTTCGTCCACTAAGCCTGCGTGCACTAGGTAATTCTTTATCTTTACCTTTGGGCTTCTTGCGCTTGATGGTCTGCCATGGATTTTCCTTGGCCTCAGACTTCCTTGTAGGTACTCCAACTGATTCTGATCGTCTCCTTAAGCCCAGTGATGGTTCTTTCGTCTTTTTGATACCTACTGTTTTAGGAGTGGAATCTATCCCTTCGGCTGCGCTTCGTTTGGTATCAGAGCGTAGACTCGGCGTAGTCTGAGTCACCACTTCATGAGTACCTGGACGGTGATACTGCAACAGATCACCCTCTGCTATACTGATGTATTTGTATGAGGCATTAATAGAATGAGCAAGATCCTTAATGGTCTTGTGCACATTATGCCTATCTTTCACAAAATCCAACAGTTGGCTGATCTTCTCACCAAGTCGCTCCAGATGATTGTTTCTGCGTGTGATAGAAATTTCTCGATCCGTCATTTCTTGATCCGTCATGACATCTCCCTTAGTATTCAATATAGTATCTATGATGATGTTTGATTTGCCCTCCCCGGAATCCGAGGGCCTACCACCGACCATAGAGGCTTGCACTCTATCGGAATCGATGAGGAGATTCACCGGTCTTGCCGGAGTTACTCCCTGGGGTATATCCTTGCTTATACAAAACATTAATCATAATTGACCTCAAATTCGGGAGGCCCTCCCTATTAGCTTTTTCTATCCGCCCTGAGTATTTTATTTCCTCAGTGCCCTCTACAAATCGTAGCGAGCCATCCCCTATCCGCAACCTGGGGAGGCGCCAGATGGGAGAAAGCAACAAAACTCCACACTGGGTGTGTGTGTGTGTGTGTGTATGTAATCATATGTCATAAAAAAATGGTTCTGAAATCACTCAATGTTAATCTCCATAACAAAATCGTGCCCTCGGAAATAGTTGTAAATATTAATTTAAAAATTTAAAAAATATCACTAGTTCTAATTACACTATATACTATAATATTTTGTTGTGCCGAAAGAAATTTCGACCTTCGTCATTTTTGCGCAGTCTAATATATATATATATATATATATATATATATATATATATATATATATATATTTAAATATATATATGTCATACTAAGTGTTTCAATAATTGTTTAACCCACGCAACACTGAGCTGCTTTGAATTATATCAGTGTTTCTGTCAATCATGGTCCAGATACGACGAAAGTCTATAGTTCATCGAACATCCTCGTAGAAATAGTTTTATTTATGATACTTCTTTCTATAAATTTAAATATTTACATAAATAAATATAAAAATATTTAATTTACATGAGCGAGACAATTTCAATCCTTTCTTATTTTTTTGTGTCCGTTATGCTGCCTTCAAAAGTTTCTCTGTTCTAATAAAGGATGCGGGAATTACAAATATTTATAATACATAATACAATTGTATGGATCATCAGAGTAGCACTAAATTTATCAACATATAAAGTATCTTCGAACCCCTAAAAATTTAAAAATTCTTCATCAATTAAAAATTTTTTAAAATCATTATTACACAATTAATAAAAATAATATAATGAAAACTGAAAATTTTTTCAGTAAACTCGTTTTTAGAACTACATTTGAAAAGCGATTCATGTACTATTAATAAATGGAGAAAATCAAGAAAGAGATTTATTTTTCATAATATTATTATAAAATCAAATTATGAGATAAAATTCATTGGCTTCTTATGTATTTTCTTCTGCACACTCTTAATTATTCTCGACGAGGTGGCAATGGCAAGGTGCATGAAAACAACAACTTCTTTTACTTTTTAGAAAATATTTATACTTTTTTTACTTTTTTATCTTTTTTATTATAAGTATCTCAAAAAATGTAAATAGAATGTGGTCGAATTTTGAAATTTCGAGCATAAGAGGGATAGAATTTCAATAGTTAAAAGTTTAAAAGTTCATAAAAATATTTTGCAAGAACTTGTGTTTGCAAATCGTAAAGTGCGGTGACTGTATTAAACAATTGACCTAGAAATATATTTATATGAAATTATTCTTGAAAATTCTTAAACCAATTAGAACTTGACATTTTATAATAGTATGTAATTTTTTATACCTTCTATATGTAGAAATTATGGATAGGTATTTCAGGATTTCGCTTGAAAATTTTTATTTTCGCAAAATAACAAATTTTTTAAAATTTCGTAGATTTACTCTAACATCTCGTAGTTTAAATTGATTTACTCAGAGTATATTCATCTAATTTTTTTACGAATTTATTCAATTTAAAGTTTACTTTACTTTGTAATCTAAATTGAAAGTAAATTAAAAAAAATATTCGTTGTTAAAATGTTTTAAAATTTATTAATTAACGTTAAAATGATTGTAATATGCCCATCTCTCCACTGAAATCGATTTAAAAAAACTATTAGGAGTGTGAATAAGTCTTTCCCGTTTTTTGTAAGAGATAGCGCCACCAATACTGTGCGAGTATTCAATGGTTACATATGTCATAATCAAAGCTTATTCATATGTCAACAATTCCATACTAACACATTAGTTAAAATTTTTTCGCATCATAAATTTTTGATATCGTGAAAATGTCGAAATTTGAGCCGAGTCGACGTCATTTGCGGGAAGTTTCACTTTATTGGTTCAATTTGAAGAAATCTGCTGCCGAGACGCATCGATTGCTTCAGGAGGCTTATGGAGAAGGTTGTGTCGATGATTCAAGTGTTCGCGGATGGTTTCGACGCTTCAAAAGCGGTGATTTCGACGTGGAAGACAAGGAGCGTTCCGGGCGGCCGCAAATCTTTGAAGATCGAGAATTGGCGACTTTGCTTGATGAAGATTCTTGTCAAACGCAAGAAGAACTTGCTGAAGCATTGGGAGTTGACCGAACAAACATTTCCAAGCGTTTGAAAGCCATGGGAATGATCCAAAAGCAAGGAAATTGGGTGCCGTACGAACTGAAGCTGAGAGACGTCGAACGGCGTTTTTTCACTTGCGAACAGCTGCTTCAGCGACATAAAAGAAAGGGTTTTCTGCATCGTATCGTGACTGGCGATGAAAAGTGGATACTTTACGATAATCCGAAGCGAAGAAAATCATGGGGACTACCCGGCCATGCATCATCATCGACGTCCAAGCCAAATATTCATGGCGCCAAGCTCATGCTCTGTATATGGTGGGACCAGCTAGGTGTGGTTTACTATGAGCTTCTGAAACCGAATGAAAGGATCACAGGCGAGGTCTATCGACGACAATTGATGCGTTTGAGCCGCGCACTGCGAGAAAAACGGCCACAATACTCCGACAGGCACGACAAAGTTATTTTGCAACATGACAATGCTCGCTCACATGTTGCACCGCCGGTGAAAACATACTTAGAAACGCTCAAATGGGAAGTCCTACCCCACCCGCCGTATAGTCCAGACGTTGCTCCGTCTGATTACCATCTCTTCAGATCGATGGCGCATGGCCTTGCTGACCAGCACTTCCATTCCTACGAGGAAGCCAAAAAATGGGTGGATGACTGGATAGAGGCCAAACCGGTCGAATTTTTTCGCAACGGGATTCGTATGTTGCCAGAAAGATGGGAAAAAGTTGAAAAAAAACGGGAAAGACTTATTTACATACCTGATATTTTAATCTGATATTCTCATCTTCAACATCTACTTTTGAAAATGATGTGACTATTAGTTTAGAAGTTATCAAATATTTTCAAGATATGTAAGTTTTGTATTATTAAAAGCCCACGCTGCAATTCCGATTTCCGCACTAGTAGACAAATTAACTTTACAAGTGATTGGTTCAGCTAATTATCAACATTTATAGATATTTAATCTGCAGACCATCTCTCGTGTTCTTCATTCGATTATCTCAAAAGTCTATTTCATGAAAATGTTATCTATGTTACATCAACAGCCTCCACCAGGGTTTGACACCTTGTCGCGTGCCTCTTGTAGGCCGGTGTGGAGGCTCGTCTGGGGATCTTAGCGGCTGACCCGGCAATGGTCTGGGAGGGTGCGGCCCTGCCCCAGGGCAGGCTGGATGGTGAAAAGGTGCTGATGCGGCAAACCGCCTCTCGGGCGCCAGAGTAACCACTCCGGTGGGGTCCTTGAATAAGGAACCCGCGTAGGTCTCTCTCGCAGCCGGAGTTGGGCCTTGGAATTCTCGAGAACAGCCAGGCGGACACCCCAGAGGCTAAGGGCAAACCCCCATTGCGTCCGAAAGGATGCGCAATGGGTATTATATCTAACCCCCAAATCCAAGGTGGGAGCTATCGTGCTGAAGGGTACCGACTTGGCCGATGGGGTAGTAGCGATCGCAAACGATGCCTCGGGAACACTTGGCGACCTTCCCGAGTATATAGCCTTACCGGCACATACGGGGCTCCGTGTCGTCGGACTTTTATTTCCCTAGCTAATCGTGGGACTTTTATGGAAGTTATACAGAAAAATATAGAAGGCGATGCCCGGGAGGATGCCCCCGAGGACCTCAGAAGGAGTTACTGGACAAGTGGGCAAGGAGGACGCAGCTCCAGGCAACAAGCCTGGAGTAGTTGTGACCCCTGAAATACTAACCAATGTAGAGGGAGGCAGTACTACCCCCAAGAAAGAGAGGCTGTGTGCCTCGGCCAGGAGGAAGTTAGCCCGGCAGAAAAATGCTAGCGGGACCGGTACCCCGGGGCCTACCACGCAGATTAAGATAGGGATGAAGAGGCGACAGGGATCTAACAAGACTCCGCCCTCGACATCCGGTATTGCTAAAAAGTAAAAGGAGGGGAGTGGCGGCGGTAACACTAAAAGAAGCCTGCCCCCCAGGGAGGAAGGCTAGCGGGTGCCGGAATTATCACGGCTGCCCAAAGGTCAAACCCCCTTACATGTATTGTGGTGCATGAAGAGTACCCGGAGGCAACTATCACCTCGGAAATGTTTTCACAATTTTGAGAGGCGGTGTCGAAGGTGATGTATAGTGCACCACCTGACACATGGCTCAAATTCGATGACTCCTTCTGTAAGGGAGGCGCCATCATATTGGTGGCCAACAACCCGGAGGCGAAGGAGTGGCTGGCCGCTAGACTGGCTACTCTGGACTTACCCCCTTAGGGCCAATCTGAAAATCGGGGGTGTAGAGCTCCTACAGGCCAGGATCAAGGCGGTGACGTGGATACCAGGTCCCCCGGAGAACCCGTCCACCGTCTTGGAAAGGCTTGAGGGATATAATTAAAACCAAACTATGGAGAGTCGTCAAAACAAAGGACGGTGAGGAAGGAAGGGCTGACGGATAAAATCAACATCTCCTCGTACTGACTATGCCGGAATCGCACGCTAAGTTTTTGGTGACGTTAGACCACAGACCCTGGTACCTCCTGGACAGGTTAGCCTTTAAAGTGAACCGCCGGGAGGAACGGGGCTCTGTGGAGAATGTTGAGGGCGAGAACACGATGGAGCAATAAATGGCTCCATCGGGTATCTCATTTCTCCAAATTAATCTGCACCACTGCAAAGACGCCTCGGCCGTTATGCATATCGCTAATACAAGAACCTTGTGGTGCCGATGCTCGGTCTCTGTACGGGGGACCTAGCAGTGGCCTCGGCGGAGGTAGTAGAGATGGGGCGAATTGTTGTTGCATCTGCCTACCTACCGTATGTCAATAAAGACAACCCCACTGGGGAGATTCGGAGACTAGTGGAATATTGTAGAATCAACAATCTTCCAATAGTCCTTGGATGTGATGCAAACTCGCGCCATAGGGTGTGGGGGAGTACTAATACGAACCCAAAAGGTGCTAAACTATTAGAGTATCTTGCGGGCACAGACCTCGAGATACTCAATGTGGGCGACACCCGAACATTCGGAAACAGGCTCAGGTAGCAGGTAATAGATATAACTATCTGCTCAACTGGGTTAGCTAATAAAATCTACGGATGGAGTGTGGAGGAGGTGGAGACACTGTCGGATCACTCTCTGATAACATACTCGCTGGGGACACCCAATGAGGAGGAGCCAACCTGGCTGCGCGATCCTGAGCGCACAGATTGGCAGGGCTACAGAAGGTCCGTTGAAACTGCTTTCAAGGACTTAACTGCAGAGATCAGGGACAAGCGAACGCTCGAGAATGTCGCGAAGTCCTTTAATGACGCCATCAAACACGCCTTTGAGGAGAATTGTCGCCCACAACGGGCGAGACCCAAGGGTGAGGTTCGATGGTGGAATAATAAACTGGAATACCTGAAAGAGAAGACTATGGTCCTCCGGAAGATAGCCAGGAGAAATGGTAGGGATTCTGATAGGACTGCATGACAGAGACAACTACAGAGATGCAGTAAGGTCAGCCAGAGCGATAAGATGAAGAAACTACTGTGAAAGTATATGCGAGGGTAAGGAAGCGGCTAGGCTGAGCAGAGTTCTGTCGAAGGACCCTGGCGCGCTCCTGGGCACGCTGAAGAGACCCGATGGCAGTAATGCACAATCGGATGAGGAGACTTTGGGCCTTATCCAAGTCCACTTCCCTAGTTTCAGTAGAAATACTGAAGAAGATGACGATGCAGTCACAGAAAATGACCACTGGCCGGGTTACGCTAAACTGGGTGCTAACCGAATGGTAGCAAACCAGATTATTACACCAGGCAGGGTCAGATGGGCCGTAAGGTCATTTGGCACATTTAAATCACTTTGCAGTCCACCCGACCTTCCTACAAAGAGCCGGGGACTGTATTGTGGGCCCGATGACAAGAATGGCGAGAGCAAGCATCACTCTGGGTCACATCCCAGCAAGATGGCTGGGGAGCAGGGTGGTATTTATACTTAAAGCAGGCAAATGTGGTTATATATCCCCAAAGGATTTTCTTGTGTTATTGTGTTATTCACGTTTTTTGTTTTTTCGTTGACTCCATCATTATTTTAAACAAATGATTTATGGAGTCAATGAGCGCTTTTTCATGATTATGTTTATGACTTACATCCGTATTTGTCCGGTCTCAATTATAATAATCTTTATAGAGATTAAAAGAATCAATTAATGATGCATTTTGATGCAAAGAACGCTTTCTTAAAGGGCAATCTTAAGGATACTATTTATAAGCAATGATTGGAGGGGTATAATATTAATAATGAAAAAGGACTAGCTTTATTATATAAATTAATAAAGGGTTTACATGTTTCGAAACAGGCCGCTAACATATGGAATAAGAAGTTAGATTTTATTTTCAAATATAAGAAATTTATACAAAGCAATACTTACTTATTCCTGTTTATATGATAAACCACATGAAAATAATGTTATCTATATAGTTGTACATGTAGATGATATTTTAATAGCAGTAAAGAAGATTGAAGAATTTAATCACACAGTTGATTATTTACAGCAAACTTTTAAATTAGCAGATCTGAAACTTTTACAAAATTATCTAGGGATTGAAGTCAGAACAGACTGCAATGGAATTTATTGTATCCAGAAATCAAAATATACAATTTTCTTAAAACGATTTGGTTTGCAAAATGCTAAGATCGATATTCTTAATATGATATGCTAAATATAGTTAAAAAGATAATGATATGCTAAAATAGATATTCTTCTAGATACTGAATTTTTTAAGATAACAGAGGCCCAACTAGTAATAGAAAAACAAGAATGCTATCAGTAACTGATTGGAGTGTTATTCCATCTTATAGTTAATACGAGACCAGATATTACAACGTATGTCAATATTTTGTGTCAGTCGAGTAAGTGGCCCACATTAGTGGATTGGACTGAGACAAAGTGTAGCTCGCTGTTTGATATTATGTGCCCATATTCGAAGGCACCGAGCAAAAAGAGTTGATCAGTTACGCAAATGCAAATTGGGCAGAAGATACAAAAAACCGCAAATAAAATTGTATATATTTTTTTCAGTAGATGAATGCAACTATTAGTTAGGCTTATTGGAAACAAATGTGGGTTGTTCTCTCTTCTACCGAAGCAGATTATATAGTTATTAAAGAGGCCTGTCAAGATTGTATATTGATCAAAGACTGATCAGGAATTTGTTATAAAGAAAAGAAGTTAAAACGATAATTTTTGAGGATAACCAAAGTTGTTTAAAATTAACAGATATCAAAAGATGTAGCAAATGCACAAAATACATTGGGACAAAATACTATTTTATTACAGATATCAAGAATAGAAATATAGTAGCTTTATATACTGCCCAACATAAGAAATGGTCGATCATGTACTGACAAAACCATTAAATAGAATCAAGCTACAATATTTTGTACCAAATAGCAGACTGAAAGCATCGACCTAAATGTATGTGTATATTATCATTCAGAAAGGATGCTAATACATAAACGACAATATGCATCATTATAGAAATAAAAATGTTATTAACAAACAGTATAGTAGTTCCGCACCAATCAGAGATCACTGCGGAGCGGAGTAGCAGTGACGGGAGGTAGAAGGGTACGGATACCTATAATTGATCTATAGGTGAGACAGTATGTCATTGCATATCTATAGTTTATAAATAAAGTTACTTCAAACTAAAGAATATCATTTCCTAGTTTAATCAACAGTTAGTATATATATATATATATATATATATATATATATATACTAAAACATAATATAGGTATTTAATATGTGTGTATATATATATATATATATATATATATATATATATATACTAAAACATAATATAGGTATTTAATATGTATATATATATATATATATATATATATATACAAATATTAGATATCGCTTCATTAAGATGATATGACCATTTTTTCTGCATTTTGTGGTTCAAATACCTATATTATTTAATATATATATTGTGATGCGGCGAATTACGAGCACCCCCCAAAAAAATTAAATTCTTTCAGGATTACAAATCGCTCGCGCACAATGTTCAAATAAGGAACCTTAGAGAAACCAGGTGGGGTCTCCTTGTGGAAACCGCAATGGAAGCGAGGCTGAAGAAACTAAAAGCCTCAAAAAGCATCACAGAGCTTTATGAAATTGAGGCCCGAACAAGTGGAAAGCCGATACTCATAGTCTACGACGTGCCCAGGGACATGTCGCCAGACGAACTGACCTCAGCAAGTGAAGAATTCTCCGAATTCTTCAAGCTTCGCTTCAAAACGGCCAAAAGGAGCGACTCGGCCATAAATTAGGTGGTGGAGATAACCCTTGCAATCAGGGGTAAACTGCTCCAACGCAAGAGGGTCTACGTTGAATGGCTCTCCTGCAGGATGCAGGACTATCTACTCGTTACAAGAACAAGTGCCAAGGGTGTGGGCACGTAGCAAAACATTGTAAAGTGGATCTATGCTGCTCCCTCTGTAGTATAGAGGGACATGGTAGCAAAGAACGTACAAAAACGATTCAGCACCAAAGTGTGTAAATTACAAAAAATTGAAAAGACCAAGCAACCATGGCTCAATGGATAACAAAGCTGCCAGGGAAAGATTAGTGAACTCCACGGATTATGGACAGTAAAGCACGAAAAATTCAAAGTGGGCCTGTTCTGCACTTTGTGCAGTTAAACGCCAGAAGAGCGCGCAGGCTCATTTCAGAGATAAGATCAAAATGTATGGAAAGTGGAATTGACATCCTGCTTCTCCAGGAGCTTACCAGCGCAGTGGCCGAATAGAGGAGTTCGGCCTGGGTACGAGAATGGTATATATCCCCTGGGTGGGTATAGCAGTTCTCGATCCCGAAGTGACTGTGATAAAACTAAAGCATCTCACAAATACATACTTCACTGTAGCGAAGGTGAGGTCGCGTTCTTTGATTAATGAAAACTACTAGCTGAGCCACGAAATAGAGGTGCACCTTATACAATTAAATAAGGTGCTGCACGCACTTCAGAGGAGAATGATGTTAATAGATTTTGATTCCAATCCCCCTGTGGGGATCTAATCGCACCGATCGCAAAGGGGAGGAACTAGAAAATTTTATAGCGCAGTAGAATCTCCGGATCGCTAATGATCCAGGTAGTATCGCTACCGTCTCCAACGAAGTTGGAGAAGGAATGTGGATGTAAGTGTTGTCATCACGAATCTTCAGACACTCATTACAGATTAGCCGTCAGAGACTGGACCTCGAGCAATCATAGAACGATCACGTTTCACCTTAATGGAGCACGCACAGCTGCAAGCACAGGTGCTGTAAATCAGGGACAACAGCTAAAGTGATACTCCACACAGAAAGCGAACTGGGATACTTTCTGCGCTTTACTCGAGGATGAATGGGACCAGGTCCCTAAAGAAATTCTCGGCTCCAAAATGGAGACTATCGAGAGAGTTCACTCATTGATAGCGACTTTGAGGAAAGCGTGCAATGCTGCCATACCGTGGAGTAGGGTAGCTGCTAGGAGAGTTTTCTGGTGGAACCCTGAACTATAAGGATGAAAAGGGCTACAAATTGAGCCCGTCGAGTATTCCACACAGAGCGTTATCCCGTTATACGGGAGCACCTCGAGAAAGAATATAAAGCGACGAGAAAGTAGTATGTCCGTAGACTCAGGCATACTGAAAAGACGAAATGGCAAGACTTTGTCACAACAAATCGTACATTTATTGTTCTCTTCTTACCCTTTCACTCACGACAAAACATTTTGGTCCTTCGAGCCGGATTGGAATCCTGTGCTGTTCAGAAATTCAAGTCCAGTAAACAAGTAATAAAGTGAGCAGTTATATCAAGTGTCATGTTTTAGTTGATGAGTCAGATGCGGTGCAATCACACAAATTACCATTAGATCCGTGAACAAGTGGCAACAAGTAATTGTACAAGCTGTCGACAATTAGTAGGCCATCTGAAATATCAAGGGCCTGATTGGAGACCAAATATAAGTAAAGCTCCTGGTTTAGTGGAAACTATAGTTTAACGAAGAACAACACATTATTGGACTTATTATTGTACTTTTCGACTACTAAATCTGCATTTAACAAAAACTTGCAATACTCTAAATAAACCCAAATGTTAATCGGTAAATCATTTGTAAATACTGTACGATATTTCGCGTGCAATTATTCTAAGGCTCCTCATAGTATGTATACTTGCGAAGAATTCTTAAGCTTATCGCCCACTGAACGAAATAATGCCGCTAAACGAAACCACTTATATAGTAACTGTTTGCGAAATAATTATAGTACGCTTAAATGCACGGCATCCACGTGTAAACGTTGTCATAAAAATCATAATTCTTTGTAGCATATTGCGAAATAATAATAGTGCGTTTAAATACACAGCATCTACGTGTAAACGATGTCATAAAGAGCATAATTCTTTGTTGCATATCGATCATAATGCTGTACTCGAGTCGACTGCCGGTTCAATAACATGCGCGAATCCCGATAGACGTTCCGTCGAAGGCCCGACAATAACGAGCGCCTGTGCTCAAATTACGTCTACGTTGACCGCTACAATAGATTCGGAAGTTTTATTAAGCACAGCGCGAGTTTATATATTAGAACGTTTTAAAAATCTATATGAATGTAGAGTGTTCCTCGATGTGGGTCTCAAACTAATTTCATATCAGAAGATTTCACATTGCGTTTATATTTAGTAAGTCAAAAAATAGATATGCCGTTGGTTGGACTCAGCGAATTGAAAACCCCAGCAAAATCAAAGGTTTCGGTTATAATGCGAACACGAGTGAACAAATTTGAAGAAAAATTCGAGTTTGTTGCATAACCAACAATTGCAGGCATTATTCCATGGCGAAAAATTAATAAAAATATGATAAATATAGCAAAAGGTTTAAAGTTAGCTGATCCAGAATCCGATAAACCCGCATGGATCGATGCTCTACTAGAAGCTACTGCCTTTTACAAAACACTATGGAACGATCAATTTTATCCATCGTCATATTCTCAGATCATTTGTCAAAATACGTGGCTTGGTTGGATTGTTTCAGACGAAGTTGAATATGCACCACCATTGTCACTAGTAAAACGAGCAGCTCCAATGTGTTATTTAATCACAAATTTATAAAAATAGTTATTGCATTTCTGGAAAGTGGAGGCGGTTTCTATCAAACATCACACTAGCAATGAAGAAAAAACATGTGAAAGGCTATACGTAGAACATACGAGGCGCGATAAGGACGGTCGCTATGTGGTAAAATTACCGTTTAATGAGAATAAATATGAAAGCAGAGATTCGTACGCGATGGCGTTAAGACATTTTTTTGCTCTTGAAAAAAAACCGATAGAGAGCCAGCTCTCAAGGCTGAATAAAAGAAATTTATGCATGAATATGCCGATTTTCAGCATATGAAGAATATAATAATAGAAAATAAATTTGATGAGGGCTATTACATACCTCACCATGCTGTAATTAAAGAACAAAATACTACAACTAAGTTACGCGTAGTTTTTTATACATCGGCAAGAAGCACAACACAAGTCTCGTTCAAAAATGCGCTCTTAAACGGTCCAACCATTCAAGATGACATTATTAATATCATTTTGCCTTTTTGAATCCATAATACTGTTTTTGCTGCCGATCTGCGAGAAATGTATAGGTAAGTCAAGGTGGACATTCAATTTATCTAAAAATTTTGTGGTGCGAAAATAGTAAGGACAAGATTCAAAATTATAAGTTAGTAACGGTCACGCAAGGCACCGCCTCAGTTCCTTATCGAGCTACGCGAACGTTACAGTAACTAGCACTTGATGAAGAATAGCGATTTCCTTTAGCTGCTCCCATTAAAAAAAAAGAGTTTTATGTAGATGATTGCTTATCGGGTGCAAAAACAGTTTCAGAAGCTTTAGATACAAAGAAACAATTAATTGAAATATTAAAATTAGGCGGATTCGACTTTCATAAATGGATATCTAATAATGCGGTCTTATTTCAAGATGTCCAAGACTATAGCACGCAAATAATTAGGCTTGACGACAACGATCGAAAGCTTTTGGGAGTTGGAACGCACGCACAGATTCTATAAATTATCAAATAACCGAATGACCGTCAAATAAACAAGTATCAAAACGCATAAGTTTATGCAAGATTGCGTAGCTGTTCGGCCCTCTTAGTTTATTAGGTCCTATTATTGCACCAGCAAAAATATTCATGCAGAAGCTCTGCGAGACAGGGTTAGATTCGGATAAGTCGATACCTCAGCGCTTACGTAATCAATGGAATAAATTCAAACCAGAGTTATCAGGTATATATCGAATAATCTTAAAACGTCAAATAATTGTAGCAAACAATATATAGATATATTTATATATTTGTATGTGTATATATGCATACATATATGCATATTTCATGTGAAAGGCGGATGTCTAAATAATACTTTTTTATTACTTCAACTCTCCTGGTATCCCGCTCCGATTTGTTTCACACTCATATATACTATATCTATATATTTTCATAAACTTCTTGTGATAAGCAGCTCCGCTACTTATTTTATAGGAATATTATAAAATATAAAATTTGTATGGATCATTTATAATTTGCATTTACAACTTGGGCTACTACGGCCCTGATTAATACTGGAACAATCGATAAAACAGACAGGATTTTTCGTACTTTTGAAGTTCCAGAAAATTCTGAAATATATGAAAAATCAGGCGCTGCAATCGATTTTCATTTCCGTGAGAGGTATGGAGCACTTTTAACTAATACACAGGCCACTTTCACGGTTATAAAAACCGAAATTTCTCAATCTCTTCACTTAGAAAGAAACAAAAAAAAAGGTGGGATATGTCGATGAGCGCCTAAGTAATACCAAAGAAGATAGATGCTTATGGAAGAACACTTCTGTACAGATAGCACTTTTAACTAATACACAGACCACTTTCACGGTTATAAAAACCGAAATTTCTCAATCTCTTCACTTAGAAAGAAACAAAAAAACAGGTGGGATATGTCGATGAGCGCCTAAGTAATACCAAAGAAGATAGATGCTTATGGAAGAACACTTCTGTACAGATAGTTAGATTCAGTCTTTCAGTCAACTACTTTTCGTAGTTAGGTTACCCAACCATTGAAAAGCGCAACTGTCGCCAGCAGATATATATATAGATATGCAAGCAATCCATGTCATGTAAAGCTTATTCAGATATATATATATATATATATATATATATTATATAAAGATCTATACATATTGACATATTAATAGCAGCTAGCCTCGTCGACTATACAGTATGCAGGGTGTATTCATTCGATCGGCAAAAATATTTTTGGAGAAAAGTTCAATATGTCCATCTCGGAATCCGCTAACATATTATACGGTTGTACGATACACAGATAGCTTCGAATACATTTTTTTCGAAAATGCTGATTGTAAAAAATAAACATATAAATAAAAAGTATAATATTAAAAAGATATTTTGATAAGAAACTATTAGTTGTATTGACGTAATATTTAGTTAATGAAAAAGATTATATAATGAAAAGAATATATATAATTTTTAAATATAATATTTCATAGGTAAGGAGAAGTAAGGTTATGGTAACTAATGAAATAAAATAATAATATAAATATAATATTCCGTTTTTTAAAGCAAGGCATAAAAATCCTCCACTGCTGAAGTGGAGGAAAAAGCCGAGATTTTAATGGTTGGTAATATCAATAATTTTAATGATCATTCAATACTTAAACTAAATCTTACCATACTACACACGGATCGTACGCATTCATTACGCGATTTCTATGTGTCGCAGCTTGAAACCTCGTGAGATTAAGAATTCCTACACTAGCGTAAGGATCTTTCACTCTGCCATTTTTGATATCTTTACGAGACTTGAACCTCTCCGCGCTCTTCTAACAATGTAACCAAACGAGCCCTGCTATCGCGATTCTAACTTTTTATATACCTTCTAATATATACAAGTACAATACACATACTTTCATGCATACATATATTCACTTACATATATCTATATATATTTCTATATACATACATACGTATGTAAACATACATATAGGCACGCATATTCATATACACATGTAGATATATACAGACACATTTAAAGTGTACTCTTTAGAGCACACGCGAAGATTCCGCTCGCCATCATCTGAAAAAATTCAAACGGACGAAGAAATCTGTTTTTATATATTATTCATCTTGTGTTCGTGTTTTCAAACTTATTACTATTACAAGACCAGCAGGTCCAGGATGTACTTCGAGGTTTCTACCTAAAGGCCATTTCGGTGGTGGATAGCGATCGTCTCTTATAAGGACAAGATGACCCACTGCAAAATTCTCTGTTGAATCTTTTCATTTGCCTCTTTCTTGGAGATATTGCAAGTACTCAAGAGACCATCACTTCCAAAATTTAGTTCTAATGCGTTGCATTAATTGATATCGACTAAGTCGATATTGAGACATCATTGTTAATTCATCATTTGGGACGATATGTGAAGATTCTCCAAAAAGAAAGTGTGATGTAGTAAGTGCATTTAAGTCGTCGATATCAGCATTCATGGGATACTGTGGCCGGAAATTCAGGCAGGCTTCTATTTCTGCTAATACTGTTGAAAGCTCTTCAAACCAACAACTCTCCTCAAGTGGTGTATTACAGATTTTACTCCTGCACCCAACAGGCCACCATAATGCGGTGTAGTAGGAGGGATAAAAGTTCAATTTGTTTCGTTGTTTGCAAGTTCAGTTGTAATTTCCTTGTCGAATTTTGAAGCCGTGTTAAACATCGATCGCACCTTCTTCTTAGCTACATGAAATGTTGTTGCATAGTCACTGTATACGTTTTTACAGATTCCTCATCGGCTCGAAGAACGGCAATATGAAGCTATGAAAGTAGATGTGGTGAGGTAACTGACGTCAAAGTATATAGCATTAGTACTAAAACAAATAAAAAAAGCTATGTACTCTTTATAGCCACGATGCCCGCGATCTTTTGTTGTACGAAGTAAAATTGGTCCTACATAATCAAGTTCGGTCGATGTAAATTGGCATGAAATGCTCGGAGTTTGTACATAAGTTGGTCCGTTAATCGATTTATGAGCTGACATATAGCACAATTACGAATTTCTGTTTTAACTATAAGATTTCTACCTAAGATCCATATATTTTGAAGCAGAATGCTGTTAGTTAGAGTAGGTCCACCGTGTAAAGTTGACACTTGTTTGATAAAATAGGCGGATGTTTAGAATTATATGTAAAAGAAAAATTACAAAGGCATCCACCAAACCATCAAATATTATTGTCTTTATATATAGATTTAATTTACAAACTGAGCTACCTTTCGGTAATGGCTTTCCTTTTCTTAATAAATTAATTTCAGAGGCAAAGACGTTTGACTGAGCGATCCTTATAATTCTTACGCACGCATCATAAAGACGTCAAAAATAGTGAAGGTTCACCTGTTTCGTTTTCACGATTTCGCAGGTTACGTAATGGACGTAAAAAATAAGCCGTTAGCCGAATCAAGCGAGATATTGATGAAATGAATCATCATTATTTTGTTTGTATGTGCAGAGTTTACGTTGATACTGTTTCCGTGCAGACCACAACACGTTGCGAAAGCCACGTTGGTTCGTGCCACCACAGATTATTATCAATTGATGTTGTTGGTGTACAATCACGAGTAGTAAGGTCAGCTGGATTGTTTTTTATAGGAACGTATCTTCATGTAACTGGAGGTAATTCAGTTTGAATGAAAGATACTTATTTGTGACAAAAGTTTTCCAATGGCAGGGGTACTTTCGAAGCCACATAAAAACTACTTGACTATTAGACCACGCAAAAAGAGGCATAGAAACAAAAAAGTTTAATTTGCGTATATGCTGAATTAGTTTCACGAATAGACACAGAGCTCTAAATTTGGTACGCTTATGGTTTTAAATGTCGCTACTTTTGATTTTGCTGCCAACAGAGATACACGCATATTATCGCCTTGTATGATTCTAATCTAAACCACGGTAACGTAAGCATGTGCCGATGAATCTGCAAACCCGTGAATTTCACAAGTAAGATTTAACGCAGTTTCCGACCAGCGATCGTTTGAAAGCATCATAAAATTAGATAAAGATTTACAATAATCAGTCCATTTTTCGCATATATCTTGTCACTGTATATAGTCCCACTCGCATCTACTTATCCATATATACTGCAAATAATTTTGTCGGTTATAATTATTAAAGCAAGCCAGCCAAACGGATCGTATAACCGCTCTATAGTCGATAATATAGAGCGTTTCGTAAATACGTTTTCGGTTTTTAAATTTTGCAAATCAAAAATAATACGTCTCAATCAGGATTCCATTTTACTCCTAAAGTTTTCACCGATTCATTTATATTTATTGCTTTTGTAACGTTATTATAATCGTTATTGTATTGTGTAGGTAAGAGAGACCTATCATTTCCCGGCCATTTTTCTAATTTCATATCGGCGTAATCTACAATATTTTAAGTTGATTACGCTTTTCTATTGCATCTGATCAACGTATGTATTTTGCTCAAGACATCGTGCTTCAAGTGAATATCGCATCCGCTCGTCGTACGTTAACTGTAACAGAGTTCTCATAGCTAAAATGGAGCACGAGCAGTTCCATACGTTACTGTATTTAATTTATAATGTATAGCAGGAATATCGGAATCAGGTGACCACACGATCCACTGCAAGTCTTGATCTTCCTGATGAACACGAATTGGCTTAAATATTCTAATAATGTCCGCAGTGAATGCAAAACGATATTTATGCTAGCGCAATTTAATAACGTTAATGATAAATCGCTTTGCAATGCCGGCGCCGAACTTAGAAAATGATTTAGTTAGTGATTATCGTTAGTACGTCTAGACGCATTGAAAACTATGCGTCATTTCCAATTTGTTAAAGATTCCTGCCCCACAGCATGGTGAGGTAAATACAATGCTCACATATTAGTTATTTGATTGTCAGTTTTTTTTCATAAATTCATTATAAACGATTTTTAATCTTTGATCACGGGACAAACGACGATGAACTGTAATAAGGATTTAAGAGCGGTATTACAAGTTTCCGTAGCTAATTGCGGTACCTCTGATTTCAAAGGTAACCTTACAAGATATCGTCTGTCTTGAGTGCACGTATATGTTCTGTGAATAATTTTTCACAGATTTCATCTTCTGGCTTTACAGTACGTGAGGATGATCATTAAAATTATTGATATTATCAACCATTAAAATCTATATATATATATATATATATATATATATATATATATATATATATTAAATAATATATATTTAAGATTATAAATGATTTATTATATATTCTTCAAAATTTTATACTATAATTTTCAGAATAAAATGTATTATTATATTCTTGAATAGATAATTTTATCATAGCTGAGGTTATGTCCACAATCATTGTAATATTATAAATAAATAAACAGAATAATTTCGTTATTAGTTCATACAGAAAATGACGCTATGCCTTAGGCCAATCATTGTGTTAAATCGGAATTATATGAATTGTTGAAAATATCATTAAGTAACAATACAAAGTAGATTAAAATAAATATAAATCAAAAATAGGCTGCTTGAATGTGAAGGAAACTAGGAATAATATATATGATTTATGAATTATATTTAATATGGAGTATCAGAGACGTGCATTGATCAACTAAGCTAATATTAATAATCTAAGTTATACTCGTATTTTTTGAAAATATCTTTCAGTTAGCGTAATAACTTCTAATTATTTCACATACTTATACATTGTTTTATTGATAATATATATTGTAGAAAATACAAAACTTACAATTTTATCCTAATGTAAATCATTGCAAAATATAAATATTATTCATTTACAAATTTTGTATATCTTATAGTTATATTTAAGAAAACGTATAACTTTTTAACTTATAGACGTTTATTTTATTTTATATTAGGTTAGCATTTCATTGTAAGATTTTATTTTCTATTTTTTATTTATATTATGATTTATATTTTTAATATTTGAGACAATTAATGGTTTTTCTCTTTTTCATCCTACAAGTTATTTACGACAATATTATATAAGCATTAATTATTAAAAATAACTTTTTTAAACTAATTAAGGAATATTCATTTTAGCACAAAATCAGAAGATTCCATTAAAAATTTTCACAATAGAAGAAAAGAAAGTCTTGATTTTTTGCAGAATGAACAATTCGAATGCATTATGAAGCTGGCATTGGAGTTCGTGTCTGAATTGTTTTCTGATGCTCGTGCACATATTACATATGATTTAGCTTCGCCTTATTCAAACGATAATAGTAAGGTCACATTGGACAGAATCGTACAACTATATCTATATATATTTATTGCCTATGTCACAGCTTGTGACGTAGGCAAATGCGCACACTAATTTATACCGACGTAGCTGTGACGTCGCGTTGGTGCGTTAGTGTAGTAGTTGACCCTATGTAGGGCGCACGTTTACGGCGCTCAAAAAATTTCGAGCCTTTCATATATGGCATTGGTAATTTCTCCTTATTATCTCTGCATACAGGTATACATTTTCTTATATATATGTCTCGTTTAGGTTAGTTTCAATAATTATATTATTGTTTTCTCACTCGCCATTTTTTTGTTTTTCTAGGCCTTCATTACCCTTTCCTTGCTTAAATTTAAAAGCTATTCTCTACATATAAGATCTGATGTAATGTATTTATTAGTTAGAATTATGAACTGTATTTAAAAATTCAAATCTTTGTAATCGAATTTAAATCCTAGCTGCAAAGGACAGCACGATCCATCTGCTTAGCCCCCACTTATTATTACTTAAACTGGAGGATGTTTTGGGAAAGTCAGTTAAAATATTACAAAACTGAGCTGCTCTAAATTATATCAGTGTTAAGTTTCTTTCAATCATGGTCCAGATACGACGAAAATCTATAGTTCATCGAACTTCTTCGTAGAAATAGTTTTTCTTTTGTAATATTACTTTGTAGAAATTTAGATATTTATATAAATAAATGAATAAAAATAAAAGTATTGAATTTTCGTGAGTCAGACTATTTCTTCAATCTTTTGTTATTTTTTTGTGTTCATTATGCCGCCTTCAAAACTTCTCTGTTCTTATAAAGGATGTCAGAATCCCAAAAAATTCTGAATATTTATATTGATAATCAGAGCAGTACTAAATTTATCAACAGATAGCTTGCGTATAAATGAATTGAATATTCAAAATTAGGAAATCGGTATAAATTTATAATTTAATAATTGAAATAACTATCAATATTAATGAATTTATATAATAATGCATAAAAATGATGTTAAATTTTTAGCAATGCTATATATTATACCAAAATATATGACATACTCAATAATACATTGACACGAAACCAACTCTTATAAGTCTTAAATATGTAAAAAATAGGTTTTAAAAATCTATCTAGAAATCGGCCGAAATGACCGATAGAACATTTTATATATTTGCAATTACTGTCGAATATTAATACCTTGTTTCTAGGTTTCTCTATATCGAAATAGCTTGTTTCTGGCTTAAAAATGTTTCGTATTTCCAGGGTTATGTACATTTATTTAACAATTTGATTGTTTATTCTTGTAAGTTTTTAAATTTTTTTTAAAATTCGCTTTCAAAGATTAAATAACAAAATATGTAAATGAACAAAGTTCGACATAGATGCGATTAACGTCCTTTGAGAATCGATTTCAAGCATGAAGGTTTTAGAATAAATCTACCAATAATTTTCAAAAACCATTTATAGACATGTACGAAAAAAGTTTTTACATCAAAATCCTAAAATAGGCCTTTATTAATTTTATATCGGGAAGCTGTTAGAAATCCAGATGACTTTACAATATCGAGTTATTTTGACAAAATGTGTGCAGTTACTGCAAAGAATACCCCATATAGAGTTTTTAAAAACAATATACAAAATTAACTGTAAATAACAAAAGTTTCTATTATAAACATATGTATAGGAGAGTGAAAATATTGAAACCATATATAGAAACTGTATGTGAAATCTTGTAAATTATGGAAACCAATAGAGAAGAAGAAAACTGTAAGAACACAAACAAATTAGTATAAAAACAAATTGCACTTATCAAAATCTGTAATTCATTATACCTTTATTTGATTGTTAGAAAGTGTAATGGCTTCACATTACAGAAAATTAAAATTTTTTTTTGGATTTTTCGTTTTTAACTGCATTTACAAAGATATTTCCACTATTTCAGTAAAATTTAAATTAGTATAGATAGCATATTATTGATGATTATTGAATACACGTTATCAAATTCTCTTCGAACGTTCAATATCTGTGATTTATTAATATATTATATATATACTAACCATCGGATATATAGGTAATTAAATAATATAAATTAACTATTAGTTTACACAAAAAAGTTTAAGTTAAGCAAAAACACGTTTGGTTATAAATTATGTTTTGTATAACTTTAAAATTACTTTATACAAAAGTATAAAATAAGGCAAGTATGGTGTATTGGAAATTCTAATCATTTAAAAGCTCTTCGCTGTAATGTGTTGTATTTATATAAATCATATTTTTTCATAATTAGACTTCGCAGTCTCAAGTAAAGATTCTTTATTCTTTAAAAAAAGTTATAACATAAAATAGTAATAAAATGTCATTTTAGGCTGTTCATGTATTATGAATATATATTCTTCACGGGTGGTAAAACATTATCTTGGTTAGTATGTAAGCTCGATTATGACTTCACATAAGTATAACATATATTGTATACAAATGTGTAAGCTATTGTCAATGCGCTGTATATGTATAAAGATCTATAAGGTATATCGAACCAGCGTATTTATAAGTTACTTCAAAATTTTCGAAAGGAACTTGATAAGCATTTATAATTAATTAATTAAAATAATGATTAAAGTCAATGAATTTATATAAGAATTTTAACGGCCCAATACATCATGAACCTCCGGAAATGGTTGAGAATAAAATCAAATAGATTGAAAAGATTTTTATTAGTTAAAAAAACGATCGTATTGTTCAATGCTAAAACTACGCCATAAAATAATACTGTAAAAAACAACTTTTAGCAAAAGTAAAATAGTTTGGTAAGTTCGACGTGTCCTAGCATAATAAGAATTGTAAATACATCTTTTCATGTATTTCATAAAAAAAAATAAATAAAATATTTTTCTAAATTCAGTAATATATTAGGACAAAAACACATACAATAACATCTTAAAACAAATGGATCATTAAAACAAATTTTATATGCATACCTGTATATAACAGCATGTAAAAAAGAATAATAAATAAATAGTTTTAACGGAAATACAGCTTAATAAAGTTATGAGATCATTTACCAATAGCCGAGTTTATTTTTACATCATTTGGTCCACTTGTGCAATCATAAAAAATAGTTAATTATCTTGAATCATCGATGTTTTTAGGTAAAAATTCATCTGCTATTTTTAGAATTTATTATGATTGAATTATAGATAACAATTGTATATGACAAGATATTATTTATTTATTAGAACACATTATATAATATTTTTTGAAGGATTATGATTTATGAGTTCAATTTTCGCCCTCAAAGAAATAGGAAAACATTGTTTTGTTAAAAGATTCCGAAAAATTCGGTTGACAGGAATCCAATTTGGACCATTGACAAACTTCAATTTGGTCAGTAAGGTCCTGTACTTAACGATTATATACAATCAGATGCTCTTATTGCCTGAAGCCAAGCTACTTTATATATATTTATTTATTTATTTATAAAATTATTTTAATATCTTAAATTAAAAATTCTAGAACTTTTAGAAATAATTTTTAAATCATATATACGTGAAAACCTGACTTTCACACAAATTGAAAATAGTAATCATTTGATTGATTAAGTAGTATATATATATATATATATATTTTTTTTTTGAGGAGTCTGTGAATGCTATTTATGCATTTCCAATGACCGTTCTCCAAGAACATTCCTAGAGAACGGCCATCGGAATCTGTACGACTCGACACAAATCCCATGTCACTACGCACTAAACACATATCTCCATGTTGCACCGATACCAGCCCGGAACTGTTATGCACATTACTTCAGCCGGGGCGGCTGTCCTTGCGTGGTCATTTTACGTTCATGCCTTTCATCCCAGGTTCTCATGCATACTTGGTACCGCGTTCACTCTCACATACATTCATCATCCAGACATCCATCTGCTTTTTTACTATGCAGCACATTCATAACGTATTTTGCGATCAACCCTCAGCTGTCCGCGTTTTTCGTTACGTTTTCTGGCGTGATCTCGCCTATCCTCGTCTGTAGCCTCAGTCGTAACACGGTCCAATGGTCGCACACAAAGAACGTGTGCTCCACATCGTCCCAAGCCCATCCGCAGTAATCTTCTTCATCCTGTAGAGGCACTTACGGAAGTATCCATGTCCTGATAGAAACTGGGTAAGGTAGAAGTTCACCTCCCCGTGTTGTCTCGCCTTCCACGGACCGATTTCGGGTAGTCTTTTCGTCCATTGTCCACGTTCGTCCGTCGTCCACCGTCTCTGCCACGTCTCGATCGTCTTTATCCATTCTTCAGTTGCAGCGTTTCCGCTTCTAACATTCGAAATCCGCTCGTGAATACGTCTCCGTTCGGCCGCGAGCAGATCGATGGGAATCACCCCAGCAATCACGAAAACCACGCTGTCGGACACGGTGCGATACGCGTACGCGATTCTTAACGCGCCCACCCTTTGTTCGCTTTTCATGGCGTTCGCGCGTATTCTGATATTCATCGCGTCGGCCCATACCTCCGCCCCGTAAATCAGGATGGGGTGGGTAACGCTCATCAGCAGTCTTCGTACGTTCCGTCTATGTTCTTTCGTATTAGTCTGCTTAAAGCCTTTGTCTTTTGATCTGCCTTATTGGTCACGTTTCGTAGGTGCGTCCAGAAGCTCAGATTCGTATCCAAGGTTACCCCAAGATACATGACGTCACTCCTAGTCTCCATTTTTTCCGTCCCTAGCATGATTGGAATTACCGTCTCTATACGTCTGCGAGTTAGTAGCAGTGACTCGGACTTTTGCAACACCAGTTGAAGTCCGTGATCTGTCATCCATTCGATTACAGGTGTTACGACACCCAAGCGTCGGCCTCAGTCGTTCGCTGTTATGCGGCCTCCTGCTCCGGAGTGGGGGTCACTTTTCCGTTTTTGAGGCGTTGCGTCCTCACATTCAATTCGTCTTTTCTCTTTTTCTTTGTCAGACTGTCGAGGCACTCTCATTCGCTTTAATTCATACTACCCGATTTCCACCGCCTCGTTGATCTCACTCAAATCGTTCTTAATCACTTAGATCACATTCTTTTGTATGCCAGTTTTTTCCGTCATTTAACTTAGGACTCTGCTGATAATGTAAAATTGCTCTTGCAGTTTACTCTCAGCAGCCTCCCAAGTTGCTTGTGATCTATTTGCGTTCACACTCGCATTCCCACTGCTACCTGTCACATTTTCTGGCACAACAGCCAGGTTGCCTATTGGTGTACTAGGGGAGCTGGAAAGCTCAATGGACTCTAATGAGCCGGTTGCAGGCGGCACCCCAGAGCCTGCTATTATCGTTTTGGAACTTTTCATTTTGAATTGAATAGTTTGTGTTAAATGGGTTATATTCGTGATGGTCAAGAAGATCACTTGTTGGAGATGACGGTTCAGCGTCCTGAATCTCTCCAATACTCAAGCCCTCCTAGATTCCGGTGGCTTCAACTGCCCCCCCCCCCCACGACTCGCAGCAGGGTACCATCCGTACGCCATAGGGCACTACTATGAGAAGCGGGATTTGACGTCTGACGACGACCTACCACCGTGTGGGTCAGTCTCCCATGTTGGCTAGACTGGGTTCGGGCTCCCTACTTGTGGCGGCCCAGGCGTGCAATCTGGTTTTACAACTGTACCCTCCAGAAGGGGAACGCATTTAAACATGAAGTGATTCCCTCACAGCTAATCCCACCAATCAACAAGTAATCACTGCATCCACAAAATCTTTCCATCGCTCAAACTGGCCACAGTCATACGTGAGAGGTGCCCGTTTATAGAGACTCTCATTCATTCATAATCTCATTCATTCCGCCTGGAAGTTACTCGATTATAGGGTCTCTGTCTCCACCGTTCATGGGAAATACCCGTTTATAGAGTTCCCGATATACTCTCCAGCCCGAGCACGGTAGTGTTGCAGATATGTAGGTGTGTGAATGATGAGTGGGTATATACACGAGCGAATACCACTATTTTCGCTCGAAGTTCTTGTCCACGGTCACTTATTTGTCACCCCTAGGAGTGCTTATTTCATGAGTGACCACCAGCGGCCGTTCCCATATATATATATATATATATATATATATATATATATATATATATATATATATATATACATATATTGCTAGTAATATATATACTGACATTAAGAAAAGTTATATTTACAGATTTTTCCTCCATTTTAATTGCATATATATATATATATATATATATATATATATATATATATATATATATCGTTACCGTGTATTTACGCCCACAATAAAGGGTTATTATGCCGTCTGTGTCACGGCATCATTTTTGCGGCACGTCTTATTATACTAGTTATACTAACAAACCTAAACTAACCTAAGCCTTTACACAGGCTATATCTCTAAACTTATATCTCATATATTTTCTTTTTGTGTGGGGCTCAACTCTTGTTTGCCCTCTGTGATTGTGTTTTCTTCTTGCGTATACTCTTCTGGAGCAACTCGCGCTGCGCTGCTTCTTGCGATCTTGCTGGGCTGATTCTGCGCTTCGTGCAGCTAAATACCAGAAGAGCACGCAGGGTCACTCCAGAGATAAGATCAAAATGTGTGGAAAGAGGAGTAGACATCTTGCTTCTCCAGGAGCCATACCAGAGCAGTAGCCGAATAGAGGATGGTATATGTGGACGGGTAAATCCCCTGGGCGGCTATAGCAGTCCTCAATCGCGAGGTGTCAGTGTTAAAATTAACGCACTTAACAAATACATACTTTGCTGTAGCGGAGGTTCAGTTGCGTTCTTTAACGGTGTATGTGGTCGCAGTTGAAAACAAGGGCATATACACAAAAGTTTATATATACAAAAAAATATTTTTACATATAGCAATAATTATACACTAATGTAAGTGGACGGGCGCCATACACCGGTTCACAAAACTGCTAATCAAGATACCGAATCTAATTATAATGGCAATATTTTATATATAAACAAATTTATATCCCTAAATAAGTAGACCAGCACTATACACTGGTCTACACACTGTAAATATATAATTAACAATAAGAATTAATCAGCCTATACACTGGTTAAACAACTCTAGTCTGTAAAAAACTGATACAATAAAAGTGGTTCAACACCCACTATAAACTGTAGGTCCACAAGCCGCAATGATGTACAGATCTGTAGCAATAAGTAAAGATCAGCAATACTGAAAAGTTTTGGAACACAACCAGCCGATAAAGCGAAAGATAGGTGCGGTCGGTAATGTTTATATGCAACAAAGCATAACTGAGCTACCTTTGTTTTTGTTTTGTGTAGTTGATCTCCGCCTTAGTCAATGCCCTGCTCACATAAGCGATAGGGTGCTCTTCGTTATCCGTGTGTTGATTAAGCACGGCACCGAGGGCATAGATGCTGGCATCGGTTTGGAGTATGTAGGGCTTATTCTGTATAGCAAGTCTATCTTACCTAGCAAGATACATAGTTGATTAAATGCGTCTTCCTGGTGTTTGTCCCAGTGCCGTCTAACGTTTTTTCGTAGGAGCTTGCTCAGTAATACTTTTGCGTCCGTTAATGATTTTAGAAAACGGGCATACTACCCTACCATACCGAGAAAAGTTCTCAGCTGCTTTATGTTCATCGGGGCCGGATATTCCGTGATGGGCTTTAACTTGTCGATGTCCGCACGCAATCCGTTTTTGTCTACTACATATCCCAGGTAATGTACCTCTGGGCAGCAAAACTCAGACTTCTGTTTGTTAATTTGGAGCCCAATCTGGTTCAGGTAGGCTAGTACCGCTTCTAGTTGCTGAGTATGCTCCTCGAACGTATCAGTGGCGATAATAATATTGTCCATGTAGACAAAGACACTCGGTTGCCATTGCGGTTCGAACAAGACATCCATGCCGCGCTGGAAACTGGTAGGGGCATTAGTCAGTCCATATGGAATTCGGGTGTACTGAAACAGCCCTTTCTGCGGGACTGCAAAGGCAGTTATTTCCTTGCTATCGTCATCTAGACGAATCTGGTGATATGCCTGGCTCAATTTATCTTAGAGAGGTAACGAGCGTCACGCTGATTATCCAATAGGACATCCATGTGAGGAAGAGGATATTCATCCTTCTTCGTCACATGGTTAACTGCCCTGTAGTCTATGCAGAACCTAATCTTGCCGTCTTTCTTCGGCACGATCACCGGACAACTGCTCCACAGACTCTCTGAAGGTTCAATGATTCCTTCGGCGAGAATTTTGTCGACTTCTGCATGGACCTGCTTTAGTAGTTTATTTGGTATGCGGCGGAGGCGCTGTTTGATAGGTCGATGGCCTTGTACATCTATGTAATGAGCAGGCATCTGTACAAGCATTAGGACCCCTGTTTGTTTCAGTATTAGCTGATCGAACAGCTGGTTCAGTTGTCGTTTCTGTCCCTGCTCCAATGTTGCAACTCCATTTACTGCTGCCAAGGCAGTGATCGCTTGGACTTTATTGATCGAGCGCGTTACAAAGTGTCGTACTATGCTTCTAGGCGTCTGCCAAGTCGCCTTGGCGAAATGAATCGTCATCTGTAGTTGAATTAAAATATCCATCCCGAGGATGATATCGTACGTCAGGGATGTCGACACTCTGAAGCGCGCGGTAATCTGCTGCTCATCTATTTTTAAATGGAGGTCACTTGTCCGTCGTTGGAGCAGATCTGGCCATCAGACAGCTGCATGAATGATACTACTGGTATGATTGCTGTTTTTACAATGCGTGCTGGTGGCGGTCCGATGTAGGACTTGCGTGCCTCAGGGTCTATCAGCGCCGGGAATATCTTGCCTGTTACTTCGATATTCAGAAAAAATCTATTTTCGTCTTCGTGTATTGGGGATGAGGTTCAGGACCCAGTAACATCCGTGGCTACTATTGCGCACATTTTGTGTTAGTTATTTCTGTGGTTATTCGGGAAATCTCATTATATGAGGTAATGGGGTCGACTCCGTTAACCTTCTCCCTTAGGAGTTTCCCGGATTTTTTCTATTTTGTCCGCAACGTGGGCAGTTGACCGTTGTAACGCTATCTTCGCCACAGTTATAGCAAAAGATGCGTTTTCTTTCGAAGCATCTATCCGCAAAATGGACTAGTCTATTGCACGTCCAGCATGATCGATTATCTTGTACTGAATATCCTCGTTCATCGCGAGGTCGTGGTGACTCGCGACGCGTCCTGTTCTGGTTCGTATATCGGTCGTTGTGCTGGCCCTCTGCTGGGCGATCGGGGATAATGTCTCTGTTCATTGTTCTCTCAGGCTGAGCGGTAATCGCAAGAGGGATTGATGGTGGTATAGGTCCTATTTCGTGGAGATAGGCTCCTAGTTCTGTACCGAGGTTCGTTTGCTGGTTTTGATCGAGGACGAGGAGGTGTTTCTGTCCGATATTTGGGTGAGGGACTTCGATTTCGCGTGTCTTCCGCATCATATCGTTTTTCTTCCCGTGGGCATCTCGATGTTGGGCTGTGATTGCCGTCTCTAGTTCGCTGTGTTGGCGCGGGACTCGTGTCAACTACTTTTCTGGACGTCAGTATTGACGTAGGTGGTTCAGTTATCGAGATTTGTTTTGGCTGATCCTCGTCTAGAGCTGCTACTTTTTATCGCCTGGTAGTTCTTCCAGACGAGTGGCACGCTGCGCTGCTCATCAGGCAGTTCTCTGCAGCTGGTGGCTCCTTGTATAGACAAATCAGCTCTCTTTTCAGATCGATCTGCTGTCCTAATACTTGTAACTCATCTATTGCTTTATAATCTTTCCCGTCGATTTTGTTGAGGGATGTAGGGTGAAGATTTCTATAAACCCTGTCTAATTGCGTTTTAGGTGATAATGGTGGCGACACTTTACCTATTAGTGCTCTCATACCTATTAGGTATGATCCGATCGATTCGTTAAGACCTTGTGTCCTCTCCCAAAGTTCTTCTTCCAACCTGAACGTATAATCAATAGGTCTAAATTGTTGTCGAAGCGCCGTCTTCAGGTGCTCTAAATTGTACCACCCCTTGTAGATTGGTCTCGCCCATGTGCGAGCAAACCCGTATAAGATACCTGGTATCAATTGCAATATGTCTTCTGCCGGGCTTTTGAGACTTTCTCCGGTCTCTTCTAACCTCTCTATAAATTCCTCCACATCCTCTTGCGACGTTCCAGAATATTTCACGTTCCGCTGTCTTAACAGCTGTTCTGTTCATGTCTCTTTGAGATACGTGCTATCATATGACCTGCTCTGTTACCAGCTCTGTGCATGTGTGATTTCATTTGACGGGGACGGTGGTCGTGTTACTGGACCTTCTGCTGGTACGATAGTTGGCTTTTGCTGGAACTACTGCATATTTGCAGCATACTGTCTCATCCATACGTTATGGGGATCGTTTCATGGTCCGGGTAGATTGTACCATGGATTTACCATGCGCAGGCATTGCCTCCGCGCAGTTCAAGTTTGTACTATGGGCCGGTGGTGATGGCCATAGGCCTATATTATAAGCTCCAAATGCGGTGTTGATGGGAAAACCCCGTGGTGGTGTTGCTGTGCTTGTTTGATGTTGGGGGCTCTACTGAGCGGCCGCATTCCGTGTATCTATATCAACAGCTATTGCTTTATCAACTTTTATCTCATCTGCCGAGTTCAGCTCCGTGGAGTTCAATACTTCTGATATTTCTGAAATATACGGATGAATCTCATCGTTCATCTCATTCCACTCAGCAGCGCTTTTTCCAAAAAGTCGTCGTAACTTAAATCTGACAATTTTAAATTTTAAATTTTCCATATACCTTAATTTTAAATTTTCCATATACCTCTTCTATGACCTCATACTGTTAGAATTTTTCAATCTTGTGCAAACGTATGTTATTTTCATTCACATCTATATATATGCATACTTACCACATGAGTCACATATATATTCGAATATTGTTTATTTATTTAACTATTGCTTTATTTACAGAGAGAAATTCTATAAATTTCAATTTTGTACAAAAAAATTCCAATATCGAAGTTGTGATGGTCAAAGATTTGTTTATTCACTTATTTATTTGTTTATTATTCTTATTTATTGTGAATTTATTCATGTTATCGTTGCCTGATGTTCTTAAGAAATTTTTGTCATCACCTCTATTTTAAAATCTTACCTTATAATAAAATACATTTTAACACATACATGTTCTGTTCATGACAGTTATGCTGATCCCATGATGTGCAATTGTGAATTATTTATCAGCTATCTGTTACTTTTCAGTTCCTTGTTGCCTTTATTATATTATCTATTATAAAAATATTATCCAGTAAAAAAACGGTATTTAGTACCAGTTCTGTCTGGTAGCACACTATAAGGGACCGAGACCCTCGTATGGTATAAAATACTCTTAAAGTATTTTTGCCAGAATTGGTAATTATTTCTAAATAATTCCCAATCTAATTACCACTATTGCTGTGGTTAATACGAGTCTACTACACTTTGCTTGGCCAGAAAATTCCTTTTTCTTCCCACACATTTGATGTTTTTAATTTCCAACCTATATGCACTACACTTGACATATAGGTTATACATGTACTGCCTTGTATAGCAGACAGATATTAACTTTTTATGCATGTTATAGCCACTGGCACTTTCACTGGATTTCAATAAATATAACTGAATATTAGATCGACATGGCGTGTACTCGCTGGAAGTTATACTGGGTATTGTTGAATTGCGCAGGGATAGCTTACACAATGTACATACACACAGACAATTATAATACCTTCATCACATATAAAAACAAATAAATATAATATTTATCGATTCTTCTTGTCGTAATGATTATGCTCCTGCTTCTCAGGCTGCCAATTAGCAAAAGAAAGTAGGTTTCATACAAAAAGCTTGATTGCTAAGCAATTTACATATTGCTCGTCGAGAGCTTGTTTTTACGAATAGGTTTTTCCTACTGACACCTATAAATTATTATCAAATCCTTTTTGCTTTGTACTTCCCTGATGCCAGTTGTTCTTCTGAATGACATACACGTCTTAGAGTTGAAAAATGTACATTCGTTTCCCTTTTTATCTCTCACATAAAAAACCGTCAATGTGCACCTGCATAGCAGCTGTCAGATGCTGCTGTTCATCTGATCACAGCTAGTGTGAGAAAGGTACGATGCTTTTCAGACTGCTTTTAACGTCGGAGATGACTCGAAAGAATACAAAAGGGTGTTTGCCACTAACTTCCAAAAGCTAGTGAGCTGGACGACAAGGGAAAAGGGACACTAGTACATCATTCAGGACAATTTTTTTTTAATAAATACAGATATATAAAATTTAATGAAAATAATATAATGTAAATATATTATTGGTATAATGTTATTATTAAATAGACAAATAAAATATGAAATATAAATAAGTTAATGAAAATATATACAATAAAAATAATATATATATGGAGATGTACAAACTATGTATTTAAAGAGAAATTTTATATATAGTGATAATAACATATATATTGTATTCAGGTGTTATTCTGACTAGTTACGTGTACTTATACTATCACGTGTACTTATACACACTACGACAGGATACGGTAATGCATGTACACAATGGAACTAATCGTTATTAAATTAATTATACGATTTTTCATAAATGAATTATTAACAAAAGAAAGCATCTATTTTGGCGAGGAGGGAGCAAATTCCTACATGAATCTACTGTCTGCTGTGCGTGGTGGTGCTACTGCGCATTCTCGTGCGCAGCTCCTCAACATGGCCGTGCTTCGCACTTCTTGTCACGTGCGCATGCCTTTCGCGATTTTAATATTTTCCTTCTATTTCCACTTTTCACTGGCCAGGACTACTAAACTCACACGAAAAAATGCGTGAATTATGAAAATAAAATTGATTCAAACCAATTAAAAAATTATTAATTTTATTAATTTTGATGAACTTAAATATAAAATTTTACCATTGCGAAATGCAATTAATTAATTTTTAATATACTTGAATTAGCTTTAATTGCCCATTAAAAATTATACTTATGTCGAATAATAGTAGTATTTAAACTAATTTCTATTTCCATTTCAAATTCAACGGGGGTGACTGTAAACAAGAACAGTCTGACTGTCAGTATATAATTATTCAATTATAAACATATTATTTTATACGACTGTAAGACCGATGAAAATATTTGCTAGTTTAATCACCTATTTTTGTCAGGATAATTAAAATTTGATAATATAAATTTAAATATATATCAGCAGAAACATTTTCTTTTTACTATATAAACATTTCACAACCTATACGTTATAACCGACTATCTGAACAAGTTTATAGGTTACTAAAGAACGTTCTGTTACTTGAAACAGAATTATCTAAAGGTAGCGAAAGTGGACCCTTATATTGAATCTTATAGTCATACTTTTGTAATTCAAACCCTTGTGTTACATACAGACATGCCTTACAAGAATCTGACAAGAATTATTATAAGGGCTTTATAAGGAGTTAGGGCAGACCTAAGATTTTTGTGGTCGAGATAATTATAACTGTTAACGGCTCCTTAAATAGTAATGGACACAGTCGCGCTTCATTTGCGAGTGAGAAGACAAACTGTGGTACGACTTGGTGAGAACTTTTAAAAACATTTTTTATTTTTAACCACCCTAATATAAAAATTAATGATATGCTTATGAAAATAAATTTCATGCATTTAAGAAAATGAATTTAATTTACTCCATTTAATTTAATTCTTTTTAGTTAATTAATAATGTTTTTTTCTTTAATTACAAAAATATAATATCATCTAAATTAGTTACTATATTTAAATATCTTTCTTTTATAATGAACAACAGTTGTTTATGTTGAATAAATGTTTCTTTTTTTGAATTGGAAAAAATATATTTACTTAAAATTAATAAAAATTTGTTCAGTGTAGTAAAAATGACAAAAAATATTTCAAACAATATTTCTTGATCTTATCAAAATATATTTTTATACCATGCGGTCCTTTTCTACAATCAGCATTTCTTAAAAAAAATGTATTTGAAGGTATTGGTATGTCTTAGAAACGTAGAATCGTTCAGGCGATCCTAAGACAGCAGTATTCAACTTTTCTCCAAAAATATATTATAGTTTGTACCAAAAAACTATACAGAACAAAACAGTAACTATTTTAATGAGCTATGTTATTTTAGTGTAAATTTTTTTAGTATTGGGACTAACTGAATATAGCCACAGCACTGACAATGTTTCGGGGGCCCTAAGGCAGGAATCTTGATTTTTTCTGTAGAAATATTGTCATAAGTAAAATTTTATATGGGTAATATAGATTTATATATAGAGTATTTTTTACAGCGAGAGTATTGAAATATTTTCTAAGTCATCATAAATATTTGCTAACCTTAATAACATTAAGGTCTAGGATTAGCTTTCACGTTTTAAAAATAGAGTATGTCAGTTGAAGCCCAACTCCGTTCAGGATATCTTGCAAGGTTTAGAAGTAACGAAAATGTTGACAAAATAAATACTCTCATACGTAACCATCGTTGGCAAACCATTCATCAACTCAGTGAAATGAGTGGACTATCATACAGTTGAATTCAAAGATTTTATCCGAAGATTTGCACATGGAAAGAGTTGCAGTCAAACTTGTCCCTCGCTTTCTCACAAGCAAGCAAAGAGAGTGACGAGTTCAAGCATGGAGCTTCTAAATCAGCTCGAAGAAGACCCTTATTTTTTTCCAAAACGATTACTGGTAATTAATCGTGGTGTTATGGATATGACCCAGAAACAAAGCAGCAGTCAACCAGTGTAAATCACCTGGGTCTTCTCGCTATCAAAAAAGCCTGCTAAGCGAAATCAAACATCAAGACAATCATAATTTGATTTGTTTCTGCAACTGCAGACGTGTTGTACATGTAGAGTTCAATCCCCGGGTCAAACTGTTGAACATAAGTTTTACTTGGATGTTTTGAAAAGATTAACAGAAAAATCCTAAGAAAACGGCTAGATCTTTAGGACGTAGATTAATTGTTCTTCCATCATAACAACCGATTAGTTCACATCACTCTTGCCATAAAGCAGTTTTTGACCAAAAGAGGCTTGGAACTAATCTTTCATCTCCCCTCTTATCGGCTCTAGCTCCCTGTAATTTCTAATTCTTCCCCAAATTTACGAGTACTGCACACCTTTGAAGGACGTGTGAATCGATCGCAGAGACTACTAGAGAAATTAATTGCGGTGCTTTGCAGAACTAAACAGAATGTAGATTATATGTAAAAATCTATATTACAATAAATAATTTACCGTAATTTACCTATCATCGCTTCCATATGAAAAACTACTTCAAAACAACGTCCGCTCCAAAAACGTGATCTTTCGCTGACCATTATATACATATATATGCATATTACATACGAATTCTATGGGGAAACTTGTACTTTTGAATTGGAGCCGTAAAAAAAGATGTCCAAGTGTCGAAAGTACGAAGAGTATCATCTTCGAACGATAGACTCGGAACAACTGCTATAGAGTCTTGTGTTAGGGAGGCAAAATACGATGTCCAGGTACACAGGAACGACTTCTCTGGGAGTTTGGGCGTTCTAATGTTAGAATACGAATCTTTTCACAGAAGCCGTCCCTCGAGCATATCGCAGGCGTTGATTCGGTCCACAAGGATTTTTGCGTTAAATCATGCGACACCCAAGCATCAAGCTTTTTTTGTATCCAGCCTTCTACAGATGGTTTAAAATGGTTTGGTGACTAACTCTCATCTCCTGGGTGATGTAACGAGATGCCACATGGAGTCTAACTCGATAAATTCCATGATTTGATCGATAATCGTCATCACAGGCTTCCCCCGGTTGGCTTATCCATGGTGTCGTTTTCACCGGCTCTGAATCGTGGAAACCATTCCTCTGTGGTTCTGTTCTTGTGATAGCGTGCCATCCCCCAAAACACCATTAATCTCACGGAAAGTTTCTCTAGCGGAAAGTTTCTCTAGCTAGAACTTTAGAATAGCGCGAATTTCGGCGTTAGTGAACTCCATGTATACGCGTCTATAGCTTTTGAACGCAATATCCAAACTAATCATGCATAGCGTCGTTTGGTACGTTATGTCAAGATCTTTCAAATGATGTATAGTATTGACAGATACGAGCTCTGTAGCGCTTTGTATATAGCCGCGAAATTCATAAGACAAAAAGGCGAAAGGAAGATATTTGACAACCATATATATGAAAACTCTTTATATATCAAAAGTGGACAAGATCCGAACACGCGATGTTCGTACTGGAGGTTATAAGCGACAGTTCAAGGCTGTTTCTTCTTTTCGCGCAGTAAGGACTGCTCCCGTACCGGATACATTTGGTATTCAGCTACATGTTGGACTTGCCTATCGACTTCGATTATCTTTCCTGTCATCAAACTATCTAAAAGAGAGGGTATTCATAACATTCATAACGATTAAATGTACAAATACAAATACAAAGAACATTCATAATGAGTAAATGTACAAATCTTGTATTCTTATGCAAATAAGGCTGTTTCCTCATTTATTACAGTTCTTTCGTTAGTATGACTATTCAATAAAATGCGCTTCATTTATTGGTACCAATAAGAAACAGTTGTAATTTCAGAATTAATAATTTCCTATAATTTAACTGCAGGTTTTGAGAGTAATTTTAGTTAATTCATTTGTGTTGATTCTTATTTTAATAAATAATATAGTTTAAATACAATACTTTGTCGGGCTTTTCCCTCAAATCGTTAAGGTTTTTATGCCTAAGCAAGTAACACACATATATATATATATATATATATATATATATATATCTATGCTTCACGAAATATTGTATTTTTCTTTTATACACCAAGCCAGTCCTCTTCATTCTCTGTTTTAGTTTAATAAATAGTTTTAATTAACTTTTCAGTTATTGCTGTAATTCCCTTCTCATTAATTGCGTTTTTCCGAAAATAAAAGATCTACCGCAAAAATATCTAAAATAAACATATGTATTTTAGTAGATGTAAAACATCTTGTCAAATTGTCAAAAATATTCTATACAACATAGTGTTTATGCATCTACGTATTTTTGTCTTTTATCATAAAAATCAAAATGCGTCAAAAAAGCATAACGATATTCATAATCAGTATACCAAAAAATATAAATATACTAATTTTAAGCGAAGTCAGATATATATAGGTGCTTTTCAGAAGTTTAGTCAGAATCCATTGAAGCAACCCTAGATGAAATTATTAAATTTTTCTTCAGAAATATCAGTTATACATAAAAAATGAAGAAAACTAAAAAGATTCACTTTTACGAGATGTACAACTCTTTTTTAAATAATTTTGATAAAAATATTTTTATTTTCCGAGATAAATACCAAAAACCACCATTTTATGTTTTTTGTATTGATATCTCTAAAAAAATTCAATTTCAGCAAAAAAACACCGAGCTTCGTAAATATTTTGAAAATATAGATTTTTGCTATTGTTATCGCAGATTTATCATTCGATCAGTCCGTGCAAGAAATGATGTAACATTTTAGGTACTTTGTGAATATATTTAAATGCTTATATAATATTATTGATAAAAAAAATTATAAATTTGTTCATAGGGATTGACTTCTCTAGTCTAAATGATTTACAATGGAAAATGTTACTATTGAAGAAAATTTAACTATTTACATTAAGATTATGCAATATATTAAAACATATGGTTGATAAACATATATTTATGTTGAATATTAATTTTATTCGTCTATAAACAATGCGGTGACGGCTCTGACAAGTTCATTTTATTTTTAACAATAATATAATATAATGCAATGGTATAAACTATAAATAAAATATATTTCATTCTAATTTGTTAATGATTAATTAAATAGTTATAATAATTATTAATATAGTCTAATTTATTCAGACGTGAGTATAAAATGTAAAGTCCTTTCAAAAGTTAAGTATTTTTAAGAAAAACGCCATAGACTTTCTGAGCACGGGCCTGGCAAGTTTAAACATATTTTTTTAACAATAATCAGTTATGAGAATAAAATCAGAAGAACATTTACCTAAAAAATCGACGATTTACGTAATAATCATCTTATTACTTTCTTAAACTATAATTCCGTTATATAATGAAAATGAACTCAGCTATTTAGAAAAGATTTCTTTATTTTATTAAGCTCTAATTTTATTAAATCTATTTATTTATTGATGTTTTTCGGAACTTTAGATATGTTTTATATAGTATATAAAACATATAAAATGAGCTTAGTCATTTACTTTAAGCTGTAATTGCGTTACATAATTTTGTTTTTGTTAATACAATTTGGAATTTTAAAAAAAATAATTTTATATAAATTCTATATAAAAAATATTTACTGGTTTTGAAGTTCTTAATATGCTAAATACACATCAAAATTGCCTATTTTACATTTGGTAAATGTATATTCCTATGTATTCCAGTAAGCCAAACATGGTTATACCTTAAGGACAAATGAATTTTGAGACCATTAATCAATCAACTTCTCTCTCTTTCTCTCTCTCTCTCTCTCTCTCTCTCTCTCTCTCTCTCTCTCTCTCTCTCTCTCTCTCTCTCTCTCTCTCTATCTCTCTCTCTCTCTCTTTCACTTTCTCCAAGCTATGAATAATGCCGATTAATTTTAATTTTTAGAGTTGTTCTAAATGTTCAGATAAAGAACTTCTGGAGAGAGTGGAATCCCAACTACCAAAATACTCGAACAAAAGAGAATATAAAATGAACCTGGCTTAAAGAGAAATAAGCTTTAAGGACTCTGCTAAGCTTTAGCGCGAATTAAAGCTCCACAGCCGGTTGATGAAATTTCCTCTTGTATGTAAAGCATGTGCATAATATAGTAAGAAAATGAGAATGATAATTAAGTTTCAAATTGTGTAGTGTATAGTCATAGAGCGGTAAACGGTAATGCAATATGCACACCTTGTTATATTTCTACTCTTTAAAAAAACTCACGCCATTTTTATACTGCTCCTTTTTTTCTTTATTATAAGCTTTTTATTTGCTAACAAGTTTTTCATATTTTTTACTTAGATATGATTCTTGTAGTATGTAATATTTTCTCTTATTTTTTACTTAGATGTGACGGGTGTTACTTTTATGAAATTTTTTATCTCAAAAGGACGGATTATATCAACAAGATGAAAAACAAAACTTCTTTTATGTTGAATGGTGTGAATTGATTATATAAAATTCTAATAGAATAAGTAATTTTTTGTATCACTTAGTTTTTAATTTATATTTTTCTTTAACAATAAAAATATCAAGAAAGTTAATAGTATTATTATGCTTTAATTATTATGTAAAATATCATCATTGTGGTAATTATTAAATTATACAATACAAACCGTCTGAATCGTCTGTTTTTTCGTACCGATTAGTGTATTATTCATTACACGCATATAAGTATATTGATTTTTATTAATAAATATTTTTATCGATCTTACAGTCTTTATAAAATCATATATTAACTAAAATAATGCCACTCAGACTGTCCTTGTTTATGATCACCCCCGTGGAATCTGAAATAAAACTTATTTCAGATTTACTATTATATTATATATTATTATATAATATATAATATATTAAAGATATTACTACAATAAATTATATCAGAAAATTAAAAATAAAAATAAAATAAAATAAAATTAATAATAAAATAAAAATAAAAATAAAAATAAAAATACAATAATAAGTAAAATAAAAAATAATAAAGTGAGAGTTTAGTTCCTGAGGATGAACCGTAGCAGTTCGAAACGTCGGACAAGAAAGTGATCCTAAATTTAAGGTGATGGGGACAGTCAGGTTATCCTTTAGTAACATAGAATAAGTACTTTTATTATTTTTTATTTTACTTATTATTGTATTTTTATTTTTATTTTATTATTAATTTTATTTTATTTTTATTTTTAATTTTCTGATACAATTTATTGTAGTAATAAGTTTTATTTCAAATTCTACGGGGGTGATCATCAACAAGGACAGTCTGACTGTCATTATTTTAGCTAATATATGATATTATAAAGACTGTAACGCCGATAAAAATATTTATTAATTTAATTCAGAACAGTCAACATAAATCCAATTTTTAATTTTAATATATTGATCCTAAATAATGAAATTTTAAATGTTCCACTACTAGATTAGCAAATTATTACGAAATGGTTGAATTAGTTGGAAATTTGTATATTTCACAACTCAGCCGCTGCAGATCGAAAAAATAATCTATTTAATATTTTTATTTATTAATCACAATTGGAAACAAGATTTAATCCTTTCATATAGATTTATTTACATATTTTAAAAGCAATAGTAAACTTTATATTTATAACAGTTTATTTTTTTACAATGGCAGATATATCAATATCCTGTTAGAGATTTCTTTTTATTAAAATTCAGTTTATAAATAAAATAGTGTTTTCTTATTATCAAAGGCATTTGAAAATATTATCCCATGGAAATTGTTGTCTGAATATACATATAATGTCAATATTTGTATATATATTCATATACATATATACATACATATATATATATATATATATATATATATATATTTCAACCGCCTAAATTGGCGGTCGCATATTCGGGAATTTGAAAACTAAGTAAGCGCGCGGGTAAAGATATACTACCGAAAAGAGCCACTGGAGTGCGCGTCACGCGCCAAAAATGAGGTGAAAGCGAATCAAGAAGATGCCGACGCTTCTTTCTTCTTCAACCAGTCACGGCAGAGAGCAAACGTACTACGGAACATCTTCTTTTATTACGCCATCGCCATTCAACCCCGATTATTGTGCGACCATCCCCGTCGACACGGCAGATACCCATCATTGAGTCGAAGGAAGGATCTATACCCGTCCGTTATCTCCCAGCCCGTGCAATTACAGCGGAGTCACTCGACAGGTCCGGCGAGTTGGCAGTATCCGGAGATAGCAAGAGAATGAGAGCAAGAGAGTGAGGGGGCACAGTAGCGGTGCACGAGTTCCTGAGGCCAACGGCAACTAGCTTTTATAGTAATACTCGTAGTGTAGGCCTCGTCCTCAACGTCAATGATGCCAAGCGCGTGCAATCGGCCGCCCCGTAAAGTATAGTCTGCGCGTCAGCATCTCGGTTTAACATCGCATCCCCAGCACCCTTCGTGTATCCAGCATACTAGCGCTTCCCGTAATTCGTACGCGCCACAGAGCCCTCTTGGAGCCAATACGTCTGCATTTTATCAATGTAAATAAAATATACACCGTGTTATTTATAAATCACCGCTTTTTCATGACTCCTTATGAGCGTCCATCTATCCGTCCAAGTTTCCCAATTTGTAAGTTATACCACCAGGACGACGTAGCTAAGCTACAGCACAGTAAATTAGTAACGGATTACAAACGTTTGTAGACGCGGTATTCCTGGGAACGGACCTCCCACCTCGACATTTCCACCACACGTGACTGCTGGGGTTCGTGTAGCTGTCTGCGCACTGACAGCCGACTGATATTCATCGCGTGTATAATATCTATGTAAGAAATGCTGTATGTATAAATCGATATTCCTATAGATAATTTTACCTATCGTCGCTTCCATAAAAAAGATACTAACTCAGCATTCGCTTTAAAAAAATGGTGTTTCGCAGACTATTTTTTAAGTTTCCATTTCAGTTTGTACCAGTAATTAAATATTAGTGGTATTTTATTTCAAATACGAATATATATAATCCGGCGCTATTTTCCGCACGGATTCCCGGAGTACGATAGGTGGAATTGAATATAGGATTATTTTAAGTTAATGCTTAACTCCGCTGGTCTTTTGAGGAGTGCCTCGGAATCAGGATCAAAAGTTAAGTGGAAAAATGTTTAGTCCGGATCAGAGAACGACTGGTCTTTTGAGGAGCGCCTCGCAACCAGGATCACGTTCTCTCAGGAAGAAGAGAGAGTTCGTTTGACTCGACTTCGGGGCAGTTGGTTCACCGGGCGAACTTTCGATTTTGCCTTTGCAGACTCTTTTAGAGTAAAATAATCGAGTATTTCCGTCGTCGCTCGTTTAATTTCGGGCAAGTCGCCGAATTTTAATAATTATATTAATAATAATAATTAATAATAATAATAAATAATAAAAATCATAATGATTATTATTTACAATGTAGTATTCATTATATTTGCAGCTGGTGTACTGCGTACAGTAATTGTATATACGTATACTAGTGTAGACGCACATATACATGTATAAATATATACATATATATATATATATATATATATATATATATATATATATATATATATATATATTACGTACAAATAATATTTTACATTAATTATTTTAATTATATACAGCGGGTGAATTCGTTTTCGAACACCCGTTGTATATACTGGAATGCGTGTGCCAGTATAAGGTTTGCGCGTTCGCCTACCGTAGTATTCGCTGCTGGCGCGCGCCGTTTGACGAGTGTATGGTAGTATTTGTGCGGCTTGTATTAGAGGGGGATAGCTGCCGCCGGCCTAATGCACTGAACTCTTGGGCCTCTCGACAGCCCTTATATAGTGTATTCACGGTGATATATTATCTTTTTTACTATATTTTTCACGTAGATCTTTTATTTGTACGTGTTTATTAATTCTTCCTTTATTATCTTTTAGGTCCAATATTACTGGCGATATCTTCCTGAAGATAATATACGGACCCAGATACTTTGGAGCTAATTTTGCGTTAAACGCTCCAATTTTATAAGATAATTCGTAAGAGCGTTTGTATACTAGATCTCCGATTTCGGGGTTCCAATTTCGGCGTTTCAGGTCGTAATATCGTTTTTGTTTTTGAAAACTTTTTGCCAGTTGGCCGCGAACGAGTTCGATAGTTTCTTATAATTTCTTTATACGGTTTTCTGCGGTAACGTTATTATTTTGTCCGTATAACTGAAGAAGAGATCCGGGTCTTAGCTCACGCCCAAAATTTAAGTAAGCAGGTATAAAACCTGTTGTTTTGAAGACGCGGTGTTATAGGCAAATTGTAGCTCATGTAAGTAATTATCCCATCTCTTATGATTTTTTTCGACATACTGGCAAATCATAGTTTTAATTACTTTATTTGCTCTCTCTATTGGATTACACTGTGGTGTGTACGGTGGTGTTCTCCTATGCTGTATTCCGGTCTTTTGCAGCATAGTTGTGAATTCTTTGGAGATAAATTGTCTCCCATTATTGGAAATAATTATTTTCGGGCCAATAATTTTTTCAGCCAATACGTAGTGTAATTTGTTTTTTACGGCGTTCGTTATTGCTTCAGCTGTTGCTTTTCTGAGTGGCTTTAATTCAATCCATTTGGTAAATTTATCTTGCATTACCAATAGCCATATATTTAATATTGTTGATCTCGGAAGTGGTCCGATGAGATCTACAGCCACAATATCCCAAGGCTATTCGACGAGAGTTGCATGTAGTTTACCGGCTGGTGTTTATTGTCGAGATTTAAACTTTAGATAGTTCTCGCAATTTCGCACATATTTAGCCGTCATACGGAGCATTCCAGGCCAGTAATAACTTTTGGATATTTTTATTAGTGTTTTAGTAATTCCTAAATGTCCGGCAGTTGGATCATTGTGTACTTCATTTAAAACTTTATTTTGTTCAGCTTTAGGCACACAAATTTTCTACTGTAGATTTTCACTCGTATCGTTAAAATCTAAGGTATGTAAAATATGTTTGTACAATCGTCTATTTTTAATACAAAAATCTGGATAACTTTTGGGATCGTTCTTCACATTTTGTATGATTTATAATACCAATCTTCTACTTTAATTTCGGTGGCTTCGACTGCTAATGGTTGTCGAGATAATGTATCGGCTAGTAAATTATCTTTTCATGGACGGTATTTAATTTCAAAGTCGTACTGGCTTTATTCGAGTGCCCAGCCGGCTAAACGACCGGAAGGGTTCTCTATATTGTTAAGCAATTTTAGCGATTGATGGTCGGTGCGTACTATAAAGTGATATCCTTCAAGATAATCTCGGAATTTACACACGCCCCATTTGATTGCTAGAAATTCTAGCTCAGTGGCAGAATAATTTTTTTCGGCTGGGGTGAGTATTCGGCTTGCAAATGCGATGACTCGTTCATTGTTCTCATACGCTTGTGTAAGCGCAACTCCCAATCCTTTTTTACTGGCATCCGTTTACAGAATGAACGGTCGTATCCAGTCTGGACAGGAAAGGATGGGTGCGTTTGTGAGAAGCTGCTTGATTTTGTCAAACGCATCTTGCTCGGTTTCTCCCAAGGTCCACTTATCATTTATTCTAGTAAGACGATGTATTGGTGCGGCAGCATTCGAGATATCTTGAAGGAATCGTCTGTACCAAGATATCGAGCCCATAAATCGCTGAATTTCTTTCATGTTTTTTGGTTGTGCTAAATTTAGTACGGCAGTCACCTTTTCGGGATCGGTTTGTAGACCGTTTTTGTCCACAATGTGTCCTAAATATTTTAGGCTTGCTCGGGCGAAATGGCACTTCTCTGGATTCGGTTTTAACGTTATTCTTAAGCGGTCGAAAACTTCTTTTAATTTTTCTAGATCCTCCTCGAACGTAGAGGAGACTACCACGATATCATTTAGATATGCAAATGCGTATGGTGCCATTTCCGGAGTTATCACTCTGTCTAAGAATCGTTGAAACGTGGCCTGATCTGAGTGTAAACCAAACGGCATTACCTTAAATTCAAATAAACCTTTACCGGCCACGGTAAAAGCAGCAATCGAACGACTTTCCGGTGTTAACGCAACTTGTCAATATCCATTTTTTAAATCCAGCGTTGAAAGATATCGTGCTCCTCGTAATTTGTCCAAAGTTGCATTAATTTGTGGCAAAGGATAGGCGTCTTTCTTCGTTACTTTGTTCACTTTTCGGAAATCTACACAGAATCACGCCTTTCCGTCTTTCTTTTTTACTATTACTACCGGTGAACTCCATGGGCTGCTTGATGGTTGAATTACGTTTTCGGTCAGCATTTTATCAACTTCCTGGTTGATAATTTCCTGCATAGCCGGATTTCTTGGACGATATTTTTGTTTAATCGGAGTATTCTCATCTAAGATTATTTCGTGTTGCAAAAGAGGAGTAGGGCCTTTGATATTCTAGAATTTGCCCACTTCGTGTTCCAAGAATATTTTTAATTCTTTTTCTCGGTAATATTTAGATTTTTAAATCCACTGGGTGCTTCAATTGTACATACCTGATGTTTATTGTTGTTCGGTAATTTGGTGATGTCAGAATTGTTTAACGTGATCTTTATTTTTAGTTTCTCTAGTATGTCCATGCCTAAAAGCATGGGTTGGCTCAATCCATTCATCACCAAAAATCTCTGCTGAATGCGTACCCCTTGTAAATAAATAGATCCGAATACATATTTTCCTAGATTAATTTCGGAACCGTTGGCTAGCACTGCCACGCGACTGTTTGGTTCGCTATGCCATCCATATTTCATATATGTTCTGCTAAGATGCTCGCTTACGTATGAGCTTACTGAACCTGTATCTAGAAGTATTAATACTCCGTAATCGCCGATCATAACTTTCAAGAAATGACGATGATCTGTTTCTTCGTTTAATTGTTGTTGTGGGGCAGAGCTGGATTTGATGTGGGCTCGGTCCTCCTGGCATTTCCTGACGGGTGACACTTGCACTCGCGAGTATACACGTAATCGCGACCGCAGTACGAACAAAAAATCCTCTGTTGATGTGTGCATATAAAACGATCGTCTCCAGCAACATTTATTTCGGTCGTATACTGTAGCAATCTTATTGTTAAAATTATGTACATGATTTTCAGGCTTTCTTACTTTATAATCTGGTGTAGATGTATGATTTTTCGGATTTTTCTGTTTCTCACACTGTTTTTTCGTTTCCATATATTCTTCTACGTGTTGTACGATATCTGACGTAGACGTGACGTCATCACGACGAATATGTAAACGATATTCGGCAAGCATGTTGTAGTACATTGTTTCGATTTTTTGTTCCTCTCAAAAACCTCCTCGACATCTCATTAATGTGATTAGTGAGTTGTCGAATGTACGTATATCCTCATTAGGTTCTTGTACACGGTTATGTATTTGTCCGTCTAGTTTTCGACGTTCACTAGGTGACAAATAAAACTTTCTCAGTCCTTCTTCTAGTTCTACGAAAGTTTTAAAATTTGAGGCATAATTTCTATGCCACAACTGAGAATCACCTCTTAGTAATTCTGGAAATCCGTTCAGAATTTGTTGATCGGATAAATTATACGCTCTTTGTAATTCATGGATCCTTTCGAGAAAGAAATGTAAGTTTTTGCCATCAAAATGACAATTCCACTTTCTCATTTGGTCCATTACTTTGGCTATTTCCTGCAAGGCAGTTGATTGCTCTACATAAACTGTAGCAGGCGGAGTCCCATAAGGTGTATTTGATGCAGGACGTGCGATGACAGGACTGGAAGTTGAAGCGTCAGTTTTCTGGTGAATAAATTGCATACGAAGTTGTCTGAACTCCTCTTCGATTTCTGCCAAATCTTGGCGTGTGCGGTTGATATCTTTAATGAAGTCTTTTTCATCTTCTGGTTTATCGCTATAGAGCTCCGGGTGAGCTCGTACATGAGCAATTAAGCATTGGCACAAATACGCTTTTGTGCCGTCTATTGGCAAATAATTTTTTATGAACTCGTTTTCTATTTGCTCTTTCGATAATTTATAAATCCAGCTAACTCGCGGTTTTGCTATTTTAACAGGGTTTTAATTTTATTAGAAATGACAAAATACACAAAATATACTGTGTAATATTTTTAAATTTTCTGGAATGGAAAAAATAATTTCTTTTTATCTTTTGTACTATTAATTCAGTTTTCTATTTTTAAAACGGTTAATTTTATTGTAATTTCGATATGTGTTACTTCGTGCTTCGGCTCAACACGCCTTAGCACCTAGTCGCTCAACACGCCACTAGGCTCTTTTCACACAGATCGAAAAAATATGCTGTTTCTGTATAATAATTTAAAAATTTCCGTTTAAAGAAATTATTCCGTTATTACAAAAATAATAAATTTTCATCAAATATTAATTTTACGGATTTATTAAACTAGTCGCTGTTCGGGCGCCATCTAACATTCCTATCCCCCTCGGGATAGCATACGCGGTATATTTCTAGGGTATATTTGAGAGAGGAGGAAGTATTTCGGGATAGGACGGCGGATCAGGAAAATAATTTTAACTACACAGTATATTTAGAAAAAAATATAAAATAAATTTATTCAGAAAAATTACTTCTAGCTGTCACGGTTCTGTAACAAAAAAGTAGAACAGAATATTTACTTAATAGACTTAGTAATAAACTTAATAAGCTCGATTTATAAAATTATAAGTACACGATTTATTTAACCGCACGCTAGTTTCCGCGAAATGAAACTAATCCGGTGCTCTTTTCCGCATGGATTCCCGGTGTTATTTTCCACGCGGGGAATTATTAAAGTACGACACGTGGAATTTAATATAGAATTATTCTAAGGTAATGCTTAACTTCGCTGGTCTTTTGAGGAGCACCTTGCAACCAGGATGAAGAGTTAAGTGGAAAAATGTCTAGTCCGGATCGATCATAGAACGGCTGGTCTTTTGCGGAACGCCTCGCAACCAGGATCACGTTCTCTCAGGGATGGGTAAAATTATTAGCCATCTGTCTTTTGAGGAGCGCCTCGCAACAGAGATCAAGTTAATAATTTTGGGAAAGAAAATAACGATAAAGGATAAGAGAATGGCTGGTCTTTTGAGAAACACCTCGCAACAGAGATCAAACTAGTAGTTTTCGGGCAGGATTTAATGTCAGGATAATTTCGAGCTCTGGATGAGTTTTTAGCTCTGGGAAGAGTTCGTGTGACTCTACTTCGGGGCAGTCGGTTCACTGGACGAACTCTCGATTTTGCCTTTTGCAGGCCCTTTTATAGCAAAATAATCGAGTATTTCCGTCGCCGCTCGTTTAATTTCGGGCGAGCCGTCGAATTATAATAATTATATTAATAATAATAATAATTAATAATAATAATAATAAATAATAAAAATCATAATGATTATTATTTACAATGTATTAATTATATTTGCAGCCGGTGTGCTACGTACAGTAATTGTATATACGTATACTAGTGTATACGCACATATACATGTATAAATATGTATATATATATATATATATATATATATATATATATATATATATATATATTACGTACAAATAATATTTTACATTAATTATTTTAATTATATACAGCGGGTGAATTCGTTTTCGAACACCCGTTGTATATACTGGAATGCGCGTGCTAGTATAAGGTTTGCGCGTTCGCCTACCGTAGTATTCGCTGCTGGTGCGCGTCGTTTGACGAGAGTTTACGGTAGTGTGTGTCGGCGTGTATTAGAGGGGGATAGCGGCCGCCGGCCTAATGCACTTGAAGCGGCTCTCTCTTGCCGCGCGCAGTGTATCTCCTCTATCGTATGCTTCTGGCTTAAGCTTAGCAGTATATATATATATATATATATATATATATATATATATATATATATATATATATATATATATAGAGAGAGAGAGAGAGAGAGAGAGAGAGAGAGAGAAAGAGAGATTAGGTATTGCGTTCTCGGCGGTTTACAGGATTGATTGAAAAACTTACTGAAATACCAAAATCTACCGTTCAACGAATTATAATGAACGACTTAAAAATACAGAAGTTGCGCGCTCGTTTTGTTATACACGCGCTAAATGCTGAAAAGGGAGAACAGCAAAAAATTTCTCATGCACGTACTTTGCTGGAAATGATTGCAACGTAGCCAAATTTTCTTAAAACTATTATTACGGGTGATGAAAGTTGGTTTTTTTTCAGAAGGCCTTGCAAAGAAACGCCAAAGTACTGAGTAGGATGGCAAAAACTCGCTATGATAAAAAAAATTGCGCTTACAAAAATCGAAAGTTAAAAAAATGTTAATCATTTTTTATTTATTTTAAAAATCCACAAAGAATTTATTTCTCAAAATATCACTATGAATTCTGCATCCTAGAATAAATGATCGACCGTTTGTGTATGAGAAGTATACGTGTTAGACCCGAGTTGTGGAATGACCACTCTTTCTTCCTCTTATACGGTAGTACACCAGCACATACCTCGGCAACTTACACCCAATTTTTGATTAAAAAAATTATTTCTGTACTTAGTCAACCAATATATTCAGCTATTTTGAGTCCCCCTCACTACTTCCGGTTTCCAAAATTAAAAATGGACTTGAAAGGAAACCACTTTGCGTCGATAGACGAGATAGAAGAAGCTATGACAATGAAAAAACATTCCAAAAGTGAAGTTTTTAAAAGGCATGAAGAGACTGAAAGATCATAACAACTTATGTATTACTTCTAATGAAGACTGTTTTGAATAAAAAATTTGTTGAAAAAATTTTACACATGTCTTACGTCTTTTGTACCCGCAGTCTTCAAACTTTTGCGACACACTGTGTATATGAGATAATACATTGTTGAAGCGACGATATATAGAAAAGTGACGATACATGTATATATATATATATATGTATATATATATATATATATACATGGTTTTGATATTTTTAATATTACCTACTGGCCGATGATGATTACATGATATGATCTGTATGATATGATGATGATTATGATTGTGATTATAGAGTTGTGGAATTCACACTTATTACTTGATCACTATAAAAATTAATTTAATCATACAAAAAAGTAAGTGCATAAAAATAAATGTCTTTTAAGATACATAAGCACGCTTTGTATTCACAAATTAGTATCATATAATATTTGTTAAGAATTAAAATCGTAACTTTAATATTAAATTGTAATAAAAGTAATAAATTCCAATAGTAAAATAAGTATACCATATGATCAAATTTGGACCGGGACTGACAAAAACATTTTTACGTATTTTAATGCAAATGTTTATTATCGCTTTCAAAATAGACTCCTTCCGAGACAATACAAGCATACCAACGCTTAATCCAATTTTTCATACACCTGTGGTAAGCCTCATCTGAAATTGCCTTCAGTTCCTTTAGCGAATTACTTTTCATGAATTACTTCAATGGACTCAGATGGGTTCCTCGAAACGAATTGTTGATTAGAAGGTAAGAGAAGTATCTATGAGTGAGGGAAATGCGCGTCTCGTACACAGTTTAACATCAGCGAAAAGATTACCGGAATTCCAAGGCAATTCAAGTAGATATTTTTTAAGAAGTTTATGATATGCCGATAACTCTGGATGAATATAACGATCGCAAAAATATTGGAAGACTATTCAATGTCTTCAAAGGCGATGTATGTGCTGCTATTCGTAGATTATTGATGACAACGCGAGATCCAGAAGTAGTGATGCGCACACTTGAGCTCCAATTCGGTAACAAAATTGTGGTAGCAGATCGTGGCTGTGGAAAGAAATGATCTATTTATTACTGAAAGCAGCGTGGAAATGGCTAAAAGCATCGCGAACAAGTTACCGACAGCGCCTTTAAAAATACGCGTGTAAGAGACAAGAAAATTCAACAACTTTGGAAAAACTATGCGACTATATTTATAAGGAAGATGAAATGGCCACGACGATTGGATTGTTCTCTGCAACCTCTGCAACAGAAATAAGTCTGAATAAATGCTACGTCGAGCGAAATATGATCGCGCGTAGACAGAATTGAATTTCCCAACTCGAATATATCATCGAAATGTAAATGTTTATTTTGCAACACCTTTAATCATAAATCTAGTGAATATAGAAAATTTATGAAAAAGTTTATTTACGTTTGATGGAATCTCGTTCGTATGGCGGTGCTTTGCTATAACTTTTGAAAAAGACTGCATAGGCGCGATGAAGTAGAGCCGTGAAGTGTAATTTATGCCATGCGTGTCATCACGTATTATTGCATAATATTAAGAAAACTTACAGGAGTTTGGGTGAAAATTCATTGCCAAATCACGGTGAATCAAATAAAGCTAACGAAAACGTTTCGTATACTCCGTAAAATCCCTACTTGACTAAAAAACCCAACGGGCGCTGAGGAATGTTACGCTTTAATATACGAAAGGATCCACAATTTCTTTGATCCATTTTGAACTGGCTAGAAGGAATTTGGGAAAAGATAAGCGTATTTGCATAGGACTAAATGGAATAAGTGATCGCGAAGTCTATTAACCTTATCGTCAAGCAAAATTTCTTGCTAGCAACGCAATCAGTTCCCCAGAAAATCATACTTTATGTGAAATTAAGAGCCAACGTATATTTAGAAGCTTACGAAAACGTGCAACCGCAAATCCTCTTCTTTCAGGATAATTGTCGCCAACTTACCATTCGGGAAATGCATGAGTTCGAGGGTAGTTAAGTCGCTGCATCCTTTTCTTTGTTAGGACAGGCTATTCTAGGAAGCTAGAGACTACGGAAATAAATAATTTCTTTGATTATTCCTACATACGAGGGTAGATTGGTAAGTATCCGGCTTGACCAAGAAAAACAACGTTTTTCTTCAAAATGTTCTTTCGAATTGATTTTTGATCAACTGTTAGCAAACGCGGCACCCATCTTGCTCGGAGCTTTTCCATGTACAAATGTTGGTTGAAAATATTTTGTACACGTGCATATGACATCTTACAGGTCTCAGTTATCTCATGCACTTTTAATCTGCGGTCTTTCAGCACTATTTGATGGGTTTTTTCGATCATATCTGGAGTTGTGACCTCAATGGGGCGCCCTAAGCGAGGCTTATCAGAGGTGCTCACACGACCCTTTTTAAACTCGGAAACCCACTGCTTAACGGTTGAATATGATGGGGAGGATGTCCTCAGTGTGAGTCCATCTCTTCTTTAATTTCCTTCGGCGTTAACCGCTTCAAATAAAAGTATTTGATGACAGCACGATTTTCCAGCTTTTCCATTTTTACGAAAAAAACAGAGGCGTCTTGTTCAGCGTGTTCTCAAATTTAAACTAACATGGCGATCGGCCTGAAACTATAGCTACAAGCTATCTAAAGATGGTACTATAGAACGCCACCTTAAGGTAGGTCTAGGGGCGCCATCTTTTGGTCAGGCCGGAAACTTATCAATTCACCCTCGTATACACGATTATAAGTGTTCAGCTCGTATTCGAGGCCGCAGAAAAAACCAGAACTATGAGTTTATAGAATGCATTTAAAAGTGGAGTGCATTTCTTGAAACCTTATCTTTCATACTACTGCGATTCAGACAGTAAAAAATTACGATGAAAGCCAATTGAAATCACATGTCCTAATAGTTCGTGTGAGACCTTTATAGAATGACCTGTTTAATTTTTGGTGCGAAATCGTATCCAAGTAAAATTGGAACGCTATGCAATTTCTCAACGAAAAGAGAGACGCGGAAGATAGTATAGTAAGAAACTTTTACATAAACGATTTTTTTATAAGCAGAAAGACGGTGAATAAAGCAATTCAGCTCACACACGATATGATAGACATAAACCAGAAGGCTGAATTTGAAATCGATAGTTCGGCCAGTAACACACCCTAATGTTTAAAATCCACAGAGATATCAAGTCGTACCGACAAATGCTCCGGCCCACAACTCTGTGATTGAGAGGGGAGCACTTTATTGGTCTTTTCTGAGAAGCTAAAAAAGACCTATTAAAATTTTATTTATATTTAATGAAAATAGCGAAGTCATTTAAGGACGAATCTGAAAATCTGATAAATCGTGAATTTCTCCTAATTATAATTATTAAGGATTGGGCTCGGTAGGAAGCAGAGGTTCGACACACAACAAAAATAAATATATATTTAAATAGATATGTATACAAGTATGACACTTGTTTATTTTATTTAACTTAATAACTACAGAAACTGTTACTAAGATTTTACGTAAAGTATAATAAACACCCACTTATAGTTTCGATAGCTCAACTGTATCTATAAATATTAATGATAACTAGGCTGAAAACAAGAAGCCACGACGCTGGCGCACATCCTTATATACGTGTAGGCTCCCCCTTTATCGGCGCGCCGTAGTTTTCGCTCGAGCGTTTCCGTAAACCCGAAAGAACGGGACAATGCTAAATGCGAACATTTTCTTCGCCAAGTAAATATATTAACAATACGAATCGCTCGTTGCATTCCTCGCAGCAAAAAAGGCCTAGGCTCGACCTAATGGTCTTACCTTACACGCTAGGACCCATATATCCCGAGACCAAGTCTCGCAGCGGGTCAAACAGCCTTGAGGTACACAAACGAGCCTCGAGCTAGGGGCTAAACAGCCGTGATCGTCAAGCGAATCACGCTGAGCGAGTCGCCCGCGAGTTCATCTTTTTACACTTTTTACTTTTTTATTTTTTATTAAATTACGCATTGTTAATAATTACTCTCAATTCATCTTACATAATTATAAATTTTTTCATTGTCTCTATCTTTACATTATTTTTGTTATTAAATTCATATTACATTTTTCTAGTAATTGCTAATGTGTTGTTTATAAATAGCGCTCAAATTTTTCGCGGAAACAATTACTCGGCATGAATTTACGGAAATACGCTTGACATTATTTACTATTTGCGCTTTTCTTCACAATTTTACTTATAAAAATTTTTCGTAAATATCACATAATAATTCCGCTTAAATTGTTATTTACAAATATATTTCGTTGTGTGCTAATCACTACATTACTAAATGAAAATTTAAACTATATTAAATTAAATATACTTAATTATTCTAAATTCAACATAGATATCATTTTTTTCTGTCGTTTTATTTATCGACAAACTGTAAATTATATTTCTGTTTTTAACAATAATCTCGGTATTCTACCCACTGAGAATCCTCTCCCCTTTTATCATGAAATAAAAAATTCTGATGCGAGTAATGTGACGTAGCGGAGTAGACTGGGATAAAAAAATACACAAGAATAAACACGTAGGGTGGGGGTCGTGGCCCCGTGCACTTAAAGAGAATCGCAAGTCAGTGAAAGTGTCCCTATTAATTGTTTTAAAAGATGAAACACGGACCGAAGAAATGCTGCAGACAATGTTCGTGAAGAATGAACACATGGCAAATTTACAGCCATTATTTTAATACATCGTTTAATAAGTCCCGAAACTAACATCGAAAACACCTTTTTTCAAAAATCATTTTTATTCATCAATAGAAGCTCCTTTTAGAGTAATATAATCGTTCCAACGCTTTTTCAACTTTTCTATACCATGTTTATAAAAGGATTTATCATTTGCTTTAAAATAAGCTTCAGTTTCGACAATTAGCTCCTCATTCAAGCCAAATTTTCTTCCTTGGAAAATTTTTTTGAGATGAGCAAAGAGCCAGAAATCGCTGAGGGTATGGTGGGAAATACGGAGAAAGTCTGGGAAAGCAAATCAAAGCGTAACTCGTTCAATTTTGCCATTGTTTTCTTGGATTTGTGGCATGGTGCACTGTCTTGGTGAAAAAGGATTTTTTTCTTCTTCATGTGCGGTTGGTTTGCTGCAATAAATGGTGGCCAGAAAACATACACCATGACTTTGCCAGCTGACTGCTGTATTTTTGGACAATTTGGGCGGCTTTCACGAGTCATGCGCCACTCAGATGATTGTTGATTCGCCTCCGGAATGAAATGATATATCCATGTTTCATCCATAGTCACGTATCGCGGCAGGAAATCCTTTTTATTGCGAGTAAATAGCGATAAACAGATCTCTGAATCGTCGTCTCGTTAAATTAATAAAAATTTTCTTTGGTCTTACAGTCTAATTAAATCAATTGAAAATAATACGTAATAATATCAATACATATTTATATTAATATTCATACATCAATATACAAAAATAATAAAAATGAAAATAAAAATTAAAATTAAAAAATTAAAAATTATAATGACAGTCAGACTATCCTTGTATATAGTCACCTCTGTAGACTAATCTGAAAATAAAATATTGGCTGAAAATTTTTTTTTTTGTTAGTAAAGTGTAATCTGACTGCGCCACCACCCTTGCCTAATTGAAGACGTAGTCCAACGTTTCGAGCTCGCTACGGCTCCTTATCAGGGACTAAACAAAACCTTATATTCTAATCTATACATACCCTATCCCCACTACCAAATTTAGTAAATTCAATTTAAATTCCCCCTCTACACAAATTGTTCAAAACCAATCAATTTAATAAGAACTGATAAATGTTGCCCAATTTACTAGACTCTAACATTAAATTCACATTATTTTGATTCTTGCAAATTTCAACACTTTCAAGACTCTCCTTTTTATACTTATTATTAATACGATATTCTAAAATATCCACATTCACAAAATCAAAAGAATATAAAAATTTTAAATAATGCTCCTTTAAACCGGAAGTAATATGTGAGGTACGTAAACTATATTTATGTTCATAAATTCTCTTGTTTACATATCTACCTGTTAGTCCAATATAGTACTTATTACAATCCATACAATTAATTTTCTAAACAACTCCAGATTTTAAACATAAACCATCCCTATCTTTGCAATTATTAAACAATTAATTTTCCCCTATTAATATCAACTCTTAGATTATGTCTATTTTCGGTATTATAAATGTCAACAATCTCTGAGCAATTAATTCATTAATAAATTCAATTGAATATCCATTACTAATGAAAGTTTCTTTTACTATCTGTAAATTATTTTGTCTAAAATCTTTATATCACAATTTTATTGCTCTGTCAATGACATCCCCCAGTGGTCCAATTTCTTTTCCGAATTGGTGGTGTGAATTAAAATCTAAAAATCTACCTGACCAAGTAGGTTGTCTGTACCAATTAAGCTTCACTTTATTATTACTACATCTAATGACATTATTGACCAGAAAACTCAACTGATTATTAACTTCAATCTCCCTTGTAAATTTAATTCTGTCATGCACAGAATTAAAAACATCCATCATTTCATCCACAAAAACTTCTGGAAGAATTGTAAAGATATCATCAACATATCTCTTAAATATCATTGGTGCAAAAACCAATTTTGACAAAGCTATACTTTCTAATTTTTCCATAACTAAATGGGCTATAACCGTCGATTGGTTAGTGTTTTTGTTCCACTAAAAGCAATTGCGGCACCTACTTGGAGGAAACCTTTTTCATGCTCAATTTTTCATGAAGGATTATAAATACGGTTCCAGATGCTATCTGTGTCATTTCTCCAATCTGATGAACCTTGACTTTGCAATATTTCATTACGATTTTTAACACTTCACTCACATTTTCCGGTGTAACGGCGTCCAATGGCCTATCCGAACGTTCTGCATCGTTTGTGTCCATACGGCCACGTTTAAACTCAGCATACCACTGACAAATCGTTGGCTTGGATGGAGAGGACTCCGAGTAATGTTTTTCAAACTATTGCTGGGCTTCTACGGTGTTTTTACCCATTAAAAAATAATGTTTTATCAACACGCGAAACTCGCTTTTCTCATTTGTTAAACAAATTACAAAGTGAATTTACTTTAATCTTGATAACTCTACTGTTTGTAATCGGATCGACGTGAAATTTTTACATATTTGATGAAAAGGAAGGGGGAACGTGGTCTAGGAAAACATGACCAGTTGGGTACTACTAGCACCATCTCTGGATTATTCGAGGGACTTATTGAACGACGCGTTATGTTACCGTAGATCTTCGCGATCAAGAGGCACTCACTCCAGACCGTTTTCTGATTGGGAGTTCTTCATGCACTGTCCCTGTGGAACGATATGAAATGCGGAATAAATGCTTAAAAGAATAATGGAAAATCGCGCAAATGTATAACGCCTTAATTTGGAATTGTTAAATCCACGAGTATCTATCCACCATTACTTTGAGACAGAAATGACTAAAGGGAAGTCCCCTCGCGGTGGGTGACATAATTCTTATTATGGACTACCAAACAGAAGGCAATCATTTGGTAAGGAGTCAGATAATCAAAGTATGTAAAGGACCGAACAGCAAATTAAAAACATCGTATGGTAAGTTTATGAGACCTATGCACAAATTCATTAAGATACTGCAACCTCCGTTCTATGACAATTAATTTGGTAAAACTTCATGAAATTTATACGAGGGCGGCATTTTTAAGAATTGAATTAAGAATTGAAATTAATAATTGAAACCCTAAATTAATTAAGAATTCAAATGCTAAATTTAATATTAAATTGTAATAAAAGTATTAAATTACAAAATAGTAAAATAAATATAAATTATAATAAAATAAAAAATAGAAAAATTTATGTATAAACATATGTTTACAGATCACGTCCTAAATCCATCAATATATTATGTTATAATGAAAACACTCATGTTAATTATAGTGAATTGGTAAATCTGATATAATATTATATTTTTATGTTAAGATCATATTTAGGTTTAATTACATATAAGTTATGCGAGATATAATTAAGCATGCGATTCCGCGAAAGTAAATAGTTAGAAAATTAATTGTTATATTGTTAATGGAGTCTGTGTTATTGTATTTAAATTGTATTATGTATTATATTCGTTGAAAATGGCATGTAATTATTATTAGAGTGAATGAGACGATCTTTCGAAGTTGAGGAGAGCAAATTGAAATTGTGTAGGGGACGAAGCTTGATACTCATTGACTAGGCCATCCAGAGCATACACTCGTAAGCTTACGGAAATAGAAAAATCCCCGAATTTTTCTCTAGTCCATCAGACTCAACTCAGAAATGTATGAATTCTTGGAGCATAGGGTTAACGTACACAGGAATTTCCACAAAACGAAAACTCCGGAGTCGTTAGGCTGCAAGCAACTCAATAAGCATAAGAGATTGGGCTGTTTCTTAAACCAGCCACGCGGAAAAGGAGTACCGAATAGGACGATTGAAAGCGCACTCGACCAAAATTACGAATGCGAGTGGAGAAGCCCTATATAAGGCTGCACGCCGCAAGGACTCGGTACTCTGTATCTTCGCAGTGAACATTAATAAATGTACATTAAAATAAATTAATTTCATTTATTCATTACTTTCCTTAAAAACAAATTAGGCCTCATCCGGGATCTGAATACCGGATTACAAACAAAAATTTACCTTAATTTTGCATTATCACAAAAACAAAATATCATTGAAACAGAAATATAATATGTACCACTAGTGACAGAGAGTAGAACTAACAAATATATATATATATATGCGTATGCAACAAGAAGACAATAGTATTGCTTTTATTAGCAACATTTCGGAGTTCTTCAAAAATTTGTTGAATGGCTAATAAAATTAATCAAAATAATTTAACATAAAGCATAAAAAGTATTTTTGTAAATTGAAAACAATAAATATAGCATAATAAAGTCTTCTTCACACCATCAAAAGAATATTGCTAAGGTAGACTGTTGAATAAAAAATTGCACTTCGGAAAGAACTGCCATTCTAATTTAAGTTTTCATTGTATCCCTAAAACTGAAACTGCTCGAGTGACAAGGATAAACTTCTTTAAGAATATATAAATGTTAGACAAGCAGGAAGAATGGAGCAAAAGATTAAAAATTATATCTAATAATAAAAAATTATTTGCATATTCATTGCATTTTGATGTAAATGATTATTATTACTTTCGAAGTAAGAAAAAGGCATGCATAAACTTTACATTTTTTATGCCGAAATTCAAATAAGTTAGTCATTGAAATATTAAAATCTCATGTTTTTACAAACCAACATGCTAAATTAAGAAAGCTGAAAAAATGTACTGCTTTAAATCATTATAAATGGTACATTTGAGGTGAGAAAGCAAAATAATATTAATAACAGAAAAAGAAGAGAGGTTTATTATGAAATTTATATCTACATATTACAATAGTATGACACATATACCCATAAACATTTATGTATTATGTAGGACCAACATCAAAAACAGTTAAGGGATGCAGCGTCAGTCACAGAGATTAATTAAAAAGAAATGGAAATGTCAAAAAAATAAATAAATAATAAAAGCGAAGGTGCTAATGTAGTACATTTAACAGAAAGCTCTGCAATATCAATAAATGAAGAGAACTTTTATATGGGGAAAGAATCGAAGAATCATAATATTAACTGTGAAAAACTTTCTACAAATATAGATGAAAATGAGCATGAAATTGAAAGTATCAAAGATTGCAATTAAAAATCATGAAAATGTGAGAGTGAGAAAATCAAGTGTGCAAGTGACAATAACAGATTGTAGTGAAAAATTTGGCTTTGTTATTAAAAGTGAAAAAAAGTTATGGCTTTATCAAACATTAACAGTTTTCCCTATTAAATCAACAAGTTGAATTACTGGATATATATTATTCTAAAAAAAGAAATTTTCTTTAAGTATTCGTGAGTGTGTCTTGATAACTTTAACAAAGTTGCAATTAAACATAAGTTTTGTTACCTGAGCTGTTTTGTATGATCGTGTCAGTGACGTGACAATAAAAAATATTTTTTATTATACAAAGCAAAGACTAGCACGTTCAATAGAAGCAACTATTACAAGAGAGTCTAAAGTGCAGGATTAAATTTTATTACCAGTAACTGCATCCTTATAAATGTGCAGATAGAATTATTGATTGATTTCTTTTTTATCTTCAGAAACACAATCAGTGAGAACAGTGAATATAATTAAAAAAAACAATAATTGGGAATAACCTCTATCTACGAATAATGCAATTCAATACTTTTCCAGAAATATATATTACTGGTAAGACTTTTCCTCTTCTAAAATAATTAAGAGTCTTGGTATATTTGTTTTGTCTATATTTAATTGGAAAGTGCACATAAACTTTTTCTAAAGGTGCACAGAGATTTATATGCATTACTTTTTTATAGGCACACATCTGGAAATTTCCAGTCGATCATTGAGAAGTTTCTTATATTTCCATACATTAGCCTTTAAAGGGCCGGAAAACCGATAATCGGCTCTAAAACATAATGCTAGGATACCTCTTTATCCTTAAGTAAATTGATGCGCTAAGTTCGTATCTGAAGTTGGTTTGATATTATCACTTCAGAGTCAAGGTCAATGAAGGTTATTTGAAGGCTAAACCTAGCAATATGGTTTGAATCATTGCAAAGGATATATCTTTATATTTTTGAAGTCACTGAGTTCGGGTTTTACGTCATTTTGGCCTCAAATAAAAAAAGAGACGAAGATATCTCCAAGTTCAGGTTGAGAATATTCCCAGGGAAACATTTAAAATTGGTTTTTAAGTTTTGAGAGTGCTTGAAACCGAATTTTCTCATTCAACCAATCGCATTTCTATCAATATCATTATTCAGATCAATTTCTGAATCTATTCTCGTGAAAGTAGTTTGCCAATAAAATTACAGAAATACTTTTTGCTAGAAACGTATATATCATCAGATTCGGATGTAGCACCTCGGGATACTCTTAGATATAATTTTTGTTCGAATCTATATGATACTTTCTGCATTTGACCTTGAAGTGACTTAGTTTGACCTCGAATGACCGTGATTGTGAGCAGTTATGATCGGCTCGACTCTAGATTTGGATGCAGCACATCTCAAAACCGGAGAATATGATTTTATTGATATTTTACCCAACTAAAAATTTCTCATGACCCTCCAGAGCCGAAGAGCCAATATATCGACTAGGTCTCTGATAGGACCATTGTACATAGTTGATGGGTGTTACAAAATATGAATTTGGACACTTTCAAAGGAGCTTTCGAAACCTTAAAACCTGTCTCTTTCAAGGTTAATAATAATCCATCTATCGATCATAGTATTTATAGTATCGAAATTTAAATCAAACCGATTATTGAATATTTGTGTTAGATTTATGTTAGCAATATTCTCTACAAATCGCATGTATCATCTTGTAGACTCTCACTTGGATGACTTTAGGTTCACGTTGTAGGCCCTGCGCTTTCTGACTAACCTACAAGGAACATTTTTATTTTCACTTTAAATTTTCTCTTACAAACAACGATCGTATTTGACGCACTAATAATTATCCTAGAAAATTGTTGAAGGAATTTATAATTAGAAGAGAATTTAAAGAAGAAATCTTTTATTTTCACTGTACTTTATACTCTTAAAGCCTTTCCTGATTTTATATCATATCATATCATACTAATTAATAAGGACAAAGCGGATTTTTGTTTGTCACAATAAACAAAAAAACTACTGCACCAAGTGCTGTCAAATTCGAAATACGTATATATTCTATATTATCTTCGGAAGGAGATAGGCTATGTTTTGTATTGAAAATCATGTTACTTTCATAAACAAATTATGGGCGCTTACTTTATAAATTGCGTATAATAATTTGGTGGGGATAATAAACCGAATTGGGCGTCGACCCCACATAACGTGTGCGTCGCATGCGTAGTAGGTTACGACTTGCACTATGTCTAATATCAACTCAAAGTAATCAGCTTAAACTGTTCATACTAGCCCAGCTCATTCGAATGATCATATCCAACTTTGGGATTAGTATCATAAAAAAGGTGTAATTTTAGTCGGTATTATCATTTTTGATCATCAAATTAATTTAACAGTTTGATCAAGTTAGATATCTTTTGAAAAGATTATTTTTTCCAATGTAGAAAAATTTCTCTCTCTTTCTCAATCTTTCTTTCCCTCTTTCCTTCTTCTCTCGCTCTCTCACTCTATATATCTGTGTATCTCTTTTTCCCTCTTTCTCTTTTCTGTCCCTCTCTGTGTATCTCTCTTTTGCTCTGTCTGTCTTGTTCATAAATGACAAATGATACGAATACTATATGGTGGTTATCTGAACAAATTATATTAATACGAATTTATAAAGAAAAATTGTGTTTTTGTTTGCACACGTTAACCAAATAAACTACTGAAGAAATTGTTCTAAAATTCAAAATATATTTTCTATTATCTTCAGAGTGATATGAACTATGTTTTTTTTTCTTGAAATTGAACAAAAAAATGATGGAAAAACAGAAAGGATTAATTTATCAATAATTCCGAAACTATTTATATATACCGTAAAAAAACGATATCTGAGCATCTGCTTCAAGAAGGTGTTATTTCACAAACCATTTTTTTGCTTCAAGTGCAGTGTTCATTACTAACTGCATATTCGAGATATTTAATTTAAGATGCGAAAATATACAAAATATAGATATATCTACATTTTTAATATTTTTTCTGCGTAGAAATATTACACTTTCATACTCAAGTTATAGAATACGATGTCCAGGACAACTTTCACAGAAATCTTCGTGTTTAGATAGTAGAATACAATTCCTAAGTGTTTTTGGACGACTTCTACGGGAAGTTATATGTTCAAACAGTGAAACATAATATCCAAGTCTCTCTGGATGATTTCTACAGGAAATGAAAAGAATAGCAGTACACTCGCGCCCACCCTTCCATCCACGGGCCTGTCACCATCGCGGGCCCTTCAACCGGGCATCGAGGTGAGTGTGCGCCGCCCGGTTTTTGAGAGTTTCTTATTTACCTCTTCGACGAGCCTCCGGATCGGCGATTGAGTCGGATCGCATAGAGTTGCGGGTGCACAGAGTAAGTACGTATGCAACCGCAATTTAGAGCGCGTATGTAAAATTAAAAATTTAGTTAAATCAATGATCGCAAGATAGTAAAGGAACACCGTAATGCGATAGATATTCTTTTTTTTATTTTATTTCCGCTTTTTATCCTCTCATATCAATTTATACGACGGCATTGTGTGTCGTAATTTTTTTTTGTTTCGACATCCCTTCGACCAGGACGGTACCCCCTCCCCCCCGTGAGACCTTGGACTTTAGTGAGCAGGTGAGTTTATCAAACGAATAAATTATGGTGTACGCGGAAACGGGATGTAAGATTAAATAAAATCGCCTTACCCAAAATACTGCATCACTATCTATATATATATATATAGTGGTGCGGTTATTTCGGTAAGGCGATATGTATATATATATATGTGTGTGTGTGTGTGTGTGTGTGTGTGTGTGTGTGTGTGTGTGTGTGTGTGTGTGTGTGTGTGTGTGTGTGTGTGTGTGTGTGTCATACTTTATATTATAGGGTGTATCACAGGGGATGCTACATTCCCGTATGTACACACCTATATTTAGAGCAATGGCTCATGGTGCGTTTCGTCCCGGGGTTACCGACTGGACTCATCAGTAAGGCATTGTCGGTAACCCCTGCCTTAGACGCGGTTATATGGACCGGGTCAAGGGCTTATATATTAACCGAAGGCCTGTATGGTCGCTCACGGGTTAACTGAAGTACCAAGCTGCCTTCTGTTGGCAGACTTGGCATGTAGGTACCCCACAATATCATACTTCATATATCATATCATATCATATCATATCATACTAATTTATAAAGACAAAGCGTGTTTTTGTTGGTACACGATAACCGAAAAATCTACTGAACCGATTGTTCTGAAATTTGACATATAGATTCTATATTATCTTGGGAAGGACATAGACTATGTTTTTTATTACAAATCATTTTACATTCATCAATAAATTAAGTTAATGGTTTATTATTTTAGCAATCAGTTTCAACAGGGGTCACTAGGTGGTGTCTTGGATCACGAACATCAACTCAAAGTAGTCCGCTTAAACTATTAATATCAGGTCAGCTCAAACGAATGCTCATATCCAACTTTGGGATTCGTATCCTAAAGAAGGTGTGATGTTAGTCGGTATTACCTTTTTTGTTCTTTAGGTTAATCTGACACTATTCTCACACCTTACGGATATCTTTTGATTTTTGTAAATTTTATTTTCTCTTACGTGGAAAATTCTCTCTCTCTCTCTCTCTCTCTCTCTCTCTCACTCTCTCTCTATCTCTCTCTCTCTATTTCTCTCTCTCTCTCTCTCTCTCTCTCTCTCTCTCTCTCTCTCTCTCTACCTCTCTCTCTCTTTCTCTCTCTCTCCCTCTCTCTATCTCTCTGTCCTTTTTTATTTTTCTCTTATAAAATAGTTCTGTATGCAAAATCATACTGAATACAGTTGTGACGACAAATTATATTTTTATTTTTATACATTTTTTTTAGTGTGAACAAATGAAATGATGGCAAAATAGAGTTCTTTACTAACAGCCTCGAAACTATATATGTATAAATAAAATATATCATCAATTCTGCATAAAAAGGCAATATTCATCGTCTGCTTAAAAAATCTGCTATTTGCATACCAACATTTTGCTTCAATTTCAGTTGGCATCAGTACGAAAATATTCACGGTATTTAATTGAAAAAACAGAAATATACGAAATATGTATATATATATATATATATATATATATATATATATATCGTATGTATAATACATATTGTACATAATATATATACATATATTAAACACGGTTTCTACTGAGAAATATTGTATTGGCATGTACAGACGGTTGCTTAGGATATCCCGTTGCCTCAAGATGATGTCTATAGGCAGTTGTGTGTTCCGATGATAGAAGTTTCCGATGATAGGTGTCTTTGGACCATTTCTACGGGGAATATTGTATTTAATTGATGGAAAACGAGATCCAAGTATATGGAAATCAACCTCTATGGGAAGATTCGTATTGGGATGGTAAAATACGATATCTAGGTCTTACCGAACGACTTCTACGGGGAGTAATGTCTTTAGTCGTTAGGAAGCGATGCTAGCTTTCTCCGGTCGATTTCTATTGGGACTACCGTATTTCAATGGTAGAAAACGATGTTCAGATATGTTGGGACAACTTCTACGGGGCGTTTCGTGTCCGGATGATAGAATGCGATTTCCAGATAATTTGGAACGACTTCTACGGGGATTGTCGTGTATAGTTGGTGGGAAACAATGTTCAGGTATGTCAGTACGACTTTTATGAAATGATTAGTATTCTATCATTTGAACACGTCTACTCTCAGTAAAAGTCGTCCCGAAACATTTCTTAGAAACTCTCCGTAGAAGTCGTCTCTGAAATCTTTTTCTACCGCCCGAACTCAAACGTTAAATTTTCCCCGTAGAAGTCTTTAATATGCATATATATATATATTGTATCAATGGTTGGCGAAATATTAGCGTTTGGAAGTGGAGGCTACATTGAAACAGCTTTTTATACAGATGTGACGATAGGTAAATTACGGTTAATTATTTATAGAAATATAGATTTTTATATATAGAGTACTTTTTACTTAGATATAATTGAATTAACAATTTAAGTACTTCGTAAGGTAGATTTATTTTCTTTGCATATTCTCTCTGAAGATTTGATTCCATTCGAAATGAATTGTAATGTAAAGTACACAAATAATGAAAAGTAAATAATTTTCATTATGATTATGTACTTTTACTTTAGAGTCTATATATTTAAGTTATTTAAAAGTATCATATATTATTTTAGACTTAGAGTATATATATATTTAAGTTTAATAATGGATTTATTCATTTATAAACTTTGTGGGAACAGGCCTGGCAAATTCATACCTACTTTTTTCATAATTATGAATTATCAGAAAAAATAGCAGAAGAAATTTCACCTAAAAACATCGATGATTCAAGATAATTAACTATTTGTTATGAGTCCACACGTGGACCAAATGATGTGAAAATAAACTCGGCTATTGGTAAATGATCTCATTACTTTATTAAGCTACATTTCCGTTAAAACTATTTATTTATTATTATTTTTTAGAGTTTTAGATATATTTATGTAAAATATATATGTTGTTATATATAGGGGTGCATATAAAATGTACTTAGCCATTTCTTTTCATTCATTTAACTTGAGTAATTGAAATAAAGAGTAACTCAGCTATAATAATAATTACGAATTCTTTTTTCCTAATAAATAAATAATACAATGAATAAATAATTTACTACCATAAACTCTTTCTTATTATTTATTTTGCAATAAATAAATTAAAAATATTATCCAAAAATTCATCCCTTCACAAAAATGAGTTTCTCATGGGACGAACTAAAATCATTGGTACAAATGTTCGCAAGTATGACATTTACAGCTCTAAGAAATAAAGTTAACAACTTAAACCTATCAGACAATGATCTACCCGTAGATATACGTGACAGGTTACTTCGTTATGAACTAAGACGTTTCTTTGGATCTGACGCAGCTTAATGGAATCCTGAAAAAGATAATATTCAAGAAATAAATAACTTCCTAGAAGAAACCGAAAACACGGAACGTAATATAGGTAGAACAAATATAAAACCACATTTAAATAATTCCTATCGAACAAATAAGAAAGATAATACGCCCAGTGTTCGGAAAACTCAAAACCGCCTAACAGATACAAACAATAGTACCCTAGGTGAGGGATATATATAGGTGAGGGATATTTGAGGCCTACGATGGCTCGATCGCTAGAGCGAAGGACTACTAACTCGGTGATCCGAGTTCAAATCCCGGTCTCGGTCGATTGATACAGGCACCGCTGTAATTATTTACATGTGCTTTGTTTACAAATACATCGTAGACCTCCGTCGCTGATTAGCACCGATAATTGGAAGCATAAATAAAGCGACGTTAAATAACATAAAAAAAAAAACAAAAAAAGTACCCTAGGTGTCACTGTTAGAGAAGATATAATACATCAACCTCATTTGATAACCTCAATGAGAGTATCAGGGAATAACAACGGAACATGACAAAAAGAGAAAATAAATTTCCCAAATGAAATAACATACCAAAGAACCATCGAGTCAACATATAGCACAATGTCAACAATTTACGAACAATCTCCTCTACCGCCAAGCCTAAATCTAGCAACAACAACCCAAAGAAATCAAAGATCTAATACAACAATAGAAAAAAATAACCAAACCAACACCTTGTACAGTATAACATCTTCAATATATTCTGACAAGCCTATAGCTCAAAATGAATATAAGAAGTAACAAGAAAATCAAAACGGAAGTAATATACGACAGAATTGGCAAAGTGCAAAAATTGAAACTGTTCGATTTGCATTGCAATATGCCCTTTTAGACCCCACATCTTATCCGATAAATATCTATCAAATCCGCTTTAATTCAAATTATACAAATCTATCTCAACCCCCATTAAGTAATTCACCTTTGGTAAATGTATTACAATGCTACAATCAGTTCACGCCAATATTAAATCAATTAATACCGGTACAAACCCACCAGCATAAAGACATAATACGTCCAATAATAAGAATGAAACAAATAGACAAAATATGTCATCAACACCTGCAGGAGATGTACCGAAAATGCCTTCTTATAATACACTGCACTTAAAAGAAATAAGAACATCCAATCTATTAAAGTAATGGAATATACATTTCAAAAGAGAACCAAAAGAAGATATAGACGAGTTTCTACAAAAATTAGAAGAATGCCAAGACATTCTAAACATTCCAGATAATGACATCCTACAATAATTTTTGGAGAAAAGCCATTATCTGGGCTCGCCCGATATACAAGAATTAGAAATCGATTACTGATTTAAAAACCGCAATACGACAACAACTCAGACCATTGGATTACAGCCAGCGTCTAGAAGAGGAATTTTTAAAAACGCATACAAGGTCCAAAAGAATCGATGTCAACATACATAATAGATGTGCAAGTCCTAATAGATAAATTTGCACCACCCCTATCCTTGGAAACACAGCTAGCTAAAGTTTACCCTAACCTGCATCTAGATTATCTGGGTAAAATAAATGGAGACCAGTTCAACTTGATGAATTAAAAAACTAGATGAATTTTAGAAAATAGGCAGAACCTTGTATTAAATAGAGACCTTGCACGTTGACATAAAGCGCCGCCACTACGAAAGCATACTATGGCAGAATCAGCAGCCTGCGAATTAGAAGCAAGAAATTCAAATATAGCAGCATTAGAATATGAAAACATAATAGAACATGTAAATTCCTATATGTGTTACAAACAAAAAAGAGTTACCCTTGTAGAGATTCGAAGAAGCTAGTAATCAAATGTGAAAAAAGAGACAGTAGAGAAATTTCACCTAGTTGGCATCAAAGTATAAGAGAAATACCTTCGAGACATCAATCAAGATGTAGAGATAGATCTCCAACCCTAGAAAAGACATAAACTCAACCGTATCAAATAGAAACACATTCCCCACATGATAATAATAGAAGAGAAAGATCCTCATATTATAGTTATAAAAGAGAAAGATCCGCATATTATAATGATAGAAAAGAAAGATCCTCGTATTTTCATAATAGAAGAGAAAGTTCCCCATATTATAATGATATACGAAAAGACCAATCACCATATTATAACAATAGACGAACAGACCAAGCACTACACTACGAAAGGCAATATGGTGAACCGCTACAACAGTCGACAAAGATGTCTGACGTCAATATATAAACAACCCAACTGGAGAAATAAATCACTAAAAAAAGAAAAGGTGAATCAATCATAAAATAATCAAAAAATCAACTCATTGCTATGAAATAAGGCATCAACAGAAAACAGACCCTGCTGGGTATGTAACCAAAATAATCACTGGGCAGATAAATGCCCGCATAAACATGGAATATATTGTTACAAATGTGGAAAAATAGACGTTACTGTACCTGAATGCGCCAAATGCAATGCCAATCAAATGCAGGAAAACGATTAAGGAAGAAGGCAAATGGAGTTCATCCTTCTGCCCAATGGAAAGAAACTTCAGACAACTCAGAATAAATTAAAACATACCTCAATAATACACAACAAATATCGTCCATAATAAGCAGAAATCTAGCGCCAATAATGCACCCCTTAGCTGCAGTTCAAGATGCAGAAAATCGCTTATTTCTAGCAATAGAAATGAAAAGAGTTCGGAAATAGAATAGCTGGGAAAGTGCTTCTCGCTCTAATCGACCCAGGAACACGCAAATCGTACATAGGACCGAAACCGGTAGAACTACTGAAGTCAGCAATATTACTAATACTGTCATATATATTAATGTCGAATGGACAAATATGTTTCAGCGATGGCGACATAGATCTATCCTTTCACATAGACGATCAGAAAACCACAATCTAGTTTAAAGTATCAAGAACACTAAATTACGACATGATCTACGGACTAGATTTATTAATTGCGTTAAAAATTACAATTAACTTCGTTGATCATACCTGGCATATGCCAAAAGAAATGAAACAACAATTTTCTTCAGGCGAAGAAATAGGCCAATCATTAACAACATTGACAGCGTTAGAAGAAGTTGCAACATAAAAGAATTACGAGAGAACAAAATTAAATACATTATTAGATCAAATCCTACCGACATCAAACGAGAAACTACAACTAGCAAACATGCCCCCGCATTAAATCGACGTACAGTAACATCGCCCGGTTAAACAACGTTAACGCCGAGTCTCAGATAAGCTAATGAGCAAATCCCATACAGAAATAGACAAGCTCCTTAAAGATGGGATTATAGAACCAACTGAAAACTCTTGAAGCAGCTGCCCTGTCATTGTACTTAAGAAAGACGGCAAAATACGTTTTTATATTGATTACAGGGCAGTATACCAAGTCACCAAAAAAGATGCATATCCATTGCCTCATATGGACGTCTTATTTGATACCCTACGTGGCGCGCGATACCTCTCAAAAATCAACTTGAGTCAAGCGTATCACCAAATACCATCAGACAAAGGAAGTAAAAAAATTACAGCTTTCGCGGTACCACGTAAGGGACTCTTTGAATATGTAAGAATTCCATAGGGTCTAACGAATGCACCCGTGAGTTTCCAACGTGGTATGGATCTCGTATTCGAAATGGCAACCATCAGTATTTGTATAAATGGACGACATTATCGTTAACACAAATACATTCGAATATCTATAAAAACTTGAAGTCGTATTACGCTGACTCTAAAAATAGGTTTACAAATCAACCGGGAAAAATAAGAATTTTGTTATTCGGAAGTTTTCTACCTTGGCTACATCGTCGAACAAGACGATTTAGAACTGACCCCGAAAAGATCAAACCCGTATTGAGGTACCTAGTGCCAAAGAACCTAAAACAATTGCGATCGTTTCTCGGAATAGTAGAATGGTATTCACGATTTATAAAAACCCTGGCCGACGTAAAAATACCACTTACGAAACTTCTAAAACAAGAAGTTAAATTGAAATCTGGTACAAAGTAGCAGCCAAAAGCTTTCGATAAGCTCAGAATCTTGCTGGCACAAGCCCCCGTTCTAGCCAGACCAGAAAAAGGCTTACAGTACACGCTACAGACCGATCCAATCAATTACGCTCTGGGCATTCTACTAAGCCAAGATATAGAAGGTGAAGAACGCCCAATTGCTTATGCACGCCGCACCCTAAATAAATCAGAACTTAATTATAAAGTCACTTAAAAAGAGTACCATGGGCAGTTGAAAAATTTCGAGGTTACCTATTAGGCGAAGAATTCGCAGTGATCACAGATCACAGTAGCCTAAAATGACTACATAGCCTGTTAAATCCGCCAAGAAGACTGGAAAGATAGGCAATAGCATTGTAGGCCTATAATATACAAATAATACATCACAAAGGTGTATTGCATAAGGTTCCAGACACGCTTTCACGCGCACTCCGTCCAGAGGAAACGGTTAGATAGTATGATCGAAGAATGGATGAAATTCTTAAAAGTTCGCAACGCTATCCTAACTGGAAAGTTTTAAATGACATAATCTACAATCATTGTTCGGCCGATAGGAGAGACTCACTCTGCCCCGATCAGAAAAGAGGTTTTTATGAATGTCACAACACACCCACTTCGGACCACTTCGGTGTTGACAAGACATTTGATAAATGAAACAGAACGTATTATGGCTTGGCATGTAAGCTGACGTTTACAAATATGTTCAGTACTGTCTCGATTATCAGCTGCATAAAGTATCTCAACAAGCATCAATAGGCTGCATGAGAGAAAGAAATATTGCAGGTCCATGGACCATAATCGCAGCAAATATAATGGCCCCATTTTCAGTTATATAGTTTTCGAAGACTTATACTTCACGAAATACGTGAAACTTCGACTACTTCGTAAAGCATTTACTAAGTCAATACTCAATGCATTCGAAGAACTCATCGTATTTAAATGGGGATGTCCAAAATTTCTTTTGATCAACAATGGAACGGAATTTGCGAATAAATTAGTCATAGAAAAACTACAAAAACTGGATGTAATCCAGACGTTAATCATATCGTATCACGCTCAGACAAATCCTGTTGAAAGGGTTAATCGAACCCTAATATCTATGATTTCGATATAAATAGACAAAGATCACAAGGACTGGTATATCCATCTACGAGAATTCACTTTCGCTCTGAACACTGCGGTTCATTCAAGTACAAAGATGGCCCCGCGTTCTTAAATTTCGGTAAAAATTCAAGGGAAATGCTAACCCTTAGCAACTCCTATAATACCACCTTCATTCCAATCCATCAATCAAACCGAATGGCCAGATCGAATGAAAAGACTGGCAGCATTATAGAACATTGTTCGAACCAATCTAAATCTTACAAACAAAAGACAAGCCAAATAATTATAATAAAAATCGTCGTGATATAAAATTCGAAATAGGCAACCTCGTGTGTCGCAGAAATCATTTTCTATCGTCGGGAATCAATTATTTTATAGCTAAATTGGTTCTAAAATTTATCGCGCTGTGTAAAATTAGAAAAAAGTCGGCAAAGGTCGTATATGAACCGCACATATATTTCGAATCTTAAATCTTATTTCGCTCCTATTCGGGTACGTGACCTGGTACCGACGCCGTATATCTAATTGCGATTTAGATCCTGATTTATTAGATAACTTAGCTGCACGGAACACGCTCTCGATGTTCAGCGTCTACCGACTGAGCCACGTGTTAATCGTTATAATATCGGAGGGCTATACTCCGTATAACTGTAGCTGGCACCCATGGCTAAATAGCCGCTGTAACATAGTGCGTGCGCGAAGAAATAATGAATAGAGTAGTCGCGCCGTAATAAATATTGTGTTTTTTATAGAGGCTTATCTTTTCTTTATGATTTTTCTCTTCCGAAATTCCAATTTCTATTTCAGAGGTTTCATCTATTTCAGAGCCCGGCAAGATAAAATCGCATGAATACGCGCATCGCGATAAGTAATAAGTTATAATAAAAAATAACACATTACAATATATATATATATATATATATATATATATATATATATATATATATACGAGGGCGGTTCAATAAGTGCCCATGTTTGAAGACAGACTTTTTTTAACAAAAAAATGAGGAACTTTTTTGTTTAAATAGACATTCAATTCCAGATATTCAATTGTCCTATGATATTGCTGCAATACATCTTGTGATAGAGTAGCAATATCACAGCAACATCGTTGATTCATTGAAGATCCTAGAAAAATGGTTACCAGCAATATTGCAAGATTTTGTCGTTGATATTGCGTATAATGCAGTGATTATTCTGTGATACTTTTAAAACATTGATAAAATGGCAGTAATATTGTAACGCACGGAGCAATATTATTGTAGCATTGCAAAGATATTGTCCTCTGATATATCACGATATAATATTCCTGTGATATTGTTCTGTGACATATCACACCGATAAAAATATTGCTCCAATATCACAGCAATATTTATAATATTTCTCTGATGTTGCAATATTGTTATGATATATAATGTTTTGTAGTTTAATCAGCTTGAACTTAAGAATTCTGTAAATTGGATTTACAGAACAAGTATTGATAGATTTCAGGTAAATTCATCCTACCCTTAAAGAATCGTAAGCAACATATTATAAAAATAGTTTAAATTAATAGAGAAAATTAAAATCTCTAATGATTATGTAAAATACAATATTTATACTTGTTTATTGCCCAACGGAAGGATGCTGAAATTATAATGGGTATTTTTTACAGTAGTATATTACTGTATTATACTTCAGTATAATCTACTCATTTCTGTCATAGTCAAAAATCTTGTTCTAATTTTAACATGTATATTAAAATACGCATGAATTTGCTATTTGAATTTTGTCTATAAATGGGTTTCGATGAAATAGCTAAAAATTAAATTTTCGGTTTCGATGAAATAATAAAAATTAAAAATAATTTTAAACGATTTTTTAAACAATTCTCTCAAAAAAATTCCAAAAGTGTATTTTGTCTATATCATAAATTAGATTTTACTTCATTTTTCAAACGCAGATTTACAATTCTAATTGTAAGAGTGTTCACACGTGTAGAAGTATGAAGACGATATTAACTCATTTTAGTCATTAACAAGTCTTCAAAAAACTTAGATATTTTTTAATTCTCAAAATGTTATGGTAACGTTCAAATCGTGGTAGGGAATATTCTGAATTGAAACTATGAGAACAATACTTGTACAAGTCACACGTTTTTCGTTTGTTGTCTGTTATTTGGATGAAAAATATAGTTCTTACCTTATTCACAAAGATTCCTTTATGAACCTGGTTACATTCCTCGGCTTCACCTCGGACAGTAAATCTCTCGTTTTTTCAGTACAACCTTCATTATTCGCTAATAACTATACTAATTTTAAAAATTTTATAGAAGTTAATAAATTAAATTAGCATCGCTCCTATCTCAAAATTACAAATACATACTAATTTTTCAACTGTTGTAATGTAAAATATCATTCAATAATTGTATGCAATTAATTATTTGTCTTATGATACTTACCTCTCTAGCTTCGCCCAGGTGTAAAATGTTTCAGCAGCTAAATCATCTTATACCCTGGGAATGAAATATACTATTTTCCATAAATGTTTCATAAAATAAAAAAATCGTAAATTTTACAAAAATTCTAGTTTTTGTTGTAATGCAAATGTTATATTTTAATTTAAAAATAAATACAATAATGAAAAATTACAATTAACATAAAATTAAGTTTATGAGAAGAAATGTAGTATAAGAGAAATTCCTTAGTCACCGAATGAAAGGTTTGAAAGTAAAGGAAAGCGCAGAAGATTACATAGCATAATCTGATGTGTTCAAACTTGAGAAGTTCGCTAATTGCATATATGACGCTGCTTTATTTGCCCTTCACAAATTCGATTACCTTTAAAACTAAGATACTCGGGAGATAATAAAAAATCAATAATAAAATAATAAATAATAAAATAAATAAAACAAACTATATCGTAGATCATATTTTGAGACTTAATGTAAAATATATCATTTTTTTATTGCAACGTAATGCAGTATTAACAGTTTGATTAAAGTATTAAAAGTGATTAACTCATATTTATTCTCCAGAAATTTTCTATTGAAATGTTTTCTATAATTTTAAAATGTATATTTTGAAAATGGCGATAGTATAATTATCCTTATAAAATTCGCCAGAGAAACCAGAAAAAGACCAATAGAAAAAGTAAAACGAGATGGAAAGTCAGACAATCTCACGTCAAACGAAAGAATTTTTTAAATAAAATAATTTGTACAAAAAATTAAAAAAATGGATAATATGTCACACACGCGCACTTATCTGTATTGACACACACACATACACACACACACAGACATTCACATACAAACACACAAAATTTTATATTAATTTCAATTAATATATATATATATATATATATATATATATATATATATATATATATATATATATAATAGTTGACATCGTGCTTGCCAGGTGTTCAAGACGGAGCTGTATAATTATAGCACATTTACTAATTTGACCGATAAAAGCACATTTCCATTATTAATTTTATTTAATTTTACAAGTAAAAAATGAGTTGAATCTTTAAATAATTTAAAAACTATTATAATTTATATATTGTATGTCTATGATTAGGTTACTTATTATCTTACTCAGCCGAATAAGTGACTTAGGGCGAAACGTACACTACATTTTCTCTTCTTTTCCATTATAAATTTATTATTCTTTATACTGAAAGAAAACAGTAGACTGTTGAGACCACTGCTATATTAATAAATGTAGTTATAGAAAACAATAGCAAAAAGCTTCTAGTCTTAAGACCCTTGAAGATAGCCGCAGGATATATATATAGATATACAGTCAGTCAAGTAAGAGCGTGCTCGATTTTACTGACAAACATATATGCTTCTCGTAATAGTACATCTAATATTCTTCCCTTAATCAAAAAAGAAAAAATATATTTTTTAAGACAAAAAATAAATGACATTTCAGAATATAAATATACTAGATACAACTCTCAAAAATTTGTGAAATCTCTTTAAAATTACTTTCTACGATAGTATAAAATAAGGCCAGTATGGTGAATTCGAAATACTTATCATTTGAAACACCTCTTTAGCGTAATACATTTCTCAAAATAAAAGGCATGTCAATTGAAATGTCAAAATAATTTTTAAATTATATTTTCATAGTACTGTATTCCCACGTTATAAGTAAGTGAGTGCATGGGCACACTTTTAATAAGCAAATTTTTTATTGAATAATAATAAATAATAATTTCGGAACTTACACGAATTGGTACTTATATATATTTACATATACTTGACTATGTAAAAATTAATTTCAATACTGTCTTTTTTGTACATTAGAAATATTTACAGTCAGTCAAGTTAAAGCGCGATCCACTTTACTGACAGGTAATGGAAAATTTCGCTCTAATTCCTTCGCGAGCCGATATAGGGAAGTTTCATCCTTGATGCACTGTCAACAAATATTCAGTTGTCGTTGATCTTTCGAAAGAGAATCACGTTAAACGCCCAACATCGGGAAAGTACGCCAATTCATCAAATCAATGAACCGAAATCGTCGTTATGTCAGCTGAAAGTGGAATTTGTCAGCAGCATCGATTTATCGCATTTTGGCCGAGTATTGTCACTTCCAAAAGGCTTGTTCGCTTTTGATTTTACACAAATTGATTGAGGCCCAAAAAGTAATTCGAATTCAACATTCTAAAGATATTATTAAATTTAGCCAAAAAGGACCAACAAGACTATTGTTTGAGCGATATGTGTTGTTTTCGTGACGTTATTCGTCTCAAAAGACCAGATTTACGGGAAGAAAACTCTTAGTTTTTGCATCACGATAATGCACCAGTTCATACTACATTGATTTTATGTGAAAATTTCGCCAAATATTCAAACAATATCGTTTCGCAACCATCGTACTCGCCTGATTTAGCACCGGGTGATTTCTGGTTGTTCAGCAAACTCAGAAGACCACTTCGGGGACACGGTTTTGATTCGATTGAAGAAATAAAAGCCGAATGGAAGAAGAAGCCGATGGCCATTCCGGAGTACGAGTAAAAAAGTGTTTTGAAAATTGGAAAAAGCGTTGGCATAGTTGCATTACATCTGGAGAGAATTCTTTTAAGGAGGCGGGTGAATTAGATTTAGAAGAATAAATAATGATTTCAAAAGTTAGAAATAAAGTCTTACTCATCTTTGTACATATATATATATATATATATATATATATATATATATATATATATATATTTATTGTATAAAATGGTCAACGAAAAATGAAGCGATGAATTTACTTAGATATTATTGAACTGTTTTTGAAATCGTTTAAATTATTATCTCAGCCGAAGTTGAGATGCAGAATGCTAGTATATATATAATAGTATGGCAATGTTGGTAAAGAACCCTATTTTGCAATCATTTCATTTTGTTTAAACTAAAAAAAAACATAGCCAATGTCACTTCTGAAGATAATATAACGTATAAATCAAAAACATAATTTGTCATCACAAATTATGTTCAGTATCATTTGGCATACACAACCATTTTGCAATAGAAGACGGAGAAAGTGAGTGAAAGAGAGAACGAGTGAGAGAGAGAGAGAGAGAGAGAGAGAGTGAGTGCAAGGAGGTATTAATATTTATTTAATTTTTATTTATATTATAAGTGTACCTATTTGCAATGTTTATATATTTAAAAAAAAATATTATTTTCATAAATTTCTAATTTGGTTCAATTTATTTGTAGTATTTGAAAAGGCTACCGTGAATCGGTTCAAAATAGAAAGAATGTAACAAATCTAAACTATGTTTCTTTAACCCGGATATACAATTCACACTTTGCATAAGATTCTTATGTTCATACATTCTTTCTTTCAAATATCTATGAAAGAAAAAAAAAGTTATTAAATATTGAAAATTGCAGCAAATATGAGTAAATTATTTTATATCTTCAAAATGTTTCATTATTTTTCCAAACCAATTTCATTCTCTTTCAATTAATTTTCTTTCTCAGCAATACATTTATGCTAACGAATTTTCCAGACATCATAGCACTTGGAAAATTCTTGACTACTCAAGGTCTAATCTAAATCTCTCTCTCTTGACTCTTCAAGTTTGTTAAATAACTACAAGTCATATAGATCTAAATTAGGCGAATAAGTAGGTTGCGGAATGATATGCGTTGAATTTTTGGCAAAAAGCTCGCGAACGATGTGCCGTGTGAGATGGCTCGATTATCGTGACGCAAAAATCAATAGTTTTTTGTCATAGCTTCGGCCTTTTTTGCAAAATTATCACAATGGTTTGAGCTGAACCAAATGAAATTTCCACAGAATCGGCAACGTTTCTAACTCTCAGTATACGATTTTGCAGTACAAGTTCTTTGACTTGCTTAAAGTGATGATCATCAGTCGATGTTTTTGGCCGATTTGACATCACATTCTTTTTAACTCATTCTCGGCCGGCTTTGAACTCGTTTTACGACTTGTAAACATTCTTTGAAGACAGAATCTGATCCACAAAGGCTGTTCGCAAACATTCTTAACGCTTTCGCAGTCGAAATTCTATTCCGGAAAGAAAATTTAATACAGCTTCTTTGTTCAATAAATCCAGACATAGTAAAAATCGGCGCATTCACTTTTAGCACCTCTCAAAACGAAATGTATGTATAGTCTCTCCAACACTAATAAATGATTCAACGTGAAATTTGGCACATATATCACTAACTGTACTACCAACTTCCAAAATTTATTGCATGGAAAATCCAGGGAGAGTGAGATGGGAAATTTACTTTTTAATCTAATCACGGTAGTACATGAATTACGTGTTAACTCTAGGAACTCGTTTTTAGGAATAATAATAATAGTTTAAATGGATTATAATCAGGTCCAGATTATCGCATGAGTTAACCTAGGTTATAGTTCAGGAACTCCATAAACCTTATAAATTTACTGACCCACAGAACAGGGGTTGAAAAAAGGATATACATGTATGTTAAATGATGTACTCTTAAATTGTTCTACCCTATGCACAGCAAATTTAAAAATATAAAGAATTGCACAGTTGTGCACAATAATATAATCTAAAGAAGTTCGTATTGGCGCAACAATTCATTTCAGCTAGGGCGTGTTCAAATATATTGAAAAAAACAATAATATAACTGATGCTTTAAAGATTTAACATCTTTTATTTCTTCAAATACAGTATTTCTATATATTTTTTTTCTGCTAAATTGCTGCATTAATTTATTTTCATTAACTTCAGCTATAATAATTAAATTTGAAGTCATTGTACTGATGGATATCATTTTCATCAAATTACGCAAATACTGGTTTTTCCATCTGTTTCAAAGTTTTTAGATTAAATTCAAGTTCATCAAAAAATAATATGAAATTCAATAAAATCTTTACTGAAGAAGAATATTTTTAATAAATTTTGGCATGAAAATTAAATCTCCATTAAAAGCTAATACCAACGAATAGAAACTACTATAGACTAACACTTTCCGTACTAACTTTTTTGCCTGATTATGGATTACGAGATTGTTAGTAATATAAGCCAGTTCCTACATGGCGAAATCTGAATTATATTTATATTCATATGTATAAATATATTAATGCATTTTATTGAACTGTACTGACTAAAATCAAATGTATTCATTACTTTTTAATAACTAAATAACTAATGTAATTAATAATGTCATTTTTCACAATAAATATTCTGAAAACGTAATTAATCATGGATAATATATGTATATATATATATATATATATATATATATATATATATATATATACATATATAGAAATATGTACATTAAGAAATATTAGATGTACAGGTAAGTTTCCAGCGTTATTTAAAAGATGGCGTCACCAGTGGATTGCGGGCAGAAATGTGAGAGCTCTGATATGTTATATTCTAGCTTACGTATTTGTCAATAACTATTCAGTGTTATACTTGAGTATTTATGTAGGTGTCATTCAAGCATTCATCATTCGAGCAAAATCATGTCAAGTTTCCAGTTTAAGAAACGTCATTTGCGGGTACCGCTGCTTCTATTTTTTAATATGAGGAAAAGTGCGACTGAGGCCTAACGTTTACTTTTGAAAACTTATGGGGCGGAATATATTGGCGAATCAACGTTTCTGCATTATTAGACGTCACGCAACAAGCCTCCCTGCGCCTAAAACCATTGGAATTCATTAAAGAGTTTAGAAACTGGGTGCCGTATGAATTGAAGCCTAGAGACGTCGAACAGTGATTTTGCATGTCCGAAATGTTGATGGAGCGGTATAAAAATGAATCCTTTCTGCATCGTATTATCACTGATGAAAAACGAATTTATTACGATAAGCCTAAATACAAAAATCGTATACAAAGTTCAGCGAGCTCGCCCAATCAACTCTGAAACGAAATATTCACGTAAATAAGGTTGCATATGGTGGAATCAAAACGGTATCGTATACTACCAACTGCTTCCGAATGGTCAAACCATCAACGGAGCATTGTAATGAACCTAACTTATTCATTTAAAGCGAGCATTATTGGAAAAACGGTCAGAATATGAAACCAAACATAAGACCGTCATTTATCATCGCGATAACCCTCAGCCACATGTTGCGGCTTCAGTCAAAAACTTTTTGGCGAATAGTGGATGGAAAATCCAACCTCTCCCGCCTTACAGTCTAGACTTTCCATCATTTGACTACGATTTGTTTTGATCAATGCAGAATGCTCTTCTTTGTATGACGTTGGAAACGTTTGTGAACAAATAAATACATGTATTTATTATTTGATCATGTATTTAGAGTATTAATCAGACTTAAATATATATATACACTAAGTCTGATGAATATTCAAAAAATCTAATAAAAAATCATGTATGTATTAAATATATATATATATATATATATATATATATATACTAAGTTCTTCTTTTATTAGAATAAAATTTGAGTCAGTTTTTTGGTGACTCTTACTTGCAGAGCAGCAGCGTTGTTCCGCAGTCGTTATATTGTACGACCAGGTCGATGCAAATCTTTTTAGGGCCGTTATAGATCTCATGGAAGATAATCCCTTGTAAATAAAGGTCGCCTACACAAGATGAGTGTAACTCGTCATGGTCGTTAGATGACAAATAGTGCACTGAATTATTGAATAATTTTATTAATAAATGAAATGCAGTGATCTTAGAATTATATAATTTTATCTGAAAACTAAAAAAATGAAAGAAAAAGCAAAAGAAATTGAACGTTCGTATTAACTATAAAAAAAAGATGTTTTACATTTTAACATCATAGGTAGATAAAAGAAATTAAATATTTTAAAAGTATGTGTTTTAAATAACAAAAGAAGATTAAAAGAATTGAAATGAGATTCAACTTAAAAGATATTTAAAAAGCTTCATTTCTCATTCGTTGTGTCTATAGAGACAATAATAAACAACGATCAAAGGTTATTTGAAGGTATTATTTGAAACCAGATACGCCAAAAATCATTGCATTCATATATTCTTAGGTTAGTTTCAACCGTACGAAAATTCACACACTAACAATGCTTATCACACCTTCAAATCATCTTCATGCAGGCCAATAGCTACTTCAAAATAGAGTTTGCTTAGTATGGTACTATGATTTGACTCGATGGCTGAACAAAGAGTACCTTACTTAATCCTGAAGTATTCTCACCTATGCAGCTTCGTAACTGTGAGTAGACTACGTCAATTCTGCTGTGCTGTCCGCGTGTTAACATCAACTCTTTTTTCCTCTACTCTTTCTCTATGCATGAAGTTCCTTTGTTTATATCTGTCAAATTAAATTTTATTTTGAATGCTGCAAAGCTCATATAGTATATTTAATACATGCATTGAAACAAGCATTAAATGCAGTCTCTTTTTATATCGATTTTAACTATTTTGTTTTCAATGTATCCTCTTTATAGTTTATATAAATAAACAATTGGTATAGAGTCGCTAAATTACATTGCCGAATCTTATTTTCAATAAATCTAAAACTATTTATGAAAAACACGTTATAAGTTAATAAAAACTAGTTAATTATTAAATTACTTCAAATGATATATATATATATATATATATACTCTCTATTATACAGACTTACAGCTGCAAATATGTACTGTGTGCTGAATTAAACAACTAGAATTTCATTTCTAAATGTCGTCAAGATGTTTTTATATATGTATCATAAAAATATGCGATCTTAGATTCTGAATCATTAATTTATATTAAGTATGTAATTCTAACTTAATTATATGCTGTATCCTTCTATCATAAATATATTGATTTAGCATTTTTTCTTTCTTCACGTAAGCCATTGATTTTTATTATAAATTTACTTGATCTGAGTTATCGTTATGTTAGTAATGTCCAGTAGACTTATTTCTGTTAAATATTATACGGTTTGTGGTCAAATCTGTAAACCTGTTGTAAATCTGTGCTCTATTGTAAGCAACCAGCTCACACCTTGCATAATATGCCGACAGATAAAAGTTTTTATACAAAATAAAATATTTTCAGAATATTTGTCAGAATTATAACTTATTAGAAATCAAAATGAAACCAGAACAGAAAATATGTCCAACGCGCAAATTCGCTCTCGTAAATAATATAATAAATTATGTAACTATAACCACGATTAGGATCAAATAAAGGAGGGTATAAATTAAGATTGCAAAATAATTCGCGCAGTTCGATCCAATTTATAAAATTGACTCCATCGCGCGGCAAAAGACACTAGTCTGTTGAATAAAATAGTTATTTTAAATCATTATATTTCTTTAATTTATTTAAATCATTTCCATGTGCGAGCTGGGAAGAGCAACAAAAAAAGAAAGTAAGTAAGTAAAATACATATATTTATACGTACAGCTAAAAAAGATAAAAATTTAATGTTAGCATCGGTGGAGCTAAGATCCCACTACGAAGACGAAGAAGAAACTAGACGTCACAAATAGTTCCGATACATAACGTTCGTGGTGAGTTGTTTATCACAGAAAAGCTACTTGCAACAATATTGGACAAACCCTTAAGGCAAAGTCCTCTGACTCAATTATAAAAGTTCATGTGCAACTACCAAAAACCTTCAAAAAGAAAAAGAAGTACGCATTTCAAAAGACGCTCATATTTAATATAAATAAAGAATATATATTAAAATCTACTGCATATATAACTATGAATATAAATCTAAATATATTAGTTAAGATCGTGGCAAAAACGAACTCTTATGTTAAACATAGTTGGAGTTTTTATGAAGCAGTTAAAGATATTAATATCCTGAATAATTATAAGATGATTTCATTGGATGTAGTATCTTTATTTACAAATATACCATTAGATTTATTTAAAGAAATTATAGAAGAAAAAAGATCCGAAATTGACATACACACAAAATTAACAAAAGATGAATTTATAAAGGCAATACATTTAGTTTTTAAAAACAAAAATTTTTCTTTTCAAAATTATTTTTATGAACAAAGATATAGCTGTCCAATGGAATCACTTTTATCACCGATGATTGTTAATTTGATAATGGAAAAATTAGACAATATTGCATTAAATAAGTTAAATTTTGAACCAATTATCTATAAAAGATATGTTGATGACATCTTTACAATTGTACCAGAAAGGTATGTAGACGAAATGGTGGATGTTCTTAATTCCATCCATGATAGAATGAAATATATAAAGGAATTAGAATTAGATAATAAATTCAATTTTTTGACGTCAATATTATTAGAGTTCGTAATAACAGAGTAAAATTAAATTGGTGCAGAAAACCTACATGGTCAGCTAAGTTGTTAAATTTTAACTCACACCATCTATTTGGATAGAGATAGGTACAAGAAGATTTGAAACAAGATAGGTACTGTAAAGGGAGTCATCGACAGAGCAATCAAATTATCACACAAAGATTTTAGAAAAGATAATTTAAAATTAGTTAAAGAGATATTCATTACCGATGATTATCCAATAGACTTTGTAAATAAAATGATTGCAGAGAGTGGATTAGATTTATAATAGCACGAGAAAACGTAATATGGAAAAGAGGGATAATAATAAAATCATGGTATTACCATATGTAAAAGGATTGTCCGAAAGAATTAGAAGTGCATTCAAAAAACATAATATTCAAGTTTACTTTAAAAACAATAATAATATTAGAAAGCTATTTAATAATTGTAAAGATAAGGATGATAAATGTATTAAAACAGGAGTGGTATACAAAATAAATTGTAAAGACTGTGACAAATATTACATTGAACAAACAGGTAGATACCTAAAACAAAAAATATATGAACATCAAAATAGCTTACGAAGTATGAACGGTAGGTCTGGGCTAAAAGAACATAGTGGAAACTTGTTTCATTCTTTCGATTTTTTTTATTTTTTTTTTATTTATGTTATTTAACGTCGCTCTATTTATGCTTCCAAATATTGGTGCTAAGCAGCGACGGAGGTCTACGATGTGTTTGTAAACAAAGCACATGTAAATTATTACCGCGGTGCTTGTGTCAATCGGCCGAGACCGGGATTCGAACTCGGATCACCGAGTTACTAGTCTTTCGCTCTAGCGATCGAGCCATCGTAGGCCTCTTCTTTCGATTGTGAAAGTGTAAATATTTTAAAATAAGATATTAAAAATAAGTATAAAAGAGAAACTCTTGATTATATTCATATTTTGAAGAATTCCAATAATGTAAATTTAATGTTAGAGTCAAGTAAATTGGACAAAATTTATTATTCCTTATTAATATAAAATTTGTATTTCGCATTTAAGTTAAAAAGGGGGTCCTATAAATGTTATACTAATAAATTTAGAGTGGGGATGGGGTATATAAAGTAGCCTGCTGGGTTTTTCAATTTAGTTTAATTGCTGATATTGTTTTATTATTTTTATTTTATTTATTATTTTATTTTTGTTTTATTATTAATTTTATTTTATTTTTATTTTTATTATTAATTTTATTTTATTTTTAATTTTTAATATAATTTATTGTAGTAATAAGTTTTATTTCAGATTCTACAGGGTGAATATAAACAAGGACAGCCTGAGTGTCATTATTTTAGTTAATATATTATATTATAAAGACTGTAAGGTCCATAAAAATATTTATTAAAATAAAATAAAAAAGAATAGAACCAAATATATACAAATAAAAAAAAATATATGAGTTCCCTTAACAGAAAGCAACAACTTATACAAATCACATACAGTAGAAAGAACTATTAAATTAAATGAAACATACTGTTATTCAGAGAAAGAACATGAAAGAGCTTTGAGCCTAACTTCCAAATTTTTCTCAGCTCTAGATGGTCAAGATTACACTACACATATAAACATAGAATACAACATAGAAACCTACGACTACAAAACATTTTTGATGAAATTACAAGAAAATACACAGTATACAAACAAAGGAAAACATAAAAAAATTTTCCTAGAATATTACACAATAATACCCGATAATGCACACACAAACAATACAATACAGGAAAAAAGTTCTTTACATTACACTTAAATAGAGCTAAAAACACGCGCAGTATAAAAGAAGATATTACGCAACACTTCAAAGATTTAAAGACTATCCTACTAAATCATATTATAAACGCGATAAATATATCCAAAGAAATAAAAATTCTAATATTGACTGGAAGGCCATCGAGAAAATAATAAAAATTACCTTTAATAATTCACATATTAAGGTAATTTTTTGTTCTAACGAAATCGAGTATTTTAAACAAGATCAGGAAAATATTTTCCACAGATATCATTCCTTAAGTCTAAGCGAACATTCAGGAGAAAATAGAAGATATAATAAAATAAAAATAAAGTATACGAGGCAAAATCTAAAAAAGGACATTCAACAAAGAATGAAAATATGCGAAATATTTTAAAGAAATAAACTTATATGTATATTCAGCTCCCCCTAAAATTTTTCTCACAAATAGAGGAAAAAATTTTACAAGCAAAATAATTAAATCTGTTGTACATAGATTTAAATTTACAAAAATCAAAACAGCAGCATTCTCACCTCAATAAAATGTTTTATTCGAAATACTACAGCATACCCTCTACGAAATTTACTACGAAAAATACACAGTATGGAAAATTATTCGAATTAGCGCAATTAAATTATAACACAAGCGTACACTCAACACGCAGATTCATACCCCATTAAATAATATTCGCCTTACCACTAGGATTTCCTTCAAATCTACCAGTGAAAAAAAGAAAGAATACCGATCATACAAGTTTACTTAGAGAATCTGGTAAGACACATTCAAGAAATTAAACAGGATGATGAAAGAAAATCTAATTTCAGCAAGGGTGAAGCAAAAAAAATACTACGATAGATTTACTCACAGTAGAAACTTTTGAAAGTATTGTTAATAAAAGGACCAAACCCAGGAAAACTAGAAAAAATCACTAACTGGGACCATTCGAAATTATCGAACCAACTAACAACAATAATGCTACAATTGATTTCAATGGAAAAGAAAAAATAGTCCACCTAAACAAACTGTATCCTTTCAATAATTAAAAAGAATATAAAAAAGTTTTAAATCAAATACAAAATTTATAAACAGTTACTCACTAATAAAAAAGCTGATACGCTTATTACTCTTTTTGTAAAGAAGGAAGCCAATCAGGACTCACTTTATTAATTTCCCAAAAAAAAAAAAAAAACAAAAAACAAAAGACACAGCAAGTATATGTGGACAATTACACCAAACAAAGCAATATTTCTTGGTTAGGTATAAAAAATATTCAACCTTTTATCTATACTATTATTCGATTGCGGCACATCGAATCCCATACTTAAAATATACTCCCTACTAGAGGTGATTTTTACGAAGACAATTTTTACAAAAAAAAAAATAACACTGTACCATTCAATTGCTACATGTAGCTGAATTTCAAGAAGTGAAAACGATTCAGTGCAAAATTATAATTACTCGGACAATCTTTCATGGCGGTATGTTGTCCCATTTAGCTGCAATACCAAATGTAGTTCAAGAATATATGTACGATGTGAGTCACGATAAATACAAATTTACATATGGAACAGAGATATTTAAATATGACCATTCACATACAATAAGTAACCTGAAAATAAACTGAACAAAACTAACAAGAATTCATTTAACAGGAAAAGTAGAAAGATCATTATGTACAGAAACAGCATACACAGACGACTACGGAACATGGAACAACGCAGTCGTACAAGGACTAATCTAGATAACAGTACGCAAAGAACAAGTCAGTTTAGAAGCGAACAAGATTAAACTCCAATCTAGAACAACATTTAAATTCTCAGAGCAACAATGCATCGACATAGACTTTTTGGAAAATATTACAAAATAACGATTGATAAGTTGGCTATTATCAAAGTTCAAAATAGAGCTACATTGATCTGGGAAAATGATTCCGTATAAACACTGATCGTTTTATTTGTATGAATGAACCTTACAGACAATATGCAATATAAAAAGAAGAATTTTGTTGAACCCTTCAGAATTTTTTTCGATTCTTTCTAAACTTTGAAATTGTGATTGTTGCTAATAATAGCTGTGGAAATATCGACAAAACACTTTATCGCTTCATAGAATTAAAATATTTAACATATTCAAATATAACAAAATCAATGAATAGCCAAATGTCAATACTCTTTTCAATATAGTAATAGGTCGCGTATTCGCCTCGTGCACGAGGACGGCAAACACGGTCGTCATAAACAAGGTGCCCGACTGTCCGACTAGGGCCGAAATGTCGCGTGAAAAAGGAGCGGGAGTAGTGACGAAGGTGGCGAAATAATTACGTTAAATTAAAACTGAAATATGGTTTAATCAAAATTAAACGCCCCATATACAAATAAGCAATGAGAACACACGGCATAGAACGCAGGAAACGAGTTACCACTTATAAAAACGCCATATCGCGCACAGTTGGCATAACTAATACAAGAGGGGCCCCTCGAGGAGTTGAACTGGATAGAGACAGCTGGAAGATGGAGATAGGCAACAGAGAGCATATTCAGAGATGGATGCATCAGAGAGCCTATTCAATAAAAACGATTATCGCTGTCTTAAGGTTCCACTTGACCTTCTTTACCGGATTGGCCTGAGCGTAAGTGGGTATCGTCGAATGGACCATCTCATGCTCCGAGAGGAATTTTTCTATGATCTTATTTCGAAATTCGGTGAAGTTATCCGATCGGACAACTTCGGGCGTAAAAATACGCGATCTTTCAACTCGTGGCGAATCGTTTGCACATTGATCTTTGAGATGGCGATACATTCTACCCAACAAGTGAACAGATTCTTGAAGACGTATAAGTATCGTATGGTGATCTTTTTTAGGCACAATTAGCATCCATGCATCCTGGTCATCAACTAGATTTTAGATGGTCGAATAGGGACGATGTTAGTATATTCGTTGCTCTACAACTTTCTACCATGGGTGGATAGTTAGATCGCTCATCACATTCTTAGAAAGGCACAAATACCAAGGATCTTGCAGATCGGTGACGCCGAGAGAGGTGACTTCGCAGGGTGTCTCGTTCTTGTACAGGCGAGAGAGGGCGACTGATATATAATTCAATGTGCCTTTGCGATGGATGACTTCATAGTCATATCGCTGCTACTCCAAGGCCCAACGGGTGTGACTACCCATGGGGTGGCGCAATGAGTGAATCATACATGACTACAGTGATCGGTTATCATCTGAAAGTGGTAGCCCAAAACGTGCATAACCATCATAACCACGTATACCATAATACGTCATAGTGTGACTAACTTAGGATAACATACGTTTCACTCCATCAATTATTTTCGTAAGCACGGCGTCTAGTTCCGCGTCGCTGCCGTCCGTTTGTATCATGAATGTTTCTTCCAACGATGATGGAGAGAGGACGGGTGCGGAACCGACTAAAGTCCGGATTTGTTCAAAGGGTTACTGCTGTTTTTATCCCCAATGATATTTGATATTCTTCTTGGTGAGTTGAATGAGAGGCTCAGCAAGCGTCTCAAAGTTCTCCAAGAACTTGTGCTACCAGAACGCAAGGACAAGAAATCCACCAACTTTTTTAAGGTTTTTAGGTGCAGCGTAACTTGAAGTTGGTAATCTTATCCGCATCAGGTCAAAAATCATCATGATCCACGATGACGCCAAGATACCATACTTCCGCGAGTCCTTATTTCTGCCGATTAAAAAATTGGTTGCAGAATGTGTTCGAGCCATATGAGGTGCTCGTCAAAGCTCTCCGTAGCAATGATCACATCATCAAGGTAGGCTAAGGCTAACCTAACAGCTCCATTTCAGGGTCAATCAGCTTATCACTTAGCTACTGAAAGATGGTATGCCTGTAACAGTAAAGGCAAATAGGTGCCGTGATTCCCCCCGAAGAAGGATCTGGTGGTAGGCGCTGTTAAGGTCCAGTGTAAAAATATATTGCGCATTTCTCAATTTCCATAAAATCAGGTCATTGTAAGGGAGCGGATACATGCTGACCTTAGACATGGAATTTTATTGTGATAATGTACACAGAATCTTTAGCTCCCGTCGCTTTTGCGAAATAATACGACGAGTCTAGATCACTCGCAGGTTGATCCTGGAATTACGTCTCCATCAAACAGTTTGCACATTTGTACATGCATCCCCAGCTGAATCTTTTGAAAGACGGGATAAAATCGCTGTTTAATCGGTCTTGCATCACCGACATGGATCACGTATTCGGTAAGATACATGTAGTCTAGAGGTTGGCTACCAGATGGTAGTATCTGGTTCAGAGTTCCTCAAAAACTCGACGTTGACTGTCGTCGATATTAGCTAAGCTTATCGAGGCAAGCGAATACGCCGAATCCACGGAGACGGTGCAGAATTGTAGTCGAACGAGATCTACTGCATCCTCGATCGATATAGTATCGTCGTACGGTTAGATGATCGCATTGAAAGTGTGATAAAAGTCTACACTAAACATCCAGTTTCCAAATCAGGAATTAAAATGACATGTAATTCTATTTTGATGCTGGGAATCCCAAAAGGAAGGGCCCCTGGTATATTACCGACTGGTGATAATTTTCGCGATATTTTTCGCGTGGCGAGTTGAGCCCCAGATCCATGAAAGAGTTGAACTAAACCACCAAGGGTAGATGCCATCTGCAAGTCGATTGATCCAAGTGCTACGCGAGGAGTCCCTGCATCGAGCAGTGCATGAATGCGAAACTCGCCTATACCCACATGTATTCATCATCGTGAATATTTGATCTGGGTTAACAACTTCGTCTGAGTCTGCGGATTTACAGTTGTGATGCTCTTTCTTTTTAGACAAGAGTGGGCTATCATCATTATCTAGTGTCCTCGCAACTGCATGCTGATTATCAGAGGCCTTGCAAAGAGTAGGGATTAATTGGACCTCATTTACATGCTCTTTTTCGCATTTTCCGAACATTTGAGAAAAATGTGGCGTCTCCAGCTACAACTCCAGTACAGAAACTTTAAGTGAGGGTCTGCCGGCTGATTCTTATTTCGGTTGCTGAGGGGTCTGCGCTCAAGCTTCCCCTAACGAGAGGCTTTCCCTCTGAATTAGATGATAACGTCGCTCTGCTTCCTGCCCGCGATGACCTCCGTTGTAAGTTGCAGACTACTCATTTTAATCACGAGAGCTGCGAACGATGGCGCCTTTAAATTAGCAGAGATAGCTCCTAGGTCCACCTGGAATATGGCTTATCACATCTAAGCTTTGAGGTCCGGCGGCTTAATATCCACGCCCGCAATTTTCGGTTTGCGGCGCATGTAAGACGTGTCTGTCGGATGGAAGCCCACTTCTAGCATTTTACTAGCATTTTACACATCTACTACTACATCTTACTAGCATTTCACTTGAGATGCTATTTTATCTGCAAAGCCATAAAGCCAAAAATAATAGTTTAATAGCCAATCCAAAACGAAATATTTAGATTTTCGGTCAGGAAGATGAATCAAGAAAACGAAGGCATAGACTCTCGCTGACTCTGAAAAAAATGGGAGGAAACGAGTATCGATTATATATTTTTCGATTGCGAGAAAATGGATCATGTTGAGAAAATGAAAGAGGGATTAGGAGAGATGTACGTTCGGTCTTACGTGGCGACCGTTTTTGGTAATACATTTAGGCCCGATCCGTCCAGCCATAATAAAACATGTGAATTATGCTTACGCACACGTGAATTATACTCCGCAAATCGAATTATACACATAGCCCTGTCTAAAAAACCAAACATCTATATTACACCACGTATTTATTATACATACACAACACAAACCATGGAAAAAAAAGTGTGACAAAAAGATATTTCATATTTCTCTCACTCTCATAGTATCTCTCGCTAATGCTGTATCCGCAGTTTTAAATATAGGAGACGGCAAACCGATGACCGCACCAAGATAAGCTTTTTCACTATACACAAAAAAAAATAGATGTATGTTTCCTTACATTTCTTTCAGAGTCTTTGACAGTTTCAGCATGCATTTTCTGTCCAAATCCTGCGTTTTTAATTAACTATTAATCATTGGTTAATCACGCGAAAACTAACAACAATTCACTTCATGTTTTTTATTGTTGTATTTAAATTTTTATAATCTAGACAGATGCGGCATGTGTTTCATCAGTTCTGGGAAAGGCGATATAACTATCTATAAGTTTTATCTTGAAAAGTATATAATACTGATGCGAAATTTATTTATAAATAAGGTTACTTTTGCTGTTTTCAAACACTAAGTTTTAAAAATAATATCGATTTTCTAAGGATAAACTTAATTTTACAAAAAAACACAAATTTAAATAAACTTTTTAAGATATTTAAATAGCTACGATCGATTTTCCCAATGATATGCATTATGAAAAGCCAGATTTTGCCAAAAATAGCTACTATACCTGTGAATTGTTGAAACAAAAATTCGATTCCATATAAGTAAAAAAAAGCTATTTATTAATACTAGTATAAACATTAATACTAGTATAAACTGCAAATATAAGTATAATAAATAAATAGATTCTCATTAATAAAGAAGTTGAAGCAAATTTAAAGCGAGTCTTTAGAGACATAACGCGATCTACGTGCTTACGAAGGTGGATTGATAAGTTTCCGATCTGACCAAGAGATGGCGTCACTAGGCCTACCTTGAGGTGATGTTCTATAGTACCATCCTTAGATAGCTTGTATATCTTAGATAGCTTATATATTGTAATTGTATATACGGGCTACAGAAACATAGTTTAGATTTGTTACATTCTTTCTATTTTGAAAATGTAAATATTTTAGACCGAAATTTAAAAACAAAAGTTAAAACGAAGCGAAATTAAAAGCGAAAAAATAAAATTTAAATATTTTAAGAGAAATCAATGAATGTAACAAGTAGTAAATATTGTCTCAAATTATTTTATTTTAAAATTTTTTTGGAATAAAAACTCTTTTACTTTTCGGTCTGATTCACGCTATCCTTTTCAACTAGTATAAATAAATTGAATTATATTGTCAGGTATGTGAATAAGTCTTTCCCGTTTTTTTTCAAATTTTGAGCCTTTATTGTGAAAAAATGGTTACAAATGAAAAAATTCGACCGGTTTGGCCTCTATCCAGTCATCCACCCATTTTTTGGCTTCCTCGTAGGAATGGAAGTGCTGGTCAGCCAGGCCATGCATCATCGATCTGAAGAGATGGTAATCAGATGGAGCAACGTCTGGACTATACGGCGGGTGGGGTAGGACTTCCCATTTGAGCGTTTCTAAGTATGTTTTCACCGGCGGTGCAACATGTGGGCGAGCATTGTCATGTTGCAAAATAACTTTGTCGTGCCTGTCGGAGTATTGTGGCCGTTTTTCTCGCAGTGCGCGGCTCAAACGCATCAATTGTCGTCGATAGACCTCGCCTGTGATCCTTTCATTCAGTTTCAGAAGCTCATAGTAAACCACACCTAGCTGGTCCCACCATATACAGAGCATGAGCTTGGCGCCATGAATATTTGGCTTGGCCGTCGATGATGATGCATGGCCGGGTAGTCCCCATGATTTTCTTCGCTTCGGATTATCGTAACGTATCCACTTTTCATGGCCAGTCACGATACGATGCAGAAAACCCTTTCTTTTATGTCGCTGAAGCAGCTGTTCGCAAGTGAAAAAACGCCGTTCGACGTCTCTCAGCTTCAGTTCGTACGGCACCCAATTTCCTTGCTTTTGGATCATTCCCATGGCTTTCAAACGCTTGGAAATGGTTGTTCGGTCAACTCCCAATGCTTCGACTCCCAAGCAATCGATGCGTCTCGGCAGCAGATTTCTTCAAATTGAACCAATAAAGTGAAACTTCCCGCAAATGACGTCGACTCGGCTCAAATTTCGACATTTTCACGATATCAAAAATTTATGATGCGAAAAAATTTTAACTAATGTGTTAGTATGGAATTGTTGACATATGAATAAGCTTTGATTATGACATATGTAACCATTGAATACTCACACAGTATTGGTGGCGCCATCTCTTACAAAAAACGGGAAAGACTTATTCACACTCCTCATATAAATTTGTAAAAATAATGTTTTTTTTTAAATATATAAACATTACAAATCAGTACACTTATTTATAAAATAAGTCTACCTATTATAAATACTACAAATAAATACTACAATAAGTACACAATATAAATAAAAATTAAATAAAAATTAATACAATTAAAACGTTAATGTCTAAGTGTTTCTCTTTGAATACACCAGTCAATACTAAACATTTATACGTCGTAAAGTTATTTATATTCCAAAGATAAATGTTAATTACATGTATAGCTACTACGTATTTACAATAAACAAATTTAAAGTTTAATATTATTTAGAAATGTGATATAATCCTGTAATTTGGTTATTTTGTATTGTCTGTTTAAAGAATGTTTTTGTGTATGTATACAAATTATTTCGGAAAATAGTCAATTGTATATATTAGTTTCAATATAAATTGTTTTTACATTATAAAAATCACAAGAATGATTAGTTTTTTTAATATGTTCATATACAGTAGATTTTTCTTTATTGTATTTGCAGTCACGTATATGTTCTTTTATACGATATGTAAGTTTACGAGATGCTTGTCTAACATATGACTATGTACAGTTTTTACAAAATATTTTATAAATAACATTAAATCATTGAAATCATGCGTCATTGAAATCATTATGGTCTTTACCTAATTTAATAAATATGTTAAATTTATTATTAAGACAATCAACAATCGAAACATTAAAGGGTTTAAGAATATTTTTAAATTCTTTTTGTAAACTGAATATATATGGTAAACTATTATTATTATTATTATTATTATTATTATTATTATTATTATTATTTTTTATTATTATTTTTTTTACGGAGTCTGTGAATGCTGTTTATACATCTCCGATGGTCGTTCAGCAAGAATGGTCCTGAAAAACGACCACCGGAGTATGTGCGACTCGACAGAAAACCCATGTCACTACGCACTAAACACATATCTCCGTGTTGCACCGACACCAGTCCGTAACTGTTATACACATTACTTCAGCCTAGGCAGCAGTCCTTGCGTGGTCATTTCACGTTCATATCTTTCATTCCAGATTCTCATGCATACTCGATATTACATTCACTCTTCATAGACTTTCAATCGTCCAGACATCTATCTACTCTTTTGTTCTGAAGCACATTCATAACGTATTTTGCGATCAACCGCCCGCTGTCCGCGTCCGTCATCATAATTTTGGTCACGTTTTCTGGCGTGATCGCTCCTGTCCTCGTCTGTAACTCTAGTCGTGGCTCAGTCCAATGTTCGCACACAAAAAATATATGCTCCGCATCGTCCCAAGCCCATCCGCAGTACTTGCATTCTGAAGAGGCAACCCTCTTCATCTTGCAGAGGTACTTACGGAAGTATCCGTATCCGGACAGAAATTGGGTAAGGTAGAAGTCTACCTCTCCGTATTTCCTCTCTTTCCACGGATCGATTTCGGGTATTAGTCTTTTCGTCCACCGTTCTCTTTCGTCCGTCGTCCACCGTCTCTGCCATGTCTCGATGGTCTTCGTCCGTTCTTCAGTCACAGTGTCTTCCCTTCCAACGTTCGAGCTCCGTTCGTAAATTCGCTTCCGTTCGGCCGCGAGCAGATCGATGGGAATGACCCCAGCAATCACGAAAACGGCGCTCTCAGACACGGTACGATACGCGCACGCGATTCTTAACGCGCCCACCCTTTGTACGCTTTTCATGGCGTTCGCGCGTTTCCTGATATTAATTGCGTCGACCCAAACCTCCGCCCCGTAAAGCAAAATCGAGTGGGTAACGCTCATCAGCAGTCTGCGAACGTTCTGTTTCGGTCCGTTCGTATTGGCCATCAGTCTACTTAGAGCCTTGGTCTTTTCTGCTGCCTTTGTCGCCGCGTTTCGTAGGTGGGGCCAGAAGCTCAGCTTCGTATCCAAGGTAACGCCAAGGTACTTGACTTCACTCCTGGTTTCCAGTCTTTCCATCCCCAACGTCATCGGAACCACCGTCTGTATACGTCTGCGAGTCAGCAGCAACAACTCAGTTTTTTGCAGCGCGAGCTGCAGTCCGTGATCTGTCATCCATGCCCCAGGGATCCGAGTCTACCTCGTCGATTAGTTTTGTCCAACACCGTTTCTTACTGTCATTGATCGCGTATCTCAGTCGCTGTCTGGCGCGACTATACTCCGTAGATTATAGTCCCACTACGCCTTGACTTCGGGCTCGTTGAGCTTTCCGTCTCAGCTTCAAACAATTGCTTCTGAGATCCGCGATCTCGGCTGTCCACCAGTATGTTTGTCGTCTCTTTCATACTTTCCGTTTCCTGGGCATGGTGGCGTCGCATAGGCGCTGGAGAAAGCCAGTCGTTGCCGCCGCTAACGCCTCCACCCTGTCCCGGTTCGTCAACTCTTGAGGCACCTCTCGTAAGGGAGGTTCTGCATTTTGCAGATACCTTTCGAGTTCGTCTATGTCTAGGTATTTGGGGTTCCACCCCGTAGATCTTGTGCCCCGTCTCCTCGTCTGTCTCGTCGCGTCTGTCAGTTTCATGGCAATGTACTGGTGATCACTGGCCGTATAGTCCTGGATTACCCGCCACGCCCTTGTCCTAGTCCGAATTCTGTCCGAGGTCAGAGTCACGTCTGGTATGGAGTTACCATACCCCGGTCGTCTGTACGTCGGTATCGTTCCTTCGTTAACTACTGCCAGGTCCAGCCTTGCGGCCATCTCCAGTAGCAGTCTTCCCCGTCTGTTGGTCAAGGGCATTCCCCACTCGATCGCCCGCGCGTTAAAGTCGCCCGCCACGATCACGTTACCAGGGATTTTCCACGTAACCAAACTGCGGACTTGCCCGAGCTGCTTGTGAGCCAAGTCGGTAATCGTCTGTCTTTGTATTGCTCACTGATCATCAGCACGTCGATGTTCAGTTCCGCCGCAATCTGCGGGAGCAGTGCGTCTGCCACGCTACTCCCGGTCATATTGCATTGGAGTATCGTCGTCGTCATTGTGTGACTGTCTTTGTCTTCTGTTCTGTTAGTGCTATCCTGAACGCGGCACACGAGGACGAGCCGGATAAGTGTCCCCTGTCTCGGATATTATCCTCCGTGCACAGGAAACACTCCCCACGACTCTTGCAGTCCTTGTGAGAATGACCCTCGAGGCCGCATCGCCAGCAGCAGCTTCGTCTGTCCAGTCCTTTACAGTCTTTCCGTACATGACCGAACCCGAGGCATCTATAGCATCGCGAGACGCGTATCCTTGCTCTTATTCTTGATATAACGCACCCGATTTTCATACGCCCTTTCCTTAAGAGGTCGGTAGCCTCTTTTACGTCAAAATCGCAGACCGCCATTCTCTGTCCTTGACTGTTAACGTCGAAAATATGGGGCCGACGGTCTGCAGTCCGTCCCGTTTCCCGATTTAACGCGTTCGCGATGTCCTCGTCGGTCGTGACACAGTCCATGTCTAGGAATTCCAGTGTCACCCTGGAGGTCAAATCTTTTACGCGTCCAGTCTCTCCGACAGCGTCTTGAAGAACCTGTCGGAAGTCCTTCTCGTTGTTCTGTCTGGAGAGCTGTAAAAGTACCGCGCCGTCTTTTGTCTTTCTTATTGTTCTGATTTGAGTATTACACTTGTCAGGGTCCACCTTTTGCCGTATTGTTCATACCACGTCTACGTACGTCTGTCCCTCAGCCGGCTTGATCATGATCGCTCCTCCCCTGCCTTTGAGGTTAGGGCGATCAGACCCGCGACCTTGCAGTCTTGCTTTTGTCTGCTCTTTTGTTGGCTTGTTGTCCGTCTCGGTCGTTTTCGGTTTTTTATGTTTTGAGACCACCGTCGCCCATGTTTCAGTCTCGATCGTCCGCTGTTGTGCGGCCGCCTGCTCCGGAGTAGGGGTCTGACGGTCTCTTTGCCGTTTCTGAGGAGTTGCCTCCTCACATTCACTCCGTCCTTTATCTTTCTGTTTTTGTCGGAGCAGTCTCATTCGCTTCAGTTCATACTGTCCGATTTCCACTGCTTCATTGATCTCACTCAAACCGTTTTTTATTCTTTGACTTACATTTTTTTGTATGCAAGTCCTTTCCATCATTTTACTTAGGACTCTGCTTATTGTCTAAAATTGCTCCTGCAATTTACACTCAGCAGCTTCCCAAGTTGCCGGCGATTTATAAACATTCGCAATTTCATTCATACTGCTACCTGTAACATTTTCTGTCACACCAGCCAGGTTGCCTACTGGTGTGATAGGAGAGCCGGGAAGCTCCATTGACTCTACTGAGTCGCTTGCAGGCGGCACTCGAGAGCCTGCTATAATTTTTTATCACCTTTCATGATTATATTATTAACTTATATTAATTGTTTTATATTTGTGATGGTCAGGAGGATCACTTGTTGGAGATGACGGTTCAGCGTCCTGAATACGTCTCCCCAATACTGAAGCCCTCCTACATTCCGGTGGCCTCGGCTGTTTCTCCCCCACGACTCGCAGCAGGGTCCTATCCGTACGCCATACGGCACTACTACAAGAAGTGAGATTTGACGTCTGACGACGTCTTACCACTGTGTGGGACAACCTCCCATGTTCGCTAGACTGGGTTCGGGCCCCCTACTTGTGGCGGCCCAGGAGTGCCATCTGGTTTTACAACTGTACCCTCCAGAAAGGGAACGCACATAAGCATGAAGTGATTCCCTCACAGCTAATCCCACCAATCAACAAGTAATCACTGCATCCGCAAGACCTTACTATCACTCAAACTGGTCACATTCATACGTGAGAGATGCCCGTTTATAGGGCCTCTCATTCATTCATAACCCGCCTGGAAGATACCCGTTTATAGAGTCTCCATCTCCACCATTTGTGGGAAACTCGTTTATAGAGTTCCCGATATACTCGCCAGTTCGAGTACGGCTATCTTACAGATATGTAGGTGTGTGAATGATGAGCGGGTGTGTAGACGGGCGAATACCACTATTTTCGCTCGAAGTTCTTGTCCACGGCCACTTACGCGTCACTCTAAAAAGTGCTTATTTCGAGTGGTCATTCCCCTATCCGCAACCCCGGGGACGTGTGTGGTAGCTGCACTCAATTATTATTATTAGTGAATATTATTATTATTATTATTATTAGTGAAATGTACTCTGTTTAAGGAATATTTTAATTTATGATTTGTTGAGCTCTAGGATGATGCGAATTGAAATTTAACAATCTTCCCGAAAAAGTAGGTTTTCAGAACCAACCAATTTTTAAATTATTATTAGAGTCCTTAATTAATAATACGAGGGTGGATTGATAAGTTTCCGGCCTGACCAAGAGATGGCGCCACTAGGCCTACCTTAAGCTGGCGTTCTATAGTACCATTCTTAGATAGCTTGTAGCTATAGTTTCAGTCCGATCGCCATGCTAGTTTAGGTTTAGGAGCACGCTGAACAAGACGCGTCAGTGTTTTTCGTAAAAATGGAAAAGCTGGAAAATCGTGCTCTCATCAAATACTTTTATTTGAAGCGGTTAACGCCGAAAGAAATTAAACAAGAGATGGACTCAAATTTTGCAACGTTTGAGCCACGAAATAAAAATTAAACGACCTCATCTGGCGAAGAAAAAAATCTTGTTTTATCACGATAACGCACCAGCATACACGTTAATCGTTTCGATGGCTAAAAATCAACGATCTGAAGTTTGGATTGATACCGCACACTTCCCTACTCTCCAGACCTAGCCCAGAGTGACTATTATCTGTTTCCTAACCTCCAAAAATGGCTTGGCGATAAGAGATTTGCGGACAATGAAGAAGTAATCGAAGCTGTAAATGGGTATTTTGAGGAGCTTGACGAATCAGTATATAGAGATGGCATTACTAGACTAGAACACTGCTATGAGAAATGTATCAGACTTGGAGGAGATTATCTTGAGAAATAAAAAAATTCTTAAAAACGTTGTTTTTCTTGGTTATGCCGGAAACTTATCAATCCACCCTCGTATTCTGTACAAGGCATTCTTAGTCTTCGAAATTCATAATTCTCATGAGTGTAAAATCATACTATGATTTAATTATATTTCTTATAGAAAACTGTCAACTGTCTCTTTCTGTATCGAAAAAATTTAAAGTCAAAACAGATTATACTCAAGGACGCATATCGATTTTCCCAAACGTGATCGAAATTTAATGATTGATTGTATCTACAAGTTAACACTAACAAATAAGTGCAGTAGCAAATATTATATAAACAAATATAATGTATGCTTCCATAATCTCAGATAATATATTTATACCTTCCTAACTATAAATATTGCAGACAACCTAAAAAAATCCAGAAGATGCGATGATTGGTGAAACTAAAACTACTGTAAGACATTCAATTAATAAACATCAAAAAATTATATTCTCTAATGTGCTCCCATTATTCTACTCTCTGTACTCGAGAGTGCAATAGATAATTTAGAAATAAGATGAATTGCTTTTACAGTTACTCTAAAGGTATCTCTCACAACATAAGGATTTATCGACATCTTAAGCTAGAGAAGACAATCTTGTATTGAACTTACAGATATCGATAATTTCCGTTGATTATTAAAAATTAGATGTGAAAATATTACATACTATATCTATCATAGTACACCTCAATTAAAATGATTCATGCGTTAAATAGATGGCAATATCGCTAAACATTACTCAAATAATCAGAGTACAGCCACACCTACTATACAAAATTACGAACACATAAGAACAATAACTCTTAGCATAGCAGAAAATTTTGCGAATGCTTAGACTTTTTCAAATTTAATATTAAACAAAATAGAAACAGATGTTCTTCATTTTGCAAATCTTCAAAAATCACTAGATCATTTTTAACTTTCAGTCTTTTTTCTCCAATTGTTTTATAAGGTCATTAACTGGTCTATTTATTACACTTTTCAAATGCTAAAACTAAACAAAAAAAGTAAAGTAGTCCTAAAAACAACAATTTCAGATATTGTGAAAAAGTTTCAAATAATTGAAAATATATTTTTGGAAAACGTAAGAAAATTTTCAATGTTATGAAAATCAGAAAGTTAAAGTTCAAGCAGTAGTTTCATCTCTAATAAGAAAGTGCTTGTTAATATCTTATTCTACACGATGCTATCTTAAATCAAAAATTTGAAGCTTGCAACAATAAAAAATTAAAATGTTTAAAAATAAAAAAGTTGAGAAGAATCTTTTAACACTCACTCATAGAAGCATATTGAAAGAATTCAAGATGGCAGATAAAAAATAAAAATTATTAGCCCTCTCAAACTCTTATTTTGTAATGCAAAAAGTCTGAACATAAGCGGATAAAAGGGCTTTCATTATAGCTCACCACGATAGATCTGTTTATATGTGTCGAAATCTGCCTCACCTTGCATATTGATCTAGAAATAATCATCAGCTTTCTAAGCTTGGTGACTTGCCAAAAGGATGAAATCCACTAACAAGGCGGAGATATATTAATATTAATTCATAAAAATATAGCTAGTTGGAAACTATCTAAACTATCTGTTGTTATAGAACACCGGGTGCTTTCTCAAACACAATGGGATACAATTGTAAACAACGTCAATGTTCACAAGCAATTGTACACACACATATAAAAACGGTAATAAACTTTTAAATAACATTAAAAGTCATGACTTATTACTATAAATTAATAATATCAATTTCTATGTGAATATAAATAGCAATTTATTTTTAACTATATTCAAATGTAAAATTAAATATAATCTATTTCTTTAAATTATGGAAAAAATTTCATATTAAATATTGTTAAATATATGAATGTACAAACTATGTATCAAATCGTTAATATTTACATAAGTATTTGTAAAAGAATAAATATTTAATTGCTTAAACAATAAAAAAATCTATATATAATGAAAACCTATTTTTAAAAGATTTGAGTAAATTTCGTAAACTCATTATCAAAAATTATTGCTAATTGGGTTAATCGCCTTAAGATATGTCCATGTCTTACATAATTGTGAAACGATTCAGATGTTGGAGATATAATATATTTCTTTCAAAATTATATTTTATTTATCAATATTATTTAAAAATATATAAACCTTCAAATAAGTTTTAACTTGATACTTATACATTTTGTAATCTTTCTCGATCTATATCTAAAATTAATTGAAAACTACTAAAGTAGTAAAATGATACTATTAGTGTACAATAGAAATTTTTATCTATACAATAAAGATTTTTGAACTCTCAGCAGAGTTGTCGATGCTAATTAGTTACTCGTTTCTCAATATATAGTTGTACTGTAATTTGTAAGTCAAAAGGACGCAGCTGCTGCCGTGACTGCTGTTGAATTTCGGTGAAGAAAAAACTTGGAATCAAAAGACAGGCTACAGAGTGAAATGGCTTTTGCACCCTACGAGAAGGGCTATTGTCCATTCACTTAGGGTAATCGTAGGGCCAGTTTTGATGGGTCATTATAAGGACATTAGCACGACAGCCTGTGGCATTCGTTTGAAAAATAGCTTCGTACGCGCTCAAAATCTATTCCTTCAGTATCATGAAAATCATGGTTGTCGTTTGCTCTTTTTTTACTTTTTCTCACGTCTCCAAGTTTATTATTGCTCTACCGATGAACTTGCGAAAAAAATCATGTAATAATTGATCCTTCGTAATTCATCCGAATATCACCTTTAAATATATAAATTTTTGATAAGCGCCGTGACCATCACTGTCACGTTCGTTTAATTATGTTATACTCGAGAAAATGAAACACTAGAGCAAAATCCTTCATGTAAAAGAGTGCGTTTACAGTATATCATACCCTAAGTATTTGAAAATATAAATATAAATCTACTAATCGAACATTTTCTGTAATGAGTCTGAACTCGGATGAGTCGGCGCGGACGCCTTGTGACTCTATATATATATATATATATATATATATATATATATATATATATATATATATATATATTAGTATCCCCCGTCTCGGCTTCGCCCGAGATAATAATTTAACCGATTTCATAAATAATTCCATAATAACTAAGTAAAAAGTACTCTATATATAAAAATCTATATTTCTATAAATAATTAACCATAATTTATCTATCGTCGCATCTGTATAAAAAGCTGTTTCAATGTAGCCTCCACTTCAAAAAGCTGATATTTTACCGACCATTTTATACAATATATATATATATATATATATGCATATTAAATACGGCTTCAATGAAGAAAATTGTACTTTCGAGTTCGAGCGGTAGAAAAAAAATGTGCAAGTGCCTCGAGATGACGTTTACAGAGAGTATCATGTTCGGACTATAGGAAATATCTCGGGACGATTGCTATAGAGAGTTTTGTGTTAGGGATGTAGAATACAATTTCCAGTTATCCCAGGACGACTCTTACTGGGAGTGTGCGTGTTCGAATGATAGAATACTGATCTCTCCATAGAAGTCGTAATGACATACCTGGACATCGTTTCCCACCAACTATACATGACACTCCCCGTAGAAGTCGTTTCAAATCGTCTGGAAATCGCATTCTATCATACGAAAACGAAACTCCCCGTAGAAGTTGACCCAATATACCTGAACTTCGTTTACTATCAACTAAACACGATACCCCCGTAGACATCGTCCCGTCATACCTGGACATCATCTTCTAACGTCCGAACACGAAATTCCCCGTAGAAGTCGTTCGGAAAGACCTAGATATCGTATTTTACCATTCCAACACGAATCTTCCCATAGAAGATGATTTCCATATACTTGGATCTCGTTTTCCATCAACCAAATACAATATTCCCCGTAGAAATCGTCCAAAGACATCTGGACATCGAATTCTATCATCCGAACACACATCTGCGTATAGAATTCGTCTTGAGGCAACGGAATATCATCAACCGCCCGTACACGCCAATAGAATATTACTGAGTAGTCACCGTATTGAAAATATGTATATATAACATGTACAATATAATATACATACTATATATATATATATATATATATATATATATATATATATACTTTTTATATTTCCGTTTTTTCAATTAAATACCTTGATATTTTCGTAGTGATGTTAACTGAAATTCAAGCAAACTATTGATATGCGCATAGTATATTTTTTAAATAGTCAATTTATTAAATAGGCGATAGACGATATATTTTATTTACATATACATAATTTCGAGGTGTTGGTAAAGAACCCTATTTTGCCATCAGTTCTTTTGTTTGAACTAAAAAAAACATAATCACTTATCACAATTCTAAAGTTAATAGAATGTATAAAAATAAAAATATAATTTGTCGTCACAAACTATATTCAGTATGATTTGGCATACAGAACCATTTTATAAGAGAAGAGAAATAAAGACAAAGAGAGAGAGAGAGAGAGAGAGAGAGAGAGAGAGATGTTCCCATGTAAGAGAAAATAACATTCACAAAAATTAAATGATATCCATAAGGTGTGAGAGTAGTGTCAGATTAATCTGAAGAACAAAAAACGTAATACCGACTAACGTCACACCTTCTTTAGGATACGAATCCCAAAGTTGGATATGAACATTCACCTGAGCTGAGACCTGGTATTAATACTTTAAGCCGACTACATTGAGTTGATGTTCGTGATTCAAGACGCCACCTAGTGGCCGCTGGTGAAACTAACCACTAAAACTGTTAACTTAATTTATTGTTAAAAGTAAAATGATTTTCAAGAAAAAACATAGCCTATGTCCTTTCTAAAATAATATAGAATCTATATGTCAAATTTCAAAACAATCGGTTCAGTAGTATTTTCGGTTATCGCGTACAAACAAAAAGACGCTTTGTCTTGATAAATTAGTATGATATGATATGATATGATATGATATGAAGTATAATATGATATATATATATTATACATACTTACATTTTCTGTAATGATTATATTTATAAAGATACATTTGATTTTTAATATTGCCCATAAGCTCTGAAAACAAAGAAAACTCTCAAACGATTTAAAAACAACCTAGGGTGCATCTGCTATGGAAGGTGCTATTTTGAAATAATAAATATCATTTAATTTATTAATTTAATAACTTTCATACGTATTGTTAGATTTTATAAAAATTTTGATAGAATTATCTTTAAACTCATATTCTCCAGTAGAAATCAAAAAGAGTTTTACGTAATAATTAAAAAAAGTATATGAATTTAAGTGCAATCTCTAGCATCACTGATGTGCTTTGGCGGTAATCTCAGTGGCGCCTCTTGATTCCTATAAAGATCATCCAAGGATCAAGGATCACCCTCACATATAAAAAATTCTGAAATAAGCGATAATACATATATATATATATATATATATATATATATATAAAATTGTTTTTTGAACAAATAAAAATATTTTTATAATATAACACGGTTTATTAAATATTATTTTATAGAATTTTTCCATGTCAAAATCCAATATCAATATAGCATATCAAAAATACGTTCAATTTTAAAATATCAATTTCGGTTATGCTTTATTTGAAAATTATTAAATTGTTAGCTTTAAAACTCTAGATATAGTAAATGTATTAACTTTATTAGCCATTAAGTTTATTAATTCATTATGAATATTTTTCCGCAGTAATAATCAGAAAATTTGCCTTTGATTGCCTCATGTATATGATTTTCTATTAAAGGACCTAACAACTAATAATTGCAATAGACTGATAAAGTTATCATTCTGATGGCTATAAAATTTTTCTGAACTTTTTCTAAATATCATATTATTAGCTACTAAATATACACTTATATCCATTAGACATCTAAAAACTGTTGTTAGATTTCAATAATTTATTTCTCTGTTTGCACTAAAACTTCCAAACATAAAATGAAAAAAATATTAGGAGGAGAACTTAGTTTCCGACTTTATTTTCCAGAAAAAGGACGTTGATGATGGAAAATGGATACACGTTAGCTTAATCAAAATATTTTTCGTCATTTTTTATTACTTTTTCTGTTCTTTCTGGCAATACGGAGATACCGTGGCGAAAGAACGATGGCGGCTTCGAGGTGAACCAATCATCCATAAATCCTCGCACTTCTTGAACATGTCGGAAATGCGTATCAACGAGATCGTGCTGCATCGATATGAATATGTGCTAATCAGAAGGCGCTATGTCTGGCGAATACGCTGGGTCCAGCAACACTTCCCACTCGAGATCCAACAGGGTGTTTTTGACGACTTTCGCAACATGTGGCTAAGCGTTGTCATGCAAACGAATGACTTTGTGCCTATTGCTCGCGATTGCTGATCTATGTTCGATCAATTTCTGTCGCAAATCATTCAGTTAGCGTTAACGTTTGTATACCTCGGCAGTGATAGTTTCATTCGGTTTTAGCAGCTCGTAGTAAAACACACCCTTTTGGTCCCACTAAATGTACAACAATACCTTTTGACCGTGGACGTTCCATTTTGGTGTCGATGTGGACATAAGATTCATTTTTCATTGAACAAAAAATTATAATGTTTACACAAATCATGGCGCCTGCTAACCGAATTTTATTGGTAAATACCAAAACTAAAAATAGGTACTAGATCTAAACATTACATACTAATATACTAATACATTAATACATAACAATACTAGATCCGACACATCTGACTTTTCGTACTACTTATATCGCCATCTAAACGTGAAGGTTGGAAACTAAGTTCGTCTCCTAATAATATAAAATTATAAAAGAATTAGAAAAGAAAAGTGCGTACTTGGGTGAATACATAGACTAATATATTTTAATGCATTTATAGAAAGTTGATATAAAGTTTTTAGAAGGTATAAAAAACTTTTTTTGAACAAGAGAGGAAAAAAGAAAAGAGTTATGTGTTCGGACGATAAAATACGTCTCGAAAATACTTCGACAGTAAGTTTCGTATGGAATTCGCCCCCCCCCTCTCCTACTCACATATATGGAGGGTTGAGAAAAGGAGTGAAAACTCCGCTAAAATCGTGCCAAATTATACGGTACGACTTGGAACAGAATTGGCCGCAAGGTGACGACACCCTGTGTCGTTGCTCGTTCAAATGCATGTATTTAAGGAAAAGAGAGTTATATGCAGTGAACGTGGAGAGAGGGGAAAGTTAAATCTCTTCTCCCATACCTCTGCTTCTTTTTTTCCCCTTACTCGCTTTGGCTTTTGCTTTCTCTCTTGGCTTTTCAATCTTCTGTTGCACGCAAAATCATTGAGGGAATTCCAAGACAGCGACAACTACCGGACAAACTTATCTCCAACTAATTCTTCATAAGATTTTCCCAAGTGAGCGGAGTTTCCATTCCTTCTCTCTGCCTTCCATACTCGCATGTAAGAAAGAGACACGTCTAAATTCGCACATATCCCACGTTACTTAATCCGAATATTTAAATATAAAGTGTATAATATTGCAGCGTATTTAATGAAATCGTGTTTAATTATATCAGAAGACTGTCAATCTTTGTTGAATACGACAGTTTAACTCCAAACAGCTTCCTTCTCACTGTGGTTAAGCTGACACGAATTTTTCCTAGATTGAATTGCAATGGATTCAGATTATAATATCTCTTAACAGTGCTGTATACCCTGATCGAAGCGCCACGCTGAACTACCAGAACGGAAGTAAATATAATTCGACATCTCATTCCCTCAATTTTGATTGTAGAAAGTTAAAAAAAAAAAATTGTATGAATCTTAAGACGTGTTTACAAGTAGCGAAACCTTCTTAGAGTTAATAACATTTCTCTAAGTAGGTTAAAAAAAATTAAGAAAATTCGTTCAAATTTGTCTTTTTCTCCACTTGGTGCTAGTGCTTTTAAAAAAATAATTCTTATAAATTTTCGATATCATTGACATACATAATTCAAGTATCGCCACGTGTAGGACAAAATAATAAATCAAATAAAATTTGTTTTTCCGTTTTACGTATTGTATAAACAAAATAAGACGTCGAAGTAAATTTATAATGCACGAAATCCCCTGCAACTGATAATCACTATTTCTGTAGATAAAAAAGAGAGAAATTTAGTCTTGGCATATTCGAAGAGATGTCGCAACAAGCAGCAGTCAGTACCGTACATATATTATTAAAATAAAACGAACCCTGATGCTCATTATACTATTTTAAATTCATATTTTACTTAAGTAATTATAAAAGAAAATTAGGCGATACAACTAAATTATGTGTATATAATATTTTAATAAAATATGTGTATATAATATTTTACCTCATGCATTTTACTGTAGTTTTTACATATAAAAGAGAATTTATTTTTCAAAAAAACATCATGCGTGTAAGTTCGCAATCATGTATATATACGCGCACAATATACAGTGATTCATGAGGGAGTCGAGCGTCTCTGCGCGCGCCTTCTTATTTGAATATCATCTATTAGCTATAGTACGTCCGAGTGAGGCAGACGATGTTTGGTGGCGACATGTGGTTTTATTGCTTTTACTCTCTGCTCCAACAAACTCAACTTATTATATGCATGATTTTTGTATCGTAAAGGCCCTTGGGTAAAAGTACTATATATATATGTATTTGGAAATGATTCTGAATTCTCCCGAACAACGAAGTGAGATTTTTACACATGTTTCTGTATGCGACTAGTTCCATGCAATATATGTCAAAGCTGCGTGGACCCGTTTTAGAATTCCGCGAATGAACTTTTCTCTCGAGCAGATCAACTGCCTGCACAAAAAAATCTATAGAATAATAAATTTATATTTTTATAACATTAACAAATTGTCGATTAGAAATCAAACCTGTGCAACCTCCACCGCAATGATTACTACACATATTTAAATATATATATATATATATATATATATATATATATATATATATATATATAACTTAACTTAATATATTATCCAACTCATGTAAATGAAAATAATTTATTTAGAATGTATGATTATTTATTGTAAACTCTCAATAGAGGATTTCGATAAAAATTTGGACTGTGTTCTGATACTCTCGTTGTTACGTTCTTGGCGTTCACTTATTATGAATATGAGAGTACTACTACGAACATAAAGTTTAAAAAAATTAATTGAAATATACTTGCGGGCCCGTTTTCAAAAAATATATGGTATTTAAAATGGACCAAATGTTGAGAAATAGTGGCCTTCACAAAAAAGTACCCAAAATAGACAAAAAGTATGCAATACGTGATTGTAGAATGTTTATAAATTTGTTGTACTTGATGCATTATTAGGTTTTCTTTTCATGTTTAAGTTTTTAAATATTAGTTGTATATTATACTGTTTTAGTTGTATGTTTTACTGTAAATTTAAAATACAAAAAATTGTACTTATGACATCGTTATAAACTAATAAATATTTTTATCAGTCTTTAGTGTTATACAACGAGCATCACGAGGAGGGAGCAGTCGTCTCTAGTTCTTAATATGTATGTTTGCCGCTATCATATGCGTGCATATGCTGTACATAATTTGCTTTTTTCAATTAAAGAAGAAGAAATAAGATTTAATTCCTAATTACTATGACGTTTAATAAAGAATTATTGAACTCTAGGAGAAAGGCCGAATACATTAAATTTTTCAACTTTGTAAAGCTTTTCTAGTTGAAGGAAGCATTCCATATGGCTATAGAAGCATATGGAATATATATGCTTATAGATTGAAAATAAACACCTGCTTGCTGATGAAGAAAAAAAAGGAGTGCAGAAGAGGGTTTACGGTCGCATGTTGTTAAGAGGACTCATATAAAATATAGTTTTCGCAGTACCAGAGAAGAGACTGACTTCGTCGAAATCAATTGAAACGAGCATATGTTTCACATGTGCTTTATTTTGTGAAAGAACCGATCTCTATATAAGCGTCCAACTATAGAAGTCGGTAACATCTAATGCATGCAATAGTCCGATTACGGGCCAGACTTTTTGCTAATCACCAACAATTAACGTCCCGTCCGATCACCGCTGATATTAATTAGACGAAAAGTTACTGTGTTGTTTTTTTCATAATCTAGGTGAGCGTAATGCTGTCGACTACTGTGTCCTTTCGTTCAAGAGGATGACGCCTCTATGCATTATGCTGATGCGCTTTTCAGAGAACTTATAGATAAATAATCGGAACATCAAAAAAGTAACTGATTAATTAACCGCTGTGATCTGTCTACATTCTCTATAGACTATTCTTTATGAGGGCTACAAATGTTTAATTTAGCGAGCCACTTCAAGCTAATTCACTAATAAAGCGTTATAATAAATAGATTTATTATAGTATAATCACTGATTATTCCCCACACATTGCTTTGTCCTTGTAATAATCTTTTTTGTACATATAAACTTCTTTCTTAAAGTAAGTCGCATTAATTTCATTATTAATTTAAAATACTTTTAAAAAAACATTAACTTTATTGTATATTTCATTGATATCGTGTTTCATCATATCGTAATGTACTATATAATGAATTTATTTAACATAAATACTATAAAATGAATTTATTTAACACAAGGAAAGAAGTTTATCCACGAGGATGAGTGGCAAAAGACTAACTAAACTGTTACCAATTTAAGAGTTCTGAATTCCTTCATTAATACTGAAAACCAATTTAAAAATGCAGACATCCAGTATGAAAAACAATCGAGATGCTGGTAAATAAGAAAATATCTGCAATGCACATTATCACAGAGTAATCGCAGCTGTAATTGACTCGACCGGACTCAGCTTATAATCTTATAAGAGTATATAGCTGTTTGTTTCCCAAGTAGTTTTCGATCAATTATTTAGGCAAAGCTCGTATAAGCCAAAAGTATCAATGTAAATTCACCATTTTGTATAAGTTAGTATAATGCAGAAGGTTATGAAATTTGGCTTAAAATGGAAGATATTTTATACACATAAATATATGAGGGTTGATTGATAAGTTTCCGGCCTGTCCAAGAAAAACAACGTTTTTAAGAATTTTTTTTATTTTTCAACATAATCTCCTCCGAGACTGATACATTTCTCACAGCGGTGTTCTAGTCTAGTAATGCCATCTCTATAGACTGATTCGTCAAGCTCCTCAAAATACCCATTTACAGCTTCGATTACTTCTTCATTGTCCTCAAATCTCTTACCACCAAGCCATTTTTTTAAGGTTAGGAAACAGGTAATAGTCACTCGGGGCTAGGTCTGGAAAGTAGGGAGGGTGCGGCATCCATTCCAACTTCAGATCGTTGATTATAGCCATCGCAACGATTGATATGTGCGCTAGTGTGTTATCGTAATGAAACAAGATTTTTTTCTTCGCCAGATGAGGTAGTTTAATTTTCACTTCGTAACTCAAGCGTTGCAATAAGTCTGTGTAGTATTGACCAGTGATAGTTTTACCCTTTTCAAGGTAATCAATATATATATAATACCTCTTGCATCCCAAAAAACAGTAGCCATAACCTTGTTCACCGAAAACATTGTTTTTGCCTTCTTTGGAGTTGGTTCTCCTGGTCCAATCCACTGTTTAGACTGTTGTTTGGTTTCAGGAGTGTAGTGGTGGGCCCAAGTTTCGTCAACGGTTACGAATCGACGCAAAAATTCGCTTGGATTACGCTTATACGACGCCAAATTGGCGATAGAAATGTTCTTTCGAATCAATTTTTGGTCGACTGTTAGCAAACGCGGCACCCATCTTGCACGGAGCTTTTCCATATAAAAATATTGGTGTAAAATATTTTGTACACGTTCGTATTACATCTTACAGGTCTCAGTTATCTCACGCACTTTTAATCTGCGGTCTTTCAGCACTATTTGATGGATTTTTTTATCATATCTGGAGTTGTGACCTCAATGGGGCGTCCTGAGCGAGGCTCATCAGAGGTGCTCACACGACCCTTTTGAAACTCGGAAACCCACTGCTTAACGGTTGAATATGATGGGGAGGATGTCCTCAGTGTGAGTCCATCTCTTTAATTTCCTTCGGCGTTAACCGCTTCAAATAAAAGTATTTGATGACAGCACGATTTTCAAGCTTTTCCATTTTTACGAAAAAAACAGAGGCGTCTTGTTCAGCGTGCTCTCAAATTTAAACTAACATGGCGATCGGACTGAAACTATAGCTACAAGCTATCTAAGGATGGTACTATAGAACACCACCTCAAGGTAGGCCTAGTGGCGCCATCTCTTGGCCAGACCGGAAACTTATCAATCTACCCTCGTAAGTAGAAGGTTATGAAATTTTACATCGTTTTTTAACGACGGGTCATAATTATAAAGACTTTTATGAATGCTTTTATAAATGTTTATTTCAGATAGCGAAAATTATTGTCAACTATCCTATAAAAATTGAAAACAGTTTAATATCAAGAATTGGCTAATTTAATATTTTAGTTTCATAAAAATTAGACATTTTTATTTAAATTTCCCAGTTCATAGATATTAATTGGCGGTATCATTCATAAAGAAAAACTGGTTAGTTTTTAGCCCATGCTAGACGTTTAGCAGTATAATAAAAAGAATTATTAAAACAAAACAATATATTCGTTAATTAAGAAGAGTAAAAAATTTGCAAGTAATGGTCCATTACTGGTCAATAACTTAGAAAAACAACTTTAAATGTATATATATATATATATATATATATATATATATATGTATGTATATGTTCGTACATGCTTTTTTTACCTTAATTTACAAGAAAGAATATTATGGTCGAAAAATGATTTTTTTTTCAAATTAAAGCTAAATTTTAGAATATTAAACTATATAATTTTACAGTTAATATAAAAAAATGATCTTAATACTATGAAATAACACAATCGACATATTTTTTCATATGGAATAGGGATCAGTAAAGTGAACTCATAAAATTTAAACTATATTATTTAGATGGTAATGGGATATGAGGTTAACATAACTTCATTACATTTATGGGAGTTTAGTTTGATATTAAAATCCTCCACAATATATTGTTTCGAGTTTCGGAATATCTATTATTATATGAAATATAATTATGATTATTATCACTAATGATTAGCGATGATTAACGATAGTTATCATTTACCGTTTTAAGTTACAAGACATTATTATGTCATTTTGTATAAACAAATATTTTTAAGACTCCAACTGATTATTAATTGTTTTCAGAACATCAAAATTAGTATTATTTTCGAGTTATACATGGTTTTATTTTTAATTGGCGAGTAATATAATTTTTATTCTTGTTTATTTTATATAATAATAAATTGTTTAATGCAGTGTTTTTATTTACTATATTTAGCGTAATTTTTTATTTATAATGTAAAATATTTGTTTTTAATGCTTGTCTTATATATACCTACTTACTAAAGTACAAACAGAAATTATATTTTAGTAACTTATTTCATTATATGAGTTTTCGTATCCAAATGATCAAATGTTATTATTTGCTATTATTAACTTTACTTACATAGTTTGATATAAAACAAACCTATAAATATTTTTTCAGTCTTACATAGATATAATTATGAGGTGTATTCAAAATATAAGTTTTCCGAGTTTGGCGTTTTTCTCAGATGCCACCAACAACTGATCACAGTTTTAATATAGTTTCTACAGATAAAAGCGGAATTCGCTTTGGTGACAAATAATACTGTTTTCAGCAGTACGAGTTCGACAATCATGGAGCTAGTAGTGTGAAGCGAATTCGATTGAGAATTTCTTGCGGTTCTCAATTTTTTAATTGCAAAAGAGTTAAACAGGAATCAGATTTACAGTAATTTGGTGATTATTTATCGTAGAGACTGTATAAGTGTGCAGGTGGTGTGAAGATAGCGCACAGATTTTTTGACGGGATCCGCAGAAGTGTACGATGAGCAGCACACTGGACGCCCAAAAAGCGCAATTACCGACGATGCGATTGCAGTAGTTGAAAACATTATTCAAGAGAACAAATAATGGACTCTTGTTGATATTTTGGAAATATCCAATTCACGGAATTTTAATTCGTATAGTATGGTCAGAGAATCTTGGTTACAGTAAAGTTTGTGCAATTTATTCCTATATGTGAATCCAATGAAATAATGACCATCAAAAGGCTCAAAGAGACAATTTAAATTGTTAAAACCAGAGTCATCTTCCATTGACTGATCAGCTGTCTTCTAGGATAATGTCATCTAGTTCATAAAAAATTATTTGATGATTACATAAGCCAGCATTCAATAAATGTTTATTTTTCCATATTATCTTAAGTCAAATCCGATCGAGAGGGTCACCATACTTTTAAGACTTATATTGTCACTTTTGTGAACGAAAACCATAAGATGTTGAATGATATAGTCTCAAACTGAGCTTCTCATTCTTCACTTAATACATTTATTAGTTAGATTCTAGCATTATTCAATTTTGCTAGAGAACTGATTCCACCAGATACGTTATGTTATAAAAACCTCAAAACACTGACTGGTTTTCCCACAATTCTAGAAATTTTTTTCATATTATTCATGCAAACGGTACATATATTCGGTAAGTAACTTCAAAGTAATCTGAAATACAACTTATTACTACAGTAAATTATATTAAAAATTAAAAATTAAAAATAAAATGAAATTAATAATAAAACAATTTAATTGTACTTATTTATTAATTTGAAATTAATAATAAAATAAACATAACTGAACTCAGTTAGTTTAGTTAATTAAACTAACTAAACTTTAACTAAACCAATTTAGTTCCTGAGAATGAATCGTAGTGATTCGAAACGTCGGACACCAAAGGTGAATCTAAATTTAAGGTGGTCGAGGCAGTCAGGTTGTCCTTTACTAACATAGAATATTGTTTTTATTAGTTTTATTTTATATTATTATTAATTTTATTTTATTATTATTTTTAATTTTTAATTTGTAATATAATTTATTGTAATAATAAGTTCTATTTCAGATTCTTCGGAGGTGAATCTAAACAAGGACAGTTTGACTGTCGTTCTTTTAGCTAATATATTATATTATAAAAACTGTAAAACCTATAAAAATATTTATTAATTCATTTCAAAATGTAGATTAACCTTTAGACTGCCGGATTGGCTCATATATGAGCCACCTGTGGCCTTGACAGCTACTCTAGAGATGTGAGGTGTTGTGTATAAATTTTGCACATCAAAAATATCAATTTATAAGGCAAAAATGCCAGCAGTCTAAAGGTTAAGATGTTTTGAATCCCTATGACGTTATCTTTATTGTAGCTTTATTAGTGAGTATTTATTTTAATTATAATAATAATTAAAAAAATTTAATAATTAATTTATAGTAAACTAAGTTTTCTAATAAAGTTTGCTAAGCGAGCACTGATAGTATGAGATAAATTTTAATTTAATAATTATTAATTTAAATGTAATAAACGTCGAATTTCTTGAAAAGTTTATCGAGCTTAATTTTACAATTAATTAAAAACTTCATAATTACAATGGGAAAAGAAATATAAAATTGGATTCAATTGAATAATTGCACTGAATGTTCATAATTGGACTAAATGAGAATAAGTCTTATTTTTAAACGAATAGTTTTACTTATTGCAACTTCTAAATTTATGCTAAAACTATAGAAATAATGGAAAGTAAAAATATACTCTCATGCAATTGTAACCTATGAGAAAATATCGTTTCCTAAAAGTTAAATTTTAGGAAAAACTTCTAGCTAAACTTTTAGACTGTCAAATTTCCTCTACGGATTTCTAACTAAAAAATAATAATTTAAAAATTTTTTGAACACACTTTATTTTTTAACAATCGAATTTAATTGTTTTAAAGAAATTATTAAATATGTTGCTATAATATTAAAAATGGTTTTCCTTAAATGGCTAACTTTTGAAATCACTGTTATTAGTTTTTATTCTCTTTCGTTATTATTTCGTTGTCATTATAAATCAATAGCTAAATTTATTGATTCTATCCTGTAAATTGTGTTAAAAATAATAAAAATAGAAAATAAAAACATTATTAGCACGCGGAAGCATAATAAAAGCATATAAAGTATAGATTATAAAACTTGCATGTGATTCTACTTATTTGTATAAGGCGTTCATCGAATTTTGACCACAAAATATTGTTCATTATTTGTTATTTTAACATAAGTATTTATCTATGTATAAGAAAATATATCGAATAATCTACATTTTTATAGCATATAAACGATATCCTATCTTCGCTACCATATTCCATATGGTATGCTCTAACATATAGCATGGCTGTGCATGAAATTATGGATGTACTTCAAAGTATTGAGAGGCGAACTTAGTTTCCGATCTTCACGTTTAGCTGGCGATATAAGTAATAAGAAAAGTTATATGTGTCAGATCTAGTACCTATTTTTTAGTTTTGGCAGTTATCAATAAAATTCAGTTAGCAGGCGCTATGATTTGTGTAAACATTATAATTTTTTGATCAGTGAAAAATGAATCATGATTAATGGTTTTTTCGACATGTCCTTTTGCACTATTTTGATTTGAAAAGAAGTTGAATAGAACTTATAGATTTCTTCAAGAATGTTATGGCGAACAAGCTCCATCATTTACGACATGTAAAGAGTGGTTTCAGCAGCTTAGAAGTGGAGATACTGATGTTAATGACAAAGAACGTTCTGGACAGTGTATTAATAGTGAATTGCAAGCATTATTGGATGAAAACTCAGCTCAAACGCAGAAAGAAATGGCTAATAAATTAGGAGTCAGTGACAGAACAGTTGGCAAACATTTACATGCGATGGGAAAGATTCATAAAGAAGGAAAATGGATGCCACATGATTTGACCGAAAGTGCCATTATGAATCGATACAACATCGCACTGTCTTTGCTTGCCAGGTAACAAAAGAAGTTTTCTGTGGCGTATCTTCACTGGTGATAAAAAGTGAATCTATTACGACAATTCTAAGCACAAAAAGTCATGGATGGATCAGGTCAACCGTCCACATCGATACCAAAACGGAACATCCACGGCTAGAAAGTATTGCTGTGCATTTGGAGGGATCAACAGTTTGATGTACTGAAAATTGAATGAAACTGTCACTACCGAGGTATAAAAATGCCAACTGAATGATTTACAACAGAATTTAATCGAACATAGATCGGCAATCGCGAGTAATAGGTGCAAAGTCATTCTCTTGCATGACAACGCTCAACCACATGTTGCGAAAGCCGTCAAAAATACCTTGTTATAGCTCGAATGGGATGTGTTCCCGCATCCAGCGTACTCGCCAGACATAGCGCCTTCTGATTACCATCTATTCGGATGGATATAACACGACCTCGTTGATATGCACTTCCGACATGTTTAAAAAGTGCGAGAATTTTTGGATGATTGGATCGCCTCGAAACCACCCTGATTCATTCGCCACGGTATCGTCATATTGCTAGAAAGATGGGAAAAAGTAGTAGAAATGACGGAAAATATTTTGATTAAGCTAATTTATGCCCTTTCCATCATAAATGTCCTTTTTCAGTTAAAAAAGGTTGGAAACTAAGTTCGCCTCCTAATATTATAACTTATATAAATCAAATGAATAATATTAATTATAAGAAATAATAATTTTATTAAATAGTTCAGGGTACCGCAGATTCATAAGAGAAACGAGAGAGTCAAACATTACTAGTTATAATGCAAAGCGCTCATTCAAATATTTATTTATTATTAAATATAAATATTTTTAAAAATTTGCAAACATACTTATAGAAAAAATGAGATTATCTAACAAATGTGAACATAGTCTTTATTTTATTAAAAATAAATGTAACAAGAATAATTTAACGAATATATGAAATATAGAATTAGTGTATTACATACTAATTGAATGAAAGGACGCATTGGTCTAGTAGCCAGAGCGCGCATTGAGCGATCCACAAGGTTAGGCAGCCTCTGCCACTACTTAGTTGAGTAACCGCGTATATGCTGAGACCTTGTTTATCGCTTAGGTATTTTTTGCACACAACGAAGCGAGCGAAATGTGTAAGACTTACACATTGGGTGCCGGAGTCTACAAAATGTGAGACAGTAAAAATACGCAGGAGATACATACCATATATGTAAAAATCTTTTCATAATATATACATGGAATAAATAAAAATAAATTTTTGTAAGATATCAAATTGAATGAAATTTATTACAAATATTTAAAAATATAATAAACTTATTATTACTAATTCAAAAACAATATTGTGGAAAGCAAATTTGCCTATAAAAATTTGCCCAAAAAATATAATTTTTTTATTTATTTCTCGTCATATTCATTATTTTCCGATCTTGTTTAGTAGTAAAATTGTATGTAATTATTTTTGTAGTAATTTAGACATATGCCATATCAATACTAATTTATATAATTCAAAATTACATTTTCATAGTTTAAAGTATAGAGCATTATTTTTGTTATGAATTCTAGATAGACTAACTACAAAAATAGTCATATATGAAGTTTTAACGTAACATCATATCGGAAAGTATTGGGTTTACCAGTATGTTTCCAGCGTTTGTCAAAACATGGTGTCACTCGTGGATCCCAGATAAAAATTTCAGACTTTATGTGTTATATTTGTAGGTTGTGTAACTGAAAAACTATTCAGCATTATGTTTGAGCATAATTTTCGGTGTCATTTATTTTATCGAACAAAATCATGACATGATGCCAGCCAAATAAACATCATTTGCCGGAAGCGCTGCTTCTATTCTTTAATATGAGAAAAATTGCGGTTAAGACCTATCATTTCCTTTTGGAAGCTTATTGGGCAGTATGTATTGGCGAATCGACGGGCCGCAAATGGTTCAAATGGTTCAAAAGTGGTGGTTTTGAAGTTGAAGACAAGTATCGCTCCAGTAAGTCGAAGATGAGTTTTGAAGAGGAAGAATTAAATGTATTGCCAAATGAGGATCCGTGTCAGATTCAAGCAGAACTTGCTGCTTGATTCATTTAAATGGTTCGAAACTGACTGACATACGCATTAAAATCGGGAAAGGTTCAACGTAGATTTTTCATTTCCGAAATAGTGCTGCAGCGGTATAAAAATAAATCATTTTTGCATCGTATGGTAATGATGGTTTCACTGGTAATGAAAAATAGATTTATTATGATAACCCTAGATGAAAAAAATCGTATACAAAGCCCGGCGAGCTCGCCCAATCGATGACGAAGCGAAATATTCGCGTTAATGAGTTCATGTTCTGCATATGGCGGGATCAACAGGGTATCGTATACAACGAACTTCCGAGTCGGTAAACCATCAAAGGACCATTGCATTGAACCTAACATATTCGTTTGAAATGAACATTACAGAAAAAATGGCTAGAATATGAGATCAGACATGAGTCCATTATTTTTCATCACGATAACGCTCAGTGACATGTTATGACTTTGTCCAAAAATATTTGAAGAATAGTGGATGGGAAATTCTGCCACACTTGCTTTACAATCCATAAATGACATCATCTGACTACAACTTATTTTGAACAATGCAAAACGCTCTTTCGGGAACACGCTTCAGTTTCAGTTTAGTAAAGGGAATCAACAATTGGCTCGAACCGTTCGTAGGCTCGAAATATGAAAAAAAATTTTGGTCCGGTATTCATAAATTGCCAGAAAGATGGCAAAAAGTTATAGTTTCTGATGGAAGATACTTTGAATAAAGGATGCGTAACCATGTTTTCATAATAAAACCTTCCATTTTGGGAAAAATGTTGGAAACTAACTAGTAAACCAAATCATAAATAAAAAAAAATAAATAAAAAATTATATTGAATAAGCAACTTGAAAATATAGTATTTGTTACTAACTTTATAACTATTAACTGCACCATGTTTTCGCCTTGATGGCTATGTTATCTTAAAATGTGTCCAAAAATCTATTAAATTTGATCTGGCAACGTGGCACAAGTCTATACAAATAATTTGTTGCTTGCCTTCAAAATGTCTGACTACGTGCAAACAAGTTCCTTTTAAAAAATAAAAATTTAATAAAAAGGCTAATTGTTAAAAACGTTGAGCAAAACAAATACCTCATAAATTAATTAAAGCATTTAATTTAAATTAGTACTAAAAATATGCTACTACATTCAATTTAATAGATTTAATTTAAAAAAAATATGTCAAAAAATTCTAAGTATTATGTTGAAAAGTATAAGTTACATCGATAAAAATATTTTAATCAGGGTACAATTATTATTTGAAAAAAGTGTTAAAAATCTCAATTCTAGTTCAATCTCTGATGTCAAAAGTTGTCTTAATAGTAATAATTATGATTAAAAATTTTTATCCTGTTTAATTTTTTACTTATTTCTTATTTAAGAAATATTCGGAAAAAACAATCGTAAAAAAGGAATTTATTGTATACATATCTGTTTAATGGCACTAAAAGAATTAAATATTATATTTATTTGATGGTTGCGGTCACTTTACATATATCCGTCAAATACATCCATTCTGACTTCCTGTACATTTCCTTCCTTTAGACATGGATATCGACTCTCCCTCCCTCTCTCTCTCTCTCTCTCTCTCTCTCTCTCTCTCTCTCTCTCTCTCGATTTAGTGAGGGGTGAAATATTAACTTTCATAAAGCAATGCTTGATAATTGCAATTTACTAGCAAAAGCTGTAGTATTATCTGATGTTGATTTTTCTACATTTTAGTATAATGAACTGTTTGCTCAACTACAAGTAGAGTTATTAAGATAGATGAACGCGATGTTTTACCTCTTAAGTAGCAAGAAACATAACAAACATATTTCTTCCTATTATTATTCATATACATTATGCCTTTATAAATAGAGACTAGTTCTTAGCAAGTACTATGTTACTCAAAGTTTTTATATGTGGTGAACTCTCTAACTTCATAAAACACCTCTTTTTTCAATCTTCCCAATGGTTTTCGTAAGGACTTAAACATTTCAAAATAAGCCAAAATAAACATTTTAAACAACTACGGACATTTTTATAGTTTATAAGGAAACAAAGTTTATATAAATGATTAACAGTTATGTTACATAATAATAAATTAACAATACAATTATCTTCAATTTTTTTTAATTTGTACCCGAGAAATTATTCTATTTGTTTTTGTTAAATTTATGATTTAATAAAATTTAAAGAAAGCAATAAAAGGTTAGTATAATAATTTTGTTCAAAGAATGTGCTTCAATTTATCCTATTCATTATTATAATAAATCTATATAATATAGACGTAAGGTTTTCTAATGAATACATACGTATGAGGTCGGACAATTAAGTAATGCTTAATTAATTAAGTAAGACAATAAGATTAAAAAATTGAGTATAATTAAAAATTAAGGCAGATCGCTGCGATCCACTTTAAAGTAGTCCCCTCCCGTATCTATACACTTATTCCAGTGAGTTTTCAAGTTTTCGTAGCAATTCTGGAACACGTCTTGTGGAACCTTTCCGAGTAACCTCGTCACAGATTCTTAGATGTATTCAACTGAGACAAAATTTCGATCTTTAACGAATTTTTTCAAATAAGAAAATGTCGTAAGGTACATGTCTGGTGAATAGGGCGGTTGTGCTAACATTGCGATGCCTTTAGATGCCAAAAATTGAGAGACACTAAACGCACAGGGAGTATTGTCGTGATGCAGAACCCAAGCTTCGCGATCTCTGAACGCACTCTGATTACCCATTTTCGTAATTTTTCGAGCATATTGCGATAGAATACTTGATTTACGATTTGTCCAGGTGGTACAAACTCTTTGGACATGCTCATTCTCGCCTTCTTTGGCCTTAGCGCTTCAGAGGACAGCCACTGTTGACTTTGTCGTTTAGTTTCGGGGCATATTGAAAGAACCAACTTTCAAGAATAGGATCACTTTCAACCTGCTCGAGACAATCTTGAGCGATGTTCATTCGGTCGCCTTTTTGCTCATTTGAAAGGTTCTTCGGTACCATCTTCGCGCACAGCTTTTTCATAACAAAATCTTCGGTTAAAATCGGTGTAACTGTTTTCTAGTTAATATTCAACTCGTCAGCTAATATTCGATTGGTTAGTCGCTAGTGTTGACGAACAAGGGCGCGAACGCGCTGCGCATTGGCATCGGTTTGTACTCCAATTGGCCTTCCGATCCGCGCCTCATCTTCGACGCTTTAACGGCTTTTTTTACAATCGGCATACCACGGAAGTATCTGACTCTCAAGTACTTCAATGCTATCATACACCTTAAGTACTTTTTCATAAGTTTCTGTCGCGGTGTCGCCGAGTTTCACACAAATTTAATTGCAGACCGTTGCTCTAAATTTTTCTATCATATTTCTTTTTCGACAGATCCGAGTTATATTTCCCTTCGATTATGTATTAATCATCTTATATTAATTATTACTTTCTTAACTTTATTCAGATTTGCTTATCTTTTATTGATCTTAGAATGAAATACGTGTTTTCTACAGTCAAAATTTTACAAGTAAAAAACTTAAAAAAATTATCAGGCTTTCCAGCATAGATCTAGTCAGATTTTCGTAACTTCTCCCTATTTTAGTAAGAATGACGTTTTTCTAGGCGGAATCTTGAAAGTAAGAGAAGTAAGGAAATGGTTAGACTTTTTATGTTGATTCTAGTTAGATTTCCTCAACTTTTTCTAATATTGGAAAGAACGATTTCTTTTCTAGTTGAAACCTTAAGAGTATAAAAATTAGATATATTACACACGCGAGCGCGCGCGCTTTTTTAATATAAATGTGTATGTGTGTACGTGCGTGTGTGCGCATGTGTGTACATATATATATATATATATATATATATATATATATAGGGTGTCCAAAAAGTTCCGGAACACCTTAATAATTTTCCAAGTAAACTGATTTTGGTCAAGGTCAAGGTCAATCTAGAGGTATCTTTTGTCAAGGAATTTAATACTGGCATTGGATTTGACCTTGGATTGGACTTTGAAGATTATTTTAAGGTGAACTTTGTATTTTCAAATGGGAACTCCTATATTTGACAACGGAAATCGAAAGAGCAGAAAAGTTTACGTTCAAATATGTGCTCAAGTCATGGGTCAAGGTTGACCTTGATGGTCACACAAGATCATTTAACCTCGAATGAAAAAGTGATTATAAAAAAGTGCTTAAAGTGAATGGTAGTGATGTCCTGAGTCGTAGCCAAGTGCTTCGGTGGTATACCGATTTTAAAAAAGGCCGTGAGAGCGTCAAAGACGAGGCGTGAAGAATGAGCAACTCCAAAGTGAAAGCCATGTTCATTTGCTTCTTCGACAATAAAGAGGCGGTTCACAATAAGTCCAAGGTCACTATTAAATCCCTTGAAAAAAGCTATCTCTAGATTGACTTTGACCTTTTCAAAAATCAGTTTACCTGGAAAATTATTAAGGTGTTTCGCTACTTTTTGGACACCTTATATATATATATATATATATATATATATATATATATATATATATAAATGAATGTATATGTGATTGTTTGTCCTGGATAAACTCCGAAACTACTGAACCGATCGCGTTCAAAATTTAACCACGTCTTCTACATAGTCAGGAATAGGTCATAGGTTATTTTTTGGCAAATTCGACAAAAATATAAAAAATTGGCAAATTAGGTAATCACTTTACCAACGATTTGTAATGTATATGCTATAAAAACACTGCTGCGCTAGGCCCCGCATAGCATCGAAGCAGATGGTCAGGTCAGAAAGAGAGAGAGAGAGAGAGAGAGAGAATAAGAGGTATAGAGCGCACGGACGCGCATGCTATAGGCAGCTATAAACAACTGCAACACCCACTAATCCGGTAATCCACGTTAAACCCTTGGGTTCCTCTTCTCCCCCCTCCCGCCAACCTAGACAAGGTTGCTAAATAAATATATATATATATATATATATATATATATATATATATATTTAATTTTCCCAAGAAAACATTTGAGTAAAGGTCCTTATATATATATCATATCATATCATACTAATTTATAAAGACAAAGCGTGTTTTTTTTTGTACGCGATAATCGAAAAAACTACTGAACCGGCTGTTCTGAAATTTGACATATAGATTCTATATTACCTTGGGAAGACATAGGCTATGCTTTTTATTAAAAATCATTTTACTTTCATCAATAAATTAAGTTAATGGTTTTAACAATCAGTTTCACCAGCGGCCACTAGGTGGTGTCTTGAATCACGAACATCAACTCAAAGTAGTCCGCTTAAATATTAATACCAGGCCAGCTCAGACAAATGTTCATATCCAACTTTCGGATTCGTATCCTAAAGAAGGTATGGCGTTAGTTGGTATAACCTTTTTTGTTCTTCAGGTTAATATGACACCCTTCTCACACCTTATAGATATTTTTTGATTTTTGTAAATTTTATTTTCTCTTACGTGGGAAAATCTCTCTCTCTCTCTCTCTCTCTCTCTCTCTCTCTCTCTCTCTCTCTCTCTCTCTCTCTATCTCTATCTCTTTCTATTTTTCTGTCCTTCTTTCTCCTTCTCTTATAAAATGGTTCTATGCCAAATCATACTGAATATAGTTTGTGACGACAAATTATATTTTTATTTTTATACATTCTATTAACTTCAGAATTGTGACAAGAGACTATGTTTTTTTTAGTTTGAACAAAAGCAACGATGACAAAATAGGATTCTTTACCAACAACTTTGAAACTATGAATATATATAATATATCGTCGCTTCTGCATAAAAGAGCAATATCTATCATATGCTTCAAAAATATGCTATTCGTATACCAATATTTTGATCGAATTTAGTTGGCACCAGTACTAAAATATTCACGGTATTGAAGAACGGTATTGAATTGAAAGAACGGGTATATACGAAACATATACAAATATATATATATATATATATATATATATATATATATATATTCGGACGGTAGAATACGATGTCCAGGTGTCTCCGAACGACTTCTATGGGGAGTTTCGTGTTCGGATAGTAGAATAAGATGTCCAAGCGCCTCGGAACGACTTCTAAGGGGAATTTCGTGTTCGGACGGTAGAAAACGATGTCCAGGTATGACGGGACTATTTCCACGGGGAATTTCATGTTCGGACGGTAGAAGACGATGTCCGGGTATGACGGGACTACTTCCACGGGGAATTTCATGTTCGGACGGTAGAAGACGATGTCCGGGCATGACGGGACGACTTCTACAGGGAATTGTGTGTTCGGACGGTAGAATACGAAGTCCAGGTGTCTCCGAACGACTTCTATGCGGAGTTTCGTGTTCGGATAGTAGAATAAGATGTCCAAGCGCCTCGGAACGACTTCTAAGAGGAATTTCGTGTTCGGACGGTAGAAAACGATGTCCAGGTATGACGGGACGTCTTCCACTGGGAATTTCATGTTCGGACGGTAGAAAACAATGTCCAGGTATGACGGGACGTCTTCCACGGGGAATTTCATGTTCGGACGGTAGAAGACAATGTCCAGGTATGACGGGACGACTCCCACGGAGAATTTCGTATTCGGACGGTAGAATATTATGTCCAGGTATCACGGGACGACTTCTATGGGGAGATTCATGTTGGAACATTCGAATACAATATCGGGATGTTTTGGAACGACTTCTACAGGGAGCGTTAAAGAGACTTCTATAAAGAGATTCATTTTCTATCATTTGAACATGCACACTCCCAGTAAGTTGTCCTGGGATACCTGGAAGTCGTATTCTACCTTCCGAACACAAAACTCTCTATAGCAGTCGTCCCGAGACATGTTCTATATTCCGAAAATGATACCCTCTATAAACAAACTTTATAAAACTCTCGAGACACTTGAGCATCTTTTTGTACCGCTCGAACTCGAAAGTACAATTTTCCTCATTGAAGCCGTATGTAATATGCACATATGTGTGTATTAAATACGGTTGTAAATTCTGTATATACATACTGTATATACAGAAGCGACGATGGGTACATTACGGTCAATTATTTATAGTAATATAGATTTTTATATATAGAGTACTTTTTACTTAGATATTATTGCATTGCTTATGAAATCGGTTAAATTATTATCTCGAGCGAAGCCGAGACGGGGGATGCTAGTATATATATATATATATATATTGTGACGAGTCAGAAGGCGTCCGCGCCGACTCATCCGAGTTCAGACTCATTACAGAAAATATTCGATTAGTAGATTTAAGACCCTGCGATTTTGTTATTTTGTTATTACGCTTACGTTCACATCTATTCTATAAAAATCAACTTTATCAAAGAAATGTTATTAAATTAGTGATTTACATAATTTATACTTCAGATAGGTTAATTTTATGTTTAAGAGGAAAAAAAACTTATTTAGAATAATATATTTTTTGTCCCTTTGAAATAATAATAGAGGATTGAGCAAACCGTCAACTATATAAAAAAAGGAAAAAAATTATGCTTCTGTGAAAATGGAATTTAGTATTGATAATTTCATGATTTTTTTTTTTTTATTTTAATGCAGTGAAAAGGTACTCATTGATTAGTATGCATAACAATTAAGAAGATTTCATCTCACCTTGCTATTGATGTCACTATTTATATGTACATTTAATAATAATATCTTTAATACAGTCCGGAATTTATACATTATGGCACATAGATTCCTTTACTCTAAGAATTTTAAATGCTTCCAAAAACTTATAATGGTTTAAGCGATACCATAATCATAAAGAAAACTAGTTTTTGAACTTCGAAAATAATTTATAATATTAGATTTTACGTTCTATCGAATTTTGTATCTATCACCAGTGAAGAAAAATTTATTTATAAACATTATATAGAATAAATTATTTCAGGAAAATTTATTCAAAGGTAGCATAATCCCGTGAAAATATATAAAATAAAATTTATGTAAAGGTAATAGTTCCGTGATTCGGGCCGCTGGAATCGCGTTCGACGCGTCTCGATCGCCGTCGTCCGACCCTTCCCCCAGAGGACCCACCCTAAGCCATCACCATCCCACTAAGGTGGAGAGTAAGAGAGCGAGAGAGAGAAAGAGGCGAGTGCGCGTCGCGCGGCGGACGGAGTATTCGGTGCTTCTTTTGGTTCACGGGCGATAAACGCGGTGGGCGACGACGGCGTTCGGGTCGCAACGGGCGGAGTCTACGCGTTGTTTAATTTGTTATCATATTAGCACTAAATAAAGAAGGTAGAGCCTGATGGCAGCCAAAAAGAAATCTCGGGTGTCTCATTTATTTCTATGTCGAACCTACATGCCGTTCCAGCCACGTACGTGTGTGTACGCTTTCGTTAGTCTTTTCCTATATCCATTTCTCCTTTCAGACCGGCGGAGCTCCCCCAGAGTTTTCAACAAGTGTTTAAAGTTTGATAACGAAGAATTTGTTTGTGTGCGCGAACAACCACTTAATTAGATTGTACAAGTTATTAATAAAACTTTGTTCTTCTTTTTTTTGCCGCATCACAATATATATAAATCGTCTTATATCTTTAGACGGTCTTCCTTATATATGTTATTCTTATATTATGTTAGAACTAGAATAATTTTTGGATCGTCTAAGAAAGACGAATTAATGGCGATGACTTTTTATTGTAATTTTAAGCTGCATTTAAAGACGTAAAGGTAAAATTAAGATAAATAGAGAGAAAAAAACTCAAAATTGCCTCGGTCTAACATTTAAATTAAATCAACGTAGGATAATGCATATACAGAATACAGATAGTGCATATACAGATAGATTTTCTACCCTGTGTTTCGATAACAGTCAAGCTAAGACTGTAACTTTACTTCCAAGAAAAAAAAAAAAATATATATATATATATATATATATATATATATGTGTGTGTGTGTGTGTGTGTATTAAGAACACAATCTAAATGCATAGCATTTTTTTTTATTAAATATTAAATAAGTGTTAACTCTTGCAAAGCATAATAATTTGTAATATCTATGTTTTCATTATTTCACTGACTAATTTATTTGATTTATTAATTTATATTATAAAGAAATTATGGCAATGTTTAATTTAAAACAAGTTTAATGTTGATTTGTTCATTGAATTTTAATCTAATATTGTAACTTCTTTTCAAATACAAAATTCCTAGAAAAACTGTTTATTGTATGAAATTACACATATTACCTTAGACAATATAATGATGTGTAATATAACAAAATAAAAAATTATTAAATATTTATAATATAATATATAATGAGATATTATATTTAGGAACTGTTGTTACATTTCAAGACGATGATGAATTTATTGATATTTTTCTTTTCAAATAAAAATTTTTCCCATGTGACTCTCACCTTTTGTAATGTTCTTTTGGGAATGTAAACATTGCAAATAATGAAATTCTAAAAAATACTTCTTTCAAATATTACGAAATTTTCTTATATCTAATAGTTACATTTGAAAATTGTTAAAAATCGATTTTTGTGTTTCAATCCTCTTACCTGTATGGATTAAAAAAGGATGAAAATTCTTATTTACATTTTTAACTCAAAATTCGAAGTTTCTAATATTATGAATTTCAATTTTCTTTACAATATTTTTCTTTAGAAATACATAAAAATACAACTTTTCATTTTCACTAATTCAGCCTTAAATGGGTGAATATTTTTACATTTATTTACACGGTTCTAACAATAACTACAAATTCATTAAAGTTATTAATTATAGCGCTGTTCATAATTTAAGAAAGAAAAGCGGATAAACATGTGCTATTTTTACAGATAGTTTAAAATTTCCTATTGTTAGTATGGATTTGTTCTTATAAATTGCTTGTATAAAATTTAATCATTACTATAATGAATAGAATTTTTTCAGTTTTCTATTATGAGTTATGATTGCATAATAGAAAACCGAATTTGATTATTCAAATAAAATGATACACTTACGAGACATGTTTCATGAATTCTTATGCAAATTTATGTATTTTTATAGACCATTAAATGATTTTAAATGATTATTAAATGATATTAAATAATCAAAAGTAGCGGTGAAGTAATTTAAAAAAAATTTATAGCCTGTACTCGAAATATTTTCCTTGTCAATGGAATTATTTAGCGCAAGAGAAACTTGAATATATTATTCATGTTCCATTCATCTTTACGTAAAAATGCAAATCAAGTACATTTTAAGAGAAAAACACTACGGAAAGTATAAAAAACTGGGAAGATCGTCTGCAACTTATAAAAGATCGTTCTCTTACCACAGCAAGATCTGAAACGTAACTATTGTCAGCTACTGGTCTGTCAAACAATTTGTGAAAAACAGACTCGTATAAATCAGGTGCGCCAGATATTTATATTCTGAAGCGAGTACACTGCTTTCATTCAGCGTATAGGGAGCTGATTGAATACTCATTCCCTTTAATCCGTTTCTCGAACAATATATACTATAACATCATCTGTGCCAGTATATTGTTTTCAGAGTAGTCCTTAAGTGACTCTTTTATTTCAACATTAGGATGATTGGAGAATTAAAATACAAACCATATTTGTGGAGCTCAATAATAAAGAATTTATTGGCTCACGAGTGGGAAAAAGCCTAAAGGCATAAAAACTCGATATTAATTACATTACATGTTATTATACATGTATGTACATATTCTGCTTCACACATAAATATGATATTTGATTTATTTATATACTTTTTAATAATTCTGTTATCGAGATCTCGATTTCTTTTTTGGACATTCCGATTTCTGTTTATATGATCATTTTCTCTTTGCCCGCATGAAATATCATGATACAGTGCACATAGATGTTAAAGTTTTTTTTGGTATAATTATATTGTAATCTCTATATATGTTTTGTAACTGCAGCAAAATAAAATTATTTAAAAATAAAAAAATACTAAATTGAAATCCTTTATAATATTTTTGTCTTAAATTAAACATACTTTGTTAAGAATTAATCAATTAATTCTAACGCCTTGAAAGGTAGTCCCGAAAGTTCTTTTATTTTTAGTGACATCATGGTATAGTAGATCTAATAATAGCTAATAATAGTTTTCCTTGACAAATTAGAATAAAATAAAATAAAAATATAAAAGTTACTAAATTAAAAATACTTGTATGCGTTTTAAAATTATGAAAGAATCATTGTTTACGAAGTCACTGTTAATTTGTACCAATTATTCATTTACACTTCTCGTAAATACTCAAATTCGATGCACGGATGTTTTATTTCTCTTACAAAATACAAAAAATACATAAATTATATTAATAAAATTCAATAAATTTTGGTATACAATTAATAAAGTTCAACTTAGCTTTTTTGTAATTCATTCATGATGTAACTTTTATTGATTATATTTTGAATAGCTTATCCCTGTTTGCTGGTTTGCATGATTATTGTTTTATATTCTTTATCTGATGGAATAATCTGTTTATAGATATAACTAAAAAATAATATCTGTCATGCTACTTATAATTTTTTTCAAATTACTTAAAATACTTAATAAGTTATTTCATTACAATTTCCTTGAGTTAATTAAATGTTCAGCGACTGTGAATCACATACCGGATGATGTTTTCTATTCAAGTACAGTGTTCATAACTCCACATTGTTCTAGCATCTTTTACACAACATAGGTAAAAACGGATTAAATTGGGTTAACTGTAGCTCAATTGATTACGTTATTTATAACCTAATGTTAAAAAGACGATGCTATGAAAATCAATTTTTCTTTATAAACATACTTATGTTTTTGATACTTACTTGTTCAATGGTAGAAACTGCATTACTACTTACTTGTTAAATGGTAGAAACTGCATTGGTTTATTATTATTCCATTTTCTTACTATCTGCAAAAATCTTTATACTATATCGATTTCGTAAATGTCCCCTACTTTCAAATTTTTTATTTCCTCTCTTGCGTCTTGATTGGCTACGTATAATATAATCGATCAATAATATCTAATTTAATCCTACATTTCTTTACTCTTTTTACTTTCATTAATACTTATCAATCTTCTTTCTACCAGGTCTATTAGATATAATTAAATATATCTTCTGCAAATTCTTGACTTTGTTTATAGATCTTCGTCCCTATTTTTTCTCGATTATTTTATGCCATACTTATATTTCACATTATTAGTCCTCTTTTTAAAATGTTCACTGTTTTCCAATATCAGAATTTATTAATTTATTTTATTCTCTTTCATTCAATACTGTATTTATTATTTTAATTACTTTCTTAAACTCCTGACTATATCATATGATTAAATTTGACCCGGACTGGTGCATTTAAACTCCGCGCATAAACTGAATCGGTAAAATTTTTTTTTCCTATATTGGTACAACCTTTCTTGCTGTTCGTATGAAATTTCAGCGCCATATCTCGATTAGTCAGATATTTATGAAACAGTCTGGTTCTTAGCTTGTCAGTCAATTTACTGTTGAACCAAGAGAAAAAAATTGTTTTAAGACATTTCGATCTGATACATTTATCAGAATAAAAGATCCATTCACTCGTTACATTTACTAATTATTCAATTCATTTGACCCGAATTCATTTAAATAAATTTAAAACAAAATATTGTAAACGGAAATAAAATATATATGTTATAGAATAAATTATCATAAAATTGAATCAAAGTGGATTATTCAAGTCCAAAAAGTGACTCTTCATTGCAGATTTGTAAATTAAGGCTGTTTTCAAAGATTTTAAATCTCAAATCTATTCGAATCTTTGCTCAAACATTGAAAGCAATGTTCAAATTGTTTGAACAATTTCTAAAAATAATTTTAATTAATTCAGATGAGAGACAGATTATAAAATCCAACAGGCACATAGTTCCAAATATATGTATCTTGGATTTGGAAGGAGTGGCATCTATATCAGTTCAACTTACAAGAAATAGATTTCCTTAAAACATATGGTCGAAGAGTCTATTGAACATGTAAAATAGATTTAAAGATAAGTCAATCTAAAGACTCCGGAATACACGTTTAAATCATTACCGGAATCACGTTTAAACCATATAATCAAATATGACCCGGACTGGCGTATTTAAACTCCGTGCGTAAACTGCATCGGGAAAAAAATTTTTTTCCTATATTGTTATCTTTCTTGATATCCGTGTGAAATTTGAGCGTTATATCTCCATTAGTGAATGTTTGTCAGCTGTTTGTTTACGACGCAAAAAGTTTGTCTGCCGACTGACTATGGAAAAGATAGCTGATCAACGAGTTTGCTTGAAATTTTGTGTTTCCAATCGAATTACGGCTAAGAATCGTTGAAAATGTTGCAGAAGTGTTTTGGGGAGTCTACTTGATCAGGAACGCAAGTATTTGATTGGCACAAAATATTCAGTGAAGGTCGTGAAGTCGTCGAAAACTTGCCTCATGCAAGTCGCCCATTTACCTCTGTTAACGACGATAACATCGAAAAAGTTGAGGGAATGGTGCTCCAAAATTGTCGTGTCCGCAACAGAGAGATAGCAGAGGCTCTCAACATCTCTTATGGATCGGTTCAACATATTTTGGTTAATGTTTTGCATATGAAGCGTGTCAATACTAGACTCGTTTCAAAACATCTGAATCTTTTGCAAAAACAACGTCCAATAGAGATCGCAAAAGAGATGCTTCAAAACGTAGCTGAGGACGTTACATTCATCAAACGCATCTTTACCGGTGACGAGACATGGGTTTATGAAAATGACGTTGAAACTACCCAACAGTCTAGCGAATGGCGTTCCAAAAATGAGCCGAAACCGAAAAAATCACGTCAAAGTCGGTCGAAAATGAAGATGATGCTCATCGTTTTTTTCGATTACCATGGGGTGGTTCACCATGGATTTGTTCCAGGAGGTCAAATGGTCAATAAGGAGTACTATTTCGCCGTTTTCAGGCGTCTACGTGAAGCAATTCGTCGTAAATGACAGGATTTGTGGGCAGACAATTTATGTTTTTTTCACCTAATGCGCCTGACACATTCCAGCATGATTGTGTCTGATTTTTTGGCCCAACACAAAATGAAAGTCATCGCTCAGTCATCCTATTCGCCAGATTTGGCCCCCTGTGACTTTTTCTTCTTTCCGAAACTCAAAAATTCGCTTTGTGGAATGCACCATGAATCCATTGAAGCCATAAAAAGTAATTCGCTAAAGGAACTGAAGGCAATCCCAAGTGAGGCTTACAACAGGTGTATGGAAAATTGGATTAAGCGTTGGCATGCTTGTATTGGCTCGAAAGTAGCCTATTTTGAAGGCGATAATAAAGATTTGTATTAAAATACGTAAAATTATTGTTTTTTTTTTGTCAATCCGGGTCAAATTTGATCACATGGTACAGTTATTAATCTTTATATCTTTTAATTTATCTATTTTCTGGTTTCTATCATATTTCAGTTTAGTTGAAATGAAATTTATTATGTTCGCTTATGTCTACAATTGTCCCTTTTATTTTTCCTGTCTTTATTTACACTTTGCCATATTTTTTTCCGACAATCCATCTTTCTGCAAATTTTAGCATGTGTCGTCTTCTTTCAGGAATCCTGCTCTATTCCTAAAGTATAACCTACAAAAATTGTTCTTTTTTTATTTTTTTTCTAGTTGACCCTATTTATCATATTTTTCTATTATCTGTTCACTACAATCTATTCTTTTCTCGCCGTCGAAGTCCTTGTGATCATTATTTTAACTCACTTTAATATAATATATTTTTATATCATTACCTTTTTCTCTCTGTTCATGCTTTTTTCTTAATCACATTGTATTTTCCCGACTTGATCAGTTAAATCATCACCTATAGTACATCATTATCATTATTATTATTATCTTTCTGTTTATTTCTGAACTCTCTAGTCTACCTATTGTAATATTATCTCTATTCTTTTCTATCTTTCCTATTATCACGTAGTTTTTTTCTATGTTTACTTCTATGGTACTATTCATTTTCATAATGCAATATATATATATATATATATATATATATATATTCTTTACTTTTTTACTTCTTCGATAAAAATTTTCTGTTATCTCCCCTTTGCTATTCGTTGTCACACTCTAAATCTTTTTTTCGTTGTCAGTTCCTTTTTGTCATTGTTCTGAATAACCATTTAATTCCAGAATAACCATTTCATTTTGTCTCCGATTATTTTTCCAGTTTTCACCCTACACTTTCCATTGCCTTCTACATGTTTTCTTCCGGCTTGTTTTCTTTTTCATTCATTATTATTAAAGGTGATATCCTTTGTCCTTTATTTGCCTGTCCAACAATCTTTTCTGTATTTTGTTGTTTAATATACTTTTTGGCATTTAACTCGTTTTCTCTGCCCATTTCACGTATTTAAAATTTTTCATTTGTACTTTTATTATTTCTTTTATCACTTAATGAACTTCAATTCTATATTTTTTCTCAGTTGAGGAGTTTGAGGAAGCAAAAATGTATTTCACATACTGAATACAGCGCTGTTACTAGTCTTTTTTTGGTAAACCGTTAGTTTTCGCTGAAGATTTCCATACCTCTAATTATAATAATATAAAAAATGTATAAAAAAATTAATATGATCCAAATAACAATATATGTCATTCAATCTGTACAAGTAATTTATTTGTGTTTAACGTCATATTGCTAATTTTTGCTAATTTTTCTATTTCTTTAAATTTCTTCAATTTGGCTTGATGTTCCTCCCTGTTCTTTGCTTCATTCCGAGCTTCTATGATGCTAGGAGGATCTTTGATCGGCATTTTTCCCCTTTTCAGACTATCTACAATTTCTGGTAAGGGGCATTACCGATAAAAATCTCCAAGCTTGTACATCATTTCATTTTTCAACTCTTCGTCGAAATAGAAAAATTTTCTTCCCGTTACACGCTATTGACGCTGGGCTTGACAATAATAATCATGATTTTGTTCCAAGAAAGCCTCGTTATCTTTAAAATGCTTTAGAAATGTATAGCTCTTAATTCCGTATAACTTATTCTGTATTTAAATCTTTTCCTGTGTATGGTGATTTTATTTAAAAAATACCATCGTCACTAACAAGTCCGTCTGGCGAAGCTCCAATTCACAAAATTTCGTTATCTAAAATTAAGCTACAAGACTTAGCTTTATCTCTTAATATTTGTAGAGCAAGTTTTTCTACCACTGAGCCATGAGTCATCGCTGCTGATGTTACCATTTTTGGATAAAGGATATCCTTTACAATATCTTTACACGAAGTTTCCGTTTTTTTACAAATTTTTCCCTTTACCCTGTAATTAGCCATTTTCTCATGGTCCTCCATTCACTATAGTTTGCTTGATCTCTTGTTCTTTTTTCAATCGCATTTCTTTCTTTGCGCCATTTTTCCAAAATATTATAGTGGGATCATACTTCTTTATGGAACGCTCTACTGTCCATATCAAGTTTAATCCATAGGAATCATCAATTTTTTTATTTTTCTTTTTCCTTTCCGTTGCAGTCACTTTTTTTTCTTTCTTTTCTTAACATATTTAATTCTGCCCTTTTCTTTTGCACATTTTCTCCGATAGTAGACACATTATTTTCATTAATATTGCATATCGATGCTATAGAATTTTCAGTATTAAAAGTCACAGCAGCTATGTGTTCCTACAAATATAAGTATTTTTTTTTTCAAAATGAATGGGCTCAGCTCCAATATATTTCACTCTAAGAGCATTGAAACTTTCTACCTTGTTTGTTGTCACATTGCATAATAAACTTTTTGCATTGCTCTGTGCTCTGTAGATAGCTGATTTTAATTCTTCAAACAAATGCAATCTATCTAATTCGGGTACAATATTTTTGTCATTTTCTTCCATTATAGTACATTCATATATATTACCTTTACAGCAACTGTGATCACCAACAATATGATATGGTATTTTTCGTATATTATCTCGTAATTTCTTGCATTGTTGGTCTAATTTAATTTGTTGTCCTGAATTAAATTCACGCAATCCATTGTTGTATTGATAATAAGTGGGGCACTATTTTTTATTTGTTTTCTAATACTCTTGAAATGTCTTTTACCTTTCGTTTTGGATAAAACTTTTATTTTGATTGAAACATTTCTTTTAATATTGTTAGTACAAAAGATATTCTTTACTTTTACACCATTCTTTCTATAGGGGTTACTTTTCGGAATTGAACGGTAATTACTACTGTCTTCGTCACTAATTAATATTCGGTAAATTAAATTTATTTTTTCAACACTTTTTTTAAAAGTTTTAAAACTAGAATTCTGTAATGATATGTTTACGTGATTATATGAATTGATTTCATCTATTTCGTCATCTATTTCTTTAACGTTCATATCTTTGGCAGATTGCTCTAATGTCATAATATTTTAGTCTAATATAAAATGGGTATGTAGTTGAATTTCGTTTTCTACTATTCTATCTATGTCTATCTTGCTCAAAGCATCAGAGCGTGTGTTAATTTCTCCACTTCCTTTTTGCAACGTTATGCTTGTTGCGGTAAATTCATACTGTCCGCGATAGCATCATCAATATCATTTGCTAGCATAATTTTATTTAGTTTTTCAATTAATTAATTATAATTTTTCGCTTGTATAAAACATACTTGACCTTCATCCTCGGGAATGGAAATCGAATAAGCCTATGATTCATCACAATGCCTACAAATATATTTGGGAAAAGTGAATGAACGAAACGGTGTAATCGGGTAGGATTCTCAGTTTTCCGTGCCCATGTAACATTTGACATTTACAATGTTTAGACTTATATGTGCCAGTCAACCACGGGCTCGACCTTTTTTTTGCACATTCAGTTAGGTATTCGAGCTTTTAATTTATGTTCTATGTGAAATTGATTATAAAAATTCTTATATTTTTTAAGTATTAAAAATTATCTATATCCTTTTTTAATTAGTTTTCATTTTAAATTTTATTTATTATGCCATTAATTTTTTTATTTTATTTTCAGATTGGATTATTAATAAACTTGTAATCTTCAATTGATTATTCTTATTTCTGTTTAGAAAAGGAAGGCTTCGTTGCTTGCACCCCGACCTCCCGATCCTACATCTCTTCTCAACATATTTCATTAATTTCCAAATAAGAAGAAATCATTTAATTTAATATTATTAAATTCAAATAAATTGCAGGAATAACCTTATGAAAAAACCGATAATATTATATTTTTTTCAAACTCAACGAATTACATTTTAAATTAATAAATGTTTTAATTGGTCTTACAGTCCAATTAAATCAATCAAAAATAATATGTAATAATATCAATATATATTTATATTAATATTAATACATTGTAACGTGCCTATCCCCTTCAGGATAGCCTACGCGGTATTTTCCAGGGTAGTTTGAGAGGGGAGGAAGTATTTCGGGATCGGACGACGGATCAGGAAAATAATTTACAAGAACACAATATATTTTTAGATAACAAGAAATAAAGACGAATTTATTCAGCAACCCCCTTCTATTTACAAGGTGTTGTGAAAAAAAATAAATTAGAAACAAAATAATTAATAAAAGTAGTTTATAAGCTAGATATATATAATTATTTAAACTAATTTTAAGGCACGGATACCCTGTGTTATTTTCCACGCGGGAAAGTTACAAAACGTGAAAGGTAGAATTTATATAGGGAGAAAATAAATAAACTTAACTCCGCTGGTCTTTTGAGGAGCGCCTTGCAACCAGGATCAAGAGTTAAGGGGAAAATTGACTAGTCTATATAAGTAAACGGCTGGTATTTTGAGGAGCGCCTCGCAACCAGGATCACGTTTACTCAGGAAAAGGTAAAATTATTAGCCGTCTGTCTTTTGAGGAGCGCCTCGCAACAGAGATCAAGCTCATAATTTCGGAATAAATAAGTGTAATGGATAAGCAAATGGCTGGTCTTTTGAGGAGCGCCTTGCAACCAGGATCACGTTTACTTCAGGACAGGTAAAGCTATTAGTTGTCTGTCTTTTGAGGAGGTCTACGATATGTTTGTAAACAAAGCACATGTAACAAGGACATTCTGACTGTCATTATAATTTTTAATTGTAATTTTTATTATTTTTGTATATTGATGTATTAATATTAATATAAATATATATTAATATGATTACGTATTATTTTCGATTGATTTAATTGGACTGTAAGACCATTGAAAATATTTATTCATTTGTATATAAGCAGTCGACAAAAGCATAATTAAATAATTTCATTTTATGTTAGGTAACTTATTTCAGAATGAGTATCATCTGGGTCTTTAGATATTATACCTGCACGCTGTAAATAAGCATGATTAACACAGGGGGGTTACATTGTTCAATTCTGTGAGTTTGTCATTCAATTTTTTATGTATTTGTTTGAAGAAGAAAAAGCGCCCCCTCCTATGGGAAAATAGTATGTAACACACGGGAGCAAAGGCATTTTGGGACTCGGTTAATTTGACGCCCTCGCTTCGCTCGAGCTGTAAAAATACCCTGGTCAGAAAACGTCTATTCTTCTGTCTTGTGTCACAATATACTATTCTAAAATCAGCAAGTACATCATAATTTCAGGTTTCCAACATTCATTATAACATGGTAATTTATTATAAAATAATAATTCTTAAATATATGAACATAACTTAATAATTTGTTTATTTGAATTTCTATCTTAACAAAAAACTTTTATAAAATGTATTTCAAAATTTAAATTTCAGAAAGAAAACTATATTATTTGTGAAATGAATATAATAAATAATAAACATCAAATATATTCAATTTATTTAGTGAGTTTTCAATTAATATTACTTTATTATATCTAAGACCTACAAATACACTTGCAAGAATACATATAAAAGTAATACTTTAATTATATCTGTATAAATTCTATATATTTAACGGGTCAATTCTCAATTTGCTGTTTGCATACTTTTTTAATCTTGTCAGAAATACCATAAAATATTGATAAATATTTATACTAAAATCATTAACTTTGAGTTGTATAATAAATTTCTTCAAAATTTTATTAAAAAATTTAATTGTAAAATGTCGTTGTTATATTAATTACTAGTTTTATCGGTCTTACAGTTTTTATACAATAATATAGTATGATAATATAATAACAATGAGACCGCCCTTGTTTAAAATTACCTCCGTAGAATCTGAAAGGGAAATGCTACTAAAAATAAAATAAAATAAAATTTAACTAAAAATTACAAATAAAATAATCTACATTCTATGATAGTAAAGGACAAGCTGACTGTACTTATTATAAGAACATAATATTTTTATTATAATATTTTTGAAAATTTTGAGTAATTTACAGCAGTGAAAGTATACTTCGCTGAAGATTTGATATATATTTTAAGAATATCTTGATTTATATACTGACTAGACTTTAAAATTTAATTTTTTAACAAAATTCGAGAATATATATATATATATATATATATATATATATATATATATATATATATATTATAATATCCAAAGTTTTGTAAAATATTATGTTTTAGTATAAATATTTGTCAATTTTTTAGGACACAAGTTGTAAACGCTGAAAAATGTAGCAAAAATAAAATATAGAAATAACAGGTTTATGTAAAAATTATTTAGAGTTGATGAAAGTACTACTTTTGTAAAATAGTAAGTATATAATAGGTGTACACACTAAAGAAATCTATTATTGATTAAAGACTCGCTGAATAAATTCAAGTGATTAATTTTACCATTCATGTATTTATGTAATAAATTATATTATTATCTTTTTGCTAAATTTTTCTGCTCATTAAATTTTAAAATATTTTCTTTCAAATGTTTTAAATTACGAATTAAACGAAACTTGAGTAGTTTTATAATAATTATTATTTTTGAATATTAAAACGCTGATCTTTACATCAGTAAATGCATCCGTATACTATATACCTTACAAAAATTAATAAAATCTAATTCCCAAAAATTTTTATAAGGGTATCGGTTAGGCAACTGTGATTTTCCAATGATAATTTAATCTTCCAGACCCATTTTTTATAATATTATAATCATTTTTTAAATAATAATTAATATTTCAAATATTCTACTTTAGCATATCTAACAATTTTATTATTCTATAACAATATGTTTACAGAATCTCAGCTGTTATGACAATATTACTATATATATTTCAACACATATATAATCAATAATTAATTCGTAGTCATTCTATTCAATTATTTATTATATCCGTACGACGATCCGGCTATATAGTCGATACAGCCTAATATGCGCAAGAATTTGATTTTAAATCATTAAAGTCGAAATTAAAATAATCGGGCAATGATCCGGACAATAAGCGGTCGAATACACTAAATAGAATAATACTAGCGCAAATATTAAATATACCTGCCCCGTGACCAGAGGTGAGCAGAGAGTCGCGCAACTAGCGCGCGTCGCGAGAGATACAGAGCCATTGCTGCACGGCAGCCAGCGTGGAAAAGATGTCCCACAATCCCACGATATTAAATCCCAATATTAAACGATTAAACTCTCGTTTTTTATACTTTTATATTATTTAATATATAAAACCTATATGAAAGCATACGTGCAAATGAATGTTACTATAAATAAGGAAATAATTGCTCGTGTACGAGCACCCTTACGAATATATCACATTTATTATTATTTACATAATTATTATTATTATTAAGAAGCGAACTTAGTTTCCAATCTTCGCGTATAAATGGCGATATAAGTAGTACAAAACGCCAAAAATGTCGGAGTTTTGGAGTTCGAGCAGCGGGAGTGAGCAGTCGAGTATTGAAATTGAGTGCTAATCCACAGTTTAACAATTATTTTCTTACTAGTTTTATTTTTCATATTCAAACAATTGTTATATTTCTATAATACAATAGTGTGTGTAAAGCTTATAGTTTCACTCCCGCCTCGGCGGCGAGGACAGGACAAACAGTAAATAAAAATGGCTTCTGACGTTAACGATGATCCCAACCACTTGAACACATTTATTTGTAATGTGAATGCAAATAAGATGAATATGGATTGTGAATCAGTGAACTGTAAAAGAAAGTTATTGAATTCTGATATAATTGATGATAATATCCAGCTGAAATTACGTAAAAAGGAAAACATTGACACACCAGTCAACGTGTGATTCAGGTTTAATACTAATGATGCTATAAAAGGAAATTATAGTAAACAAGTGGTAAACAGAAAGCAGTCAAATAGTTCCTATGTATATGATAAACACAACACAGGTCCTTTCTGTGTATGGATTAAGAAAATTAAGCCCGGCAATGAAGAAATAAATGCTTATGCTATTGGAAATATACTGTTCAAAAATTACAAAGCTATTATAAATATTGTTTCAAAAAGTAATTTTCGAGTAGAAGTCTTTTTAAAGACGGCACAAGAAGCGAAGTTTCTTATAGCAGATAAAAATCTAGTTAACCATAACTTTGAAGTATTTGTATCGGGTCTTCGGAAATTGAGAAAGGGAATTATAAAAAATTTGCCAACAGAAATTTCCAAAGAAAGAATTTTCGAATCAATTGTTTCAAACATTCTAGTATTTGAAGTAAAAAAGTTAAATAGAAGAAATAGGAACGACTCTAATAATGAAAATAAGTGGATACCCAATCGCCCAGTGTTAATAACATTCAACGGTCAAATTTTTTTTACCGAGGTGTTTATTCTCAATGTCCCAAGTTCTGTCGAACCCTATATGTCGCGACCGCTGCAATGTTACAATTGTTTTTATTTTGGACACACACGCAAATCATGTAGAGGTAGACCAATTTGTATTATATGTGGCGATCTGAAACACAATAACAATGAAGCTTGTAAAATTGATACTCCCGTATGTGCGAATTGTCAAGGCCCGCACAAAAGTATAGACTCGAACTGTTCTGTATATAATGACTGTTATCAAGTAAATATACTAATGGCATATTATAATATTCCGTTTTTCGAGGCTAAGAAAATAATATCTAAAAACATTGCAAAAGAAAATGCTCCATTCAAAACAAAAGAGAGTTTTCTAGAAATGATCAAACAAAGACTGCAACAAAAGAAATAGACAGAAATACTTTATTAAGGCAGTATTCTGCTTTAGAACCTAAAAGAAAACGCTATTTTTGTGAAATTTTTCTTAAAATGCTATTGAAGATATGGATGTAGGATTTGAAATGCTTAATAAATACACTCTTGAAGTACACAAAAAATTTTTTTTATTTATTTAAGTTTGGTCAAAGCCAACAACTCAAAAAGTAGGTAACGTTGTCGTGGTCGTAAAATCTTGCCGACGGATGGTCTGAAACAAAAAAATCAAATAGTTATATGTTCAGTATGACTCCAGAAACCGATTTAACTAGAATATTTTATGTACGTGCAAAATTAACAAAATGGCGGCTAAAATACGAAAGAAAAAAAATTCATTATTTTCAAAAGTAGACTAAATCCTTCATTAAAATGCAGGCAGCAGTGAAGAATGCAACTTTCACGATTTTTTTCCATTATAGACATGCTTCAGTGCCATAGCCCAAACTGTTGAGTTGAAACACTCATTGTTATTTTGATTGTTTCTGCCCAAACATCTCTCCAGCAATTTCGTTTTTGTTAGATCTTCGTAGATCGGTTGTACCAGCTATCTAAACATTACGATGCTGTGGTTTGGAGTCTGTTGAGATTTTGTGGTAATAACCGGTCCAGATCTCGTTTCGCATGCCTTCTACTGAATTTGAATTCTTTTCAATTGCAAGACTATAGTTTTTAGATAACTCCTTCATGAATTTAATACTTAGATCAGGAGTCTTCACTTTTTTAATGACGACTTTTGGATTCTTCACAACTTTCTTCGAAATACAAAAGCAAAATTATAAAGGGAAGGTAATATTGAGAAGCAAAGATATATATTTTGATGAGAATATATATAGGTGTAATGACTTACAATAGGGGAACAGCTGCTGCAGTGAACAAAGCCAGGTAGATGGTTTATCCGGCGCGCGCGCTGGGCGGGTCGGAATAACGCGCTCAGGTAAGTGCCTTCGAAAGGTGAAAAAGTATAGTGAGACTACCTGAATTTTTCTAAAATTTTGAGCAAACATTCTTGAATATATTTATTATTGAAAAATGTAAAAAAAACATTGTTTTTCAAAGTTGTAAAGTAGAATACTGCCTTAAAAAATACTGTGATGTTATTTGTAAGAAATACAACAACAATATAGATGAAAGAAACAGTGAAAATGCTAATTATGGCTAATCAACCAATCAAAAAAGTAATTACAAGTCTCACTCACATTCCCAACAGCATCTTCATTAACAACTGAAACAACAACGGCAGCAGCAACAGGAACAATAACAACAATATGAGCAATAACAGGATCAAGAAGAAGAAGAGTGTAAAGGCCAAAAGCAGAAAAACAATAGTCAAGAGCCCATAGTTAATAATAAGAACTGTGCAAATCAAAGTAATCCCAGATTACAAAAAATTGCCACGAGACTTGCAAAAAAATAGAATCTAAAAATCAAAACCAAAACTTATCTAAAATATAATATTCTAAAGGCAACAAGTAATATTTTAAAGGTAGCCTTCCATTTCTAATCAACAATCAAAAACTTTCAAGCTATATTTCAAACTGATATTTAAACTTATTAAACTATTTATTCAAATCGTAAAACATATTTGACAGCAATAGCAATATAAATTTTATTCTAATTGTACAGACAAATTGTTCCTTACTTATAACTCTTTCGTAATATATATTTAATACATCTCATGCCAGTTAAAAATTTTAATAACCTCAGAATACTTCAATGGAATGCTCAATCGGTTAAAAATAAATTAGATACTCAAAGCTACTGTAATGATTACGATGTCTTAGTTATACTAGAAAATTGGCTTAAATCAAAAGACAAATTTAATATCAGTGGTTTGAAAGCACTCGTTTTGACAGGAAAGCCGACAATGCCAGAGGAGGAGGAATAGCAATATTTGTCAAAAATTCCCTTACCTTTGATCGGATCGAATTCAATTTACAACTTGATAGTTTAGAAGTAGGGATAGACTATGTACACAAATCTTGGCCAACTAGTAATTGTTGCTTGCTACAGATCACCAGTACAGGGTAACTACCTTAAGGTCAATGAACTAAAATTATTGACAGCCGAAATCAGTAAAAATTCGAGTTTTATAATGATAGGTGATTTCAATGCTCATCTTATTCTTTGGGGCAATTCTTATTCTTGTAGAAATGGTAATACCGTATTTAACTTGATTGACAATAATGTATTTTTTTACTGAACAATAGGGACCCCACTCATTTTTACTACGACTATACTCATAGCATTCAAGTAAAGTTTCTAATATAGATCTATCATTCTCCTCTATGAATATTGCTCTGTTCTAATTGGATTGTACTAGATGATCCAAAAGGTAGCGACCACTTCTCGAAACTTATCAAAATGAATGTTCAACTAGAACACGTATACAAACAAAATTATAAATACTATGTGACTAATATCGATTGGGAAAAATTTAAAGATAATCTATTGCAGACTAAAAATAAATTTCTCAGCCTTGATTTTATTAATGCAGATTGTACTGAGAGGTATCAAATATTTGTTACTCATATAGATAAATGTCTAATAGAATCATATCGCAATAAATTTAACATTAATCATGAACAGCATTATAAAAAAATATGATGGAATGATGAGTGTTCCAAAGCAATTCGACGTAAAAGCCATTATTTAAATCTTTAAAGTATCGCTGTAATCTTGAGTCCTATATAGAATATAAAAAAATCTGTGCTGAAACTACTGCCATTCTAAAAGCTGCCAAGAAAAAATCCTTTGACGCCTTTGTTGATTTAATTAGTTCTAGAGATCCAATAAGTAGAACCTGGAATAAAATAAAAATCTTTAAAAATAGTTGTGAGAAATCAACATCTTTGATAGGGAATGGATTGTTCCAAAAAAATGCAAAAAGATGCTTAAATAAATTGTGCGTTCCTAAAGATAATAAATTCAATATTTTTGATCCAAACTCAGTGGAATATACACATCAATACGATGGATTCTTTCTGATCCCATTTTCTTTTGAAATACTGCAATATGCATTAGAATCATTCAAAAACAACTCATATCCCGGTAAAGATAAAATCACTTATCAAATTCTGAAAGAGTTATCAGCATTCTACAAACGGACCCTTCTTGATATTCCTAATGATTTATTCATATCAGGAAAAACCGTAATCAATGGAATAACTACTTAAGAGCATTTATTCCAAAACAAAATAGCAGGAAATCTCGCCCAATTGCTCTAGCTACTTGCATTCTAAAGCTGTTAGAAAAACTAGTTAATTTTAGAACATAGTTTCTGGAAAACAATAATCTTATACCAGACTGTCAATTTGGCTGTAGAAAGAATAAATCTTGCATAGATAATTTATGTATTTTAACAAATGAAATGCATCAATCGTTTTATAAAAATTAAAACCTTATCCCTTTTTTCCTAGATATAAAAGGAGCTTTTGATAACGTCATTCCAGGCTTAATGTTAACAGACCTATATGGATTAAATTTACCTTATCATTATATCCAGTTTTATAAAAATTTAATATATAAAAGAAATTTATTTCCTACGAATATTGATTATGAAAATTCTGCATTTACTGCAAATAAGTCTCCCGCAGGGATCAGGATCCAGTCCGATTCTTTTTAACATTTAAACCAAATTTGTAGTTGAACTTGTACGTAATAATATCAAAATTCTAATGTTTGTCGATGACATTGTCATAATAGGCAGGGGAAAAATACTCAAAGGATTTTCAGGAACCTTGAAGAATGTGTAAATAAACTATATATTAACCTATGCAAGAAAAACCTTATTATTTCTCCTGAAAAATGTAACCTAGTAATGTTTAATAAAAATAAATGCAAAACAACTACATTCAACATAAAAATCCATGAAAAAATATATATGCATCCAAAACAGTTATATTTCTATGAAAAACATTCACTATAAATGTATTTTCCCGTTAATGATCCTCAAATTTCTATCTGGAATTAGGTGGGGTCGGACCCTAACATTCTGCTCATGATCTCACACTGGTAAGATCAAGAATCGAATACGGAGGATTCTTGATTACACTTAAAGAACCGAACCAAATCAATACCTTGCAAAGGATACAAAACGTAGCGATTAAAATTGCATTAGGGTATAGGAACTCTACTCCTATCAATATTCTCTCAGCAGAATCAAAAATTGAATACCTAAAACATAGATTTGAATTTTTAGGGTGTAAATCTATAATTAAACATTTAGCAATAGAACCAAATCTAATGATCGAATGTATTGAAAACACACACAATCTATCTGTACATCCGTTATATAAAAATAATTGTAAGAAATCTATAATTCTAGAATGTTATGAAAAAACGTGATAATCAGAAGGTCTAACATTCAAGTCGTGTACACATATTAAATTATCAATACCCTATCTATCAACATTCTTTCACGTTAGCAGTGACAATAGCCTTGGTTCTTTAATTCAACCGTCCCATTTCCATGTTTAATGAGAAATTTCCTATAACTGATGGTATTGATATCTACACTGATGGTTCGAAAACTATCAAGGATGAACAATCTTACGTTGGGTTTGTTTACTGGTCGGAAAATGAGTAATACAAAAAATCACACATATTACCTAGCTTGACCTCAATTTTTACAGCTAAGTGTTATGCGCTCTTATATACTATTAATTAAATTATTAGTTTAAACTCTGAACACGTCAACCTTGGTCAAAGTAAAATGCTTAGATATTTTCAGACTCATTAAGTCTAGTAAATGTTCTAAAACAAATCAAGGGCCTTAAATCTGAATCACCATTACTTGTACAAATTAGACACTGCCTCTATTCTACTATCATTATCAATCTGAATATTAAAGTCTATTGGCTTCCTACACATAAATTGTCGGTAATGAACAAGCTGATATCGCTACAAAAAGCAGCATTAGAGGGAATTGTAAGAAATATTGATATTCTTCACTCTGATCTTTATCTAGACTATAAAATAAAATGTAAACAAAACTATTTAAAAGAGATCCTAGAAAACAGTAATTCTACTGGCACATTCTATTTTAAAAACTTCTACAACCATAAAAAAAAACTTGGTTTCATAATTTGAATATAAGTAGAAAATGTATCACTGTCATTAATAGACTAAGGAGCAATCACTCGTCACTAAACTGCTCACTATTTAAATTCAATATCGTTAACCTATGTAAATGTGAAAAAGAACAAGAAACTGCAGATAATGTTTTTTAACGCTGTGAAATTTGTCGACAACTTGTGAAACGAACGACTAGAACTAATCAGCGTATTAAATAAACTAAAAATCATGAAACCTTACCCTGTATACTCCCTTCTATCAAATTTAGATCTTAATGTTCTTAATGGTCTTAATACATTTATCTATAAAACCAATGTTAAAATTTAAAAATTAAAATTATATTATAATAAAAATGTATCATACGTTATTTGTACACTGTTACTCTTATATATGCGTATGTATATGCATGTGTCATAATTATCGTATTATTTAGTTTTAAATATCACCTTTATATTGTACACCATCTAGACATATAACTTATTGTATTTTGGCAATCTATGTACTCATACAAGCCAATAAAACTTACTTAATCCATCAATCAATCATACGTGTGTCGGATCTAGTACTTTTTTTTTAGTTTTCGAATTTACTTAAAATTTATTCATTTAAAATTCAGTTAACAGACGCCATCATTCGTGTAAACATTATAATTTTTTAATCAGTGAAAATTCAATCTGGGTAATTCGTTTTTTCGACATTTCCTTTTACACTATTTTAATTTGAACAAAGTGTAGCCGAACCTTATCGATTGATTCAAGAATGCTATACTTCCATCGCTTACGAAATGTAAAGAGTGGTTTCATCGGTTTAGAAATGGAGATACTGATATTAATGTCAAAAAACGTGCTGGACAACGGAAAACGTTTGAAGTTTGTGAATTTCAAGCTTTATTGGTCGAAAACTCAGCTTAAACGTAGAAAGAACTCGCTAATAAGTTAGAACTCAGTGACAGAGCAGTTGATAAACGTTTATATACGATGGGAAAGATTCATGAAAAAGGAAAATGGATGCCACACGATTTGACCGAAAGCACCATTATGAATCAATACAATATCGCACTGTCATTGTTCTCATGCAAAAAAAAGAAGAGTTTTCTGTGGCATCTTGTGACTAGTGATAAAAGTGGATCTACTATGAAAATCCTAAGCGCAAAAAGTCATGGGTGGTCTCAAGCCAACCATCCACATAGATACCAAATTGGAACATCCATGTCCAAAAAGTATTGCTCTGCATTTGCTGAGACCAATAGGGTGTGCTGTACTACGAGCTGCTAAAACCGAATAAAACCGTCACTTGCGAGGTATATATTTGCCAACTGAATGATTTGCAACAGAAATTTATCGAACATAGATCAGCAATCGCGAGCAATAGGCGCAAAGTCATTTTCTTGCTTGACAACGACCGGACACATGTTGCTAAAGCCGTGCAAAACACCCTGTTGAAGTTCGAATGGGAAGTGTGACCGCACCCATCATATTCACCATATATAGCGCCTTCTAATTACTACCTATTCAGATCAATGCAGCACGACCTCGTTAATATGCACTTCCAACATATTTAAGAAGTGCAAGAATTATTGGATGATGGGATCGCCTCGAAACCGCATTCGTTCTTTCGCCATGGTATCGCTATATTGCCAGAAAGATGGGAAAAAGTAGTACGAAACGATGGAAAATATTTTTATTGAACTAATGTTTATCCATTTTCGATTATAAATATCTTGTTTCCATTAAAAAGGGTCGGAAACTGAGTTCACCTCCTAATATATTCAATTTTATTGAAAACTCATGTTACTTCAGAATCCACTATTAATTTATATTTAAATAGACTACTATATAGACCAAAAATTCGATATGTCTAAATTATTCGGAAGTGGGATTGGCAAGTTCATACACGTTATTTTTTTTAAACAATAATCAATTGACAATAATCATATAAAAAGACTGTTTGTCAAGGAGAAACTAACTATTAATGATTCTATAATCGTTTAACCACAAAGGTATTTTTTATTAGAAAATTATGACATTTTGAAAAACTTTTTTAGCAATTCAATAAGATATAGAAAATTTTTTAAAAATTCTAATTCTTTATTTATATCAGGAAAGTATATCTTTTCGCCGCAACTATTTTCCGCAATATTCGTTTAGTACTAGATTTCAACTACCTGTTTTAGTACAATTGATTTGGGATCAGCCGCCACTTTGCCGCACAAGTAAAAATTGTCCAATATAATTAATAATAAATATAATATAAAATAAAAAAATAAAAGAAGACGAAAAAAGTTGTGATATATATCATAAAAATATAATTAAAAAACAATAATAAATACTTAAATTCAATAACATTTAATTTAACGTACTATGTAATTAAAAAAAAATTAAAAAATATATAATAAACATATATTGATTTAAAAAAACTTAAATAAATTTTAATGAAATACTGACTCTATCAGACGTTAAGAGAAACTGATGAGAGATAAAATTAAAGAACGTATAGGCAATGTTTTATTGTTTGATCCGAAGATCAAATTGAGCGACCAGCGCAAGAATTCGAAGAAAATGTCGCGCAGATCAGTTTTTACAGAAATTCTCTTTTTTGGCACAAGTTTATCCTCAGTCGAACATTAGTTTAAATAATTCGTTTCATAGTTTAAATAATTCGTAGTGATCCGCCGGTGCATCAATTTAGCTTGTTGTGATAACGCCAGGCACTCCAACATATAAATTAAATGTTCATTTACTTATCTCCGACTCAAATCAGTTCAGAATAAAATTTATACTATATATAGATGAAAAAGAAGTTCTTCGATTCCAACGATCTGGATTTACGTCTACTGATCGCCTTAATATAAAAAAGTTATGTTATCGAAAAAAAATATATGAAAATCATAAAATACATTTATATTTGCAGACGCTAATTACGAAAATAATGGAGAATATTAACAAAATAAAAAATTCAATTTAAAAAAAAATAAAAAAAATTATAGAAACCATTGTGTATGGAACATTGTTGAATTTCAACAAAACATTTTCAAATAAAAGTTGTAGATCTTCTTGAAATCAATTTTTTATATTCCATCCATTTTTGCTATAAAACTAATAATTATCGAGAAAAACTCTATCAATTATGAGGGATTCGATCTTTTAATCAACTCAAGCGTATCTACATCTTAGTGATCTATCTCCCCGCTCGGTAAAGCTCGTGTAGTGTAAAGTGCGGTACAAGTACTTTCTAACTTTACATTTTGCTCATAAAATTAGAGTTTTAAAGCAAAAACATGTAGAATATAAAACATTTATTTTAGACAGATTTAAAAATTTTGTTTGAAACATTTGTTTATAAACTAAAAATTGTTTCATTATATCATGATATTTATATTAGTATATACGAAGTTCTTTATGGTTTAATCATACACTTCTTCGTCTAAAAAATAATCTCTATATTATTAATTTTTTTAATCTGATTATCATGTAGATCTTTAAATTAGAAAAATAATATTAGGTTGTCAAATATCTCCCTTCCGCTTTTTTGCTCTTCATTCAATACTTTATAAAAAGTGTTTCAGTGGTTGGATTTACTTTAAATATGTGCCGTTTTTTTCGATAATCTGTTTACATCTAGACGGCAACTTCATAATACCCCTCTTATAGAAACCCCTCTCCTTGATTGATAAAAAAATTGATAACAAAAATGGTTTTAGACCAAATTGAATAAAAACTTATAGATCAGATCAAAATATAATACTGTTATTCCATGAAATTCTTCTCCAAAAGAAAAAATTAAAACGAATACAAAAAATCGTTTAAAAAAGAAATTGCTGAAAAAAATCTTGGTCAAAAAAATTTGTGAAATAAACAAAAATTTTATAAAAATAAAACCAGTTTTAAAAACACATATGAAAAAAATCCAGAATAAATTAGTTCAAAAAATTTTTTTCAATTATAGGTTGTAACGTGGTTCATAAACACTACAGGGTGATATATCCCTGAAATTAATTATTATATCAATTTAATATCTACCCGGTATTAAGTCCTTGCTAATAGAGGAAAAGAGTCCCTCCACGGGTTAGGTTAATTCACACTTAACCTTTTTGGACCGCAAGGACCTTCGAAATTATCTACTAACTTACCTTTATCCCTATGATCCTTTTCTCAAATTAACTATTTTATTAAGAAAAATTTATAAAAAGTAAAGGAGGGGAACCGACGAATTAATAAAATGAAATTTATATTGAATTTTATTTCTATATTAAAAATAACAGTATTTATTCAAAAATAAAATTATAATAAATTTTATTACCTATTCCTACCTATTGTACACTCGCACTATACTAACGTACATTTCCACTCCCACAGGGTGCGAGAGAGAATATATATAGGTCTTATAGATAGACTAATAATAATTTAGGGGCTAATTTGGACATTACCTCTTGAGCTGTGGAGGATAAGACACGATTTTTCTTCCATACCAGGTCGCTCACTTAGTATAGAGACGGACGTCGCCTGGCATTATAATAATCTGCTTGGCTACGCTGCTGACCTTGAGATTGTGTCTTAGTGGCCTCCTGGAATTCTCTCAATTTATTCATTTTCGCTAGCCAGGCACTCTCTATTTATTTTTGTTAAGTTTCCGCTGTAGCTTGATCTTGGCTGCAGCGGAGAGTTCCTGGTGGAGTCAGTTCTCTGCCGAAATTTAATAGAGCGGAAGAATATCCAGTGGAAGTATGTCGCGTCGTGTTTAGCGAGACGTTTAACTCGAAGAGTTTCTCGTCTCACATTTTATGAGATACTTTTACGAACGCCAGAATGCGGGTTTTCAATGTCCTGTTGACCCGCTCCACTGGATTAGCCTGTGAATAGTACGGTGGAGTAAGGGTATGGAGTATAACCGCTTTCACTATATATGCATCTATCATACGATTCTGAAATTCCGTACCATTATCCGACAGGAAGACCTCTCGCGCTGAATTTGAGTACGATTCTCTCTTTAAATTCTTTGAGGATCGTCTTGGCGTTTGCTTTACGGATGGAGATAAATTTTACCCACCGCGCAAATAAGTCTTGAAATACCAGGATATACTCAAATCCATGGCGACTTTTTACAAATGATCCGGTCATATCACCGGCGACCATTTTCTAGGGTCTCTCTAAGACTCTTCGACCCATTAATCCGGCAGGTGGTCTTTGGTCCACCTTGGACTGCTGGCCTATAAGAAAGTTTTTCACATATTCTTGAATCGTCTTATAAAATCCAGGCCAGTAATAATATTTGCTGACTCCAGTGAAAGTTTTCTCACATCCTGGATCCTATGTGACGACGTCCCTGATCGCCCATGATGACTTCGAGGACTTCATCTGGAAGAAAACAGTATAATTGTCCCCCGATTATTTTTCATTTCAGATAATCCTTCGGACGATCTTGGACGTTATTAAACCATTGTAGAAACCATTCATCCTGGCTATCCCTAGCCGAGGTTACAATTAAGCAAAATAGACCATCTCCCTCGGACATCCTAGAAAGGGTATCTGGCACGTTATTCAACGTTCCTTTACTTTAGGGGCGGAACTTATCAATAGCCCATATAACAGCGATGCACTTTCTCTCGGTTACCGAATAGTTTCTTTCGGCTTGGGAGAGTGCTCTACTCGCGAACTCCAACACCCGTTCTTGTCTGTCGACTTCCTGCATAAGGACCGCTCCGATACCAGTATCAATCGCATCTGTTTGCATGGTGAATTAAATATCAAACGATGGTCTATGCAGGACGGGTGCCGAAGGGATCATTGATTTGATCTTATCGAAAGAGGCTTGTTGTTCCTTGGTCCACTTATAATGACATTCCTTTCGAGTTAGACGTGTGAGTGGTTCAACGATGATAGCAAAATCTTATGAAATTTTCTATACCACGATACCATCCCGATGAAACGTCTAAGTTACTTTAGGTTTCTCGGTTCCGTCTAACGCATGACTGACTCTATCTTCTCGAGATGGGGATGTTTTCTTCTCTCTTTTCTCTATTTATCATGAGTCCAGTGTCATGTACTCGAGCAAGAACACGTCGTATCCAGTCTAAGTGTTTTTCGAATGTCTCTGTGGCGATGATAATATAGTCAAAATCTGAAAAGGCATTTGGCTCGAGGTCTGGTCCGATAATTCGGTCTAAAAGTCGTTGGAATGATGCTCCAGCGTTAGATTAGCCGAAGGGCATCCTGGTAAACTAGAACAACCCCTTCTAAGTAACGCAAATCCTGTTATCGGTTTAGATTCCGGATGAAGTGGTACGCACTACTCAGATCTATGGTAGCAATATATCTAGCTGATTGCAGCTTCCTAAGAATCTGGTCTCTTTTACGCAACGGTATGTATCGGGTTTCGAAACTAAATTAACTTTACGAAAATCGATGCAAAATCTATATTTCCCGTTGCTTTTACGTACTATCACCACTGGACTTGACCAACCATTTCTGGATGGTTTGACTACTCCAATCTCCAGCATTTGTCTAACTTGAGAATGCATCTCTTCTTGCATTTTCATAGGGACTGGATAAGCCTTTTGACGTATAGGTCGAGCATCTCTTACATCTATAATATGTTCAGCCCACGTCGTACGTCCCAGTGGCACTTCTCCCGCCGACAGGATTTTATTCAAGAACTTCTTCCTACGGTCTTGCTACTGCCGAGTATATCCGCGATACCAATGGATACTAACCTCGAAAACTCCATGGTCAGACTAAAACCAGCATTTTCTTCTGAGTTTATCTCTCCTACCCAAATAATTTCAGAAGATAAGCCGTCAGTCAATTGCAACGGTGCCAGTCGTTGGATTTCGTTACATGTAACTGCGGCTACTTCCACCATATACAAACATCCCTGGTCAACCGGAGTCGACAATGTTTTAGAGGAGGCACGTCAATCTTTCGTCCTCCATTCTTTCCTACTTAGGAAATAAGGATGATATGGACTTATTCGAAATGTGCTTTTTATAGAGAGGGACCAAATAAAATGGGTGCTCTCTATAATCTCGTATATTAAATACAATATACTTAATAAAACACACCTCGAGTCCACTAGTGCATGCGAGGTTATTATCTCTCTGGGTTCGTGAAATTAAAAAAAAATTTGCCTTATCTGACCATCCTAAAGTGATGTCCTGGGCCTTATTTTATTGTATTGATCTAGCTTCAGTAGAAATTAATACCTCTGTCCCTCTAGATTTATCAATTTCTATATGAATCTTTTAATAATTTGAAATATATATATATATATATATTGTAACCGCCCGAACGGCGGCTGTAGGTGAGAGCGCTCGTGCGAAACCGCGAGTGTTCGGGCGTGTTCGCGAAACGATACGCGCGAGCCGCGAGGGCGCTGGAAGCGCTGTAGGAAGTAAGAAGTTCGGAACGAACTTCGCATTCTTGTCTTGACCTTCGTCAATCCGAGTTCTCGAGTTGGTTCTCTTTTTCCTTTTCGTCCCCGATGCACCTTCATTTTGTCCCGCGTTAGAATACAGTAGTTTTGCTCGTTCGCGATCGCATCGTGAAACGTGAAGTGAGGTTGCAGTTTTGCACCTTTCGCGGGAACGCGTAGTAAGTTTGCCCTCGCGCAAACTCCGTGCGAAAGCATCGGCATCGACGAGGAGAGGACACGCGGCGACGTCCTCGTATCAGCCCCGGACTGTGAGCGGAAGCTTTGAGGAGGCGTGTGCGCGTTGCCATACGCGCGCCGTTGTGAACCAGCGACGCCATCAGCGGCTACGAGCCGCAGCCACGCGCAGCCGCGCGAGCCAGCAGCCAGGAGCGAGAGAGAGAGCGCGCGCCCGGTCGCCCGGACAGCAGCGACCGCACCAGCGAGCGACAGCGACCGCACCAGCGAGCGACAGCGACCGCGCCAGTGAGCGCCAGCGACGACATCAGCGGGCGCCAGCGACAGCACCGGCGAGCGCCAGCGACAGCATCATCGTCGTCGGCGGCAAGTAGCTTTTGCTTTTGTTATTGCATTCAGGTGCGCATATAGCTAGGTCCTGACCCGCCGTCGCATCCGCGCGCCGCGATCTGCCGACGGCATAGCTTCGCGGTTTAGCCGTATAACATGTATTCATTGCGCGTAGCATAGCGATTAGTTTTAATTCCGTGTATCGTATTGTATCGCCGTAAATGCGTTCGAGTACAAATTGTCCGTTAGCATTTAATGTGTAGTGTAATACCGTTGTTCCCACGTGTTTCGTCAAAAGCGTCCCGTTCCGTTTCCCCCGTCCCCGTAGATGTTAAAGGAGTGCATGATTGACTAAATATTTGATGTAGTGTCGCGGAACCCGCACTCAGAATTAAGCATATGTATTGATTCATCGTTGTAAATAGTCGGTTTGTACAAATAAACAGTAATATTGTAATAATCTAATAAATTCACTCGCGTGGTTCATTCTCCGTTCCCCGTCCCCTTTCAGTGGAGTGCACGGCCAGCAGCGTGGAAGAGTCCACACACACACACACGTAAGTGAATAGTAAGTATAACCCGAACCGGGGTTATAATATATATATAATAAAAAATATCTAATAAGTTTCAATAAAAAAAAACATAGAAATATCAATACAATAATTACGGAATGAATATCCAGCCCAGGAGTAACTAAAAAAATCAATCACTATTCCCTATTTCATTTGTAAGAGTTACAATAGGCTCAGGAGTTTTCTCGAAAAAATCTAAAATATCAGTAAAATTAAAATGATTAGAATAATCAATTTATATTCATTATATAAGAAAAAAGAACACAACCTCACGAGCACTTTGCAAACGCCAACCTGTGTGGTGTACGAAAAATATAATTCTTTTTTTCCTTTCCTAACAACGAAATTTACAATTAATTAATTAAATTATCGGGCTAAAACTAATGTACATAAATGCCTTCTCGTTATCCCCCCCTATGTATATTGAGTAAAGTCAAGCAAGGTGTTATATAGAAAATAGTTTCTCTTAATTTTATACTCATATAAATTTTGCATGTACTTATTGATATTGTATTTTACATGAATCTATATATGTATTTATTATAATGAAAGTATAAGTAACATATAATTATAATTTTACTTATAATTTCATTTATATTAGCAAAAATGCGCTATTTGTTGACTGAAATGTAAACACACAAAAGAGAACAACTTTCTCTTTTTCTTGAGAAATATGCTGGTATTTCAAAATTGAAATAACAGCACAGTAAAGGATAAATTTAGTAATTACATAAATAAAAGTACAAGGTCGAGGTCAAATACCTCTTAAACTTAGTGTGTTCACATGCAAAATAAATAGCCTTTTCTGAAAATCTTTACATACATTGTCAGTTATTCGAATCTAAATTATTTCTATATAATTTCTATATAATCCATGTATTATTTACATTTTATTTTAAATTACTGACATTGTATTTGACTTTATACAATATTTCTCATATGCTCCATATATATATATCTCATATACATTTAACTGATTTTTGATATTATGTCTGTCCTTTCTCGCCACTCATGTCCCTAAATTTTTATTAACTTGTTATATAATATATCATATATGCATATCGTTTCCTCTCTTATTATGTGCAAAAGCACATGAATATCGTATCGTCCCTGCACCTTTTATACTATTTTACAATACCACATATGACCCTCGCTACACATAGAAGATAGTTTTATCTTAAATATATACTTCATCGATATACTCAGAAGAAATAGCATATATATATCAAGTTGGAGACTAGAAAAGATCAAGGAAATTATCAGCATTATAAGACTTTGTAACTAATAAGCATATGCAATAACGAGGACACCACACTCAGTGTATACAGGACATTTTTCCCCATTGCTATCGATATTGCTTCTTTTTTTTTTATTATCGATTACTACAATTATAGCTTAAAGTACTTTATTAAATACAAATACTTCATAAAGAGAGGGGCTCAAGTAGCAGAAGATTTTCTTTCTCTCTCTCTCTTCCTTCTGACAGGTATAACCTATATGTTTGACATATAGATGCAGGGTGAATTTTGAAAGAAAACAATTACCATGAAGGAATTGAATTTTCTCAATTTTATAAAGTGAAGGTAGATGTAAATATCCACTTCAATAGTAGAAATTAATTTTAAACCATTTTTATGAAAATTAAGGACAAATAGTGCTAGGGATATATATACAAACAAACTTAACTGAAAATATAAGGAGGAAATCACACGCTTAATTACAATAACCTCTTAATACTGTGAGTATTCTTTTATTTTCAGCTGCGAAATACTAAACTGCTAAATAATAATTTTAAAATAATAAATAACCTCAAATAACATTAAATAATAGTAAGCAGAATGATTAGTATAGATGTGATATCGACACCACTACAGTAAAATAGCTTTATAATGGAATACAAAATAATGCAATAAATATATTAATCCAGTTGAAGATTATTACCACCATCTATCATAAATAACAACTTAACAACAAACCAACTAAAAATATAATAACCAAGTAAGTATAGTAGCTGAAAGTAGTAATAACAAGACAGGAAACCACATAACGAGAGGACCAATATAAATGAAATAACAAAAAAACCAAAGGAAACATTAACGAACAATTGAATACCTTTTCTTTTAAGGACAAATGAGTGGATATAATTAATAACAATAGTAAACATAAACTAGACGTGTAAATAAAACCAAGTAAACTTTTTAGCATTGACAAATAATATAATAATTATAACTAAACAAACATAAATAAGTATTTTCTGTGAAAAAAAAAAAAAACAAGGGGAGAGAAAATATACTGTCCATATACATTTTGTTTTATATATGTATTTTTAGTGTGATATTACTTTTTTTTTTTAATTATTAATAAATAAAGCAACAGGAGGATTCTACCTTTTTTTTTCCAATTCAATAAGTCTTAATTGAATCAGCTACTGTCAGCCAGGAATACTGCACTCTAAAATAGGTGTAGCCCAGAATAACTGCAGTACTGGACAAATAACAACCTTAGTCAAGGTAACTGAGATAACAACAATTCAATTCAATATAACGTAATTTCAATAATAACAATAATAATAACAATAATAATAACAATAATAATCATAATATCAAGAATAACAATAATAATCATAATATCAATAATAATAATAATAGTAACATAATCAGAATGATAATAGCAACCATCAATAAATAAATTTTGATAAACAATTTTTTTTTCTCTCTATCAACAAATTCGGAACTACTGTTCCACACCTAAATTAAATCAGTCTTAAAAATTTTTTTTTTACTACAAAAAAAAAAATTTTTTTTTTACTTTACCTTTAGAAAATTTTTTTTTTTTTCATTGGTATATATAAATCAGCACACAGAATAAAAACTATTTTCTTTGAAAAAAAAAAGGGATTATAAGCAATCTCATAAATAATCACACCTGAAGAAGAAAAAAAAGGGGGGATTACAACATAATAACGTTCCTTTTATTATTATCTACTTACGTTAAAAATCAAGTCCAGTTCATGCATTTAGCATTCTCTTTATAATCAAGAAAATTTTACTAGGGTAACTACTTAGTCCACTACTACACATATAGACGAGTACAGAATATACTGGAAAGAGCAAAATTTGCTACAATTTGGTTGGAAATAGTAAGGTCCAGAGAGAGAAAGGAGTACGATTTTACCTCCGGCTAGAAAAAAAAATACGCTTTTAAATTTTACCTCAAGCACATATAAACAAGAACACATCGAACAGCTGTTCTTAAATTTTTATTATATATCTACCGTGTCGTCTTTATTATTTTACATCCATATCGTGTATCGTCCCCCTTTCACAACCCCCACCTAGGAATAATGGAGCTCCCTCAAGAAACCAGGAGTGAGATAGATGAGGAAAGAGCAAGACTTAGCAACGTTTACGAACAATTGCAAAAGGATGCGTTGCTCACAGAAGCCCAACAGAAACACCTAAAAGTAGATGAGAATTTAACCACAGTAAGAGACAGATTACTGCGCTTCGAAATGCGGCGGCTGTTCGGACCAACAGCCGCAGAATGGCACGCCGAAAAGGATGAAGCGAGACAGACAGACGGAGATATAACGGAACTATCAAAGGTCCTGAGTTCCACCGCACTCGATCATATAGATCATGAAACAGCTAACATCAATAATGCGGAAAACAAAAGCTCCATCGAACCCCATGTTGCCACTATGGCACCCATCTGGTCGAATAACACCCCATATATGGGATACCCGTACGGACCATGGCCGTCACCACCGTTGCACAGCACGAACACCACGGGAGTTAATCATCTCCCCGCTGCTGCCAACAGCTGGCAACCTCTGCCTGGAGGATGGCCATTCGCCCATCCGGCACTGTTCCAACAGTACGCCGCGATGCCACACACGGGTACGCCCTGCACAACAGCCGGAGCGCAGCCCACGCCCAATGCGGCATCGACAACCTCTAGTCACATGAACACCAGTCGACCCTTCGAGAACACCTATCTGAAGGAGACACGGACTGGGCAATTGCTACGCCAGTGGAAGGTGCAGTTCACTGGAGCCCCTCGCGAAGACGTAGAGGAATTTATTGATAGGATGGAAGAGACGATAAACAGTCTCGACATCCCAGCGGCTGACATTTTGAAACTAATTCCAGGGATACTGGGCGGCTCAGCCCGAATCTGGGCCAGACCCTTATATAAGCAATGGCGTACCCTGGAAGAGTTCAAGGCAGCGCTGCGCCGTCAATTCAGGCCTATCGACTATACTCTTCGCCTAGAAGAGGAATTGCGCGACAGAACGCAAGGCTCAAAAGAGCCCATTGGCTCTTACCTCAGAGGCATACTTGACCTGCTAGATAAAATGGCACCTGCACTGACACTGGAAGCTCAGCTCGACAGGATATATAGAAACCTGCATCCATCATACATGGAAAAAATCAATAGAAACGAGTTCCAGTCCATCAACGAGCTGCAATTGCTGGGCCAGCAAATTGAGCTGAAGAGCGAGCTCACAAAACGATATAAAGAGCCACCGGCACAAGACGAATGCATGGTGAGTACCGCGGCCTGCTCTCCGTCGGAAAGGGCGAACAGACGATCGAGACTGGCGGCAATCGATAACGATAAAAACACGGCCCCGAAGAAAACGGTTACGATAAGTGAACCATCCGCCTCAACAGACACTAGGAGCGACAGTGTACGATCGTATTCCCACAACTCACGGAGAGACACCCGAAGAGACAGTCCGTCCCAAATAGTCAACAGGGAAACAACGGCAAAACGAACAGAAGAGAACAGGCGACAAAGAAGTCCATCGCCACGGTATCGGTCACCGTCCCCCTACCATAGAAGACCACCCCCCTCACCCAGATACCCCTCACCGGTATCGGCATCACGTCCAAGCAACCCCTCTCCATCCCCACCCTACCGACACAAATACCCCTCGCGAAGTCCCCCACGTGACCGAGACCATGATTCACCGAGAAGGAGAACACCTGACCGACAATACCGATCGCCTAACAGAGACGATCATAAGTACCGCTCGTACAGATCGCCCGACAGACGAGACCAGGAATATCGTTCCCCGACACGAGAGAACGGACGACGTTCTAGAAATGGACCGCAGCGCGAGGACGACAGGCCCTGTTGGACCTGTAAGAAACCAGGGCACTGGGCAGACAGATGCCCGGATAGACGGAAAGTCTACTGTTATAATTGTGGCGAGAACAATGTCACGACATTGAATTGTCGCCGCTGCAGCCCACGGAAGAGCTCGGGAAACGAGTAAGGGACGAGGATGCTGGAGTCGAACTCGAGAATCCCTACAACACGACTCCAAATATCTCAGACGACGAATACGACTGCCCCAAAGCCAGGGATGTAACTCACATACATCCCAACATCAAGGCACCCGAGGAAGAAAACAGATTCTTCCTCAACATTGAGCTGATGGGAAAGATTTTCCCAGCGCTGATCGATCCTGGCGCTCGGAAATCCTACGTAGGCCCTGGTCCCGGCAAACTGGTAAAGTCAGCTATTATACCGGTGCGCTCCTATATGCAGATGCCGGACGGCAAGGTATGTCCTGACGAAGGCGAGGTCGATCTGTCACTAACGATCGACAACCAACGGCTTAAAGCCCGCTTCAAAGTATCGGCCTCCTTGAAATACGCTATGATCCTTGGTATGGACATACTTTCGTCGCTAAAGATGACCATCAATTTTGCAGACGCTACGTGGCACACGCCTAAGAAAATCATCAGGCGTTTCGTCACCCAACACCGTGACTCACCTGAAGCTATCACGGCCATTGCAGCCGTTAACGGGGTAGCACAACTAAAAGACACGGAGAGAAAAGCAATCGACCGAGTGCTACGGCACCTTATACCGGAAAAAACCGGAACGCTGAAATTGGCACGCATGCAGCCACATTATATTGACACCCAGGGGCACCGTCCCATAAAACAGCGTCTCCGGCGAATACCGGATAAACTCCTCCAGCAGGCTCATGCGGAAATTGACCGATTGCTCGAGAAGGGTATCATAGAACCGTCAGAAAGCTCGTGGAGCAGCTGCCCGGTAATCGTCCCTAAAAAGGACGGAAAAATAAGGTTCTGCATTGACTACCGGGCAGTCAACGCCATTACTAAGAAGGACGCATACCCTCTTCCGCATATGGATGTCCTGCTGGACAATTTACGTGACGCGCGGTACCTGACTAAAATAGATCTTAGTCAGGCCTACCACCAGATACCGCTTGAAGAGAGCAGTAAAGAGGTCACCGCCTTTGCGGTCCCGCAGAAAGGCCTCTTTCAATATACTACACTACCTTATGGGCTAACGAACGCCCCGGCCACATTCCAGCGAGGTATGGACCTTGTTTTCGGGCCAGCGTGGCAACCGAATGTCTTCGTGTATATGGACGATATTATCGTCGCTACGAAGACCTTCGAGCAGCACCTTTGTGAGGTGAAAGCGGTCCTCACCCGCTTGAACGAGATAGGCCTACAGATAAACAAGGAGAAATCCGAGTTTTGCTGCCCGGAGGTCAAGTACCTAGGGTACATCGTAGACGCGGACGGTCTGCACACTGACCCCGACAAAATTCGCCCAGTAAGCGAATACCCAAGGCCTACCAACCTGCGACAATTGAGGGCCTTTCTAGGCATGGTCGGGTGGTACGCTAGATTCATAAAGGACTTAGCGGAAATCAAGCTGCCCCTCACCAAACTATTGAAAAAAAACATCCAGTGGCACTGGGGAGGAGCGCAACAGGAAGCTTTCGACAAGCTCAGAATCCTGTTGACGCAAGCGCCTGTGCTAGCGCGCCCCGTGCAGAATCAACCGTATGTCTTGCAAACCGATGCGAGCAATTACGCTCTAGGAGCAATGCAAAGCCAAGACCACCACGGCGAAGAGCACCCGATTGCTTACGCAAGCAGGACACTGACACCAGCTGAGACAAATTATACCGTCACCGAGAAGGAGTGCCTAGCCGTCCTATGGGCCGTAGAGAAATTCCGCGGGTATTTACTCGGCGAGAAGTTTACGGTGATAACGGACCATAGTAGCCTTAAGTGGTTACACACATTGAAAGACCCAACAGGACGTTTAGCTAGATGGGCAACATCACTCCAAGCGTACAACATGGAAATCGTCCACAGAAAGGGAGCACTACATCATGTGCCAGACGCCCTATCAAGGCCCCCTCAACACCCAGAGTCTTCTACCGCAACTCTCACCACCCTTGAAATGGACGATTGGTACCGCCAGAAAAGCGCCGAGATCCAAAAACATCCGGAGTTATATCCCGATTGGTCGATCAAAGAGGGACGGTTGTATAAACATCGGCCTAATGACATTACGAAAGCGCTAGGTCACGACCAGGATGACTGGAAGCTCGTGGTACCCTCTAACGACAGAGAGCGCGTCCTCCACGAGTGTCATAACACTCTGACCTCAGGGCACTTTGGAGTGGATAAAACCACTCACAAAGTCGGCCAGCAGTACTACTGGCCAGGTATGAAAAGAGACATACACAAACATGTGAAACACTGCCCTGAGTGTCAAATACACAAAGTGTCACAGAGAGGACCCACGGGCTTGATGTCCCAACGAAACATCGAAGGTCCCTGGAGCAGTGTAGCCGCAGATATCATGGGCCCGTTCCCGACCAGCAAAGGACAACATAAGTATCTCTTGGTGTTCCAAGACCTTTTCACCAAATACATCGAGATACGTCCATTGCGAAAAGCAAATGGCCAAGCGATCACACGGGCACTAGAAGAGCAGATCATCTTCAAGTGAGGTTGCCCGAAATACCTAATTTCGGATAATGGTACCGAGTTTGCCAACAACTGGCTAAAGACCAAACTCGGAGAATTGGGTATAGTACACCAATTTATTGCGCCGTACCACGCACAGGCCAACCCTGTAGAAAGAGTAAACAGGGTCATCAAAACCATGATCGCGATTTTTGTCCAAAACGACCATAAAAACTGGGACATCCACCTCCCAGAGTTGGCATTTGCAGAGAACACAGCAGTGCACGCTAGCACCCAGACGTCGCTGGCATTTTTAAATTTTGGCCGGAATCCCCGAGAAATGCCGACGTATCGTCAGTCTCAAGATTCAACGCTGCAGGTGCAAACATTAACACCACTGGAATGGCAAAATCGCATGAAAAGATTGCCCGCCATCCACAATCTCATAAGAAAACATCTGAGCGCCGCAAGTCAAAAACAGGACAAATATTATAACAAGGGTCGCCGAGCGGAAACATTTGAGGTAAACGATATGGTATGTCGACGCAACCATGTTCTGTCGTCCGGTCCCAGCCAATTCTCAGCGAAATTGGACCCAAAATTTGTAGCTCCCTGTAAAATTACGAAAAAGATATCCCCCGTCGTATTCGAGATCAAAGACATGAGTAACGGGAAAACGACAAAGGCACATATATCAGACCTCAAGAGATATCACCAACCTAATAGCAGTAATTTATCCACAGGTATCAACAACGAGCAGCAACATGTACCGAGTAAACGGACGAGGCAGAGGACTGCGTCGATCGGTCATGTCCGATCAGTCCAAGAGACCTGGGGACGAACAAATTCCCCCATCCCTCGCGTACGACCCAGAAGAAATGTGGGGGTTAACGTCCAGAAGCGTAACCGCACCAACGGTGCATATACGCAGAAGTTCCCCCAACCGCTTCAATACTACTCTCGATATGGAGAAAGTAAGCGAGGCCCTCGAAGAGGTACGGAAATCGCGACTGAATTTAATTCAGTTCAGTCCCGATGCAACACAGGAGTTCGTCGAAGAGGAAGCGGCGATGCAAACTATACCAATAGCGGAAGCATCATTCGCCCCCTCGCTATTGGACACAAGCATACCGACCACCGAGGACCCCGAAAATCCCACCCAACCCCAAACCCAAACCATTACCGACAACGTCCCATACCCCAATACAGAATATTTAGAGGAGGTAGCTCAAGATGAGCGAGAGCGTCCGGAAAGACGTAAAACTACCGCAATAACATCAGCAAATGAAGATGAGCGAGAGCGTCCGGAACGACGTAAAACTACCAACCCCATCGACAACGCCGATGGCGAGCGTCCGGAACGACGTAAAACTACCAACCCCATCGACAACACCGATGGCGAGCGTCCGGAACGACGTAAAACTACCAACCCCATCGACAACACCGATGGCGACCGTCCGCAAAGACGTAAAACTACGGCAAACGCAGGATATGACACCTCCTGCGACCGTCCGCAAAGACGTGAAACTACGGAAATTCAAGAAGAATACGCCCAGCAAAATGAAAACACAGAACAGCAACAGAAGGTAGAATGTAGAGAACCGGCAAATGAGGAGGAAGATGGATACATTTCCGAGGCAGCCTCATACAAAACGGGTCCATTAGAACCGTCACGTACAAAGGTCCGGGTACAGAAAGATTTTACCCCGCACGACCAAATACGTTCGGTCAGCCCGTTACCATATAGGCCAGGGCTAAGGATTCTTAAGCGACATCCTCCCAAAAAGCCACACGCACCTAAAAATGTGGAGAAAGTAGTATATGTGAGCACCCCGGAACATGGAGACGTTCGACTATATCGCGGAGACCGATGTGCGTTCATGCGGTCTATCGCAACACAACAGTCGGACATGCAACCCCATCCAACCGCACATGATGCTCACGCCACTACTAAGGAGAGATACATCATTCCGACCAAATACAGGAAGGCAACAAACGATGTTATCGCAGAATCCCCCCAAATCACCCCACAGCAAGGAAATACCCCCATACCGTACCCACATACCGTCGCCCCAACCCATAACCCGAAACAAAACAATGAAAGCAAGAAAAGGGTTAACCCATTCACGATACCACCACCGGAGAGCAAAGAAATAGAAACAAGCCCAGTGGCGAGCCTGAACAATTCAGAAGAAGAGGTAATCATAGAGGCAATTGTCACCAAAGGCAGCAAGAAACTCCCAGGCTTGATGGACACCCTTATCGCACCACCCCCCAATTTTATCCCGCCCATACGGCCCCACCCTTCAATCCCCACAACGCCACTTCCGGGTCTCGGAAGCATGCGCAATAGGTCCTTCACGGGCCCAGCAGGAGCTGAAGGTTCGGACTATGGCGAGGCAGCAGTAACAAACTGCTGGAATTGTAGCGAGGTCGGTCACCGCTACAACGTCTGCCCACACCCCAGATCCAGGAGATTTTGTTATAGGTGTGGCAGAGCCGGCATTGACGTTGGCATGTGCACGTCCTGCCGGGAGCCGACCCCTGCCGTTCCGTCTTGGGAGGGGGAGGACGTTAGAGGGGTAGAGAAGACGACACGTCAGGTGTCAGAAGACTTGGTGGAGCCACTAGGGATGGCGAACGTGAATGAGGAGGTGACGGGAGCGCCAATGTCAATACCGCCAATGATGGAGCAAACCATTAGGCAAGCGGCAGCCGCCGCGGGAGCTCAGCAACCATTACTCATTATAATGCCGGGGGCGACTGTTTATTGAAACAAGTAGATCGCCTGTTGCTGAGTGCCCACGCTACCGCAGAAGGACATGATACAGGGCTGGAGGTGATAGAGGGGCACTGACTAGCATAAAATAGTGGCACGGGTACATAAATGGCGCGAAGAGAGGAAACTAAATATAAATATAAATGACGCGAAGAGGTGTACATAAGTATTAAAATGGCGCGTGAATAGGCGCACGCACGTATTAAAATGGCGCGCAAATAGGAGTATATATGTATAAATGACGTATAAATGGCACAAAGAGAAGTACATATGTATAAACGATACACAAAACGGCGCAAATAGGAGCATGTGCGCATAAAATGGCCCTGCGTATAAAATGGCGCAAACCGGAGTAAGCTCAGATATAACTGGCGCAAATAGGAGCAAATATATATAAAGGGCGTGGACAGGAGCAAACCCCTATAATATGGCGCAGTCTATATAAGAAGCATATAAAATGGCGCAAACAAGAGCCAATCCACAAAGTGACGCCCCGTGAACCTGGGCAGAGCAACGATACATGATGTATTGCGAGAGCATATAGAAAGGCGCAAGCATAAAAACGTTGATATCTAGAATAATGCCCAACGCAGAAATGGAAGAAGTAGCACCCCTATCGTTTTTTTCCGGTACGGCCATCCCCATGATTCCCCCACCACGTCCCAAGAGAGGAAACGGTACCCATATATCCCCATGGAAAATATATATGGAGTGAGCGCGAATCGTGTTGAGGGATGACCTGGAAAATTGAAAAAGAAAGGGATATTAGAGCCAACCCCTCAGCCGAGATACACTGATGGCACAGCGTCGGTGGGTGAGGACAAAAGCAATAGCACCAGTTAGAAGAGCGCACAATGGCTCCCATAGTAACTAGGCTACTTGCTCGCCCCACCAACGCCGTACCAACCCCGATAATAGGAACGTCACTAACAACGACCATTTTTCCAGCGAACTTGCAACAAGCAGAAGAAGAAGAAGAGAATCGCAAGAAAGAAAGCGAAATGATTGCAAGAAAGACACAGAAGCGAGCGTTAGAAACCTGATTAGGTAGCTAGGACAGGATTTATATTAATATTAGTTATAGTTTTTTCTTTCGTCACCTAATAATAATAATCTACATTTCTCTAGGATAAGTCCCGTTAGCAATAGGTTAGAATAGGGTTTAGTTTATAATTAGACGTAGGGAAGTAGTAATAGGAATAACAAATAGAATTATATCGAGCCATAGCGAGCCACCGACGACCAAGCGCTGCACCAGCGGGTGCAATCACATTTTTCGTTTTCGTTACCACAAATTACTTTTTTTTTGTTTCTCGTTTATACCCATGCGAAGGGTAAACCAATGGTCGTCGTTTTTTTTTCTTTTGCCCAAATCATGTATTGTCCCCCTATCGTGTTTTTGTCAAAGAATGTATGATCCCTTACCGTATGTATTTAACCTCGGTGTTAGTCCCCACTATGTTCCCCGAAGTACATATACGACGTTCGCGTCTCGCGTACGGACACCCTGCACAACCTTTCGCGATCACGCGCCCCCCCTGCGGTTTGGGAGGGGGAGTTTGTAACCGCGCGAACGGCGGCTGTAGGTGAGAGCGCTCGTGCGAAACCGCGAGTGTTCGGGCGTGTTCGCGAAACGATACGCGCGAGCCGCGAGGGCGCTGGAAGCGCTGTAGGAAGTAAGAAGTTCGGAACGAACTTCGCATTCTTGTCTTGACCTTCGTCAATCCGAGTTCTCGAGTTGGTTCTCTTTTTCCTTTTCGTCCCCGACGCACCTTCATTTTGTCCCGCGTTAGAATACAGTAGTTTTGCTCGTTCGCGATCGCATCGTGAAACGTGAAGTGAGGTTGCAGTTTTGCACCTTTCGCGGGAACGCGTAGTAAGTTTGCCCTCGCGCAAACTCCGTGCGAAAGCATCGGCATCGACGAGGAGAGGACACGCGGCGACGTCCTCGTATCAGCCCCGGACTGTGAGCGGAAGCTTTGAGGAGGCGTGTGCGCGTTGCCATACGCGCGCCGTTGTGAACCAGCGACGCCATCAGCGGCTACGAGCCGCAGCCACGCGCAGCCGCGCGAGCCAGCAGCCAGGAGCGAGAGAGAGAGCGCGCGCCCGGTCGCCCGGACAGCAGCGACCGCACCAGCGAGCGACAGCGACCGCACCAGCGAGCGACAGCGACCGCGCCAGTGAGCGCCAGCGACGACATCAGCGGGCGCCAGCGACAGCACCGGCGAGCGCCAGCGACAGCATCATCGTCGTCGGCGGCAAGTAGCTTTTGCTTTTGTTATTGCATTCAGGTGCGCATATAGCTAGGTCCTGACCCGCCGTCGCATCCGCGCGCCGCGATCTGCCGACGGCATAGCTTCGCGGTTTAGCCGTATAACATGTATTCATTGCGCGTAGCATAGCGATTAGTTTTAATTCCGTGTATCGTATTGTATCGCCGTAAATGCGTCCGAGTACAAATTGTCCGTTAGCATTTAATGTGTAGTGTAATACCGTTGTTCCCACGTGTTTCGTCAAAAGCGTCCCGTTCCGTTTCCCCCGTCCCCGTAGATGTTAAAGGAGTGCATGATTGACTAAATATTTGATGTAGTGTCGCGGAACCCGCACTCAGAATTAAGCATATGTATTGATTCATCGTTGTAAATAGTCGGTTTGTACAAATAAACAGTAATATTGTAATAATCTAATAAATTCACTCGCGTGGTTCATTCTCCGTTCCCCGTCCCCTTTCAGTGGAGTGCACGGCCAGCAGCGTGGAAGAGTCCACACACACACACACACACGTAAGTGAATAGTAAGTATAACCCGAACCGGGGTTATAATATATATATAATAAAAAATATCTAATAAGTTTCAATAAAAAAAAACATAGAAATATCAATACAATAATTACGGAATGAATATCCAGCCCAGGAGTAACTAAAAAAATCAATCACTATTCCCTATTTCATTTGTAAGAGTTACAATAGGCTCAGGAGTTTTCTCGAAAAAATCTAAAATATCAGTAAAATTAAAATGATTAGAATAATCAATTTATACTCATTATATAAGAAAAAAGAACACAACCTCACGAGCACTTTGCAAACGCCAACCTGTGTGGTGTACGAAAAATATAATTCTTTTTTTCCTTTCCTAACAACGAAACGACAGGTTCTTTTTCTCTTTCTTAACTAAATAGGTAGGGTTCGAATCCCGTTATACGACTGTCACGTCAGTGTCGATAGTTTGTGGAACGAGGGGAAAAAATTGTTATTATCACTTAAATAAATATTTAATGAAAACTTTCCCCTCATAAGTTCTTGTGTTAGCGTGATCTGGAAAATCAATTCACATCAAGTGCTTTTAATCAACATTTAAAAATAATAAGATTTCTTTCAATAATAAAAAAAATTATTATTCTAAATAATTATATTTTCTTTTATAAAATACAAGAAAACGTCTATAGCACGTTGGGCACCATTTCTGTAATGCTGTTCTTAGACACTACAGAGAGATATGTCCCTGAAATTAATTATTATATCAATTTAATGTCTACCCGGTATTATGTTGCGGTTAACAGAGGAGAAGAGTCCCTCCACGGGTAAGGTTAATTTATACTTAACCTTTTTGAAGCAATAGTAGCACAGTTTTGCTAAACTAGAAATTATTATCAAAGATAATAATAGTCTGATTAATAATCTGATTGAATAATAATCTATTCATCACCGATTCACGAAATAACTTCTTTTTAAAAGATAACTTTTTAACAAGAAAATTGTTCGAATTACAGTACACAGGTTTGCTTTTATAACAAATTTTTCTATATTATCTTCCTTATTGCAATATACTTCTATCCCCATCTCTCTCTTTTCTTTTATTTTTCCCTCCAATTTTCCCTCTGAGACATATAGGATCAAATCCAAAAAACAAATGATCGTGTACAAAAACATATTCATATAAAATATTTTTTGGTAATATTCCGAAACAGCTTAATAAAAAATAAATTATATAAAGAAATGACAGCTGACAATAATGGACCATTAAAACAAATGGTTAAGTACATTTTATGTTTCCTCATAAATAACAGCATGTAAAGTTTAGACAGAGATAATAAGCAGTTTATTATACGGTAGCAGTCTATCGATATATTGTTTTTTTTACGTTTTTAAAAAATAATTTTATTTCAATCTATTTTTTAGAAAATCGGTCTTTTAAACAATTTTTTTTTAATTTTTTTAACTAATTTTTTTCTGATATTTTTTCTTATATTCTTTTAAGCTGGTTTGATTTTTATCAATTTTTTGTTTATTTCACAATTTTTTTCTGTGATTTCTTTTTTAATCGATTTTTTTATATTCGGTTTTATTTTTTTCTTTTATAGAAAAATTGCATGGAAATTAAGTATTATATTTTGATATGATCTATATTTTTTTATTCAATTTGTTCCAAAACCATTTTTTGTTATCAATCACTATAATATTAGTAATCAACGACTCAAAATCTATGCTTAATCTATCTATCCAGAATTTTTATCAGTTTTTGATATAAATCTGACAAGTTGTTCGAAACATATCTGTTTCAATGATATATATATATATATATATATATATATATATATATATATATATATATAGATATTAAATAATATACAATTAAGATTATAAACGATTTATTATATGTTCTTTAAAATATGATACTATAATTTTCAGAATAAAATAAATTATTGCAATTACTCTATAATATACATAAGTAATTCAGATAATTTTTTTTTTAACAATTTCTTCAATAGATAATTTCATCATCAGTGAGGTTATGTCCACAATCACTGCAATATTATAAATAAACAAACAGAATAATTAAAACAATTCAATTGTACTTCTGTCGACTGCCCATATACAAATTAATAAATATTTTTTTATTGGTCTTACAGTCCAATCAATTCCATCCAAAAATAAAATAAAATAAAAATAAAAATAAAATAAAAATAAAAAATAAAAATAATAATAAAAAATAAAAAATAAGAAATAAAAATAAAAAATAATAAAAATAAAATAAAAAATAAAAATTAAAAATAAAAATTAAATTAAAAATTAAATTAAAATTATAATGACAGTCAGACTGTCCTTGTTTACATTCACCCCCGTAGACTAATCTGAAAATAAAATATTAGCTGAAAAAATTCTTTGTTAGTAAAGTGCAGTCTGACTGTCCCCAACACCCTTACCAATTGAAGACTTGTCCAACGTGTGCTCATAAATTCTCTTTTTTAAATATCTACCTGTTTGTCCAATATAGTATTTATCACAATCCATGCAATTAATGAGCATAAATATAGTTTACGTAGCTCACATATTACTTCTGGTTTAAAAGAGCATTGTTTAAAGTTTTTAGATACTTTTGATTTTGTGAATGTGGATATTTTGGAACATGGTATTAATAATAAGTATAAACGGGAGAGTCTTGAAAGTATTCACATTTCCAAGAATCGAAATAATGTGAATTGAATGTTAGAGTCTGGTAGATTGGACAGTGTTTATCATTCCTTATTAAATTGATTGGTTTTGGACAATTTGTGTAGTGGGGGAATTTATATTTAATTTACGAAATTTGGTGGTGGGGATGGGTATATATAGATTAGAATATAAGGTTTAGATTAGTCCCTGATGAGGAGCCGTAGCGAGCTCGAAACGTTGGACAAGTCTTCAATTAGGTAAGGGTGTTGGGGACAGTCAGACTGCACTTTACTAACAAAGAATTTTTTTAGCTAATATTTTATTTTCAGAATAGTCTACGGGGGTGAATGTAAACAAGGACAGTCTGACTGTCATTATAATTTTAATTTAATTTTTATTTTTAATTTTTATTTTTTATTTTATTTTTATTATTTTTTATTTTTATTTCTTATTTTTTATTTTTTATTATTATTTTTATTTTTTATTTTTATTTTATTTTTATTTTATTTTATTTTTGGATGGAATTGATTGGACTGTAAGACCAATAAAAATATATTTATTAATTTTTAAACAGAATAATTTTGTTGTTAACGTATACAGAAAATGACTCTATGATTTAGATTAATCTTTGTGTTAAATCGGAATTACACGAATTGTTTATCAATATGTATATCATACCAATAAGTAATAATACAGAGTATTTTTGATTTATAATTATTATTTATATTTTTATTATTTGAGACAATTAATGGATTTTCTCCTTTTGTTCCTACGCGTTATTTACTACAATATAATATAAGCATTAAAAATTAAAATTAAATTTTTTAAATTAATTAAAGAATATCCATTTTAGCACAAAATCATAAGACTCAATTTGAAATTTCTACAATGGAAGAAACGAAAGTCTTGATTTTTTGCAGAATCAAAAATTCGTCTGCATGATAAAGTTGGCATAGGAGCTGGGTCTGAATTGCTTTTTGATACTCGTGCGCATATTAGATGTTTTGGCTTAGCCTCTGTAATGATATCAACGAAAACGACAACGTCGCATTGGACAAAAGCATATAACTATATCTATATATATTTAATGCCTACGTCACAGCTCGTGACGTAGGCAAATGCGCACATTAATTTATACTGACGTAGCTGTGACGTCGCGTTGGCGCGTTAGTGTAGCAGTTGAGCCTGTTGAGGGCGCACGCTCCCGGCGCTCGAAAATCGTCGAGCCTTTCGTAGATGGCATCGACAATCTCTCCTTATTATCTCTGGTTTGGATATTGCGTTCAAAAGTTATAGACGTGTAAACATGGAGTTCACTAATGCCGAAATTAGCGCCATTTTAAAATTTACCGATCAAATCATGGAATTAATCGAGTTAGACCGGCATGTGGCATCTCGTGACATCGCCCAGGAGATGAGAGTTAGTCAACAAACCGTTTTAAACCATTTGCAGAAAGCTGGATATAAAAAAGCTTGACGTTTGGGTGCCGCATGATTCGACGCAAAAAACCTTCTGGAACGAATCAACGCCTGCGATCTGCTGCTGAAACGGAATGAACTCGACCCATTTTTGAAGCGGATTTTTTTGCGAGATTATAGATTATTTCGTTAGTAGTAACGTAAATGTGTATTCAATCTAATAATAATTTATGCTATTCTTTTGTGAATTTTAAACGTATTAATTTATTTTGCTTTGCATTTGAAGCATAATACGTTTCGAATATATATATATATATATATATATATATATATATATATATTTATATAGATATATGAAACGAAGGATTATTTTAGTGATACTAACGCTCAACGAGCCCGTATAAATAATCAAATTAGTTTTGTTTTGATATGCTATATGAATATTAATAACTTCTTTTAAAGTAGTGGATTCTGCCGTGAAAATAGAAGCTTTTTTACAGAGCTCATGACTATGAAAATATAAAATTTTTCGCCGTAATAAACACAAAAAATCTTTGTTTATGGAATATAAATTATCTTAAGTAAATAGTTTTTTGATTTTTTAATTTGAGTACTGAGTTTACTCATGATATTATCCAAAAATAATATTAATAGGAATATGGATTGTTAAAATATAGCAATGATACATGAATATAATGCAATAAGAATTGATTAGAATTCCATTTTTTTCTAATAGCATTATATGTACAAATTTTGAGGATGAATCTAGAAGCTTTATTATAGAACTTGTGAGTTGTTCTACAGCGTAACGAGATGCGATTTATTATGCCTAAGTATTCTTCTTAATATGCAATCTTAAAAAGTAAAATAAATATATAAAAAATGTGTAAATATTTTATTTAACTAATTATTTTTACTTAATTTAGTTTCTTGAAATAAATATTTTGTTCTTTTTTCTCATTGAAGATATTTTGTTCTAAGTAAATAAATGTTTTCTTGTTTGGTACATACACTTATAATTTTAGATATATATACTTACAAATGAAAAATATTTCTTTACTTTTAAATAAATATTTTTAAAGGAAAAAAAATATTTATTTCATAAGATCGAATTATTATTATTATTCTCTTTTTTAATAGAATTGCTTTAGTGGATCTTGCTAGATCTCCCTTATTAGTACTGGTTCGATTTTCTTATTAGAATCCTATCCAAAATGGGACAAATCCATATTAAGATCTATTAAGCCCTAGCAAAAAGTAGGAAATCTAATTAGATTTCAGTAGAATTCTATACAAAATTTCTACACGGGGATACCTGATGATGCAGCACATGACATGAAAACGAAAATCAATATTTCATCAATTCAAAAAGTTCACATCATTTGTCATGTAGACACATAATAAAGACTTAATTATCTTGAATCATCGATGTCTTTAGGTGAAAATTCATCTGCTATATTTTCTGATAATTCATTATTATTAAAAAAGTATATAGACATTACAGACATTGATAACAAAAAAGGTTTTGGAACAAATTGAATAAAAAAATATAGATCACATCAAAATATAATACTTATTTTCCATGCAATTTTTCTCTAAAAGAAAATCAAATCCAATTTTAAATAATCGATTGAAAAAGAAATTGTAGAAAAAAAATTTGTGAGATAAAAATAATTTTATAAAAATCAAAGCAGTTTAAAAAAACATAAGAAAAAAAAACAGAAAAAAATTAATTAAAAAAATGAAAAAAAATTTTTTTAATAAAACCGATTTCAAAAAAATAGATTGAAATAAAATTAGTTTAAAAAATTTTAAAAAGTACTTAATATCGTTAGAGTACTATCGTATAATAAACGCTTATTATCTCTGTCTAAAAGTATACATACTATTTTTTTTTTTTTTTTTTTTTTTTTTTTTTTTATTTTTTTTTTGATACTATTATTTATGAGGATACAATAAAATGTATTTAGCTATTTGTTTTAATAGTCCATTGATGTCCGCTGTAATTTCGTTATAAGTTTAATTTTGTTAAGGTATTTCGGAATATTTCCGAAAAATATTTTATATAAATTTGGTTCTTATATACGAACATTAAAAAAGCATAAGAATCCAAATCGAGAAAAAAAATTAGTTAAAAAATTAAAAAAAATTCTTTTAAATGAACTGGTTTAAATAAATTAATTCGTAAATTAAAAAAAGTAAGGCATATCGATACACTACTACCATATAATAAGCTACTTATTATCCCTATGGAAACTATATACATGCTCTTATTTACAGGGATACATTTAAAAAGAACTTAGCCGTTTGTTTTAATGGTCCATTGTTTTCAGTTGAAATTTCGTTATATAATTTTTTCCACCAAATTTTCTATTCTTCAATTTCTTTTTCAATAGATTTTTTTGTATTTGGTTTTCTTTTTTTCTTTTAGAGAAGAATTGCATGAAAAATATGTATAATATTTTCATACGATGATGCTTTTTTATTTAATTTGTTCTAAAACCTTTTTTTGTTATCAATTTCTCTAATATTTATAATTAAGTGATTCAAAATATATACCTAATTTCTCTATGTAGAATTTTTATCAGTTTTTTATGTAAATCTGAAAATTTTTCCGAAACAACTCTGAATTCAGTTATATATATTAAATAATATGTATTTATTATGATTACAAGTGCTTCTTATATATTCTTTAAAATTTTATACAATAATTTTCAGAATAAACGAATTATTGCAATTGCTCTTATAATATGCATAAGTAATTCGAATAATTTTGGTACTAGTTTACACATAAAATGACTCTATTCCTTAGACCAATCTTTATGTTCAATCGGAAATATACACATTGTTTAAAATATCAATAGGTAACAATACAAAGTAGATTAAATTAAGTTTAAATAAAAAATATAGTGTTTGAATATGAAGGAAACTAGAAATAATGTATGTGATTTATAAATTATATTTAATATGTTGTATTAGAGAAATGGATTGGTCAACTACGTTAAAATTAAAATTTACGCCAAGTTTGGGTGTGAATGGTTTTCTGATGCTCGTGCACATATTAGATATGATTTGGCTTAGCCTCTATGTAATTCAAATGAAAACAGCACGTCGCATTGGACAAAATCGTACAACTATATTTATATTTATAACGTACAACTATATTTATTATTTACGTCACAACTCGTACTGTAGGCAAATGCGCACACCAGAGATATTAGGTTCTCAAATATCTCCCTTCCGCTTTTTTGCTCCTCATTCAATGCTTTATAAAAAGTGTTACAGTGGTCGGATTTACTTCCAATATGCGCCGTTTTGTTCGATAATCTGTACCCATCTAGACGGCAACTTCATAATACCCCTCTCGTAGAAACCCCTCTCCTTATTTGCGAAGAACACGGACAGCCACTTTTCACAAGCCTCTTTTGTATCCAACTTTACACCACCAAGGGCATTCGACATGGACAGGAACAAGTGGTAATCACTTGGCGCTATGTTCGGGCTATATGGTGGATGCTATAAAATCTCCCGTCCGAACTCCCGTAGCTTCTGACGAGCCATCAACCAAGTGTGTGGTCTAACGTTGTCCTGATAGAACACTACACCCTTCCTGCTGGCCAATTATAGACACTTCTGGTTGATAGCCTGCTTCAAGCGGTCCGGTTGTTCACAGTAGATGGTAGAACTAAGCATCTGGCTATATGGGGGCAGCTCATAGTGGATGATTCCCTTCCAATCCCACCAAACACACAGCAAAACCTTCCTGGCCGTCAATCCAGGCTTGGCCACTGTTTGGGACGGTCCAGCGGCCTTGGAACACGACGTTTTCGCTTCATATTATCGTATGTGATCCGTTTTTCATCCCCAGTTAGCATCCGCTTCAAAAATGGGTCGAGTTCGTTCCGTTTCAGCAGTACATCGTAGGCGTTGATTCGGTCCAGAAGGTTTTTTGCGTCATATCATGCGGCACCCAAACGTTTTGTATCCAGCTTTCTGCAGATGGTTTAAAATGGTCTGTTGACTAACTCTCATCTTCTGGGCGATGTCACGAGATGCCACATGCCAGTCTAACTCGATAAATTCGATGATTTCATCGGTATTCGTCGTCACAGGTCTTCCGCCGGCTGGTTTGTCCATGGTGTCGTTTTCACCGGCACTGAATCGTCGAAACCATTTCTTTGTGTTTCGAAGTGATAGCGTGCCATCCCCCAAAATATCATTAATCTCACGGAACGTTTTTCTAGTGAATTTGCCTTTGACGAAGGAAAACTTTAAAATAGCGCGAATTTCGGCGTTAGTGAACTCCATGTTTACACGTCTATAACTTTTAAACGCAATATCCAAACTAATCATGCATAGCGTCGTTTTGTTCGTTATGTCAAGACCTTGCAAATGATGTATAATATTGCCAGATACGAGCTCTGTAGCGCTTTGTACATAGCCGCGACATTTATAAAAAAAGGCGGAAAGGAGATATTTGACAACCTAATATTTACATTTCCAAAGTTGAAAGAATGTAACAAATTTAAACTGTATCCTTTAAGCCCGGATGTATCATTCATGCTTTGTAAGCTATATTGATGCTCATATATTCTTTGTTTTAGGTACCTTCCCGTTTGTCCAATATAATATCATATTTATCACAATCTTTACAATTTATTTTATATACTACTCCTGTTTTCAAGCCCTTATCATCCTGAACTTTACAATTATTAATAGCTTGCTAATATTATTATTGTTTCTAAAGTAAACTTGAATCTTATGTTTTTTAAATGCGCTTCTAATTCTTTCGGATAATTCTATTACATATGGTAATACCAAGGTTTTTATTATTATCCCTCTTTTCCACATTACGTTCTCTAGTGCTATTATAAATTAATGCTATTATAAACTGCTATTAAGTTAGATAAGGAACCAAATGAAGATAATATCATAAATAGTTTATTTAATACATGCATCAATGTTAATAATGAATCTCTTGACATTGAAAATTATATTAGAGCTAGAGTAGATGATTTAAAAAAAGAATGATCTTAAATCACTGGACTCCACCTAAAGAATATAATTCCCCTTACTCCATACATACTCCATACAAACAAGGGAAGTCAGAAAAGAGGTATGCTAGTAAAAACTATTTAGAATCTTACGACTGGCTGGTTTTCTCTGATGTAAAAAAAGGTTACTTTTGTAAATATTGCACTCCTTTTATAAATGAAAATTGGGGAGTTATCGTCAAAACGTTACATTAAATAAATTAGTTACGTAACCCTGAACATTCTTTGCTAAGTTTTCAGGCAAAGATATTATATTACTGAGATATGCAAATCACAAATTTGCTGTCATAGCAGCTAAATTATTTTTGACATCTGAAGAAAATCTGAGATAAATATAGTAAATCGGCTTGTTAATCACAGACTGCAAAAAATAAATGAAAATCGCCAACGGTTAATACCTATTATTGGTAGAATAAGCTTTTTTGTGCGTCAAAATATTCTATTTCAAAAATATTGTGATGACGGACCAATCATATTGATAGCACTATAAATGAAGGTAATTTTACATAATTATTAAAATTACGTCTTAGAAGTGGAGATGTTCAACTAGACAATCATTTAGAGCAGTCATCTTCACGGGCTATGTATATTAATAAAACTACTTTGAATACTCTAATTAACTGTTGCGGTAATGAAATTTTATCTGTTATTATGAGTCGTGTACAAATAGCAAAATTTTATAGCATTATTTTCGATGAAACAGCAGATATTTCACGATATTTGTCAAATGACTTTAATCTTAATATATGTGTAAAGAATACAGTTCATGAAGATTTTATCAAATTCATAAATCTGCATAAAAAATTGATGATTTATTTGATGATATCACTGAGTAAGAGGTTAGTTTAACAGGTGCTAATATAAGCAGAAATGTGCTTCTATCATAAAAAAAATTAAATTTGAATCTTAAATACTGCGTATGCATAACAGCAGATGGATGTTCCGTTATGACTTCTGAATGACGAGATGCTATAATTGAAATAAAAAAAACCTTTAATGCTGTTTATTCTCCGTAAACTAATATTTTAACTAATATTCTAACCATATTCTAAATATATCTCTAGCAAAACTTCGTCGGTTCAGTCAGTCAGGAAAGCAATAGATATAATGAAAATAACAATAGAATTCTTTACTACATCATCTAAATAATTTTATATTCTTAAAAAAATAATGGATCGTTCCCTGTGTGGACTTTGCGAAACGCAATGGATCGAACGGCATGATGAAGTTTTACAATTTCGATGTTTACTTCATAAAATAATAGAAACGCTTGATTCAATATCATTATGGCAAAATTTTCAAACAGCTGCAAAAGCTAAAACTCTATGAGTTTCTCTCTGTGATAGAGAATTTTTAGTTAGCCTAGTTTGTCTGTCAGAACTGCTCAGTTGTAAAATTCAATGAAGTCGTTTTTTTCAGAGAATTCAGATTGATTTAATATCTGCACAAAATATGCTACACGATACGTTAAAAGTATTTGAAAGAAAGCATGAAAACTGTATCGAAACATTTTCTAATGTTTTTGAAAAAATTATTCGCATGGCAAAAGAATTGGAAGTGGAAATAACAATTCCTCGCCTAACAAATAGACAAAAAATTACTGTCATAATTATCCAGGCATTGATCCTGAAACGTATAATAGATAAACTGTTTACATTCCAATATTAGAAAATGTAATATAAATTCTAAAGTTTCGTTTGTCTAAAGAAACGATGGAAATATACAATTTATCAATTTTATTTCCTGAGTCGATGATCTTGAAAAAGAACAATTTGATTAAAGAAGAAGTCCCTAATTTTGCAGAAAAATATTCTATTTTTTAAAAGAATCTTCAGCAATAATAAAGTTAAAGATTATTGTTGAATTAGAATTATGGAAAGAAAAATGGACAAGACAAAAGTACGCTGATTATACCGCGATTAGTTTGCTTGAACACTGCAATCATAATGTGTATTCCACTATATATGTTCTTCTAAAAATATTAGCAACGTTACTTGTTAGTGCTGCAACAAGCGAGAGAACATTTTCAACACTGAGAGGACTAAAAACGTGGCAAAAAAAAGATCAACTATGAGTAAAGATAGACATAGCATATTGAATATACATTATTATAGACATATAATATACATATAGATAGCATTATTGAATTTGAATATAGATTCGGATATAAAATTAGATTTAAACTGTATTCTAGATAGGTTTGCCAAAACTGATTATAAACATAGATTGGAATTTGTATTATATAAAAAAAACATATTTACATATATGAGGTTCTGAAGAAGCTTGTGTAAAATTCGTACATATGTATAAAAATATGTAATAATTTGTAAATATTTCTGAATGAAATAATGCATTATATTTTTTCAACTTGAAAGCTGTATTCATATTGCTAGTGATATATTCATTTCACTAAATTTGCTTACAAATCCATCATAATCTCCTTTGATTCACGTTCATCCGTAGAAATCAATAATTTTTTAAATTAAGTAACGGATGCAGCTTGCTGAAAATTTTTAGTAGTCTTGCGATAGATGCTAATTGATGAAAGTAGTGTTGCTCGACAAATCAAAAAGTCAGGATCACTTATAAACTCTCCTCATTTATAAATAAGATACATAAAAATCGTTAAAAAATACTTACGATAACGATTTTTCCAACCTATCAAACGAAATATTTATTAGAATACATACTTCCACGCCTTTATATGTCTGCTTTTTTCGTTTTGTCCTATTGAAATTAATATATATTTCCGTTTTCATAGTTGAAAAGAAACTTCACCTTAAAACATTATTCAAGATACAATAATCATAATTAATAAATACGAATTCGACTACTATAGTTTTGGTTATTCGCTCACAAAAATAAATCCTGTGCAAAGCGCTGCATGTTAATACGGACATGAAATATGAGATGTAAACCACATATTCTGGCATTATGCATTGTACAATAATCCACGATCTTCATTTCCTTGTAAAGTAGCTAACATTAATTTGTTCAGCCCGCTGTGTAAACATATCTTATTAACAAGCCAAGAATACAAGAATAATAAACTAAAGTTGAAGCTTTATTAAAAAGCTTAATTATATATTATATAAAACTGCCAAAATTACATGACTAACTTACTAAAACAATTTTTACAAGCTGTTTTTAAGATGCGTGTTTTCAAGGTATAAAATTAATTTATTTAACAGACTGATATCACAATTTGTTTACCATTTAATTTAATGCAATTCGAATGTTCACCAGTGAAATGCTCTTTCTAATTCAATCATTATATATTTATTAAGGTATCTCCATGGAGTATGCCTATACCAGCTTTAGGTCCTCATCCAATTAATCAGAGGTCTTTTTTTTAAATATTAAGAATTAAAATTTATTTTAAAACATAATATATTTCTTAATAGTAAATCACGCCTGCTACATCAGAGCCGATAAAATAATCTAAGCTGTGAAATCGTAACCTTAATAAATCTTAACTTTATTTTTCTAAACAATGTTTGTATTTAACTCCATTGGTTTTTTTTTTGTTGTATTAAATGATTCTTAAAAATACTCTTTAATTTCTACTTAGTTCTATAAAAAAAGTAAGACTTTAAGATTATGTATCAGTCATTTTTCACTCGTTTCCATAAGAAACAATATAAAATTCTAATTTTGAAAATGTTTCATTTCTTCCCATTAATGTTGACCTTACTATTTATTGATAATTCAGAATCTGAATACTTAATATATATTATGCATTACTTTATGTCTATGACAAAATTATTCAAAAGGCAATCGAGCTACTATAAATACACTTGTATACAATTTTGCTTTTATATATGTATATACACCTAAATGAATTTTGTCGATTTTACTTAGTGCATAACAAATGCATGACTTGTGCATCTAGTAATTAAATATAATAGTAATACATGTTTTACCACTTCAGTATCGTTTTTTTGGTAAATCTTTATTTTTACTTTATCAAGTTGAGAATGTCAGGTGTTTGCTGAACATTAGATCACATCTGTGGTATTTCGTCAGGATTAGCGTTTATGCGGGCCACTGGCGACAAATTGGGAAAAACCTTGATGGTCGAATTCATTTATAAGGATTAAGAGCTAGCGTGAAAAAGAAAAACGCATTCAGAGTTTGCTTTGATAGAATGAGAAAAATGTAGTTTTTTTTCAAACTAATTGTAATTATTTAATTTGGGTTTACGGAACTTTTCATTTTCGTAAATTTTTAAATCTAGTTTGTCTTCTGTGGTGAAAAAGTTACAATTACAACATTTAGTAATTTACTCTATTAGGTTACTTTATTAACATTTATTAAGTTACTCGTGCTGGTTCAAAATTTTAGCTATGTAGTGCTATGTTAAATAAAGTTTAAGCTCTAAGAGTACTTACGAGATTATTTTGCAGAGGAAATAAGCCAATGATGACTCATGCGTTCAGCATGCTCCAAGCTCAGGGTTCGCATATACATTCGTATAAGACACCCTTCGAACTAATTAATGTTTTCGTCCTCAGCGACATTGCACGAAGTCTTGTGTCACGTAGACTTCGTCGTATAAATTGTTTCTGCAATCCCTCGAAGAAAGACATGTGCTCGATGTCTAATTTAAGTTTAATCAAATGACATCAATTTTATCTTAAACTAGTTACCCGTTATTAGATAAAATTTTTATATAAATATAGCCTAATATAATTTCTAATGTTATTTAAGTTTTACTTCAATATTTTTTTATAAAGAAATGGAAATCACTTATAGTTTTATTTTAACAATAATTACAATAGATTAAAGTCGATGTAGGATGAGTCAAATGAAATATTTCAAAAAGTTTATTTGGAACTTTTTTCTCTATAAATAGTATTCAAAATTTATATTTATTTTGCTTCACCAGACATCAAAATTAAATTATTGTAATTATTTTTAAATTAAAATTACTTTAGAAACAATAATAATATAAGAAAACTATTTAATAATTGTAAAGATAAGGATGATAAATGTTTGAATACAGGAGTGATATACCAAATAGATTGTAAAGATTGTGACAAATATTATATTGGACAAACGGGAAGATACCTAAAACAAAGAATATATGAGCATCAGTATAGATTACGAAGCATGAATGGTACATCCCAGTTAAAAGATCATAGTTTAAACTTGTTATATTCTTTCGATTTTGAAAATGTAAATATTTGAGAACAAGGTATTAAAAATAAATATAAAAGAGAAACTCTTGAAAATATTCATATTTTGAAGAATTCCAATAATGTAAATTTAATTTTAGAGTCAAGTGAATTGGACAACACTCATTCCTTATGAATATAAAATTTGTATTTCGCATTTAAGTCAAGACGGTGGAGTTCCTGTAAATATTATACTAATAAATTTAGAGTGGGAATAAGGTATATAATGTAACATGCTGGGTTTTTCATTTTAGTTTAGTTCCTGATCGTGAATCGTAACGGTTCGAAACGTCGGACACCAAAGGAGAAAATAAGGTGGTGAGGGCAGTCAGGTTATCCTTTACTAACATAGAATATTGTTTTTTATTCTTTTTATTTTATTTATTATTTTATTTTATTTTTATTTTTAATTTTTAATATATTGTAGTAATAAGTTCTATTTAGATTCTTCGGGGGTGAATATAAAAAAGGGCAGTCTGACTATCATTATTTTAACTAATATATTATATTATAAAGACTGCAAGATCAATAAAAATATTTATTAATTTAATTATTTTTAAATATATTTTGGTTTTTATCTGTAATTCACCATTTTGGCTTGACTTTCCATTTCTTTGTTTATATATAAAATAGTATCCCCTGTATAATTATAATTAAATTGTAAATTCGCTAGCTTATTCAAAATTGTTACATATTGTACATGAGAGTATGTTGTGGCATACATACGAAGCGACTCTGTATAGAGTTTTGTATAATGATACAAATTATATTGATGTAAATTTCATATCTTTAATTACAACTCCTCTATCGTACATTATTATACCTGAGTAAAACTTTCCTTCTGGGAACATGGCAGTAGCAAGGGTGCATGGAAAAACATTATGCAATAAATTTTACTTTTTTAAAGGACATTTTACAAGATTTTATGATAATTTTGTCACAAAAGTAACGAAATCACTCGTTTTACAACAAATTCATAGAAAAATTAAGTTTGATAATGACTAAAGCGATGACAAAATCATAGAAGTGTGATGTAAATAAATTCTGCTTATCTCATTCAAATTACTATATTGTGAGTTGTTTCGATTTGGTTTAAAACTCTTTTTAATTTAAATTTATATTTATTAAATTTCGATTAATTAATCTTAAAATAAAAAGTGATCAAATAATTTCAATCAAATACTCAAAATAAATGTGAATTACAATCAGTTGAATGAATAAATTCTGTTTCAGAATTTGGCGTCCACAATAGGAATTTTCGAAAATAAAATTGTCTCTGTCAACACGTTATATCAAATTTATACAGGAAAAGTATATTTTAAAAGTATATTATTACTTATGAGTAATAAATTACTATATCTTAGCGCTTAAAGGGCCGGATTTTGAGGTTTCGAAAGCTCCTTTGAAAATGCCTAAGTTCATATATTGTATCACCCATCAACTATGTTCAATTGTCCTATCATGGACCGAGCCGATATATCAGCTCTCAGGCTCTAGAGGGTCATAAAAAATTTTAGTTCGCTAAAATAGGAATAAAATCATTTTCTTAGGTTTTGAGATGTTCTGCATCCAAATCTGCAATCTGATTGGTCATAACTGCTAATAATCACGGTCAATCAAGGTCAAACAAGGTCACTTCAAGGTCAAATGCAGAAAGTATCATGTATATATATACGAACAAAAATTATATCTAAGAGTATCCCGAGGTGCTACATCTGAATTTGACCCTTGTTTAATTATGACTAGACATAATTATACTCATTCTTCTAGGTATATAGCCATCTCAGGGTTTATGTGTTTTGATTCGTGTTTTTTTTAGAAATTTGGAGTACTTAGGCCTTCTACTTTCCTTCTGCTTTACCCAGAGCTAACGACGTGGACGTAGAGAGTAAAGTAGCTCCTATTTTCATTTTTTTATTTTTTGTATTTTCCTATTTTTGTATACATTTTTTCATTTTTTATATATTTTTCCATTTAGTATAATTTCCATTTTTCATATTTCTAGGTTTCACTTTCAAATGACTTTCATTGATCTTGACTCTAAAGTGATAAGGTCAAACCAACTGCAGATACGAACTTAGCGCATGAATTTACTTAAGGATAAAGAGATATCGTAGCATTATGTTTTTTAGCCGATATATCGGCTTTCTGGTCTTTTAAAGGTTAATAATTGGAGAGTACTAGGCCTGAAATCTGTGTCGGGCTCATTTTTAAGATAATCAGAGTTACCTCCCTCAATCTGGACAAATTCGTTACGAAAATGCTGTGACCTCTCTGTCTAAGTATCCAATTAATTAATTATGATATGAAATTAAATTCCAATACTACAATCTTTACCATGAAATAGAATTTAATAAAATGTATATAATAATAGTCAAAATATTAGTTAAAGTAGTAAGAGGCATTATTATCGCTCAAAACATATTATATAAATATGTTGTCTTATGTCTGCTTCTTCGCGAAGGTACGTATCCGTAAGCGATTTTACTGTACACTTATACATTTTTTTAAATATCATAAAAACACAAAATCGTTTAATTTTTCGAATTCCTTTAGATTATTAACGTTTAAACAACAGAAAAATGATGACTAGTTTTTCTTTCAAATAGTAACTAGTATTTTTTTAAATTCGATTTTTTGAAAAGGGTGAAATAAAATAACATGAAAATCGAAGATTCGATAAACATTTGGTCAGAATAACTATAAATGAAGATTGTACTTTTGTCAATTATTGTAAACTAAATATTTTTATCAATCCTACAATCTTTATATTAAGTGTACAACTTTGCTTCCACCGTTTTGCAATAGATGACTATAGCGGTAAGTGGTAATCGAAATAAATAAATCATTCAAGATGTCATTCAAGAAGCTTAAGTATTTGTAAACATAACTTCATCAAAATATTAGTCGATTTGTGATGGCATTATAAAGTTATTCGCGATTAAACATGCCAGCTTTGGAACCAAATTCGCTTAATTTTAATCTATGTATTCAGTTTTGTGACATTCATAGGTATAGTAGAATAACATTGTTTCTACAAAAGCTGTTCAGAACAACGGGGAGACTTTTGGTCCAAATAGTTTTGACTTTGATATTTATGTTTAAGATCATTTGAAGGTGAAAGTATTTTATTTAAATGATAACCCATATTTTGGACAGATGCGGAAAGTGCAAGAAATTTGACGTTCAAAATGATAGTTCAAAATTTTTTTATGAACCTTAAGAGCTGTTTCAAGGTCAAATACTAAGATATTTTGTGATTGATATTTAATAAGAGGGTAGGTCAATAAGTCTTTAGAAAAAGATCGAAATACAAGTTTTTTGGGGTAATTTTTTTTTATTTTTCAACATAATCTTCTTCTAGTTCAATACACTTTGACAGGCGTATCTACAATTTTTTAAGCCTTTAAAAAAGTATGATTGTTGTAGTTTCTCAAAATAAGCATTTGTGTGAGCGATGACTATGATTATTTATATTAAAAGTTATATTAAAAAATAACGACGTGGACGTAGTGATTTCGGCTTCCTTTGGGGTTCTTGATTAGCATCAGTCACCTTCTCTCTCACGATGGGACACTTGATTAGCGTGAGGCCCTTTGGCTTTCACACAAACCGCAGATCAAATGATCAAAGTTTTCACCATCAAGTTGACGTAAATTTGTTCGTCTTTTAAAACTATGTCCAATAATAATGTACACTTGTTCTTAGACAACGGTTAAATAAGAATCAAAAATTTGTAAAGTTTTTTTTTCAAATAAGAAATATCTTAATTTTTTTCAATTTTTCAATTATATAAAGTTGTTTCAAAATCTACTTTGAGTTTTATATAATTATGAAAGAAAAAAAATTAAAGTTTTCATATGAATTTTGATCATGCTTGATTATAAAAATGCAAGCTTCAACAACGGTTAATATGATATTCATTTTAGTGGAAAGTAAATAACTGTACTACTGGAGCAACACTTTATGCTGGAAAATTTTCGAATAGTAGGCATCCCACAGAAGTGATAATTGTAATTTAACTGAAAGATTCCGCAATGGTCGTTTTGTTGCTTAATGATAATATCGAGAATATGGCGAGAATGATGGTTGCGTTCTGGTAATTTTAGCCATTGTTCACATGGATCCACATATCAATCTTCGTCAAAATTGAAGGAGAACGAGGATTCCCTAGAAGTAATTTTTCTAGAATTTGAAGAGTTCTTAACTAATATCCTTACCATATCATTCTAACGCAAGCATTAACCTCACATCACATTTGTGCTCGTACAAGATTTTATAAATTAACTTTACAGATGATTGCAAACAATCACTATTACTTTAGGTACGTTTTCTTTCGTGATGAAGCTAAATTATATAGCGATGGACAACTTAATAGGCATAACTGCCACTATTGGGCCGACCAAAATCCTCATTGGCACAAACCTTTAAATCATTAAGATAGTCTCATGGTATGGTGTAAAATAAAGTATTGCTTATGAAACTAAACTTCATACAATTATACTATTAGAAAACGCTATCAAATAGCAGCCACAGAATTTCTTACTATTTGATCTTGTAAGAACCTTCAAGGGTCATCAAGAAATTATGAAATATCATTATGGACGTAAAATTTTCCGCTCTTTTCGAAAGTGCTGTCAAAAATAAGGTTTTCCATTTAAAAAAATACGTTAATATTTAAATGACCTTGAAAATTAAGTTCAATATCAAAACTAATTGGATCAAAAGATGTTCCCCTTTGTACTCAACATCTTTTGTATGAATACTTTTTTTGTATTGTACCTATAAATGTCTTAAAATTGGATATATAGATTAAAATGAGGCACTTTATATATGGGATTATGGGCAAATGCAGGAAATGAACCATACTCAATTACAGGTAAGCACACATTTTTTTGGTAATCAATAGTTGTATGCGGCTTCGGCTATCGATAAGTAATAACTGGCATTTCTTGCGTCTGTATGAAACCCCATATGCCGCATCGAGTCACCAGTCGGTTTGAGATAATGCCTTCAAATCTTCCCGCAGTTACCAATTAATGCACGAGTTCTTCGTGCTCACCACTCTTATTCGCTCACTCATTCAGCATTATTTCTCTCGCTCTCTCTCTCTCCCCCCCCCCCTCTCTCTCTCTCTCTCTCTCTCTCTCTCTCTCTCTCTCTCTCTCTCTCTCTCTCTCTCTCTGTCTTTCTCTGAAATGAAACAATCTATAGAGTGAATGGACAAAAATTTATCTTATATTGGTACATACTGAGAACTTACAGAGGGATCAGTACTGGGTCTATTGCCCTTCTGTTTGTATATAAATGGTATATGAAACGTGTTGGATGAAAAATATAAACAAATATATACTTACGTTCCTTATAGATGTCTTCATGATGGGGTGGTAGCAATTCAGCGAGCAGCAATTGTAGTATCGAGCGGCTGATATTTTCATAATATTAAGTGTTAACAAGATTAAAGCAATCATTTTGGGTCCGATGAGAATCACCTCTTAAATACAAGCCAAAAATCAATTTTGAATGGATTTGGACATGGGTATCTTAGTGTCCTTTTCTATAACTGTTAGTAGTTTTCGTATTGAGATAAATAGACCGACATAAATAGAGACCGCACTTAGATCTGTTAACAAAGATATTCAATAGAATTCTATATAGCCTCGAATTTTTCCGGCAATATACTACTGAGGCTTTCATAAGAATACATGCTGAAGCGATTCCGAATTCGAAGGCAATATTTGACGGTTTTAATAATATACAAAATAACGTATATATATGCTCCGAAATATTTCAACTGTCTGCTGTCTAGGTATGCTTCAAGGGACTTCATGAGAGAGGTGACTGCAAAACTCATATCTCCCTTCATGTATACAAAGTCTTGAAAACGGTCTTCTGAAGATCAAGATGCGTATTTTGACATAGATTTCCGACTGAGATTCGCACTCTTCCATCTTTGGTCAAGGCAGTGATGCAGAGATAGCTTTTTAAACACGACCGATTATTCTAATCATTCTATATGTTAAATTTAGTCTTATCCCGTATACATTAGATTTTAATTTTATAAAAGTGAATGTATTTAACGCAATATAGATAGATTGATTATATTTATTAAATATTTCTGTATGTGTATTATTCTTGCACAAGTTTTACATTTGACTGTGATGCAGTTTCAATATAATTTACTGTGATTATTTAAACGCATTATTTATAATATTAAATTGACCATGTGTAACATTATTACTGTACATTGCAATATGAAATTATTACTATAATTTCATAAATTATATATATATATATATATACTATGTATATCTGTATAATATCATAATCAGATTTCATATTTTGTGCTGGCACAAAAATAAAATGCATCTCTTTATATCTCTCATGTTTCCAAATCCGCCAATTCTGACTACGTCAACTGTTCTCTAGGATGAGAATCATGTCTCCTCGTTTTAAGTTTGCTTCAGATTTGTATCATTTTCTTCTTTGCGTTAGAATATGCAAAGTTTGAGAAGTTAGTGTTCTCCCATTTTCGAAAGTTAATATCTGTGTTCCAATCCTTTTTCAAAGATAGCTCTTAGTCGACTTGATTCTATACTTCCACAGGCCTACGAAGTAAAATGCTCTATTAGAAATGAATTGAGAGATAGTTTAATGGAGGTGAGATATCCTTGAATAGGTTTTCAGTAATGTTCCGCTCCACGAAGCATAAAATTCAATTCGAGACATGATCCATGGAAGGTTGTGTCGTTGTCAAATCACATCTTCGTAGACACACCACTTTGTGAGATAAAATGGCGAAAAGCTACTATAAATCTAGCTCTATTAGGATCACTAACGACCTCAATGCGAACTGCCTTTGTTGAAAGCAGACAAAGAGGCCGATGTAACTCTTCGTGATGAGCTCTTTCCCAGGCAGCTTTCAAGAAAAAGAGCCTAGTGTACTCCAGATCATTTCGTACGAAAGTTCGGCTGATACTAACTCTTTCCACAGATAAGTCTCTCATTTTCTGTTATAATATCAGGGATCAATTTTAGATGTAGATAATACACTGTTACGAGATCGCTGATGCATGTGCGCGTCTTACAATTATCGAAGTAGAGTGGGCAACTTGTGCATTAGTTATTGCAGGATGTTCTTAGAAGTTTTCTTCGGTTTTGGTTATTCTGTGCTTTTCCATTCGGACGATTGGGATTTAGTGTCGACCTCATATTCATATACGCAAGATTCATCACCAATTATAACTCTTTTGAGATTGAAATATTGTAGCATCATTGTAGCCTTCAATAAGCATCTCCTGAGCAATGGTTATGCGACGGTTCTATTAATCAAACTAAGCAATTTTGGAACGCATTTCGCTGACATACGTCTTATATCAAAAACATCCGAGATAACATATCATGAGCCAACCGATATATGAGTTCAGACAATTAAGTAATGCGGCAAAATGAAAAAATCGAGTATATTTAAAATTTACGGTACATCGCTGCAATCCCCTTCAAACTAGTCCCCTGTCGCATCTATACATTTATTCCAGTGAGTTTTACAGTTTTCGTAAGTAAGGGCGGTTGTGGTAAGGTTGCGATGCCTTTAGATGTTAAAAACTGAGAGACACTGAACGCACAGAAAGAATTATCGTGATGGAGAACCCAAGCTTTGTGTTCTCTGAACGCACTCTGAGCACCCATTTTCGTAATTTTTCGAGCATATTGCGATAGAATACGTGATTTACGATTTGTTCAGGCGGTATAAACTCTTTGAGAACCATCCATTTACTGTCGAAGAAGCAAATGAACATGGTTTTCACTTTGGACATGCTCATTCTCGCCTTCTTTGGCCTTAGCGCTTCAGGGGACAGCCACTGTTGGCTTTGTCATTTAGTTTCGGGGTCATATTGAAAAAACCAACTTTCAAGAATAGGATCATTTTCAACCTGCTCGAGACAATCTTGAGCGATGTTCATTTGGTGGGCTTTTTGTTCATCTGAAAGGTTCTTCGGTACCATCTTCGTGCACAGCTTTTTCATAGTGAAATCTTCGGTTAAAATCGTTCTAACTGTTTTCTAGTTAATATTCAACTCGTCAGCTAATATTCGAATGGTTAGTCGCTGGTGTTGACGAACAAGGGCGCGGACGCGATGCGCATTAGCGTCGATTCGTACTTCAATTGACCTTCCGATCCGCGCCTCATCTTTGACGCTCTAACGGCCTTTTTTAAAATCGGCATATCACGGAAATATCTGACTCTCCGTTGCTTCAACACTATCATACACCTTAAGTACTTTATCATAAGTTTCTGTCGCGGTGTTTCTGAGTTTCACACAAATTTTTATTGCAGACCATTGCTCTAAATTTCTCTATTTCATTTTCGTGAAATGTACTTCTCGCGTGTTGTTACAAAACGTTAAACGGTGGTGAAGAAATGATCGTACAAGGGCCGGCAAGGTCTCAGTGGAAAGAATTGGGATCTGCTAATATGATAGTGCAGTTACAGGTTGACAGTGATACCACAGGTCCAGAAAGAAAATCGGTCGCATTACTTAATTATCTGACCTCGTACATGAGTACATCAGAGGACGTTGATGTCTGTTTATATCGTGTCGACCTCTGCGCCTTTATGTGCTCCATTACCAAATAGAAGACAGACAGGTAGAATACATGCCCAAAAATTTCCGATACTTACAACAGAGAGGAACCAGGGGAAGTTATTATCCGCACAAAATTTAAAAATAAGAAAATAGCCTCGGGTGACGAGGAAACTCGAAAAGATGAAGGTCTCTATACATCCCTACATCGCCCAACAAAACCACTTCCTAACAACCAGGACGCATATCTACTCGAATATAAAATTGAATTCAATCCATTCAGGATAGTGAATATGTTACGGACTGTTACGACTTACTTTGTAATTTGTATTTATACATATTATAATATTGCGATAATTTTATGATCTTTCCTCTTAAAGATAGTAAGTGCGTTTATATTGTATTGTATATGTATAAGGTTTCGTTAATTATTTATCAATAGGTCGTAACTACTGTACGCAATTCGATGCATCAGTTCGTGGTAAATCATTTAATTTGTTGAACAGCGTGTCTTTAGTATAAAGTAATAAAATATACCTTAATGAGTAAGATTAATAAAATGAAGAATGTTTATATTATTTGTAGCATTATATTAGATTATAGTGATCAGTAGATTATTTTACGTTGCGTTTATAAGAATAATATTACCTAGGATAAGACGCGAGACTTCGAAAGTATAATTCGATATAAAGTATATATAATATGTAGTAAGAAATTTAGATTTAATTTTATGCTCTACTATATGTTATATAATTTTAACTGTTATAATTTTAATAAAGAATCATCGGGATTAATAAGCATAATATGTAAAGAAAGTCAGAGGAAATCATATGTATCAACTCGAGAGAATTTAAGCTAGCATTATATGTATATATATATATATATTAATTTTCACGTCATCTCGAATATATGAACCTAATATTCAAAATTGATCAAATTATATTGATTTCGAGAAGTTTTGTAAAAATACAGTGCTATGACTGGAAAATGCCATTTCATTTGTAGGTGAATGTATGTACTTGAGAGATCCGGTGTCGTACCCGGAAAACTTAGGTTTTCAAAAGCTGTACTTTCCTGTACATGCATTTACATGTCGAATGATGTGGTGATTTTCGAAAGCTGAACAAATTAAATCTCTACGAAATGTAAAGACATATATCCACATAGATTCGATTTCTTTCCGGGCCACGAAGCTGCGAGACAAAACTACTCGAGATCTCGCGCGGTCGTGATATTATCTTATCGCTAAATTTCGGGGAACCTATTTTATGAGTAGGGTTACGTCTGTATAAGCGCGAGCGCGTTCGAGAATGATTCATTCTTTCCACTGACTTTCTAAGGTTCGTTTGTATCCTTCTTTCAAAATAAAATTTGTATTTATTAAATAAAGTTATTGTCTTTGTTATTAATATTATTTCGCCATTGTGAAAAGTCTCTGGTCAATTATAGAATATGATATTGGATACTGAATGCAGAGACGAGTGCTCTAGCCTGCATCGACGAACCCATCCATAGACCAATGGCGACATCAAGTAATTCCGCCACGGATTAATCCATAAAACCGGCTCTGATGGATTTAAAGGTTGCACCACCTCCCAACTTCGTACCTCTCAAGAAGCCGCACCCGTCACTGTCTCAAATACCTTTACTAGGTCTGGGCAGCAATCTCATCAGCAAAACAGCTAAAATATCATCTATAATAGGCCCAAGATACACAAATGGCATTACAACTGGTCGCTGGAACTGCGGTGTAGAGGGGCATCGCTATTCTGTCTGCCCACATGCACTGAACAACAAGTTCTGCTATAAGTGTCGCAAAGAAACTTGAGAAGTGCACACATCCACGTCATGTCTAGAACGACCAATCTTTGCCACTTCGGCTTGGAACGGGGAAAGCGACGGCTCAGTGCTGTCGTCTAAGAGAACGAAGACGACGCGCCAGGCGTCTAATAATACGGTGGTAGAAGAGGAGATAATGCCTCCCAGAGTTGAAGAGCCATTAGAAATAACCACAATTGTGCAAACAATACAAGAGGTTTCTGGCGCTCTATGCATGAGTACACAGTCAGTAATACTTATGATACACGGAGCAAGCGTATATCTAAACAAATAGGTCCACAATTATCGCCTCATACAAGCTCCAACATTGATAGAATCATGCGTACAGAGCTTATCACATCCCCGGATCCACTTCCGTGAACATACAAAAGCCCTAAAACATCTCCCATACATTTCAACGAATGATGAGCAATACCATTGCAAAGAGCAAACAATCAAATCGCGACGTAAATATAGAATGACGTTATGGGACAAACGTGATATATTAACGACTGAAGAGAAGATACCATGATGAACGAACAAATACGAATTAAGATCATAGGTTAAACTAGGAACTAAGTCACTGAATTTTTATTTCATAGGATTAGACAATAATTAGTGATAGGAAATAATAGAATAGATAAAGTAAGATTGTAATAGTAAGATAATACTAAACGTAAGGTAAATTAGAATAAAACCATAGATTAGGAAAAAATATAACCTTGCATTATATAAAAGTATAGATTGGATTCAGCAAACTCAGTTTGTAACCACCCAAATCAACATAAATTAAGCCACTGAAAAGAGCCGTGGAATTGCGCATCACGTGCCAGGAATGAAGAGAAAGCGAAGCAAGAAGCCACTCTTCCTTGATCAGCCACGGCAGAGAGCGGACGCTTCACGCAAAATATCCCATTATTGCTTCATCTTCAATCAGCCCATATCACTTGAGCGCATCTCCGTCAGTACAACAGCCACTCACTTGCTGAGTCGAAGCAAGGACGATCGACACCCGTCCACTATCTCCCAGCCCATGCTAGTACATCGGAGCTGCCGTCAGGTAAGGTGAGTCAGTAGTACCCAGCGACGGCGAGAGAGAGAGAGAGAGAGAGAGAGAGAGAGAGAGAGAGAAAACAACGCAACAGTCGCGTCCCATTTTGAGGGACCGATGGCAAGTAGCTTCTAAAGTAATGTTCGTAGAGTGCAGGTTCTGTCCCCTCTGTCGATGATGCCAAGCGCGTATACTCGGTTATGCCGTTAAGTATCGTTCCGGTATAGTATCATGTCCCTCGTCCGCCTCAAGTAGTTGATGTACAAGTGCGTATAGCAATGGCGCGCACCGTGGAACCCGCTCCTAGCCAGTACCTCTGGCATGTATAAGTATAAATAAAAAAACATCGTGATATTTGCGAATCACTGCGTTTTCATTGATCTTTCCCGAACGTCCATTTCCCTGCCCAACCTGCCCAACCTGCCCAACCTCCTTTATAGCTAATATCTCCAGGAAGAGGCCGATAAATTCCATCACGGTGGGGAGTCAGAGTAGTTCGAATTAATTTTCTAAGAAAAAATTTAACCGTATATGACTATTGTATAATCGGTGAATTCTTTTATGAATTGTCTGATCATTAGAAGTATTTTTTTTCGAAAAGTTAAATTAGTAAAGTTTGCTATATGTCAGATAGTTTGATATCTAATATTAATATGCACTTCATACGCTTGAAATGAGTACGATATTTCGATCGTCAAAGTACGTTACTTGAACAGAATCATGTGCCATCAATCATTTTTAAGCAGATTGACAGTATAATAAAACTGGAGCAGCTAGGCTATCATAACTCTTAGATTGTCGAGTAGGAAAGCGATAGAGATAGAGAGAGATTGGGATTAATAACAAATTTATTATGCCAAGATCATATTTAAGCGAATGCAAATGATATACATATAATAACATAATGTTGAAATATAAAATAACAAATAAAAGCATAAATAAGGTAGATTGATTATTTAATACTGATCTGAGCTCTCGCCATACTTAACAATAAATTAAAAATGAATGTACAACGAAGTTCTAAATATATCATTTGTGGGAACGTAATAATAATTATGTATGATTATTTAGCTAAATTATACAAGTAAATATAAATACCAATCTAGTATAATTAATTAAGGAACTGTAAAAATATAAATAATTCATTTTTGAATAGGTTAAGAGTTTTTTGTATTTGCACTCTTAACTAGAAGAATATCCCATAGTTTTCTTGTTTGTAATAAAATGCTATTAGTATAACTACCCGTCTACGATCATCGTCAAGGCCAGATTTCTCCCGTCCTAGCGTCCCGAACTCCAACGACCCGTTTGTGACAACTCCTGCGTCCCACGCATCAAGGACGCCGAGCAGCCATACTAGAGAGAGAGAGAGAGAGAGAGAGAGAGAGAGAGAGAGAGAGAAGACTGAGTGGCGAAGAGGACGCTGCTCACGCACCCCCGAGAGAGAAAAGCTTAAAATTCTAGCACCGACCGACAAGCAGCCTCTTATTTCCAAATACTTATTATGACTTAAATTAGGTTAGCGTCAGGCCTCGGCCGTCGCTGTGTAGCGCGCGAGACCGCGTCCTTCTTGTCCGCGGACATTCCCGTCCTGAATACCATGTTCTCCTTCTATCGTTGGCGGTGAACGATCAGGTGTTATTGTATTCCCTTTCTCATGTTGCGGAACCTGCTAGGAGTGATCAGCATGCGAGCTATAGCACTCCGTTATCTCACGTAGGTAATCGTGTTTCAATAAATGTTATATGAATTATAATCAAATAACCTGTTATTTACTAACTACCGCTTCCCTCTGTCTGTTTCCCCATTGCTCGTTTCAGCAGCAGGTGAGCCCAGGATGTGCGTCGGGGTGAACCGACATACACGCATACGCATTACAAGGTAAGAGTAGCTGCATTTATGTACCATTTTAGACATTTATATATATATATATATATATATATATATATATATATATATATATTGTGACGAGGAACGCAAGCACTGCGTGCGCCTGCCTTCCCCGTCCCGTTGCTCTCTCTCTAGCCGTAGCATGTACATATTTATCTGTATATTTATATGTAGAAATGTTTATATGTTGCAGGCCGACGCACAACCACCGGCGGAGAGGTAAGTGAGAGAGAGAGAGCGGGGAGTGGGGAGAGACAGCCACGCGCGCGAATTAGGGAGAAAGAAAGAGAGCCGCGAAGAGAAGACACCGCGTACCGGCCCTCTACACACGTCGTCCGTGTTCTTTTTTTGATTGCAAAAGCCGTGCCGCGACGGATCGTGTGTGGGAACCTACCTTGCGTTCCAAGGTTCCCCTCCGCCTCGTACCTCGTCCTCGGGGAGAGTGCCCGGTAACGCGCTCGTGGTGCTATAGTGGTGCAAGCGAGTGTAGAGTACCCGCGCCGAATACGAGCTCGAGCAGACGAATTGTCGTCCGCCCCTTCTACGCGGAATAACCGCCCCATCCCGGAGGTCAACGTCACCGCCGCCCCGGCAAAGGAAGGCGCTGTTGCGCTTCGAGGACGCGCTGAGAGACTTGCGGGTTCCGGCTATCTGTAAGTGGCAGCTCCTTTTCTCTCTCTCTCTCTCTCTTCCCGAACGCCCCGCGCGCCGTCGCCTCGGCGACCCTCGGCCTGCGTCCCGCACGCCTCGTATATAGGCGCTGCATCGTATGTGTATCCTTGGCGCCGCGGCATTAAAACGTATTTAAATTTTAACTATCTGCCTTATTTTTCTTTCCCATTATCCTCAAGCTCTATTAGCCACCCTATTCCACGCGCAGTCCCACAACGCGATATTTCGCCCTTCGCGGACCGCCCCTCTCCCTCGCCGAAATCCTTCGGGGCTAAGCCCAGCCGGGCACAGATTTGCAACGGCCGTGCCCGCCGTCCTCGTGCTCGAGGCGGACACACGCACCGTTACAATATATATATTATGACGTTGCGGCCTTTGCCCGGGCCACCGCCTCAGAATATTTTTCTCACACACAGCACCTAACTACTGGCTCCTCCGGCTGATGTCGACCCGTTCTCTCTCCACAAGGGGATCCGCTGCTGAAGCGGGACAAAGCTATAATATAATGAAAAAAGGGGGCGGGAATCAATGGCAACGCCTCAATCACCGTAATAGCTTCCTTTATTATCAAGACGAATGGACAATACCTTCCGCCGTACCATCCCTCTCCCGCACTCCGTCTCGCGGCACATGCACTCTGGCTCTCTCTCTCTCTTTCACACGCACACGCACGCTAGTTCGCGACCTTCGCTAGTGAGTTGTTGTCTCTTCTCCTCGGACTGCACCCCCGTCCTCGTGTTCGTTGCTCGTTCTGCGCGCGCACGTTTCTCGCTTGCGTACACGCCGCCGTCGCACCGCGGTACGTGGCTCGGGCTTACACTTTGCAGTCGCCTACCGTCGGTACTCACCGTATCAAGCTGTCACCGCAGTCGATGGAAGGCGCAGGCAGGTGCTCAATCTGCCTCTTCTCCTGCGGGCTAAAAGCACTCAGCTCGAATGAACCGCGGAGTCCCTTTTTTCGTCCGGGCTTGTGCTGATCAGCTCGGGTGAGCCGCTGTCTTCCCTCTCGCTCTATATCTCTCGGGGTCGGCCGGACGGACCGTCAGCTAGGCCGTCGGCTTCGCGGTTGCCTCGAACTTGATTCCGCACAAGCACTTCACGCACATTGTTTTTAGCTCGAATCACATCGCTAGGCTTCCGAAACAACTTTCAATCAATCGATGTAAAGTCAGAAAAACCCGGGAAAATTCTGTTTGTCTTGACAGTCAAACACGCAATAATCTGTTCTCTCCGCATCTTCTCCCATCCCCCTCTCTTCGCCGGGCCCTGCTCCTTTCTCTCTGCTACCTATACGGCGCATGCGCGCGCATTGGTTCGGGCTCGTCATCTTTGCTCCAATCTTCCTGCTGTGGCTTCGTTCGGTAGTACCTCGACATAAGGAGAATATAGTCTAGAATATCTTCTTCCGAGACACCCGGGGCAGAGGCCGTCGCTCATTGTGACCTTCGTCACAATATATATATATATATATATATATATATATATATATATACTATAACTATATTATATGTACATATTATACATATAATATAAGATAGTAAATGAATAACTCTTTTTATGGGTCTTATAGCCTTTACACAATAATGTATTATGATAATATAATAACAGTGAGAGTATTCATGTTTATAATCACCCCGTAGAATCTAAAATGGAAATACTGTTAAAACTTAAAATAAAAATTTAATTTAATAAAATTTTATGTAAGTCTCTATTGTGGAAACTGAACGAGAAGGAATAAGAATTGGGCTGATAATAAATGAAACGCTAACACATGTTGTTGCAGTACAAACAGTAATAAAATATAGAAATATTGATAATTACACTTACCACATATTGATAATTTAAGGTTAAATGTTCAAGTTTTAACTGAATCAATACAAATTGTTGGCATGTACAAATTATTACCACATAAATATCTTATGCTCGAGTAACTATATCGCAGTACAGTTTCGCAACGACTAGCCCCTCTTGAAGTACGCCATTTGTAGCGAGTACCAGCTTGCCCCACTACAGCTGATAATTACGTGATCAGGACATATGCATGATTAAGCTTGAAGAGCCGTCAAATTTGAATCTATAAGTGAAGTTGAAAGACTCTCTTCTTTACCGAAAAGACCTACTAAATTCGCACGCAGTTACTTCAGTACCTGCGAAGTTGGTGCTAAATCCCTTATTTACGATGCATGAATGTAACTGGGGAGAATTTTACCTGAACACCATAACTTACCACATTAAACATATCTGTTTTGCAGATATATTCTTATTCAATAATGATGCGTAATAAAGTAATATGCTGTAATGTGATTATTTATATTATTAAAGAACAACACAGATTAATTATTACAATTCTCAACTGTGAGCGTAATTTATTTATTAACATTACACATATAAATATTGTTATCGCTTTCATAAATCTCTTCACAGTTCTAGTCACAAACGGAGATTATATCAGCTATAATTCCCAGCAATCGGCGAAGTTTTTACCGCAACTACACTCTCTAATACACGCTATTCACTTTATTTAATTGGCCACAATAATCTTGGAAACCCTTGACTTGATCAATTTTTCCTATTTGCCTTCACTACTTATCCGATGGAAACAGAAGTAAAACTGGATCTTCCATTGATCGAGTCCATTCTCTGCTGGTGAGCCTCTCGAAGATGGCCCTTGTCTTAGACCATGGGATGGCCACATGCTTGTTCTCGCTCGATCAGATGGATGCCCACAAACCTTCTGTTCGGCCGGCCTCTCACCTCGTCAGCTGCTCTCGCCTGTCGATGACTTTCTTCTCTGATCACTGCTTCATGAGTACGCCAGCATATAATCCAGCCTACTCACAAGCTCCACTAAAGATTCTCCTCTCAACTCTACTCAACTCTACAAAGACAGTTCTCTTCCACTGGGACTTCTCCTGACTCTCTCAATGACCCTCCACTCCTCTCTCTCTCTCTCTCTCTCTCTCTCTCTCTCTCTCTCTCTCTCTCTTTCTCTCTCTCTCTCTCTCTCTCTTTCTCTTTGTCTCTCTTTATCACTCTTTCTCACTCTGTTCCTCTTTGGTACTACGCCACGCGTTGAGTTTCGTCCATTGCTCGGTCAGATACTGCTTGACTATGCAAGATGTTCGTGGCCTAATTCTAAATGTTAATTTATCCGGCTTCATTTTAAATGTTAATTAGAAAATTAAAATTGAAAGAATATAAAAGTTTTTTATTATTCAGAAACAAACTGTAAATATTATTTAATATACTTTCTTTGATCGGTATTCTTTTGAGTTTCGTCAACATTGTAATTTGGCATTTTTCAATATCAGCGAAATAGATTTATATACTTCGAGAGTTCAGAGGTGAGGTTGATGTAACATTACTGATGAAGCAGCTGCAAAAGTATTACTTGTTTTATCTTATACTTGTTTTAGTTATTCGAAATTAATTATATATATATTATTCGCGATGGCTAATCTAATTCCGCACTGGGCATTGAGACTTCGGCTCATATCTCTCTCGCTTTCATATTAGGGAGAGAGAGAGAGCGATAGATGCTCATGTGGGGAGGCGGATACACCAGAACACGTCCTGGACGTCTGTCCCAAATATGAGGAAATTAGGATCTGGTTTCAAAGAGAAAATAACACCTCTATTGAATTACGAGCTCTGTTGAGCCAAGACAAGTATAAAGCTCTCGAGAAGCTAGTCAAAGAACTCCTCTAGACGAAGGAGTCGATAGAAGCTATTGAGAATCTGCTTGAAGCAGAGATCACAGAGGAACCTGAATAGGTAGGGAATAACTGGCCGTTTGGAATTTGACGGTAAACATATCTATTTACTCTAATCATATACTGGCATAATTTATATACAGACGCAAATATTTATTTAACATATATTCCTATACAAATATATACACTGGCAAATATATACACTATCAATTACATACCCTGACAAATAAATTATAGAAAGATTTATTTATTCCTACAAGTAGACCGGCACTATACACTAGTCTACAAACTGGTAAATAAGAAACCGCGATAAAATCAAACCAGCCTTTATACTGGTTAACAACTTTAGTCTGAAAATACATGGTGCAATAAACAGTGGTTCGGAGCCCACTATAAACTGTAGTTCCACAAAAGTCGCAATGATGTACAGATCTGCACGAGAAAGAAATGATCAGCAAAAATGAAAAGTTTTGGAGCACAACCGGCCAATAATATACTCACATAATATACTCCCACAAATAATATACTCCCGGTAATTGCCTCTATATTCTGCGACATGCCTCGTATCATCTCATAGGTGTTCACTCCATCGCCTATGATGGTGATCATGGACATCGTCAATGATTTAGTTTACTCCGCAATAACCGCCTCTAAAGCACGTTTGGGTGGCCCTACGCATTTACACCGTATTTCCGCAATGCAGTAGCCAACTGGCCTTCGTCTAGTCAACGTATACTATCATACATCTCAAATTCTCCGTCAAGCGGGTTCAACAGCTGTTCCAATCCCATATCACTCGTATTCTTTTTCTCCGACACCATGGTCATATCTCATTTGGTCTTAAGGTCTTATCTTCCTGTAGGAATAATATCCAGATACTGTGATCCCGTTTGAAAGCCGTCACCTAACTTAAACCTAGGCGGGGTTGTGGGGTGAAAACGGAGGTGCACGCGTATGGAAGGCAAATGGGATATTTCAAGTCTATTGATTTTAACCATTCGATAAAAAACTTTTTCCTTTGAAAATTACTCGTATCAATATTCAACAACACAGCCAAAATTACATTATTCGTAATTGAAGTTTATTGAATTTAACTTTCTAATGCCTATTTTTCCATAAAAGGTATGACCATCCTCGCAAAATTATTAAATCACGATATTTTCCCCAATGAAATATAAAATATATTGTTTTAAATTTGTCAACCAACGTCAGGACTGCAAAAAATTTTTATATGCAACGTCGTATTTATCTGAAAAAATTTCATCATTTTCACAAAATTTAAATATTGAATAATAAAAATTTGTTAAATTGTAAAGTTCAAAATTTCCAACAGCTTGGACCGAGTCCCGCATTAGTACTGTAATGCTTCACACACACTACATTCGTTAAACATTTCAAGAAATTCGACATCATCTTGACAAAATTTTAAATTTTAAAATGTTAAATCAAAAAAATTTTTTTTTAATTTCAATTTTTATTAATTTCATTCTTGATCACTACCACTATTGTTTTATTTTATCAATAAATAAAAAATCTTTTGGCCACCGTACTCGATAACTGGTCGTTAAGAAAAAAATCAGATCATAAGTATCACCGTCATAGAGAAAAAGTTGAAGTAGAAGTCACCCATACATTTTAATGTTATTGATCACCACTTACGCGCACTTTTGTCGGTCATCTCTCGCCGCACTTTCCGCATGCTAAAGGACTCACGCCATGTGCGCATATATTCTGTCCATAAGGTATTTGTAACGAATAGTTGTGTTCCACCGTACGTGACCACATAGCAATGATAGTATCATCACGTGTCGCGAATTTAATATATCCTTTTATAGGTACACAAATTTTCCACTGTAGATTTTCGCAAGATATGCAAGATATGCTTGTATAATCTTCCATTTTTTATACAAAAATCTGAGTAGCTTTCTGAATCGTTTTCCACATTTTTATACGATTTCTCCAATAGTACCAATCTTCAATTGTAATCTCAGTAGCTTCAACTGCTAATGGCTGTCGAGAAAAGATGTCTGCGAATAAATTATGTGTTCCAGGACGATATTTTATTTCGAAATCGTATTGGCTCAATTCAAGTGCCCAGCGGGCTAAACGTACACACGGATTTTTGATGTTATTGAGCCACTGTAACGATTGATGGCCCGTTAATACGATAAAATAATATCCTTCGAGATAGTCACGGAATTTCCACCCATCCCATTAAATTGCTAGGAATTCGAGCTCTGTTGCGGAATAATTTTTTTAGGCTGGAGTAAGCATTCTACTAGCAAAAGCGATGACTCTTTCACTGCTCTCATATGTTGTGTAAGCGCTGGCCCCAATCCTTCTTTACTGGCATCCGTTTGTAGGATAAACGGGCGGCTCTAGTTTGGACAGGAAAGGATGGATGCATTTGTGAGAAGCTGCTTGATTTTGTCCAAACCATATTGCTTCGCATCTCCCCAAATCCACTTAGCTTTTTTCCTAGTTTGAATCCTAATTTCCAACATTTGAGATATCTTTTAGATATCTTCTATACCATGATATCAGGCCCATAAATCATTGAATTTCTTTCATATTCCGATGTGCTACTAAATTAAATACGGCAGCCACTTTTTCTGGAACAGTTAGTAGACCGTTTTTGTCTACTATGTGTCCTAGATATTTTAGACTTGAACGGGAAAAATGGCATTTATCTGGATTCAGCTTTAATTTTGTCATTTTTAGGTGTTTGAAAACTTCTTTTAATTTTTCCCGATGCTCCTCAAAAGTAAACGAGACTACAACAATATCGTCAAGATATGCAAATGCATATGGAAGATATGAAACGAAGGCGGTGCTGAGTGCAGCCCAAACGGCATTACGTTGAATTCAAAAAGACCTTTTCCAGCGACGGTAGGTTGTTGAGCTCTATTAAGTTTTTAGTTCATCCTCTAACATTCCATTTGGGAATTCGAGATCTTTTATGAGTTCTCTTATTTGAGATCCATCCAAAATTCCCTCATTGATTTTTGCTTCGCATAACTTTGGAAATTTCACGAAGAGATACTGAAAGGCTGCGCTATCTATTTCTTCAAAGTTTTATTTGCTGTTTAATCAAGCCTAATTTTATATGAAAAGGTAGCAGTATTATATTATCAGGATCAACTAATTTATTGTATTTGAGATTTTTGTCGCCAACAACAAAACTATTCATTGCTGGCCACTTCTTTACATCATAATGTTCTTCACGAGTTCTGTTGTCCCATTCACATGGATATTTCGTAAAATCAGAGTGTTGACCCAAAATGCTTGTGTCAACTTTTAAATCCGTACAGATTTTCCATTTATACAATCCTTAATTAATTTTATCAAGTAAATATTTCATATTCACGTAATTTTCATCCATTGTCGTACAGTGAACCAATGGAACAGAAGCTAGTTGATTTCCATTGTTTAGTAACATATCTTTAAGGCTTCTTCTTAGATTTTAATTCACATCACCAATTCGGCAATAAAATTGGGAAAGGTGTCATTGACAGAGCAATCACACAGTCATATACATACATTAGATTAGACAGAATAATTTGCAGACAGTTAAGGAAACTTTCATTAATAATGGATATTCAATTGAATTTATTAATAAATTAATTGCAGAAAAATTGTTTGACATTTATAATAGCGAAAATGGATATAATGTAAGAGTTGATTTTAATAAACGTAAAATTATAGTTTTACGATATGTTAGAGGATTATCGGAAATAATTAAAAGAAATTTTCGGAAATATAACATTCAAATTTTTATTAAAAAAGTAATAATTTAAGTAAGTTATTTAATAATTGCAAAGATAAGTATAATCTATGTTTAAAATATGAAGTTGTTAACATAATGAATTTGTATGAATTGTAGTGAATGCTACATTGGACAAATAAGTAGATATTTAAAAAAGAGAATTCATAAACATAAATACAGTTTACGTAGTTCATATATGACTACTGGTTTAAATGAACTATGTTTGAAGTTTTTACATTATTTTGATTTTGTGAATGTGGATATTTTGGAAAATGGTATCGCGTTTGACGTAAACTCTTCTAATAGACAAGATGTATTAGAAGTATGCCTCGGCTCTTTTGAGCCTAGAGTTTCCTCCGCTCGGGCCCTGTTCCTGAAGAAGTTATGTTTACTCTCCTACGCTGAGTATACAACCTATTCTTTTTCAGATAGGTTGGAGGCCAATGGCTTCACTTTGGTGCCAACTATTTCCTTTGAGGGAAGTAACTTAAACCTATCTGGGCCTTCTAACTTATTTCCCTAGTCCGTCTAAAACCCTATTATTTAGTGGGATGTGCAAGGTTTATGGGGCATGTAAAGTCCTCACGTACAAGGAGGACCAAACGCTTCCCCGGATTGGGATATGCTTGTGAGGAATAATTACAGAAAACAAATTTTGATTGTTACTTACTTTTATTTCTGATCTTTCTTTCTTTTTTTTACAACCTTTACTACCTCAGTCCAGAGAGAGAGAGAGAGAGAGAGAGTGTGTGTGTATGTGTTTCTCGCAGGCTCGATACTGTTGATGCGTCTGTTAGTTTTTCGTGAATGTACTGAAGTCTTTTATAGTGAAGGTGTGTGTTTTCTAAGTGGATGGTAATTCAGAACTGAAGTTCGCCGCCGCGCTCATGCTTATAAAAGCTCAAAGTAAGCAGTTTCGCGAGCCGCCTCTGCGGCCATATGGAGATTCTAATTGGGTGCGGAGCACTGCACGTGATTTGTTACTACATTTTTAAATTTGCTACTACATTTAATTCTGTGGTCACAATTCTCAGCATTGTTTGCGACAGCCAAGTCAGCGTTTACGTGTGCCACCTGATATCTTCGTATCGTCTTATATATATAGATATATACCGCCGTGTTATTTTCGTATAAATTTTGGCGAAGAATTATTACAATTATTAACATTTATTTATAATTATAATATTTATACCTAAATTTATATACTTCTCAATTAGAATAGTTAATGTAGTTGACATAATTTCTTATTTATTAAATGTATATATTAATATACTTGTTATATTACTATTTCGCGTACATGTAAGAGGATAAATTGTTGTCAGCAGGTAAATTATGGTATTTTGTTCTGTGTGTATATATTGTAACGGCGTTTTCTCGTCGTCCACTTACCTTAAGGCGGTGCAGATACGTGCAGATACTCCGCGTCTACCTGTAACGAAATGGGGAAACCGATAGGGGATAACAAAACACGACAAACGATCTAAGAGAATCACCACACGTCATTTATTTCTGTATGTACACCCACACATTCTCACATACGCGTTACACTAATACTTCGCACGCTCTCGCACTCGTCTCACACACACATACTCTCACACGTAACTAGCTGCGCAGATTCCGCGACACTTCCGACAGTTACAATGACACTCTAGCACGATACACGCGGGGGACGGGGACACGCGACAGGGACATATACGGACGAATATACGTTAAAACGCTGCGTTAAACACGGCGCGGGCGCGGCAAACTTACTCCCCTACCCAGTAGGCGGTCAAGTACTTGCCTTCATCTGGTACTGCGGGGCGACCTTTATCGTCCTTCGGAACGGGCTGCTAGACGCGGTAGGCCGTATACTTGCTCCCCTATGCGTTTCCCGACCTATTATTCGGGCCACATCGAATACAGTTGAGTGTGGTGACGTCCTTTTCTCCGCAATTGTAAGAGTACAATTGCCGTCTGTCTGGGCATCTATCTGCCCAATGTCCCGTTTTCTTGCATGTCTAGCAAAGTCTATTGTCCTCACGTCTGCTTGACATGCTATCACTTCTATCTCTACCGTACGAAGAGCGCGAGTTACGATCAGGGGATCGTGTTTCTCGGGAATACGCCGTGCGCTCATTTGTGTATCTTTGTCGATTCGGTGATCGCCGATCTGGGTGATACAAGGGTCGTTCTTTGTAATCTTCGCGGCTTGGTCGTTCGCGCCGGTATTCTGGTGTTTGTGACCGATCTCGTCGGCTCCTGTCATAGTTCTGTCGATCGGAGCGGTGATCGCGCGAGGGGCTTCGGTAGGGGCGTTCGGTGCTGTAGCTATTTTGGTGTGGTGAAGGGGATCTGTAACTGGTGGATGGTGGAGGTGTGCGGTTACGGTAGGGTGGTGATCGTTGTCTGGCTGGTGAGGTTCGTTGCCGACTCGCGTTTCGTCCTTGTAACTCTGGAGATGGTGTACGTGTGCTATGAGCTACTGGGCTATAGTTCCGTGGTGTTTGTGTACTTCGTAGGTCTTTGTTATCTGACTTAGTCAGTATTGACGCTGACGGTTCGATGAGCGTCACGTGCTTCTGCGTATCAGGTGCTTTTTCGCTGGCTAGTGCGGCTAACCTCGAACGTCGGCTACATTCCTCTGATGGTGCGCATGTTGCCGTGCTTACCATACAGTCTTCTGTTGCAGGTGGTTCTTTGTTCCGTCGCGTTGATTCCTTCTTTAGTTCAAGGCGCTGTCCTAGCAGCTGTAGGTCGTCAATTGATTTAAAATCTTCTCGGTCGATTTTATTTAAGTATTCGGGGTTTAGGTTCCTGTATTTTCTGTCCAGTTGGGACTCGAGGGTTAGCGCCGGTGACATCTTGTCAAGCAGCAGTCGCATTCCTTGTAAATATGAGCTGATTGGCTCTTTTGAGCCTTGCGTTCGGTCTCTCAGCTCCTCTTCTAGCCGTAGGGTGAAATCAATCGGCCTGAATTGGCGATGTAGTGCCGACTTGAAATCATTGAGCGATCTCCAGGTTTTATTAATTAGCCGCGCCCATATCCGCGCTGTAACGCTCAGGATGCCCGGTATCAATTTTAATATCTCTGACGCTGGGATATCAAGACCACCCATCGTCTCCTCCAGTCGATCTATGAATTCCTCAACGTCCTCTTTAGGACCTCCCGAGAACTGTACTCGCCATTGGCGGAATAGCTGGCATGTGCATAACGGGATGCTGCCAGCTGGATGTTGCGGTTGGTCTCGCTGCAGCAGTATGACCTTGTTCAGGTGTCTCAGTATACCGATGCGCGACCATTGATATTGCCTTTTTTTGTTATTTTCGAGCGCAGTCGAACTCAGCATTTCTGAGATTTCGCTTAGCTCTGACGGTCCTTCTGGCAGTTGCAGCTCGTCGACGTCTGCCTGCCATGGCATTGTTTCGGGACCGAATAGGCGTCGCAGCTCGAAACGAATTAATCGGTTCCTGAGCGTTGCCGGGTCACTGTCGCTTCGTGTGTTTATTCGATTAGCTTCCTGCGCTAGTTGCCCATACGGTATTTCCTCAAAGAGGCTGGTGAGTTTCTGTTTCTTCCATTACTCTGGAGTTGGAACTCTTTACTTCGGTGGTCAGTTTAGGATCCAGGGTTTAATATTATTGATCACTATAAATAATGTACAAATGTCTAGTTAACTAGTTATTTATTTTTATTTTTTTTTCGTCACGAAAAAAAAAAGATTGTTCAATATTGTTATTGCAACACCTGATGTTGCTTAAAACATTTGTAACTTATGTTCAGGTTCGGTGATTTACGCGTCTAATTCCAATTATTTGTTTAATCCATTAAAAAAAAATAAAAAGATACTGCTCACTATTTATTTATCAATTTTACTTGTAATTACCATTTATTATATTGTGGTGGCTGAATAGATGTGAGTAATTACTATATTTGTTACTTAAACATTAATTCTAATTGTAGATTATTTATATTTCATTCGTTAATTAAGGACTTTATTTTAATTATTAAAATTAGTTATTAGTTATTAATTATTAAAATTACTTATTAAAATTATTTATTACAATTTTGTTAAATACATAGAAAATCCACATTCAGGAAGACCAACACACCAACAGCGAGAGAAGATTATGGTGTATAATTTATATTGATATATTATTGTTAGTTTGGTGATGTTACATATATAGTTTATGTGATTTGTTTGCAAGCTTATATACGCATCTATAAAGTGCTTATATTATTGTGTATAATTAGTGTATATTTAGCAAAATTTTATTAGCAACAGCCCATCTATTTTTAAATTATGTAGTTGAAAGCTATAACTGTGCGTTTATTAAGGTATAAATTATTATTAGGTAAATATTCACTAGAAGTCCAATTGGTGAATATTGTTATTTCTGTTATTCAAGGTTTGATTGTAATTATAATTTTAATTTTGACATCATTTCTTTTTTTTTGTAAAAAAAGTCTTGATTTTTTTTTTTTTTATATTAATACTGGAGTTTTCTTCCTTATGATAGAAAGTTTGTTCAACTATTTTCACATAACAACTAATAACTTCCCATAATATATTAATTTTTCCAAAAAAAAACTTAATAATTTCTAATAATTTTTAAAAATTATTTTATTTATCATAAACAATTAAAAATTATTTATTAATACGGTTGCTTTGTTATTTAATTGCATGAGAAATCCTGTTACTCATACATCTGTTCTATATTTCAGCCACTCACTTTAGAAGTTATCTCCAGTGGTGGTATCCTTATATCAGGATGTGTTAGTACTGCTACAGCAGTATAGGTGTAAATTACAAATAAAGCAGTATGATTGTAATAGTCGTTTGTCTTCCCGAGTTGCTATTATAATAACACAACTTACTTATTTATTGTATGGTCTAATATTCATGAATATATTTCTATTGATATTTATGTCTATCTTATTAATTATATCTATTTTATTTATATTTATCTCTTGTATTTATATCTTGCATTTATATCTAATTTAGCTATATTTGTATTTGGCATTTATATTAGTTTTATCCATTTTCATACCTTATACTTACATCTGTTGTCGTTTCCTTTATGTTTTATACTTGTATATATTTCACTTATATTTCTGTGGTATTAAAGTTTATTGATTCAGTTATATTCACTGTATTCTTCTTATTATTATAAATATATTGTTATTGTATACGTTATTTATATACGCATGTTTATTCTGTTATAATGTTATTCTAAGGTTTATAGTATTTTGGTTATATTCATATTGTACATGTATCAGCTATGTATTCCATTATAATATTGTTCTAAGATTTACGCATATTTTGTTTATGTCTATATATTTTTTTTTATATATATGAGCTATATGTCACTTGCGTTGGAATGATATAACATTGAGCGATGATCATCTGCCTTCTTCTAATACTGGGGAAATATAATATAATCGTCGATAACTGATGTGATGGAGTTTTATTTATTCTATTACAACTTTCTATACAACTCTTCAGTATTACTCCTTGCTCCTCATCATATGTTGTTATTATTATTATTATATGTCATCAGCATCTGTTTAACGCTGATACTGGATCTTGTTCAAAAACGTGCGCTATTTTTCTTTTCTTAACAAAAAGGAAGATTCTATTCTGCTACAGCTGTCAGCTGCTACAGTGCAGGATATGGGAATACAGTGACGAACAATACCACTATGAATATATATGTTAATAGTAGTGTAAGTGGCCAGGATGATTTTAATATAGGGGACATGAACATCGGAAGGGGCAATGTTACACACATCTATATATTAATAGATATGATTACATAAATATATATTAGTAATATATGTACATAAGCATATAATATAATTGAACGTTTAATACAGAGAAAGGGAAGAATATATATATATATATATATATATATATATATATATATATATATATATATATATATGTATGTAGAATGGTTATAAGTCAGATATGTATGTAGGTTGCAAATAGTTTAAAGAATATAAAATGAATATAAGATATATACGTAATGGATAAAATTTTAAAAATATATACTATGTATGACTAAGTAAATGATATATGTGAAATTTATATAATCCAATGCTGAATAGAAAAGGTGAATATATGCATGTATAATGAATATACGTCTATGATAAATATAAAATGTATATATGAATATAAAAGAATATAAGGTCTAAATATATGTTGTATATATAAATATAAAAGAATGAATATCAGACATATAAATAACAAGATGAGGAAGAAAGTGCAAAGATACGCATGTATGCTCAATACATGGTCAATACATATGTTACATATATATTTGAATAAATATATAATCTACGTGAGACATATATGTGCTCAGATAACGAATAAAGCAAACATATATATGCACACGTGTGATGAATATATATTAAATGCGTATATAATACCTATGTAAATGAGTATATAAGCAAGATTTATGTGTATATAATCAGGTAAAAGAAAATCATATATATATGCACGTATAACAACTATGTGTTAAATATATATATGTTATACACATGTGATCAAATATTAGATGTGTAAGATAAATGTAGTCATGTACAACATAAAAGTGAGCCCATATACACATTTACATTGAATTTCATAACAATCATGTAATAATATTACAGGTTATTATATGATTTAGTATATAATAAGGTGTAACATTAAAGTCACTGAACTTCAAATTTAGATTTTAGGAGGATGATAAATAATTAGCAGAATATATAGTAAATAACACTAAGTCTGTGTTATTATATTTGTGCAAAAGCTATTCTGAGAGGTAATTAATCTCTAGCATTAGCAGTAAGTAATCACTTACTTAATAAGAAGAAGCAATTATCTTTTGTATTTATCGTCCTGACCTTAGGTATATTAATATTAATATTAGTTACATGCTATGTTATGATCACTAAGTAACTCCTGCTGCCGCATTTTCCGTATGGGCGTTCACGTTAACCGGGAGGGAAGGCATGAAAGATAAATAACATGAAGAAGAGAAAAAAAAATGTCTGTGAAATATAATGTATATTTCACAGTTCAGTGGTGCTGTAGCAGCCGCTTGCTGCTACGGCGCATATCAGTACGCACGGTTCAAAATGGCCGTCTGACTACGTAGTCAAGCGGGCAGTTGTTCTCTACTACTGTTCTTTCTTTACGCCGGGGATTTTTCGATAGGGTTTTACTTTTTTACGCGCACAATATCCGTGAGCAAAGTATCCGCCGAATTCGACGCGCGTGCACTTTTCACACACGCATGTGTGTGTCGCGGGCCCCACGTTGGGCGCCATTTGTAACGGCGGTTTCTCGCCGTCCACTTACCTTGAGGCGGTGCAGATACGTGCAGATACTCCGCGTCTACCTGTAACGAAATGGGGAAACCGATAGGGGATAACAAAACACGACAAACGATCTAAGAGAATCACCACACGTTATTTATTTCTGTATGTACACCCACACATTCTCACATACGCGTTACACTAATACTTCGCACGCTCTCGTACTCGTCTCACACACACATACTCTCACACGTAACTAGCTGCTCAGATTCCGCGACACTTCCGACGGTTACAATGACACTCTAGAACGATACACGCGGGAGACGGGAACACGCGACAGGGACATTTACGGTCGAATATACGTTAAAACGCTGCGTTAAACACGGCGCGGGCGCGGCAGCGGCGGACGCAGCAAACTTACTTCCTAGCCCACTAGGCGGTCAAGTACTTGCCTTCGTCAGGTACTGCGGGGCGACCTTGATCGTCCTCCGGAACGGGCTGCTGGAGGTGGTGGTCGTTGCTCTCTTTCTCTCTCTCTCCCGCTTGACACCAGTCAGGCAGGCAATGGCGGCGGCGGTGCGGGGCCCGCTCTCTCGCGATGCTCGGTGCCCGCTATGCAGGCAGTTGGGCATGCTGCTGCTGCTGCTGCTGCTGCTGGACCGTCGGCCAATTGGTGGTGAGGTGGAGGAGAGCAGGGGCTCTCGGGCGGCAGATCGCACACAACTCCTGTTGTGTGGGCGGTCGCGGCTGCGGCGTCGTCGGTGGTGTAATGGCGGTCGGGGATCTACGCGCTCTCCCGATGCGAACACTTGCTGCGGCGAGAATCGCCGGGGCTTGAAACACAGTGTTCTTGAAACACAGTTTTCCTCTCTGTCCTTTTCAAGTCGTCCTTTAGCTGATGCTTTAAAACACAGACACGAGCCACTCACAGTGCGGGGCTGACAATCCTCAAAGGTTGCAACGGAGTTTGCAGCGACGTACGAACGGGTGACAAACTGCGTCAGTCTTTCACCGTGTCTCGACAGAGACGAAGGTCTACGCTTCTCTCTCGTTCGAGCGTCGCGTTGCGCGGCGCTTCGCGCGCGCCCTTTTGACAGCGCAACTGTATTACTCGCGCTTACACGCGCACACGGTTTTAAACGCAGGGACCGTTGATCGGGACGGTTACAATATATATATATCCTTATATAAATGTACATGTATATGCATATTGATCTGTATATATTTTTTCTTATGCAGTTCTGTATATATGTCGTTTACCCGTGCGTTATCAGATAATTTCTCATATATATATCTACATACACATACGCACAAATAATACACATCAATGCTACATTATATATTTATTTACGCGTGTGTACGTATATTCTAATCCTAATTTCATATGTACTTTTCGTAGAATGTGTGATCTTTATATTGTAGCTTGGTTAGAAAAAAAATTGAATGAATAATTAGTAAAACCAAGAATCTTCGGTATGATTTAGCGTAAGTCATTCGAATAGAATGTAGCTATAGTTTTATTTGAATTATATAAGAAAATGATCGATAACATAGAAAATGATAGCACTTTTGATTTCTTACATTTCTACATTTAATTATAAAAACATGGACATACATATAATGCACATTGCTTAATATTATCTTGTACTTATAAATTATTCCCATATCTTACAGTGATTAGTTAGCTGTAATAAGAAAAAATGGATGGCGACGTAATAACCCAAGCGTAAAATCGGTGGTTGAGGTACGAAATGAACCATTTTGCCTGGGCGATTTACGTTCTGCCTCGGTGAAAAAAAACATAGATACTCAAGTGAAGTGAAATGTTTATGAAGTATCTCTGTGAGAAAGTGGTGTTATTATTCTCGCTACGGTTTCTCAACATCTCGACGTCGTTTTACGTATTTATCTCAAAAAAACTATTCGTTTTGTTTTCGGTTGTCTTTGATGCTGGCATAGGGTTCAGTGGATGTGCAGCCTCAATGTCCAATTTTTAGTTGTTTGTCCTTTTATTATTTTCCATTGATATTAATAGGTGTGTAAGGCCAGTCCAGACTGCTCCAAACAGATAAAGTGATAATCCATAAACTTGATAAAGCCAATAACCCTTTATGAAATTAACATTAACAACTAATTAACATTTTTATTATTTGGATTATGAACAAAATTCCGATGATGCTTGCACTGGTGGTTCCAAACGAGACGAGTTTTTGTCACACCCTTCCTCATGTGGATTCCACTAGCTTCTCTAATTGGGGTCTTGTGTATTTCCAATTAGGTTCAGAATGTGGTTTTAGGATATTGGAACTGATTCCTGCTACAGGTAATATTTGGTACCATTGAGCGCCTATTTCGTAGGCTGCCGGAAGAATGCGGTAGCATGTTTCTATGGTAACTTTGCTTTTAAGAATGTGTGTCCTAGGAATCATGTATCATGTGGAGTTCCTCTTTAAGACTGGTAATTCTGTGTAACAATTCGAACTGTTATGTATCTTAACTTCCACTGGTATACACTTCACCAGATGGATAACTTCTCCAGCTAAAACTGCGATGTAACCGGGACCTTTCATTAGATTTTACACGAACTTGTCGGAAGCTTGAGTAGCAATAGCAAGTGCATTTTTAATAGTTTTTCTTTCTACGTTATAACGCTGGCAAAGTATGTCTCGCTATAATTTTTCCACTTGCGTACGTATATATTTTTCAACGTATACAAATTTCGAATTCACATAGGTAAATAAATCTAAGTCTGCGGTATTGGTTTTGCGCGATTTTACAAATAATTGCCCTTGAACAGCTTGGGGAAGTCCGTCCTCATTATCTTGTAACCGCATATATGTTCGCGTCCTTTACTGGTAAGGTCAAATGTCACTTCTCGAGAAGAGAGGGCGTACACGATTTCGTGCTACTCGAATTCCGGATCACTTATTTTTTGTGTGAGTCCTTCATACAAAATACTAAATCTATCAAATTAACAAGCATTTCTAGGGATCGGTCTCCAAAATGTGTACCCCCGGCCTCTTGATCGATGCAGTGTCCTCTGGAAAATAGGCATACCATTCAAGATTTAAGACGAATTACATTATCGTCCAAATCTACGTTGCCCAGGCCATCGATCAGTGTTATTGTTGTTAGGGCTTGCACAACTACGGAATTCCATGATCCATACGGGTCACTGTAACCATCGCCGTCACATTTGCCGTCAGTATTGACATTTCCAGCTAACGTTAGACTATGGAACGAGGTTTGATTTTAAGTTCATAATTATGCGATTTCATATTGATAATACGACTGTTGTGTGTACGTTTTCGCAGCTAGTCCGTCCTATTTCACGTATATATTGGGCTGTACTTCCGCTTATGAGTGATATGTGTGATAAACCGCCGCAATAGAAAATCGTTCTTTCCATTTGAATTTTACATTAGTATACTTTAGTTTCTTTGTATTTATTAAGTTACGATAATTGAACGTATTGTTGCGTGATATTGACTTCATTATCTGGAATGGAATATTCTCAGACTTTTGTGAGTTGTACCATAGTTATATTGGCGTACGGCGACGCACAATCATAACGAATGATTGCTGAGGCTGCTTGGATAACTGATAACAAATATACAATTGCCAATGATATTTTTCTATATATTTGTCCCTTTTATATATTTTTTTTATTCTCTTTCTCTGTAACAAAAATAGAATTAGCTTCCATATTCGAAGGAAAGATTTCATGATATCAATTATCTTAGAAATAGTATTAATAACAGAAGTAAGGTATAGAACAGTGAAATAAATGAAAGTAAATTGATTAAATTAGTGGTCATAATTTTTAATACGGGTCAGCTTCTAATTTCCCCCCTTATTTTATTGATGACTCATGGTTGATGTGCGACATTTTACGTCTATTTGCTTGTACAATTTTGCTACCTTCATTTAATTGAATCTGCATGTTATTTTTAGTTAGAATTTCTAATATTTGATGTGATCCACAGTAGTGATTGTTAAATTTACCGGGTTTCGGACCAGATAATAGAAATACATTGTAGCGTAATTTAAAGTTTCTAGGATTTAATTTTTGGTCGCAATACTTTTTTCACTTTCGTTTGGATGAGATTAAATGCTTGTATGCCATTTTTTGTTACCAAATTAATTAGATAGCCCGTATATGTCGGGAGTAACTATGCCTCTCTTAAGGAGTCAGTCGAGGATAATCGGGCTAGACGTCGAAATACGAGTTCGTAAAGGTTGTGTTTGGTACTTTTCCGAGCACAAGTGTTACAGTTTAGCATAGCCAAATCAAGCCAGCTATCCCACTCGTCGTCATTCGTGATGTATTGTTTGAGGAACTCACCTAAGGTATGGTGTGACCGTTCCAAGGAGCCATTGTATTGGGAATGGAATGCTCTTGTACGTAATTTTCTTATTTTAAAGCGTTTTGCTACCCTGCTCATTAGACTGCTTAAAAAATTTTTACCTTGATCTGTGAGAATTATTTTTGGTGTCCCGAATATACAAATAAATCTTTTTATTAAATCATTAGCAATAGTTGTATACAGGGTATCTTTCAGTGGTATTACCATACAGAATTTCGTGAACTCATCTTTAATGGTGAGAATATATTCGTTGCCATTTTTCGTGCATTTGAATGGTCCTACGACTTCTAAGGCTATCTTTTGTAAAGGCACACCGGGCGTATCTGTAATTATCATTGGTTGTTTGGTTTTTAACCGAATCAATTTTTTTAATTGACAATCCAGACACTGTTGTATTCTACGCTAGACGTGGTATTTCAAGTTTTCCCAAAAATATTTATGGTTTATTCTATTATAGGTTTTGGACACGTCTCTATGTCCACATATAGGAGATTTATGTAATTCGTAAAATACTTCGTCTCGTTTACCCTCGGGTACGTATTTTAGGGCACTGGTACAAGTCAGAATTTTGACACGTGAGTTGTCAAACACTATTTTTAATTATTCATATACATTTTGCCATTTTAGATTTTCTATGGATTTGGATTTTTCTATGATTATGAGGGTTTCCCCTTCTTTTGCCAAAATTTCTCTCAGCGTGGCTAGGGTTTTCTAAATGTTTCCCTCCATTGTGCCTAGTAATGCAGGTCTTTTTCCTCTGATACATAGAATAAAATAGTTTTTGCATCTGTTTCCTTCAACTCGTTGGACTTCTCCTATATTCATCGTATTTAGTTTTATTTTGTGTATTTCTAATACCTTTTTGGCGCCTTCATCACAAGGCTGTCCTCTACTATCGACAAAAAGAACCAAATTGTCTTTTGGATGGCACGGTGATTCCTTTGTTTCGATTGATTGATTATAACCAGGTTGCGCTTTATTACTTATGTCTTCTGCGTCGGAAATGTCTGGTTCCTGTGATTTATGGAGGACATTGAGTTAGTTACATTATATCTTGAAGTTATTAGTTAACTGCAATAAGAAAAAATGGATGGCAATTTAACAATGGTATTAGTAATAAGTACAAAAGGAAGAATCTTGAAAGTATTCATGTTTCAAGGAATCGAAATAATGTGAATTTAATGCTAGAGTCAAGTAATTAGATAACATTTATCATTCGTTATGAAATTGATTGGTTTTAAACATTTGGCTTAGATGGGAATTCTATATTCAAAAAAATTTTAGTTTAGTGGAGATAGTGTTATATATAAATTATAATATTAATATAAGGTTTAGATTAGTCCCTGATGAGGAGCCATAGTGAGCTCAAAATGTTGAACAACCTCATTCAATCTTCAATTGGGTAAAGGTGGTAGGAACAGCCAGATTGCACTTCACTAATAAAATTTTTTCTCAGTTAATACATTTTTATTTCAGATTCGTCTATGGAGACGATTTTAAACACGCACAGTCTGACTGTCATTATAATTTTCAATTAATTATATATTATTGTGTATTAGCATTGGTATAAATGTATATTGATATTATTATGTATTAATTTTAATTTATTTAGTTGGATGTAAGGCGTATAGAGATATTTATTAATTTCTCTTGAAGAATCAATAAATAACCGCCATCTGTTCCTATAGTATGTTACTTTTGTTTTGTTTTGTGTAAACATCCTCTTTCTTTCATCCGTGATACCAATAGTTCCGATTGCACTTGAGATAGCCGTAAATCTCTTACCAAATCGTTGAGTTGACTCTGATGAAACATTAAAGGGGTTATGCGGTAACCCGTTATACTAACATTACAATCAGTTTCTTCGTCATTTTCATCGCAACTTTCTCAGTCATTCATTTCATCATATTTTGCGATATCTTCTTCTATTTTCTTTGTCATTTCCACTCAACATCACTCAATGATTCTGCAATATTTTCGTCACTTACATCGATGTCCATTGATTCATCTTCATCCAGACTAGTATCACTTACTAAGACTGGTATTGCGACAAACAAAGTAGTTGTGTAAAGCAAAGATCGACTATTCCTTGAATTAAATACAAATTTGTCGTTCATACAGAAATAGCAATCACTATTATGATCTCGATGTATACGCCAAATCATAGGCGATCAGAAAATCATTTGTCGCTCTCCACTCTTCCAACATCTTAAACACGAATCGCAAACTCGACAGATGCGTTTCGGAACCCTGGATTGGTTCAAATCCATATCAGTGATTTTGAAACAATCGTCGTAGATCTTTCGAAGTTTTTCAGAGAAAAAAATTAAGTTTTTTTGAGAATTTATCTATGTTTGCAGATCATAAATTACGTTCTAATTTACACTAAATAACTGAATAAGAAGTAAAGAAATCGTTGCTGTACTGGACTTCCAACTATCATGAAAAAGACTGTTGGATAGAATCGCTACTGCATTGAATATCCAACTATTCTGAAAAGGACAGATGGACATTTGACCTTAAAATGACCTCGAACCTTACGTGATGGAGATCAACGAACCTTAGATTCATGATCAGCGCATCAAAATACATAAAAGTTATACAGTCTGATCAAATAGGCATCAACTTTTTTTATTTTGTAAACCTGTGTCATATTATATAATACATGTATATATATATATATATATATATATATATATATATATATATATATTGTGATGCGATGGAGATTTACGACACACAAAAAAAAATGAATTTAAATGTGATTCCATTTGTCCGCGTTCACAAAAACAAATTTTAACTTCACTCATTCACTTACCTCAGAGGAGGTCCCGCCGGTCTGAAAATAAAAGGGAATCTCGGGAAAAGAACTGGTCGCACTACCATATGAATTCTACTCAATCGAGATTTTATTTGTCGCAACTTACATATCGTACCCTCCCTCTAGACCGCGCACACACTACACTCCCGGTCCACGTGCTCGGCACACCCCGACCGCGACCCGCGTCCCGACGCACTTGCCGAAATTTCAGGAGGATGTTCGAGGGATGTGAAGAGGGAATAGAGGACACAAGGAAGAATCGAGGAGAACCACAGGCGGCGAGTGCTCGCCGCTCACCAGGGTGCTGACGTCCCTCCTGCTGTCCCTCTCTCTCTCTCTCTCTCTTCAGCTCACCTTCTCGGCGGTGGAGGTTGCCCCTTTGGTCTGCTGGCTTCCTTGGCTCGGTCCGTGCTGCTTCTTCTTCTACACCCTCTCTCTCTCTCTTCTGCCCTTTTTCCTACCTCTGCCTTGCTTCTTCTCTTTCTTTCTCTTCTTTATCTCTTACTTCTTCTCTCACACTTTTCTGACTTTTCTTCGCACTTGTCTCGCACTTTCTTCTCCCACCTTTTTCCTTTACTATTTCGTACTTCTCTCACTTTTTACACTTGTTCCTCCCTTTCTTCTCCTTACTTTCCAACTTACTATCTCTCTTACTTTCTTTCTTCACGACTCTACTGTTCTTCTTGGCGGTCAACGGCACACACTCTCTCGTTCTCTTTCTCTTCTTCTTTTTCGACTCGTGGACCTCTCCTCTCGGTTAGGCGGCCAACAGCGCAGTGCCGTCTCGCGACTCGTAGGGAGGAAAGATGGGAAACGGGGAGGGGGGGAGTTCGGCGGCTGCCGGCGACGGCCGACCGCGGTCGCGACGCGCCGAACACACGCTTACAAGAAAGTCGGTTGACGCCTTTAACACCTTTCTTCTTACGTACCCTATCCTATCTATTTATTATCTCTAGTTAATTTATTTTATTCTAAGTATTCCTAATTACCACTAACTTATGCTATTTATTTATCCTTATTCCTAATTATCTCTATTTAATTTATTTTATTCTAAGTATTCCTAATTACCGCTATTTATTTTAATGATTCATTTCATTTATTTATAATTATAATCTATAATATAATCTAATCTAATATAATATAACATAACATAACATAACATAACATAACATAATATAATATAATATAATATAATATAATATAATATAATATAATATAATCTATAAATCACATAATCTGGGAGCAGACCAAATATTTAGTAATTTTACTTAACAACAATGTCCTAGTATTTCTTCTTATTTCTAATTACTCTATTTAATTTAATTTATTCTACGTATTCCTATAGTTTATTATCTTTAGTTAATTTATTTCTATTATCTCTATTTATCTATCTGATTCTTAATTTCTACCTTAATTCATTTGTATTATTTTCTTCTCATCGCTTTTTTCCTAATTAAACTTATTTCTATTTATCTCTATTCATCTTTATATTTCTATTATCATCTATTGTCGCTTATTTTTCTACTTTAATTATTTCTATTGTATCTATCATCTTTATATTTCTATTACATTCTATTATTGCTTATCATTTATCTTATTTTATTTGTATTATCTTCTTCTCATCGCTTTTTTCCTAACTGTACTTATTTCTATTAATATCTATCATCTCTATTTTTTATCATCTTCTTCTTAAGTCCGTTGACCTCATACTCGGCTCGTGTGCGGGACGAAAAAAAGGGGGGGAGACCGTGCCGAACACAAGGCGCGACGGCGCGCGCGAGCACCTTAATGTTTGTATGTCCGCGAAATGGCGCGCGCGAGCACCTTAATGTTTGTATGTCCGCGAAATGGCGCGCGCTTCGTCGTTATCTGGACAAGTCGGCGCGGCGCCTTGTGACGTCCGTCACAAATCTCCCCCCCTAAACCGGACTTCGTCCGCAATTCTTGGTGTCGTCTTCTTGATCGATTTCTCCTTTCTTCTCCTAGAATGCCCCGACCTTGGGTGGGCGTCTTGTGGTTGGCTTCGCATGGTTACGAATGTCCCTCTGGATTGGTGGTTACTGGTAATGAGTTTCGCCTTGCCCCTAGGTCATCTCCTGGTCTGCCTCACCCTCTCTCTCGGTCTTCTGGTCCTTCGGTCATTCGTGTTCCCCCGCGTCCCAGGGGTTCCCCATATTGCCCAGCGACGGCCTCCAGCAACAGTCACACTAACGACCTCACCGATACCCGTCGTGACCCTCGACGGATAGGTCGGGGGTGACGACGGCTATCAGTCGCTGCGGTGATGCTCCTGCTGCCGGTCGGTCATCTCGGGTCCCACGCGGCGATGTTGGTGCCGTGGGCGCATGGTCCGGAGCGCGAGAAACCGTGAGGCTTCCCGTCGCAGTCCGGGTGGGCCACCCCATATAACGCCGATACGCCCGGTGGCAGCGGGGGCAGTTCCTGCGCGCGTGTCCCGTCTGCAAACAGTTGTAACAGTGCCGCCGGGGTCGGTCCACCTCGGGCCGCGTCCGTATCAGCTCTAGGCCATCAAACAGTACCCCCGTCAAGCGGGGGTATCTCTCTCCGTATGGGCGCTCCGGACGAAGCTCCACACGAGGGCGTTCTGCTCTCGGGGGTCCGGTGGGAAGCACCGAGTCCTCCCGCGGCGAGACGGACCGTACGACCACGGTTTCGCCATCCGAGGACGACGAAGACCATGACGACTCGGAGCCGCCGCCACGGATCGGAGATAGTGACTCTACCACCGTCCAGGACTCCCCCGGGACGGGCTGAAACTCCGGGAACGGTCGATGACCTGCACGAGGCCGGGAGATCAGTGGTCGTGCCACCTCTCTTCCGAGCCCTGAGCGGTGATGTCTCCGCATGTGACTCATCACTAAAAGAATAAGTGCGGAGTTAAGGGATAGCTTCACCACTGATCCGGTCTAACTACCAAGGAAAAAGGAGAAGGGCAAAAAACAAGGGAAACCGGAGCGTCTCATCACGAACCTATAAGCCGAGCCTGGGACTGGCAACGTCGCGAGGGGAAGGGACATATCCCTTTAGCTCCGACACGTGCACCTTCGCGTTTCGCCGACTCGAGCCCGTCTCGAGCACGTAAACCGTCGGGGAAAGCTGATCGGAAATCCGAAAGGGGCCCTCGTACCTAGGAGCCAATTTGGAGGAGAACCTCTGGGTCCCGCTCGATAACACGTGTACCCTGCGCAACACTTGGTCTCCCACCCTGAAACTCAGATCTCGTCTATCCCGATTGTAGTACCTTTCTTGAGTGGCCCGTGCCCCGTCGATGTGGCGGATGACAAGGTCCCTTAACGCGTCTAGTCGCCGCATACGGTCCTTCCATACCTCGGGGTCGATCCTCGAAACCAACTCGCGTTCCTCAACCTCCCTTCTCAAGCTTTTGACCGGTTGCGGATGCCGGCCGAAGTTTAAAAATGCACGCGACACTCTAGTTGATGTTTGTGTCGCTGTGTTCAGGGCGTGACGTAGTTCGGATAAATGTAGGTCCCAATCGCAGTGGTCCGGTCCCACGAATATAGAAATCATGGTCTTTAAGATCCGATTACTCCGCTCCACAGGGTTGGCTTGTGGGTGGTATGGTGACGCTGTGACATGTTTCACACCATATCCTTCTAACATCTTCTTTAGTACGTGATTATCGAATTCAGTCCCATTGTCGCTCAAGAAGTAGTCTGGCGGGTTCCATCGGAATAGGACTAAATCCTCGAAAGCCTTGGCGACTGCCTTGACGTCGGCTCTCTTCAACGCCTTTAGTTCGACCCATCGGGTGAATAGGTCCTGGAAGACCAGTATATACTTGTATTGCCCCTTACTCGGGGGAAGCTCGACGACATCGGCAGCCACAACGACCCAAGGTTTTTCCACGATGCGATGACCCATCAGTCCTTGTGGTCCTGTTTGCGTGGGCTTATGCCGTTGGCACTCGGGGCACTGGCGAACGTAGGTGTTCGTATCGTGGTAGATCCCCGGCCAGTCGTAATCTCTCGTGATTCTGTCGTACGTCTTCTTGACGCCCAGATGTCCAGCTGACGGTTCCTCATGTGCCTCACGCAACACTCTCTCTCTCTGTGGTCCGTTGGTACAACGAGTTTCCAATTCTCGTGGTCCTCTGTCACGTTCTCCAAAATAAGGTCCACCCTGCGCCTATATAACATACCATCGTGTACACTCCACCCCGGAAACTTGTATGGGAATTCTATGACTTCCTGAATCCTCTGGGTGTACCATTTATCCTCACACGGTTCGAATGCAGCAATTTCTTCGAACTCGTTCTCAAACATCCGGGACAACGCGTCCGGGACGTGGTGAATGTCTCCGCGTCTATGTATTGTCTCAAAATCCCATTGCTGCATCTCTAGGGCCCAGCGGGACAGGCGGCCAGTAGGTTCTTTCAGGTTCCGGAGCCAGCGAAGTGCGCTGTGGTCCGTAATTGCTGTGAACTTATAGCCTTCCAAGTATGGTCTCAATTTCTTGATCGACCACAGCAACGCCAAACACTCTTTTTCTAAGGTCGTATAGTTGTGCTCCGCCGCGGTCAATACACGATTCACGTAGACTATTGGATGCTCGCCATTCTCTCCCTCTTCCGTCAGTACTGCCCCGATCGCGTAATGGCTCGCATCACACTGTACCGAGAATGGCTTTGAAAAATCCGGCCGTGCGAGCACTGGCGCGGTCGTTAATGCTTCCTTTAGTTTGTTGAACGCCTCTTCTTGATCTGTGTCCCAGTCCCATGGTTGGCCCGTCCGTAATAACTTAACTAACGGGATTTTCAGTTCCGAGTCTTTATCGATGAATCTCGAATACCAGCCAACCATGCCTAGGAACCGACGCAGTTGCTTCACGGTCCTCGGGGCTGGGTACTCTAGCAATGGTCGTACTTTCTCCGGGTCCGGTCTCAGACCTTCCCGATCGAACAGGAAACCGAGGTACGCCACTTGAGAACAGCAAAACTCGCACTTCTTTCTATTTACAGATAGTCCTGCACCTCTCAGTCGTTTCAACACGCGCTCTAGCCAGGCCAGGTGGTCCTCAAACGATTCTGTCGCTACGATGATGTCGTCCAGGTATCCAAATACGTTGGGTTCATACTCTGGTCCGAACAGTGCGTCGATGAGCCGCTGGAAGGTCATGGGGGCGTTCGTAAGGCCGAACGGCATTCTGGTGAACTGCCAGAGACCTGATCCGGGTACTGCGAAGGCCGTGAACTTCCTGCTCTTTGCGTCCATTAGTATCTGGAAGTATGCTTCCTTCAGGTCTACCTTCGATAAGAATCTGGCCTTACGCAGTTTATCTAAGATAGAATCCATACTAGGTAACGGATAGGCGTCCGTGACGGTGACAGCGATCAGGTCTCTGTAGTCCACACAGAAACGGAACGAACCGTCGGACTTTTTCACGATAACAGGCGCGCTGCTCCACTCACTGGCCGAGCGCTCGATCACTCCTTTCTCAAACATCTTCTTCACTTCATCCTGTGCTACTTGCATCATCATCGGCGACATGCATCTCAGCCGGTGTTTGACTGGAGCCGCGTCCTGTACCTCTATGCTATGCTCGGTCAGGGTAGTCGCTCCCAATCGTTCAGCGGCCTCGGGCAACAACTTACTCACGAGGTCCTCGACTAAGGTCCTTTGGTCCTCGCTGGCTTCGACGATACCCGCGCATTCGGCCGATATTGCTAACTGTTCCTCTTCTGCCTCTTGTCCCGTGCGACTAAACTTTCTCCACCTTCCGCCTCGTATACGCCACTGTCCAGATCCAAGACGGGCTTCGACCTCCCAAATCTGGCAAAAGTCCATACCCAATATAATGTCATGGTCCAGGAAACTCGCGGCTTTGTTAATTATTAGCGGTAGCTCGCCTAGCATGGTCGTCCCTCCGCCGAGAGCACTCTTCAGCCTCGTCGAGGTCGGCCGTAGTCGATCCTTGAATCGCTCGGCTACTCGAGGTCCGATGACCGAAACTACAGCTCCAGGATCGAACAATGCGCGATAATTCATCCCGCTCATCCCCACGGGAAGAAACAATCGATTCTCTAGCGTCGCTCCGGCTACCTCGGGTCCATCTTGGTCCGGGCCGGTTTCTTCCGTCTGTACAGTTTTCTCCAGGTCCTGGGACTCCACAGGTCCTGATGTTCGATCTAACTCCGCTCCAGCTCTACTCCCCCCCTGAACTTTACTGTGGGGAGGTCCCGGCGTTAGCCAGGCTGGAGGCATACCTCCCGGGCATCTCGGTGGCGGGAACTCTAATTTCTTCAGTACCTCGTTTAATCCGTAGTTAGCATTCTGCGGGGCACTCTTAGCTTCGGACGCTTCTCTCGCATCTATCGTTGGTCGGGGCGGTCTTAATATACACGGTCTCTCCTCCGCATACCACTTCGCTCCCTCGGTCTGCCGCTCCCTCGGGGACTCCCCGATCTGCACTTGACCTATCCAACAATCTTCGATCTCACGATCCTCTCGCCCCTCACACCGGACTCCGGTGTTCTCCTTCGGTACCTTCCGCTCTAGCCTCGTATGCTCCACTTGATCGGCTGCCTCACACGCAGGCTTCTCCGGTTCACGCTTGACTTGCGGCTGGACGTCACCGCTTAGGGGCTCCTTTTTCTTCGGGATGGCTCCCTTGGACTCCGGCATGGGGTTCGGTCCTAACGGCGTCCCGCGGGTGGACGGGGGGTTACGGGACTATTGCGTCGCCCCGTCCTCTCGTTTCTCAACCTCGTACAGATGGGGGCGCAATCAGGGCAGTCACGGATTGCAACTCCCTCTCGGCCGCACCATTGGCACGACAGCGTGCTTCTCCGACTGCTCGGGCAGTCGGTGGCATAATGGCCGCGTTGATGACACCGGTAGCATGAGATGCTCGGGCAGTTCGCCGCCCGGTGTCCTACTGCTCTACAGTGGAAGCACGAACCGTAGAACCGTCCGTCTTCCCTGTCACGCGCTGGCGGCGAGCTTCTCCGAGTCTCCTCGCGGCCACGATTATGCCACCGAGCATTGTCTTCGGAGCGGCGACTCGGACGCTGTGGTGATCGGGTCCTTGGCTGCCGTGCTTCCCAACTTCTTGGCCGTTGTCGCGGTACATTGGGAGATGGCCGTCTCACGGCTGCAGCGTAGCTCTGCGGTCTCTCCGGCTTGGTCGTTGTCATCGGTCTCGGCGTCTGGGTCTCCACTGGTCCCTGTACGGCCGCTACCTCTCTGACCTTGGCTTTCGCTCCTTTGGTCCTCCTCCGTGTCTCCTTACTACATCCCTCGCTATCGGCCGACTCAGTCCTTCGGCCTCTGTCACTCTGCGTGATGGCCGCGACCTTCGTCGCCTTGGCCTTCGCTACGGCGGGAGCAGCACTACGAAGTCTCATCTTGTCCTTCGCTGGTGGTGCGCTCCACCGATTTTGGAGCTCCATTGTTCGCTCCATCTCGAGGCCATAGCGTGTTAGTTCTGTAAAGTTGGTGAACGTCTTGCCCACCATGTAGACCTGATACTCTGGTCGTAGGTTGTTGGCAGCGACCATCACCTACTCGCTCAACGGCGGCGGTCTCCGAAAGTACGAGACAATGTGTCTGAACTTGGCGACGAAGGTGGCGACGGTCTCGCTGCGGTCCTGAGTCCTCGAATAAAATTCCCTTCGAAGGTCGTCCTCGCCCAGCTGGTTGATGAATCTAAGCCTGAACGCCTCTTCAAAGGCTGCCCAGCTATTGGTCTCCGCCCGTATAGGTCGATACCACTGCTTAGCATCTCCTTTCAGGGTGCTGGGGTTCGCCCTGATTAATTCGCTCTCCGTCAGGCGGGCTGAATATCTACACTCTTCGAGGTCCGCGAGGTATTCTCCGGATACTCCTGGTCGGTCCCCGAGAACTTGATACCCCAGTCCTTTAGGATTCTCGCTGGCGAGTGCTGTCCGTAACCCCGACTGCTCCCGTGTGGACACGCACACGGGGGCGAGGTTGGCCTCACTGTGTCCCGTTCTAGGCTAGTGTTGCGGACGGGAGGTGGTGGCGGACAACAATCTCGGCCAGGATTTCCGGTCCGTTCGGTCGGCGGGCGTTCTCGCGTCACGGTCGGTCCGTATTCTGCGGCTCGGCTCTCGGTCCGACCTACTTTGCTAGTTCCCGTCCTGGGGGTAGGTGCGCGCGTTGCTTCGGGCCGATCGCCTCCTCCGTGCTGACTGTCCTCGTCAGACGCCAAGTTTGCGTCGTCGTCAACCCCCTCCCTGGCGCGAGGACCTGATACGTTGCGGGCGATGCTCCTGCCATCGCCGATCACTCGTTGATTCGTTTGCGACTGGGGCGGAACGCTACGGCGCCGACACTGTTGGTCGAGCTGCGTCAGGATTGATCGACGATCCATCTCGTCCTGTAACCGCAGCCGCTCTTCTTCATTGCGTTCCATGGCCATCTGGAGGATGTGATCCATTTGCAGACCTGCCACCCGTTTTTGATCTTCCAGGCGGCGTAACGAAGCCGACTGGTCTGCCAGGCTGACCGTGGAAATAACCCCCGGGTTGATTGCAATCGGTTGGGAGGCTGACGTCGGTATGGTGTTCCCCGCCATGGTGTACTTCGACGTGGTGGTAGTGCACGTCATCGCGGTGACCGTCACAGCCCTGCCGGGAATCTGCGCGGCCGTGGGCGGCGAAGTCCGTAGACTCTTGAAAGGGTTCGCCCCCACCGTCGTCGGTGGGGTTGCCCGTCTCAGGATCTCCAGCTCCTCCAGGGTGGTCATCGGGCGTCCACGCCTACGTCCTATCCATCTACGGCGCTTATCGACGAGGGAGTCGTCCAAGACTTGGGTCTGATCCACGCTTCGCGTAGGCGACGAATCCCGATCTTCCTCGTCCTCCGTTGTCCAGGATATCTCTAGGGACGGGTCCTGATTACGGAGCTCGGCCCTTAGAAGGCGTCTCTGTAGCGTATGACGGTCGCCGTGCGTACTTGGACCTAGCGAGCTTAAGACGGCCTTTAGCTGGTTCTGGTCTAGACGGCGAATCCGACCGTACATCGTCCAGGCCCCATTGTACTGGTCCATAATCAGCTCCAGAGACGCGTTGCTCGCATCGCTCTTCACGGACGCCATGGTCACTTCTCGAGATTATGCCTCGTCTATTCGCTCCTGTGTACGATTGCCCGGTTCGAAACGCGATCTACTTTGCCGTCCGGAATCGTCAAACGGAGGCGGGATAGCGGACGAAAAACGGGGGTGCACGTGTGTGGGAGGCAAACGGGTATGGGACCGAATCGCGTGCCAGCGGGATCGTTTACAATGAATTTCAAATTATAACATTTATCAATTAAATCAAATAAATCTGGCAATAACCTTACTTTTTTTACCTAGAAGGGATCGAATGAGAGAGAAAAACAAACTCGACGAGCAAGATTTCAACTTTCGGTTTTACAATACCGTCGATACTATCTCGTCTAGGTATTTCGATCTCCTCCGTAATCTGATCCACTATTCTTGCAAATGCCATCCGATCGTGGATTAGATTCAATTCTGACGTATCTTCCTGAAACGGGGAAACAATGAGAGATGGCTGGCAAGCGATCGGAATTGTCCGATGGACATCAGCAAAGATGTAACATATATAGAATTATAATAATGCGTGACAGTCAGTGATCAAATCAATCAATAGTAAATTTGTAACATATAATGAAATCAATAAACATACCTCAATCGACAATTAAGTTTAGGGCTACCATGCGCCAGGCTCGTCTCTCGATTCTGTCAACTCCGTGCAGTTCCATCAAGTTAAGGTAATTTTGGTTTTCGGTTTGTCAGGTGCCAAGAATTATAAATGCGTCACCCGTAATTGAAATTTGGATAACTAATCATTTTTGGTATTTTACGTTATGTACTCAGTTTACATTACGTTTGAGACACCAATTCTAATATGTATACATATTGAGAAATCAATTCAAATGCTTACGTGAATTAAAACAAATTTAAGAGTTTAACTTCGAAATTAATAATTTATTTACAGCTTGGAATATAAATGAAAATAAGAAATGTGTACATTGTTATTCAATATTATAAACTTGAATAATGTGCCTTTGAAAAAAAATAATATTATTAATCATTAGCTTTATTGTTATCAAATTAAAAAATTTATGGAAATTATACTTAACGTTAAAGACTGGCCCTTTTGGAACAAGTTTTACATGTAAATATTAAATATTAAACTACATTGAAAAAGAGGTATTCATCTGAAATTTTTTTTTTTTTTTTTAAATCATACTTTTTTCTCTATTTTTTTTTTTATTTTAATTGCATATTGTAGGAAACATCTTAATTATTTGAGAGTAAAGGCAAAAAAAAAATATAAAGTTTATTTCAAGAAATTTATTATTTTTAGATTCCCCCTTTAAATATGTGAAACAGTAGCAATAATTTAAATTTTTAGATTAAATAATTATTGAATCTTAAATAACAAAATCACTCCTTATATAAGTACAAAATTTGAAGATTAAGGAATTTTTTTTTTTTTGTTGAACAAATGTGATCTAAATCTCTGTTACAAATATGCATTTACACAAAAAAAATTTACCATACTTGTCAATGTATTCTGAATTATGCAATTGCAAAACAAGTCAATCCATGAAATGTGAGGGTATGTTAAAGCGAGGGTTTGATTATTTTGAAGGTTTGAAAGAAACTATTATTTAAAGTAATTATTTAATTCAATAGTCTGCTAAATTTCTTATAAAATTATTAAATGCTATACATCAATCCTGAAAATTAATAGGTTATTGAATGCAATATTTACGTTAACCTTCCTATGAATTATTAAACAATCAATTCATTATTTATTGAGTTAAGTCATTTTATTAGAGATTGATTGAAAAATTCTCATTTTATTATAAATTAAAAATCCTTTATTTATGTGAGAATTGTAGAGCGTACCTTTCTTTAAAGTATGCTATCAAAATTAAGTTTTTGCGTACCTTATGAAAATGCAAATTCTCTTACATAATGAACTCGTTAGCATACTTTTTTTTTTGTAACGGGTTACTTAAAATAAAAAAAATTATTTCGTTAATTAAAAATTTGATCCCTAATAAGATATAAAAATAATGAAAGTATCAAGAAAAAAAAATTTTAATTAATGAATAAGCGAATAAATTAATGTCAATAAACAGTCTTAAACACAGCACAGCCACTCTCTAACAAGTTCGAAGATTTATAATGTTTGCACAATTAATCATGGAAGAACAAATATATATTCACTTCTTTAATTCTTTTAATAAAAAGAAAATCCAAGATTTAGATTTTAGAAACTAAGGATGGCTAATTATAATGTTGTACTAGCTATTGAACAATAGGGGAAAAACCTCGAGATATAATGCTATCGGTAATTATAATATATTTTTTCAAAAAAATTAAATTTATTTCCCTTTTTTCCTTCAAAAAAAAAAAAATATTAATTTTATTTTCTTTTTCTTTCTTCAAAAAAATTAGTTTTAAATTTTTTTCGCCTTCCACAATTTTTTTCACACACAAAAAAAATTTAATTAAATTTAAAAAAAAATTTTTTTTTTTCACAAAAATTTTTAATTAAAAATTTTCCCACAACAAAAATAAAAATTAATTACATTTTCCTTACTTTTTTTTCGCAAAAAAAATTAAATCAAATTTTTTTCTCTCTTTTTTTTCTCACAAATTTCAAAGTAAATTTTTTGTCACAAATTTTTTCACAAAATTTTAATTTAAAAATTTTCTTCACAAAAAAATTCAACTTTTTTTCCTCTTTTTTTTCACAAAAAAAAATTAAATTAAAAAAAAAAATTCTCTCTTTTTTTCACAAAAAAATTAAAAATTTCTTTTTTTTTATATAAATCCGATCGTTAATGTTAACAATAATACTAGTCAAATGAATTACTAAGTCGCGTTCCTCGTCGCGCACATCCGCCCGCACGGCAACGGTCGTTTCCGCTGCACGCGGTCGTACAGCAACACGTGGCCAAGATGGCCGCGCCACGTGGCGATGAATTTAATTCCGCGATCCCGACCGGCTGAGCCCCACGTTGGGCGCCATTTTTGTGATGCGACGGACGATTTACGACACACAAAAAATAATTTAAATGTGATTCGAGTTGTCCGCGTTCACAAAAAGAATTTTTAACTTCACTCATTCACTTACCTCAGAGGAGGTCCCGCCGGTCTGAAAATAAAAGGGAATCTCGGGAAAAGAACTGGTCGCACTACCACATGAATTCTACTCAATCGAGATTTTATTTGTCGCAACTTACATATCGTACCCTCCCTCTAGACCGCGCACACACTACACTCCCGGTCCACGTGCTCGACACACCCCGACCGCGACCCGCGTCCCGACGCACTTGCCGAAATTTCAGGAGGATGTGAAGAGGGATGTGAAGAGGGAATAGAGGACACAAGGAAGAAACGAGGAGAACCACACGCGGCGAGTGCTCGCCGCTCACCAGGGTGCTGACGTCCCTCCTGCTGTCCCTCTCTCTCTCTCTCTCTTCAGCTCACCTTCTCGGCGGTGGAGGTTGCCCCTTTGGTCTGCTGGCTTCCTTGGCTCGGTCCGTGCTGCTTCTTCTTCTCCGCTCTCTCTCTCTCTCTCTTCTGCCCTTTTTCCTACCTCTGCCTTGCTTCTTCTCTTTCTTTCTCTTCTTTATGTCTTACTTCTTCTCTCACACTTTTCTGACTTTTCTTCGCACTTGTCTCGCATTTTCTTCTCCCACCTTTTTCCTTTACTTTCTCGTACTTCTCTCACTTTTTACACTTGTTCCTCCCTTTCTTCTCCTTACTTTCCAACTTACTATCTCTCTTACTTTCTTTCTTCACGACTCTACTGTTCTCCTTGGCGGTCAGCGGCACACACTCTCTCGTTCTCTTTCTCTTCTTCTTTTTCGACTCGTGGACCTCTCCTTTCGATTAGGCGGCCAACAGCGCAGTGCCGTCTCGCGACTCGTAGGGAGAAAAGATGGGAAAAGGGGAGGGGGGAGTTCGACGGCTTCCGGCGACGGCCGACCGCGGTCGCGACGCGCCGAACACGCGCTTACAAGAAAGTCGGTTGACGCCTTTAACACCTTTCTTCTTACGTACCCTATCCTATCTATTTATTATCTCTAGTTAATTTATTTTATTCTAAGTATTCCTAATTACCGCTAACTTATGCTATTTATTTATCCTTATTCCTAATTATCTCTATTTAATTTATTTTATTCTAAGTATTCCTAATTACCGCTATTTATTTTAATGATTCATTTCATTTATTTATAATTATAATCTATAATATAATCTAATCTAATATAATATAACATAACATAACATAACATAACATAACATAATATAATATAATATAATCTATAAATCACATAATCTGGGAGGAGACCAAATATTTAGTAATTTTACTTAGCAACAATGTCCTAGTATTTCTTTTTATTTCTAATTACTCTATTTAATTTAATTTATTCTACGTATTTCTATAGTTTATTATCTTTAGTTAATTTATTTCTATTATCTCTATTTCTCTATCTTATTCTTAATTTCTACCTTAATTCATTTGTATTATCTTCTTCTCATCGCTTTTTTCCTAATTAAACTTATTTCTATTTATCTCTATTCATCTTTATATTTCTATTATCATCTATTGTCGCTTATTTTTCTACTTTAATTATTTCTATTGTATCTATCATCTTTATATTTCTATTACATTCTATTATTGCTTATCATTTATCTTATTTTATTTGTATTATCTTCTTCTCATCGCTTTTTTCCTAACCTAACTTATTTCTATTTATCTCTATCATCTCTATTTTCTATCATCTTCTTCTTAAGTCCGTTGACCTCATACTCGGCTCGTGTGCGGGACGAAAAATAGGGGGGGGGGGCCGTGCCGAGCACAAGGCGCGACGGCGCGCGCGAGCATCTTAATGTTTGTATGTCCGCGAAATGGCGCGCGCGTCGTCGTTATCTGGACAAGTCGGCGCGGCGTCTTGTGACGCCCGTCACAATATATATATACATATATATATATATATATATATATATATATATATATATATATATCAATTTTGTATAAATTCTAGCATATAAATCAATAATATAAATAAGGTTCTGCAATGAATTCTCAAGAATATGCTTGATTCACCTTGCCTAAAGGCTACTGCATAGCGATGATTGGTTGTCTTCCTTTGATAAGACTATATAACACTATTCAATTTTCTTTTATTGAATGCGCTGCTGTCGTCCATTTCTGATGGACATTTAGCTTGTCAAACTACTCCTTGTACGATCATTTTCAAAAATGTTCACAAATTTTTTTAATATGCTGTCAAAGAGAGATCAATTTGTTGGAATACTACTAAAATCTTTTTCAAATAAATTCACCATGGAATAGCCAATTAAAAAACGGCCAAGATGAAGGACGGGATAAACATTTGGATCATTGGAAATGGAGTTAGAGTATGGAAATAAAGTATCGCTTCAACTACAATGGCGAAAGTATTTAATTCTTCAAAAGAAAAGAGAAGGTCGCTTTCGACACATTTCTTATGATACTTTCATGTTATTCATTTTTTCATGTCATTCATTGTTATTCATGTTATTCATTTTACCGCAGCTTTCAATTATCCACCGAAATTTAGAGATAAGGATGGAAAATAAGGATGAAATACCACCGAATTTCTAAATTATTACAAAACTTCTTCATTTGTTCTTGCTTCTCGATTTTATGTAAAGACTGTATCAAAAATAGTTCATTATTCACACTCACAAAGATTTTATCATTATTAAAATAAATATTCGCAGATTTTCTGCGTCGAGAGACTAACTGTTAAAAAGTTCTAGCAGCCATTTATATCTCAATTTGTAATCAATACATTGGTTGTTCTGTTGGTGGGAATATTGCCTAGACCTGGTAGTGGTATAGTAGGCAAAGTCTGTATCCGATCCTGAAACCCGGGCCAGACAGACATCATGTGGAGTGCGTGTGAGATATCCCTCCGAAAGGAGTTACGGGCCTGGTGCCCAGTAGCTCCAATTAGGTGTCGTGTCCGAGGTCTCCGGAGACCGACCGGCGCGTCGAGATAGGGCGAGCCCCCCTTACTCTTCATGCCCCCCTCCACGGGCCTGTCCGTGTTCCATCCGAAAAGGCGGGTCAGACCGACACCCCCCGCGGTGCGGACTCCGGGTGGGGCACCTCTCCGAAAGGAGTTACGGGCATGATACCCAGTAGCTCCGAATAAGATTTCGCCCAAGGCCTCCGGTGACCCACCGGCGTGTCGAGACACGCCAGGGAGGTTATCGGTGGACGAGTCCTCTGGGTCAGCGGGTACTCTTCGAGATCCGTGCTTGAAGCCCCTTCCCCCAACTTTAAAGTGTCATAGCGAGACACTTATGATTATCTGAATCTGAATCTATTATTATTGTTATTTAGTAAAATTTTGTATTTAAATGGTATTGTTATTTAAACGTAAATTTCTTGACTAAATATTCCGTTCTGTGTAATGGGACCAGTTTTAAATAATTTAAAAGTTCAGATATTGCAATAATAATAATAACAAAAATACAATAATAATAATAATAATAATAGTTACAAAAAACGTATAATAAATAATGCTCAAAAAAGGTCTTGCGAGATTACTCGAGCAATCTTTTCTTGTCAATCTCATAATGTATGTCTTGGACATAATACAACTTTGATTCAGACAACTTCGTTCGCATAATTTAAATTGTGTAAAATCTCATCTATAATTGTACTAGCAATCATTTTCATTATTTATACTAAGTAAATTTTATAAACGATGAATAATGCATCAATTTTATTTGCTTAAATAATTTAATGAATTATAATTTGAATAAATTATTTAATCAAATTCATTTGACTCATTATTCATGGATTATAAAATATTGATAGGTTTTTCTTCAATTTAACATTTTCGATATTGCTTGGACCGATTTTATTTAATGATACCGTTATAATGTCAGTCTTTACACCGACTTTATTGTAATATAAAATAATTATGATGGATATGGGGACCAATCTTTTTATAGTATCCATAATATTCACCTTTGAACAAAGAGTATGCATAGAGGAATTAGATACATAACAGTAGCGTGATATTTTTTCGCAAGCGATTTATTAAAAAAAAAAAATTTCGGTAGTTCAATGTAGCGCAAAAAAGCAAAAAAATGAAGGAAAAAATATTAAATATAATACTTAATTTTCTGCAGATAAACTCTAAGTTTCATCGTTTGTACGAGTCACTCTAAGGTTAATAATCTTTAAATATTATTTTAATTAATTACTTAATATTAATATTATTAAATAAATTTTATCTTTATTGTTTTAAGTTATCTTTGAAAGGTGCTATCGAGGGCAGGATTGATTGAAGTTGGCGTGCTTTTTTTGATTTTCGTGATCCATAATGCTGTTACTTCGATGCTTGAGCACTATTTTCGTCGTTCTAAATATATATCCTTTTTTCACAATCTGGTATGATCCTTTTGAACATATCTGAGTCATCTTTCAGATCATTTAACAGTTCTGAGCGATGGTTGCGCGATAGATCTGTTGGTCACAATTTAAGAATTTTGGAACACACTATCCGGAGCTGAGCTGCTGATATCATCAGCAACTTCTCCTATAGTAATTGAACGGTTCACTATCACTATTTTTTCATTTTTTTATCATATTTGTCACTGATTGACGTACTGGATCATCCAGAACGTGCTTCATCCTTGGTGTCTTCTAGGACGAACGTCGGTTCGGGACTATTGTACTAACATAAAATAAAAAAAAATTGAAAATCAAACGTACACTGTTGACGAAAGTTGAAAATTCATCTTACTTTTTGATCTCGATTTGTATATACGAGTTATCGTAAATATTAGGTGGTCAAATATTTCCCATCTGCTTTTTTGATCCTCATTCAATGCTTTATAAAAAGTGTTGCAGTGGTCGGATTTACTTCAAATATACGCCGTTTTATTCGATAATATGTTTCCATCACGACGGTAACTTCATAATACCCCTTCGTAAAAACTCCTCTCCTTATTTGCGAAGAACTTAGACAGCCATTTTTCACAAGCCTTTTTGGTATCCAGCCTTCTGCAGATGGTTTAAAATGGTTTGATGACTAACTCTCATCTTCTAGGCGATATCACGAGATATCACATGCCGGTCTAACTCGATAAATTCCATGATTTATTCGGCTGGCTTATCCATGGTGTCATTTTCACCGGCTCTGAATCGTCGAAATCATTCCTCTGTGGTTTGAAGTGATAGCTTGACATCCCCCAAAACACCATTAATCTCACGGAATGTTTCTCTAGCGGATTTGCCTTTGACGAAGAAAAACTTTAAAATAGCGCGCATTTCGGCGTTAGTGAACTCGTCTATAACGGTTGGCATGTTTACACGTATATAACTTTTAAACGCAATGTCCGAACTAATCATGTATAGTGTCATTTTGTACGTTATGTCAGGACCTTTCAAATGATGTATAGTATTGTCAGATAGGAGTTCTGTAGCGCTTTGTACATAGCCGCGAAATTCATAAGACTCAAAGGCGGAAGGGAGATATTTGAAAACCTAATATTTTACTTTTATATGAGACTATCATCTTGTATAAAAGTAGGTATACAAAGTTTTAAGTCAATAGGTTGGTTAGAAAATTTTTGATAGTTTTTACAAAAGCATGGAAAAAACGAATTTCGAGTGGTTATTAAACATTACTTTCTGCGTGGAAAAACAATTAATGAAACTGAAGAAATGCTTAAAAAATATTATAAAGACTCTGCTCCATCACATAGAATGGTTCACAAGTGGTTTACTGAGTTTCGTTGTGGTAGAATGAATACAAGTGATGCTGAGCGTTCTGGCCGCCCAATAGAGGTGACTAATTAAGATATGGCCAATAAAACCCATGATATGATATTCGAAGATCGTCGATGAAAGATACGCGAGATTAGTAACACTATAGGAATTTCGACTGTACGCGTATTTCATATTTTGCATAAAATTTGAATATGAGAAAACTATCTGCAAGATGGGTGCCCCGTTCGCTCACAGTCGACAATAAACGGTAACGCATTGTTATATCTAAACAATCAAACAGTAAATCGACTTATCAAACCACCCTTGTATATATATATATATATATATATATATATATATATATATATATCGTATGCTACGATGCCTACTATACCGAAACAAATTATAGATTGAATTTCGATTAGTAAACACAAAAGCGAGCACCACATGTTCATTCGTCTCGATTAACCCGCATAATTTAATCCTCCAGACGGTGGATGAAGCGAGAATGAATTGCTTTCTAAATTACAAATGTACAGAAAGAGTTTATACATTTATCCATAAGCGTTGATCTTATTTTAACAATATATTATATTTCGACAGCAAGTACCAGTAAACCCAAGCACATTTTCGAAATGATTAATTACAGACTTAAAATTACAGAATGGATGGGTAATACATTCTTATTTTCTTTATTCTTTAATATTATTTATTGCTCGTTATTTATATTTTTTCTGTTATATAGTTGGGCTCGTCTAGACCTGTAAACATACCCTCTTTGGATAAACATTAGTCATCTTTTTTTCCTAGCATGATCACTCAATCGGTGACCATGTAGCAGAAGTCTGCGTTACTATGTATATATGCACCTCTAACGTGTAGGATCGGGAGGTGGGGGTGCAGGGGGTGAAGTCCCACCGGGGTTTGGGGGGCGAAGTCCTTTTCTAAAAATAAATTAGACTAATCAATTGAAGATTGTAAGTTTGTTAATAATCTACTCTTAAATTAAAATATTAAAAGATTTAATAGCATAATAAGAATTTTTATAATAAATTTTACATAGAACAGAAACTTTATTTTATTTTAAAATCTTGGATACCTCGAATATCTCAATATGCAAAAAAAAGGTCGAGCCCGCGGTCAAGTGGCGCATATAAGTCTAAATATTGTAAATGCCAAATGTTACGTGGGCACGAAAAACTGAGAATCATACCCGACTTCACGGTTTCGTTCATTCACTTTTCCCACAAGGGAGGAAAAGTAAAATTTTGCTTTCCGGGAAGCGGTCATAAACACTTTTCCTCCCTAGGGAGGAAAAGTACTATTTTGCTCTAGACTCTAAATTTCTGGCTGCAGAAAATCGTATTTTGCGCTCCTAGTATAGGAATATACTTTTTCTAGAAATGATCGCTACGAAGAAAGAAGCGCGAGAAGCGTCAAAAAGAATTATCGGTCAGAATGAATACATAATTTGACGTCTCCAATATGTATCCTTTCTTCTCAAAACCGATATCATTACGAATCAGCATCAACGAAATCAAAGGATCCGCCATATTCTAGAATATCGAATATGTAGCTATTACCAAAGAAAGGGATTCTGACAGAGAGCGGTACATCTACGTTATAAAAAACCAAAAAGAATACCTACAGTGCAGATAACAACTAAGCATTTTAAAAATATGGAAGTCAACGTAATCACAGATATGGAAGCCGAACCCAATCACTCCAAAAGGATTACTCAACTCATCAAAGAAACCCTATGAAATTGATTCAGATGGCCATTTATCAGTGCCTCGTCCAAGTCGCCTAAGTATTCATCAAGATGTGGGGACCTACGAAAATCTTTCGACTTTTAAATCCACCTAATATGCATATTACATACCGCTTCGACGAGGAAAATTGTACTTTCGAGTTCAAGCGGTAGAAAACGATGTCCAAGTGTCTCGAGACGACGTTTACGGAGATTTTCATGTCCGGACGATAGAATATATCTCAGTACAATTGCTATTTAGAGTTTTATGTTGGGAAGATAGAACACGATGTCCAGATATCCAGGGACGACTTCTACTTGGAGTTTGTGTATTCGAATGATAAAAAATGATTCTTCTCCTAAAAGTCTTTCGGTAATACCTGGACATCATCTTTTACTGTCTGTATCATTACCCAATTTCTCGTAAAAATTATCCGAAGGCACCAGGACAGTGTATTCTACCGTTCAAATACGAAACTCCCCGTAGAAGTCATACCGACATATCTGTAAATTGTTTTCCACTAACTAAATACGATACTCCCCGAGGACATCGTTCCAAAACATCTGGATATCGTATTTTACCGTTCTATCTAGACACCATCTTTTACCGTCTGAAAAGGAAACTCTTCGTAAAAGTCGTCCCGTCATATCCGGGCATCGTTTATTAGCAACTGAACACGATATTCCCCGTGGAACTTGCTCCGAGGAAGATAGAAATCGTTTCATACCGACTAAACACAATACTTCCCGTAGAAAGCATTCTAAAACATCCGGACATCGTATTCTACTGTCCCAATACGATTCTTCCCATAGACGTCGTTCCTACGTACCTCCACGTTATTTTCTACCAACTGAATATATTGCTCCTCGTGGAAATCGTCCAGAGACATCAGGACAAGTTTTCGTTTGTTCGTATTTTACTGCCCGATCATGAAAGTATGCGTAGAAGAATGTCCCGACAAAGCTAGACATTGTTTCTTACCGATGAAACACAATACTCCCCTTAGAAGTAATTCGTACACATGTACATTGCATTCTACCATCCAAAGACAAAATTCCCAGTAGAAATCATCCTGAGGCACCGGGATATCGTATTCCACCGCTCGTAGATGCCAATAAAATATCTCTAAAATAAAATATGCCAATAAAAAACAAAATAACTCTTCGTAGAAGCTGTATTTAATATATATATATATATATATATATATATATATATATATATATACATATATATATATATTCATTTTTTAGAATAAATACCGTGAATATTTTCGTAGTAAACTGAACTGAAAGTAAAGCAATTGTTGTCTACCAATAGCATATTTTTTAAGCGGACACTAGATATTGCAGTTAATGCCTTTTTATGCAGAAGTGAATAAGTATTTTATATACATAATATAATATAATATACGTAGTTTCAAGATTATTGGTAAAAAACTCTATTTTATCATCATTACTTTTGTTTAAAGTAAAAAAAAACTTAGCCTATCTCACTTCTAAACAAAATATAACGTGGAAAAACAAAAACATATTTAGTAGTTGCAAATTATATTTAGTATAATTTGGCGTACATAGCTATTTTATAAGAGAAGACTGTGTGTATGAGAGATAGAGAGAGCGAGAGAGAGAAAGAGAGGGAGAAAGAGAAAGACAGATAGATAGATAGTTTGGTTTCATTATATGTACAGCATGTTGTACAGAGTAAGTAATTTTGATACACATTTTATATAAATAAACTTAGCTTATTTTACATTGGCAATATATAAATTACAATAGTGTTGATAATAAAAATAAACAAACGCAAAATATAATAAGTATGCGTTGGTGATGGAAAGGAGTCAGGTAGTTAGGATGGGAAAAAATGAAGGGTTGGCTAATTCTAGAGGATGATAAATTAGTATTTAGAGATGAAAGATACTACGTCCGGATTTGTTCATAATATAGGTGATTAAATAGGGCTAGTTTAAACGAGGACAAGGAGGAACAGGCAGAGAGAGAGAGAGAGAGAGAATTCCATAAGTAAGCAGAGGTGATATGAAAGGATTGAGATAAAATGCGCTTAGAGTGAGTTGGGATTGCTAAAGGGGTTGGATTTCCTCTAAGCGGTCGAGAGCGTGTATATTCTGAAAAGTAGTTGAGTAAGAAAGCGGACCGTCTCGTTTGGAATAATTTGTATAGGAGAGACACGACTCTGGATTTTCTTCGAGTAGAAATTCTGAGCCAGCGCAGATGATTTCTATAACTAGATACATGACCACTCATTTTAATGGCACAGATGTAGCGGATTCCCTTGTTTAACAATCTTTCCACTTTCAGATGGAGCTCATCGGTAATGTCAGTGAGAATGAGAGAACAGTAGTCTATTGGAGGGAAGACCAGAGCTTGAATAAGATATTTTCTTAGGAAGAAAGTTGTAGCTTTTCTAAAGAAATAAAGCCGATAAAGAACGGAATTAATTTTGTTTGAGATATTATGTATGTACTTTTTCCATGTAAGTTTACTATCTAATACAATACCAAGGCTTACAACTAAGTCTTGAAATGGGATAATGACGTGATTAACAAATATATTTTTTTTTTTGGAAGTTTTGGAACAGATTGATAAAATATGGAGATCCAAAGGCTATTGCTTTTGTTTTGGAAGAGTTAAGCTTAAGCCCATTGCGATTGGACCAATTAGAGACAACGACTGCCTGTGTATTTAATTTCTGAATTGCTGTTCTGCTTTCTTTAAGTGTACATTGAACGAAATCTGCAAGTCCTTTGCATATAGAATGTAATGTAAAGATTATGGTATATGAGAGCAAATGTCGTTAATGTAAATTGAAAAAAGCACCGGTCCGAGGATGGAGCTCTGTGGAACGCCGAGATTGGTACATATAAATTTGAGCATCTCACATTCGATGCGACCACCTTCTGTTCTCTATCAGAGAGATATGAATTGAACCACATTATGAAATCTTGAGTACAACCAATAGCAGACTGTTTGCATTTCATTTAGTGTGTTGTTTTATGAGAAGAACTTCGTCAACTGGTTATATATGATTTTTTCAAAGATCTTGGATATGAAATTTAATATTCAAATTGGACGATAGTCACTGGAGGACTTTTGGCTACTTAATCTTTGGTATAGGGAGTATTATGAATTTACGAGATGTTGATGGGAAGTAAGCTTGTCGTATGGATTCACTGAAAATAATTACAATGTGAGATTCTATGACTGGGAGTGTCGCTGATATGAGATCTTTAAGAAATCCATTTGTACCTTTGGCTTGTGACTTAAAGTGTTGGATGACCTTGTGTATATTATTTTTGGATATAGTAGTAAAACTAAACGATGGGATAGCGGCAGAGTTACTATAAGGATGATGTGTGCAAAATGAATATGGTGAATGATGGCTTGAATCTGTCGATATGACAGCGAAGCATTGATTGAGGTTATCAATCGGTATTTTGAGAGCAGGAGTTTCACGACTCTTTAACAGACCTAAGGTTCTCAATTCTTTCCAAAGTTCTCTAGAGTCTATTATTTTGGACAGTCGCTGTTGATAGTGATGTTGCCTTGAGGATTCAATTCAATTTCCGAGATCAGTTTGCAGTCTAGAGCGTCTAAATTTGCGATAGAGAAGATTACGCTTCTGAATTTGCTGTTTGGTATATATAGAGCACCAATCATATACAGATTTTTTTATGGGATGATGAGGTTACTAATGGAACAGAGCGGGTTATGCCTTCAAGCAAATGGGTATTCAGACAATTTAGGCTAGCCTCTATGTCACATCCCTCGATTATCATTAATCAGTTACATGATTCTAAGTAAGAGCACAAATGGTGAGGTGTTAAGCTTATTAAAATTATAATAGGAGAAGTTTCTCTTAATAGCTGGGGTAATTGACATGTCTTCTAGAATGGCAGTAATAAAATGATATGTCGTAATGAAAGGGGTCTTTGATTACCAAGGTTCTAAGAATTGATCGTCAGCATTTACAATGCAATGATCCAACCACGTGTTATATGTTTATTGTGATGCGTGGCGTCATAAAGGATGAGTAATAGGGAGTTCTCGTAGAATAGATCCTTAAAGGAAGATGAGTCATCTGTCTCTGTTAATAGATCTAGATTGAAATCGACCATGATAACCTTGTGTGAGTAAATACCCATGGATGAGATGAGCTCTTCAACAAAGTGAGTACCTCGAATGTAAGGGACATGTGTAGGCCGGTATACGAAGCCTACAAAAATAGGGTCACAGCTCTAGGAATCACTTCACGGAAAATATATTCTGGAAAACCAAGTCTTGAAATACAGACAATTGTGGAAGAGCAAAAAGATTGACATGAAAATTATTATTTATATATAGCGCAACACCACCTCCGCTTCTATTTCGATCATTTCGCAGAACGGTGAAGTCGTTTATTGATATCAAGTCATCATCAATATACAATGCAAGTTTCGGTTCAGTGACAGCTATTATATGGAAAGGTGCGAGTGAGGAGAAATGATGCCTTACAAGCTCGATGTGTCTGGTTTAAGAGGTTTGAGAGTTTTCTGCGTCTGTATTGGGATCCGTTGACTATGTGGAGGTTGAGGTACTTTGGTTAGTGCTGGGAGCTCCTTAAGGAATTAATAGGTTAGGGCATTACATCTACCTGATCCATGTATTGGAATTTCCCTAGGATTAGATCAGTAGATAAAAATTGCAGTCGTACTGTCAATTCATTTAGCTTCTCTGAGATGAGAGCACTTTGGTATTAGAATTATTCAAGCAGTATTACTGGTTCTTGGTCTAATATAAGGTGTTCTCTATTAGATAATTGGTTCAGAGCTAGGCTGTCCTGGTTTTGTGATTTTTGAAGTTCAATGTTATTCAATGTTATGATTTTTGAAGTTCAATGCTATTTTTCAAAAAGTTTAGGGTATGTTTAATCGTCTTGAGTTCAGATGATACGGCGCTAAGATTTGGGGCTTGAGTAATCAGAGACCTATATTGGCTCTCTAAAGTTCTTAAGGACTGATCGAAACGAAGCAACTTTTCTTGGACATTTTTATCTCATTCAGATAGTTTACTATCGACGGGTTATTCCAGAGAAGAAAAGCGATTGTTTAGACGGTCCTCAAGACCAGAAAATCCCTGTAGATTTGTTACTTTTTTCAATACTAAGTCCAATTGGGTTTGTTGAATAAAATCAATGTGTTCATTCATTGGTTCATGGCGATTTTTAGAGGCGATTTGGATTAAGAAGGTAACGATGATTTATTCTAAAGTTCAGGCAGACTAGCACTTTTATGACGGACACAGAAAGAGCAAATGCGAAACTTGGTACCCATGTGGTTTGAAGCTTGCGTAAAGTTACCACATTTTATCTGAAAAGTTTTTTTACATTCTTTGCAAGGATATAAAAGTGCTTTAGGTTTAACGAGCTGAGAGCAAACACTGCAAACAACATCGTTTGTTAATATGGTCTTCGAAGAACTCACATTAATAACTTGAGGAAAACGATTTTTATTTAGGAAATTACGATAGTTGAAAAAATCAAATCAGTTGTTAGAAATTAATAACTATCACCATCATTATTAATGATTATTAATAATCATTAATTAATAATTGTTCCCGGTGGGCATGAGTGAAGTACGAGCCACGCTAATACTTCGGCGGATAGGCGTTTCAGCGTACGAAAAAAAGTGCGTAGACCCTGTGTGTGCTGCGTATGAAGGACGCTGTAGCCACATTTTGCGAGGGCAATATCCAACGGATATTGCTGCCGCAGATTTTTATATATTTGGAATTTTTTCCTCTCCAACGGCTGGATACAGTCTGAAGCGCCTAATTTGCCGGATTAAGAGCGATTTGCGGAGTTTATATATGGAGAGGTTCAAACGCATATTAAGGCAAATGTCATCACTTATGAGATCGGTGAGGCTGATAGTTATCAAAAGGATACGTGTCGCGGTAAAAAGTTAAAGAAGTGTTTACAACGGTTGGTGTGCGGGAGAGCAAGTGTGAGAGTGAAAGAAAGAACGAGAGACCTTCTGAAAAGAAATGCGCTCATTGCAGTAGAAAATATAATTCTATCGCGGAATGTAAATACTTTTCACAATGGCCAATAAACAAACGATGGAAGATTGTAAAGTCTGGTCGTTTGTGTTATAGGCGCTTGAGCACAGGACATCGGCGCGAAGAGTGTAAAAAGCCGTCGTAAATTTGTACGGAGGGAGAATGTTCCCGGCAACCTTGAGCTTTATTAGTCAACGACGGCATTAGAGGGAATTAATGATAATGTTGTATTGTAAGAACGCTGCTCATGATGTAGGTTTTCACCTGGAGGAGTTTTCCTTGCGTCACCGTTGAAAATCTGAGCAAATGCAGGAATAGTGTAGGCAATTAATGTAAAGACTGCTTACGGCTGTAGAGTCCGCTCGCGTAGAAAAACGGGTCCCTTGGCCGCGCGATTTATGACGCCGCGCCCCGTTCGGCGTGGCCTCCGTCGAGGCGTAATAAACCTTCTGTGCGACATATGTCTTGGCTCTAGAAAAGATGCGCTATTGAAAATACTTAAAACGATGTTCAATTGATGAGGGCAATGCGGTGCATCGGATTTTCGTGAATTACAATGGCTCGGGGTGGGGGAAGTTTAAGCATTTCGACGGCGATTTGCGCTAAACTACGGATTCTGACAGCAGTCTTGCCTTTGTCGCGAAGTCGTTCACTTCGAGATATTTGTAGTTGTTTTAAAATAAAGTTGTTGTATTTAACGTTTGATCGTTTTGATTAACGAAATTCAAATCCTTCCTTTCCTCGTTACTCCTAGAACTATCCTTATTCATCTAATACGGTCAATATTATATATTAAGCCAATATATAATTCACAGTTATTATTACCATTTTTACCATCGCCATGGCGATATCGCTCAGGAGAGCGACTACAATATTATTATCAATAAACGTTATATTAAATTTAATATCAATATTAATTAATAATACATGAAGTAATAAAGTTTGGTTAAACTATAACCCAAACAGCATGTACACTTCAGATAGTTGCAGGGTAGCCAGCATCTGTTGAATACGTGCCACCATCACGTACATTTTTGAGACATAAATTCATATATTTTTATCGTTATTACCAGCTATCTTTTTGCGACTTCAAATTGAACTGAGTAAATACGTTCGGAACCTGCCGACTATAATCGGCAACGTTCGTGAGAGAAATAGCTATCCTGTGTTTATGAATAAAGTTAGTTTTTAAACATAAATTTATAGTGGTTCTTGCCTTTTCATTAAACCCTTACCGCTAGTTCTTTTACCATCGACTCGAATTATACAATAAGAGATCCAACTAAAGCCACAGTGGAATGTAGCGCTGGAAATTAACGATCCAACGAAACATGCTATCTCAGAGGACCGTATTGATCACACGTATCTGACTACAGCAGTGATAAGTTGCTCATGAAATATGGAGACAAGAAAGGGAGGAAAGAAGAAATAAAAACAAATCTAGTACTAAGACGCAAGTTTAAAGGTTGAAAAACAAGACCCGGTCATAATAATCGATTATTACTCTGCCCCTTCGCAATCCTTATTGTCTATCGCTAGATCACTGATAGTCATTAGGGTTTCCTGAAGCTCTGACTGCAGTAGTCACTCTATGTGCAAAAGCCGTGCTGCGGCAGACTCTTTTTTTATCAATAAGCAGAAGTTTCGCCATTTTACAGATAGAATGAAGTACACTATTATTGCCTTGCTCAAGTAGACTATTATCGTCTTAGCCGTCAGACAAGAATTATACATTGATAAAAAGAGTTCTGGGTGCACTTCTATTACCGTTTACTCTTGCTTTCCATGGTTTTTACAGCTCTGACAAGCTCCTCCACACTAAACAGTAAGATTTCCTTTTCTCCTTACGATAATATTAGATTAGATTTGTTGAAGTGGTCAGAAAACATTGTCTAGAATGTTTTGTAGAGTGATGGGATCCAATTTTCTAGGTGCCGATTTTTTCACGTGCTCCAAGGTTTACAAGTTCTGCAAATGTTCTTTACCCTAATATCCGTGAATTCCAGTTGAGATCTTTACACGAATCTTTTAAGCATCGGCGATTACTAATCTCGATCATTTGGCAACAAGCTCATGTTCAGCACTCTTCAAGGCGATGTCACCTCTGTGCTGCTTGGCTCTCTGTGATAGCTTTGTATAAAGGTATCTACATCTTAAATTAGCTATCTCTTTCATCTATCAGTTACCACTAACTGTTTTGTCCAATATTGATTCTTCAGAAGACCAATAACTGATGCGCATTGTCGCACAAGAAATCAAGCGAACTTATATTGTTATCGATAGGCCATTTAGAATCTCAAATATTCCCTTTCCAAATTAAATGGCCTATAAAAATTTCTCTTTCTTCGTTGCGCAACAATCCAGATATCTGACCTCCTGACTGTTTCTGGGGATCGGCTTTCTAATTTTGCCGATCTGTAATGCCGCTTTTTGAAATACTTCAATAAGCGTTCTTCGATTTTTAGTTTTGTTATGTTTGAATTCTATTAACATCGGTCCCGCCTTTGTACACCGGATGGATCTTAAATTCACGCCAAAATCCTCAAGCCCTTTCCGCATAACCCCCCCCCCCAAAACCTCTGCAAGGGTCATGCTCGCAGCTTGATGGCTATGGCATGGCATCCGTTTTCATCTTCTTCCTCTGTTTGCGTATATGTTGTCTTATTGAGCTCTCTAGTCTTCAATTATCTCAAAAATTTTTTACTACTGCTTTCTATTTTTTTACTTTTTTATAACAATCTTCTATTTGTTTGTTTCTTCTTGTTATTGTTATCATTATTATCAATCTTTTCTTTTTTTCCATATTTAATGATATACTTAGAAGACTGGATGTCGGTCTCTTCGATATTATTTCTTCTCCTGCCTTTTTTATCGGTGTGAAAAAACTACTCTTTTTTTCTTCTTCTGTCTGTGTTGAAGAGTATTTATTAGCTCTTGTACTTAGTACAACTTATACTTAGCCGTTCTTAATATCCTTTTTGATATGAGGTTAGCTCCTCATTGTATTTAAAATATCTTTTGTCAGTCGAGCAAGTCAGAGAAGAATTTCCCGTTCACTCAACCGACCCTATCCTTTCTAGTGGCCAGAGGATGTAAAAATTCCCATCAGGTTCCTCATTATTTCAAATTTAAAAATATGAAACTTTTTATTTAGACTATTAAATATCTTTGCGAACTATTTTCGCCGTCAAATGACTAGCAAGATTACTAAGAGTTTTAAATCTGTCTTTCACAGATAACTCGTAAGCTATGAATTTCTTTTTGCTTTAGTAAACATCTTTACATAGTAGGATTAAATTATAAAATGCTTGAAAACTGATATAATAGAAAACTTTAATGTGCTAGTTGAAAAATGAACATTACCATTGCAAATTTATGAGTTTCACATATAGATCACATATAGTACGAGTAGCAGGTAGTAGCTTATGGCATTTTGTAATTATAGATTAGAAAAATAAATTTTTAAAAGTAACAAAGGCAGCCATTTGGCAACCAACACTATGAGCAGCGTTGAAGAGGAACAAATAATAACTAAAAGGTTCGATCAGAAGAGATAGAAAGAAATAGCGGGATTAGTTGACACTATATATAGATGTATAATTTAGTAATAGTTATAAATAGTAAAATATACCACTATAGCGGCCAAATTTTCTCATATATATATATATATATATATATATATATATATAATTTGTATGATCATCATCATACGAATTATGGAATCAAATACTGTTCAGATAAATATATACTTTTTCATTCAATAAAAATAAAATTTGTATTGATATTTAGGATTCACAATTCTAGCTCTGCACTCTTATTCCTTTTCAAATTTCTACATAAGACCTACAAAACGATATAAACAAAGATTCGTAATAATATTGAAAAAGGAATATATGTTTTATAGGGAATGCATATATTATGATGCGGCAAAAAGAAACAAACAAAGAAGCAAATTTTTATTAATAAATTTATACTTTTATTAAGTTGATGTTAGCGCACACACAAACATTCTTCTTTATCCACGTCACTCACCTGTTGAAAACTCTGGGGAAGTTCCGCAGGTCTGAAAGGAGAAATTAATATATGAAAATAGTAATGAACGCGTACACACACGTACATGACTGGAACGTCATGTAGGTTCGACACAGAAATAATTGAGACAAACGATTTCTTTTTTTGGCTGCCATCAGGCTCCACCTCCTCTATTTAGTGTTAATATGACAGCAACAAATTAAGGAACGGGCTTCGATATTGCACGACTGCCATGTAGACCTCGTCCGTCATGTCCCGAACACCGTCGTCCCCGACTGCGGTTGTCGCCCGCGAACCGAAAGGAGCACCGACTACGCCTTCCGCCGCGCGACGCGCACTCACCTCTCTCTGTCTCTCTTGCTCTCTTACTCTACAACTTAGAGAGACGATGGTGGTTCCGAATGGGTTCTCCGGGCGAAGGGTGGTGTCAAGTCGATAGTTCGGTGTACGGGTGTGCACCGCTGCTGTCTCTTCCTGCCCGTCCTCTTCGTTCTTTCCTTCTCGCCTTTCTTCTACTCGTTCGCCTCAGCTCTCTCGGTTGCCTCGCTCTACTCTATGTTCACCCTCTATAGCTTTGCTTCTTTCCCTAGGCCCTCACTGCCTCCACCCTCACCTTCTTTCTCTTTCACAAAGCTGTACTTCACGCCTTCTATATTTCAGTTCTCTTTCTATAATTACACCTTCCCTTTCTTGTTCCTTTCGTGCTCTCTTCTTCCTTCCAATTTTCTTTCACTTCTTCTCTCTCTTTTTCTCTCTCTCTCGCTCTCTTCCATTCTTTCTTTCGTTTTTTTCTCTATCTTTCCTTTCGTCCTCTCGTTTTCGATCTCTCTCTTGCTCTCTTGCTCTTGTCTTCTTCCGCTCGTTTCTTTCTCTCTCTTCACTCTCTTTCGTCTGCCTTCTATTTCTCTTTCGTCTCCTTTTTATCGCCTCTCTCACTTCACATTCATCTACTTCTTTTCTTCATTCTACTTCCTTCCTCTCTCTCTCTCTCTTCTTCTTTGCCTCGCGACTTTATCTTCCTTTTTCAAATATCCACACCTCTTGTGACTCCGCCTGCGATCGAGGCGAGAGTGAGTGTGCGCGTCGCGCGTCTCACCAAAATTGTAGACAAAGAGGGGGGCGATAAGCACGACGTTGGACGATAGCGATCGAGACGTGTCGAGCACGATGCCCGCGGCACGAATCTCGGAATTATTACATTGACATAAATTTTATTTTATATATTTTTACCGGATTATTCTACCTTTGAATAAATTTTCCTAAAGTAATTTATTCTATATAATTTTTATAAATAAATTGTTCTTCACTAGTGATAGATACAAAATGCTATAGAACTTAAAAATTAATATGATAAGATTATTTTAGAGGTCCAAAAATTAGTTTTCTTATGATTATGGTATCATTTAATCCATTATAAGTTCGTGGAAACAATTACAATTCTTAGAGTAACGAAATCTATGTGTTGCCATAATGTATAAATTCCTGACTTTATTAAAGGTCTTGTTGTTAAAGTACATATAAATCAATAGCAATGTGAGATGAAAACTTCATAGTTGTTATGTATACTAATCAATGAGTTCTTTTTCACTGGAATAAAAAAAATATAAAAATCATGTAATTATCAATGCTAAATTGCATTTTCACCCAAGCATAAATTTTTTTCTCCTTTTCTTCTTTATAGTTAAGGGTTCGCTCAATCCTTTATTATTTCAAAGGGACAAAAAAATATTCTAAATAAGCTTTTTTTCTCTTAAATATAAAAACCTATCTTAAGCATAAATTATTTAAATCACTAATTTTCTGTAAGGAGTGTCAACTCGGATGAGTCGGCGCGGACGCCTTGTGACTCGTCAAAAATCTGCCCCCCTCAACCGGGCTTCGTCCACTAGCACTGTTCTCTTCTCAGCGTCTTCTCACCTCTTCTAGACGGTGTATGGCGATGGCTTATAAGGGTGCTACGCGCAAGCCGTTTATTTTAAACCCTCAGTCGATGGCGTATCGCGACGACAGTGAACTCCTGCTCATCATGGATACCAGTGACGGGCCTGGAGCAAACCTATTGCCGGAGTGGGGACGTACCGCTTTAACTCCGACGTATGCACCTTCGCGTTCCAACTCGAGCTCACCTCGAATGCGTAACCGTTCGGAACAATAGATAGGGTATTTGGGAGGGGTCCCCGTACCAGGGAGCAAACTTCGAGAAGCTTACGGCCCCTCACAACCATACTCTCATCTTTACAACGTGGTCTCGCTCAAACAACGCTCTCTTATCTCTGATTTATTTGGCCGAACGTGCATCGGAAGTATCCCGGTCCGAGGCTCGCTTTCCATCCATTACAACTCCGCCCTCCCCTGAATTTTGCTCCGGGATACTTTTAGTGTTCACCACCAAGCGGGATGCCACTTGGCCACAACTGAATTTGAACTCTATTATAATCCTATTCTTCCAAAATTCCACTTGTCTCCGTCGATTATGAAAATTTATCAGACCTACTCCATTATAAACATGTTTCTTTCTTCTCTAACTTCTCAATCTGATGCTTTATTTCTATCACGCACGTTTCGGACATCTTCTCTGTGGTCCCACCATTTCCAAGATCCATTTCTTCTGCCTCGTCCTCAGCGATTGCGAGGCGGGCCGGTCACCTGTCTCTACGCTGCATTCTCTGACGGAGCGGAGACTTCACTGGGCGGGATAACTCTCTACTCTCTCAGATCCGGTTTTTACCATCGGGATTCCCGTAATAATCTCTACTATCTTTATTATTGTTGTTCTCTCCGTTTTCTTCGTTGTCTTCCTTCTCGATTTCTTCGGCATCTATCTGACGTCCTGCTGGCTCACAGTCGACTCGTTCCTTTTGGTTGGTCTCACCAGAGCTATAGACTCCACCTCTACACGACTTAATTTTCTCTCTCCTCGGGGACTCCCCAATCTCTCTTTAATCTCGTTCGGTCTCCTCAAACGGTCGTGATCTCGCCAGGTCCTGGATCTCGTTGTGACTGCCGGTCCGTCACGATCATACCTTCTTGCAATTGTTTTAATCCACGTGTTTGATCCACCCGACCGATGGTTGTAATTATTCCAGTATCGCCTGGATCGTATATGTTGCTGTTGGCACCGGAAAACTTCCCGACGTCGTCCCATCCGGGGTGTTGGTGGTGCTGGTAACGGTAATTGCCGTTACGGTACCTTGAGCGATTTCCTCTGTTCTCTGCAATATGTCCTGTGTTCTCCCGTAGGAGTTTATTCCAATCGCTGATGATGATGCTTCATCGTCAGCTGACCAGGGCACGCACAACGTGGTATTCCAGCGGCGAAGTCTTGCCTTCAGAACACGCTTTCTTATAATTAGTCGATGGCCCTGCGCATTTGCGCCGATTTTCTTCAATGTTTTCGTCAACTGACCTTCGTTCAGGCGGCGTATCTCATCATATTGCTCATATGCTTGGTCAAACTGGTCGAACAGTTGCATCAAGCCCACGCCGCTCGCGTTCTGTTCTTCAGACGTCATGGTAATTTCTGGTCTAGTCTTCAGGTTTGATCTTCATCTAAGACTACTTCCCAGATATGGCGATCCCATTCGAAACGAGATCTACTTTGCCGCCCGGAATCGTTAAATCGGAGGTGGGGTAGCGGGACGAAAACGATGGTGCAGGCGTATGGGAGGCACAACGGATATTTGACCTGAATCGCGTGCCAACGGGTTTATCGGTAAGCAATCAATTCAATATGTATATATGAAATTATAAATAATCTAGCGATTACCTTTATTTTGAGTCCATCTAGAAAGGATTTGACTAGAAAGTAAGCAAATAAATTTTCAACTCAATAATTTTGTCTACGCTGTCTGATCTAAACCTTTGATTTGATTCTCCTCGTTACATTATCTTTGTCAAATGACTTTAAATTTCATTTATCTATTTATAACCCTTCCTTAAAACCTTCTTAAAAACAAAAGCAACAACGCGAGGGCTAACAGTGACGAGATTGGTTTACAGGCAAATATGTATGACATGAGATATAAATTTCAATAAATCAAATAACTCTAAATTCAATAATGGAAAAAAATCAGAGATGATAATCAAAAATTTAAATTCGAAATGTTGGGGTTATCCGTTATCCCAGACCCGTCTCCTGGTATGTACGCTCCTGCATTGCGATCCACTGCTTTCGGACAAAAAAATATTAATGATTCGTAAATTACCCCTTCAACTATTATAATAATAATAAATTAATGATTTCTTTTCAACATTAACAAAAAACAATTTCCATCTCCACGGTACACGCGATCGAAACGGCTTACGTTATAAATCATTACGGTAGGCGAGTCGGGACGACGGTCGCAAAAATCGTACGCAGCGACGTAAATCTAGGCAATAGATCGAGGACATAAATTCCTAAAAATTTGAAAATTTCATTATGAAAATTTCATTTAAATTTACGATTGGTGAGAGGCCCTGCCTAGGTACGGCCCTGCGCTTCCACCAGCTCACACACTCCTATACAACAACGGTTTACTCGCTAAGTTGTAAATGTCAAAATCACTCAGCTTGCTCATCCACATTTCTACACGATTCCTATGATTCAGGAAAAACAAGTAAATTTATTAATTTAATAATCAACGAAAATTTCATATTTATGGATCTGGTAATCGCAAAATATAAGCAAAAATTTTCAAACCTACAGAAATTAGCATGCGTGTTATGTAGCGATCATTTCGTAAGTTTTACAAATTATAGGAACGTGGATATGTGTACATGTTACCATGACTTGAATCAATAAGATCAATAATCATCTTTTCGCTCTGAAATAATTCCTGGAAAGTTATGTGTAGCATCAATATGATTTATTATATCTAGCTTGCCAGACTAACACATATAAGTATACAAAAAGTCTGTAGACAGCGTTCATTGGCGGCAAAAAAAATTATCAAAAATATCTTTGTAAAATTCATACGGTATTACTTTAAATTTTGATATTGTTTAATCTTATCATATCTCATACTTTAGGAAACAGTACCTTTGATATACAAATTGTAAGCACACCCTCCTTTCTTTTCTTTTTCTTTTGAAGGTAGAGTTTTTCTATTTATGCTAATTTTATCCTTACATGTTTCATCAGACTCCAAACCTATTTTATGTACTTTCAAACTATCACTCTCATATACTCATTCAAAGAAAATTATAAAGTTGGTAGATTATTTATTTTTTTACATTAAAATTTTAAAGCAAAAAAAAAATTTTATTTTTATACACAAAGTTTTTCTCAAAATTGAATATTTTATTTATTATCAAATTTTAATAAAATAATAAATAGTTTGCTTAGCAACAGTTGCTTTTCCATGAAATAAATAATTTTACCATTTGGTCATAGTATAATCGAAATAACCTTCGGTTACAATTTTAAATCGAATTACATTAGCTAATAACCCATTATAAAATGCCCAATGACAACTAAATACTTATATGAATAAGTTCATAATATTTCAGACGGTTTTATCTTATCCAGAAACTCAGTACAGCTGTATTACTGTCATTATTCTTTAACACTTATCGCCATCCCCATTCCCTTTATGAATCGGGGGAGTATATTTACCTCTGAAACGTTACCTGCTTAGCAAGTTAGCATACATCTATATTTCCTTCAATAATGTTATTTCAAAATTTCAAATAATTTAGTTAATATAATAACAAAAAAAATCTTTTCGTACCTTCTTATTTAAATTATATGATATCACATACAACCTCTTATGTAATTATAATATCTCGCGACGATACTCGGCCTACTAGTCACTTTATCTTTGTAATATTCTACATTTATTATAATATATAATATTAATTAGTATCAAAAATTAAGCTAAACAATTCATGCCAAATAAATTTATTTCAAGCTTGCATTAATAGGAAAGAACATTTTTTTTATATCAAATATAGACTACAGATCTAAATGGCAAAATCTCAAAATAAGTTTCAATCAACATTTTTATATTTAATCAAAATCAATAATCATCAAAATTTTCCCTGTCGTTTCGCAACAACGTCTTTAAATTATCTGATTTGTAACAATATCCTCAGCTAATATCATTGACTTTGAATATACTCGTCCACCTTTCTGTTTTGTTCACAACTATTCACGTTGCACCAACTCCAATCTTTCACACAAATTTTTTTGTTAAGCTACACGCCTAAATGTGTAATTTAATTTTATTAACACTATTTATAAGCCCATTTTTTGAGAATATAACAATGTCTTATTGACTGTAATTCATTTGCATAACGCACACTTATGCTCATTCATTTTTCTTTTCCATAAATCAAAGAAATAGATTACTTTACAGAATTGTGCACCGAAATTTTAAAGTGCAGTATCAATAACATTTAGGAATTAGTACCTTGCCCTCGTCGACTACTTAATGATCACACCAAGTCACCATGAAACTTGTCGGAAAAAGAAATATCATCTAAGAGTATAAATCTGTTTCACTTGTGTAGTACGGTATAATAATCAGTTCGCATAATATGAGCGACAAGCGCCGCAGACTTTGCATATTCATAATAACTAATTTTATTTTTCTCTATAATTTAATTATGCAATAATAATATTAGGTTTTCAAATATCTCCTTTTCGCCTTTTTGTCCTAAAAGTAGTGATCCATTCTGTGACGGGAAATTCGTATATTTTCCGCAAACGAACGCCTTTCAACAGACTATATTGTAATAGGACGTATTCTGGCTTTAGGAACATCTCGAGAATTTCAAAATCAGGAGACGAGTACGGTTGGCCAACTCGGGCTCTCCACTTGTCTGGGTGCGCAAAGAGTTTGGGCTGCGAATTATGAGTAGAGCTTATCGCTGGTAATTGGACGCCTTTGTAATATAATTCAAAGGTTATAAAACAGATATTCAACAAACAGATATTCAAAAACCGCCTTTTTATCTTATGAACTTCGCGGCTATGTACAAAGCGCTACAGAGCTCATATTTGGCAATACTATACATCATTTGAAAGGTCTTGACATAACGTACAAAACGGCGCTATGCATAATTAGTTTGGATATGGTGTTCAAAAATTATAGACGTGTAAACATGCAGTTCACTAACGGCGAAATTCGCGCTATTTTAAAGTTTTGCTTCGGCAAACGCAAATCCGCTAGACAAACGTTCCGTGAGATTAATGATGTTTTGGGTAATGGCACAATATCACTTCGAACCACAGAGGAATGATTTCGACGATTTAGAGCCGATTAAATCGACACCATCGAAAAGCCAGCGGGCGGAAGACCTGTGACGACGAATACCGATCAAATCATGGAATTTATCGAGTTAGACCGGCATGTGGCATCTCGTGACATCGCCCAGGAGATGGAAGTTAGTCACCAAACCATTTTAAACCATCTGCAGATGGCTGGATAAAAAGAAAGCTTGGTGTTTGGGTGCCGCATGATTTGACGCAAAAAACTTTCTGGACCGAATCATCGCCTGCTGCTGAAACGGAACGAACTCGACCCATTTTTGAAGCGGATGGTGACTGGTGACGAAAAATAGATCACATACGACAATATTAAGTGAAAACAGTCGTGGTTCAGGCCGGTGGACCGTCCCAGACAGTGGCCAAGCCGGGATTGACGGCAAGGAAGGTTTTGCTGTGTGTTTGGTGGCATTGGAAAGGAATGATGTACTATGAGCTGCTCCTATATGGTCAGACGATTAATTCTACTATCTACTGGGAACAACTCGATCGCTTGAAGCAGGCTATCAACCAGAAGCGTCTACAATTGGCCAACAGGAAGGGTATAGTGTTCCACCGGGACAACGCCAGACCACACACTTCGTTGATTACTCGTCACAAGTTACGGCAGTTCGGATGGGATGTTTTATCGCATCCACCATATAGCCCGAACATCGCGCCAAGTGATTACCAATTGTTCCTGTCCATGTCGAACGCCCTTGGTGGTGTAAAGTTGGACTCAAAAGAGGCTTGTGAAAAGTGGCTGTCCGTGTTCTTAACAAATAAGGAGAGGGGTTACTACGAGAAGGGTATTATGAAGTTGGCGTCTAGATGGAAACAGATTATCAAACAAAATGGCGCATATTTGAAGTAAATCTGACCACTGTAACACTTTTTATAAAGCATTGAATAAAGAGAAAAAAGCGGAAGGGAGACATTTGACAACCTAATTAATATATATATATATATATATATATATATATATATATATATATATATCAGGTATGTGAATAAGTCTTTCCCGTTTTTTTTCAAATTTTGAGCCTTTATTGTGAAAAAATGGTTACAAATGAATTATTGAAAGTATTGGCCATCGCTAGCTACAACTTTTTCCCATCTTTCTGGCAACATACGAATCCCGTTGCGAAAAAATTCGACCGGTTTGGCCTCTATCCAGTCATCCACCCATTTTTTGGCTTCCTCGTAGGAATGGAAGTGCTGGTCAGCCAGGCCATGCGTCATCGATCTGAAGAGATGGTAATCAGACGGAGCAACGTCTGGACTATACGGCGGGTGGGGTAGGACTTCCCATTTGAGCGTTTCTAAGTATGTTTTCACCGGTGGTGCAACATGTGGGCGAGCATTGTCATATTGCAAAATAACTTTGTCGTGCCTGTCGGAGTATTGTGGCCGTTTTTCTCGCAGTGCGCGGCTCAAACGCATCAATTGTCGTCGATAGACCTCGCCTGTGATCCTTTCATTCGGTTTCAGAAGCTCATAGTAAACCACACCTAGCTGGTCCCACCATATACAGAGCATGAGCTTGGCGCCATGAATATTTGGCTTGGCCGTTGATGATGATGCATGGCCGGGTAGTCCCCATGATTTTCTTCGCTTCGGATTATCGTAACGTATCCACTTTTCATCGCCAGTCACGATACGATGCAGAAAACCCTTTCTTTTATGTCGCTGAAGCAGCTGTTCGCAAGTGAAAAAATGCCGTTCGACGTCTCTCAGCTTCAGTTCGTACGGCACCCAATTTCCTTGCTTTTGGATCATTCCCATGGCTTTCAAACGCTTGGAAATGGTTGTTCGGTCAACTCCCAATGCTTCAGCAAGTTCTTCTTGCGTTTGACAAGAATCTTCGTCAAGCAAAGTCGCCAATTCTCGATCTTCAAAGATTTGCGGCCGCCCGGAACGCTCCTTGTCTTCCACGTCGAAATCACCGCTTTTGAAGCGTCGAAACCATCCGCGAACACTTGAATCATCGACACAACCTTCTCCATAAGCCCCCTGAAGCAATCGATGCGTCTCGGCAGCAGATTTCTTCAAATTGAACCAATAAAGTGAAACTTCCCGCAAATGACGTCGACTCGGCTCAAATTTCGACATTTTCACGATATCAAAAATTTATGATGCGAAAAAATTTTAACTAATGTGTTAGTATGGAATTGTTGACATATGAATAAGCTTTGATTATGACATATGTAACCATTGAATACTCGCACAGTATTATTGGCGCCATCTCTTACAAAAAACGGGAAAGACTTATTCACACTCCTAATAATATATATATTGTGACGAGTATCACAAGCCATCGAGCCGATTTGTCCAGGAGAACGAAGGCGACGCGCACGACATCCCACGACGAGAGAAACCTCAAGGCGCTTGCGCGCGCTCTCACGTCTTGTGCTCGGTATCTTCTCTTATACGGTCTGGAGTTCCGGAACGTACTCGCACGAAAAAACGTAAACGATCGGTGTATGCAACATGTGACGTCTGATAAGAGAGGATATGGATTGTGCCAGTGTTTTCCAAAGTGGCCCACGTTTCGAGGCATTATTTAATAAGTTTAAGAGGCTTAAGTTTAAGTTAAAGGTGAAGTTTAAGTTTAAAACAAAGACCATGAATCTCAACCAAAAAAGAAAAAAACAACTATAAATAATTTGATAATACTATAAATTAAATGGTGAATCTAAAACAGCTATTAAATATTGGTAACGTTATGGCCATCTAAACACAGGAAAAAAATAACTGTAAATAATCGTAACAAAATATTCATTAAAATTAATCAACCTAAAACAGTACCAATAAAAGATAATAAAAATTCTGCAGATCCAGATAATGATTTAATGAAAAAAAAGAAGAGATATAGATAAATAAAAAGAAATAAAATACTGACTTTGTAGAAAGAAGGGTACAAATACAAATAAAACCAGGAAGGTGAGTTCACATAATATTTAAAAAAATTTATAATGAAGAATAATCGATCTAAAGCATTCGCAATCAATAATAAAAACAATTATAAATAAAAAATAATAGAAAAACAAGTTACGAATAGTTTGAAAATACTACAAAGAACAAGAGTGACTGTCAAGAGATAAACAAACCTAATGCAAATTTTATGTGTATTTGAACATGCAACTGCGAATAATTCTAATAAAAATTTGAATAGAAAGAATAAAATAATAGAAAAAAATAGTATAGCTAATATTAAGGATAAAGATAAAGTAGATAGTTCCTGCGTCAATCAGCAGTAGTTGGATGTTTAACAATTGCAAGGGCATATAAAATGTTTCAAAGGCTTATAATAAAGAAAAAGGAAAACTGAGAACACTAAAATGAAGGATTGCAAAGTTACATTTATGAACTATGAATTATTAAATAATCATTAGACTGGTGAAGTATATACAATTAGAAATTTGTGTAATTTGTTCAAATGAATTTTCTTTTATTTAGATAACGAACAATGACTTAATTTGACAGTGCATAGGCAATGAAGCCAATGTTCATGATTATATAACAGATTATTCAAGATTCTATTTAGCTGTAACGTTTCTATCCCCTCGGGATAGCTCACGCGGTATTTTTCCAGGAAGTATATTTAGAATTGGGCGACGGATCAGGAAAATAATTTAACAGAACGCAGTATATTTTTTTATAACAAAAAATAAAAATATGTTTATTAAAAAAAAAATACTCTTCTATCGACAAGATTCTGAAAAAAACAATAAAATGAAAAATAATTACTTAAAAGAAATAAACTAACTTAAAGCTAGATATATATATATATATATATATATATATATATATATATATATATATATATATTATAGACACTAGGTTCGCGCTAGTTTCCGCGACGTTTATTTAATCTGGCGCTATTTAACACACGGATATCCGGTGCTATTTTCTGCGCGGGGAAATAAAATGTGACAGGTAGAATTTAATCTAGGTTTAAAATTAAGATGAGCTTAATCCCACTGGTCTTTTGTGGAGCGCCTCGCAACCAGGATCTAGAATTAAGTCGACGGTAATTTAATTAGGATAAGAGAACGGCTGGTCTTTTGAGGAGTGCCTCGCAACTAGGATAACGATCGCTTCAGCATAGGTAAAATTATTAACCGTCTGTTATGTGAGAAACGCCTCGAAACAGAGATCAAGCTAATAATTTCGGAAGGATTTTTCAGGCAGGATTTATGAAGCTCTGGACAGTTTATAAGTCCGGGAGAAGTTCAAGTGACACGACTTCGAGTCAGCCGGTTCACTGGACGAACTCCCCGATTTTGCCTATAGCAGGCCCTTTTATAATTAAATCGGTAATAATAATGAAATCGCTCGTCTAATATCGAACAAGACGCCGATTTATAATAATAATATTAACAATTTTTTTTTTGAGGAGGAGAAAAATCCTTTATGGATCCCGGAGACTGGTCCCCGGATATGTAGGACTCACCTGTGAGGGCATACCCACTAAAAAAACTACCTCCTCAGTGCATTCCCCTCGACTATTTCCCCCAGCACTGAAAAGAGCTGCGAGTTGGGGTCGGCAGGCGTGCACCGAGGAGACCTCCTCACGATGGCGTAAATGCAGCCCCGGAACCGTCTATAACGACATTACTTCTGGGCTGCACCCAGAAGAATGCAAAAATTACAAATCCTGGACCATTTTTCAGGACTCGCCAGCATCAGCTGGATGATATTATCAGGCCCACATGGTCCTATGTCTCTCCAGCGGCACTTACTTTCGAGGCAAAAGGGCCTAAACACCTCGCACTGAAAAAATGTGTGAAGCGCATCGTCTCGGGGAGCGTAACAGTGGGCACAGTTCGGATCCGGTACTTTCCCCATCTTATGGAGATAGGATCGAAACCGACCGTGCCCCGTTAAGACCCGTGTGAGGTGGTAATTAACCTGTCCGTGCGACCTCTGGATCCATGGCTTTAACTGACTGATCAGTCGAGCCGTCCATCGGCCACGTGGATCCCTCTCCCAGCGCTTCTGCCATTCGGTCATCGTAGCAGCTCTGGTGATTTGGTACTCACCGTCGTGTCTCCAACCTGCATAAGGCGTATCTTCGGGATATGTTTCTTAGTCAGGAGCACTATCTCCATTTTCGCCGCCGCCAATTCTAACCCATTGCTCTCCATCCATCTCTTCACGCGACGCATCACCTGATTGAGTCGCATCTGTGCAACGTCATAATCCCTAGCGATGGTAACAGCTGCTACATCATCTGCGTGTCCAACCAGAAAGGTGTCCTTAGGCATCTGCATCCGGAGTATTCCGTCATAGGAGACGTTCCACATGTCGGCTCCGAGTACAGACCGCTGAGCCACCCCGGAACTAAGTTTTTTCCTTCTCCGACCGTCCGATGTCTCGTAAACCAAGTATCGATCCTTAAGGTAGTCACCCAATATACGAAGTATATAAGGTGGCACCCGAAAGTCGCGTTCCATTGCCATCAAAACATTTGCCCATCCAACAGAGATGAAGGCATTCCGAACGTCAAGAGTAGCCAGGAGGCAAACAGGTCGAGAGTAGTGATTACTCCTCTCTGTGCGCCTCGCCGCATTAACAACCTCGAGGATTACGTCCACCGCCGCCCTGTTCCCTCGGAATCCGTACTGTCTGTCAGCCAAGCCGCCGGCACCAACAACAGCCCCGAGGAGTTGAGGCTTCTATAAACGCTCCATCAGCTTTCCAGCTGTATCTAACATACATAAAGGTCGATACGATGAAGGCGCCTCCGGCGGACCCTTGTCCTTGTCGATAAGCACAAGTTTCGCCACCTTCCAGCTAGAATAGAATAAACCAACCGTCAAGCACGAATTGTACATCGATAGAAGGAGTTCTAGATGCTCCTCAACTACTATTTTCGGCACCTCTCCTGGAATTCCGTCAAGTCCTGGAGCCCTCTTATTCCGCATGGTTCTCACGGCTCTATCGAGCTTCTCCTTGCTGAAAAGAGGTACATCCAGTTCTCGATTCGGTGGAGCTTAATCAGACCTATCAGGGTGAGTAGGGAACAGAGTATCTACGATGTTCTGCATTGTGCCGGAATCCAAAGTGCCCATATTTCCATGAGCTCTCAGTTTTCCAGCAACTACCCTGTATCCCAGTCCCCATGGATCCCCATCTATGTCCTCACACAGCGCCTGCCAACATCGGCGTTTGCTGGCCTCGATCGCTCGTCGAAGGGCTTTCTTAGATAGCTTGTATTCAGCCCTCCTCAAAGTGATGTCATCTCCGTGATTACGAGTTCTTTGTGACATTCGTCGTAGATGTCAACACCTACGCCTCATGTCAGCTATCTCAGCCGTCCACCAGTAAACAGGACGTCTTTTTCCACCAACCACTTTGCACGGCATCGACTCTTCGTAAGCCCGGCCTAGAATGCGCATTGTGGCGCTAGTCAACTCCCTAGCGCGCTGAATTGTCGATGAGCCATTTGGAATCCTAACAAGGCTTTGCTGACCGCGTTCAATGGCCTGTGAGAATTTCTCTTTATTTATCCCTGCAACGTTCTATCTAGGGGGCCCTCGCGAATTGTGTACAGTGAAACCTGGCGCTCTATCACATACGCGGAATGTGATGTACTGGCGATCGCTGGCTGTGTAGTCCTCGATCACCTGCCAGTCCTGGATTCGAGAGGCCAGATGTTCAGTCGCTAAGGTCACATCAGGTATAGTTTCGGCATAGCCCGGTCTCCTGAAGGTCGAAGTATGCCAGTATTTAGAATTATTAGACGTAGTCTGGACACTAGTTCCATGACTCTTCGACCCTTGGAGTCGGGCCCCGCCATGCCCCATTCTAGGGCCCTGGCATTAAAGTCACCTGCCATCACCAGCTCACCTTTCATTTCTCTGACGGTGTCTTCCAGGTCATCAAGTATGACCTGGTAGTCACCTATGGCTTGGTTTGGTGTAAGATAGAAACTTACATACGTGATGCCATTTCCAGATCCATGAGCCTCTACTTTTGTTTTTCGTGGATCAGGAATCCAAATGGCTGCCGTTCCAAAGTTATCGGTAAACCAACCTACTCCTTCTCTGTTCCGATACTGTTCGCTGATAATTAATATAGCAGCATAAGTATCGTGGCAAAGCCGAAGAAGGAGGTGATCAGTTCTCCTGCTGCGATTAATATTCCCTTGCAGAATTACGACCATTTAGCCTTTTTTGAGAGAGCCTCGCGAAAAGTCGGACAGGCGCCGGAACCGGCAACGTGCCGGCGTCCCTCCGATTTCGCTTCACCTTTACAGAGAAAACATTCGGGTTCTGCGGTGCAATATGCGACCTTGTGCTCTCTGTCCGCAACGATAACAACAGGCGCTATGGTCAGGGCCTTTACAGTTATGGCTCCGGTGGCCATAGCCTAGGCACCTGTAGCACCTCGTCATTATTTCGCGGCGGCGTACACAACAATTCACCAGGCCCACTCGCAAATACCTGATCTACAGCAGCTGCGCGGCAGCAACCTCCTCCAACACTACGATAGCAGCACGCTGTTCCGCGGTGTTGGTTTGGTCACTCTGACCTGCAGCTTACCACAATAATCTGGCAGTTTGCGTTTGAGGGCCTCACACACCTCATCCTCCGTCACGCAACAGTCCAGGTCTCTAACCTCTAGACTTCCTCTAGGGGTCAGCTCGCTGACACAGCCGCTCTGGCCTGTCGCTTCCTTGAGCACTTTAGCAAGTGCCTTCCGACCTACATGTTTGGTATATCTGAGTTCAATCAGCACCTCACCCGATTTAGTTTTCCAGAAGGTTCTCACATCCGCGCCCAAGACCTCCAGTTTGATCGCTCTGATGGATCTCATCACCTTAGCGTAGGATTTCCCCTGCGCTGGTTTGATGGCGATCGCATCGAGCTTTGGCCTTTTTTTTTATTTCTGTGATTATTTTTTTTTTTTGGATGCTGAGGTTGTTCCTCAGCATTCTGCTCATTTTGCATCTTCTTCTTATTTTTTTTTGTTTTAACTTCATTCCAACCCTCTATTTTATCCTCCTGGTCTTCCTTCTTTTTTTCTCCTTAGTAAGGGAGATATCCGGGGGACTTCATGCCGGTCTCTTCGGGGTTGTCTCTTCTCTCTTGTACCTAGTTGTTGGGAAGAGGCTCCCCGTACCCTCTTCTCTTGTATTTTGTGCTGAAGAGCATCTACGAGCTCCTCAGCTTTTGGGAGGCCATCCTTGATATCTTTTTTATATTGGGTTGGCTCTTCATGGCTTTTATCATGTCTTTGAGCAGCCGAGCAAGTTCGAGAATAATCTCCAGTTCACTCGTCTGCTCAACAGACTTAATCCCGGCCTCAGCCGGCTCTCTCTCCCCCACCCCAAGTTGATTTCTTTGTTGCTTTAGGCAATCCATAGATCTATTTTTGTTACTTCATTCCTGCAGATGGTCTGCCTCCTGGACCCTTGAACGTTGAGCTCGATGAGACAGCCCCCCAACACATGCCTGTAAGGGGTGACCCATCTCGGACCATTGTGCAGGAGTATAGCACGCTCTGGTGCGCTATTCCACCTCCGTCCTCTCGAGCTTCGCACCCCAACAACAAGGTGTTTCACTCTCTGGAGAAACATCGAAGGAAATCACGCACCGAACGCACTCGCCAAAGCCGATTGACTAGATCTGGCTAGGATCTAGCCTCCCATCTTGCCGTCAGCGGGAGCCATAGATGTTTCGGGTCACCCAGCACGCAACCAGGCGTAATCCTCGACACCCAGCTCCTTTTGGCAGCTCACGGGTCACACCGCACGGCGAACACGGCGATCTGTCATTTGTTCAACAGTACCTCATTCTAACCTTCATTCATGTAGATTCATACATTTGCCCTCAAATATTCTAGTGAAGCTCCAATTCTTGAAGCTCACTCATGCATTTATAATCATTCTGCTAAGATCCCTTTTACAGGATCGTTCGTTTACGCTCCGCGTGTGTTTTCACTCCCAGGAGATACCCATTTATAGTCTCTGAGCGAGTGTGCCTTCCTTCATCTCTGTATTACTGACAAAGCTCTGTTTATAAGACCTGCAGCTTCGATCATGGTCGGCATGGAAGTCCCTATTCAGTTATCCTTTCGGATCCTCCAGCACATCACTGCTCCGTGCATTAACTCATTTACTCTGAGATATCCTTTTTAAGGGATATCTGCTCACTCATAAAATGGCAGCTATCTTACTATCTTTTCACCCTTCCATTCATTGATAGGAGACGGTACTCTTTTAAGCCCATCACCCGGTCGGCTGAGGGATGATAAAATTGCCGATCTTCTTCAAGGTACAGACAACGGATGGGAATATTAATATTAACAATAATAATATTACTAATAATATTAATATTAATAATAATAATTATTAATATTTATTATAATTTTATAGACATAATTCGTATGGCAGTCGATTTACTGCGTACAAATATTAATCTATGTACATACAATATATATATATATATATATATATATATATATATGTGTGTGTGCGTGCGTATATATATATATATATATATATATATATATGTATATTATATTCAGTGTTAAGAATATTTGCATATATTCATAAATTAAATGCAGCGGATGAATTAACTTAAGACACCCGTTGTATACGCTGGAATGCCCGCGCCAGTGTAGAGGCTTGCACGTTGCCCTACCACGGTATTCGCTGCTGACGCGTGTTGTACGGCGAGAGAGTACAATAGTGTGCGTGTGGGCATGTATTAGAGGGGGATAGCTGCCACCGGCCTAATACACTTGGTGCAGCTTTCTGTCTCGCCGCGCGAAGTGTATCTCCTGTAACGTACTTTTCTTACTTAAACTAGAGGCAGAGAGAGAGACTATATATTGTGTTCTCTCTCTATGCTTCGGTTTTCGGCGGTCGCGTCGACTATCTTCTACAGTAGTCATCGCAACCTTTGCCTACTTTCGGTTTGTTTACCGCAAATTGTATATTTGCTTCGTATATTATATTTTTGTTATTTCAGACGCGTGTATTACTGAAAGAAATAAATTATTATCATATAATTGACTTTTTATTCTCGCGGTAAATTTTTTGTAGTGAAATTTGTATACCAGTCGCGATAAATTGGCGCGGCCATATTTTTGGTCATTGTATAGTAATTTAATTTACATAAGGGATAAGATGCAGGACATATTGGAAATTAAAAAGATATGTAATTATGTAATTATGTTAATGAATATTATATTTGAAGGTATTTATCATTGCCATAGCTAGACGTATGAAACTATAAATGAGTTGTATTGATTTCTGTAAACACATACTTACTTTTTTTATAATTCTAGATTTAGTATTATTCCTTCTATAATTACATATTATTTTGCAAAAGCTTGATTAACCAATTCAAAAATAAAAAAAATTAATCTTATTTTTATTAATCTTATAACTATACATTAAGTTTTAGGTTGTATTGGAACCCCCCTTTTTTATCTTCGTGCTCGAAATTGTAGAGACCCGTTCTCGTCACTTTGCTCTGGACCGTCGAGATGACGAGGAAGGTAAAGGGATAAGCGAGGTTTAAAGAGATGAAGAAATAGAGCGAACGGATAGAGATAAAGGAAGAGAACGAAGGAAGAGGAAAAAAGAGAAAGATAAAGAGAGAGAGAAAGAAAGAGAGAGAGAAACAGAGAGAAAGAGAGAGAGAGAGAAAGAGAGAGAGATACCGAAGGAACCGAGAAGATAATAAAGGAGCGAGGACAAGTAAGAAAGGAACGAGGGAAAAGAGAACAAGGCCGTACACCGGGAAGAAGGAAGCCAGAGGGGGCCAATGGCCTCCTCCCCTGTTACCAAGGATATCGTTCGCAGAGCAACAGCTCATTGGCTCTTACCGGCCGAGCCAAGAGCTCAGTCAGGATGACATTGATGTCACCTTCAGGGTGAATATCACATTCTCTTGGGGAGCGCGACAGTGGGCACAGGCTAGGTTCAGTACTTTCCCCACTTTGTCGAGATAGGATCAGAAACGGCCGCGATACGAGCTGCGTCAAGTGGTATATAACATGTTTATGCGACTTTTGGATTCATGGTTTTAATTGACTGGTCAGACGAGCTATTCATTGGCCACAGGGATCCATATCCCAGTGCTACGGCCATTCGATTATCGTGTCATTTCCGGACCGTTTTGTCGCCTTGGTTCTATCGAGAATGTTTTTCTCTAGGTAGATAACCTTCTTTTCCTCTGCCTGGAGATCAATAGGAATAACACATCCAATAACTAGCACTGCCGATTCAGAGACCGTGAGGTAGGAGCTCACGATGCGTAATACCCCTTTTCACTATGCACGTTTGCGATTCTTTTTCTATACTTCTGGACTTTCAGTACATCGATCCATATCTCTGCTCTATATGCCATGATCTGCTCTTATAAGCAGACACCACTTGCAGGGTCGAGAACCTTGACATTGGCCATCAACCTACTAAGTTACTCTGTCACTCGGGCAGTTTTATCGCCACTTTTTTTATTTGGTCCCAAAAGGTCAGCTTGGAATCAAGCTTTCCCCTAGGTACCTAACGGTTACTTTGGTACTCAACGATATGTCCTACCTACATAAAGTGTATCTTTGGAATATATTCCTTAATCAGGAACACGATCTCTGCTTTCGCCACCACTAGTTCTAACCGATTGTTCTTCATCCATCTTTTCACGCCGCACATGACTTAGTTGAGTCGTATCTGTGTGGCGTCATAATCCTTAGCGATCATGACAACTGATACACCATCTGTGTATCCAACTAAAAGGTGTCATAAGGCATCTGCACCGGAGAATCCCGTCTTATGAAACCTTCGATATATCGGCCCCAAGCACAGAGATCTGATCCAGCTCAGCACTAAGCTCCTTTTTCCCCCGGCCATCAGATGTCCCATAAACCAGGAAACTGTCTCTTAGTTGGTTACCCAGTATCTAAAGTATATAACATATACGTCTCAGATGAGCTATCTCCTCCGTTTACCGGACGCCTTATCCCATCAACTGCTTTGCACTGCATCGACTCTTCCCAAGCCTGGCAAAGGAAGCGCATTGTAACTCTAATAATCTCCTTGGCTTGTTCAGTTATCGATAAGCTACTTGAAGTCCCAACAAGGTTTCGCTGTCAGCGTCTGATGGCGTACGAGAATTTCTCTTTGTTTAACCTTACAACATTCCATCACGGAGACCCTCGCGAACTGCGTCTGGTAACATTCGGCGTTCCATCACATACACGGTATATGATGAATTAGTAATCGCTGGTTGCATAGTATACGATGACCTATTAGTCCTGGATTTGCGAGGCTAGACGTTCCGTCCAAAAGTTTACATCTGGTATGGTTCCAGCGTAGTTCGGTCTCCTGAAGGTGGAAGTTGAGCCTGTGTTTAAGACCACTAGCTCTAACCTATAGACTAGGTCCATGACTCTTCGACCTCTGGAGTCGGGCCCGGGCATGTCGCATTCCAAAGCTCCTACATTAAAGTCACCTGCCATCACCAGCGCGCCTTTCATTTCTCTTACGTTGACTTCCACGTCATCAAGTTTAGTCAAATTTCCAAATCCATGAGCCTCAACATTTGTTATTCGTCAATCCAAATGGCTGCTGTCCCAAAGTTATCGATGTACCAGCCTTCTGCTGCTCTGTTTAGATACTGTTCAGCCGTCCTGCTGCTATTCACATTTTCTTGCAGAAGTACAACAATTTGGCTTTCATCGATAGGGCCTCGCCAAAGGTCGGACAGGCGCCGGATCCGACAACATACTCAGGAGTCGCAGTGCTCTCCGCCACCTTGTGCCCTCTCTGTCCGCATCGATAATAACAGGCGCTGCAGTCGGGGCCTTTACAGGTGTGACTCTGATGGCCATAGCCTCTAGTTATCATTTCGCGCCGGCGTATGCGACAATTCGCCAGGTTCACTCTTAGAAGCCTGATCTTCAGCAGATGCACGGCAGCAAAATCCTCCAACACTACGATGGCAGCACGCTGCTTCGCGGTGATGGTTTTGCTCACCTTGACCTCTAACTAACAACAATAATACTCACTCACATATAAATAATAATAATAATAATAATAATAATAATAATAATAATACTAAAAGCTACAATTAATTTTTATTTTTTAAGGCATTATTTACTGCATTTCCATTTTTTTCTAATCGAACAGTAAAACCCTCAGTCCACTTCGTTTGGCAATTATAATGTGGACAATACATTTACATATATAAAAATCGTGATCAGAAATTAAAATGAATTTACAATTTTCGTGGCACACTTATCCCAAATATTGATCTTTGAAGAAAGTCAAGAAGACACCAATGACGAACATTGCTCTGGATGAACCAACACGTCGATAACTGAGAAAAACGTTGAGAAAGTAAAAAATAATATTGGAGAATCGTCGAATTACTATAAGAGAAGTTGCTAATGATCAACAGAAGCATATCGTAAGCATAGCTCAGAAGTTGTTATATAAAATATAAGAGATCTCAGATATATCATCTCAGATATCATAACACTCAGAAGTTGTTATATATAAAAAGTGTCATGACCGATGATGAATCATGGGTATATAATTATGACGTCAAAATTAAGGCTAAATTAGCCGAGTCGAAGTATTATGGATCACAAAGATTAAAAAAGCACGCTTAGTTCGATCAAATTTCAAGGTGTTGCTTACTGTTTTCTTTAATTATCATGGCATTCTACATTACGAGTTCTTACCATCATCACATTTAGTCCCATGCGACTTTCTACTCTTTGCAAAACTAATAAGAACTATGAAAGAACGATGATTTTTACGATTAAGGAGAGAAAGACCGCGACGCTGGAAGAGCTTAAGGCTATACCAAAAAATGCTTATCAGACATTTATTGACAATTTGAAAAAGTGCTGGCATACGTGTATTATATCTGAGGGTAATTAAATATTGATGAATAAATAAATAAGTTTTAAGAAAAATAAAATTACTTTTTGATCACACTTCATATATATATATATATATATATATATATATATATATATATATTGTAACCGTCCCGATCGCGCGTAAGCACGAATAGTGCAGTCGCGCTGCCAAAAGGGCGTACGAGACGCGCCGCGCAACGCGACGCGCGAAGGAGAGAAAAACGAAGCCTTCTTCTCTGCCGAGCCACGCTACGAGACTGACGCGTTGTATATTTAAAGACTTTAAAGAAATTAATGCTTGATTCATGCTTAACAAATCTCACATTATATTGCACAACTTATTGATAAACTTAATCTCAGATCTCTTAGAAATTGAATACAAGTGTATAGTCTGTAACAAACACTAACGAACTCAAATTTTCGTTCGTACATTCTGTTTTTTCTAGCTGCTCTTATGATACAGCAAACCACCTGTAGAACAAATATTGGTACATATAAATCTAAACGTCATAAATTCCACACGTTGCGTCTGCATGAAAAACTGAAACCCCATCAATTTATACGGTTTTGTTCATGCACTTTTATTTTTGAAGAAAAAAAATATAAAATTCTTTCTAATTGGTCAAGAAAGAGCCATTAACACTTTATTCCCTAGGAGGAAAAATTAATAGTTTAATCTCTCCAGATCGCTGTAAAAAATCGTATTTTTCGCTCCGAATGGGGGAAATAAAGATTTCAAATAAATATTGTACTGCTTATCAAAACATATTTTATGTTATAATTTTTTTTAGGAATTTATGTTTTCTGATCCAAATGTAATAAAATATAAACATTAAAATATTGTATAATACAAACCATCGTTAAATCAAGTTTATTTTTACCTTTTATCTCGACAAGCAAGATACAACCCAAATGTAAGAAAAAAAATCTATAACTTTTAATTAATTATTGTTTTATATACTGAAAATTATTTAATAGGACAAAATACTGTTATATTTATTATCGATTTTATCAATAAAATACAGATTATACCAATTGTTACTTTGGCATTTATAATCAATACACAAACAAATAGTATATTACGATCGTTAGCTAGAAAGTTAAAATTTCTGGAGTCCATTATTTGACGTCCGAGTGGAAGCTGAGGAGTTAATCCACGCACTTCAGGGCATTCAACATTCTGGCCAAGGATCGTAATATACAATTGTATGAATAATTAATTCAATTGGTTGGGCAGGAAATATTTGTAATTGTATTGATATATCATTCATAGAATATTTTGCACAACTATCGACAATTGATGTCCGCCCGACATTTGAAGAATCGAGGCACAGCCAGGTGGGCATAAAAACCAAAAATACATATTAAAAAAGAAAAGAAGAAAAAATATCAGTTTCTATTTTGCGATATACTATTTTTGCGGTATATTGTGAAAATGATCAATAAGTGTTATCATCGGGACCGACTCACTATTGATACGATACCGTTACGCTCTTGAATCTTTCCTAATATATATCGTGTTGTTTACATGTAAGTTACACGTAAACTATTTAACCATATTAACTATATAACAGATATAATAATATATAACTAGTTTAGGTTATGTGTACAGATGTTTCACGGTACGTATATACGGTACTTCAGGATTATCTGATTGTCATTTGATCGATAGCCGAACTCGGGCGCCAAGCGTCACTTTCTGGCCCGAAATCGGGTGAGAAAGTTCATACTTCCGACTGAGTGTGTCAAAAAAAAAAATTATATAAAACTGCAGATTAACCGAATTTTTTTCAAAATTTTGTATAACTTTACCATCAATAGTGAAACCATTGGGATCAGTAAAGTCAAATTCCTGCTCACAGTATTTCTCTTTTCCTTTTAAATATTTTATTAATTATAGAATATTGAAGGAATACTGAAAAACAATGATTTAGTAATTTTAATAATACTTTTTTATTGCAAAAGATGAGAAAATGTAATTAATGTAAACATAAATTTTAATCTAATTTTTAATTAATTTAACTTTTCATTTGCTTTCAAAAATAATTGATAACTGGACCATGAATCTCATTCAATAATTTTTGTTGAAAAACTGTTTGAATATTCATCCTATTTATTATTTATTCAAATAATTATATATTTAAAGAAATTTATGATAATTAATATAGTTTCTCAAAGTCCGTGGAAAATTATATCTATATGAACTCTTAAACTTAGTAAAATACTCGTTAAATATTCATATATTTCAAATGTATTTTTGCATATATATAGTGATACTTAAATTTACAAGAAAAAACAAACGTTTATAAGTTAATTATAAGTAAATCGTATTTTTTATAGAAATCTGGTCTAAGCACTAGTTTAAGTTAGGGAAAAACTAAGAGTATGTTAGCGAATCAGACTTTTGACGCTTAGAACCTGGTACGGTCAAATTAGATGAAAAATAACAAATAAAACATTTCGTGTTTCAGATGCTTTTCGGTACTGTAAAGATTCATAAATCTTTACATATTTACGTAACGATTGTTAACTATTTTTAAATGTAATTTCTTAACATTAAAAATATATTTTTTGGTAATCTACGATGACTTGATTGATAAAACAACGAACTAATAATTTGATTGTTCGAGTTGACCTATGTAATAATTTATACATGCTTTATACAACTTTCAAGTTATTGATAAATAAAGTTTTAATGATCAAGATTCCATTATAAAACGACCTTTTTTATGCAGTATAAAACGAAAAACTTTTTTCAATAAAACCATCAAATATCATTATAGGGGAAAGAGACAAGTTATATCAAAATCAGTTTTTTTCAAAAATAAGTTTTTTTTAAATTAATATTTTATTATTGCAATTATGTATGAAGATTAATAATTAATGCATAACTAATTTAAAGTATTTAACTATTAAATGAGTATATTAGTAATTTCAAAAGTTCATAATAAACATATTTTTGATGAAATAAAAGAATCTTTATTTTGTAATTACTTTTTATTTTAGTTTTTGAAATTTATTTTAATGCATATCAAAAACAAATAATAAAGTTAATAAATCTAAAACAGATTTTAAATATTACATCATATTTTAAATTAGATTGATTTTTGAAATTTGTAAAAGCAAACTAGAAAAAGATTCTGCTTTATTTGATCAACTACAGTCTAGCCTAAACTATTTTTTTTCATCATCGTAACGACATAGCTTTTGAAAATTTTTAATTATAAAATTATAAAGTACTTCTTACTTAATAATTTTCGTTTTTAATTTATTTCAATTAGTACTTGGAAAAGGATGTAGTTATTTAAAATTATTTTACGTTGGCAATGTTATGAGAACAGGTTATATATCACATTGCGCGGAAATGCTGTCCAGGATTTGATTTGTAAGTTTTCGTAATGTGATAATTAGGTTGTTAATATTTTGCAAACGCATAATTATATATTAGGAGACTAATTTTAACTTCTGCACTTTGTTTAAAATGTTGTAAAAAATTAATAGCGCATCACACTGCTATAAATATGACTAAACAGGAGAAAGAATAAAACTATGTTCATTTTAATAAAGTAAATGTATAGAAAGTGCTATAAAAATAAAAGTTTAATAAAAATCAAAATATTAAAGTAGTAAAACCAATATTGTATAATCTATTTAAATATAAAATTTAAAAATACTAAAACATATTACAAAAAGTTTCTCTAAGGCAACGCATTCATTATAATTTATGAAGTCACATAAATTGCTTACGTAAATTAGATACGTTCAAATTTTTCTTATTTTGTTAATTTTTCTTAAAATCCAATTACTTGGATTTTTTAAAACTAGATGTAACATATTACAATTATAGAAACTTAATTGAGTCAATTTTTTCATTTTACTAATAATAATTGCATCATGTATAATAGTGTTTCCATAAGAAAATGTAGGTTTAAAATTTTAGAATAAGTAGAATTTTTTCATGAAAATTTTCCTTTTCTTTTAATTTTCCAGTACTGTTTTCAGATTATCTACAGTGAATTTTACATGTTTGAAGTCTTTTCTTCATATCTCTCTCCATCGCTTTTTCAAAATTCACCTCAAATAATAGCGACACAGAATTCTACATAAAATATGATGTTTTACTTTAATTATTTACATATTCTAATTACAACTTTTGAATGGAAATCAATGCTATCCTGCTAATTCAGTTCCTGTAAGAAAAAATATTATTTTATTTAATTACAATATTATAAAATATATACTAAAATTAATAGATTAGCTGACATTAATAAATGAGCTGGCCTGGTATTCATAGTGTAAGCTGTTTATTTGGAGTTGATTTTCGACATAGTTCTAGTCGCTACTTTCTTGTCGCTGATCGAACTGATTGCTAATAACATTGGCTGCACACGTGCACAGCATTGCTAGTACCGTGTTTAGTTAGTAGAAAGCGATGTTCAAGTATGTTTGGACAACTTCTACGGGAAATTTCATGTTTGGACGGTAGAAGACGATGTCCAGGTATGACGGGACTAGTTACACAAGGAATTTCGTGTTCGGACGGTAGAATACGATGTCCAGGTATGACGGGACGATTTTCACGGGGAATTTCGTGTTCGGACGGTAGAAGACGATGTCCAGGTATGAGGGGACGACTTCCACGGGGAATTTCATGTTCGGACGGTAGAAGACGATGTCCAGGTATGACGGGACTAGTTACACGGGGAATTTCGTGTTCGGACGGTAGAAAACGATGTCCAGGCATGACGGGACGATTTCCACGGGGAATTTCATGTTCGGACGGTAGAAGACGATGTCCAGGTATGACGGGACGACTTCTATGGAGAGATTCATGTTGAGACATTCGAATACGATATCGGGATGTTTCGGAACGACTTCTACGGGGAGTGTTAAATAGACTTCTATAAAGAGATTCATGTTCTATCATTTGAACACGCACACTCCCAGTAAAAGTCGTCCTGGGATACCTGGACGTCGTATTCTACCTTCCCAACACAAAACTCTCTATAGCAGTCGTCCCGAGACATGTTCTTTATTTCGAACATGATATTCTCTATAAACATCGTCTTGACACACTCGGACATCTTTTTTTACCGCTCGAACTCGAAAGTACAATTTTCCTCATAGAAGCCGTATGTAATATGCATATATGTGTGTATTAAATACGGTTCTACATTCTGTATATACATACTGTATATACAGAAGCGACGATAGATAAATTACGGTCAATTATTTATAGTAATATAGATTTATATACATACATATATATATATATATATATATAGTACTTTTTACTTAGATATTATTGAATTGCTTATGAAATCGGTTAAATTATTATCTTAGGCGAATCCGAGACGGGGGATGCTAGTATAATTATATACTAATTTATAAAGTGTTTTTGTTTATACACGATAACCGAAAAAACTACTGAATCGATTGTTTTGAAATTTGACATATAGATTTTATATTATCTTGAGAAGGACATAGGCTATGTTTTTTATTAAAAATCATTTTACTTTCATGAATAAATTAAGTTAATGGTTTTAACAATAAGTTTCACCAGCGGCGACTAGTTGGCGTCTTGAATCACGAACATCTATTCAAAGTAGTCCGCTTAAAGTATTAATACCAGGCCAGCTCAAACGAATGTTCATCAATCATCGCCGGGGATCTAAATGCTAAGCACCCCTCTTGGGGCTGCGGCTCCAGAAATAGCAACGGCCGCGCCCTTCTCAGAAAAACAATTCGGCATGATTTTAGAGTGGAAGCTCCTCCTTCCCCTACTCACTTTCCGGGCTCCCCACAACGCGCATCAGACATTCTCGATAATTTTCTCACCAAAAATATTACACTCCTAAGCGACCCCCGGGTTATCTGTGCATTGAGCTCAGACCGCAGCCCGGTGATCCTCGCCTTCCATGCATCACACATCTCTCTCCCGTCACACACAGAACACATCGACTGGATACATCTCAAATTCAACCTAGAGACATCAGCCTTTCGATGCAGACCCATATTATCGATCTCTCAAATCGATGAAGAGATCACCTCCCTGTCTAATGACATTGCCCAAGCTGTTAGAATCGCTACATTCCCCCGCCCTCCACAGGGCACTAATAATAACCTCCCCGACGGTATTTTGAAGCTAATTAAGCAATAGAATAGACTCCGGAAGAAATGGCAACATCTTAGAACTCCACTTTTCAAAACCCAAATCAACTCCTTACAAAGAGACATCCACTCTCGGATAAACGAGCTAAGAAACAGCCGCTTCAACGATTTCATTACTGAAGCCGAAACTCACCCCAAAAACGTCTGTAAGGTGATAAAATCTATACGAGGCAGTCGCCCTTGCCTTCCACCACTCAAGCAAAATGGCCAAACCTTCTCACTCGCTGCAGAAAAGGCCGAGATCTTCGCATCATCTCTCAGCAATCAGTACTCACCTCTACCCAGCGCACCAGAACTCTCACGCTTTCATGAGCATGTCACCCAGAAAGCTCAACACTTCCTCCCTTCAAACAGGGATATCACCCCTACCTCCCCCAAAGAGATACGCGACATCATTCGCAGTCTTCAAAACAAGAAAGCCCCTGGCGCTGACAAAATCAATAACCACATACTAAAAATCCTCCCCCACAAACACATCATGTCCATCTGCAATATCGTAAACGCAATGATGAGACATCAATATTTTGCCAAGGCCTGGAAAACGGCCATAGTGGTCTGTCTTCCAAAAGCCGGGAAGCCCCTCAACGACCCCGCAAGCTATTGTCCCATCAGTCTTCTAAACTCCCTAAGCAAAGTGGCCGAAAGCGTTGTCCTAAAACGCCTCTCCACCTCGGTCACCAGAAAAAACCTCATACCTCACTGTCAGCATGGGTTCCGCACAGGGCACAGCACCTGTCACCAACTTCTCAGAGTTAGGGAATTCATTGCTGACAACATGAACAGACGGCTGCACACAACGATGCTGCTGCTAGATGTCCAGCAAGCCTTCGACAGGGTATGGCATGACGGGCTTGTCTTCAAGCTCATTGCCAATGATATCCCCCATTATTTGATCGGGATAATAAAGTCGTTCCTATCAGACCGATTTATTCGAGTTAATACTAAAACAATCTGCCACAGTACCTCAAGGCTAAACAGATTTCTCCCACACCTCATCAACTAGTACTCACGGTGGAGACTCTCCATCAACGAGAGCAAGTCCAGTGCAATCTTCATCTCCCGTAAAAACCGCACCCCTCCAAAAATAACGATCAAAGGCTCCTCCATCCCATGGAGCCAATCGGTCAAATACCTCGGAGTGACGTTCGACAGGAACCTATCCTGGAACAAACACCTTCGCCTCACCAGGAGCAAAATGCTAGAAGCTTTCTTAAAGCTCAAACCTTTCTTCCATAGCAAAACCCTGTCACCCAGAACAAAGGCCAGAGCCTTCTCTGCCATCATCAGGAGCATTGCCACATACGCCATCCCCATCTGGGGGTCCATCCCCCTAGAAAGACTTCAGCGACTCCAAGGCACCTACATGAGGCTGCTACGCTCTTCTCTGAACACCCCTTGGTACTTAAGGAACACTCAAGTACTTAAGGAAACTAACCTTCTTGCTCTCAACGATTACGCGAAAAAATTCGCCAAAAATCTGAGAGAATCAATTAAACAGCACCCGAACTCAGGAATCCAATCCCTGAGTAGAATCCGTCCTAAATCGACGGATCGCTACAGGAGGCCTTGCCACCTGATCAACGATCCGTAACCCCATCAGCCACTATCGGCCACTCCGTGCTTCGTTTTCGTACGTAAGCCGCTGCCCCCAAGAAGGCAGAGCCCCTAAACTCACCAATTCCTCCCCTATCCACATCCCACTCCTACTCCCCCACCTCCTACACCGTTTCGTCTAATAATATTTTATCCCAACAGGTAAAGGGAATGATACCTCCGGGTAGGAATCCCTGCGGAGAGGGGTTTTAGTCGGTAGGCATGCAAGCAAAGGCTCCATGAATCCGACACTACCTCTCTTAGAGAGGTGTCTTTAGAAGATTTCCCCTCCCCGCGTCACAAAAAAAAAAAAAGTTGAATGATCATATCCAGCTTTAGGATTCGTATCCTAAAGAAGGTGTGGCGTTAGTCGATATTATTCGTATTGTTCTTCAGGTTAATCTGACACTACTCTCACACCTTATACACATCTTTTCATTTTTGTAAATTTAATTTTCTCTTATGTGGGAAAATCTCTCTCTCTCTCTCTCTCTCTCTCTCTCTCTCTCTCTCTCTCTCTCTCTCTGTCTCTCTCTCTCTTTCTGTATCTCTCCGTCTTCTCTTATAAAATGGTTGTGTATGTCAAATTATACTGCACATAATTTATGACGACAAATTATGTTTCTGTTTTTATACGTTATATTAACTTCAGAAATTACATAGGCTATGTGCTTTTTAGTTTTAACAACAAAATGATGGCAAAATCTAGTTCTTTACCGACAAACTGAAAAACTGTATATATTATAATATATTATATTATATTATATTATATTATATTATTATATATATATATATATATATATATATATATATATATATATATTATAAAGTGGCAAAACATACACGTTAAAAGTATAACGCAAAATAAACCTCCGAAGCGTCAAGGTCTTGAATCTCGACTGCTAAAATAAAATTTATAATATCATATAATACATGCTCGAATATTATTCCTGAGGAATTGAGAAGCCGAGCACAGAAGATGATGAATTTCTGCGAAAAGTATCAGCCCGGCGCGCTAAGTGTAAACAAGCAGTAGGCAAGACCGCCGGTGCTCAGCCTGCAAAGATGAAGAGGAAAGGAGAGATTAGAAGAACTTCAGCTACGGTATAAACAAGAATTGCCGAGCTCGAAAATGAAGAGATCACACATAGATACGGCAATCACGTACGCCATGTGCGGTCGGCTCGTCGCCGCTGCGTTCGCGATACCTTTAGGTAGGAGTGGGGGGGTCACGAGCCGCCGAAAAGGCGTTAGGTTCAGGAGAGCCCGCCAACTCATTCCTTTTGCGATCGGAATCTGCCTACCAGACCAGACGTTTCAAAAGAGGACCTCCCCTGCCGGGGGCCGAACTTCGTACAGAGAAAGAGTGAGTACGGCTACTGTCATTTTATTAACTTAGACGTTAAAGGTGACGTGCGGGGCGGCGCGTAAGGTTACTAAGAAGCACTGTTCACAACTATTGCCGTGTTACGTACTTAACTAAAAAGATTAAAGAAGTACTGTCCTTAATCCCGAAGGTTATTGATTAGGCTTGTCGATCCGATCTATGCGGGAGATCGGCGCGGAATTACGTTTTACGGCGGTTGAATCACGTAAGTTTTAGAATAGACGGCGATATCGCCTTACATATGATCATTCTGAGGAACTAAAGCGGGGCAGTTCTATTCGTCCCGGAGATTTTGAGTCGGTCGTGAGGATCACCTTCCGTTCTCCTGAAAGAGAACGAGAGTGGCTACCGATATAGTCGCTATCTATAACCCGGTTCTCATCCCATTCTCTTGAAAGAGAACAGGAGCGGCTACCGAGACAGCGGCTACCTTTGTTTGGCTATCGTCCCATTCTCCTGAAAGAGAATGGAAGCGGCTACCGTAAATAGGCTATCGTGATTTGACCGGTTCGGTTAACGAAATCCCGTAGATGGCCGTATGGAACGAGAGGAGCGAACGGCGCGGGGTGTCCGCCATTTTGTTGTAGATGCGGGGAAAAGATTCGCGGAGAATTCGTTGTATTTCGCGATTACGAGCCAACGGACCAAGAACTTAGATTTAAGGTTCGAGTAGCGAGTAAGTTCGGAAGGGGGTATAGAATCGGGCGTCACCAGATTTGGACGACCTGAGGAAGTGCGACGGGCGAATTTCGTGGGGCTGGACCGGAGCGCTGCCCGGTTAGTTTCCTAGCGCTAGGGACTAATGTGGCCCGGTCAATCAGCGGTCTCGGACGCGTTTCTACGGTCATGAGCGGGTGTCACGCATACCGCCCGCGGAGACTCCCGTCTTTGCCTCTTTTTATTAGCATTACGTAGAATATAAGGGCGTAGGTTTAGGAGGCGAGAACTAACGGTGTACGAGACTCGAGCCCAATGACGAGGCATGCAAGCAGGTATAATTAGAGGGCTACCTACTGTATAGGCTATCTGATGCCTATGCTACCGAAAGTAAAGGCTAACGACTAGATAATAATAAACTTTGTTAACTTGAAGTATACGGCATATTTATATATATATATATATATATATATATATATATATATATGATTTTATATTTATATATATTTATATATATAATAATACTTATATAGTTATATATAATATAAATAGTTATATATAATATATATAATAGTTATATATAATATAAATACATATTTATATATATATATATATATATATATATATATATATATATATATATATGATTTTTGATAAATAAAAATACAGAAATAAGGAATCCATTGTTATTATTTTTCAAATCAAAACTATAAAACTAAATGTTTTAATATAAATTTTTTTCTATAAATATTTAATTAAATCCATATTGAATTAAATATATATATACAAATTTGTTATATTTATCTATATAAATATATATATATATATATATATATATATATATGTATATATATCATATCATATCATACTTAATATCATATTATATCATACTTCATATCATATCATATCATATCATCACATCATATCATACTTCATACTAATTTATAAAGACCAAGCGTGTTTTTTTGTACACGATAACCGAAAAACTACTAAACCGATTGTTCTGAAATTTGACATATAGATTCTATATTATCTTGGGAAGGACATAGGCTATGTTTTTTCTTGAAAATCATTTTACTTTTAACAATAAATTAAGTTCACAGTTTTAGTGGTCAGTTTCACCAGCGATCACTAGGTGGCGTCTTGAATCACGAACATCAACTCAAAGTAGTCCGCTTAAAATGTTAATACCAGGCCAGCTCAAACGAATGTTCATATCTAACTTTTGGATTCGTATCCTAAGGGTGTGACGTTAGTCGGTAACTCGGTATCACCCTTTCTGTTCTTCAGGTTAATCTGACATTACTCTCACACCTTATGGATATCTTATTTTTGTAAATTTTATTTTCTCTTACGTGGGGGAAATCTGTCTGTCTGTCTGTCTGTCTCTCACGTTCTCTCTCCTCTCTCTCTCTCTCTCTCTCTCTCTGTCTCTCTGTCTTTCTTTCCCCTTCTCTTATAAAATGGTTCTGTACGCCAAATCATACTGAATATAGTTTGTGACGACAACTTCAGAATTGTAACAAGAGACTGTTTTTTTAGTTTGATCTAAAGAAATGATAGCAAAATAGGGTTCTTTACCAACAACCTCGAAATTATGTATATTAATATATGAAATATATCGTCATTTCTGCATAAAAAGACAATATGCATCGTCGGCTTAAAAAATATGCTATTCGCATACCAACATTTTGATCGAATTTAGTTGGCACTACTACTAAAATGTTCACGGTATTTAATTTAAAAAACAGAAATATACGAAATATACGAAATATATATATATATATATATATAGTTGATTACGATATCCCGTTGCCTGAAAACGATTTCTAAAGGCAGTCGTGTGTTTGGATGATAGAATACGATGTCCAGGTGTCTCTGGACGATTTCTACGGGGAATATTGTATTTAGTTGATAGAAAACGACGTCCAGGTATGAGGAAATCAATTTCTATGGGAAGATTCGTGTTGGGACGGTAGAATACGATACCATGTCTTTTCGAACGACTGCTACTAGGACTATCGTGTTTAGTTGGTAGGAAACGATGTTTAGATATGCCGGGACAACTTCTACCGGGAGTTTCGTGTTCGGATGATAGAATGCGATATCCCAGTGTTTCTGAATAATTTCTACGCGGAGTATCGTGTTTAGTTGGTATGAATAGTTGTCCAGGTAGTTTGGGATGACGATTGAATACGATGTGCGGGTGCCTCGGGATAATTGTTACGGGAAGTTGCGTGTTTGTACAGTAGAAGACGATGTCGAGCTATGATGGGACGACTTATACGAAGAGATTCGTATTCTGTCATTTGAACACCCAAACTCTATATAAAATATATATTTATATATATATATATATATATATATATATATATATATATATTAAAAAATTCTCGCCTTTCGAGCCCAAGAACGTATGGAGACAATTTTTGATTCCTTGTATTGAACTGAAGCATATTCCCATAAGAATATTCTGCATTGATCAAAAGAAGTAGTAGTCAGATTGTGCCAAATCTAGAATATATGGTAGATGCAGTAGAATTTCGTATCCACTACTATCCAAATAGTTTTTGGACTAAGCCGGACCACGTGGCCGGGCATTATCGTAATGAAAAATGACGGACTAATGTCGAGTCTCATATTCTCAATATATTTCTGTAATACTAGCTAATCTGGAAATCGCATTCCATCATCCGAACACGAAACTCCCCATAGAAGTTGACGCAATATACCTGAACTTCGTTTCCTATCAACTAAACACGATACTCCCCGTAGAACTTATCCCGTCATACCTGGACATCATCTTCTACCGTCCGAACACGAAATTCCCCGTACAAGTCGGTCCAAAATACCTGGAAATCGCATTCTATCATCCGAACACGAAACTCCCCATAGATGCTGTCCCGACATACCTAAACATCGTTTCCTACCAACTAAACACGATAGTCCCAGTAGAAGTCGTCCCGAGAAAGCTAGCATGGCTTACTAACGACTAAACACGATACTCCCCGTAGAAGTCGTTCGGAAAGAGTACCGTCCCAACATGAATCTTCTCATAGAAGTTGATTTCCTCATACCTAGACGTCGTTTTCTATCAACTAAATACCATATTCCCCGTAGACATCATCCAGAGACACCTGGACATCGTATTCTATCATCCAAATACACAACTGCCTATAGAAATCGTTTTGAGGCAACGGGATATCGTAATCAACTATATATATATATATATTTCGTATATTTCTGTTTTATAAATTAAATACCGTGAACATTTTAGTAGTAGTGCCAACTAAATTCGATCAAAATGTTGGTATGCGAATAGCATATTTTTTAAGCCGACGATGCATATTGTCTTTTTATGCAGAAGTGACGATATATTTCATATATAAGTTTTGAGGTTGTTGATAAAAGAACCCTATTTTGCAATCATTTCTTTTATTAAAACTAAAAAAACAGTCTCTTGTCATAATTTTGAAGTTAATATAATGTATAAAAACAAAAATATAATTGTCGTCACAAATTATATACAGTATGATTTAGCATACAGAACACCATTTTATAAGAGAAGGAGAAAGGAAGACAGAGAGACAGATTTCCTCGCATAAGAGAAAATAAAATTTACAAAAATCAAAAGATATCCATAAGGTGTGAGTGTTGTGTCAGATTAACCGGAAGAACAAACAAGCTGGCCTGGTATTAATACTTTAAGCGGACTGCTTTGAGTTGAAGTTCGTGATTCAAGACGCCACCTAGTGGTCGCTGGTGAAACTGATTGTTAAAACCATTAACTTCATTTATTGATGAAAGTAAAATGATTTTCAATAAAAAACATAACCTATGCCCTTCTCAAAATAATATAATCTATATGTCAAATTTCAGAACAATCGGTTCAGTAGTTTTTTCGGTTATCGTGTACAAACAAAAATACGCTTTGTCTTTATAAATTAGTATGATGATATGATATGATATGATATGATATGATATATTTTTCGAAATAATAATTAATAATGTCTACTTTAATTCAGAAAAGTGAATAAAATCCTTTTGTTATTTGTAATTTGAAAGCAGTGTGTCTCTCCTTAATTAACAAAGCTAAGGAAATAAAAGTTTTTATTTATGTTTCAACTTTTTATCGTCAACAATGACAGATATATAATTAAAAATAGTGTCTTTGATGTTCATGTGTGCAATTTTATTTATTTCTACCAGACATAAATTTTCTTAGATCTAAATAGCGAGAATCAACAATTATGAAATAATTTAAAAGTAGCGTGTCTCTTCTTAATTCACAAACCTAAGGAAATAAAAGTTTTTATGTATATTACTATATTTTATTGCTAACAGTGAGAGATGTATATTATTAAAAATAGTCTCTTTGATATTCATGTGTGCAATTTTTTCTGTTTCCATGAGACTTAATTTTTCTCACATGAAATAGCGAGAATCAGCAATTATACACGCGAATGTATAAGTCCTCACAGTCGATACCTTTTCGTTGTCATACTTTACATTTTAATACAGGATTATAAAAATTCATTAATCATCTGGAAAGATAGTTCATCCCCGTACGAAACAAGGGAGATAAGTCCTGCAAAGCAAACATAAGCTGATACGTGAGTATCCGTATGAGTGTATAAAAACAATAGAACTTTCCATCTCGATCCCATTGAACACGTAATGCATACGCGATCACGCTGTAGCCATATACAAATACTACATACATAAATATATCAATGCCAAATATAAATATTTATTAATTTAATTCCGAACAGTCGACATAAGTACAATTTTTAATTATAAATACTTAAAGGTGTGAATTGTGCGGGTGAAATCGTTCTACGCTCAGATGGCTATAAAGCTGTTTCAACAGAAATTCAAGAATAGCTTACTTGAAATAGAATGTTTTTATGATTAGATTCTACATATATATCTTTTGTCGATGTAAAATATTCAGCGTATATACTAATTTACATTTCTGAAGATAACTATTTTATATTTCTGAAGATAACTATTTCTTCTTGATAGTGTGAAGAGTAGAGCAGGATAGTAAGAAATATAGAATAAGAAAGTGAAGGAATGGAGGTGATGCGAAAGAGCATATGGATAATTTTTCAGTTTAGTCATCAACTAAGCGAATGCATCATAAACCTGTCTTTAGATGAAAAGATTTCCCATTACTGCGACTACGCGCGACACAGTATACCATCATCTAAGCCACGATTACCCGACCCTTTCTTTTCGCTTTTCAAACTAGATTCCAGTGATGAAGTCTTGAAGTTAAACTTGTTGTAACTAACTATCTAGATTCTAAAGAAATCCTAATGTTTCCCTATATAGGCAAAAATAAAGGATATTTAAATAGATTCTAAATAGGAACGCATGTATTTTATATTCGTCTTAAACCTCTTTTATACTGTTTTGTATTGGTCTAGAATTCCGATATAAGACTCAAAACTATCAAGATTAGTCTTCGGTATTAGTGAAGCCTGGATTTTTGATATATATATATATATATATATATATATATATATATATATATATTCTATATTATGTAAAAATTCATATATCTATGTCATTAAAAATGGTTTAGCTACCGAAATAATTATTAAGATTTAATATATTCTTACTTTGAAAAATAGGTATTTCTTTACATATCAGTACCTTTAAATAATTTTTAAATAAAAAAAATGTTAATTCGAAAATATTATTTTAAAATAACGTTTTTTTCAACAAACTTGTAAAGAGCATATTACGTCGTCTATGCAAATGATAACCTAAATCGAGGAATTTTAACATATTATCAATGAATCGTTAGTCATTCTTACTCGATATTATTTAGCTATAAACATTTTCACGGACAAGTATATATCTATGTATCGCATCTTAGTATATATCTATGTATCTAAAAATTTAATTGATTTACTAAGTTAGAATATCGACGAATAACTCAAACAATAAACGTAGAAATAATAGTTTTTCTGCAATATATTTTCTTTTAACAATTTTATTATTTAAATATTTATTTTTGTGGTTAAAGTATTTATTATTACTTCAGTACATTTGTGTGCTTTAAGAATCAGAATATAAAAAACTAAGAATTCATCTTTGATAATGTCAAGCAATCATTTATGAAGATCTGTTTGAATCTATATTAAAGAATTAAAAATGAATGCAAAAATATTTTTTTAACTTTCAAGACAAAAGACAGAACGGACTAGAAATGCTTCATAGAGACTAGTTAAAAAGAATTCATATAATGTTTATATACTAAATTCAGTTGCAGAAGAGTCGTTGAATGTGGTACTACTTGTAATTTTACTTTAATAAAAATCTTTTTCTAGATCATTAGAATGTACTCTTCTATTAAAGAAAATAAGATGAGAAGTTTAAATATTATAACCAAGTTATTAGTCGTCTGTACTGGTATTTCAAGTTCATAGCAACATTGGGCAGAGCTGTATATGGCACATGAAACTAACGAGAGATCTCCATGTTTGTGAATAACCACGCAGTCACGAAGTTACGTGCATCTAATGAACTCCGCAGGTGAAACCATTAATAACTAAAGGATATGGACAAGAACCACGTACAAGTGCGAAAGGGGTAGAAGTTCTAATCTAATACCGCATTGCTTTGAAGTGCTGGTCATTGCCCTTACTTAAGTTAATCATCAATTTTATTTTGTTAACTAAAGTAACCAAATTATAATTAAAATAGTTATGAGACTATTTAGACAATCTAATAATAGAAATATAAGAAAAAAAACTAATTTAAAAATAATCCCAGTAGTATGCTATAGTATTGTCTCTTTAATAATTTTAAATCTCTATTAATTTTTCTTTTGAAAATTTAAATTCCTTTCCTGAAAATAACGATAAGCATTTTAGATATTTACTTAATGAGTACAAAAGTTAGAGTGGCTGATGCCTTACGAGCAAGGAGTAATGCATTAAGAATAAAAAGAATAACCAAGAAATTTTATGTTACGATAAATGTCATTGATAATTAGTAATAGCAAGAGATTTATCATTGAAGCATACATAATTCATTGAAATTATCGCTACATTTTTAGATATAATTTGAAAGATATTGTGAACAATTCTAAATTTACAGAAATAATAAAACAACAGCTTTTCTTTCTATTCTTTACTACTTTTTTATGCAATATACAATATAAAAATTATTTTTATTATGAGTGAATTAAATTAAATACAAATGATTCAAAATTTTTTGGCAGGTATTCTTTAATTAATGAGTGTTCAGCTCGGTAATAAAATATTAATCCTACATTGGATCTCATGTTTCAATAAAAATCCATCTGATATTAGGGTGTACAAGAATATGGATGAAAATTTTATACAAAGCGAACGTCATAGGTAAAACTCAGAAAAATTGTGTACGTGTTTCTCAGTCAAATAAACGAGCTTCTACAAAAAGTCAGAATTATACCTGGGCGTCAGTCTTTATAAAAGTTTATTCAACGTAAATGTATGGCTAATTTGCTCAGAAAACCTAAATATTTATTTCTATTTTACGACTATCTATTTAATATCGACATGATTCCAGTACAAGACTAACTGATGGTTTGATCAATAGCTTATGGTCCAGAAAAGACAGAAACCGATTTACAGACTAAAATTTCACGAATAAATATTATTCAAAGATAATTCTTTAAATAATTCTTGATGTATATATTATATTCATTTATGTTAAGAATAATATAATGTAGTCAAATAAAAATTTACAATAAATTTTCGTACTATTATATGCAACACTTAGAATCTGTTGTAAGATAAGTTGGAAAATCTATTTTAACGAAAAGAAAAATAAATTACTATAAAGTAATTTTTATCTCACTTTAATGTAATTGTTTAATATCTGAGAAACTTTATAGGCATGCCTTGTTATCTATACATTCCTAGCCTTTATGGTCTGACATATTAAATAATTATAATTATTTAATACATTTTTTTCATTGAATTGAATTTAAATTATAATTTTATGGTAATTACGATAAATAAGAAATAAACATCGTTCAGAGATAATCATTTAAATAACTGCCTTAAAAGATATTTATTCTTTAAGTTTATATCTAAATTATCTTTTACCTTTCCCAAACCATAAGCAACTACTAAAAAACGAAGGATGAACTTGTACTTCATGTCAATATTATTATGTAGTTATAAAATAAAATTAAATGTTCAGAGGCTTAGAGCGAATTTGTCATGCATTAACGAATTCAAAACAAAATTTATTAGATTTATATTCCACGCAGAAATCTTTCACTGCATATTAAAAGTGACTGTACTTGACTATGACATTTCCTAATCTATTTTATTAAAATTAATTGAAATGTGGAGTTCGTATACAAGTATAATTTTTTCTTTTCATGAGAGCACGAAGCAGAATGCCTGAAAAAATATATATTAAGTGTACAAATAAGTTTCCGCCGTTTTGAAAAGATGGCGCCACCGATAAGATAACATCGAAATTATCAGCTGTAAAAAGTCGTATAGTATATGTTGACATCTGACTTTTGGCTAGCATCACTTAGTTTTCATCCTGTTAAGATGTCAAGTTTTGAGTCAAGTAAGCGTCATTTGCGGGAATTGTTAATTTAGTTCTTTCATTTAAAGGAATCTACAGCTGCAGCACATCGGCTACCCATAGAAGCTTATGGTTATGTTACTTTGAGTGAGAGAAGTTGTCGGGAGTGGTTCCAAAAATTTAAAAGTGATGATTTTGATATGGAGAGCAAAAAACGCAGTGGAAAGCCCAAAGTATATGGTGACACAGAATTGGAAGATTTACTGGAGGAAGATCCATACCAAACTCGAGAAAAACTTGCACAAGAGTTAGGAGTGACTCAGTAAGCTATTTCACAACGTCTCAAAATCCTGGGTGTGGTCCAAAAGCAAGGTAATTGGGTTCCTTACGAACTGAAGCTAAGAGACATCGAGCGTCGCTTATTCGCTTACGAACAATTGCTCAAAAGGCAAAATCGCAAAGGATTGCAACATTGAATAGTGACGGAACACGAAAAGTGGATTCACTACGATAACCCAAAGCGTAAGAAGTCATGGGGTAAGCCCGGGAATGTCTCTCCTTCGATGCCCAAACCAAACATTCATGGCAAGAAGCTAATGCTGTGCATTTGGTAGAATCAGCTTGGAGTAATCTATTACGAACTACTCCAATATAATCAAACAGTCATCGGGGAACGTTACCAACAACAGCTGATGCAATTGAGTCGAGTATTGAAGATTAAACGTCCACAATATACGAAAAGGCACGATAAAGTCATTTTTCAGCATGACAACGCTCGGCCATATGTTGCAAAAATCGTAAAGGAAACGTTATAACCACTGTATTGGGACGCCCTACCCCACCCGCCGTATTCACCAGACATTGCTCCTTCAGACTACCACCTTTCCGATCGACGACTCATGGTCTGGCTGAGCAGCACTTCACTTCTTACGAGGAATTAAAGAAATGGGTCGATTCGTGGATCGCCTCAAAAGATGAACAATTTTTTAAACAGGGTATCCACTTGCTGCCCGAAAGATGGTCGAAAGTAATAGAAAGTGATGGGCAATATTTTGAATCACATTATTTGTATCTTTTTTTCATAATAAATTCTTATTTCTTTATAAAAAAAAACGACGGAAACTTATTTGTACACCCAATAATAGACAAGTGCAGATTTATTGAAATTATCTTTAGGTATTGTCTATTCTTGAAAGTTGTGTCAACAAATTACTTTGTTACTTTTATGGACCGTATATAGTTCTTTTAAAATAGAAGTTAATAAAATTTAAACAATGCGATTATTTTCTTACTTTTATTGCCCAGTCATCAATATTTTTATATCTTAACAGTATGTAACGTTTATTTTTTTAAATTTGTTTACTTACTATATAATAACTATAGTTATAACTATGTTATATATAGTTAAATAAAAAGGTTGAAAAAGAATTGAAAAATGAGATGTTCGAGCCCTATTTTTCGTCCATTTGTGATATTTAAATTGAAATCTTCTAAGGATTGTTTCCATATCAACTCTTACCGTTTTTACATGCTCTTTTATTTATCCGAAATCAAAAAAGTCATACTTCTGCATGTGCTATTTTAATCAGTAAAATTTTATATTTTTAGATATTGTAAAGGGAACTATCAGTATGACGGAAAATCAATAAATCAATAACACAAAACACACTCGTTTAATATATAGTAGTTTAATAAATTTCGGAAGCTCTTAATTACAAGTTACATGGAAGCGTGGACACTCTCTTTCTGATATTCTCAACGGAATGATCTCTGCTTGCACCAAACAGTTCATTTATATTTGCATCTAAACATGTGCGTAATATTTGAATGCCTTAATTAACTATCATACATCGCTGGACTTATAGCCATCGGGGATTCCCTGGTCTCAATATTTATTCTACCTATGCTATATTACTGGATTATGCCTACAATATCTAGCAACACTTTAATAGTCAACCAGCGCTTTGACTCTGAGGGTTTCTCGTATACAGTAATAAATGCATCATTTTTCCTATTGAAGATGTTGATTAATTATATATATATATATATATATATATATATATATATATGTATATATATATATATATATGTATATATATATAATTTAGCACAAATGGTAAGAGTTCCATATGGAAACAACCCTTAGCAAAATTCAATTCAAATACCGTAAATGTACGAAAAGTGAGCTCCGAACACCTAATTTTTCAATTCTTTTTCAACCTTTTTATTTAACTATATGTAAGATACTTATAACTATAATTATGATATAGTAAGTAAACAAATTTCAAAAATGAAACATTACATATTTACATAAGATATAAAAATATTGATGACTGTGCAATAAAAATAAGAAAATAATAGCATTGTTTAAATTTTATCAACTTTTAAAACAAAAATTTAAACACAATTTTCTCAACTTTGCCGATAAAAAGACAGGATTACGGCATAGAAACACAAAAACTCTATGTGAAAATGTGTATTATTATTTGCACAAAGAAATAAGTGGTTTCATCAAAAACTCTGTAAGAAAGTAACAGCAACGGTATCTGTTATTTATCTATATGTGAAATTTATACTAAATATAATTCACCAACTTCACAAATAATTTCATTGTCTCGTATTTTTGATGCGTAAATTTACTTGGTCTGCTTTGGATACAATGAATTTAATTTCTGCAAGCTTGCAGTAGTGGCTGTTACATACACTGAAAATTTGTGTGCATTTGAAAATAGTACCATTGAAAAGATCGCGGATAAATACGCTTTGCTTCAGTGTTCACTTTTGCTACCGTTGCATCGAGCTAAGTTGAGTATTCAAAATGAAGCTTCAAAACTAGAAGCAGTGATGCGAAGTTGTAGAATGGTAAGAACATGAAGTGTAAAGAGCAATAGAAAATATGCGCCGACAGATGACTGAAATGATGAATGGGGTCAATTTCTACTTCAGAAAAACGAGTAGAAACAAGAATTACAGCTAAAAGCTACAGCCTTTGAAGACATCTGCATAGAAGTTGCTCACGAAACTCAAGTTCTTCGTCAAAATGTTGAATAAATCTAAAAAAAATAGATATAAAAAAATCCGTTGTGTAAGCACTAAAGGCCAAAAACCTGCTCTTAAAACAAAAAACTATCAGTGAAACGAAGAAGAAGTTTAGCGATTAAAAGCTAAGGCAGAAGAAAGAGAGCCGAAAAAGATTGTAGAGATCGTCACCATGGTTGATGGACATGACTGAAATTAGTATTTTCTGTTCGCTTCTCTAGTTTGAAAATTCAGAAACATGAATCGTAATTTTCTAATTATTTTTACATATTCACAGTCCGAGCATTTTTGCATGTAGCTGAAAGGACTGTGTACTTATAGAGCTCTCAAGGATAAAAACATACAGAGAAAAGTTAATGATTCATCTTCAATCTTACTGGTTTATTTTATTGTTTATAGACTTAGTAGTTGAAGTTTCTATTCATCGATATTATGATGTATGGCTCTTAATAAATTCTGAAGATATGACGTGTCAATTTTTCGACCTTCATAATTTATATTTTGAAATTATTTAATTGCTGTGAATTATCAGTTAATCTCACCACTTCAGTTTGCGCGAGCTACATTAAAATCTTTCCATGAGTATATAAAAAAGGCCTATGGTTTCCATGAATTAGAATTTTGCAGTAATTTACGACGATACCCAAAATCATGCTAAGCAGAAGGAATGGTTAAACGTATACAAAGGAATTGGTTTTGCATTTATTTTTTCTTATCTCACATTACTCTCCATTATCTATAAGGAAACTGTTAACTGATGTTTTGTCGAAGATTTATGTTTCAAAATGTTATTTGATTTATTTACATGTACTAATAACTAGTGAATATTCAATGGATGGATAACATTAAATAACTAAAAAGAATCTGGAAATAGAGAAAAAATATTCATGTCTCCATATCTTTAACATGATAAAATTTTTCACATGGAATTTTCTTTTAATATTGAATAAGTCCATATTTTCCCATTAAGCTTAATTATATTGCATTTGGATGCAATTTAGCGATGTAATAAATATGTAAAATTTTAAAAATTTGATTTTAAATATATAGGGCACGGTTGATGGTCTTTAATGTATATATATATTAAACTTACCTTCAGAGCGAGACCACGCTCCTTAATCTGCAAATGAAAAATAATATCTGGCCATTGACCAATTAATTATTTAAAGATAATTTATTTATGCCAAATATTTGATGAAAAGTTAATTAGAGATCGGATTCATGAATTTTTTACGAATATATAAATAATCAAGCCTGTTCCAATGACAAGTGTATAAAAAATCAACATTCGCCCAATGGATTTCCGACTGAAAACTCTCAATTGCAGATGCAACAGGCACTACTATTCAAAAATGGAGAGTAAAGATAATAGATAGAGCACTTTCTGAATTAGGTAAACCACCTACAGGAGCCGAAATAAAGACCATTGTTTATAAACATCACTGGTATTTTAAATTCTATAGGAGGAAAGTGTACTTCTTTATTTACAAAAATTATAGTAAAAGAAAAATTTTGAAGCAAAGCGTTCTCTGTGTTATTATTTATTTCTCATTCGCTCATTTAAATTATAGTAAAACCAAACGTAAACCTTATTTTGTTGTCAGGTTTTCCTTCTCAAAACAGCTGTTTATTAAAGATCCTTATGTTACAGTTGGTGCGCTCTTTGAAAAAACAAAGAACTTCCAGCATGCTCCTGAATCGGTAATCGAGAGATCTAGCGGTTTTCATAGCTTGAGCACTCTCAGATTGAAAAATTTATTACTAAAGGAATTAAATCGCAGACCAAAGCAAATATTAAAAAAACGCGTTTTCACGTGGCAATATAATAAACATGTAATGCTAGCGACTCTGAAAGAGCACAGAAAATCTTGGAGATACTAATGCGAATATATTTAGTGATGAATAGAGAAAGCACCAAAGGGACTAATAAATGGTATACTAAAGTATACCATAATAAACAAATGTTTTTTACTAGTGTTTTGTTTAATAATATTAATAACGCGATGTGTTAATCTTTTAAATTATTAAGTAGCTAATGCAAGAATTTTTTGTTGTTCTAATGTTTTGTTTTAATATTGTTTATGTAAGTTCTTATTATGTATACAATATTGTCGGAGAAGCTTGATTAGTAAAGTTAGTAATGTTTCTGCAAGATAAGTCCCATACATGATTTCTGATAACTACAAACAGAAACAACTTAACGCAGCCCAAAAGTTTTTTGAAATGTTTGAGAAAGAAGATAATCTTTACTCACATATTGTGACAGAAGATGAAACGTGGGTTCACCATGTAAATCCCGAAATAAGCTTCAAATGATGAAAAGGTTCCTAAATCGTGGATCCAAAAACAGAGTACACTATTTTTAAGGAGACCTTGTTTAAGCTTGCAAACAAATATTAGGAGTGTGAATAAGTCTTTCCCGTTTTTTGTAAGAGATGGCGCCAATAATACTGTGCGAGTATTCAATGGTTACATATGTCATAATCAAAGCTTATTCATATGTCAACAATTCCATACTAACACATTAGTTAAAATTTTTTCGCATCATAAATTTTTGATATCGTGAAAATGTCGAAATTTGAGCCGAGTCGACGTCATTTGCGGGAAGTTTCACTTTATTGGTTCAATTTGAAGAAATCTGCTGCCGAGACGCATCGATTGCTTCAGGAGGCTTATGGAGAAGATTGTGTCGATGATTCAAGTGTTCGCGGATGGTTTCGACGCTTCAAAAGCGGTGATTTCGACTTGGAAGACAAGGAGCGTTCCGGGCGGCCGCAAATCTTTGAAGATCGAGAATTGGCGACTTTGCTTGATGAAGATTCTTGTCAAACGCAAGAAGAACTTGCTGAAGCATTGGGAGTTGACCGAACAACCATTTCCAAGCGTTTGAAAGCCATGGGAATAATCCAAAAGCAAGGAAATTGGGTGCCGTACGAACTGAAGCTGAGAGACGTCGAACGGCGTTTTTTCACTTGCGAACAGCTGCTTCAGCGACATAAAAGAAAGGGTTTTCTGCATCGTATCGTGACTGGCGATGAAAAGTGGATACGTTACGATAATCCGAAGCGAAGAAAATCATGGGGACTACCCGGCCATGCATCATCATCGACGGCCAAGCCAAATATTCATGGCGCCAAGCTCATGCTCTGTATATGGTGGGACCAGCTAGGTGTGGTTTACTATGAGCTTCTGAAACCGAATGAAAGGATCACAGGCGAGGTCTATCGACGACAATTGATGTGTTTGAGCCGCGCACTGCGAGAAAAACGGCCACAATACTCCGACAGGCAAGACAAAGTTATTTTGCAACATGACAATGCTCGCCCACATGTTGCACCGCCGGTGAAAACATACTTAGAAACGCTCAAATGGGAAGTCCTACCCCACCCGCCGTATAGTCCAGACGTTGCTCCGTCTGATTACCATCTCTTCAGATCGATGACGCATGGCCTGGCTGACCAGCACTTCCATTCCTACGAGGAAGCCAAAAAATGGGTGGATGACTGGATAGAGGCCAAACCGGTCGAATTTTTTCGCAACGGGATTCGTATGTTGCCAGAAAGATGGGAAAAAGTTGTAGCTAGCGATGGCCAATACTTTCAATAATTCATTTGTAACCATTTTTTCACAATAAAGGCTCAAAATTTGAAAAAAAACGGGAAAGACTTATTCACATACCTGATACAAAACATGTATTGAAGTCCAAGGCGACTACGTAGCATAATAGTTTAAGAGGCAAGGAATAAATTCAAATTATTTGTATAATTTAAATATTAAAACTAGTATATTTTTTGTTGTTTTCCAACACACGGAAACATAATTTGTGAATATCCCTTGTTTTTAGATAATTAAATGATTGTTATAGTATCAATCAATATTTTCTTATCGATAGCCAGCGCATCGCCAGGTCACTATCAAAAGCATTAAGTGTCGTGACGCGGATGAGAAACAAATCCAAAATACATTGCATATAGTCATAAAATCCGCACACAAACAGGGTGTCCATGAACTGAATAGAAACATTACCATATTTATACAGATTATGAAAATCTAAATGCAATAATAAAAAAAAGTGAATTGCTGTTAGTTTTCGAGATATTAGTCAATGTTTAATATCCAATCAGAAATAGAGGATTTGAATTTTCGGTCGAGTGGGTGGAACCACAAAATGCAGGCAGAGGCTCTCGGGAGATTGAAAGAACTGGGAGGAAACAAGCATCGATTGTTTTTTTCCGATAGTGAGAAAGCTTAGCATGATGTGGTTATTGCTCCGCCCTCTCGTGCAGTGAAAACTGAGGATATGCCAGTAGCGGAAGAGACTAGGAGAGGTAAATACGACACATGCTTTTTTACACTTATTTTCAATGCACGCCATATGGTGTGTGTATAAAAAATACACGGAGTAGAATCAAAGCTTCTTTTTTAGAAGAAGCTATATGTATAATTCCATGTATGGAGTGACCTGAACAGAGGCGTAAGATTCACATGTGTTATTATTATTCAACGAACTGGGCCTAAGATTATGGCCGCCTAAGGAAGTAAGCATTAATTTATCTCCATGTATTTTTTATACATGTATGACGGCACGCATGGAAAAAATGTAGAAAAGCATGTTTCATATTTCCCTCTCCTAGTCTCTCCCGCTAATTCCGTATCCGCAGTTTTAACTGTACGAGAAGGTTGAGCGATGACCACGTCATGATGAGCTTTTTCGCTATATCGAAAAAAAACAATCGTTTTTAGTTTCCTCCCATTTCTTTCAGAGTCCGCGAGAGTATCCCCCTTTATTTTGTATTTCCATCCTCTCGACTGAAAATCCAAATCCTGCGTTTTTGATTAGCTATTAAACATTGGTTAGTGCCTTGAAGACTAAATTAATAAATATTTTTATCGGTCTTACAGTCTTTATAATACAATATATTAGCTAAAACAATGACAATCAGATTGTCCTTGTTTATATTCAAAGGATCTAAAAAAGAACTTATTACTATAATAAATTATATTAAAAATTAAAAATAAAATAAATAATAAAATAAAAATAAAATAGTAAATAAAATAAAAATAATAAAAAACAATATTCTATATTAGTAAAGGACAACCTGACTGCCCCTATCACCTTAAATTTAGATTCATCTTTCGTGTCCGACGTTTCGAACCGTTACGGTTCATCCTCAGGAACTAAACTAAATTGAAAAACCCAGCATGTTACCTTATGTACCCCAACTCCATTCAAAATTTATTGGTATAACATTTATAGAACCCCCTTTTTTTCTTCAACTTAAATGCGAAATACAAATTCTATATTAAGAAAGAATGATAAATGTTGTCTAATTTACTCCACTCTTACATTAAATTTACATTATTAGGATTTTTCAAAATATGAATATTTTCAAGAGTTTCTCTTTTATATTTATTCTTAATACCATGTTCCAAAATATTTACATTTTGAAAATCGAATGAATGTAAGAAATTTAAACTATGTTCTTTTAGCCCGGATGTACCATTCATGCTTCGTAAGCTATATTGATGTTCATATATTCTTTGTTTTAGGTATTTTCCCGTTTGTCCAATGAAGACTAACAATAATTCATTTAAATTTTTTCTTATGATTGATTTAGATTTCCATAATATATACAGATAAAGTAATGCATCTAGTTAGTTTAGGGATAAGCTGTATCATCTATAATAATAATATAAAAACTTTTCCTGAGGGGCGTGTGTTTTTATAACATGTTGAGCACTTGTCTATGGGTTTCCTGAAGCATCGGAGAGGTGTACCTGTGTTATTATAATGACTGAATATATGTTTTTACGTCGTAATTGCTGCGTAATGAATAATATATATATATATATATATATATATATATATATATATATATATATATATATATATATATATAAACGGTCTACCTCGGGAATCCGTGAAGAATAAGTGTTATGTCGCCTTTTCCGGATTTTCCCTAACGTAAAGTTTTCTATACTGGTGAATTATTTATTCCATTATAAGAGTCATAAAGGTATATAAAGGCAAACTGATATAGTACACAGTAAAATTTTAATTCTTTAATTAATAATATTCATGTAGGTAATAAAAGTGTATATAAAAGATTCAGTTATTAAATTTTAAAATAAGACATTTAAGTTTTACATTTTATGTATCATGTTTTATATCGATGTTATAATAATAGTTATTTAATCTTTATAATTCCTTATTTATTTATAATTTCATGTATATTAATATTTATCAATTATTTTATAATGTTTACTTATGATATTTTGAATAAACAAATTTTTTCGGATTAAATATCCTCCCACTGTTTAAATTCAATGTAAATGATTTCAAAAAACTGGGCCAATGATCCATATAATTGTTATTTTTAATTGAATAAAAAAGTCATTTATTGTATCATGGAATTCTTAATTCCTCTGTCAAACTTATAATATACAGAATAAAATTATTTCAATAATATAATGAAAAATACTAATAATAGATATATTAGTATTATTAACATAAAAATATTTGTTTAAGTTTTATAAAATCTTATAATATCTATATGTTGCGCTCTAATCTATAATATGTTACACTCTAATCTATATAATTGTTGCACTAAGTATGCAGTGAGAAATAAATAAATTTTATTGTAGTAATCTTTTGATTTGATTGAAAAATTTGTTTGTAAATACTAAGATTTACCGTAAGATTATTTGTTTTAATTATTTCAATTGAGCAATGAAAATGTAAAGTATCATTACATATTGTACGACGAAAATAAAAATTCTAAAACTAAATTTCGATACTATTTTATTCTAAATAACTTAATCATACAATTAATGCCCCCTCATCTTCTTGTTTCTACATTTTGTTTGTTTTTATGAGAATACAATATAGATTCAGAACTATTTCTAATATTATTGTGATTTGCTTTTTTCTTATTATCTTGCTTTACTACAGAGTATCAATAAACTTGACCGTCGGCAATAGATCAATATAGAATCGATTCGACCAATTTAACAATTCGACCCTTCCCTATTTCCTACCCAATATACGATCACACAAATGAAAGAGAAGCCAGATAAAGAAAAAAATGACGATGAAAAACGAGAAAGAAGGAGGTAAAATAAAAAGTGAGAGAAAGGCGAAAATGAAAAATTCGCTAGAACTCTATTCCACGGTGAATCGCGGCATATTTGTCAGATTTTTGTTCGAGAACAAAACCCAGAAGTCTTAAGGGTGTGCACTTACGTGAATTGGTTTCCAGCAGAGCACGTATAACTCATTGAAAGAACAGTTGAAGACATTTCATGCACATTCGAACTTCTAATTTTAGATGTGTATCAATGGAGACTATAGAGCCCAATTTGCGTAACTATTTTTTTCTATAGTAACACAATGTTTGTTGGTATGAAATATGAATTCTACTATAAATGAATCCGTGCACGTACTCTATGTAATGTAATTTTGTTTTATCTTGAAGTAAAACATACATACTGCATTTTTTCAAGCAGTAGTCAATATCTTAGATTTTAAATGGTAAATATTCAAACTCTTGCTTACCCTTGAATCCTTTTTCCGGTGATACATAATCTTGATTGACTTCATCGAACTCATGATCGCTGTTTTCCAAAGGCATATCAATCTAACAGCAAAAAGAAATAATAGTTAATAATTTTAAAAAGTAATAATGAGCCATAAAATCTGCAAGTTTATATAGAATAACATAGATACTTTCTATGGGGGCGCGCATTGCTACAATATGCTAAAAACTTCTCGGGCGGATTTGCTTGGGGTCCCTTAAATCATCAGCAGTGTGTCGCCTTTTATTCTAATTTCAAATTTTTTCTAATATAAACTTTTTTGCATTCATGGTTAATTCAGTGTAATATTTAGAAATGGATTAAAAGAGTAATCTTATATAGTACACGGGTTTACATGAAAAACCTTTCCAATTTTGATATATTCCTTTTTGTATGTTTGCATTTAAAGTTAAAGAAATGTAAGACATAAAGTAAAATTCAAACTATTTCATTAATAATATTTATAAAAGTAATACAAGTGTATATCGGAAGTTCGATTATTGAATTCGAAAATACGACATGTAATTTTTATAATTTTCTGCATCATGATTTATATCGATATTATAATATTTATTTAATGTTTATTATTTTTTGTCAATTTCTAATTCTATGTCTTTAAATATTTCTAATTTATGTTTAATATATATGGTTATTAAATTTTAAAGAAAAGTTTTCATTGAAGAAAATCTCTATGGGGAAAAAGGAATTCGGGAAAAATATTCACCCATCCGGCCACACATCACTGATGCTTTAAGAGATTTTGAGACGGGAATGTTTGTTTTGTTTTCAGAAATCTTGTTTCAACCATTGAAAGCGGTAGAATAATAAATATGTATTTTAATGAGTTGTACAGCTTTAATTTGAAATCTTTTTGTAATCTTATTCTCATTTTTTAAAATAAATTTAAAAAATCATTTTTGTTATAACTTTTTTTTATAAAATTTGCAATGAAAATTTAAGGAAATGATATTTTGTAATTGATTCTGAACCTCCCACGTTCATAGATGGTTTTATTTGTCATTATATATGCACTGCCAATTACATGAATAAATTATTCTAAAAAAATGAAATACTAGCTTTTGAAAAGATATTAGTTTTCCTCCATTTTAGTTAGTTAATACATTCTGATTAGTTTTAATATTTAAGAAATGGACCTAATACACTACAACCAACCAACACCTCCTAAAAATTTATTTTTAATCTAACAATGAAATTTAGATATCATTCATTTAGTAACAGAACACTAGTTAATCGAAAAAATTTTATAAGACATTATTAAGTCTAGGATAGTTTATAATACTCCAGGGTTGGCAAATAAGAAATCCAGAGTTCCTCTTGTTTATACAGTTATGTTTCCTCTGAAAATTTGTCAAAGTAAATTCATTTTGTATTAAAAATGTTGAAGAGTCTTGTGATGAAATTCCTTTTATTTTATAAGAAGATCCCATATAACTGTAAGTCTCATGTTTTAAGGAGATTTTTTAAATGTTATAATATTTAACGTCGCTCTATTTATGCTTCCAAATATTGGTATATCTAATCAGCGATGGAGGTCTGCGATGTGTTTGCAAAGCACATTTAAATTATTACAGCGGTGCTTCTATCAATCGACCGAGACTGGGATTTGAACTCGGATCATCAAATTACTAGTCTTTTACTCTAGCAATCGAGCCATCGTAGGCCTCCTTCAATGAGTTGAAAATTAGTTCTGATTATATTTTAGTACTGCGTCGTTAATGTAATATCAGCCAGTGACTAATTAAGGCCTGAAAGCGATCCGGAAACTTTAAAATCAGCACAGAACAAAATATTCGAAAAAATTTTCAATACAATTATTTACAAATAATAATAATAGATACTGTTTAAGGAGTTATACGTACTTGCAATTTGAAAAAATCGATTTTTTCTTGCATTTTTGAATTGTGCATATATTCAAAAATGTATACTCCAAATTTCAAATTAATCTGAGAAAAATTTTCTACCCTATGTTAGAATTTGTAAAAACGCTCAGCGTTGTTTCGCAATTAGGGCATATTTTATAATTTGTAAATTATATCATATCATCATATCATATCATACTAATTTTTAAAGACCAAGCGTGTTTTTTGTACACGATAAACAAAAAACTTCTGAGCGGATTATTCTGAAATTCGAAATCTATATTCTGTATTATCTTCGGAAGCAGATAGGCTATTAGGCTAAGTTTTTTATTGAAAATAATTTTCCTTTCATAAATAAATTATGCGTGCATTCATTATAAACAGCATATTATAATTTAGTAAGGATAATGAACCTAGTTCGGCATCGACTCTACATGTGGTAGAGTATAATATGATGTCCAGATATTTTGGAACGACTTCTACGAGGGATATCGTGTTTAGTTGGTGGAAAACAATGGCCAGGTATGTCGGGACGACTTGTACGAGGATTTTCGTGTTTGCACAGTAGAATACAATATTCAGGTGCCTCGGGATAATTTCTACGGGGAGTTGCGTGTTCGTACGTTAGAAGACGATGTCTAGGTATAATGGGACGACTTCCATGAAGAAATTCGTATTCGATCATTCGAGCACCCAAACTCTCAGTAGAAGTCTTCCCTGGATACTTGAACAACTTTTTCTACTGCTCGAACTCGAAAGTACAGTTTTCCTGATCGAAGCCGTATGCAATGACACTTTTACATACTTAACACAGAGATTTTTGAGTTCTATAAATGATTTGGATAACACACACATACACACACACGCGCGCGCGCGCGTATTCTTGACTTTTCCATTTTCAAAGCTTGATTTTGATAATGCACAATTCGATAATTATAATATCTATTTACATTCATCTTCAGAATAATGTTAATTTTTACTGCAAGATTGTGAGTAAATTTAAAAACCATCTAAAATCAATTCAAACATTTTGACTAGTTGCGACTGAATAGAAACCAATCAGCACTGATATGTTCTGTGTATGTCTCGACTGTGGACACGTGATGGGTGCTAGATCAATTCCCTTTAGATTACAAAATGTCTATAATTATATCATGGCCCTGTAGTACATACAAGCACTTGCATAACATTTCATGGGTCATTTAAAGCGTGAAATCTCCACAAATTTAATCACATCTTCATGGGATTGAATAAGTCCTTTCTTCAGTTCTTTCGTAACATTAATTTCTCTTATTTCCCTGTTCTCTCTCTCTCGCTCTCTCTCTTACTATCTCTCTCTTTTTCTCTCGCTCTCATTCCTAACTCTTTCTCTAGAAGACGTTTCATTTTTATGTTCTTTCTGCTTGCTCAGTTTATTTTTCTCTATTTTTCATTGCACATACAGAAAGCATGATCGTTGTTTACCTCTATTGGTATTCGTTTTTCGCTGACTGTCTTCATCCTTTTGTTTTTCTCTCTTTCTTTTCATCTTCATGTACTTTTGAAAAGAACTGTATGCAATCGTTTCTCCAAGGAACGAGCTTTAAGAAGACCAAATTACCAACCGAAGAAGAGCTGGAAGAGAAAGAGAAAATAAGCAAGACACAACCGAACGTAACAAAAGAATATTGGTGCGTGCGCGAGAATTAAGACACTCTTCAACTAATAATTTTCAGATGAGAGTAAGGAAATAAGAGAAGGAGAAGAACATAAAAAAGAGAAAATTAACAGGGGGAGCAAAGAAAGGAAAAGAAGTAGAAGAAAGAGTGAAAACGGGAAAGGAGAAATACTCTTGCAAAAATTTTATCCGAATGCTTATAGAAGAGATTTGTGATATTGTTTATATGTCTTCTGTATATTATCTTATGTATATTATATTTCTTTGTCTTTGTTGTAAAACATATTTAATAATTTTGATTTCCGTCTAAGGTCATAGTATGAATTAGAGATGGATACAAACAATTAATAATTTTTTTTCGCTTTTCATTATATAACTGCTAAAAGAATAAAATTATACAGCTCAATGTATTATTATTTAATGTATATTTTTAATTTACGTTAATCGCTAGAAGCGTGATGACAATTATTGATGATACATTTCATTACTTAAATTTTAGTGTATTTCTTCCCGTGATAGCAGAAAGAATCTTGAATGTTTTGTGAAATAAATACATCAATAAAATAAACCAATTTTTGTGTAATATGTGTATATAAACCAGGGGCTGTAAGTCAGCTTCTTACTGGATATGGAATTTTCGACCCCCCTCCCAAATAGGACCAGAAAAATTTAATTAATTATAATAAATAAATTTAAATGTTTCATTTAATTTCTCCTAATTAATTACAGATTTGGAGTTTCTTATTATAGATTTTACGTGTAAAATGTATATCTATTTTATATATAAAATAAACTTCAAATAAAGTTGAAAATGAGCGCTCAACAACAGTACAACAAAATCCTAGAACTGCTAATAATAATTTATTAAAGTTAATTGAATATGGCCAAACGACGAATAACTCAGGTTTTATTTTAAATATAAAATAATATCTATTAATACGAAGTCTTTTTTCTTGATAATTATTCTGAGCTTCATCTTTATTAATACATATGGATTTTGAATTATAATTTCAAGCATTAATCTATACTTTCAAATTTGTGACTAGAGCTTTTTCAAATGTTAGATTATTTAATATTACATTTTTTTTACATATTTTCTCCCAGACAGACTTTTGCCGTGCATTTATCTCTTTGTTAGAATAATCGTTTTAAATCTATATTTCTTTATTTAAACAATATTGTTATTTACATTCACATATTTTAATATTAGGAAAAAAGTATTTATTTCTTCTAATTTTTTTAATTTAAATGCGCTTATGATATGTTCTCTGAAAAACCTAGGCTCTGCCGTACTTAGATGACGAGTTTTAACCCTTAGAGTACCGGTATGGTATATATGCGTCAGAAAATAATTAATAATAAAATAAAAACGTCAGAAAAAAATTATATTTTGTTCATGAAAAAGTTCGAATTTTTCAATTTTGACTTCAAAATCGTAATCAGCGACGCAAAAAAAACTATATATATATATACTTTTCCATGTGTATAGAATAGTTTTTTCAATTATGAAAAATTTAACATGGGCATTATCGTTTAGGGCCGGCATAACGCACATACGTGTCATGCTCCGACTCGCAAACATTTAGTCTCAGTTTGGGTTAAAATAGGACACCTATGATCACTTTTTCATACGAACAATACGCATTGAAAATATCTAAAAGTCCTAAAGTACTCTAAGTTTTAGAGTACTAATACAGAGTACTAATATAGAGTGTTAATACTTAAATCTCACAATGAGTGAGATAGGTTCGTTTAGGAGCTTAAGGTTTTCTTCTTTCGAATAAATATCACATTTGAAAAGCAAGGAAGGTATAATAGACGCAAAAATAAAACTGACAATGAGTTAATTTTTGTGAAATTCAATTCTTTTTAACCAAGTAATCAAGTATTATTATTTAATTCATAAAAATTATATGTATAAAAAAGTTTAAACAATCTGAAAGAAAATTTTTTCAACATTATAATGTTATTATAACTAATATGTAAAAATATGGCTATTGTAGTATACAAAGAATTAAATTAAGTTAGAAATTTATGAACAATTTGTATCTGTCACCAGCTTCAAAAAATATCTCATTTAATTAAATAAATATACATTTCAAAATAACAACGAAAATTGCTTGTTTAAATCTATGTATTACTTTAAGTGTAATCGATAAAATATTTTAAAAATTAACAATTTAAGCAAGTAGGTACTATGACTTTCCAAGTTCGATTTCCGTATTCTCGAGATCTAATCTGGTACTGCGGTCGCAACATTATTCGCTGACTCGCTGTAGTTGCACGGGAATAGGTGCCATTCAGCGAGAATGTAACGTTCGAAGCTACACCGTTTCAAGTTCAGCTCTGCAATTACGAGCCATACAACATCTCAGGAGCCCATGAACGAGAGCCTCGTAACGAAGCCTAGTATATTACCTGGTATTTCAAAACTTGGGCCTCTGATTCTTCCGCCCTTGATGATTTACTCTCATCTTTGTGCCGCACAACTTTGCAAAGATAAACTCACGAGCGAGATGCTTTCGATATCCGTGAGGAGTAGCCGCGCCCTGGTTATACGAGGAGAAGCGCGCAAGTAATGTGCTCCAGCTCAACCTCATTCTATCTCTTTTTTCTTGAGCGAGTAGAGCACCGACAACGGTTCAAGGACTTTTTCGACAGAAAATGCTCTGCAGATGGATGCAAAAATATCCTTTCATTCTTTTTTGGCTACAAATTTTTCAGACTCGCATTATTTTTAGCGCATAATACGCAAGTTTCTTCCCGACTGCTTTTAAAATCCTTAGTCATAGCTGTTCGTGCTAGCAGCATAGAGAATTAAAAAAGTGTATCATGCATTTTTTAATTTAATTCAATTTAATTTAATTAAATCTATACCTTTTATATTTATTCATATTTTTTGTATTTCTTTTTATGGATACATAAATCTGGTTTATTATAAATATAAATTAGAAGTGAACACATTATTTTTCTTATATACTAAAACTAACCAAGATAATTCTTTATTTATTTTATAGGTTGATTCCGATTTTCTAGTGTACGTCTATATCATAAAATGATATTATTGAAATATTTTATTGAAATCGATATATATTATTATATTAAAAGAACAAAGACTGTTATTTAAGAAATCAGAGAATTATAAAAACATTTTCATTACAAGACTGTCGAAGTAAATTTTTATTCTCATTTTTATCGATGAAGTAAATACTATACTTTGTTTTAAATAATGTCATATATAAATATTTAATTGTTCAAAAATTTATTTAATCACCACCTATTTATATATTTTCTGGATTCCTGCGAAATGTGAAATGATCCAATCTATATAATAAAAATGATCATCTTATTTGTTGGGAACTTTGCAGATATATTTATTAATTTGTAAATGAAACTAAAAGATATTTATAGAAAATATTAATCAATAGTTGCTCAATTGTCTTAGATGTATTCAAAAAATATGGTACAAATATATAGTGTTAGCCATACCAACACATTGGTCGAGTAGCGAGAGCGCACCGCGTGCGATTAGCAAGGTCAAGAGTGCTGCATACCCCGATCGAAGTCCCACGCTGAACTATCAGAACGGAAGTTAATTAACTTCGACGTCTCATTCCCTCAATTTTGATTGTAGAAAGTTAAAAAAAAATTTTGTATAAATTGTTAGACCTGCATACAAGTTGTGAAACTTTCTTAGAGTTAATAACATTTCTCTAAGTAGGTTCAAAAAATTAGAACGAATAAGGAAATTCGTACAAATTTGTCTTCTACTTCACACGGTGCTAATGCTTTTAAAGAAAATAATTCTTATACATTTTAGGCGTCATTTATATACATAATGCAAGTGTCGCCACTTGTAGGACAAAATATTAAATCAAAGAAAATTTGTTTCACAGTTCTACGTATTGTATAAACAAAATAAGACGTCAACGTAAATTTATAATGCACGAAATCCCCTGCAACTGATAACCACTAGTTCTGTACATAAAAAAGAGAGAAATTTAGTTTTGACATATTCGAAGAGATGTTGCATATATTATCGAAATAAAAAGAACCCTGATGCTTAATGTTACTATTTTAAATTCATATTTTACGTAAGTAATTATAAAAGAAAATTAGGCGATACAACTAAATATGTGTAGATAATATTTTACATTATGCATTTTACAGTAGTTTTTACATATAAAAGAGATTTTATGTTTCAAAAGAACATCAAGCGTGCAAGTTCGAAATCATGTACTATATATACGCGCACAATATACAGCGTTCCATGAGTAAGTCGAGCGACTCTGCGTGCACCTTCTTATCTAAGTATCATCTATTAGCTGTAGTACGTCCGAATGAGACAGAAAACAAAGATGTTTACTACATATGGTTTTATTGCTTTTGCACTCTGCTCCAACAAACTCAACTTATTATATGTATTATATTTGTGTCGTAAAGGCCCTAGGGTAAAAATACTATATATATATATATATATATATATATATATATATATATACGCACACACACACACACACACACACACACACACACACACACACACACACACACACACACACACACACACACATATATATATATATATATTGTAACGCGAAAAAAAGCAGGATAGATTAGGTTTAACATCGTATATTTTCAAATTAACCAATTAGAAAACTGGCTAAATAAAGTAACGTACTTTTATTATAAATACAGTACTAAAATCTTGTAAAATAAATCAAAAGAAAACGGAGTCTTGCTGAGGAATAATAAACGCTTATTCCTAAGCAAAGCATAGAACTCTTTTATATCACCGGCTAAGGCGCACCTTAGTGCGATATAAAAGAGAGAAAAAGATTTATTGCGATGGTGCGGAAGAAACTCCGTGTAAATAGACGGGCCGCTTATGTAAATATAAGAAATAGAAAGAGGAACCGCTTATGTAAATATAGTAAATAAAGCGAGAAAATGACTGGGTCAAGGCCGTGTGAATTCGTGGAAATTTAGATAATCCAATTAACTAATAGATATAATATAAAATCAATTAAAGGCACGAGTAATTAATTTGCGAATCATTATTTTTTGTTTCAGGGTATCTACAGCGAGATCCCAATCAAATAGAATTTATTATTGTTACTATTTTTTTTATAACTTATAAGGAGAATATATTTATTTTGTATTTATTAACACATAAAAAACGAGTCTCAAGTTATTCACCCGAAAACCTGTCCTGATACGTTCCTCTCTCCGAATCACATACAAATTTCGTGCATAAAAAATCAAAACGCGAAAAAAGTAAGACGGAAGGAGGCGGAAAGTTACATGGCGCCCGAACAGTGACTTGATAAAATATCCGGTGTATATCTTGAGCTAGAACGTTAGAATTAAAAGTGTAAGGCCGAAAATTAAAATCCTTTTATAAATTAAATTTTTTTTTAAGAAAAATATCTACCCCGCGTGTATCATGGATAGACCGTCTCACTAAAAATGAGTTGATAGATGAATTGACAAAAATAAACGTAGATAGTGAAGGCAGTGTACCTTTATTAAAATCACGATTGGTATCGTACTTACGAACACATCCGTAAGGATATAGTAATAAACCAGCTGATGCTCCAGAATGCAAAGAAGATTTGGACAGAACCGAAGAATTAGAAAAATTAGAAGCAGAATTACAACGACTGTGAAATGAAAAGAATAGCCCAGGTAACTCGTCCCCTACAACTGATTCATTATCACCAGTAAATAGAATGTCAAGTCAAAATAACCAAATTTTTAACACAGCAATTCACACTGGAGAAACGACAAATCCAACTACGAGAGTTCTCGATCAAATGAGAAAATGGAATTGTCACTTTGATGGGAATGATTTATATGCATTTCTCGAACGCGGAAGATAACTACAAAAAGCATATAGATATATAGATGAAGAAATTTTGCAAGGATATCCCGAGTTAATTCGAGGCAATGCACAACTGTGGCATCGAAACTATGCAGCAAGCGTAAATACATTAGGGGAGCTTGAAACGAAACTGCGAAATTTCTACTTGTCACAGGGAGAATTAAGAAATCTCGATCTACAAATTAGTAATAGAAAATAAGCAATAACAGAAACAATACGATCATTCCTAAACACTGTCATGACACTTATGCGACGCAGAGGAGGATACGATGAAGCGAAACAAATAGAGATGATCTATTATAATATGCGAGCCCAATATCGTATACATGTTCCGAGAAACGCAATTACTAAAACGGTGCATATAATCCAAAAAGTAGAAGAGTATCTGAAAAGCAAAGAGGATTCTGAATGCGAGGCAAAGTTAAATGCCAACTCACCCAGTAAATCCACACAGCCAAACAAAACAAATGCAAATAAGCCGAGCGCAACATCAAAATATAATATATCAGTTATATACAATAGAACGCTATGCTGCTGGAAATGCAACGAGCGAGGACACGACTGATTTAAATGCATAAGCGCGAAAAAACTAATCTGTTCATACTGCGGTAAGGACGGAAGATTCACTCGTGACTGCAACTGCCATGCACATGGAAATGCAAAAAGAGCCGGCCCTGTAATGCAGCACGCCCGGCTCGAAAACAAAACTACGAGCTAGACAACAGATTATTCACCGAATTAATGATAGGTGACTATAAAATAAATGCACTTATTGATACTGGATCCGTCAGCTCATACGTAAGTAAACAAATTGCCGAAGTCTTTTTACGTTATGGCTTTCAAAACAAGGAAAGCAATAGAATAGCCGTATTAGCCGACGGCTCCAAAACGAGATTAGGTAATTTAATTTCGGGGCAGATATTTAAAAAAGGATTACGGCTTTTTCAAGATTTCCTGGTATTGAACACTTTAAATCAACCAATGCTTCTCGGAAAGGATGTATTAAAAAATTAAATACGGAAATTCGAATAAATAATCGAATTATTTATCAAATAAAAAATGCACCAACCGAACATATTTGTGAAATCAAAGACAGTGGTTTAACACACTTAAAGCCACATGAAAAAATAATAATGGACAAATTTATTGCTGAAGAAAAAAAAAGTTAGAAAACCCAAAGGACCAACGCCATTGTTTCAACACAAAATTATATTGAAAGAAACTACTCAAATTAAACAAAAATATCGACCAAAGCATCCGATTATGCAAAATATCATAAATTCGGAAGTCGATAAAATGCTGCAAGAAGGTGTAATCCAACTGTCCGGCAGTCCATGGAGCTCGCCTATTGTGATGGTAAAAAAAAATGGCGAAGATCGTTTTTGCGTAGACTTTCGGAAAATTAATAAAGTCACGAAAAAAGATGCATAGCCATGACCGCAAATTAATGCCATTTTAGATAAATTAACAGAGGCCAGATATCTATCTACCATTGATTTGAAAAGTGGCTACTGGCAGGTAGCACTTACACCAGAAAGTCGACCGATTACCGCATTTACCGTTCCTGGCAAGGGGTTATTTGAATTCACCGCCATGCCCTTTGGCTTACACTCTGCACCTCCATCATTCCAGCGATTACTGGATCAGGTGATTACCGCCGAATGGCCCCAAATGTTTTTGCATACCTGAATGACATTGTCATTATTTCAAAAACTTTTAAGGACCATTTAAAAATATTAAAAGAAGTGTTTCAGTGTCTAAGAAACGCCAAATTAAAACCGAATTTCGAAAAATGCAATTTCGTCCATCCACAACTTAAATATCTAGGTCACATTATAGATAAAGATGGTCTGCACACCGATCCAGAATAAACTGCAGCCGTCGCTAATTTATCTTCGTCTAGAAATTCTAAAGAAATACAAAGATTTATGGGACTAATTTCATGGTACCGACGATTTCTAAAAGACGTTTCTAATATTGCTGCTCCTCTACATAAACTAATAAAGAAAAAAACGAAATGGGAATGGGAAGATGCGCAGTAAAAAGCATTTGATGAATTTAAAACATTATTGACAAAGGCACCGATCCTTGCCTGCCCAGACTGGGAAAAACCGTTCATTCTCCAGACTGTTGCAAGCACAGAAGGACTAGGAGCTGCCCTTACCCAACCGTACGAAAAAGCAGAACGTATTATTGCTTATGCTAATCGCACTCTCACGCCAGCAGAAAAAAATTATTCTGCAACTAAGCTTGAGTGTTTGGCCATAAAATGGAGCATCTGGAAATTTCGGGACTATCTAGAAGGATACTATTTTATTGTACTGACCGATCACCAGTCTTTAAAATGGTTAAATAAGATAGAAAATCCATTACGACGTTTATCCAGATGGGCCCTCGAACTTAGTCAATACGAATTCGAAATTAACTGTCGACCAGGCAACGATAATCTGCTTGCCGACACACTGTCTGGACAGCCCGTAATAATTTGTAATATAAAGACGCCCGAGGAAGACTGGTATACGAAATGTTTAACAACCGTCAAAGCCGACTCGGAAAATAATCCCGACTACTGTATAGAGAATAATAAACTATACAAACATATATTACTTACACTTAACTTTAATGAAATAGACGAATCGACACAATGGAAAAAATGTGTTCCAAAACATGAACAAAATGACGTACTAGAAAAAATGCATAATGATCCGACTGCGGGACATCTAGGTGTTGCAAAAACACTTGGACGACCAGCAAAATTATTTTATTAACCAGGCATGCTCAGAATGGCTGCTAAATGCGTAAGAAATTATAATATATGTCAACAGTACAGAACATCACAGCAAGCATTTGCGGGTATGATGCACGCAACCCAAGTCAAACAACCTTGGGCAATAGTATCTGTCGACTTAATCGGACAACTACCTCGTTTAGAAATTAAATACTTGGCTCTTAGTTATGCAGGACAAAATGACAAAGTGGATCGAACTACGACCGCTGCGTAAAGCTACAGGAGAAGCCGTGTCAAATGCAGTTCGAGAGCAAATAATTCTACGACATGGGTGTGCTAACACGATAATATCTGATAATGGACGACAGTTCATAAGTAAGAATTTTTTAACATTATTAAAAAATTCGAAAATCATATACCGACGCTCGCCTCCGTATACACCGCAGTGTAACCCTGTAGAACGGGCAAACCGAGTAATAAAAACGATGCTTTCACAATATGTAGGCGAAAACCAGAGATCATGGGATAGATTCCTACCCGATATAGCGTTCTCCTATAACACAGCTCATTGCAAATCTACCGGTTCTACACCTGCCTATTTAAATTATGGCCGAGAATTACATTATCGCCGAATAAATTAAATTATCGCCGACCAATAAATTAAAACTATGACGAATTAAAACTACGACGAATTAAAACTACGACGAATAAACACCCAGCACAGTTCGATAGTAAAAACCGACTCAAACAAATACAGAAAACTTTAGACCTCGCACGAATACAATTGGCGTGCAATTTTGAGAAGCAGAAACATTACTACAACCCGAGACGCCGCGCATGGACACCTCGGATTGGAGATAAAGTCATGAAAAAGGCTCATGATTTATCCAATAAACAAGCAGTATTTAACGCAAAATTAGCACCAAAATACGTGGGACTATTCATTGTAACACAAAAAATATCTCCCGTCATCTATGGTTTAAAAGATAATCAGGGGGGGGTAATAACTCACGTGCACGTACGAGATTTGAAATTAATAGATGAAGATAAAAGTCAAGATAAAAGAATTGAAATCAAACATAAGGTATATCCTAAATATCCTAAAACTAAATTTCACAAAATATTAAATTATTAAATTTAAAAGAATTAAATTTAAAAAAAATGTTAAACTATTGATTATGATCTTTAATAATTTAAAAATATTAAATTATTAAAAACTAAATTATTACATTGAAATTTCGACCAAAATAAAAGGATTGTATATAAGCATGCGAGCGATAATATTATATATAAATATATTATATATAGATAATGTTATATAATAACAACGTAAATAATAGGCAGAAGTAGCTAGGACAATCGTAAGTCGCGATATGTTGACAATAATTATGGTATAAATAAAGGAACTCGTCCAGCCTGCGCCCATAGTTACAATATGATTCCTGACGAGACGTTCGAAGAAATTATTAGATCGACCATCGCCGCAACGGGCGATGTAACCAGTAGGAAACTAACAAGGCCACGGATAGAGATAATATCGAAGAAATATAAAGGGCAACCAAAAATAATACGGGATGAGATACTAAGAGGAGACCAGAGAATCATCCTCCAAGCACTCCGTCCATGCTCACCAGCCATCGAAATAATAGATTTAACCGAGGATGACCAGGGAGAGACAATAACCCGGAGGTGATCGACATCCACTCACCACCTTCGTCGACTTCGTCATGTTCGTCTCTTACATCATCGTCATCATCGTCTTCATCCTCATCCTCATCCTTATCGTCTTCATCGTCGACATTAGAGGACTCGGAGGAAGACAAAAATTACAACGAGAGGCGTAAGAAACAGCCACTAACGCCGAGATTGAGGAAGGAAGATTTCAGGGGGCCGCCTAACAACTCCAGAAAGCGGCCGTGGGCACCTGAAATTATACCAATGGACTTACAAAAGGAAATCCAGGGCGCCGAAGCGCAGCGGAGGCCGACCACGCCCTACTGTGATACGGCCACAACTAGAAGAAAACAGTATATGAGTTTAAACTCCCCGATGGAAAAATCCTCCAATACCCTCAGGGATATGTACATTACGCTCCCTAAAAAACGGGGAAATGTAACGCGAAAAAATCAGGATTAGGTTTAACATTATCTAATAAAACCGATTATACTAGATTTTTAGATAATCCAATTAACTAATAGATATAATATAAAATCAATTAAAGGCACGAGTAATTAATTTCCGAATCATTATTTTTTGTTTCAGGGTATCTACAGCGAGATCCCAATCAAATAGAATTTATTATTGTTACTATTTTTTTTATAACTTATAAGGAGCATATATTTATTTTGTATTTATTAACACATAAAAAACGAGTCTCAAGTTATTCACCCGAAAACCTGCCCTGATACGTTCCTCCCTCCGAATCACGTACCCTAAGCCTCACAAATTTCCTGCATAAAAAATCAAAACGCGAAAAAAGTAAGACGGAAGGAGACGGAACATTACAATATATATATTTTTAATACGTTTATTGACCAAAAAAGTTTTTTTTTACAAAGTATTCGTATTTTTCTTCAATAAACAAAAGAACGCTGTTACATTTTTTTAAACATACATTATCGTAACGCGTCGATTTAACGCAGTCATACAATATGGAGCTTAATTACATAAGGACTAATTATTTTATATTAGGAGTTACATTTGTAAACACTCTTCTGTCGGATCTTAAATATTATTTTATCAGAATAAGTTGGTGAGAAAGAAAAACTTGACAATTATACTTGACAATTATATTCTTACAGTTCAAGGGGGGTGAGGCAGAAAATTAGGGTTTGATGAGTTTAGGAATCTTTACATTTATTTACAGAGATTGATAAGGATGCCATGAATATACATTCGATAGCTCGAAACATACATTACAAACTTTTTTTTTTAGTGATTGTTCTTGTCTTGCTGTTACTGTTATTACCCGTATTGTTAAACATTATTAATTTAATTAGGCTTATTAAATGGTCAATTCAGGCTATGCAATCCACCAGTATTTTTGCGTATTTTTTCGATGATTAACTTTACTATCACGCAATGGTAGTGCCATATTACGTCTCCAGTGAGGAGCATCTTCCTGACTATCAAGATTTGCCTTATATAAAATTGTTTTAATGCCAGCTTTCCTTTTTATATGATAAATTATCGGAATATTGTTTTTCTCTTGGATGTCATTTTTTTCATCTAAGTATATGAAAGCTTCGGAGGGAATAAAACCCGTTTTTAGTATTTTTTGGAAATATAATTCGTTAGGAAAAAGTGTGCTAGATATTAAACTATTTTCTTTTATTTTTATTGTTTGAGCATAGTGATTTCTCGTTAATTTCAACACTTTGAAATCTATGCGACGAATGTTAGCTAGGTCGTATATTTTTTTGTTTTTTATGAATTTTGAGTTAAGACAGGCTCTTAAACACTTTCATTCAAAAATTCTAAACTTTTCCATCATTGAAGCTGAGATGCTGTACCATATCGGGCAACCGTATTTGAGGATTGGTCTTATTAATGCTTGATAACATAAAATTTTTTTTACTATGGAGGTGTTTATTATAGAATAATCTTTTTATTTCCAGAATGTGTTTTTAGCTTTAGCTAGTTGAATTTCGACGTGTTGTTTATAATTTAATTTATTATCAATATTGACACCTAGATATCGTACACAGTTTTTATGAGGTATAATTTCTCTGTCGATTAATTTTGCTCTAATTACAACGGATTTACAATGCTGTCTTTCTGCTACACATAGTGCGCTTAATTTTGGATGGACAAGGATAGTTTCACATTTTGAGGCATTAATTTTTAATTTCCATTTATTATAATACTTATTTATATTTATAAAAAGTTCCTGTAGTTCAGATTTAATTTTTTTTTGTTCTATCACATGTAACGTAGATTATCAGATCGTCAGCAAAGGCTATAGAGCGTTTATAGGACGACGCATTTAAATTAAAGAGATTTAGGAGATCGCTATTGAATATATTGAAAAGAATTGGAGAATTTACAGTGCCTTGTTGTAAACCATTTTCTATATAACAAATTTTTGACGCGGTATGATTGCCATCGAACATGATAAAACATTCATTCGAGATCATATTCCAAACTGTTTTAATTAAGAAAATGAGGAAATGCTTTTGAATCATTTTATAGATAAGACCTTCAGTCCAAACCGTGTCAAAGGCTTTTTCGAGATCTATTAGACAAGCTGGTACACGTTTTTTACAATTCATTGTCCAATAAATATCCGACGTTAATTTATTTATTGCATGAATTGTTGAATGTTTGTGGCGGAAACCGAATTGATTTTCAGGAATTCTATTAGTTTTAGTACAAAAGGAAGCTAATGAAATGTTAATCATTATTTCGTATATTTTACTGATATTGGGGAGGAGGCTTACCGGGCGTAGATTAGAGGGTGAGGAGCAGTCTTTGTCTTTCTTTGTAGATTATTGTCAAGTATCACTTTATTTTGTCGGGGACATGTTTAATAATTATGTTTGGGATGCCATCCGGACCGGATGATTTTTTATTATTGAATTTTGATAGAATTATTTTTAATTTAGTATAATTTGTAAAATATTTAGTTTCAGGCGTAGTTTGAGTGGGGTCATCTGAGATATTTTCGTTTGAGAATAAAGTAATGGTTTTTTTTTCTTTTTCATCTTAACTTACTTCTTTTTTGAGTTCCTCTGTTCGTTTCAAGACTATACTGTTAAGTTTCGTGCTACCTAAATGTTTATTTTGAGTGTGAATTTTGGAAAAATGAGTACCTATTACATCTAATTTTTCAGTGAGATTAGATATAATAAAATTGCCTTCATTATCTGTATTAACCTTTCTAGGGACAAACCCGCTTCTAGTAACAGAGTGGCTTTCCTAGAAGGTAGTTTGAAGAAGGGAATGAGATTCGAGCCTTTAGGTCTAAAGATTTGGTTGATTTGGGAAAACATTTTAGATGTATCATTTTTGTGTATCTTTTTTACTTTGTTCGACCAGAATTGGATTATGGATTTGATGTTAATGAAGGCAAAATTTTTGTCTTGCGATATTTTTTTTTTTTTTTTTTTTATGTTATTTAACGTCGCTTTATTTATGCTTCCAATTATCAGTGCTAATCAGCGACGGAGGTCTACGATGTGTTTGAAAACAAAGCACACGTAGATTATTACAGCGGTGCTTGTGTCAATCGGCCGAGACCGGGATTTGAACTCGCATCACCAAGTAACTAGTCCATCGCTCTAGCGATCGAGCCATCGTAGGCCTCAAAAATTTCTAATTCTTTTCTTTTCCTGTAATTATAATTGCGTTTTATTTTATTTATTTGCGACAAAATATAGCTTTTATCTCGTTGTAGTTTCCTAATTTCATCATTAATATAACTTTCGCAAGAGTTTTTTCGTATTGTTTTAGGAACCAATTCATTAATTGCGGATTGGATGTCATTTTCGATTTGCTTTAAAGCTGAATCAATTTGATTATTTGTAAGATTGATGTTGTTATATAATTCTAGGCTGCAATTATTATCAAGGTATTTTTTAAGTTTTTTTACGTTTGTTTTTTTTTAAATTGTATGTGTGCGTTTCTATGTCAATTTCCAGGAGAAATTTGTCTAAGTTATTTATATTTATTTTCATCACTAGAGCATTGTGGTCACTATCGTAGTCAATAGTTTTAATTATATTTTGGGGAAGCTGGTTTATTATTTGTAAGCGTGTATCTACTAAGCAGATATCTAGGAACGAATTTCCGCTAGGATAAGAAGGGAGTTCGGAGCTCAGGAAATTTATTTTATAGAAAATGTTGTTATCTAGCCAGTTTTTAAGAAAGTTTCCTCGAGTATTGTTTATATGGTTTTTCCAGCTTACAAGTTTCGCATTGAGATCACCCGCCAATAAATAATATTTTTCTATTTTATCTAGTTGTAGTATATTGAAAATTTTCGCTAGTTCTTCGTTAAACTCCATTTGATGTCCAGCGTTTGCATAAGCTTATATTATAAATAGATTTTCATTAATGTTAAGTTTTGTTTTTGTAACAGTCGTTTCAAATCTTTTAAAAGTAGATATTCGTTCGTTAACTATGATTTTAAATTTTATTGGTTTTTTCGTTAATATAGCTGTTCCACCTCGTTGCTTTGAGTTGGGACGATCTTCACGCGTAATAGAATAGTTCTTAAAATATACTTTATGATATTTATTGTAATTTTGTTTCAGATAGTACTAAATCGAGAGTTTTTTTATTTAACAGACATAACAAACTAAATCTTCGTTGATTCGAAATTAAGAAATTGGAATAATTAAGGAATTAAGGAATAATTGATTGAAATTATTTTTAGATATTTAAGGGTTAATTTGTTATTATTATTAAGACCATTATTAATGAGACCTAATTTGAGGTTAGCCATCTTCAATGCTATTGATTGTTATAAATATGGTATCTATTCTTTCGTCTTATTTTTTAACTAGTTCTTTCAATGTATTAAGTTGCGTTTGTTGTTCACTTAGCGCATTTAATATACTTTTTTTAAAGACTTCAATAACTTTTATTATGTCAATATGGGGTACAGTATTTATGGGATTCATGTTTTATAGTACTTGAGTAGTTATATGTTCGGGCGTGGATTGACTTTTGTCTTGTTTTAGAATATCAGAATATTTTAGATCAGGTGTGATTTTACGACTTATGTGGAAAATACGGGCATTTTTTGCTTCCTTCTGCTTATTAACTTTTCAGTAAATTTTTTTTGCAATTCAATAAGTTTAGGGCAGCCCTTGTAAGACACTGGATGCCCTTAACTTTTATAATTTATGCAGTAAATTTTGTCTTTATCGGTTACTCTGTTTTTCGAAATTTTACATTTGCCTGGACCGTGAAGTTCAATACATTTTACGCAACGATAATTCGGGTTACAGTTCTGTGAAGTATGACCTAGATACTGACATTTATGGCATTGAGTTATATTGATTTTTCTAATTTTATCCCATGTTATAAAGAAATAAGTTCGATATTTCATTTTCTGTAAATGACCGATGTTACTATTAGGGGATACTTGAACAATAAAGATTGAGAGGAGAGAATTGTCAGACATGGATTTTCTGGTTGCAAAACGTGAAACTTTTATAAATTTAATGTCGGGTATCTGTAGGGCTTACAATTCATTAGGCACTTCGGTTTCGGTGCAGCTAAGGTCGAGGTCTTTTAGTAAAAATGTATGGGGTTTTTCCGATTTAGGGGTAAAAGTATAGAAAGCTGTTTTTGCCTTTACTAAGATATTTTTCGCCTTATTATAGTCTATAAGATTATCTAAATATAAAATGTGTTCACTCTTGTGAACGACCTTAATATAAAAAGATTTAATATTAGTGAATCTTCAATTAGTTTTACTTCTTTCTTTCAGTTGCATCCATGTCGTTCAGATCTTCTTATGCATGCTCTTCTTCGTGGCATGATGAGACGTTGGCGAGGATATATTCTGCTTGTAAGATGTCGAATCTGTTTTTGGATAAGAATGAAGGTATCGAGATAGGTGAAACGACTTCTGGATTTAACGAAGCATGGTCTTTTAAATTATTAGCAAAATCATCAGCCATTGATTTTAATTCATCAATACTTGTTCTACTTTCAATGTGAGTTAAATAGATTTATTCTTTCCTTTTTGTTCTTTTAATTGGTTAGATGATTTTATTAACTTGTTGCTTAATGTATTTTTAGTTAGTTTAGCTTCACTGAATTTCAAAGCTAGATTTTCTATATTTACGGCTTTTCTCTTATGCGTTTTTATCATCGTTCCTTTTAATTCACTCGTAGAGAATTCAGATCCACTCTTTTGACTATCATTCAGTCTGAAACTTCTTTTTAATGAACCGGACAGAGTCTGAACTAAGTTTGTTTTACTGATGTTAACACTTTCACCAATTTTGCACTAGAAGACACTTGAAAAAGCACTCATTTCTAAAAATCTGTACACTAATCACATTTTAACGCTTATTTTGATGTCATTCAAGCCTTTTTGAAAATATACATTTGGGCGAGGACTTCAGAAGAGCTTCCACATTCCATTTTGCCGAAAATATATGCACTAATGCTTTTTGTGGTACTTATGATGAATGCCATAGTGCTTTTTTGCTGAAATTAAATTTGAATGGTGACATCAATACAAAAAGCATAAAAATAGTGGTTTTTGGTATTCTCGAATAATAAGAATATTTTTTAAAAAATTTTCAAAAGAGAGATTACATCTTGTAAAAGTATATCTTTTCATCGTTCTGTTAATTTTTTTGGTACAACCGATATTTATTTTTACTGATAAATGCTTTACATAAGCACCTTGTGTCCTCATGCGAGCCTGGTCAACTTCTACCAATAGACTTGTTCTGTGAACCGAAAACACGGAATAAACTTTGAGGCTGCTTTTCCAAACAGGGATTCGGTACTTTGCACTTCTTTATAGATAACCTAAATGCCGAGAAAATGATAAAACTTTATAAAAATATTTTATTACCATCTGCCAAATGATGGTACATGAGAAAAAATGAAGATAGGATTCTGCAGGAGGACAACAATCCTAAAGACCGCAGTAGGCTCTGTACTGAAGAAAGACTCAATTTGGCATCACTACATTGGACTGGCCATCGCAGTCGCCCGATGCAAACCCTATTGAAAATGTGTGGGCATATATTAAACAGAAGCTTCGTGAAAGACGTGCACACACTTTGAAGCAGTTGTCTTACAAAAATCGTCGGATCTAGAGATTGTTGCCACTAGAATATACCATCAAATTAGGAAAAGCACGCCTCGGAGATGCCAAGCCAGTGTCGACGTCAGTGGTGACTGGACACACTATTTTTTTTTTTTTTTATTGAGCTTACCCAAGCCTATAAAAAGACTTATACAGCTGGACACACTATTGACCGAACTTCATGATCGCTTATAATGTGTACAATGTATATATAAATATAAAACTTTCATCAAATAAATTTTTTTATAAATTAACATGACCATGCTCTTACTTGATAAATATATATATATATATATATATATATATATATATATATATTTATTTATTTATTATAATATATAAACGAAAATTCTCTATTTTAATGACATTTACAACTTTTCTTTTAAATATGTTTTTCAATTTTTCGTACTTTCTCTGATCAATTGGAATAACTTTCATTATTGCATTTATTTTCTGGAATTTGCGATTTAAATTCCGTTTTCACCAAAAGCCACTATGATATTTTAAATATATGTATAAAATATATACATACGCGGGTGGTTCAATAAGTACCCGTGTTAGAAATGAACACACCATTTTTTAAAAAAATTTTTTTAATTTGGTAACATAGTCCCCTTTTAGAAAGATACTCTCCAACCGTTCTGGCCATTATTTGAACCCCTTCAACAAAAAGAATTTTTTAAACTCTCCAAAATAAGCCTCTGTCTCGGCGATGACTTCCTCGTTTGAGTCCTCGTTTGAGTAAAATTTTTTTTCCGCGAACCATTTCTTCGTGTTAAAGAACAAAAAGAAGTCGCAAGAATCCAGATCGAGTGAATACGGGGGTTATAGTAACAATTAATAACACAATTCATGCAATTTAGTGGCGACAACTCCAGATGAACATGCAGATGCGTTATTGTGATGAAACAATACCTTCTTTTTCACTAAATGTGTCTGTGTCTCCTTCAATTTTTTATCGATACGGTCCAATAACACACTGTAGTATTTTCCACTCATAGTTTTCCTTTTTCTAAAAAATCTATCAAGATAATGCCCTTCGTATCTCAAAACATCGTCGCCATGACCTGCCCGGCCGACGGAACCGTCTTCGCCTTCTTTGGAGCAGATTCACCGCGAGAAATTCATTGTTTTGATTGTTTCTTAGTTTCTGGTGTTTAATGATGAATCCAGGTTTCATCAACGGTGACAACTCGACGCAAAAAGTCTCCCGGATCTCGCTTAAATTGTTCCAAACACTGCTTCGAAGTTAACAGCCGCTTCCGCTTGTTGTCTACCGTGAGCAATCGTGACAACCATTGAGTCGACAATTTTTTCATAGCCAACTTAAAACTTTAAACTAACCTATCAATCAGTTTTAACTTTGTTTTGATGTCGTTCGTTAGATGACAACACACGATAATAACACCAACTTCCTTAAGGAACGCCCTCTGTCTTTAAACACGGATACTTATTGAACGACCCTCACATATATAATGTACTTGAAAATGATTCTGAATTCTCTGGAGTAACTAAGTCAGATTTTTGTACATATTTTTGTATGCAGCTAATTCCGTGTAAGACGAGTCAGAGCTTCGTGGATCCGTTTTAGGGAGCAGCGAATTAATTTTTCTCTCGTGTAGATCATATATTTTTTTCTAAAACTTTAATATCGAACGGCGAAGTTGAAAATTTTATCCGAACAATTTTATCCAAAATGTTGCTGTAACGGTATAAAAATAAATCACTTTTGCATCGTATTATCACTGGTGATGAAAAATGGATTTATGATGTTTATTACTGTGTTTTTTTTATTGAAAGACATTTTAGTTTCATCAGCAAATTCTGTCTGCATGTATTACAATTTAGTGAGCATAATAAACCGAGTTCGGCGTCGACTTCACATGACATGCGCGTGCGAAGTTAACCATCCTAGCAGTCAGTTCCATTAGCGACCGGTAGGCGGCGTCATTAATTATGTTTAATTAATATCAACTTAAAGTAGTCAGCTTAAACTATTCATGTCAAGATAACTCATTTAAATGGTCTTTTTCTGATGTGGGAAAATCTGACTCTCTCTCTCTCTCTCTCTCTCTCTCTATTCTACTATAAGATACTTGTATGCCAAATCATACTAATACTAATGTATAAAGACAAAATGTGTTCGTGTTTTTAGACGTGAAAAAAAAATACTACCGAAGAGACTCTGAAATTTGAAATGCATATTGTACACAGAGCGAAAGAAAACGTTAGCATTACTAGATTAACTTTGGTAAAATTTTTATCGAACTCGTCACATTGGCCTTACGGTGGACTCACATATTTTTAACTTGAGTTGTTTGTTATAGAAAACACACCATACTCCAATCAAGTAACATTAAAGCGCTCGCGCGTGCGCCACCGCGCCTTGTGCTCGGCTCCGTCGTCCGACCCCTTACCTCACCGCTAGCGTCACGACCAGCTTCGCTTGCCCGATTACTCACGATCAGCTGATGAGCCAACGATGAAGGGATAGACCGAAGCGTATTGTATAATGCAAAGGTCAAATAATTTATGTACATAGTATTTTAGAAATGCTTTTTGATGAAATTCTTTTTTTTTAAGTTAGAATAATGTTAAATTCTGCTACACATGTTTACATACATATGTTAAAATATCAGTAGAAATTAAAGACTCACCATTTGATAAAGTATTTCTTTAAAATTTAAACAAGCAAAGGACGTTTGACACTTTCATATCACGTTTGCATCTTTCATTTGTAATCCAAATGCCAAAGTTGGAAAAAGTTAATTAGAAATAAGAATAATATTATAATTAGACTTAAGATAATAAAAAAAACCATTGTTTGAATCTCTTAATGTATGTAAAAGTACTTAAAAATAATTTAATCTTTGATTCATACTATGATATCATTTCGTGTCAAAAATAACTTTGATATTATCTAATAATGCAAATAAATTGTAGTGACTTTTAAATAATTTTATTTGTATCATTAAATAAAATTTATTAATAAGTATTTCAAGATAGTGTTGGGGAAGGGTTGCGTTGGTGTCAGGATACACAATTAAAATTTTTTATTTTGAATTACTTTAATAATATTAACTATATTTAAACAAAACTATTACAACTAAAAACTACGCTGACTTCTAGCCTCCTCTTGGTCTTTTCTTAACTAGACTTGCATATGAAGTAACTGCTGTTGAAGCGTTGATATATCTATGGTGTCCTCTGCCATGGCTCCTTCTCTCAGATATCTCTTCTTCGTGGGCGTGATATCTATCCCACTTCTGAATTGTTGGGGAACGGTTGTGTTGGTGTCAGGATACACAATTAAAATTTTTTATTTTGAATTACTTTAATAATAATAACTATATTTAAACAAAACTATTATAAATAAAAACTTATACAGTATACACACAACAATACAGTATACAACACTTTTTCTTCTCCTTTCTCTTCGTACTCTACTCAACACCTCGCTTTGTACCTTCAAGTACCTGTACTAGTCCGAGCCTGCATAATTGCTTCTATTCCCGCGGTTTTCCGACGCCCTGTCTCATTAGCACTTGTGTTCTCAAACGCACGCACACCGTTATCCATACCGTTTCTTTCCGAAGTATTCACGCATCGTACCATATTTTTCTCTAACATTCGGCCATCCTGAAGCACGTTTACAATTTTACATATTAGAAACTTTTATTAAAAAAAAACTATAATATTCGCAATGCTATATAATATTATATCGTATATGGATTTACACATTTTTCGTTTTACATTTAGTACACGCCGTAATAATGAGTCACTTTACGCTTTCGTTCGCTTCTTCTTACATTATTTTGATCTATGCATTCATTCTTGCATTGTAAATTTACTTTAGTGCTAATTAAGTTTTGTTTTAATTTGGACTCTGACGGTTTCTCTTCACAAGGCATTTCAATTTAATTTTCATTTTCTACATCATAACCTCCTTTCTAAATTTTCATTTGAGCTACATACGTAGTTGTCGCTCGCGAATTTGCCGTATTTCTTGAGAGTTTTTAATTCTATATGTGTCTGAAGGTAAGATCTCTACAACGACCATCGGCCCCTTAAATTTCGATTGTAATTTACAAGATTCGCATGTTGATATTGCATTTGTTTTAATATATATTATATCGCCTAAATTGTATTTGACATTTTTGAGACGTCCTTTATCATATTTGGCTTTATTTACGCATCATACCATATTTTTCTCTAACAATAGTTTTTAGTGAAAATTGTTTTCGCAGTACAACAAGTTGATTAAAAAGCTTAAGAATTATAAGAATGGATTCATTTATTTTGTACTGCATCTCTTGTTAGATTTATTTATTATTTATGGTATGTTCATTTTATGATAGATTATTGTGTGCATTCAGATAGCTTTGTAACTCCCTTTTTATTGGCGCAGAATGTGTATAAACTTAGAAAGCATATTAGAAATGTTTGTACATAAATAAATAGATAATAACTGGCATCGCTTTCCCATTTTTGCAAATATACAGAACGCCTGTGAATAATTATAATGTTAAACTAGGTAGCAATGTATAAAATGAATAATTATTACCGTATTATTAATTCAGTATTCATCGTCTAACACGTGTAATGTTCTACGATAGAGTAATAAATTGGTATTTGCAAGCGTACAAAAAATAATATATCTCTAAATTTAAATAGTAGAAAAGAAAACCTATTGGTAGAAAGAAATTGTAGAATCGTAGTAGTAAGTTGCATCCATGAAAAATAGAATAATCAAAATAATAATTTTATTTGTATGAATTTTATTCAGCGCATCATTCAGATAGGCATTCATATATTTTGATACTAAGATATCAATAGATTTTTTATGTAAGTTTTTTGTTTGGGATCTGTAGTATGGAAAACTTATCTATTGCAAACATCAAGTGTATGTCTTTTATATATGCGTATTGCTTATATAATAACTCAAACAGAGTAAAAGGAAAGAAGTGAGAGGTGAAAGAATGAAAGAAAAAGGAAGGAGAAAGAAGAACTAAGAGAACGGAAAAAAAGAGAAGACTAAAAAGAGGAGGCGAGAGAGGAAGTGAAAGAATGAAAGGAAATGAGAAGGAGAGAGAGTGGAAAAAACAGGAAAGAGAGAAGTGTGTATCGTGCGTGGAACATGGTGTCTGTGTAGCGTTTTTCCGGGCGAGATCGTCGAGCCAGCAACGATGGTACACGGTTCGTACCAGATGCGGTACTCGTGCCGAAATCTTGCGCTACAGAAAAATACGATTTCAGGTAAGTCGGGACAAGTTCTAGGGGAAGTTTCGTGTTGGACATATTTTTCTACCGCTCGAAATCAAACGTAAGATGTATATTATTTTTTTTTTTTTTTAATAAATGCTTTTATTCAGAAAAGTTATGTACATATACAGTATGGTGAAAAAACATACCAAAAACCCAAGAATACATATTCTCGCTTATAAAATGATGGTATAGATACAAGGACCACACTCGTTACATTAAGCTTAGAAATTTAATATATACATATAGACTTATAAATATAGTTGTCGCATATTACAATATTATTACTAAAATACATTGTGGCGCTAGAAAATTAGTTCATGCCTAGACGGAGAATGAAAAAAAAAACTAGCTATACTAACATAACATTTGAGACAAGGAAAAGAAAAAGAGGAGAATAGAAAAGAAGAGCAGATTATTATAATCTTACTTATATTTAAATTTTAGCATGGATTTAGCATCTCTTGCCGTAATATCTGTTGAGAATCTCAGTGGCATTTTGTTGGTATATTGATAAGACACATTTGTTGCTGTTTCTTCTAGGTATGTGATAAATAATGGGGGTACCATTGTGATTCATTATATAATTATTTTTATCGAGTGTTTTAAATTCGTTTACGGTTGCGTAACCTTTGTTTATTGTTATTTCGCCTTCTGTCGGGTCTATCTCGTAGATTCTTTTAAGCAGATGATTGTTAACGTTCGCTATTGATTTAATGTAATTTCTGATTAGTTTAATTATAAATACATCGATCCTGATGATTTTTACCTTATTGTATTGTTTAATGTTTGGGATCCATTTTTTAACAGGATCTGAGTAGACGCGGTAAAGTTTCAGGCATCGTCTTAGCATATTTCTTTCGAATATTCTTAATTTCTCCATTAAATTCGGGCTGATACTGAACCATGTGGGGCATGAATAGGTTAAAATCGAATTTATTAAGCTTAAGTACGTAATGACCTTTGTCTGTTGGTTGATTGTTGTGCAATAAATGTTATATATCTTATTAAAAGACTTATTTGCTTTATGTAATTGTGTATTTACGTGTATTGTGAACCTGAACAAGTCGTCTAGTTCGATGCCTAAGTATCTTTCATGCCTTTTGTGTGGTATATTTTCGTTGTTATCTTTTATGTTCAAGGTTGTACAGTTATTTTTGATATTCTTAGGCGTTCTGTTGTTAATCGAGTTACGAAACCAGATAGTCTCGCATTTACTGGAGTTTATAGTTAGGTTCCAGTTACTGTAGTAAATTTTAACTTTGTTGTATAATGACTGTAGCTTCGATTCTGCATGGGCTATAGTTTTAATAGCTGTGTATATTATGAGGTCGTCCGCGAATGCTATTGAATATGAGTTTTTATCTATATGGCGATTATTTATCTTTAATACTTCACTGTTAAAAATATTGAAAAGAGTCGGTGAGTTTACGGTTCCTTGTTGTAGTCCTCTTGCAATCTTGTATATGTCTTTAATGAGTCTTTGAAGTTGAAGGTTATGTGGAATTTTTTATTTGTGATTATGTTGTAGATAGATTTAATTAAGTGTAATGGGAAGTTATAATTACTGATTTTATAAATTAATGCTTCAAGCCATACATTATCGAAGGCATTTTGTATATTTATGAAGCATGCGGCTATAAACTCGTTATTAGCCATGTGCTTATTGGTGTTTGTCAGTAGTAAGTTGATAGCATGTGTGGTGGAGTGATTTTTTTTAAGCCAAATTGGTTCGGGGGTATGATTTTGTGGGTGTTGCAGTGATTTGTAATGCTTCTATTCAAGATTCTTTCGAAGATTTTACTTATGACTGGTAGCAGACTAATGGGCCTTAGGTAGTTAAGTGTGTTCGCTTGGTTTGGTTGTTTTTTTTAATATTGGGAAAAGTGGCTATTGTTTAGTAGGTTATTAAATAGTATGGTGTATAGTTTTATTATGTGCTTTGGGAGGTTTTTTAGTACTATGTTTGGTATTTTGTCTATAGCAAATTATGATTTGTTGTGCATCTTTTTAATGAGCCATGATGTTTCTTTATAGTTGGTAAAAATTTTTGATGCATTATTCCTTGGGTTCGATGCAGGGTTGCTAGTATTAAATTGTGTTAACGCTGGTAATGTTTTAAATTGATTTTTTAATAGTACTGCTTTGTCATTAATTGTCTTGTAGTGTGGCAGTGTGAGTGTACCGTTCAGTGAGTTTATTTTGTGAAAGTTTAAGCCTTTAATGCTTGTTATGATAGAGGGATTATTAATGCAAAAAGTGTTATCTATATTTATGAAGTGATTCGTGTCTATATCATTTAGTTTTGTGTTGTGGTTTTTAATGAATACCATTCGCTTTTATTTATTATGAGGTGGTCTATATTATTGTTTTTATTTCTTCTGAATAGTTTATTTATGTTGGGAAAAAAACTTGCTGATTCTTTATAATTTATTTTGTTTAAGGTGTTATTCCATTTTTTGTTAGCTTCCTTTTTAAATTCTATGTTGATTTGATTTTTGATTATTGATAACGCATTATTTAAACTAAGTATTTCTGCTAAGTCTGAAGTATTATTTCTTTTTTTCCGGTTGTGTATCATAGATAGTATCCTGCTTTTGTCTTTGTGAAACTTCAAGATTTTCTAATTGATTAGTCTAGTGGTAGCATTATATTCTTTTGCTTTTGGGGCCATGATATTTATTGCTTGGCTAATATTCTTTTGCAGTATATCTATGTACTGATCAATTTCGTCATTGTTAAGATTTATATATTCATTTCTTTGTAAGTTACAGTTTAAATTTATATATTTATTAAATTTTTTCGAATTTATGTTTTTTATTATGGTTTATTTTTCAGGCGGGACTAAGCTTATGGCCTTATTTAGTAAGCCTGTTACTTGGATTGCTTTGTGGCCACTGTCGTAATTAAGTGTTTTTAGGAATTTTTCTGTGGTAATTAAATCATTATTGATCAGCGCTAGGTCAAGAAATGCCTGAGATCTTACAAAAGTTGGTGATTCAACAATTAGTGTTTGTAAATTGAAATTAGCTTGATAGCGTTTAATCCATTAAAGTAAGTCACCACCGTGGCTATTACAAGTTTTGTCTCCTAGTGAGATGTGCCTTGCATTACAGTCACCTATAATTATGTATTTGTTGTTTGGATTGAACAGTTTAAGTTTGTTACAGAGATGTACAAGATCATCGCTTAACCTATTTTTATAGTTATAAGGCGCGTACATGCTTATTATGTAAAGTTTTTCATTGTTTGTTAGGTTAATTGTTATGATAGTGGATTCTAGATTATTCAGGGTGAATTGTTTATATATGACTTCATGTGGAATATTATTTTTTATTAGTATTGCAGTGCCACCATCTGCATCGCTAGTTCTGTCGTTCCTGTGGATTATATAATTATCAATTGTTAATTTGTGATGGGTGTTTAATTTTGTCTCGCTTAGTGCTAGTACATCCGGATTGTGCAACTTTAAAAATAGGCCTAGCGAGAATCTTCTACTGTGCGTTTTGATTGAATTTACATTTATTGCTATTATTTTTATAGTGTTTAGCTGCTCGGATCTGTTAGACTTAATGCAAATACTTGCCATTATAGCTCTACATCTATGTATGCCGCTAAAGTGTCTATTTTATCTGCGTTTGATTTTAGGTATGACATGAATTCTTGCTTAAAACTAGTGAATAAAAATTCTATTTCTCTGCTTAATTTGGAGGTTATTCCTGCTAATATTCCATCGATGTTCGGTAAACTTGTTGTGGTCTGCTCTGGAGTATGTCTAGGTGCTGAGCTGCTTGCAGCTATATTTGCATATGTGTCTGCTCTTGTTACTGGTGGTGAGGAGTATGAATGAGCAATGTTGTTTGGTATAGGTGGTGTTAATCTATATAAAATATTGTTTGTGAAAGCTGTTCTATTATTTTCGGCTTGTTCTTTCTGTTTCATTATAATATTTAATTTTTCTTTATAAACTGGACATCCTTTAAAATTTAATGGGTGACCTTTGGATCCACAGTTTATGCAGTGAACTTCATTGAAATCAGTTTTTTGTGTTATCGTACACTCACCTGGCTTGTGTGTTATTAGGCACTTGCAGCGTCTGCATTTCATGCTGCAATTAGAAGCTACATGCCCGAGTCTCTGTCAATTCCTACACTGAGTAATAGGGTTTTTTCTCAGTGACTCCCATCTTATGATTTGATACAAAGTCATTTTGATATTAGATAAGTCTTTAGTCTCACTGTCATTCAAGCACTGTACAATGAAATTTTTTATTTATTTTATTTTCATTCCTCGTTTTTAGTGTACTTACTTTTAAAAATTTAATGTTTTTGGAATTCAACTTAGATAGTTCGTCGAAAACTTCACTTTCACTTGTATTTCTATCTAAACCTTTCAACACAAATGTTTTGGGTTTCATTGCTTTTGGAGTGAATGTGTAGAACTGAATATTCTTTTCACTTAATTTATATTTTATTTCATTATAATCATCTGAAGATTTAGTTATTATGTTTATTTTGAGTGTATTGATACTTTTTAACGCGAATTCATTTACCAGCCTGAAGCTTTGCTGGTTCGCCAAAATGGCATCGATTCCATACGACACTAAACTGCCGCGCGCTCCATTCTGCTGACTGGACGCTATTTTGGTGTCCATTCGTTCATTTGTGCTGTTGCAACTCACTGGGGTGCTTGTGTCCTTGGCTGGGCTAACTTGGATGCTTGTATTTTTTTGCGACTGATGCTTTTCTTCTTTGTTGTTGATATTATTTTCAATTTTGTTCAACTTCAATTTTTGGTTTGAGTGGTTCACCATCGTGAGCTCGCTCCTGCTTTTTACATTTTTGTACATACCTGCCATTACGGAATTCTTCCCTTCAGAGAATATTTTCCTTTTGGTAGGTTTTATTTTTGGCTCGATGTTTTTGTCGGAGAACAATGCATTATAGCAATGTGATTGTCTATTTTTGTATTTATTTGTGATGCTGATTTTGCTGGTGAGTGGCTTGGTTGCCCACGCCGATGGTGCTAACGCCAACTATATAAGGGACGCGTATAACGATGTTACCTGTTCAAAGGTTGGAACGGAACTATGAGATGTATATTATATATATATATATATATATATATATATATATATATATATATATATACATATATATATACATATCATATATCATATAACATATCATCATATTATATTAGTTAGTAAAAACAAAGCGTGTTTATGTCTGTAAACGATAAGCAAAAAAACTACTCAAAAGATTGTTCGGAATTTCAAAATATATATTCTATATTATCTTCGGAAGTACATAGGCTATGTTTTCTTATGAAAACTTATCTTTCATGAATAAATTATGTTTGCATACATTAAAAGCAGCGTATTAAAATTTGGTGGGGATAATTAACCGAGTTCGGCATCGAATCCAATGTCGTACGCGTTGTAAAGTAGTATTGTGCGCGTGTGCAGTTAACGGTCTTAGCAGCTCACTTAATTTGTGACGACAAATTATGTTTTTGTTTTTACACATTATTATTATCGTCCAAGTGACATAGAGTAAATTTTTTTTGATATTGAACAAAAGAAATGATGGCAAAATAGGAAGTTACTTAACCACAAACTTTAAAACTATATATATATATATATATATATATATATATATATATATATCGTAAGTCTAAAAAGCTTAGAATATTGTTAAAAGATTCTTCTATAGTAAATCGTATATTTTGATTAATACTGTTAAAAACTGGAAACGTATTATTAATTAAGTTTTGAGATATTGCGTTTAAGATATCATCATGGAGGTCTACGATGGCTCGATCGCTAGAGCAAAGGACTAGTAACTTCGTGATCCGAGTTCAAATCCCGGTCTCGGCCGATTGACATAGGCACCGCTGTAATAATTTACATGTGCTTTTCTTTACAAACACATCGTAGACCTTCGTCGCTGATTAGTACAAGTATTTGGAAGCATAAATAGAGCGACGTTAAATAACATAAAAAATAAAGATATCATCTAAATATCAGTAATAAGTAGGTACATCAAAACTTAATTTAGATATAGTTTCGTTCTCAACATCATTCATGACTATATCAGCTAAAGTAGGACTCATTGGGTTCCCCATTGTTGTACCAAAAACATGTTTATAAATCTTATTATTAAAACAAAAATAGTTATTGTTTAAAATAAATTTGACTATATCAATAAATTCTGTACAAGTAAGATTTGTTTTAAAATACATATATTACCAAAGTTTTTCAAGAGATTTCAAAATTAAATTTTCAGGAACATTAGTAAACAAACTCACAACGTTTAAACTAATTACAACATAAGCTGTAGGAATTTTTTCTTATTTAATTTGTTAGAAAAAGATAGTACGTACAGTAAATATAAGAATTTATTAAAAGTTTCAGATATTTCATAAGTGGAAGAATTTCTTGCAGAAACAATGAGTCTTATTGGGAAAATGAATAAATGAATGTAACTAGTGGTTGCTGCGGTCTAAAATTATTTTATTTTAAAAATGTTTTTGCGATGTTTCAGTCCGATTCACATTATCTTTTTCAAACACTACAAATAAATTGAACCAAATTAAAAATTTATAAAAAAAATAATATTTTTTTAGAAGATATAGACATTGCAAATAGGTACACTTATAATATAAATAAAAATTAAATAAAGATTTATTTAATTTTTAAACAAATCTTTATTTTCTAATCTATCTTTTCAAACTCTCTCTCTCTCTCTCTCTCTCTCTCTCTCTCTCTCTCGTTCTCTCTTTCACTCACTTTCTCCGTCTTCTCTTGCAAAATGGTTGTGTATGCCAAATGATACTGAACATAAGTTGTGATGACAAATTATGTTTTTGATTTTATACGTTATGTTATCTTCATAAGTGACATAGGCTATGTTTTTTTTTAGTTCAAACAAAATGAAATGATTGCTAAATAGGGTTCATTACCAACAACCTCGAAACTACGTATATTATATACTATTATATATATACTAGCATCCTCCATCTCGGCTTCGCCCGAGATAATAATTTAAACGATTTCAAAAACAGTTCAATAATATATAAGTAAAATGTATATTATATGTAACAATCTATATTACTATAAATAATTTACCGTAATTTACCTATCCTCGCTGCATCTTTCGTTGACCATTTTATACAATATATGTGTGTGTGTGTGTGTGTGTGTGTGTGTGTGTGTGTGTGTGTGTGTGTGTGTGTGTGTGTGTGTGTGTGTGTGTATGTGTGTGTGTGTGTGTGTGGGATTGGGGATGAGGGTGGGTATGTGTGATAGTTAAGCAACGGAATTTAAGTATAATATAAGCTCTTTATTCACGTAATGACAGAAATGAATTATAAGCAACACAATACAATACGCGCAAACACAATACAATCAATTAACACGGAAGTGTACATGTGCACTATGCAGAGGCCTCAAAAGAACTGTCCACTCCTGTCCCTATCACTAAGGGCTTCACTCTCATTCTACTTCCACACCCACGCATTTTTCCTCCTGCATTCCTACATTTACAGCCAGCCCGGGTCAAACCCGTTAGGCGCACGCACCTTCTTGACAAGTCCTGTTGGGAGGATCACAAGTATACCCATGCACATAACGCACACTATCTCTCTCTCTGTCTCTCTTTCTCTCAACCCCACAATCGGCCGTTCCTGACTCACCACCTGACCTCAGGTGACTTGCACTTGCAATACGCTGAAAAATATCATTTGTATCACTCATTATGTAGACATACTTTAGACAACCAAATCATTTCCTTATAACTTTTTAAATGAAGAATTACAAAATAACATCGATATACAAACTTGCACATTCACACAAACATACACACCTATCATAGCTGCTTACGAGCACAATATTCAAACATTTACGCTTTTACTTTACGCACTATCGCATATATAAACACCACACTGTACATTATTCTTGAGTGACATTCCCTTCATCGTGACTGGCAAATAGCAGGTCGTCTATAAAGCCTTGCCATGGCTTTACGAAGTCAGCTGATGTTGTGGTATACTGGGGTTCTTTCCTATTTTTTCGACCACGTATCTGTCCGTTGCCTTCGGTTCGCTTACTCGATAAGGTCCCAGAAATTTTATTGCCAGTTTCAATCCGGGCCCCTGCAGCGTCCTCCTTTATGGCTACAATATCACCAACCTTGTACTTCGGAGCTGGGTAGCGTTTTTCATTATAACTGAGCCTGTTTTCTTCTTGAATCTTTTTTATTTGCTCGCACGCGGAAACTCGAGCTTCTTCTCGGCCTTGCTCGAATTCGTCTCGCTGACTTTCCTCAATCAGATCCTCTTTGCGCTAAACTGCCGTCGTTCTTAGCGTTGTACCGAAAAGCAGTTCATACGGAGATCTACCTATTGATCGTTGCAACGTGTCATTCAATGCGTGCTGCACACGGCGTAGATACTTGTACCACTTTTTTGGTTCCTCTATGGCAATCTTAGAAAAAATCGCTTCAAGTGTTGCATTCACTCGCTCCACCTGACCGTTGCCTCTTGGTTTTCCTGTTGCTATTTTGTAGTGACGATTATTCTCCTTGCTGCAAAAATTTGTGAACTCTGTTGACGTGAAGGCCTGATCAGTAGCCTGATCGGTAATTATACAATACGGACTCCCGAAGTGTTGCTGAAGTATATTAAATTTATCTAGTACTTCGGTGGTATCTGTCGATTTTGTAGCAAATATCAACGTATACTTGGTAAATGCATCGACAATCACAAGTAGATGCATATAATTCTTGTTGCTTGTCGGTAGCGGCCCAACGTGATCCATGTGAAGAGTATATAACGGTGATTCACCTTTCAGTATAGGATTCAGAAACCCTTCAGCTCTCCCTTGCTTCTTTGATGCAAGAATGCACGTCACACAGTTATTAATATAATTTTTCACATGATTCTCCATGCTATTCAAAAAATAACCTTCTTGGATTCGATCGATTGTTCTTCGCGACGCAAAATGTCCAATTTCATGCGCTCTTCTTATCATCTCGTTCCGCATTCCACGTGGAACAACCAGCTTCTTCTTATTTTCTTCTATCAAGAACATTATTCCATTTACTTTGTAATAGTCTTCGAATTGCATTCAGGTAGTCGTCCTGGTTTTGCACTCTTTCTACTCTTTCGAAAAAGGGATTATGTATCAGTACTCAAGGCGTCCGCATGCTGCATGCGCTGTTCCGTCCAGTGTTCGATCGTGTAATCGAACATCTGCATGTACATGACCGAGCGTGTAAGTCTCGGCTTCATACATTGATTATCTTGAAAAGGGTAAAATTATCACTGGTCAATACTACGCAGATTTATTGCAACGTTTGAGCCACGAAGTGAAAATTAAACGACCTCATCTGGCGAAGAAAAAGATCTTGTTTCATCACGCTAACGCACAAGCACACACGTCAATCATTGCGATGGCTAAAATCAACGATATTAAGTTTGAGTTGATGCCGCACCGTCCCTACTCTCTAGACCTAGCCCTGAGTGACTATTATCTGTTTCCTAATCTCAAAAAATGGCTTGGCGGTAAGAGATTTGCGGACAATGAAGAAGTAATCGAAGCTGTAAATGGATATTTTGAGGACCTTGACGAATCAGTCTATAGAGATGGCATTACTAGACTAAAACACCGCTATGAGAAATGTATCAGCCTTGGAGGAGATTATGTTGAGAAATAAAAAAAATTCTTAAAAACGTTGTTTTTCTTGGTCGGGCCGGAAACTTGTCAATCCACCCTCGTATATATATACTTCACATACGGCTTCTACAGGGAAATATTGTAGTATCATGTACGTTCGGTTGAATACGATATCCCGGTGCCTCGGAACGATTTCTATGGAGAGATTCGTATTTGGATTGTAGAATAAAATAAAGAATAAAGTATCTCAAACAATATCTACGGGGATTTATATGTTCGGACGGTAACATATGATGTTCAGAAATCTCTAAATAACTTCTACGGGGAATATTGTATGAAGTCGATAAAAAATGATGTCCAGGTATATCAAGACGATTTCTACGAGATTTTAAATATTCAGAAAAATAGGGATAGTGGGCTCTTTTGGGACTAACTGAATACAGTCACGCCACTGACAATGTTTTAGGAGGCCTTGAAGCAGGATTTTGGATTTTCTTCTGCAGAAATATTATCATGGGTGAAATTATTTATAGGTAATATATTTTTATATATAGTGTATTTAAATATTTGATAAGTCAGTTCCGTTACTATGTAGAGCGAAGCCGAGACGGGGAATATTAGTATATATATATATATATATATATATATATATATATATATATATATATATGTATGTATATTTGAGTGAGATTGATAGCAAGTCAAACGATTGGCACGATTCGCACAGGCTGTAAGATTCAGTATTTTGAGAGATTAGAGATTTAAAAAGAACAGAAAAAGTAATAAATAGAATCAGAAAAAATAATGAGCCTCTAAACGAATAAATAGCACAAGATAGTAGTAGATATAGCAAACTAATCTTATAGAAATGATTCTCTACTCGAAGAACAATAAAGGCTTTCTTTATTTACTCACTGTTATTGATATATTTTCAAAATTTACGTCGGCCATTTCAGTAAGATCAAGAAATGGGAATGACATTACCATGGCTATGAAAAGATATGGCAGCATCATCAAATCTACAAACTGATTACGGAAAAGAATTTTATAATTCTCACTTTCAAAATCTCATAAGAAAGTATAAGATAAACCTTTATTCTTCACACGGTAATCTTAATGCAAGTATATATGAACCTTTTAATAGAACATATTTAATAGAACATAAAAAATGAAATGCGGATAAAATTCAGTAATCAGGAAAACTATAAATGGTTAAATATTCTACCAGATGTACTTGAAGCTTACAATTCAAGAAAACATTAAATAATATGAAAAGGGAATGAAAGCAAATGAAAAAGAGATAAAGAAGCATTTTACAGTCGAAAGGATGACTATCAGAAAAGCAAAATCCAAAGTTAGAGATCATGTACGAATAATTAAAATGATAAATATTTTTGAAAAAGGATATACCCAAACTGGTCAACTGAAATATTTACAATAACAAGAGTTGCAAAGAGTAATCCAATAATTTATCATGTTACATATTTTTATCATAAACCTATCTCTAGTGGTTTTTATGAGAGTGCAAAGACTAGATATTCTGAAATTTATCTATTTGAAAAATTTTCAATGAAGAGTAGAAATCGCGTATAGTTTCAGTGGTTAGGATTCAATAGTAAACATAATATAATAAATAAAAATAAAGTTTGAGATAATTATGATATAAGACAAATTAATAAAAGAATATGTAGCTTTTATTGTGACAATTAAAATTTTTTTCAAACATGAAATTAATATGGTTTTTTTAAGAATACATATATTAAATTTAAAACAATTTCCGCCTTTATAATGTAAAAATAAACATGGTTTATTTGCCGTATTTGCAAGATTTATGAAAGAGTCGTCCTTTAATCTAGCAACCGATAACTTTTGTGGTAAAAATGATCAATATAATGCGCTCAAATTCTACTATAATTTTTGCACCATATCTAGTTTTGACATCCTTCAGAACAGTTACCATGTATTGGTGATTTTTCTCCAATTTTGTACATTTCTTACTCGGCAGGAACTAGATCTCAGGAATTTTATTTACAGTGCCTAGATCAATTTTTTACATAAAAGAAATAATAATAATAAATACATGAACATTAGATATATATAATTCTTAATTATTTATAGATTAATTAATTTCTATCTTACCATGAAAATCAGTTTAGTCTTGATTTCTTTTGATTTTAGATGGTAGACAGTTTCGTTTTATTTCTTCAAAAGCTTGAATGATTTCTTGATAATGATCGGGCTGTTCATATAGGTCTTTCTCCATTTTAATTTTTTTCCCTTCTATTGAGCGTATCCCCTCTAGCATGTCCAAGCCTCTTCTCTCGTGTCACTCTATTTTTATTGGTGGTATTATCCCCACTTTCCTGTTTTACATGCAACTCCACACTCGTTACTCGAGAAACATTTGTGATTTAATTTCTTACTTCTTTTTCCTCAGCACTTATCCCCATCCCAATTGCTCTCTCATAGGTCTCTAAGTAGTGTTCTTCATATTCATCTCTCCCTCTCTTTGTCATCTTACTTGATCTAATATTTCCCCCTCAGTTTCATATGCAGCTTGCATCATCTGCTCTTCTATAATTCTACAATGTCCGCACGGTAATATATCTGTACTATTTGCCAATAAAAATATTTTATCTTAAAGCAATTTTTGTTGTTTTTCAGTATATAAATAATTTAGAAAGAATAATGAATTTCTTTACAATGATTGATTTTATACCCTTTTGCCTTTTTTACTATTTCTTCTCCGTCCACTAAAATGATATACATTTTGCTCCGTAAACCTCTAAATTCCAACACAATTTTTCCATTACATTCATCTCCTAGTTTTTTAAAATTAATTTAGGTATACCGTAATACTAATTATTTTCAGCATAAACAGAAGTATCAATGTATATCTTCTTTCATAATTTTATACATATCAATATCTTCCACTTCAAGTAGTAAACTATCGATATCAGTATATAGAAGTTTACAGTTTCCTTCCACTCGCTTTTTTACATAATAGTGAAAATTATAAACTATTTTTATATATTGGCTTGTTACATATCGACCTGTATACTTACTCATTAATCGTACATCTACGCGAGGTTGTTCTCGCTAAGAGTTATCGCTCGTCAATTAAAAGTTTTTAAAAGAGTTTTTCAAACTCATTCTTTGCCTGTTTTTTCTTTTTCGTATTCAACTCTATATAGGTTTAATCAATGTTTTTTACTCAAAACTCGCAATTCTATGTATCTTTTTTAACAAAAGATCAGTATCGAATGCCTGATTAAGTACTTAGTAATGAATTACATACCTTTTTTTTCGTTCAAACTAGTGAGCAGTTTCTTCTGATTTGAGCCTGGAGGTTACGATGATCTATACAAAATGTACATCACGATGATCGTCTTGAATTATCTAGATTATATACTATCTAGAAATATTTTAAAACTCATAAAATTAGTTCCTATGGCCGGGAACAGGCATTAAAGAGCACTTACTCCCATCAGCATTAAGGAAGATGCAACTCTTATCAATCTTTAATTGTAGTCCTGCTCTTACATCCCTTCGTAAATAGCAGTTTTGGCAACCATTTATCTAATTCAGTATCCTAGCATCACAATCTAGGATCATAACAATCAATAAATTTTTCAAAAAGTTACAAACAATTTATGTTGCAAAAAAGTGCCAAAACATTTACAAGTCTGCCATTTTTACCAAAGTTCAATTCATTCCTGTACTAATGGTAATTCTGAAGCGTTTGAGTAAGAATCACATCACGACGTAGTGTTGAAAGTATGGCATATTTGAAGCATTGATAGGCACTATTTCAACATTCATACATGCTTTTTTTCATACTATGAGTTTTGGAGAAGAGGTATGTAAGATTTGATATTTTGTGGAGCATACTTTCTATGTTTATGAAAAAACTAATAATTTTCTTCAAAGTCGAATCACAGTCCTTTTCTCGAAACTTTTCTACATGTGTAGAACAAGCTCATTAATATATTCCTTTTTTATGTTCCATTTCTGTAAATCCGTTGATAAGCAAACCGTATCACTCTGAGTTGTGAAATATTTAATAAAAGACAATTGCTCGTCATGTTTTCTGTACAGAAAACCGGAATATAAAATCAGACTGCACTTTTATTGTATTGTAAGCACGCTTTAATCTTATTTTTAAAGATCTTTTGTGCATCGCCTAAAAAGTTGAGAATGTCAACATACTTTAAATTTACTACAACACCTAACCTTGTTTGATTTTTAAATACAGATTAAGAATCCTGCCATTCCTCTTTTACTTCTAAAAGTTTAAACTTCCTCCATGCTGAAGGTGGCATTCAAGTCCTCCTTGTATGCATCAAAGATTAATTAAACAACTGGAACACTTTAGCTTTTTTCTGGAGAAAGATTAGATTTTTCCAATAATTACCCACACAACTAGTAACGGATATCGTCTTTACTTAAAATATCTACAGTTTATAAAATTCCACCAAAAAGTTGCATATTGCGTTCAACAGCTGCAATTGACGCTATTTTCAGTTTTTATGATTCCCGATAAAACTTGTAAAAACAAATAAATAAAAAATATTGTTGACAAAATAAAAGTTAACTAAGATATAATAAAAAATCTATAAACAATCGAAGAATATTACTCACAAGGCAAAACAAAAAAAAAGAAAAACTTCAATTGATCTTAATTGTTTGTAGCACAAAAGTGTGTTACTCCAAGAACAGTGGCCCTCCTTTTCAAGAAAGCTATGAAGAGGAAGGAGAAGCCAGATATGAAAAGTGAATTTTAGAGGCAGATGATGCAATCACTGTATAGTGCTTTTTCAAAAATAGGAGAATGGATAATTAGCCTTTTTTACTTCATCATCACAGATTATTCTCTTCACCCAATCGTACAAGCGATAACTCGCTAAATGTCCGAGACAACAGAATATCTTATTTACCATCGAATCAGATCAATGTTTTTTTCCTCTACTATATACTCTAGTCAAAGTTTTTCTCTAGTCATAACTTGAACCAATAATTCCTTTTCCAATCAAAACTATGCTTATGCTTTCTCCAATCAGCCAATCATAGAAGAGGAGCTATTTCAGTATGTTGAAATTCTTGATCTAAAATGAGGATGTTAGAACGAAACCTTATATTTCAAGCCGTCCACCTGATTCAACAACAATAAGTGTATAGAGGATATAGAAGTATGTAGAAGTGTAAGATATCAAGAGTATGAGCCTGTTTAAAAAAATATCATAAGTTCAGAAGATCAGGTTCCTGTATGATATTCAGAGATTGCAGATAAAAATACCGCAAAGTTTTATTTTAAAAGAACTCAGTCTTCTGAGATTGGACGGAGAGATTGCACTTCTTATTGTGTACCTTTTTCAATTACGATTTCCGTGGCAAGAATTAACATGGACTAGAAAAAACTCATTACACTGGCTGAAACGTGACTACCATGTAATTCCATGGAAATGTGGAAAAATCCCTTACTAGATACTGTTATGACGAACTGCGTAGTACGCGCACTCCTTCTACAGGAAAAGTGAGAGCGCGGGGCGAGTGAAGACACATGTGTAAGTCGTAAATATATATATATATATATATATATATATATATATATATACGTGCGCGCTAGAAGCCCTTGACTCGTTTCCTTTTCTTACTTTCTTCTAAACGTATACGAATATGAAGGGAAGAATGTATAAGCACTTGTATACGTACGCACGCCCGCACAAGCATATATATATATATATATATATATATATATATATATATATATATATAATCTAATATATACGCGTATATTTGTGTACGGGTATATATGCGTATGTGTGTATATATCGGCATACAAGTATATATTCATATAAGTTACATTAAATTCCAAAAGGAAAATAAAAGGAATATTATTGAAATAATATAATAATTCGTAATGAATGATATTAAATTAATAAATAATCTTATCGGTCTTACAGTATAATAATTATATTAATAATAATAAAATAATTATTGTTTTACTCGTTTTTCTTATAACGATAATTAATAATATTACGATATCATAATATTATAATAATATTCTTATTATAGTTAACTAGTAATCAAAAGAGTTGTTTAATGAAAATCTCAGAATCTAATATAAATAAACAACCTATTTAGTTTTACATTATTATTATTAACAATTATATTACATAATTACTATTTTCAAATAATTATAAATTTGAAGCTTGTAATCATTAAAAATTGTATTAATCAATTAATTATTATACGAATTACTAACAGTAATATATTTAAAATACATAAATAATATATGTTAACTAACTTATGACTATATAAAAATAATCGTAATTAAAATTGAAAATACTTTTCGAAATAAATATTTAAACAAAAATATGCAAGCGTCTATAAACTAAGGTAATGTAAACATTGTAAAACATGAGTATGTTATAAATAAATGCCGTAACTTCCTTAATTTTGAAGATATAGTTACAATTCAAAAACAAAAATGAATAATAATTTTTAGTGAACCAAATTAACCATATAAGATACTCATGATAAACATGCGAATATGTTTTTTATTGTATAACGGAAAATTGAACTGGAAAAATTAACGATACGAGCTCGCGCTGTACTTATTCCCCATATGCTTCGGAAAAGTCGTAATTCCTTCCCCACCGCTGCAAGGCTTGCATAGGGCTAATGCAACTACGTTTTCAAGGGAGGGCGAGTAGATGAGATATCATGAGCTTATTGGTCCAAAACTATCATTTACTACTTTTCTATAAGCGCATCGTTAGATTTTTCGTATATAAGGAGGTGGAAAAACGTAACGAGCATCCCAGTTTCGGGGTCCCTCCAGAGAAGCACTATCTCAAAGAAAGCATTAGCGGTATATCTGACGCAGTGGTATTCTGGAACGTACTCGGTATGTTGAGTAAAACGCTATTATAGCGATATACCGACATCTAGTACATTTGAAACATCGCGACTACGCGTGCCATTCCGTCGCATCCGTGGTATATTGGGAAAGGCTTTGACAAGGAAATTGACAAGGCGCCCTGGGCGGTCTGTCAGTTCGGCGCTGCGACCATTCGCCTTTGCTGAATATACTAGACGTCGCGGTGAGCGCTCTCAGCGGTAACCCGACGTATAAATTACAGGAAGTGAAAACTGACCTACCCATCGGCGTTAGGCCAGCGGTACGCAGTGACCCTTCGCGTTTGAGTTTTTTTTATTAATAGGCCCTCACTATACGAGAAGCCGTTTTCAACCGTGTTTTTTCCTCTTCTTAAGGTTTACTTAGTCGTCACACCGCGTGCTGAGCACTTCTACTACCGCCAGTTCCGTCCGCGTCTTATGTTAATAGAATATTTGCTGTAAAAGGAAACGTTAAATAAATTCAAAAGTGAGTATTATTGTCTATATTATTTATAACTAATTCTCTACTCAGTGTTCGGGGTGTCTATGGTATGATTGGATTCTGAGTAAGGTACTGACCGTTATCTAAGCATTTACGTGGTAAGATACCAGTATCACTCCTGACGGAATCCAATCATTTTGGCCCCTACACTCCGATCTTGGTAACGAATTTCGCAAGGTAAATTCGTTTTGGGATCATAAAATCCGCGTCGTGAGTATCGCTTATCTGACCCTATCCCTGCTAGTACACGAGAGTGTAGGCTAAAAGGGGGTATTTAAAACCGATAACTACGCGGTAACACTGTAAAGGATACAAGAGTATGTTGCACAGGAATCAGAAAATTATATGTAAACGAACGAGAGAAGAAGGAGTGCTTATCAAATCTTCTACCAAATATGTACTTAGATTTTATACAATTTTTCATTTTTCAAAATATGTTGCTTATTCATAATTTCTACATTTTGTTTCCATGTTTTCTGATACTTTTCTGATACTTTTCCTTAGTTTTTTCATAGTTTTTAATACGTTTGCCGACTTATTCAATAATTCTTCATGATTACTTAAATCACGGTGTTGTTTTTTAAAACAATTACGTAATTAAATTAAACTACAGTATGCTTTTAAATATATAAATAAAAAATTATTCAAAAAATCTTCAGATGATATCACAAAATAATGTATAATAATATTAATATATAATCTTCAGCTTTTATGCTAATATATAACTGACAAATTACTTGGAGTTAGGAATCACTTAAACTAATATATATATATATATATATATATATATATATATATATATATATATATATATAATCTTTCTATTATGAAACTTTTTTTCCCTATTTTATATTAAAATAAAAAATGTATCTGAAATTTCTATTTTATATTTGTTGTTTAATTAAAATTTTTTAAAATATGATTTACCTTCTGCTAAAATAATATATTCCTAAACTATTTACTTAAATTAAGCCTTTATTTATACTACTACGACCATCTCCCATTTCGGCTTCGCCCGAGATGATAATTTAACTGATTTCTTAAACAGTTCAATAATATCTAAGTAAAAAGTACTCTTTAAATAAAAATCTATATTACTATAAATAAGTTACTGTAGGTTAGTTATCCTTGTTTCTAAATAAAAAGATACTTCAAAGGAGCGTCCACTTCAAAAAACTGATATGTCGATGACCAACTTATCATATCACACTAATTTAAAAAGACAAAGCGTGTTTTTGTCTGTAAACGATAAGCAAAAAAACTACTGAACTAATTGCTATGATATTTGACATAAATGCTATATTATATTCGGAAGGACATAGACTATGTTTTTTATTGAAAATCATTTTAATTTCATGAATAAATTAAGTTAATGTTCTTAGCAATCAGTTTCACCAGCGGCCAGTAAGTGTCACCTTGAATCACGAATATCAACTCAAAGTAGTCCACTTCAACTTTTAATAGCAGGCCAACTCAGTCAATTGATCATATCCAACTTTGGGATTAGTATCCTAAAGAAGCTGTGTGTTTAATCAGTATTATCAATTTTTGTCTTCTCTTACAAAATGATTGTGTATATCAAGTCATACTAAACATAATATGTAGTCACAAATTATGTTTTTATTTTTCACATTATATTATCTTCAGAAGTGAGATAGGCTAAGTTTTTTTTACTTTGAAGTAAAGAAATGATGGTAAAATAGGGCTCTTTACCAACAATCTCGAAACTATGTATATTATATACTATTATATATATATATATATATATATATATATATATATATATATATCATCAAATGACCCGAACTGACAAAAAAAACAACATTTTTACGTATTTTAATACAAATCTTTATCATCGCATATAAAATAGTCTCCTTATGAGCCAATAGTAGCATGCCAACGCTTAATGCAATTTTCCATACACCAGTTGTAAGCCTCACCTGGGATTGCCTTCAGTTCCTTTAGCCCATTACTTTTTATGGCTTCAATGGACTTATGGTGTGTTCCCCGAAACAGATTTTTGAGTTTCGGAAAGAGGAAAAAGTCGCAAGGAGCCAAATCTAACACATACGATGGTTGAGCAATGACTTTCATTTCGTATTTGGCTAAAAAATCAGACACAATCATGCTGGAATGTGCCGGCGCATTATTCTAGTGGAAAAACCAGAAAGTGTCAATTACGGTAAATTATTTATAGTAATATAGATTTTTATGTATAGGGTACTTTTTACTTACATATTATTGAACTGTTTAAGATGGCAGTTAAATTATTATCTCAGACGAAGCCGAGGTGGGGGATGCTAATATACGAGGGGGGTTCAATAAGTACCCGTGTTAGAAATGAACACACCATTTTTTAAAAAAATTTTTTTTATATTTTAACATAGTCCCCTTTTAGAAAGATACATTTCTCCGAACGTTCTGGCCATTTTTTTGAACCCCTTCAACAAAAAGGATTTTTAGAACTCTCCAAAATAACCCTCTGTCTCGGCGATGACTTCCTCATTTGAACAAAATTTTTTTTCCGGAGCCATTTCTTCATGTTAGAGAACAAAAAGAAGTCGCAGGGATCCAGATTAGATGAATACGAGGGGTGCAGCAGCAATTGATAACGCAATTCATGCAGTTTAGTGGCGACAACTTCAGATGAACGTGCTGATGCGTTATTATGATGCAACATACCTTTTTTTCACCAAATGTGTCTGTGTTTCTATCAACTTTTTGTCGAAGCGGTCCAATAACACACTATAGAATTGTCCAGTGATCTTTCTTCCTTTTTCTAAAAAGTCCATCAGGATGATGCCCTTCGCATCTTAAAAAGTCGTCGCCATAACCTTTCCGGCTAATGAAACCATCTTTGTCTTCTTTGGAGCAGATTTACCACAAGAAATCCATTGTTTTGGTTATTATTTAGTTTCTGGCGTGTAATGATAAACCCAGGTTTCATCAACGATGATAACTCGAAGCAAAAAGTCCTTCGGCTCTCGCTTAAATTGTTCCAAGCACTGCTTGGAAGTTAACAGTCGCGTATGCTTGTTGTCTACCGTGAGCAATCGCGACATCCCTCGGGCCGACAATTTTTTCATAGCCAACTTATTGTGTAAAATATTTGATTATTAAGATTTGAAATTTATTTTATCGTCGCTGGATAGATGGCAGCACACGATAATAATATCAGCTTCCCTAAGTGACGCCCTCTGTCTTCAAACACGAGTATTTATTGAACCGCCCTCGGAACACATTCAACTCCCAAGACTAACCCAGAGATGGTGCTAGTAGTACCAAACTGGTCACGTTTTTCTAGAGCACAAACCTTTACATGAAACGTGTAAAAATCACGTCGATTGCATCACAAACAGCAAAGTTATCGAGAATAGAGTAAAGTCACTTCGTAAATTGTTTGAAAAATGGAAAAAAGCGAGATTTACATGTTGATAAATCATTGTTTTTTAATGAGTAAAAACACCGCAGAAGTTCAGCAATAGCCTGAAAAACATTATCCGGACTTCTGTTCACTCAAACCAACGATTTCTCGGTGGAATGCTAAATTTAAATCTGATCGTACAAACACAAAAGATGCAGAATGTTCGGGTAGGCCATTGGAAGCGTTTTCCGTTACACCGGAAAATGTGAGTAAAGTGTTAAAAATCGTAATAAAATCTGGAAGCGTATTTACAATCCTTCATGAAAAATTGAGCATCGGAAAGGCTTCTTCTAAGTGTTTGCAGCGATTGCTTCCAGTGGAACAAAAGCAACAACAAGTCGACGGTTCAGAAAGCTCTTTATCGCTAGTTACTCGCAATAAAAAGGATTTCCAGTGTCAATGCATGACCATGGATGAAACATGGATACATTATTTCACTCCGGAGGCGAATTCGCAATTATCTGATTGGTGCATGGCTGGTGAAAGCCACCCAAAGTGTCCAAAAACGCAATCTTATGGCGTCCGTTTTTGAGAATCCACATGGCGTGATTTTCATTCACTTGGAAAAAGATAACTCGATCAACACTGATTATTATATTGACTTGTTGATACGTTTGAAGGAGGAGATCGCAGCAAAACGACTGCACGTGAAGAAGAAAAAAATGTCAAATTTGAATGTGTTGAGCTTTGATTTGCTTCCCCGCCCCCCGTATTCGCCAGATTTAGCCCCCAGCGACTCCAGCAGCTCTTTACTGATCTCAAAAAATGATCCGGAGAAAAAAAATTGGCTCGATTGAGGAGGTTATTGTCGAAACTGAAACCCATAGCAAAGGATAAATCCTCTTATAAACATGGTATAGATAAGTTGGAAAGGCGTTGGAACGATTGTATCACTCTAAATAGAGATTATATTAATGAATGAAAATGATTTTTGAAGAAAAAAATGTTTTCGTTGTCAGCCTCGAGACTTCTTGAACAACGTGTTATATGCATATTACATGCCGCTTCTGCGGGAAGATTTGTACTTTTGAGTTCGAGCGGTAGAAAAAGATTTAAAATTTTTACGATACGAAATCTACGGGGAGGATCATGTTCGGAGGATAGAATATATCTCGGGGCCACTGCTATATAGAGTTTTGTGTCGGGCAGTTAGCACACTATGTCTATCTAGGGATGACTTCTACTGCGAGTTTGTGTGTTCGAATGATAGAAAATGAATCTCTTCATAGAAGACGTTTCGTAATATTTAGACATCGTCTTCTATTGCTCGAACACGCAATTCTCTGTAAAAATTATCGGAAGTAACCTGTACATCATATTCTACCGTTCAAACATGAAACTTCCTGTAGAAGTCATCCTGATATATCTGGAAATTGTTTCCCACCAACTCAATATGATACTCCTCGAAGACGTTGTTCCAATACGATACTCCCCGTGGAAATTGTCCCCAGAAAGATAGACATCGTTACCTTCCGACTAAACAAAATACTCCCCATAGAAAGCTTTCCAAAACATCTGGACATCGTATTCTACTGTCCCAACACGAATCTCCCCATAGAAGTCGTCCCTACACGTTATTTTCTACCAACTAAATACAATGCTCCCCGTGAAAATCGTCCAAGGACTCCTGGATATGTTTTTTTTTTTTTTTGTTTTTTCGTATTTTACTGCTTGATCATGAAAATATGCGTAGAAGATGTGACGAAGCTCGACATCGTTTCCGACCGACTAAACACTATACTCCACTTAGAAGTCGTTCGGATACATGAACATCGCATTCTGACATCCAAAGACCAAATTCCTACTAGAAATCGTCCCGAGGCACCGGGATATCGTATTCAATCGCCCATACATGCCAATATAATATTTGTCCGTAGAAGCCGTATTTAATATATAATTTAGTTTTTAAAATAATCCGATTCCAGATTGTTCCTAAGAATGTCAGCAAGTAAAAGGAAGATTCTAAGAGAACCCATGCGGTACCATAATCTTCTGTTTAAATTATTTTTTTATTTAGCATAAAAACGCGTTATTAATAAAAAATTGAACTATATCACATATATAAAAAGTGGAACCTTACAGTGACTGTACCTTAGAGTATGTGTATATGAAGAGATCATTCAATAATAAAATATGTAAACTATGTAGAAAGAAAAAGAAAATGAGATGAGTTATAAGTCTTTCTCTCTCGCAGCCTCCTCACTGGTTAAACTTGCAACCAATGGGAAAAGTGTGTAAGAGAGAGAAAGACTATATT